>FR997830.1:15396056-16758558 GCA_905475405.1 Schrankia costaestrigalis
TTGTGTTAATATATTTTTTCATTTGTTTCAGAGGGAATGCATCTCAGTTCACATCGGGCAAGCTGGCGTACAAATCGGTAATGCTTGTTGGGAACTCTACTGCCTCGAACATGGCATTCAACCTGATGGACAGATGCCTTCAGACAAGACCTTAGGAGGCGGTGATGATTCGTTCAATACATTCTTCAGTGAGACGGGAGCGGGGAAGCATGTACCGAGAGCTGTGTTTGTCGACTTGGAACCTACCGTCGTGGGTGAGTTTAGATGGGACATAAAACTCTATTTTAACTAGGTACTATAAACTAATAAAACAATGTTCAAATTCAAACATCAGTCTGATAAGCTAATATTTTTTTACCAAGTTGTCCTGAAAGATAAAATTAAATCGGTTAATAATAGGTCCTTATGTTTAGACTACAGAAGGACACTCCAAAGTATAGTAAAGTAGTCCGCTTTTAAGATGGCAAATGGAAAAGATGTGCTGATGATATACCATGTTTTCTTACTCCATCACCACACGGAGTCTATAAAATAAAATATTAATCAAAGATAAATCACTTATTTTTGAAAACGTTATTTCAGTGACATTAAATTCTTAATTCGTAGCTCCTTCAGAAATATCTGCACAGTGTTCATGAACGTAATCATAGACCGTCAGTAATAATGGCCTAGTCCCGGGTTCAATACCCGCGCGATCTATTATAACATTTCTATTATACAACCGACCGGCGAAGGCTTCAATTTATAACCTCACGGTTACTTTATTGCATTTTTTGTGAACTTTATTTTTGTACTGTATGCGATGCGATAATGTTGATGCGATAATGCGATAATGAAGTTTGTAATACAGTTTTAAATTTATCTAGATACCTACCTAATTTGTTTAATACGGCGACTGTTTAATATACTTAGTAATAGGTAGATAAAAACTAAATAGAGGGATACAGTGACAGCCGTTGGTATAGAAAGAAAATGCTAGAATGAATCGCATACTAGAATTCGTAGGGAAGAAGATAGACGTCTGTAGATTAATTCTAATTAAACCTTATTGGCAGATAGGTAGTGTAATAACTTATTAAGCTCAAGTTTCTGCAGTTCTATCAAGTGATGAGTACATACAATCAACACTAATTAAGACTTAAGACTGTTTATCTTTTAACTAACACGAGCAGTTAATTTAACAATCGTCTGTTTGCAAGGAACTATATAGGTATACAGGGTGTACATGAGTACCTACGCATGATAATTATTTGAATATTGTCTTGAGTCTGTAAGTTCCGGCAACACAGGGCTCAATCCCTAGTGCGGGAGGTTTCCTATTAAACTAACTAAAATCTTAGAAAGAACCTTGGGGTGAGGACAGAAAACATTATCAATATATTAACAACATGATCTTAATCCTCAGATGAAGTTCGCACGGGAACCTACCGTCAGCTATTTCACCCAGAACAACTTATCACTGGTAAAGAAGACGCAGCGAACAACTACGCCAGAGGTCACTACACCATCGGCAAAGAAATAGTCGACGTAGTACTTGATAGAATCAGGAAACTCGCTGATCAATGTACTGGGCTCCAGGTCAGTACATATTCGTTAAGCTTGTACCTACAGTACCATGCTGACTTTCAACATGTACGGCAACTTGTTTTGCAGCATGTTGCGCATTAATTACTGCCTAGTGGAACAGCGGCTTTAGTTGACCGTCTTGAAGTTGTTGCAAATGGCTGTGCAGTTGTAATTTTTGGAACTAACTAATTTTTTTTATCCTTGCTTGTTTGCACATAGGATGCAATAGTGGCACTACACAAAGACATAAATGCTTAATAATAATATAGCTTAGAGATAAATTTCTTATAAATTAATAAAATTCATAAATATAATCTTAATTCTAATATTCCACTTTCAGGGTTTCTTGGTGTTCCACTCATTCGGAGGAGGCACAGGATCCGGCTTTACGTCATTGTTGATGGAGCGTCTGTCTGTCGACTACGGCAAGAAGTCCAAACTTGAGTTTTCTATTTACCCTGCACCACAGGTAAGATGTTTAATTGTTTAATTGCATGTTTAATTTGTGTTTGTTCTTTATAATCGGAAATGCTTTCTCTACGGGATTTGAGACTGAGATTCTGAGAAATCCTACCTACCAGTTATTTTCCGTAGTCCCATTGGTCGTCCCATCGATGGGACGACGGAAAATAACAATTAACCGTAGTCCCATTATCTAATGGGACTATGGAAAATAGTTTTTACTGCACGATCACTTTTCCGTGATCCCATTAATAGAGATGTAACCATATGAAAAAAAATATGATTCAAATCTAACCTGTACGAGTCGTGGTACTCTGAGTCAGGATGTTGAACATAATGATAATGATGATAATGTTTTATTGATAATGTTTTATTGAATCTCTCACAATTTTTTCTTACTTAGTAGGTATATATCTTAGCATAAAGAGTTACAGAAAAATTGCGGGAGACTGATGCCTAAACGGGGCGCAAACCTGTATTTCAGGACATCAGGTCTCCTTTTCGGACAGCTAAAGTATGCTATGGATTTGTTTGTATTTTTACAAAAAGAAAAATCTGAGTGTGTCTGTAAGAGAGTATAGGGTGTGTGGTGTGTGTGTGAGTGTATTTGTGTGTGTGTGAGTGTATTCGTGTGTGTGTGCATGTGTGTGTGTGTGTGCGCGTGCTTGTGTTTATGTGTGTGTCAGTGTATGTGCGTTTGCTGGGATGTATATATGAATGGTCGAACTAAATTTGTTGTAAAGTTTTATTTAAGGGGTTTTAAAAGGGCTTCAGTCTTGTCGTAGTCAACAGTAAGGAGGAAGTCTATAATTTTCTTTTTCGCTTGGAATTTAGCAGATATTTATTGAGATGATTGTAGAGGTAGCTACCTAGAAAGCCGAAAAACCTTTGAGCAAAGCTGGTCGTCAAAGGCGTTAATTGGCGGGGAGCAGGGTTGAAGCGTCTGGTAACTATAATATCAGGTTTGGGAATGAAATTAAGGAGACGATGTTGTTTAAGGACGGTATATAGTATAAACAGCTGGCGAACTGTGACAATTTTAGTGGTCTAAAATTGTCACAGTTCGCCAAAAGTGAGTAGTGAGAAAATACCGTTGTGTGGGTACATGGTGTCTGTGATAAAACTATGTAAATAAAACCAAAACAATTACAATTCATTTGTAATATTTAATCATAAACCGATACTTACAATATACGTCACAGAAACACATACTTATATTAAGTACCTATCATCATAACAGCCTATTAATGTCCCACACCAGGGACGGGCCTCCTCCCGTGACGGAGGGATACTTGGCCTACTAATACCACGCTGGCCAGACGGATTGGTATAGGGTTTAATTTCAAGTTTTCCTTCTTTTTTCTCGTAAAGACAATATTTAATATTTACGGTTAGTCCCTTAGTCGGTTTATACGACACCCATGGGATGAGATGGGGTGGTGACATATTGTAGTCTTACTCCGTCACCACACGGATATTAAGTATGCAACTTGCAATTACTTAAATTCAAGCGAAAGATGACATAAACATGACACACATTTTAAATGATATAAAAAATAATCACAATCCCGTAAAGAGATTTCATAACTTATTTAATAATCAAAAAGTATGTAAAGTAACAACAGAAATAGTATTAGTGTTATGGCGATCCTGCACAACTCTATTGTTTAATGGGATCACAGAAAAGCGATCGTGAAATAAAAACTATTTTCCGTAGTCCCATTAGATAATGGGACTACGGTTAATGGTTATTTTCCGTCGTCCCATCGATGGGACGACCGATGGGACTACGGAAAATAACTCAATCCTCAGTTATAATCCTACCAAGTTTCTTAGCTTACTGTTACTGTTAACCGATATCATCCCATTGCTGGGAATAGGCCACTCCTCTCGACTTCAACATGTTTCTTAGCATAAAAAGAATTTTTTTTTTGTCATGAGCCTGCGATTCTTTATGCTTTTTTTAAAAGTTCCCGCGACTCAGGCCATTAGTTGTCTTTTCAAAAGAAAAAAGCTCCTTAAATGTTTCGTTACAAGAATTATTCCTGTAATTTGACTTTATAATTTCATACTGGCCAAACATGGACGTTTTGTGACCGTATTACTTCTTTTTTAGAGTCTACTATCTGCGAAGCTATGTACTACATCTGATTCTGTCCACAGGTATCAACTGCAGTGGTAGAGCCATACAACTCCATCCTAACAACACATACTACTCTAGAACATTCAGATTGCGCCTTCATGGTAGACAACGAGGCTATTTACGACATCTGCAGGCGAAACCTTGATATTGAGAGACCTACTTACACCAATCTGAACAGGCTTATTGGACAGGTACGTCATAGAATAATTTCTTTAATAAGTTACAGGTTTCCACTTATTAATAGCATACCTGATTAGATACACGCATTTCAAGATGAATTTTGAATTCTCTTCTTTTTAAATTTGCCTGTGAGGTCAAATTTCATCTCTTCAAAATGTATAAGGGCAGAATCTCAGAATCATTGATATAGTCTGCATTTCTTTAAGGGTTTTAGTACACTGGTATTTACAATAATGTTCAGTTTAATTTCATATTCAATTCTAATGTGAACGATTAAGATTTGATTGTATTTTATTACAGATCGTTTCTTCCATAACCGCATCGCTGCGTTTCGACGGAGCATTGAACGTAGACCTGACCGAGTTCCAGACCAACTTGGTGCCTTACCCTCGTATCCACTTCCCCCTCGCTACATACGCGCCTGTTATCTCTGCCGAGAAGGCCTATCACGAACAGCTCACCGTTGCAGAAATCACTAACGCCTGCTTCGAGCCAGCTAATCAGGTAATGAAGATGCTTAAATCATTTATTTTAGAATATAAAACGATGTACCTACTACTACTGTTCTTTTTAAACCCTATGCCCTGTACGTCAGGCCAATTTGTTGAAAGATTTCAGCGGTAGCATAATACATTAACCCTTATTCCGAGTTGCAACATTGCACTAATATTGGAACTATCAAAACAATGTTGCCAAACAAGTAGTGGAAACGAGGAGATTGGTATAATCTCGCATTTTAACTGAAACTCAGCATGTAATTAGTGCCAATCGAGCAACCCAATTTCATAAAACCCGTTTTATGAGTAAACCATGAAAATTGTTAGAAAAAAATCCTACGAAACTAGTCTTGCTTGGCAGATTAGGGTGGGCATTTCATCTGCGTAAAACAGTCATGCCATTAGCTACATAAGGATGACAACGCAGAATATAAAATCATTTATGTTTTCAGATGGTAAAATGTGATCCTAGACACGGAAAATATATGGCATGCTGCATGTTGTACAGGTGAATATATAATTACATTTAACTGCTAGTCTATAGCTATATTCAAATCTATTATTATTATTATAATTACATATTAATATGATAAAAAATGGTTGACTCCTAAGGGATTATCTGAAATCTTCTTACCAGCGATAAAATTATGTAGGTACTTAAGGTCTTTGTTTAAATAAAATAAAACCGGTCAGGTGCGAGTCTGACTCGCGCACCGAGGGTTCCGTACAAACCTATTTATTTTCCCGCCAAATTGTGATAACGTCAGGATTCAGCTGTTTAAATACTATTTTCCCGCCAAAATTCAATGACGGCACGACTAAGCTCAACTAAGCTGTCAATAAATATTTTTCCGCCAAAATACTATGACGTCTTCTTCTTCTTTCTTTTATATGGCAAACTATGCCGATGTCGACAATTAAAATAAAATAAAATATATACTATGACGTCATGACTTAGCTGTCAAAAATTCTATGACGTCACGCCTATCTTTCAAAATTGACAGCTGTCAAAGTGACACAGGTCTCAAATATTTTCCCGCCAAAATAATATGACGTCACAAATCATCTGTCAAAAATTCTGTGACGTCACGACTCATCTGTCAAAAATTCAATGACATCACGACTCAGCAGCTGTCATAATATATTTTCCCGCCAAAATTCTGTGACGTCACGACTCATCTGTCAAAAATTCTATGACCTCACGCACATCTGTCAAAAGTGACAGCTGTCAAAGTGACGGGTGTCTAAAATATTTTCCCGCCAAAATAATATGACGTCACAACTCATCTGTCAAAAATTCTGTGACGTCACGACTTATCTGTCAAAAATTCAATGACGTCATGACTCAACTGCACTAAATGTTTTCCCGCCAAAATTCTGTGACGTCACGACTCATCTGTCAAAAATTCTATGACGTCACGTCCCATCTGTCAAAAGTGACAGCTGTCACTTTGACAGCTGTCAAAATTCTATGACGTCACAGGTCACGTGACTCAGCTTTCCCGCCAAAATTCTATGAAATCAAAATATAATGTGATTGAAGTAAAAATTTAAGGTTTTCGGAATTTTCCCATTACATGTACTACAAGACCTTGCTCCATGCCAAATTTCAAGTTTGTAGGTAGACTGGAAGTACCCTGTAGGTTTTTGCCGTTACCCCTCTAAATTTTGCGACAAAAACGGCAATATCTCTTGATTGCGTTAGATTAGCACTATGAATTTTTTACAGCACTAAGAGGCAACAAGCTTTAGTATTTGGTGAACATTTCAGCTTGATACCTTCACGCGTTCCTGAGATAAATGGTCTTGACAGACAGACGGACAGACGGACAGACGGACAGACGGACAACAAAGTGATCCTATAAGGGTTCCGTTTTTTCAAAACTGTTACGGAACCCTAAAAATAACTCCAGTCAGTAAATTGAATTTTACAACATCAGAAGGGTTACAAGCCCGTACCAAATAATATCACTAAACTCTTTGTTTGATAAATTCGGATACCTTACAAAACAGATTGGAGATCAAAACAGAAATAACAATAATTACTGTTATGCAGGGGTGACGTAGTACCCAAGGATGTGAACGCAGCTATTGCAACCATTAAAACAAAGAGGACCATCCAATTTGTAGACTGGTGTCCTACTGGCTTTAAGGTAAGCTTTAATACATACAAATAAACTAATGCTAGCTTGTCATGGTCACTAAAATGACAATGCAAAGAGCTAAATTGTTTCCCTGTGTGATCGAATCAGAAATAAGCAGATCCGCCGAATAACTGAAGTGCTGCCGACATAGCGAGCGCTCAGCTGGGTAATCGGTTACAATGGCGGTGAACAGGCCACATAGCGCGAAGATCCGATAGATTTAGGGGTAGTAAGGTTCGAGAATGGCGATCGCGGACCGGAAAACGTAGGGTCGGAAGGCCCCTCTTAAGGTGAACCTACGACCTAGAAGGTAGACGACGGGAAACCCATAGATGATGGAGGCACAGAATTGCACAAGGTGGCAATATTTAGAGGAGTCAAATCAAATCAGTCACGTGACGTCTACCAGTAGACGTCACGTGACTGATTTGATAATGGTAATGATGTTTATAACATCGAAAAGTCTACAAATTAATTTAGCTTGAATTATTTTTTTCATGAAAGACGTAAAGTAAAATGTTACATAATTTACTTTATAATTTTTTTTGTCTCTTCTAATTAAACTTTGTATTGGGCAGGTCGGTATAAATTACCAGCCACCTACAGTTGTACCTGGAGGAGACTTGGCGAAAGTACAACGAGCTGTATGCATGTTGTCTAACACAACTGCCATCGCTGAAGCATGGGCTAGGTAATGAACTTGATATTTATTTGATTTCTTAAATTGTACAATGTACATACTCTACAAAAATATGGAAAGCTAGTCTCCATATTTTTGTTATCTTTGATTTACATACAGTCCAACCAAATGAATATTATCAGGGGACATACTCCGTGTAGTTTTAAAAATTGGTACAATTATGCCTTGGGATATCCAGATAAATATACTAATATGCCTCAAGGGTGGGGGACGGGCTCAGGTGTTAAATGATACCATATTTCGAGTCTAAATACGAATAGCGTTATGGTATAATTTATTTAGTACCTACAAATCATCTTCTTTAATGGTGTTGTATGTTGTTTATAACAGATTAAGTAAGTCTAATATTTCGAAAAAAATAAATTTTAAAATTAACTGGTTATTGCAGATTGGATCACAAATTCGACTTAATGTACGCCAAGCGCGCTTTCGTCCACTGGTATGTTGGTGAAGGAATGGAGGAGGGAGAATTCTCTGAAGCCCGAGAGGATCTTGCAGCTCTCGAAAAGGATTACGAGGAGGTTGGAGTAGACTCCACTGAAGGAGAACTAGATGAAGATAACGAGTATTAAAGGCTGAAGGAGACCGGTTTTGGACAAACTGGAAAGATCTATAACTAAGATTCAATGGAATTGAAACTATTTGCTTAGTCGATACCATCGTTAAGTCTATTTAGTAGCCGATTTTAGTTCGTTCAGAACCGCGTACCTACGCAATATCCCTTGACAATTTATTTTATTTTATTAGACATTAAAGTTTATACGCTGTCGTAAAATAATAATATTAATTAATAATATTAACGTAAGTTAAGGAGACAACTTTTGCGAAAGTTTTCATCGTCGAAATTAAAGTTTGTGTATTTGTATAACAAATTAATTTTGCATTTATTAATTATAAAAAATCTGGTGATAATCTAACATTAATGGTTGGATCATTTAAATAATAAGTTAACTTATACAGGTGTTAATACTTTGAAGAGTTGGAGACGTAATTAATTTTTATTGCACAATAAATATTTTTACACATAAATACTTGTTTTATTAAGTTTAGATAAGTTATTTAGTTGTGGAGACTGGAGACTACTACAAGGATAAATAAGTACCTAACTGTTGGACCTTAAATATGGGCAGATTTGTTTTACAATGTTTGACAATTTGTATCAAAATAGCACTGAATAAAGTGATAAATATAACTTAAGCGATATTCCAAAACTTCAAATTTCACAGCGAACCTGACTATCTACTACCATATTATTACGTGTCAAGATAATTGTATGTTAAACAATGCTGATTGAACGATACGGCTTGCAAGATTTTGATGTTCCCAAGCTTTTCACAGCCTACTTTAGTAGTATCACGCAGGGCTGCGGGATTGCCTGCGTTGTTAGGTGTGCCGCAGGGCTCTATTTTAGGTCCATTTCTGTTTTTGTATTTTATCATGTGTTCGGTACTTTTTGCTGATGATGCTACACTATTTACATACTTGCTAAGTAAACTGATTTCTTGTAGAATCCAAACGCAAATGTTAAAAATAAAAAGCTGTTTGTAAATAAGTACTTCATTTACATTTATTTACATATTATACAATGTACACTTTACAGATAAGTAATACATACAAATCAAAAATGTGAAGTTTTGTATTAATAAAACGGTATTCTTTCCAAGAGAAGATAAATTAAAATGCCAGTCTTATTGTTAATAGAGGATCATGTTTACAAGATAAATCTATCCAATAAAGCAGTCATTTACTTAAAACTATATTAAATAAACTTGAATATGCACAGACCAACACCAAATTATATTTCTTGGGTCTCAATATTGATACACAAGACTTCCAGCTGCATGCAGAATCCGGTAATAGTAGTCCCATAATATGGGACTATTATACGAAACGAAAATCTTAAATTTACCTTAGATTTTAGATTTTAGTTTCCTACTTTTATGTGAAGACAAAAATAAGTATCTCATCAGTATCGTAATATGGGTAAGTGAAATATCAAAAACTGATTCTTTGAAAATAAATCAAAATGGCCATTACTACAGATATCATGCTGACCTAGTATTGGGTATTGTATCTCACTTTCTTAACTTATACGTCTATCTATTGTCTCTTTTAACGACAACCCCGTGATGATATGTGGTGCTGACGCCCTGTATTCTAGTCAATACACAAATATTACCAGCATGACAGACTTAACAACCTTATGAAAGTGTTGGATATTGTTCACACAACATACATTTGTTTGTTTCCTATTCATTTTCTTTTTTTTTACGTTTTTCTTATGTTTTCACTAATTTTTGTGTGCCTATTTATCATCTAATAAATTGTTTTTCTTTCTTTATTTTTAGTTTGTTACTGTAGAATTGTCTTAAAATATAAAAAATAATATAGCTGTACTTACAAAAATATAAAAACTTAATAGTAACCACTAGACTAGAAATATGAGGCAAGGAATGTTTTGTTGGTGCTAGTCCGGCTTAGCCTTGTGTTGTTCGAGAATAGCAACCGCATCACGCGGGAACCAGCCGCGCGGGCCACGGACGTTTTCATCCCCTGTTTGTTTCTCGCCGAACAACCAGTGCCTGAAACAAATAACGATCTAATAAATCCTACATATAAACGCAAAAGTTTGTCAATATGGATGGATGTTTGTTACTCTTTCACGTAAAAACTACTGAACGGATTTTATTGTAACTTTATAGTAATCTAGCTTAAACATCCGTGTAAGACATAGAAAGACCGTCCAGATAACCTGTCACGACTAAATGCTTTCAGTATACAATACTAACTAACTTAGCCGGCTTGAAGTTATTGCAGTTGGCTGCGCAGATGTCAGTTTTCGAACTAAATGGCGTGTGACGTGGGAAGCGGGTGTTTTTTTTATTTCTGACATGCGCAATTTATTCCTTCTCTGACAGCTAACTTCAAGTCGGTGCGTACTGTAATGTGTGAATACTCACCGCCTCTGCCTAGTAGCACGTATGACATCTCCTGGCCGCAGAGGCAAACGCGGCTCGTCGGTACAGGGCGCGCCGACTGCCGCACGTGGGCGAGAGAACAGCGGCACCCAGCGACCTGAGTACGTCGACTGCGCCACGTACAGGCGCGACCGAGACCGCTTGTCTAGCTTCTGTGCTTGCTGCTCCAGCTGAAGACGATAATACGCTCTATTAAAATTATAATTCGCATACACGACGCGGTGACGGAGTAATAATACAATATGTCACCACCCCATCTCATCCCACGGGTGTCGTAAATACCGACTAAGGAACTATCCGTAAATATTATCTTTACGAATAAAAAAGAAGGAAAACTTGAAATTTAACCCTATACCAATCCGTCTGGCCAGCGTGGTATTAGTAGGCCAAGTATCCCTCCGTCATGGGAGGAGGCCCGTCCCTGCAGTGGGGCATTAATGGGCTGTTATGATGTTATGATACACGACGCGGACCAAATATCGTGCCTTGTAGAAACCCTTGTAACTGTTTCATAAATTGCTTAAATAAATTTGGCATTCTGACCAAAGTGCAACATGGCGATTGCAGCGCAATGCTTACACCACTGGATTTGTCTGATTTTTAAGGGTCCAGTAAGTTAACAAAATATTCAAAATAACTTACCGTCAAATCATATTCCCTGCAACCATCCTTGAGTTTCCAATCAATTCCATTGTATCTTGAACCAAACAATATTAGCTTAAGGTTCTCCTTCCATCCAAGGTTATATGGGAACACAAAGGGCGGTAGACCCATTTCTTGTCGCCTGCCTAAAGCTTTCTCGACTATCCAGTCTTCTATAGTTGTTTGATTTCGAATTATACCTTTTACCTGAAAAAAATTGCTCTAAATGATAGCTACCCAATAAGTATATATGATAATCAAAATATTTTTAACATAATAGACTGGCTTAAAGGAGGTCGAGCAGAGCTTTTGATCAATGTTGACGTTCTAATCGCGTTTCTTCTATACTACAGAGTACCAAAGGTTTCAGTAAGATCCAAATCGTCGGTGCAAACTAGGTGTATTATACCTACATCTCTTTTATAATTCGGTTACTATCGCGATGCTAGAGATCTTAACTTAACTATCTATAACTTAGTTATGGACAAGAAATATTGAGTGCAGTACGCGCCGAGTTATGTTATGAAGAGGGGGTGTTTTATTTGTTCCTGTACATGCGCAAACTTCTGTTATAGCTAACTTTAGGGCTGTCGAGTTATTTGGCGCGTACTGTATAATTAAAACAATACTTACTTGTAGATAAAGCAGCGCTCCTACAGCTAAAACAACGCCAACGGCCATTCCGATGGCAAGTAACGTCAATAACAACGTGGTAAGTGTCATATACACCATAGGCTCTCGGCCTGTACCGTTGTGTATGTACCATACACGATTCAAAGCGTGGTACATGCATATTGATAATACCTGAAATTGATACCTTTACATACATTTCGTACAGCATAGAAAATGTAAGAAAAAATTTTTATGACATCATAATAAGCCTTCATTTTATAGCAATCACATTTGTTTACTTCGGCAGAAATAGCGCATTAATATGGTGAGTCTTTACTACATTTAGTGTTTGAATACAATTTGAAGCGCAGTCATGACTAAAATAGAGTTTATTTTAGTATTAAGTAGGTTTATATTTTTGGTATTAAAGTATTATTTTTATTTGGTGGTGATTATATTTTAATTCTTTAAAAAAATTATTCCATATTACAGAGAAAGATAGAACTGGGAAGATTGCAGTTTTTTTTAAGCAAAGTTAGAAAAATAACAGGAAGGCTTAAAAAATTAATCTCTCAAAAGTGAAATAGAATAATAACTGATATTGAGAGTGCTTACTGCTAAAAAAACAATTTGTCCATCAGATATAGCAATTTGACAGATGTAAAGGTTGTAAAATACTTACAATAGATGCTTGTGTACATCCCAGCACGGCTGATATAAGAAACATTGTGAAGTAACCATGATTGTTATGACCCACACAGCAGTTAATCCAGGGGCAATGGTGATCCATCTTCTTTACGCAATAACCACCTGTAAAGTTTGCATGTACAGCATTATTTTAACATAAAGATAAATTAAAATATATATTGCTAGACAAGCATTATAAGCAGACAAAGAACTATTGAGTGGGAATAAAACCCAAGACATCTATTATACAGCAATGATGTACTACAATTCCACTCTATAGCAGTAATGTACTACAATTCCACTCTACAGAGGTTGTCAAAGATTTGTATTAATCAGACATTAAGTCCAAGGTCTAAAGAAGTTCAAGGTCCTTTTGTTCTCTATCTAGTTCTGTATGTGCTGGCTTTGTCACGGACTAAAATACATGAGAATTATAGTCTATCAATTGGTACTACTTTAAAATATGCTTCTTTACTATCAAACCACATTAATGAGTATAATTCACAAAATTCACATAACATGCTTTGTAGTAATAAAATTACATAATTAAAATTAATAGTTAAATAATTGTGTGACTATATTCATTCTAAGTAAGTATATGTTATATAAATAGGTTCATAATTACATTTCCTACAATGGTGAGACCTTGGTGCTTTGTATCCATTACAGACAACACAGTATTGTAAATTAGCTGTTGCATCTTCATTTACCTGTAAAGAATTAAAGAATAATTTTAAATACATACATTGTACAGTTTATAAGTAATTGTAAATCTAAAAAAGTACAATCATAAGATTCGATTATATTTGCATCAGTTAGAATCACCATCGAATTTTAGACCATCAATATGATATAACTACCGCATTAAGATTATCATACCCTGTGTGACAGGGCCTTTTACAGACAATGTAATGCAATGAATATTCAGGCTAAGGGCAATCATTTGTTGTAATGTCAAACAATTGATGTTTGTGGCATAAGAAAACGCAACCTCACGCTTGCCAGCAGCAAAATGTAAATACTATACTACCAAAGTAGTTAAGAGGTAATTAGAGAAATTATTTATCTATATACTTACTGGCTTCCAACGCAAGGGAACAAAACCTGGTCCTTCAAGTAAGGCTTGTAAAAAATAATAAAGGGTTGATCCAGATAGTATCAAGAACAAGCCTGCATGACAAGCCCCTGCTATTGAGCCATGTGGCGGCCACCACATACCCAGTAAGTGTACCATTGACCATGTTATTAACTTTATGATACCTGCAAAAGGGAATAAATTTAAAAAACCTATACTAACCCCAAAACTTTTCATAAGTTCTTAAAAACTAGTAGCTCTCAAGGACAGTACTACTTCTTAGACAAGTTAGTAAAAGATTAGTTTCTAGTTTAAAATCTAAATAAATTATGCTCTATTTTGATGATGGTTACTATATTAATATCTGGCTGGCCACAAAGGTAGACATAGATAATGTAGAATTGAGAACTCTCCTAGAAAGGGAAACTTGGCCTAAAAGTTTCATGCTTAAGGATTTATAGGTTCTGTGTGAGGATTATTTCCTTTAGAGAGGTTATGATAATAAACATTTAACAATAGTTTCAAATATCTCATGCATACAGTAGTACAAACGGACTGACATTTGCAAAGTTTACTAAATTTTTCCCTACTTTAATAGGTACCTACAGCAAATATAACTAGGTTACCGTACCAAAAACAGATAAAGGTCCCCAATGAAGAAGTCTTCGGAAGGGTGTTGTTGCCATGTCGCAAAATATTAAATAAATATAAATGACTTTTAAAAGTTATAGTTACAACTATTTTATATCATTTAAGTTGCTTTAGCATCTTGTAACTTTGAATGTCAATTAGTAAAAACAGAATTATTCATCAAACAATTTACAATTGAGACAGACAGAGACACTGTTGATGTTTTTGACAGTTCTACAGCTTTAACATATCCTTACGCGTTCAAAAATAAGTACGAATATTGTTTTCATAAATACAAGTCAGCAATTCGCAACCGAAACAAAATTAAAAATTATTATGGCTAAATAAAATGTTTTATTTTTTACTGCGATTTCTAGGCAAATAGAATTGTAAAGGAATTATTAAATTGCCAATGTTCCTGAACGAGCATATATGTTCCTTTTTACAAAAACTTTTAAAATTAAAAGTCTGCAAAAATTATATCAAATCCGTAAAGTATTTTTAATAAAAGTACAACTTAGGCCCAGCGCACACCACTGGAGGCACGGCGAAGCGCATTTCCTTAAAGCTACGCTGGCGGATTCCGTGCGCCCCAAGCGGTGCCCCGACCACTTGAGAGTCCTCGAGCGGAGAGAGGCGTGGCGGCCCGCAGCTACTCTAAACGTGCTAATCGGTTCTTTGTACAGACAAGTCGCTCTCGTTCGTAATGAACGTGGACTGGGACATGATTATTATTGCTGCGCTTGCAGAAGAAGAAAAAGCCGGGCGCGAGGTAGCGCGGAGGAGCGCAGAGCACTGAGCAGCACAGCGGCGACACGGGAGCTCGCGTAGTAGCTTAAGAGCGGTCCGACCACTGCATGCGAATTTATCCTTATATTTACCGTATCTCTAGATAGTTAAGGTTTATATTAAATAGTTGTCTTCAATTCCGCTCCGCCGCGCCTCCAGCGGTGTGCCCTGGGCCTTCCTTAATGATTTTAGTTATTCTGAATTGTGCGTTCTTATACCTTTTAAAAGAATTATTATGATGTAGAATTATTGTGAAATGGCTTTCTATTATTTGTTACAGCGAGTCTAATACAGTTCAGATAGTTCAATGAGCAATTCTACGAGATAAGAATTATACGATTTTAGAAATTGATACCTATCTATATTATGGGAAACGTATCGACATTTTAAGATCGAACTCAAGACAAAAGCTGAGTTCACTTCAGGTACATAAATGGGACTAAAACCTATAATTCTAATGGCTTTGTTTTGTATTTTTAATTATTCTTGTTTTCGCAAACATTTTAAAGTGATACGTACGAGAGAGAAAGAGCAACAGGTAAAAGATGGTTTTCTTGCAATCAAATAATATTCTTAGTCTTTTTAATGACACAATTAACATATAATATAACAATGAAAATGATATAATTATTTATTACAGAATCAGAAATATGATAATGATTTAAAATAAAACAGTATTTTTTTTATTGTGCGTTTAACGGAGTCCGAAGTCAGATAATGTTGCTAGATCTAGAAATTTGTGGGGAAATGGTACTTTTACATCATTTTGTATAAAGGAGTTGAAAATATTTTTCTCCCTTATCTAAGATTTTATTAATTTGAGCCTATGGTTTTCTTTCATTTCGAATTTATTTTCATTATGATGTTACATTTCTTTTGAACTTAAAGCATAAATTAAGAAAGTTAAGAATATAAAGTAACAACACTGGCTACCACGTCACGCAGGCAGTTGTCACATCGCGATCATGCTGGTTTGTCTTGCCTACAAAGTACGAATTTAAAGCGACGATAGAGCCACCTATCCGCGTGTACCAGTACTTTTTTAATGAAAAGTTGCGTTCAAATTATTAAACAAATCTATTAAAAATGTAATTATGTCAGTTTAACATAAATACAATTAATTTCTATAGAAATTAGTAAGTCCCGTTATCATTAATTTAACAAAGATGCTCCTTCTAGAAATTCATAATTAAAATGAACGCATTCATAAATCAATATTAATGGCCGCCGCCCGCCAGCGCCAGCGCCACTCCGCCATTATTTTAAATTGTCAGCTGTGAGATCAAGTGGATGTGCTTGCGCCATTTTCTTGTATTCGCTGCAGTTTCAATTTATAATACTTAACACAATCTTTTCTAGCTGTCTCCTAAGTACGTTGAGTCGAGTGTAATAAACTGTAAACTCCTCCGTCTTAGCTTTCGCAAAGAGAAGATTTCGCAGTTAATTGTTTGTGTGAAGCTCGTTTCTTTTTGTGATATTGACAATGAAATTAAAATGCCTCACTCAAAGATCCTGTTGTGTTGCTAACTGCTCTTCCGCACGCATTGAAGGTTAGTAAAAAAAATACATAATTTATATAACTTAGAAAACATTGCAATCTCTCTTGCTGACCGGTAACCTACAAATTGTTGCATCTCTAAGGTTACTAATGTTTGCTTCTATTTCAAATAAAATGTCGGATTTTGGTCACAAATTAGTGAAAGAGATATTTATACATATTAACTCTTTGTATATGTTACGGGTAATGCTAGATAAAAGATGGAGTAAACCTAAGTTTAACTGGGTTAACTTAGTATTACCCAATGTTAGTATTAGTGTTTAATCTATGTTACCCAAGCATTAACCCGTTACATAAACAGTTTTATCGCGTTAACGAGATCTACCAATGTAATTACTATTCGTTTAGATCGCTTTTTAAATAAGTGGAACTTTTCTTTCACATTACAAAGCATCATCATAACAGCCCATTAATGTCCCACTGCAGGGACGGGCCTCCTCCCATGACGGATGGATACTTGGGCTATTAAAATACCACGCTTGCCAGACGGATTGGTATAGGATTTAATTTCAAGTATTCCTTCTTATTATTTCCTTCCTATTTCGTAATGATAATATTTACGGTTAGTCCCTTAGTCGGTTTTTTACGACACTCATGGGATGAGATGGGGTGGTGACATATTGTATTCTTACTCCGTGAGATTACAAAGCATGATTACTGTGAATACACATTATGACAGTGTACTGTAATTTTGTTTAGTAGACGTCATAAGGTCTTTAGGTAACATTTAATCATAACAACTAAGATGCAATGCAAAACAAATTTGGCAAACATAAATGTATTTTAGCATTAAAACCATAACAACCTTTTTGTCAAAACTGTGTTAAAACTACTCTCTGCAACTATGCTATTAACATTACCTACCATCACAATATAAATCTGTATTAATCTACTTACATTTTATTTTTTAAACAGGTGCGGTGTTACATGCATTTCCAAATCCCTCCACTGACTATGATAAATTCCGTAAATGGGTTATCAATGTTGGTATTGAACAGGAAGATGATGAATATGTATTCAAGAATAGAAGAATTTGTCATATTCATTTTGAAGAAATTTACCACTATCCTAAGAGATAGATTGAGTAAATTGGCAGTGCCTACATTATATCTTCCAGGTATGAGTAAAGATATATTATTATCAGAATAGTATTTAATGTGTTCAATAACATAAATAATACTTTAGAAAGAATTAACTTTTAAAGCAGACTTGTGCTAAATGGTTATTGTAATTCCAATTAAGAATTCTACTTTAATGTTTCTTCAGCCATGCCAAACTTTCACTGCCTTCCAAAGGCATTGGCACCTAACTCTACAACACAGCCAGTTGGCTAGTATTTTTTTATCTTTGAAAAAACATCAACTCCACACTTGTAATAGAGCCCTGTGTCATGGGAATTTTTACAGACATGAATATTAACAGACATAAAGTACATCCAGGCTCAAGACAATCATATTTTATGTATTGCACAAATAATTTTCGTCTGTGGGATTCGAACTCACCACTGCTTTGCCACCAAGTGTACTATGTTTATATGTTCTATGTAATTAGTAGCATTTGTCAAGTAAATCAATTTGTATTTGATTTGTAGGTGTACCCATACCACACAGGGTGACCAGTGATAGACCTGAGCCCATGGTTATAGATGATGTACTGCCAACCACAAGTACTAATATAACAGGCTCTACTGTATGTAAGTATATGTTTAAGTACTAACTAGACAAAAAAGAGTCTGGTAATATTTCAGGTATTGTTTGAATTAAAGAACTGTTTTTCTGCAATAAGCTAGAATTAACAATTGACATGCTATACAATAAGACTACATTGTAGCTCAGAGACATACATACATAAACTCACGCCTTATCCCTGCCGGGGTAGGCAGAGACGACAGAATCCGCCACTTGTCACGATCCTGGCAAACATATTGGGCCTCGTCCACATTCATTAAGCGAGTCATACATGCGCGTCGGTTACGAGTGCTCTTTCTCAGGGACAATATTTTTTTATTCCTTTATTAACTTACAAATTCATACAAACGCAGGTTTTCAAGTAACATAAGTAAACCACAGAGGTTTGTCCTTATGCTAAATACATCGAGTCTTGAAAGTCTATATGAACAAAGGTTTAATGTCTAATAAGTTTTGTAATTTTAAAATAAAACAAAGCAACTACCTAACTAAGTATTTAAAAAGCGGTACATTTTGTATAATTAGTTTCAAGTACATAGTTGGTTGAGTTAGTGATATTCTCAATATTATCAAGGATATGTCCTTTAAGAATGGTTTTGTGATTATTTTTTGTTATTTTCATTCATAGATCTGAAGGTAGTTCGTTTATAAGACGACTCTATCTACGACGACTAAATCAATGACTCTCCGGCTAAAGCAGAATCTATTTTGTCATGTTGTAGTTGATAAAAATGAATGTTTTTAAAATATTAATCGTTTTCCTTAATATATTTTTTCAGATACTTCAGCAGGGGCTACTGTTAGAACCGTTTCAGATAAATTGGACACTTCTAAAATAATTGGCAACATTGGTGCTATTAGAAGTAAGCATATTTTACTCATTACAATAGATAAAAGGATAACATTAAATAGAACCTAATCTGGCATTGTACATAAAGTCTATATTATACATATTATGTGAATTAGATGTTAGATCAGGTGGCTATGATTACCTTTATATTACTGAAGGTATAAACTTTTTGACTTATCATAGTAACTGAATTCTATAGCATAGTGCTTTGACAGTTACTTGCTAAAAGAATTCAATATTTCTTATTGGACTTTGTGAAACAATTATTAAATTATGACATTAATTTGAGGTTTAATTTTTAATCAATGTATTCTGTAATCAAATGTGAGCAAAACTGTTATTAGTTTTATAAATATAAATATAAAATAAAATAAGTATGTTTGACTTATTAACATTTAAAAATACACTTTTTCCCGATGATTCTATTTGTGTATTATATAGAAGACTATTCCAGAAAAGAAGGCACTACAAATAAATAATCACTCTGTTCTAAATCGTAATAATTATACTATCTATAATTAAAAGAACATTTAAAATTTATCATTTAATTTTTAATTTCAGGTCAATGGAGATACAAGTCTGAGATGGAGCTTTATAAAACAGTCGCAAAAACACAACGCGAACTAAACAGATGCAAAAAATCTAAAGCTACACTGGTCCAAAGGCTAAAAATAGCTAAAAAAATTACACGGACACAAGCTTACGATCTAGTTGCAAAGAATTTATCGCCAGCAGCAAAAACATTCTTTGATATGCAAATAAGACAATCCGGTAAACATCCCAAAGGACATAGATTTACGTTGGACGAAAAAATTCTAGCATTATCGCTTTATAAGCCTAGTCCAAAGGCATATCGGCTATTAAGTAAAATATGTGTTCTTCCCAAAAGATCCACATTAAATAAATTAATGGGTAAAGTATTTTTATCTCCAGGACCCAATGACATCATATTTGATCATTTAAAGAAAAGAGTTGATAAAATGCCTGCAAGCCATAAATATTGCACACAAATATTTGACGAAATGGCTATTGCTGCAAATTTATCATATGATAAACAAAATGACCGACTAAAAGGATTTTGTGATGATGGTCAACAAACCAAGTGTTTTGCTGACCATGCATTAGTGTTCATGGTAAGAGGAGTATTTAAAAAATACAAACAGCCAGTGGCCTTCAGTTTTTGTGCTAGAACCACTAGTTCTTACAACATGAAAAATCTAATAAAAACAATTTTAGTTAAAACTTGGAGACGGAGCTCAAAGTAGTCTCAGTTACATGTGATCAAGGATCAACAAATATGGCAGCAATTAACCTTTTAATAAAAGAAACCAAAGAGGAGTACATCAGAAACATGAAAGAATATAAAGGAGGATTTTTTGAAATAAATAATAATGTTATTTATCCAATTTACGACCCGCCTCATCTAATGAAAGGGATAAGGAATAACCTAATAACAAAAAATTTAGAATTTTGTTTGGATGGACAAAAAAAAATTACAAAATGGGCTCACATCGAGGCATTATATAAAAAAAGCCCTGGATTCAAAGGTCTAAGACTGGTGCCTAAATTGACTGCACGTCATGTGGTACCTAATTTGATACCTAAGATGAAGGTGAAGTACAGCACACAAGTCTTTAGTAAGACGGTTAGTGTAGCTATGGGGTTCACAGCAGGTAAATAATTGTTTTTTTATGTTATTTCTGCACACGACATATCTAAATATATATATATATCTAATTGATTTTTCTTTTTTAGGAATTGGTCAAATCCCTCGGGAAAGCACGGACACAGCTGAACTTTTGTTATTTTTTGATCGACTGTTTGACTCGGTCAATGGCAATGATAACCACCTCGCTTGTATCACTGGACTTCATAAATTGTGATCAACATAAAGAAATAATTGGCAAATTTATTATTAAAAAAAGCATTATGCTTATATTATACGACTGGTGCAAAGAAGTAAACAATTTGTTGTGTGGCAAAACCTTATTATTTGATGAGACAGACCCCATTAAAAAATTAGCAAACACTTATTATGTTAAACATAAAAATAAAAATAAAAAACTGTAAATACATTTGTTTTCTTTTATTACTGTTGTTTAAAGTTGTTCTAATGTGTGGCAGATACCTAATTCTTGAAAAACTAAATGAGCAACACATTTAATAAATAAATAATGAACCGGTATCCAATACTGACACTATACAAAATTTGTCTTAATGGAGTTTTGACTACTATCTATTGTACAAACAAAATACTCTAATACTAAGTTGTACAACTTGGATGCTATTAAAAACTTTGTTTTGACAAATTATGTTAAGTGATAGTATTGGATAATGCCCGATTTACACATCGACAAGTACAGTAGCGAGTTAAGTAGTATTTTAAGATTAAGTTGATTTAAATAGAGTTCCATCCTATTTTTTGGCGAGTTAAGTACGAAGTAGCCCCCTCTCTCGCGTCTCGCCAACTTAACTTGCCAAAAAATAGGATGGAGATCTATTTAAATCAACTTAATCTTAAAATACTACTTAACTCGCTACTGTACTTGTCGATGTGTAAATCGGGCAAAGGGTGCGTATTTATATCTATAAATATAACACATATAGCTATAGATATGTATATGGCGCAAGGATTAGTACATATATATAGCTATATGTATGTATATCACGCAAGGATTAGTACGAAGTAATACTGGGCTTGGCAACTAGATGTCGCTTTTGTCTACAAAATCAAGAGATAGCTATCTATACGTTAGTACATATTCTTATCTATGATCGCGATATTTTTGTGACTCAAGGGTGTGTGCGTTCTTTATGTGTGTTGTTCTACTTATGTGGATTATTAGGTGATATTCTTCTTTTTACTGGGTAAGTTTCCCTCTAATTTAAGTTTAGAGGCAAAACTAAATTGTTACTTTCAAATCCATACCTAACTTTTGGAATTCTTATCTAACTTGATTCTACGTTTAGCCGAATGCCCGGTGACTATAATTTTATTATCACCGTTTAGATGTGACTATTTTTGAGAAAATAAATGTGTTTTATTTTAATAAACCAATAAATAATGTTCGATAAACATACAAGTTGCCGTTCAGTCACAAATTCAAATGCAATGTCACGCGGCATAGTACTCGTCAGCCGCGGTGAAAATTTACGTGAGCAAAATTATCGTTACATGTATTCGTTGAATTCGTTTCAGATTGCCATCCTAAAACACCAAAATGCCGAAATCGGTGAGTACCCTGTTTACGTTGTTTTGTTTATAATAAATAACCCAGAAATATCGTTAACAGTGCTAATGCTTGTCGTAGACAAGTGATTTTTACTGATTTCACCATCGCAATGTGATCAGACGACACATATTATGTGTACGGCGCTATATAAACATTGTGGCGATCATGTTCTTACTAAATTGACTTTCTTTTCTGGCGAAAGAAACTTACTCCTTATACCACTGTATCAGATTGTTCACAACTATGTAATATTTATATCTGATTATGATTATATTTTGCAGTGACATAAATTATAAAATTGATATTTTCTACACAAGAAAGTAAAAGTGCTTACTGTGTGATTCAGATAAGAAAGTATTCTGTAATGTACTTAATGTAATTGTATAATGAATTATCTACTTCAAGTTTATAGATATTGCACTTTAATCATGTTACTTTAATATTATTTCTTGTAGATTTAATATTGTGGTAAATAAACTAGTGAAACAATTATAACTAAACCTGTTTAAAGTTATGACTAATTAGATTACAAGCTCCTCTTGTACAGCTTTGGTTTTTACATTGATATAAAAAAAATAGTTTGTTATATGTTTCTATGCAACCAGTATTTACTTCAAAACTCTGCATTAAAATAACTATTATCATTTGTATAAAGAAGGAAATGCAAAGAACTAACTTATATTTTGTAACATATTTGTGTGTTCTGTATTAAGAATGATTGTTAGGTATTATTTATCATTCTGAGTTATGTAAATTGAGATAAAATAATTGATTTGATTTTATCATTACTATTGTCCATGGTATAAACAATTTAAACTTCTATAATTTTAATGGGTTTCTATAACCATTATATTTATGGTGCATTGTTAGCTACAGTAATTATAGTTTTAATCTCATTACTTTAATATGTTTAATATGTTTCAATTATAAAGTTGCTATATAGGACTTTCTTGAGATCTGAAGTTATTACTCAAAGTATTTGTCATAATAATAGAAATTAAATTTAAAAAGTGAATTTAATCAGCTTTTAATGTGTTCATTGACATTGGGTGTTATCATTACATCCTGGTTGACATTAAGTGATAAAACTCTAGTTTTAAATGTTGATATGTTTAGTAAATTATTCTCTATCTAATTGTAAGCAAAATATAAACAGAAATGTAGTGGTTTTTCAAAGTGTTCAGCAGTACTTCTAAATTTTACAAGTTTAGTATGTTACTTTACTACTTTTAAAAAAAAATCTTATTTTAGTAAAGGGATCATTTTCAAACAATCAGTGTGACCTCTCCTTAGGTCAATTTTACTGTACTGCTCTTAATATGAATGGTCTGGTGAAATCTCCCTTCTCAAGGTTTTTCATAATCTTAATACATGACAGATCGTCCAAATAGAGTAAGAATAGGTTTCTTTTCTTATTCAGCCTGTTGTGACCTTAACGGAGAATGGCACTAGGTATGAAAACTAAAGAACTTAACAAGTCTGTATAGAAATACATAACGTAAAGAATCTTTTAATATTAAGGTTTTTCTTAACTAAAACAACTCTGAGCATAGCTGTTAGTCGTGATTAAAACCTTAATTCAACCAAAGTTCATAAAAAAAATATGGCTTAGATAATAAATTAGTATCTTTTATTTATTTTGCAGATTTTCAGTTATATAAGCAATGCGCTTGACTTAAGCGCAAACGATAATGTCTTGGTTAGTCTGTCTTGTGAATAATTAATAGTATTTTTTGGTTTGAATTCTAATTGCTAGTTTTGATTTTTTTCTGTAGTGTTGATTTTGAGTTTTCGTGTTTTTGTAAGTTTGATTAAATATTTATTTAACTATTTATTGGTGAGTTGAACAGTTAATTAAAGTAATTCCAAAAAATTAAGTTTTAGTTAAACTATATTTTTAAATAAATAAATTATAGTAGCTAATTAGAAAGTAAATGAGTAAAGTATACAGGTAAATGCATTAATAAATATTAGCATGATTGCATTTAATAGTTTGCAGAGAGTTTTTTTGTGTGATATAGAGAGCTATATTCTTGTGGGATTAGTTAAGCATGTTAACAGAGCCATTGATTCCATGGTTCATTGAATAATGATCCATGAATCAATTGCTGTGTGATACTGGGCCGTGAAACTGTATTTGTTTATGTAATAAGTAGTTTGTGTGAACGATTACATTGTGTTGTTTGATTTTCGTTTCTCTGTTATGAGAAAAAAGATTTACACACAGCTTGGTGTCTGCTATCATTAAGCCAGGATTACTAACAAAGGTAATATTACAGTGAGTCATATAGTTGGTATTGAATTTTACTTATCTCTCTTTGATATTGTCAGCATAAGTACTCAAGTGGGATAAAGTCTAGAATATATGTCCTAGGAACTATGACATTATGTTTTCTTAGTTAGCAACCACAGGAATTTTGTTGATAGAAAGCAGCGAAATGATAAAATCATTCTGGATTTATGAACCTTCATTTAATAACGAATAGTCTAATAATACATTAATCTAAATTCTCAAAAACGAATCCTACAGATGAGCGGATTCTACTGTTATTGAAATTAATTCTAAACATCAGTGTAGCTGCAGTAAAGTTAATATGATCATGCTAGTCTTAGCTCAATAAATTGAAAGGTAGAATAGATATAATATGTGATATGAAGGCTAAGATTATATATAAATTGTATGTGGGATCCACAAATTGTTGTCCCAAGTCTGGATGCTATTTGTGTTATTTATATTGAATTTGCAGGGCATGATTTCTAGTGCATGAGTAAAATATGTTTAAAAAAAACATATTGTAACTTTTGCTAAAGTTTTACTATCAAACGAAATAACGCTATTAAACCGCAGTAGGAACAGGGCCTAAGAACACATAAGCTCATTTAATATTTATTTGTCGCTGTTATAGATTATAGAAACATGTATGTCCAGCTAAACGTGCGTCCAATTATAAGACTAGTTTTTAAAGACCTGTACAAATACGTAACTTAGCATGTGGCAATTTTAAAGGTAAACGTTTTTAAATAGGCTGTTGCACGCAATGAGTAACTAAAACCTGTCGAGACATTGGTAGAATCATAAGGCAAAGTAAAATAAAATAATAAGTAATTTATATTTTGAATGAGATGTGAATTTGCATCTCGATTATAAAAAATCAATTTCTACAGTTGAACGTTCAATAAAAACTGTCCTATGAAATTATAAAGCTATTAATTATTCGTCCCTAATTATGAAAACCCTAGTCATGCAAATTTCTACGGCGGTGGTTAAGACTTTCGCAACCTGTTCCTAATAAATGAGAAAGCTAAGTGACAAAAGTATATGTACTATGGCATCTTCGCACTACTAGATCTTCGTAATAAGACGACGAAAGTGTAGAAAGTTTTCACCAAAACTGACATCATATTATAGCACCCACCTCGTCATGGCTACCGCAGGAGATGCAGCATATTTCTGACAGGGGAAATTATTATGGAGTTCTTCAAAAAAAAGGTAGGCAGCTTAAGCGTGTAAAATAAATTACTTTGTTTAAATTAATTCATGTATATTTCGTAATCAACACAACATTTTATAATACTATTGAAAAATTATCACATTTTTTTTACAAACAACCTAATATAATTAGCTAGATGACATGATATATTATCAAATACAATCTCTTTTAAAGATAGCCATCTTTTCATTTGATTCATTGTAGATAGTACAAGTTTTCAATACATAGGTAGACTAGTGAAGCCTGTCGGAAGGAAGGCGATAGGAACTAGGCCAGGTGTTATCGTGTTAGTGGACCGTGCGCCTAGTGTCGTGTCACTTAGTATAAATACGTGTATACGTGAATGACCGTAGATAACTTACGGTGCAATATTTGAAGTAAAAGGTGCGGTTTGGATAGCCCTTAGTTTAAAATTGCTCAATGCGTATGATGTCAAAGATTGCTATTACGATGTCAGTGCTGATTATATTGTAGACGTTTTTTTCAATTATGTTCTTATGTTCAGTTATCTATCAAATATCTTTGTGTTATTTTGGGTGACGTTGTCACCATTACCAATAAGCTATATGGCGGGCAAAACAGTTCAATCTCAAGGACCTTATTGTTTTTTTTTAATGTAAGTACCTGTCTCATTAACATAGATATTAACGGTGCTGTGCGTGTGGTTCTGGAATCCACAATAGAAATACGAAATCTACAAAAAAAGTCTCTCGGATTCATATAACTTATTTTATAGAGAAACCGTAATCTAGGCAGCACGAGAAGTAGATTAGATAGATTGTATTTTACTTGACGATATTTTTGCTCTGCAGTGGAACAGCTAAGAAAGAACAGTCACACGGAGATAATTATAAAAAAAGTTGAGTCTGCGTGCAGTCTGCATTCAAAACTCGATTGACTCGTGGAATTTCGATCCAGGGCTTACCCGGATGACTCATATTCTGACATCTGTGTCATAAAAGATAGCAAATACACTTAAACAAAGATAACCTCTGAACTTTTACTACAGTAGTGTAACAAAGAGAGCGTCAATCAGTAATTCAATTATCTTGTTTTTCATAATATATAGAGCTCTCATAACTTTTACAATCGGATATACGTACCTAAACTTGTTTCCGATTGTAAGACAATGAATTTTATCATTCCTGACATGTCAGCTCTATGTCTTTAGCAAAAGTGTAAAACATTCTAGTGCTGACAAACTCAGTTTCTCATATTTACATGAGCCTCTTCCGGCGCTATTTAAGAACCTAACCTTTGTATACCGTATTCATTCTTACCTGATTTATTTAGTAAACAAACACCACATATTGCAAATACACCAGTTTTTACATCAATCGCACACTTTGATATGGATGAAAATTGCTGGAAAGTAGCATTACACGTTTATGCAATAGAAAACACGTAAATCACTTTGATTTATCCACTATCTTTCTTAAATTTTAAATAAATATAATTTTTTCCAACGGAAAATTTCACAGAAAAAATTAATTTTATCATTTGACATTTGTAGATTCTAGAATTTTTTCCTTGATTCCCATACATTTCTCAAAGATCAAAGACTAAAGTCTTTAGTCTATGGTTGACACGACGCCATATATGTTTACGTTTTAAAGCAAGTCAGTTTAAATAGACTATAGTACGCACTACTTTTAATTCTAAAAGTTAAATTGCACAGCGAATAATCTCTGTATCGTGTTTTCATACTTCGTTTATTAAAGTAACTTTACGAAAATTGTTCTGTTTCCGTAAACGTTTTTGTTTTTATAATTTTGATATAACAGTATTTAATTCTAACATTATATTGAAACGCAATCGAAATAATTGGTTAGCAACGAACATCATTTATTTTTTAACAATATAGGAGGCAAAAAATAATGTTTAGAATAAATTATTTTGTTTGCATGTTAAATTACCTTTTTTTATTTTTACTTGAACGGTTGTATATTATATTTTAGGCATTTATAAAACTAATATCCGTATAAACGTAGTATTGTGTTTACACATTTGTTTAAGATCCTCTGCTGTGATAATGAGATATCGATACTAATCGGCAGAAAGTCAAAAAAATTTGATAAAAAGGTCATCTTTGAGATGGTGAGCTATACTACTATGTTCATCATGAGTCGTCGTTGAATTGGAAATAGCCACAGAAAACAGTTGATCGCTCATGGGCATAATTATTTTTTTCGGAATAAAATGTAATTATACTACTCCTTTCACTTTCATTCTGTCTCCGACTGAGATTTGTAGAATAGCCATATGCAATGACATATCGGCGTGCGTTGTCTAAAAATAACGTATTTATAACGAAAAAACCATTATAAGTTATAACAAAAGTCCGTAACAGAATTTACCTTCGTGTAGGAAAAGTTACTGTTACTATTTTACGAAAATATAACCCTAAAATATACACCCTAGCCTTGTAAATAAATAATGTGGCTAAGATAAGTCAAAAAAAGTAACCGAAAATAAAAACAAACATAGTTCACAGTTCATCATCATTCCCCTGCCCTTATCCCAATTTATTTGGGGTCGCCGCAGCATGTCTTCTTCTTCCATACTTTCCTACCGGACGTCATCTCACAAGTAACACTCTTCGCAGCCATATCGTCTTTCACACAATCTATCCATCGTTTTTTTGGTCGTCCTCTCTCCATATATCCGGCCACATACATGTTCAAGACCTTCGTGCATCGATAAATCGTGCATATATTATTACTAAATGATTAAAATCCGATGGTAAAAACCCTAGATTTTTATACGAGTTAGTGACAAGATGAACAAGTAGTCGCTTACCTGATTGGGGCACTCTTTTTCCCCTAGGCCTGTAATGTTACTAGCTTCTGTACCTCTTTCACCTAATCACAGTAACACTGTTGCACATTACTGCTTAGAGTTAGATTATACGGGAACAGTCGTGGATGGTACCATCTGTCGATTTCTAAAGATACGTGTACTACCAGGTAGTTATTTTTATTTAACTTTTCACCATAAGGTTTATAACGGATATATATCATGTTGCTACTTTGCAGTGCCCATGAATGAAGTAATTTGTTAATAAAATAAAGTTGAAAAAAACTCCATGTGAATTAAGTTTGTTCAAAGTACATTATTATGTAAGCACAGTTTTTTCCTTGTTGACGCACGAGTGTTGTAAATAGCATAGGTCCAATCATGTGATTTTTAAGTTAACGTGAGGAAACTCAGATACTTGTCATTTAAAACCCAAAAACAATGCTATGCGCCTCCTTGCCATATCGCAGAAATTTGGGTAATACCTACGTGTTTTTAAATTGCCTAAAGAGCAAAGAGCCCTTTTATTGGTTTTAAATGAAAAAAAAAATCTAGCCTTCAACCTGACGTCTGCAGTCCCAGAGTCATCTGTTGCCTACCCTAGACCGAAGTTGTTAAACACAGGTCTATTGAATTTAAATCACCTGACATCAGCTTGATATCAATGAGAACCCTAAAAATATACAAGTTATTTGCGATGATTTTCTATTTTATTCAGCTCAATTGCCAAAACTTACATTGAATCTATAAAATGACTTTCCATACCTGCCTTACTGCATGTATAATTATTCTAAATTTCGTTTTAAGAAAAAGAAAAGTAAAATCAAAAACCCCATGAAATTTTATGTCTACTAGAATTTCAAGGGACAGATATTCAGCATGGTAAAATTTTGTAACAGAATATTCTATAAAATACTAAAATTCGTACTCATGAAAATTTACATACCTAATAAAAATATCTTACCTTTTAATTTATTACTTTAAAAACACAACAACACACACACGTAGTAATGAGTCTGCGGTTGTATCACTATTTGAATTAGAGGAGGAAAAAAAGTACCGTGACTAGCTGTGTCAGCTAAGGTGAGCGCGCACGGCGACCTTGATCACGGGGCGCGCGTGCATCCCCGACGTAGAAACGGCGCAACCGCGCGACACCGGCCGTTCAGTTCAAATTCTACCGCCGCGTCCGGCAGACGCGGCTTACGTGCCACTTTTAAACCCTACACCCCCATTACTTATATAGACCTTGTGTTTGTGCCTGTGTCATTATCCTGTGCGAGTGACTCTAAAATTAGCCACCATGGTCGCCGGAGGCAAACAGGTTAGTTATGTAACAATTCAAGGGTCACTATTGAAGCTTCTGCATCGATGACATACTTGCCAAATTTTGCTTTATGTATCCTGTGAAGTTCGGTATTTGGAAAACTGAAAGGCTCTATTTGAAAGGTCAAGTTTGAGCTTTTAACATTTAAGGAATGGTTTTTAGTACCTTAACGATGTACTAAAAATCCTTGAAATATTACCTGAAACATTTCAGCAGAACGCCATTTTATTACATTATTTATCGCTTATTAAAATTAATGGTATTGCCGACATAGCAACAGAGTTATGTCGTAGTCGCCGCGATGACCATGATGTTTCGCAAAACCAATAAATTATATGAGTGTTAGATCGCCGACAATTATGTTTACTGAAATCATAAGTAATGGTGATGTCATCGCGACATAAACCGCAATGACATCGTAAGGCACAAACTTCAAGATGGAGCCGGTCGTCTTCATAGTTTTAATATTTATTTTGCATCATCCAAACGGTCGTAACCGTCTTTTATTCCCCCATCCCTGTTCTTGGTATGCGCGGAAGCGAGACGGTATCACTTTCCTGTTTCGAGGGCCTTGTCTGATGATCTCGCTTTCAATGGCAATTTTTTTCCTTAAAGCTTTTTAAATCGTGTTATGACCAATTAGCTTACTTAGTGCCTTGGTAACAATTTTGTTTTATTAAAGTTGTAAAATATTGTTAGTGATTATCGTAGGCGAATGTTCTCGGTTAAAATGTAGGAATTCACTTTTATTGTTATCAGGCATTACCTAAGTTGTAATTGTTGTATCTTATCATTTGTCTAACATAGTACTGATACTTAAATAATTGTATATTTAATCATAATGAGAATTTATTACCTAGTATTCGTCACGTAAATGTGTTGGTTGCACGTCACGTGCTGACTTTACTATGGACCATAGTTGCGCTAAACACATAGTTACAGTCGCCAATGAAACCTGCCACATCAGCGTTACCTAAACACGTACGACTAATGTATGAAGATTGTCAAGGTTTTCCTCATCTACGAGATTGCCGGGGAATACAAAAACTTTTAATCACTTCTAGTTTTAAGATTTTAGTTTTTAAGAGTTTTTGTTGTCGCTTTTCAATAGTCTGCGTATTAAATTAAAATGGTCACTTCATCGTTGATAGTGATCATTTTAATTTAATACACAACATAAATGAAGTAGAATGATACCAAATCCATAATTAGGCCAAAGTAAAAATAGTATCTAATTTCGAATGCATTATTAGATGTACTGATTTAAAGACGACATTAGTAATCGATATCGATCAATGAACAAGAACAATACAACTATTTCCCTAAGGTCAGCTGTTAACGATGCTTATCATAATGAGTACAAGAAGCTCATCAAATTATGAGTACTTAAGTGTCATCATGCAACGTTTGACTACAATTAATACACGATGGATGCACGTGATTCTCCGTCAGTCATTCATTACTGTACTTGAATTTAATTTGATGGTCGATATGCTCCATGCTTATGTAGTGCCGTTTCACTACGTTTCACTCACACACTAGTGCGATTTCTAAAGCACATAGTGGAATTTCTTTCTCTATCACCTTGAATTCAAGCCACACTTTTACCGAAAGTGCTAAATTCGAACCACGGAAGTGTGTGTTTTTAATTGGTTTATAATGAAGCCTTTACGCTGTTTGATTTACTCTAAAACCTTAACTTACATTGTTAGGCAATGAGCGCAAGGTGCCTCATCAAAATTCTTTTTTCCTCTTGTCACGGGATCATCGGACACGTGTTACATACATCTGCCTGTGCACCTGTTACCTTATATCACATCCCCTTTGTCCCTTCCTGTACGGTAACTGGATTTATTGCCCCAGTTATTTCTGCCTTTATTTCCATGGATTAAAACTTACAATCCAATAAACCAGTATCTACCCCATTTAGCGTCATATGTTTAATTATTTTTTTTGTAAACTTGATCTGATCCAATGTTAGAGTCTTTAAAAATAGTTATTTTTTTACTTAGTTTTCAGTAGGTAATGTATTTTAGTCTTGTACGGTTATTATATAATAAAAAAAATCCTTTTTTAAGTAATGTTTTCAGAAAAAACTTGCAGCTACAACATTTTATTCTCAACGCGATGACCTCCGACATAGTTCAAAGTTAATAATTACATCGTCAAAGTACAAGAAATATAGTTAATGTATCTTCATAATTATCATTAGTTCACCTTGGTCACCTTACTTCACTTCCTAGTTATATAGCAAGGACACACATCCACCATGTTTTTTCAATTTTGGAATATTTTACAGTAACAATTGTGAAATCTTTTGTAATAACCTCATTGTTATCTAAAACTTGTTTGGCAAGTACATAAATATTAATAATTTCAACTAGACATATAACGAGTTGTAAAACAGAAGTTGCAAAAATATTAAATTTATACGTTTTTAACTATCTTAATAACTAAGGATGAGATCTTTTTCACATAAATTGCTGATTCGTATTATTTTGTTTTACTGTACTCTCAAGCATGTGGTCTTTTTTTGTCTGGTTTATTTCTAATCCTTCCAGGTATTATGCGTTATTACCGTTTATTTTTAGATATTTCAAATACAATGCAAATACCTTAGTTTTTGTTCATATTGTCTCATAAAACAAGAATTCAAGGAGGAACCTTACTTTAGTGATGTAGGGACTGAGCACACACAGACCCAACAAGTTTTTATTTGATGTATGTGATTATGTCTTACTTTCTTTTCCAACCAGAGACTTCTAACAGACGATGAAGAAACGTGACACGAGAACATGAAAGAACGTACACACATACATGTAAATTATTTTTCAATACGTGAAATATATGGATGTAATTTTGTAAATTCAACAACTAAGTTTCACTTCAAAACATTACAGATATTACGACATAAAATATAGGTAATACTCTAAAAATAAACATGCAGTGTTTAGGTGCTAATTTCATCAAGCCATACGTTTAATTCCCTGAATGTATTTTCCTGTATCAGTCTTACTACTTAGTAATTTATAATAACGAGTATTAGATGTTAATTGGACTTAGTATTTATAGACTTTCTGTTAGCAGTAATAAACAATTTACATTTGTGGTAATAATAATACAGTTACGAGCTAATTCCATGTCTCCAAATCATAACATTATAATGATTTAAAGCATCTATATCTCTTGTTTATCTTTTGACGGTTTTTTTTTTCGATAACTTTTAACAGAATCTATATTTTCTTTTAATAGATACCGAAAAGTTTGGTTGATCTTAAAAGTGTTTCGGAAAATGACGTGAAATAAAGCGAACAATTTATTTCATTCTATACTGAAACACGTTTACTTTCTGAAACAAGTTTAGCGCAAAGAAAAGCAAGCAAATTGTTGGTCGCTTGCACAAACATCCGTCGTTTACACAGCCGATAACGAGCCCGTAGTTATACCACCTTATCTTGCCAGTTTCTCAATCTCGAATGTGACTCATACTCTCATATATTAGGTACTTACTTTATTATCAAGTTGTCCTTGGTTGGAATGTCTTAATACTTTACTTTTCTAAATGCCGCTGTTTAGAAAGTAGGTGAATAATAATGATGAGATGTGAATTTTGTAATATATTATATCTGTGTTACACGTGAGGATTTCACGTTTGCCATGTTAAGTTTATACACTAAAATCTAGTTAATGGAGAAATTAATCCAACATGTATTGCTTATCTTAAAGTTCTAATGGTTCTACAAACCTTATTGGCTAAATGTAGCGTAATGCTTATATTGTAGTTATGGTAGCAAATGCAAAAACATATAACGTCATTGTAAATTGTCTAATGACAAAGTAACAAGCATGTTATTATTTTAACTAGGTGCTCCTAAAGTGACTTGTCAAATTTACATACATTTCACCACAGATTTCACACATCGTCAACGAATGAATCAAGTACCTATATATTCTAATTCGTTTATTGGCTGTATAGCCAGAAGTTGAATGTTCAGTCAATTAGTCTTCTCTTTTTAACCTCATTCAATAAATAAATTGGTATGGTTTGTTCAGTTAAAATACTAAACGATGCGGGTTGTTTGATAAGCTATGAGTTATATAGGGGAGGTAGAAGAGTCGAGGTTAACTTACGACCTCAAATAAAACATGACGTGTACAACATTACTATTCTTCATGGCAGTAAGACTCAATAGCACGACTTTGTAAATATGGCTTGCATGTCATACAGTCACGTGATTCTATTCATAATATGATGATGAGGTTTTATCTTGTAAGCTAACAACTATTATCAAGTTGGTAGTGTGACTGATTACTTGATTGAGTTACTGTAGATTTTTCCCATGTTATTTTTTTATCCTGTCTTATTACGTATCTTTGTTATCTTATTGGCTTATCCTCCTTGCACAAACGGGTCTAGGGAAATTGGTGATTGCGCAGGTTGATCGTCTTATCAAAAGGAAGCTACTTACAAAAACTTAGTTTGATAGTTCAAATCACTTTGCCAAAACTTTTTAGGGAACCCTGACTACAAAACAATAACAACAGACACTTAAATAACTTAATGAACCGGATCTTATCCTCTTGGCAAACCTCCAAATTCTATTTCTGATTGAACAAATATAATCATTCACACTTCTTGCTTTTTAACCTGACCTATGATATTATTAGAATTCTGTTTTGGAATCGTTACTTTTACTTTTCTGTTCTTGTATATATTGTTCCCACCTCTTAATCGTTCCTCTGATGTTTAAATGAGTTCAAAAATATTGCCATGCTTGGTTTTTATAGAGAATATTACATTCGTAGACTAGTCAATATTAGTGGGTCTGTCCAAAGGAACAAATGCTTGCATTAACAACCTTCAAGACACGACGTCTTTTTGGGAATCCCAAAGCATTATTTTGTGCATAACATTTTATGTTTCCAAATTGACTGTCTGATTTGCTATTGACGTAACATATCTACAAAGATATTGCGTCAAATATTAAATCGAAAACAGTTTGAACCTAACCATAGTGTTACGTCAAATTATACATTTGTGCATGATCAGAATAAATTACTATCGTAACGTCGCGGGAAGCTCGTCTACTATGGCTGTAGAAATCATTCTTATACTACTGATAGACAGTGCGAAAATCATATTATTATATTGTAGCGTATAATGAAACGTTTGGTGGAATTTGTTAAATTTGTCCTAAACTAACGTTACCAATGAATTGTTCTTTTGGGTTCAAAAACTTTTAACGATATACAGTTGTACAAAGCCTGCCATTAACACTATTGCGTCTAGCGCTCATAATCGTAGCGTATAGAAACATGTTTTTATTAGTAAGACCTGAAATAGATCCACTGGCTACCACGGATACAATAATTATGGAGTTTTTATGGCTAGTTATGTCTTTTGTTCCACTTTCGGTTATATCATGCTATTGTGAAACACTTTTTATTTTAAAATTTCGCTAAACAATAGCTTAATTAAAATTCTCTTTTTGTTCTAAATCATCGTTTTATTTTAACGTATGCGAAAGTCTGAATACTTTAGTTAATTGTATTTGATTATAGTAGATTAAGATTCAAAATATTTGCAGTTCTTAAATAGTACAGTTAATAGCATTTCTAAGTTATTATTTTTAACTTGTTAAAATTTACTTTTTTATTGGTAAGCTTAGTTTAGCGTTATTCTTTGGACGACTAGTATATTATGACAGATAAATTAGCTAAAGTAGTCTAACTTCGATGTCACTTATATCAATAATAATACACATAAACGTTTAAATCAGTGACTGGTATAGCAACATAAACGCCATTAACTTATCAGCACTTTTATTGAAGCTAGTTTATGGAATACTTTTTATAGCTAAACAATACAACTAAATCATTTTGCAATTCTTTTGAATTATTCATCGAGTTAACGGTTTCTTGAAGTTATAGATAACGTTTATTACTTATACTTGATGAAAACCATTTAAAAAATGATTTCGATTTCACCATTTTTGTATTTATTTGTTTGTATGATGCCATGACATGAAAAGGTCGCACCAATCCATTTAGAAAACATAATATTTGCAAATGTTTTGTTTTCTCTTATAGCAGGCTTTGTATCTATAAAAGAAATCTATGTTTCTATGGCTGTATAACATGCCTTTATTATATAAGCACAAACAACCTGCGATCATTACAGGTCATTGGGAAAACCTAGGCAGGTTTTACCACGTTCATGCTCATTATGAAATTAACATAAATAAATAGTTTATAATATTATACATAAATTTAACAGGAATGAACAGACCAAAGTGTTGTCGTCAATACAAACAAGGGATATGGCTATCCCAAGACTAAAACAAATCAAGGACGCTAGGTTTGAATACGATAATTCATGTTGTAGTTCCCTATAATATAGTAAGAAGAATATCATATACAATTAAAGAACGATGAGACTGCTGTAATTGAAGTAAAACACGATGTAGATGACATAATCGGTCCGGAAGATTACATCCGCTTGGCGCGGAATCAACACTGGCTGATGTATTTATAGCGATTCTCTGTGTATATTGTCATTTGCATGAATGAAAAACTATACTGCTGATTTATTTTTAGATATTAATGTAATTTAGTAGATTTTATTTATAGTAAGTTCTGAAGGTTATTTCGCAAAGGTCTAAACGGCCTTAAACATATATGTACACCCATTTTGGAAAAAAACTTTTTGACCCTGTAAATGTTTGTACAGTTAGTGATCTTGAGATTACTGCACCTTGTAAAACTGATGATATCTGCCACCAGAAAATGCAAAGTTCAAACCTTGATTGAATTTATCCTCAACGTGCCACTCATCAAGTAGTTAGACCTCGACGGACTAAATGATATTTCTGTTAAACACGTATTCATTGTGAACTATGATTAAGGGCGATAAGAAAATTACACCTGTAGCTACATGACCACTAGTTCAAACGGATAATTATTAATGTCTGTCTTACACTGCAATGATTCTGATATTTTGTCTAGTTATTATGACTTTGACTTTTATTCTGTTACTTTGAGTCTGGTCAAAGTAACAGAAATCGAATCAGAATCGAAAATCGAATTTTATACACTACTTCTCTAACTCTTTAAACATAATGTCATCGGTCTAGTTCTCATTAAACTCAAGCCAACTACTTTTAAACCTAATGTTATTTTTGCTAGAGCGGAAAAAAATCTAGGGGCCTGTTGCTGTAATGTGCCTCAGTTTGAGCTCATAATTTATTATTCCTTCCGATTTTGTACTATTTACTTAAGACCCTAACAACTTTTCAGCAGTCATTTTGGCACAAAATAACAGTTGTACAATCTGCATCGTGCCTGTTTTCTGTATACCGACTTGTCACTTTTATTGCGCCATAGTCTAATGAAAATGTTTACCTATATCAAATATTTTATTTATTATTTCTGTCTAATTGTATACATTTTTTTGTAGATGAACGTCCGTGTGACGACGATGGACGCGGAGCTGGAGTTCGCGATCCAGCAGACGACGACCGGCAAACAGTTGTTTGACCAAGTCGTCAAAACCATCGGCCTGAGAGAAGTTTGGTTCTTTGGACTCCAGTACACCGATTCAAAGGGTGACCTCACTTGGATCAAACTCTACAAAAAGGTTAGTTTACTTAAGAAATCCTGTAGCATTTAATATTTTTTTCAGATATTGCATAACAATAAAAAAATCATGTTACAACAAAGATTTAATTCAATTTTCGGTATAGCATCACCACTAATGTAATATCTTAATGATGAAAGGAATCCAGATTTGATCGTTAATATTTAAAGCATGTTCCCTTTACATATATTATCGATGAACATGTCTGCATATATATTTCAAAAGCATCACTAATGTTATTAGATATTCGTATAAATTGTGTGTTTACTGCATGTCGTGAGGAGGCGTGCAATGCTCGTGTTCGCGAACCAAATGCTACAGTACGGTTATTTTTAGAACAACCAGAGCCCGACAAGTTCAAGTCCGTTCTTATTTGTTTCTACGCAATGTTTCAATTATATACGATCAAAATCAACTTGTCTTTGTTGAAAATGTAGATGATGCAATAATTATTTCAATCCCACGATCCCAGATATGTTTGCGAAATATTCTGTTTAATCAAAACCTGCACTGGTATCGTTTGTCTTTTCTTGACGCCGTTCGATTCATTCTCATCAATAGGAACTTCCGTCGTTTTGTATTGGGAATGTGACAAACAATTGTGTAAAACGAATAAAAGGAAAACTCTTTTACTCTTATCCTCAACACGGCACTGACCCCGTAATGCAATGTCAACATGTATTCAGCATTACCGAATGTTATTACACCATAGCCTACTTATTTTATCAGTGAGGACGACGAGTTTGTTTTAAGTGTTGAGCACTAAAATTCATGAATATTCATTGAGGTCACTCTACTTTCTTTTCATTCAATGTGTAATACAAACAATAGGTCTAATTGTCTAGGTCATTGTTAAATTGCACTATTCTAAGGTCAGGATATCTTTAGCTTCAGATACACCTGTAGTTTTCGAACACATTTTTCATTTTGTGTTATTTTTAAAAGAAAGATTTTGTCTAGTTGCCTAATTCATTTGTTCTGTACTTTATTTTCTATTGTAGGCTAACCGGATTAGGAGTGCCCTTTATCGTGATTCCCTTATGAACACATTTAGATTAGATTAACTACACGTCTTTATTGTGCAATCGTTAATTATTAAATGGCCTAACAATAAACAACCATGTTTTATGGGTATTAGATTTAACAAATTTCATATACTGCTATTCATAGTACATAAATCTAAGAAGCAATAACTAGGTTTCATAAAAACTCAAGTCGTCAACCAACGCAAATAATTTATGATTTAAATATTGAGTACATGCAAATTCATCTCAGCCTTAACTGAGTCCACCTTCAAATCTACGAACGTCCTGTCCCCGGTCGTTATCCGACTACCCACGTGCCGAGCTTGTCGACATGTAAACATGTTCATTGGTCTATAATGTTTGTTAAACCAGGCTAACCACGCTAACTAGTATGTTTGATAAATATCGTTTAAGGTTTGTAATACACTTCAACGCGTACTTACCTATTGCCAGTAAGTTTGCAATGAATAAATAACAATTGGAAGTTAATTACTTGCTTTTTTAAGGTTTCTTGCAAGTATTAATGAAGTAGTCACGTACCTACCAAGCATCTGCCAAAATCACAAATCAATATTATATTTAGGATAGACGAGTATCGGTTTTATAAATTCTGCAGATTCTCTTGGAGATCAAAAATCAAAGTTTAATCTGCAACTAAATTTATATTACGATAGTCTATTTTGTTTCGGATTTCTTGATTCGGAACGTTGTATCAATCAAGCTGCGAGTGCAGTTTTGACGATACGACTGAATGGGCAGTTCGTTTTACGCATAATACATTTACAAACCTTTCGCTTGAACGGCTGCGTGTAGCTAATTTCTCCTCTATGTACGTTCAGCAATGTAAACAGATGTATATACTGCCATCCTTCTCTATCACTCACCTATTTCAACATGTTTGACTTTGACAGAATGCAATCGTTTAGCTCAACGTTGTTGATTTTCACTAGAGGCCAAGAGACAAACTAACTACGTAACTAATAAATACTTGGTGTAGAAAACCTTGTCTAGACTACAAAGTATAATTTATTGCTCGAAAATGTGGTGTTGATTCTAAACACTTGTAACCGTAAATTATAGTTAATAGGAATAGCGAAAAAGTTCTTCAATCAATATAAGCCAAAAACATAATCCACATAACCACCGACACCCTTGTAACAAAATTGAAATCTCCATTTCCTTCCTAATTTCGAAAAATCTTTTCCTAGTGTTGGATGTATTTTCATATCTCTAGCACCAATAAGATGTGTCTCAGTCAGTCAATCAGTCAGTACTATGAAAATTTATATATTAAATATGATGATGATTAAGTTATAGATATTTAAAACCAACATTAATATACTATTATTCGACTTCGTTAAAATCTTAATACTTTTTATAGTCGTTTGCATAGCATTAAACATAAATGTAATTCTATTACAGTTGACATTTAATGGTTGCTAGACTATTGTTATATCCACCTACAGTTAATAATACAAATGCAAAAGAATGAGTCAGATTGTCGTCAGCATCGACACTAACTTCTGCTTTTTATTACTATGCAATACTTATACATTTACTTATGGTAATTATATTTGCAAAACAAAATCTACTCTAAAACTTGTTTCGTTGGGGTCCAACTGATTTCGTATTTTCACTGACTTGACCTCCACTATCAGAGAGTTATTTTCTGGCAACACGTTTAAATTACTTACTTTGAAAATGGGCCTTCGCAGTTCAAGCGAGACACTTAAAGTGGTCTTCGACTGTGGGCTGCTTGAGGTAAAATTGTTGTACAGTCTCGGGATATCATTCAGTGTTAATACACTAACTCATGAATGTTCATGATAAATAGATTATTACTGAAAACTTTACTTTCTAGCTTTCGTTTTCTTACACTAAACTTATCAGACAAGCGTAGAGATCGTCTAATTCAATCATCCAATATATGGATGCATTTTTACATAAATGCATTTAGAAATTATTAAAGCTTATAAGTAAAAATATGGCTACCATCTAATTTGACTTTGTATGTTAAAATGGACTTAATAACGATAAAGCCATACCTACTTCAAATCAGCCAAAATCGAAAGTAAAGTAGTAACCAGTCAAAAAATTAAGTTAGCAACAAATTATAAACAGAACCTTCTAGATTTCAAATAAAAACGGTTGGTTATCAATCTAGAAGCGTCATCACGTGTGTAATTTATTTATGATTGAATTAGTTGTTCCCACAAGGACTGTCCGTTACATGCGAGACATGACTCACGATCGGAACCTAACTATATTCGCGTGTTTGTCGATTTCTGGTCATGTTTATTGATACATCTGGGACCCAAATGGCGAATAATATTTTTTATATTAAATTTTGCTTTTAATAATACCTAGATATTGAAGTGGAGTCATTTGTCTGCTAAGCAAAGGCCTCGTCTTCGATTTTGGTAAAATTTCAAACTTTGGATATATGAACATTAAATCTATTATTGGTTCTAAAGTTAAGACTGTATATTCGTAACTTCCGAGTCCAATACAGACCTAATAATTTTTAGCTCCACAAACCTCTATCACTGTGAAGTCTTAAGTAAACGTACAAGTTGATCCCGCAGTGGAAAGATAAAATTGAAAGATGTTACATTCTATTCAACTATAGATAATATCTATGAAATATTGTTTCCCTTTATACATTGTTCTTGAGGATAGAAACCCATTACATTATGAATAGTTTACGTGACTGATACCTAAACACTTAACAAGTCAACAATATCGCGTGATTGTCTTTTTTATTCACTTAAAGCTAAACAAATTTTAAATAATGTTTTAAAGGTAATGTTACTACTGCAAAGTGATGTCAGTGTAATATTTTTAGATGATACATTATTAAGATATGTATTAATTAATGTAAACTAACCTAAGTATGGCAGCGCAAAGGCACACACCTTTACACATACTTACTTTGCTTTGGTTTAAAAAAGCAAATAAAAAATACAAAATGAATATCATTGTGGTATTGTTTAGCTTTAAATTTTAACCTAAGTAAATTACTCATTTGTATTGCACATTTTTTTTGTAGATGCAAAGCAGAAAACATCACGAATTTTAATTAATTTTATATTTTAATATAAAGCCGGATTTGATCTCTGTTTTGCTTATAATTATTATGTAAGTTGACAGGCCCAAAAAAACCTTATGTTATAGACAATCATTTTCGCGAATATCAGTTCGTAATGTAGATATCCGGATTGGCAAGTATTGAGTATTTATACAACTATTTTATTCATGATGTTTCTATACGCTTATTTATACCGTATTCCACTTACTTTTGAAGCAAACTAGAAATATTAACATTATTAGTCGATAGGGCTCAGTCGTATTTCAAGTTTGAAAGTGAATCCATAGCTGTACATGATTTATTATTATTAATTATAAACATAATGCTTAAACCGTTGGAGGTTTAGATTGTGAGTTCTGACCTTGAATAGTCGTTAAAGTTAATAATCGTTTATCCATGTGCCGATTAGCTGAAACTTCATTCCAGTCTGTCTCACTCAAAGAGTAAATGTCAAAATAATGAAAAGTTACCTTTGATATTGTGCTATACTTCTATACTGCTAAAATTGGACAATTGTTACTAGACTTTTCAGAGGTTTGCAAACCGAAACTTTTTACAAGAGTTTGGGGTTGATTCTTATATGGACAGATTTAGATAGTATCTATTTTTATCTTTTCATCAATTTGATTTTGTTTGTCGCGATCCATTGCCAATCGTGACAATGTTTCTTATTAAATGTTGTACTAGTAGGTGAACATTGCGTTTCGTAAAGTATTACTTCCTTTTGAGTTCAATATTTGATTGAGGATTTGTGTTGCCTATACTTCAACAAATATCCCCTAAAGATTTCAAGTGTCGATCTGCCTAAATTTTATTAAAGCTTGTTGATTCTTAAACTAGTTATTCAAATAAATATCTGCTTGCCGTGTTCATCTGTAGAGGTCGATACTTGTGCCATCCTTGACCTTCAGATTTTATCTTATGGAAATCATTACATTCTCTGTGTATTATTCAATACACGAGGAAAATATATAGTAGGTAAAATGTTGAGTTAATATGTCGGCTTATAGGTTGTGCGCCGATGACACATTAAGCAAAACTAAATCTTAGGTCACCTTCAATTTTAGATCGGTTTACTTACTTAGTTATTAGTGTATCGCTTTAACAATGTGTAATATAATGTAGCATTACGTAATAGAACGTTACGGGTTTTGACGTCTACCACAGTAAAGCATGAGAAGGCACTTGTTCTAGACTGTATAAACTCAAAACTACTTATTAATTTAGCAATTTAGGCAGGTACCCTTTGCAAGCTCGCAGATGACATTGCGTCTTAAAGAATTCGGGAGATAGCAGTGGTTTTGCTTAGATAGATTATTACTTGTCAAAGGCACATCTGTAAGAACCGAATTACTCCATAATATCATTCCACAAAATCCACATTTCTATCTTGACGTCCCGAATAGTTATAGACACAAAATTGTGTTTTAAGACAAATAGAGACGTTCTTCTACGTACAAATATTATTAATTCCATGGCAAAAGATTGTTTACGTGTTTTTACCGTGTAAAGTAATTAGTAATTCGCATAACTATAGTAAATACCATTACTTAGTGCAATGATTTTATAAACCACAATTTATGATAGTATTGTATTGTAAAAACGATGTAAGAAATGACAAGCTATCTATACAACTATACTTTTAAATAAAATTACAGTGTCTGCAACATCAAATCCACTATTTTTTACTGCATCTTAAGCATACTTATACAAGACACCAATGCCAAAAATGACATTTTTTTTTTTTTGTATCTGTTTGTTTTGGGTAATCTCTGAAAGGGCTGGACCAATTTTGATAGAATTTTTAGAGGTCGATTGCAATTTTAGCAATTTAGGCTACTTTGAATTACAAAAGAGCTACCTATTGATTAACTTGTTGACTAGAAATCAGTTTAAGCTAAAGCATTATTTAAGCTACCGCGACAAAGTCTCCGGGTACAGGTAGTTTGATATAAATCGCATACATTCTGTGTCAGTAATCCAGTTCCCTCGTGCTTGCGGCAAAATAACTCTGATTGATTTTTTGTATTACTTGGTACTTTATTTTGCTTTCATTTCATCTATAGAAGTAAATAAAGTTTATTTTTAAATTATTTATTTGTGAAAAAATGTCTTAATTGGCTAAGCAACGATTTGGCTGCCAAAATCATAATAACATAATATTTTTATAAATTGTATCCTATGTTTTATACTTTTTTTTTTTTTTTTTTTATTGAATATAATACATTTCAAGATAACAGTTTTCTTCACGCATTATCGCTCGCTTAAACCGTGGAAGGTTTGTATGAGAGCGAGAGTTCACTTTATACATTAATTAAATAATCTATTTTTACGACATAAACTAGTAATATTATTACAACTAGTGTAGTAAGTAGGTACATGAATATTTTCTTTCATTTATATGAATGATTTTTAAGTTTATAAACGTACTTATACCTATCACAAATATGCGTCATCCTGACTATCTATTAAAAATGATTTTAGTATACTTATATAAGGCTTATTTTGCACATATTTACAAGTTATATCCTCTGGTAAGCTATTCAATATCTTTGGTAGTACAAAACGACACACTCTTGTCCCGTATATGTTTTTATAGCTAGGCGTTTCAAATACAATTTGTTTTAGTTGTCTTAAATTTAAGTGACGTTTGTGTTCACAAAGTTTATTTACGTTTGTTTTTTCTTCTTTCATTACAGCCATCTTTATTTTACCCTGCACTTTACAACAGCTTATACTGGAGTATAAGCTGTTGTAAAGTTTCATTAAAATCGATTCAGTTTATTTTTAGATGAAAGAGTAACAAACATCCATACATACTTACAAACTTTTATAATAAGAAGAAATATTTTACTGCAGTTGTAAGTTTGTATACAAGTAACTCCATCTAGTGTTTGTAAAGTTATTTAGTTATATCCGCTGTTACGTATCTTAGTTTAAATTATTTATACATGTCGTGTACATAGCACTTACGTAATATGTACCTGGTCGGCCTCGGGCGACAAGTGATAATTATTTTGTGCCAATAACTTTTCTCTGCTATGTTATATCCTATTTGACTTTTCCGTGTCATTTAGACTCATGTAGGTATCATAAAAGTATCATCATCATCAACTAGCCTATCGCAGTCCACTGCTGGACATAGCCCTTCCCCAAAACACGCCACAGAACATGGTTTTGCGTTTTCCGAATCCAGGCCGCATCATAAAAGTTTTAAATATCTAATAAAAAATTTGCATTAAGCGGTAATCCATCCCCAGATCTCTGAATGACTTACTTTTCAAGTACATACATCACCATTTTTATATTAAGATGTGTTTCGTTAACCCATTTTCCTAAAGCTGTTCAAGGCACAACATGACTAAGAGGTTTACTTTGACGCTAATAATGATGTCACCTCATACACTAAGTAGCATCATTAAAATAGCATGTTATCATATGAAATGCAATAATATAAGGTTTCCTTAACTCGTAATGATTCAGAAAATATTGAATGGAGTAATAACTATTAATAGTTAGTGAAATATGGATAATGTATAAGGCATTCGAATTACATATTTCGTGGGAAAATGGTAGTTTACTGTGAACCTGGGCGTGGTTTGATGTTTTACTCAGGTCTACTTATATAATTATACTAAAAGCTCTCTAAAAAATTTGAAGAATTCAGTATTCTATTAGGGAAAATATCCTACTCTTACCTTGTGGAAATCTTATATGAATAAGCCAATTTAAATGTTCCATATACCAGAGAAAAACCATGTGAAACTGAATAAAGTTTGACAAAGTAATACCTCCTATTGAGGCTGTTGTGTAAAGCTAATCAGATTGCCGATAAAACCGTTTCAATAAATATTATAAGTAGGCTTGAAGTTTATCAGCCACTGGTAGACGTATAAAGTATGACTAATCATTTGCCATTTGTTCAGTTAATACGGTTCCCAGTATCAAAGTTATCAGGCACTCAGTTTAGTCACACCGGATACAACCAGATGAATCAACAACTCAAAATAAGTATGTAGATTGTTTAGTGTAAGCCATTATACTTATATGAATATTATTACTTTTAAATGCATGGTTATTTTTATCTTCATTTTCTGTTGTTTTAAACTAGTAAAGTATCTCCATGGCGCGGCGCTTTATGCGATGTCGCGGTTTTCATTTCTATTTATTTTTTCTGTGATCCCTTGTGCAAGAATTTAGTTTTAAAGTTCAACTTGATGCGGTGGATATTTTCTAACTTACTTCTAAATATTCTTTATGGTATTATTTTAAAACTTTTATTAAGAGTTTCATTTATTATATTGGCTCTAGCTTCTAACTCTAATATTACGGAGAGTAACTTGATCATGCTCTGCTTTGTGGTATGTATTATAGACATACATAAACATACATGTAACCTCTCAATTCCTTATTGCTTATGGAACTAATCTCAACAACTTTCCCACAACTTTGACTCTTGTAAGCCAGACTGGTGATCCTCGCAAATGTATTTAGCATGACTCATGTATCCGAAATATACCCTCTGGTAATTACGGGGCGACTTAAATGCAAACGTGGTTTACCTGTAAATAATAAGAGAATACCAGAAATATACACAATTAAGGTGTCTTATGTTCTATCAGGTCTATACAGGTCGTAAGTATGATATAAACAATGTATACTACTATAGATGCAGACAATACTATGTCGTAGCATGGGTCATGTGAAACAATGCAATAAACCATTCACTTGATTGTATGCATTCATCTTAAACATGCGAACTGTTGGCACTCAATGCATAATATTGTATTACTATTTCAATGTTTGCTGTCCCTTTTGCGTTCAAAATTATTTATACATGTTTTCTTTAATTCAAACTTACTAAATCAATTTAGATAAGGTAGTAATGTCTGGCTCTTGCAATACCCGAAAAATTACACCCAGTCCTAGAAATAAGAAAAGCGAAGGCTATTCTGAAGCTCCTATTCTAATCGTACGTATCCTTGAAAGTGAAAGGAGGAATGTATGTAAAAGATCAGAAAACATCTGTAACAAATACCCCTTATAAAATGCCCTGTAATAAACGTTTAAAATATTTGGGAGGCAGTTTCAATGATTCCTGTATAGTTAGGTTAAGGTGCTTTTTATTATGCTGAGCTATTTACATAAAGTATTGTCTCCGTGTGGTGACGGAGTAATAATACAATATGTCACCATCCCATCTCATCCCATGGGTGTCGTAAAAACCGACTAAGGGACTGTCCGCACCTAAATATTATGTTTACAAAATAAAAAGAAGGAAAACTTGAAATTAAACTCTATATCAATCCGTTTGGCCAGCATGGTATTAGTATGCCTTAGTATCCCTCTGTCACTGGAGGAGGCCCGTCCCTGCAGTGGGACATTTTTGGGCTGTTATGATGATTGTCTGCGTATATAACATCTTTACATACACTAGACATAGCCTATAAATTTGTAATACTAGTATATTGTATATTATTGACGAAGAATTTTTATGTCAATTGATTAAACAATTTCAAGATATCAGAGCTTTGTATGGTACAACCAAACTAAAGTAAAACTATTTTATCTTCTGTGAGTCATAGTATTTTCCATTTTAATATTACAATTGAATTTTTGTATTAACAAGTTTTCGTGGGTACTACCGATGTTTTAAATTTGCAAGCACAAGAACCTGCGGACCAACCTCGCATTCTTTTTAGTCATCATGGCGTCGCTTCTTATATCATCTATCTTATTCGTTCTTTATAGTCATTCAAGTGTCAGATTCCGGTTTGTATATGCAAAATGCCACGAGAACCTGCTCAGTATTTAAATTAACATAGCTATATTTGTTTCATATTCTAAGAATTTGAATTATTTAGAAAATAAGGTCAGTTAAATAATTAGAACAGAATTTTATCGAGGCTCTACTATTACTTTGTCCCGAAACAGTACAAAAGCATAATCTATTTATTAGTAATGTACTATAATACATTTTTAAGTGTACCTTTTTAATGGCCAAATTTCAAATTTTCAAATTTCAAAATACTTTATTTCATAAAATTTATTACAAATTGTGTGAAATCGTCGGCCTGGCCAGCTTCTCCAGAAACAGACCCTCTGTATCTTAAATACTTAACAGAACTTTACATACTAGTACCACTTAGTTCAGACGGATTGGCACAGGGTTTGTTTCGATTTCCCTCTGTAGGAATGGTTTTCGAATCTGCCTTACTCACCTTTTACAACACCTACATGGTTTTGCTTTAATCAAGCCAATGTTAGTACTTACGCTTACTATGTGATTTCCTACGTCGAAAATATTTGTGTCACGATATCTACTTACAGTCAAGTGATACAAGTTGTTGACTTGAAGCCATATGCAGTAAGTCGCGTAAGATTTAATACACGCAACCGACATACATCAACTAAGACATAAGTATATTACAACATAACAATATGAGTATTTACCTGTTTTTTAAACTGTATGTTTGTCGAATATTGAATAGAATGGAACTGTTTTACAAAGACTTATCACAATAGGAGAACCTCCTTATCTAATTGTAACGTTGCATTGATCTCATCTTGACATTTCTTATCCAGTTGGAACACTTGCAATGGGTTAGTCATCTTAAACATTGTTGCTGAAGTTGTGATAGCTTTGTTAACATTATTTTGATCTAATAGCTAATTGATTTTGTATCTAATTTATATTTTCCATGTTTGTTTATCATTTTATAAAAAAGAATAGTAACTACATATTAAATTAGCTTACACTACTACACTTGTATTTGCTTAAACAATTCTGAAGTTTTTTTACAATTAAAAGCCTATTCTCTAACTATCTCTTACATAGAATATTAAAATTGTCACCTCTTGATTTCTTGTCTTAAAATGACCTGACCGTTCTTGAGCAGGAAACACAACCTATTGAAATCAGAGCTAATGATTAAAATATGAGTAATAGTAAATAGTTTATCTCAAGCACGATGGCTTAGGTTTCGCGTAAGAGGCACGCAATCTTATTCTGACGCTCGCGGAATGCTGCTTTTTGTCCACGCGTATAGACAAGCCACCTATATAATTAGGGTTGCGATCTTTTGTCATTCAATTTTGTTTGCGAACTAATTTAGTTTTAAAGTATTCATAGTTTTTACTTTTGATTACCAAATTGTCAGTTATCTTCTCTACGCTACAACTCTACAATTATGTTGTATCTCTGTGTGTTAGTCTCTCTTTATTATGACAACGTGTTACTTATTTTTTTATAAACGTTTTATTACTTTTAAAATTATTATTTTTGTATTTTCCAATCATGCTTTCATTAAATTTTTATTTAGGTGTCATCCTTGCCTCTATCTATGACGACGCGTAATCATTACGTCACGATACCTTAACAAACACCGACATCGGAATGTGTTATTATAGATAAAGTTAAGAGCCTAGAATTTGATTACATAATCATTTAAGTTTCTATACATTATGACCTTGAGCAGCTATCGACACCAATTTAACAAAATAGACATTAATTTGTAATCACGTTTTATTTTAATTGATGTGCTTAGTTCAAACCTTATATCTATGTTATTCTGCCAGTTTTTGCAGAAGCACCATCATTATTTACTTTTAAAGTATCATAAATAAGATCTTTCGAATAGACAAGGACGACAAGCGATCTATTGTTGCAATAACCATTTAACTTAACAGGTGGATATAATAATAACGCAATCGTTATATTAATTATATTAGTCAACACGCAGCGCAGGTGTACATCTCTGACTATCCTTATGTTACAACATAAAGATTAAAGGTTATACAGTATCTTCGTAAGTTAGAATTGTGCTTCGTTTCATTTGCCGAGTCGTCTTATCATTCATCGATGCTAAAACGTGTTGCTAGGTCAACCGGTACGTGTTAGCTCGCACGAGTTCCGCAAGGCGGGCGCAGCCAACATTTTCTTGACCACTTTCTTTACACTTGTTCAAGAATTCCGTATGGTATTTAAGCTGTAGTACTTGTCATTAGCATGTTTGTTGTATTGAGGTTGTCGACAGGTTCAAACGTTTATATGAAGCGCGGCCATCGATGCGCAACAGTGCGTCCGCATGACCTCGTTCCCACGCCGAATACCTGCAGGTGATCATCGTGACCCGTGTTCAACAATACCCATCCTTTGGCCTTGCTTCTCTAAACACCTGATCATTATATACAATTATTTACATGACATTTACAGAAACTTTGATGACATTGGTGTTAGAATTTGTCTTTTCTCTTATACAAATATGAATGGAATTGTTATTTACAAAGTTCAGTAGGTTAATGTGCATGTTTTTCCTCGTTATAGTAGCGGTTGGAAGTCGTAGACAGGTGAAAGTGCCGTGACGCCATCTCTAGACGACCTTGCTTGTCTCCTTAATGCATAACAATACAGCTCAGATATAATACGCAACGTATAAAACTAGATTTGTAGTTGACATCATCGTGTGCTCTGTACAAGTTATTTGTTGCCCTGTTTACTTTGATTTATCGCATGGATTTTATTTATAAAAGTCATTACATGTTTTCATATAATTAATTTCTAAATAGTTTCGTAAAGATGACTCAAGGCTTCTAAGAAATTCGTTTAGTCACTTCACTTTTATAATCGTTTTATATAACTTTGTATCAAAGAAGCTCAATTAAAGATATGGCATGCAATATTATTTTTCCAATGATCAGCAATTAACGCAATGGTTGAGAGAAGGGGTCGACAAGGTGGAGGGGCATAGCGTCGTCCGCGATCTGGGTTACGCTAGATGAAGACAAATACATAGCCCTCTCATTTTAACTCACCACACCTTATTACACGATGCTTGTACAGTCACGAGCAATAATATGTACACATTTTCAAATTTTCTAAACTATCTGCACGTTTATCTAGACATTACAATATCAAAATGAATTCGTAATTTAGAAGAGGTTCCGTACAGTTTTGAATTAATCTTCGAATTTTCAATTTTGGATTGGCAGAACTTTAGATAACTGGTTTACAAAATGCGAAAATGTGTACATATTATTGCTCGTGACTGTACGAATGCATTTGATATTAACTATGTATTAGGTAAACAGTCTTGTTTGTATTTTTTCTATTATATTAAGTATACGAGTATAGTAGTAATCACTTAGTAAATACGTACAGTCACGAGCAATAATATGTACACATTTTCGCATTTTGTAAACCAGTTATCTAAAGTTCTGCCAATCCAAAATTGAAAATTCGAAGATTAATTCAAAACTGTACGGAACCTCTTCTAAATTACGAATTCATTTTGATATTGTAATGTCTAGATAAACGTGCAGATAGTTTAGAAAATTTGAAAATGTGTACATATTATTGCTCGTGACTGTACCTGCCTATTCAAATTCATTTAATTTTGTTATTTCTTATTATTAGGTAACTATTTTAAAGGAATTTTCTAAGCTTATAATAATTAAGTAGTTTTAAACGTTTTATTCCTTAATTTATTGATTCATAATGGTTAAAAATAATATATTTTTAAAACATGAGTTCTGAAGAAATTTCAAATGTATCAAGAATATTAAGTCCATTTATTACGTGTTTGCCAACCGTAGTACGTTTTGAAGAGTAGTATAACTTGTTAACGCTTTCATTTCTATCTGTCGTTGATGTAATCACGTACTAGAGAGACATCGATGCCTACACTGCAAAGTGTTATTTTATATGAAATACAATTTTCAATAATGAATTTGTGGAGAAAAATGTAAAGTGTACATGAAATGCGATATAGGACGTAACTTCGTGAGAAAGCATATCGTCGCTGCAGAAACAAGTGGATTCTGTAATCCAAAACATTCCATTTGAATATATTGACACTATTGCAATCTCTATCATCGGTATTCGCGCATAAGAACAGCTGATTGTGCGCCGATCATTGACGGGGTCGACGACCGTACTTTCGCCGCTCCCACGACGTTTGCGTTGCTCAATGTACGGACGTTGAGCGTAAGACGCGTATCTTATAACGCGTAACTAAACATCGTACCATGTTACCTGCTCCCAGCAGTACTCTATCAAGTCTCATTTTTAGCACAACATAATATTATTATATCAACAATCACCAGTTGCAAATTTTATTACAACATTGCAAAACTTATTCGATCAATTATTTCTAATGTTATCAAGCTCATACGATCAAACATGTATTTAGATGTAGTATCATCAATTAAACTTTCTCTGTACACTGATCATTTACATGATTACAAGCCTGAATCTATCGTGGAGAAGGCGGGTAAGTTATTCACGTCAGCTATGAAGAAACTGATGACAACTGAGGTGGATGACGAAGAAGAATCTGCTTATGACAAGGAAGATGATTTGGTAATATTTAGAACATGAGCTAACGTGGTTTTGTAGATAAATTAGGAAGCTATTAAGCAAATTGTAATTGCTAGATACTATTACCACAGTTTTACACCACAGATTACGCTTGAACTACATTATTTAGTTATTTTATCGTAAGGACATTTATCAAGTGTTGCGTTACATTGAGATGTCAATCTGTTTATATTAATTAGTAGTGTAACATAATTATTGTTTCAATTGTATAATTACTATTCAATATTATCTCTCTTTGATTATGGAAATAGGTTAATGTCACAACTGCATCTTATTTCAAAGACATGGTAAAGTGAGATCAATCTTAAACTTTAGCAGTAGTCTAAAGGTTTGTGCTAAATGTTTCCCACAAATTGTTAAAATTCCCCATCATCATCATTCCCCTGCCCCTATCCCAATTTTATTTGGGGTCGGCGCAGCATGTCTTCTTCTTCCATACTTTCCCCATCGCTATGAAATCGTGTAATAATATTAAAGTACGTTATCGTTATGAAAACTACTATTTAATATGCTGTAAAATTGAGTTTTTCCTGTTACATATTTTTTTGTTAGCAACCATTGTATATAGAGTACAAAGGTTTCAAAAAGTTTCAATGAAATGTTATCAAATAGATAAAAAAAATGTAATTTTCCCATCATCGTGATTATTTATAATTGAATTATATTAATATTTTTTTACGTTCTTTAGGAACATTTAGATACAATTATCTCTAATACTCGTAGTAACAAAATTTTCCATAGTAAGGATTAGCAAATCTATTTTGCACTGGAAGATGTAGGTTTGGCCCGTTATTGAAAGTAGATACAGATAATTAGATGAATGCGATAGGCTTCAGTGCAGTATTTAGAAAAGTCTAATTTTTCAACAAAGTAATATACAAAGTAACTGATCAACGTTGATCCTAGAAACAGCAACGTATGAGATATTAAGGGGCTTTACGGCCACAAGTGAAAACATTTATTCAGAACTTTAAACGTATTAAATTTATGTATGTATTTCACGAAACAGCCACCAACCAACTTGGAATTATCTTTCTGAAAGAAAATTAAAGCATTTAGATACATAATGGTAACTAAATAAGAAAACAGCTTTTAAAATAAGCAAAAACAAATAGCTGTTTTAAAGTAGTATATTTCATGTTTTCGTAATAAAAACTAAGCACTTAGTTATCAGTAAAGGTTTTATGTGAACGTGCAAATGTAGTGTTTACCAATCTATTGGAGAGTTTGTAAACCATTGTGTGTTATTATATAAGCCACGTTTTACCATAACAAGTACTACAATATTATATACTAACAATAGTTGCTGTGAGAAGTAGAAATATATGTTTGGCTTCATTTGTAATTCTCAAACAACAATAGTTATTTGAGTTTAAGTTTCATGCTTCCAATACCAGCCTTCTTTACAATACACATATGAGTTTGGTTTATTAGGAAGAGAGTTATTGTACTTTTACATCTTCGCTAGCTTAGATAGGTGTCTAATATTTTCTCTATGTATCACATCGTTGCCTTGATTACCTTGATTGAGTTACATACAGCAAACATTGTTTATGTAGAAGCCCCATGAAATAAGTATAATATTTATTGAAAAATAAGATCGTACAGTGTCTGAATGTACCAAAGAGTGCAAGAAGTGCACTAAACAAAGCCAGCTAGTCCTTCACTTCATTTGTATTACCATACATTTCTAATATCATTAAATTACAATCATCATAAAATAACAATGAACCAATCATACATTAGAATTCTGTCGAAAGAAATGAATGTAAATTTTGGTATAATAATTAATAATACACTTAGTCGTTGCGGGTATCTTACAACCTTATCTTATCACCGACTCTCGACTCGACTTTACCACGAACGTTGGCGCTGTTTTATTAATCTAGTTATGCAATATTTTTGTATTATATTATACATTAATTCAAATCGTCACAAATAAAACAGTATATTTTTAACTAATTTCTATCACATTGATGTTTTGTTAAGAAATTATGAGTTTATGCTATGATAAGTCTGGTTGAACTCAGATATATCCAATGAAGGGATTGCAATCTTATTTGACAGATTTGAATTGACTTTCTTACCAAAATATTCGCCACGTCCTAACAGATTTTAATATCTTATGTAGTCTTCTTAATGTACTTCCAAAGATTGGTCATAAATTATCACTAGGCGTATCTTGAATGTTGAGATTCTTTTGGCCTAGTTGCAGGCGCCCACCTTCATCTTTACTAACGCCATAAACTAGTTGTAAAATGAGTCCCCATTTAAAATTCGTTCTACATTGTTTAAACGGTTGAAAGCAATTATTAAAGTAGTTAATACGTATGAAGGTTTTAATGGGCTAGTGATGTATCATCGCATGACCTCTGTGGGTAAGTTAATCAGATTAAGTCTTAGGATTACTGGACGTACTTATACAGGGAATGCACACATTGATATTACTTGGCCAGTATTTAAAAAAAAGAGAATTGAATACCTACTTAGTTTATCTTGGTTCAACAAAAATATCAATAAATGTATTTCATACTAGTTTATTATTATCTCACGTGTCTTGTATCAAACATTCTATAATAGATAGTATAAGTAGTATAAGCTAGCTACAATTGCAGTCCACCCAATATATAGTAGAAATTGCTAAAATCTCTAATCTTAGTACACACTTTGTTATAGGCTCAAAGCAGTTCATTAGTAGCGTGACTAGCTAAAACGCAGCTGGCTAATATACGTCAACACAAGTATTTATATTTTAAGAATTAAATGTCAGATATTTCAATATTATCTACATTGTAAACGTATGTATGTAATAATCGATTTGGTTTCTTTATGATAAAAATATAGTGTTAAGGCTCTTTTAAAATAAATTGCTGCTTTGATAAAAGTAAATGTTTAATGCGCAAAGGATAAAACTATCTATTTCTCGTGAAGTCTTCGCCAATTTAATGTCACAAAAGATTTTCGCAGTCCGATCAAAGTACGGTCTTTCGGACCGTTTCAGATCTGAGGATTTTCAACAAAGAAATTAGTATAATATGTAGAATGTTAAGACAAAATTATTATTAATAAGCTTTAGCCAGAGACTGGCGATGAATTGTAATTAATTGTTGCCTTTTTAACGCTATCTCTGGACACGTGGGCACACAACGAAGTCAGGGTCGCTACCGTTTTCGAGATGGGTAAGACATGTATATTGTGTTATGTTTATCTTATAAATGCACAGAATGAGTAATTTTCAAGAATAATTTGGTTCAAAATGAACCTTAAGCAGCAGTACTATAATTAATGAATGTTAATTACTAAATTCATCCATTTCAACTAATATGATTTTAACAACACGATGATTCTACAATGATCCACAAACACTGACAGTGAATTTTAAGACTAGTTATCATTATTAGCCTATAGACATAACACAGGTACTACTGATTTCTGACAATAAAAAAAGGGAAGCAAATTGCTCATAAACCGAGCACTATATTTAGATGTAGCAATGATCTGGTACAGCTGACCAGTTTGTATTTAAAACAGAACATAATATTTATTCGTTAATATGAATGTATCCAAACAGCAATTTAAACAACTCATTTATCTTCCAGGTAATGCAACAGGATGTCAAGAAAGAAAACCCATTGCAGTTCAAATTCCGCGCCAAATTTTATCCAGAAGATGTTGCCGATGAACTAATACAAGAGATCACACTCAAATTATTCTACCTTCAGGTACGTTTTATATTCAATCTATATCCATTGTTCAAAGTATGACCATTAAATATTTAAGTTCATCCTTTTCAGACTCTTCCGAGTCTTAAACATTTTAAATATGTGTGACTTCATTTATCCTGGAGCTATAGTATGTCGAACTTTGTGCGGACTAATAGGGGTATTATGTTATGTATCTCTATTTCCCATAAAATATAGCATGGCACCCGTTAAACTTAACTATTGTTACAGGTCAAAAACGCGATCCTATCGGACGAAATCTATTGTCCGCCCGAGACATCAGTATTGCTAGCATCATACGCAGTGCAAGCTCGACATGGAGATCACAATCCTGCTTTGCACGGACCTGGCTTCCTCGCGAACGACCGTCTGTTACCACAGCGTGTCACCGACCAACATAAGGTGAGCTTCTACTAGGAATTACTTCTTTTTAGCATCTTACAGCATCTTCTGAACTTCATGAATTGATCATACTTTGTTGTATATTTATGTCATATTAAGCTGTCTTCACCGACGACCTTAAAAAGGTCTCTAGGTCGGACTGGATACGGAAAGCGCAGGACCGTGTTATGTGCCGCATGGGATAAGCATGTCCATGAGTGGATTGGAATAAGCTAGGTGAAAGCGAAACAGCAGCTATTCTCCCTTAAATGTTACGTTTTTTTTAAATGGTGGTGTTTGTAAATAGATGTCGCGCGAAGAGTGGGAGCAGAGTATCACGAACTGGTGGCAGGAGCACCGAGGCATGCTCCGCGAGGACGCCATGATGGAGTACCTGAAGATCGCACAAGACCTCGAGATGTACGGAGTTAACTACTTCGAAATAAGGAATAAAAAGAACACCGAGCTTTGGCTAGGAGTCGATGCACTCGGATTAAATATATACGAAAAGGACGATAAGTAAGTAAAACTTTTTAACTGTTTTGAAATAAAAAAATCTTTTTCGCTTTCTATATTCGTATTTATTATTATTATTTCCAGTTACCCCATCCCATCATGGGTGTCGTAAAAACCGACTAAGGGACTATCCGTGAATATATTATCTTTACGTAATAAAAAGAAGGAAAACTCGAAATTAATCCCTATACCAATCCGTTTGGCCAGCCTACTATTAGCAGTATAAGTATCCCTCCGTCACGGGGGAGGCCCGTCCCTGCAGTGGGACATTAATGGGCTGTTATGATGATGATTTCCAGCTAGGTTCTTTAGTAACCAGTAATAGAGAAGCCAATAACTTAATTTACTACTCATGCAGCATTTCTGTATACATAGATGTAATACTTAACTTGCTTTATACGAATTATAATTTACCAAGGATCACAAATTTTGCAAAAATAGTTACGCAAACGTTGCAAATAAAAGTTCAAGCCTTTAATTTATATAATTGTAATATTTTTACAGACTGACTCCCAAAATCGGTTTCCCGTGGTCGGAGATCAGGAACATATCGTTCAACGACCGCAAGTTCATAATAAAGCCGATCGACAAGAAGGCGCCCGACTTCGTGTTCTTCGCGCCGCGCGTGCGCGTCAACAAGCGCATCCTGGCGCTGTGCATGGGCAACCACGAGCTCTACATGCGACGTCGCAAGCCCGACACCATCGACGTGCAGCAGATGAAGGCGCAGGCCCGCGAGGAGAAGCTTGCTAAGCAGGCGCAGAGGTAAACACTTACTGTCACAACACACGTTGTCTCCTTACCAATGTTTCATCAGACAGCCTGATTCATCCCCTGGGCAAAGGGTCTCACATGTTAAAATCCATGGTCATGGAATGGATGGTGGACTCTAGTTTTCACACTTAGACTCCCTTTTGGTCCATTGTGTGTGCAGGATCCTGGCTAATTAAGCCAGCCTAACTCCGTCCAGAAGCGCAGAAGTTAACTGGGAACTTCACAGGCTTTGCGGAGTGACCTCACTGGTCCGAGGATTTTAAAATCCATGGTCATTAAAAACCAGTGTTTTAAGCCATATTTATTAACTAGAAATGTAACATGGCACAGTTGGACTCCGCGCGTTCTCTTGCCATTAGGAATTCCTAGTGGAAGCAAGCCTGTTCTGAGAACTACGAAATTTGGCTTAGCATTATTTAAATGACAGTCGAAATTTGGCTTACTGAAAAAAAAAGCATTTTGAACTGAATATTTCCTACAACAAGTATTATAACATCTTCCAGAGAAAAACTCCAGCTGGAGATTGCAGCCCGCGAGCGTGCCGAGAAGAAACAGCAAGAGTACGAAGACCGGCTCCGACAGATGCAAGAAGAAATGGAGAGGTCACAGGCCAATCTGTTAGAGGCACAGGACATGATCCGACGTCTTGAGGAACAGCTAAAACAACTCCAGGCTGCTAAGGAAGAGTTGGAACAGCGCCAGAATGAGCTGCAGGCTATGATGCAACGCCTTGAAGAGACCAAGGTAATCATGCTCTTAAATTTGTACAATCTTTTTTTATACAGAATACAACGATCATCCCGGAAATAAGAAGGGAATGTGGCAATTTTAACTCTTGTGTATTAATTATTATCGACTGTACTTTAATGCTTCATGCTACTGCTGGGTTATTGTTGTTCTCTATATTTAAGTTTCTAATATTAAATATTGATATTTATTAGAACATGGAAGCTGCGGAAAGAGCTAAGCTTGAAGAAGAGATCCGTGCGAAACAAGAGGAAGTATCGCGCATACAACAGGAGGTCGAGGACAAGGACTCAGAGACCCGCCGCCTACAGGAAGAGGTCAGTTATCTATTTACTTTTACAACTAATACAGATGTCAGATTAAATTATATAAAAAACATGTTCTACAACTAATAAAATAAAGAAACAAACAGACTTTTCTAATATTTGTTGTCAATCACTCTCTCGTTTTTGGAGTTCTTTAAAATTTTAAGCTAGATAAAATCGGTACAGGTTTATATTGAGTGTTAATATTGAGTGGTGTGTTGTCAGGTGGAGGAGGCGCGACGCAAGCAGGACGAGGCCGCGGCCGCGCTGGCCGCCGCCACCACGCCGCAGCACCACCACGTGGCGGAGCGCCCCTCGCCGCCCGCCGGCTCCGCTGACGGCGACACGGCGTCCGACGCGGGCTCCGAGTCCGGCGGCGACCTGACGCGCGGGCCCGACGACCTGGTGGACCCGGTGGAGGACCGGCGCACGCTGGCCGAGCGCAACGAGCGCCTGCACAACCAGCTCAAGGCGCTCAAGCAGGACCTGGCGCAGTCGCGCGACGAGACCAAGGAGACCGCCATGGACAAGATACATCGCGAGAACGTGCGCCAGGGACGCGACAAGTACAAGACTCTGCGCGAGATCCGCAAGGGCAACACCAAGCGGCGCGTCGACCAGTTCGAGAACATGTAAGCCTGTCGCTCCGGCTCACGGCTCGCCAGCGGTTTATATATAGAGTGCCAAAAATTAGTTCTCCCACATTCCGATGTTAAATTGATCCCGGCGTCCATCCGGCGAGCCGCGGACGATGGCGGTCATACGTTTTATGTAATACTAGATACACCGTCCAGAATATAGGTACCTCTGGCCTCCGGTGGGCCCTCTGTTTGTCAAAGACGAGACTGACTCCCGGAGTTAGCTCTCTGTGGCGAACGGAGATAGTCGCTCTGGCCGCTGGAGATGGTCTTTCTAGTCGCCGGAGGTAAATCCCTCTAGCTACCTGAGGTAGCATCTCCAGTCGCCGGATTAGATTCTAAAATTCCTCTAGCAACCGGAGATAGCCCCTCTAGTCGCCAGAGATAAGTCCCTCTAGCCGCCAGAGTCGACTAGAGGGATTTTATTCAGCGGTGCTTCGCGACTCGCGACGATCGGCCGTTGCATCGTAGTCGAAACTAACTGTAAATATTGATTATTATTACTTATTAGTAATTTTATTTTAGACCGTTGTGCTATAAACTAATAATATAAACATCGTGGAGACGATCATCTGAAGAGGTGTATGTATGTTCAATCAGATGAATCATAGATCAGGCACACACATGTTTTTTTATAATAAATAATCATTTTTTTTAAAGTATAATTTTGAAATTATTAGTGCGGCACGTGAACGTTAAGGAATAATTGTGGTCGGTATTAGTGATGTGTGTGTCCGGCGGTAGATATTGTCTTGTCCGAGAGGGTGTAAGGGAGGGAGAGGGGGGAGCCCCTTATTTATTTTTATAATCATTTATAATCTAGATGTAGGCGTTACAGCTGCGTGCGTGTAATTATAATTTCAGTTCAGTTTGAGCGTCCGTCTGTTGTTACATTGATATTATATAAGGACGAGATGTAACCTACCGAACTGTCCCACTTGGTTCTTGAACAAAATTTCAAATAGATACTGTATGCTTGTAGGGAGTTCATAATTTTTAAGTGAAGAAGGCATTCCATAAGTTACAATGCGGTGGCGAAGACTTGGTATTACTTTTTGTGAAAAATTAAATGTTATATGAAAATATTATTTGTTCGTGTTTTGTTTAAATATAAGTGCCATCCGTCGCGTATCATTGTCACAGTTGCACCCGATGTATTCCGATGTTATCTTGTCATTATTTTCTTAAAATTTTACAATACCATGTTGCCTTGGATTTTAATACTTATAAATTTTTTTCAATAAAATATTTAAGGAAATAAATAATAGTGTTTTATTTATGCAAAAATATTTATCACTTTTACGACGAAAATATATTGTAAAATTCATATTCATACATTCATTTCATTGAAATAAAGATATACCTATACATTTGATTTATAATTCCCTTAAATTTATACTATTTAAGTAAAGATATTTTTATAATTTTATAGATCTGATCAGAACATAAAAAAATTACATGTATTTTGAAGGCATAGCTTTTTTAAAATAAATAATATTTGAAATAGTCAATTTCAAGTTAAATTTTGGACAATTTCTAAACAAGAGACCAGAAAGCAGAAATTTTGTGAGATGTATTTGTGAACTATTGAATAAACATATCAATGTCAGATGTCTCAACACTCTGACTTTTTTTGTATAATAAACTAAAGGTAAGGCATTTTTAGGTAGATATTATGGAACCAACTGAATCAAGATCCACCATACCTTTATTTTCGTATGACATTGAAATGCAATAAATATCTAAATTTGTTTATTTTTATATACTCACTCGTTTCCCTAGAAACAATATTGTCATCTATTACGTAATGTTGCTAGGAGCGTTTAAATTAGTTAAATTTCGCATTTAAAAAAAAACGGCAGTTTTGTTTTAAATGCAAAATTGATTTAATTGAAAAACATTAGTGTTGAAAGTGTGATAAACAAATACTTTATTGCCTTTTCTTAAGACTTAGTAGATATTTTGCATTATTTATCCTATTTGCGAATTATGATTTTTTTTTTCAAATGGCAGCGCTAGTGAGCCCTATCGCTCCTAGTATTTAAAACTCTGTAAGTATACGCGATAGAGTTTAAAAGTATGAAAGTTTTCAACAAATTGTCAGCAAGGTGGGTCATGATCCAGTTGGTTCGATATTACAATAACATTTTTATAGAAAGAGCATGAAATAAAGGTGCATAATGAAAGTTTTACAGTTAGCAGTATAATTAACCAGTACAATGTCATGTTACAAACAATATCTAAACCATTTTTTTTGGTGTTACCTATTATTAATAAAAAAAAATACAATCGAATTGAGAACCACCTTCTTTATTTGAAATCGGTTAAAAATTATGACCATAGTGTGAAAGTGATCTGGAAGAGGCTTACAACATCTTTTCAATTCTGCATTGTGGAGATTTAATTTAAAAAATTAAAATGATGTTGACCCTCTAGACTCTCCCATATAAAAAAGCAGCATTATGGATTCCAGAAGAGAAATAAATTCAACCCATTTTAGAATTTAATTTTTTCTAAAGAGAGCAATGTCACAAAAGTAAATTATGTCACAAACCTTAAGATATTCTTTACATATTTACACAACGCCATCTAGTCACAAACTAACCAGAATTTGTACTAGTAGGTACTAGACAACTCCTAAACATATTCATATACAAGTTTACAAGAAGGTTTTCTATTGCTTGTGGTTATGATTTGCAATTTTAAATTATACCTATTTGATATTTATTTATGTATGGAATATGTAAAAAATACTTTCCTATTATTTTTACAAACATTCTATATTAACAATGACTACAATTTACACTTTTTCGTAAGAAGTCAGTTCTTCGATATACAGAAAATATAATATGCTTTTAACTGTATTTTTGCTTGAAGTTTTAGAAAACTGAGAATCCACTCAGAATCCTACCTAATGAGAAACAAGCCTATTGAGAAAGTAACTTGCGAATTGGACGTACTACCCGTGCGGATAAAGAATAGGATTAGAAATGGCGGCTCATAAAGCCAATACCGTCAGCATATTACGTAAAAAGCAATAACAATTTTAAAACAAAATTATTAAATGAATAGTAAATTATTATTTTTTGTCAGTCGGTATCCACGAGTGTGAGCATAGACGCAAATATAATGCGATCGAGAAGTAAATAGATGTGCCGGCATTTCTAATCCCATTGTTTATCCGCACGGGTAGTACTTTATCAAAAAGGTAATAGATATAACATTTAAGCCGACGCACATAGATTTATATTGAGCGGGAACTCCTCTGTGTATCCAAGGTGATTCTTACAGAACATCTTGCAGTACTATAGTATCACGTAGTAGTAGTAACTATTGTATTGTTCGCGTGGTTGTTGTTTCGTAAATGTCTCATAAGGGAGCTCTTGTCCTTGAACTGTCGCTCGCACGCGCCGCACACGTACACGCGGCCGGCGTGCATCATCATGTGACGACTTAGACCTGAACAGTTTATATGTAGAGTTATTTAACATTATTAATATTAAAATCAACGAAAAATTTCATAAAAAAAATAACATATTTGGGATCATGCCCTGTGTCGCTGGGACTTTACAAAAATCAATTTAACGCACACAAAAAACATACAGGACAATCTTTTGTGGATCACACAAACAACTGTCCTGCGTTGGAATCGAACCAAGACTTCGTGCACGGCTGCATGTTGTTGCTGTTTTTGAGACCGTCGCGCCACTGAGACAAATAAACTTTTTTTGATAATGATGAGAGGTTATAGTATTCTGCAACCGCTCACCGACAGTCCTTTCTCCATTGGACGATTCATTGCCAAAACGTTGAATTTTTGAAAGATTCACCAACAGATTCACCTATGGTTTCGTTTACATCATTCGATTTTCGTACTACATCACTATCCTAAAACTTTATTTATTTCCATATAAATTAAATTAGGTAGTGTTACCTGAGGCATAAAGGAAGACTTTAGGACACCGTGAGCAGCGATGTATGGCGAGCGGGCGCGCGTGTGCCGGCGCGTGTGCTCGCGCGTGACTCTGCAGGGCGCCGCGCTGAGTGAAGCTCTTGGAACATACCTCGCACGCGTATGGTCGCTGCTCTGTAACCGAACATATAATCTAAATTCTAACTGCATCTAATGTATGGCAAATTCTTCTTCACTTTACCAGTACGCGCCAACTTACTAGGCAGGCTTGAAGTTGTTGCAAATCGCTGCGCAGATGTCAGTTACGGAACTAAAAGGCGTGGATTGTTCCTGTACATGTGCGAACTACTTTGATAGCTAACTTCAGAACGGTCAACTTAGTTAGCGCGTACTGTACGTAACCATAGCTCACATGTGCGTCGTCATATACACAAAAACTAGCTTATGACAAGTTATTTTATTTTTACAAAGACTGTGTTGATACTGATTATTTATTCAGCTAGATGAATCACAAGAATTCCTATATGTAGAAGGTTCAACCTGTGAGGGGTATTCTTATCCTGCTTATTCAGGTACGCTGTCGCCATTCCAGAACCTTATCTATAACTGTCAGTTCTTCGCGTTATGGTAATAAACATAAAACACACCAACTTAATAATGACCACTTCCTCTTTATGAAATAGATGTGGAAATGTAATAAATTAAAAGCATCGTTACCACTATAAAAATAAGTAATTTATAAGTATATACCTTCATGCACCAACGCATGTCGTAGCATGACTTCTCTCTGTCCGAACCTCCGTCCGCAGTCCCTGCAGGCGTAGGGCTTCTCCCCTGAGTGCACGCGGCGGTGGCGGGTCAACGCGCTGCGAGACGCCAGCTGCTTCCCGCACTCATCGCACCATGTCCCACTGCCAACCAATAAAATACTTACAAATAAACCAATAAGATAGAAAATTCGAAAATCGAAAATATCATTCAAATGCACTTTGACAGTTTCCTGCTGTACGGCTAGATGGCGTTGTTACAGTTGAGTAAAAAATACGAGGGTTAATGGCTCCGTAAAAAGCAAAGAACTAATTTGGTTGTAAAAACAATACATGCATTGATAAATCTACGTGCTCGTGATCGGCAACTGCTGTTTATGATCATAATGCCACTGATACACTTACACAATACGCGCCAACCAACTCAGACGGCTTGAAGTAGTTCCTAATGGCTGCGCAGATGTCAGTTTTGGAACTAAATGGCGGGGAGCGTGTGTTTTATTTGTTCCTGTACCTGCGCAAACTTCTCTGATAGCTAACTTTAGGCCGGCCGAGTTATAGATATTGCGTTATATATCGATCTCGCTTGCACTTACGGATCGTCTACTCTTATATAATATCTTCTATCTCTTTTTGGAGAACTCAGCTGATAACGTGCGTACTATACTTGGCTCATACTGTAAGTTACTTACTTTTTTTTAGCTTCACTAAGATTATTCTTTATTGGTTTCTCTTTCGGCGTTTGTGTAGTAAAAGTAGGTGTAATATACTTTAAAAAACTATTTTGCGATAAAGGTTTTGTTTCTTCTGTATTGTCCAATGACTCCGGATTGACTGTGGGTTCTTCCTAAAAAATATATTCGTTATTTTTTATACACTCTTTGAATTTTTGTTTTAATTAGGACTTATAGAATTTATAAGTCTTAATCTTATTTAATAAGAGCCTGAAATGCTAACAAGACATAATGCACTTCACACCTATGCCATAAACGTTAAAAATGGCTAATTTAGACACAACAAATTACAGGTATTAAATAATGTCTAGGGGATAATTTAGTTGAGCGACGTTTTTATTACTAGAAAACTTTATAAATGTGATTTGGTGCTCCCACTTTTGTATACTACCTACAGGACGAATCTTCTAGTTTAAGATATTTAAAAATTTATATTGATCCTTTAGTGCAATCCTTAGTTTTTATATGGTATACAATGGTTGCAGCACTTTGTTACAGTTACAAAATTGTTGTAAAATTATAGAGACGTCTAAAAAATGCTGCTTTAGAGTTTGTTACGCCGCTTCTTCTCTACTAGCGCCTTGGAAGCGGTGGTAAAGTTTGGAAAACTTTTAATATGTAAACTTAGACTAAGTAGTTTTAAACTGACGTCAATAAGCTGTTATTTTGTAACATTATGTTGAAAAATAAAGAAAGTGAAACTGTATAACTGCATAACACACAGGTGGAATCTTGTCTTGAGTACTAACGCGTCTTGAGTACTCGTCTAAAGGCCAATACCGCTTGGCCACCCGAGTCGTTAAAGTAACAGGGACTTAGGTGGCCAAGCGGTCAAGGCGTAGTCGGCGCGTACAGTCCAGAGACGCTGGTTCAAATTCTGTCTCCAGTACCAAAACTTTTTTCCATTGCCTTTTTTTTGGAAACAGCTTTTGGCATTCTTTAGCCAACGAGAGAAAATGATCACATAATCTATGAATAGAACTTTCTTGTATCTATTAAACTTTGTTATACTTACCACAGCCGCTGTTTCATCTTCCTCTACCAACTCCAACGTAATTTGGCTGCCGTCTCCAGTCTCCAATTCTAAAGTATTGATACTCTGCTGAGCAAAGACCAGTCCGTTGTCGTTCTGCCGTAGTATGCCCAGCTGAAGTAATACAGTTGATAGGAATGTTGTGATATTGGGCTCTGGAGAAACAGTTTCTTGTATTTGCTGGAAATAATTATAAAATTAGTAAGATAACATAGTCATAGATATTTATTAAGAGAGACAAAGACGCTATTTACGAGTGACGCTCTAGATAAACATACTTTTACACCCAAATTTTAGATTTTATTTATTTTTTAAAAGACAATTCCCTCACTTGCCACATCACGCATGTCCCTCACGTTACACAAACCCTTGCGTCACAGGGAACTTTACATATAATTTTTTACCTATAAAGCTTAGGTATAACTATAAAAATTCGAAAAGAACAAAAGACAATGGAAAAAATTGGTACTCTAGGCGGGACTCGAACCCGCGTCTCTGGACTATACTCGTCCAAGCCATGACCACTAGGCCACCCGAACATCCGTCTCGACTACCAAATTTAACTATTGCTTTATACACAAAAACATGCAGACTAGACTAAGATTTTTGGGTTGAACAATCTTGCATGGGATTCGAATATGCACCCTCACGCACGGCAGCTGGGTACTCGGCCACTTTCCCACTAAGGCATTCAACTAATTATTCTTAGCATTGTATTAATTATTTCCATGTATCTCAATTACACAAGGCTCTCCTTGATACTTACATTTTGATCACTTTCTTCTATTGTATTATCAGTGTTTTTCACATCTAATGATTTCTGCAAAAATAAAAGTACACATATTTATGTAAAATAAAATGAATTGCTGGTGGCTAGACAAAGGTCTTTCAAAGTTCAAGCCACCACATCCGGTTATCCTACCATTTAAAATACTGTAGAATAACTGTGTTAATATTATTTCTCATAAATCAACACCAGTTAATTTTTTATTTATTTATACCAGTATATCTATATAGAGAACTTCTTTTGGATTCTCTCTGATTATCACAAATACTCAAGGTGTTCAACAGGTTAATTAAGCATCAGTTTTATTATCTCAACCTATTAAGGAAATAGGAATATGCTCATTTCTCCATTAAAGCAATATTAAAAAATAATAAAACTTACTTCCTTAAAATTATTAACACTAGCAACACCATCCAAATTTAACAAGCTAACTTCAGCCGCTTGCTCTCTATCAAATGTTACAACAAACTTCATTTGTTCATCAGCCTCTTCCGTTTTACTTCTAGCTTTCTTCTCCTCCTCCATTTTAATTTTATATTGATTCTCTTTTACAGCTAATACATGAGATTTTAACTTCTGGTATGATACTTCACATTTCTTTCTAAAAGCATAGCATTTGTTTAAACTATTCAAACACTCTGTACATAGTAAATTTGGTAGACAGTCTTCTTGTTTCATCTGTGGAATAACAATACAATAAATATCATTGTAGCAAACTTAAAATCACCTATGTGACATTATTATGGGAAAATCATATTGCAGTTACTTAGATACCCCTTGGAATTTTTTTTTTTATAATGATGATTATCTATACTTATATTTTAAAGAGGTAAAGTTTGTGTGTTTGTGATGTTGTAGGGGGTAATCTCTGGATTGAATGAACCAATTTTAAAAATTCTTTCTGTGTTGTATTCAACATAGAAAGAATTTTGGTGTGATGAATTTGATATTTCTCAAGCCGTCCCAATGCCTTTGCTACCTCATAGTAAGCCATATCCAGTTGTGTCAGAACAATTATACCGTCTTCTTTGGTCTCTTTAATACAAGAATGCAAATCTTGCTGATTTATTGTATTTGGTAAAATAGCACCTCAATCTTTAAAGGCATGTTTTATTAAAGAAGAGCCCATATTAGAAAGAATTTTATTAAAGAATCAAATAATGATGTAATTAAAAAGATTTGATAAATCTATAAATAAATGTAAGTAGAATTTAATTTAATCTATACTAATATTATAAAGAGGTAAAGTTTGTGTGTTTGTGTGTTTGTGACGTTGTAGGGGGTAATCTCTGCATCTACTGAACCGATTTCAAAAATTCTTTCTGTGTTGAATAGTCCATTTATCGGGGAGTGTCATAGGCTATGTAGCATCACGCTATGACTAATAGGAGTGGAGCAGTAATGAAATATGTTTATAAAAGGGACGCGTTTTTTTTGCTGCTCAACGAAGTGGGCACGGGTCAGCTAGTAGATTATAAAAACAAAAAACTGACACAAAATGTTATTAGCAATAAAAAGAATTAATAACATGCATAATATGCAAAGTAATTAGATCTTAAAATGTTACATTTTACTGTCCTACATTACAATTAGGAGTAACAACAAATAAAATAGTTATAATAACTAATTTATCAAGGTACTTATCTAAGAACAAATTTTTGCCAGTTTAGACTGACTATGACTGTAGTCATTCCTCACCTCCAATCCAACACATATCATGATCCTAAGAGCCAGCACAGCACACCCACTGTTAGCATCTTCAGTGAATATTGGCACATCACTATCAGCCTTACTCAGGCACAATCTACATAACTCGTGAACATTCTCTATCAGCTGATGATCAGGACGTTTGCGAGTATACGTCCTCATCTTATTCTTAGCACCAAAATATATAAAAATTAAATAGCAAATTATTTGAACATTGGCTGGTGCTATAAGGCAAAACTCATTGCAAACACAGATGTTTAAAAACATTCAACAGCCATAAATGAATTTATTTACAACATCAATATAACCTAGTTGATTTATGAAAGTTTGTATATTAAATCAAAAGAATGGTAAATACACAGTTATGTAAATAAATTTTGATCGAATTTAACAGGCCTTTTCATTAATAATCAGTTACTTATAATAAAACTTAGAACAAACGACCAAAGACCAAATCCAAAGTACACCTATCAATGTCACCACTGACGGCCATGACATAGACATTATTGACATTTAATTTGACAAAATGATCAGTTGACCATGGATCGACGGCTCAGGATCGACGGAGACAGGACGTCTCCAACTTTTGATGGCCAGACACTGTCAGTATATAATAGACAGAGTCTGGGCATCAAAAGTATACTATATCGTAATCGCGTTTAGAATGCAGTGAGTTGTCATTGTCGAACCAACAAAATCTTTTAAAATTCAAATTAATTAAATTTTAAAAGATTTGATTGGTTAGACGGCGCGGGCTAGGTCGGCGGACAAAGACAACTCACTGCATTCTAAACGCGAATAGGATATAGGGTGTACCGTGTACTGCTGTTACACTACCTACTGCTTTTCCTGCAGCAAGGTTCTTAATACCCTAAGACCACACTAATTTGTGTAACATTCCTAAGTCTAAAACTTGCTGCGTATTATCATCTAGTTACCACTTCACGAAAAGCAAGAGCTAATCAGAATTTAACAGGCAGATAACCATCACTGAGAAGTCCATACAGTGAAGCTTGCATGGCAGCATCTAAATTACTGGAAATACGCGAATGTAGCAAATAGCAGTTCATGCTCCATCCAGGCATACTGTAAAACCTATCTCCTAAGACCCATACCCTCTTTGTCCTTCATATAATAAAGAAGCTCACATTATTATTAATATTAGCTCTCCTTCGACTTCATAGTCTTGCATTTTCGAAATTAGTTACTTATTAATCTTCAATTCAGAAGTATGACTTGAACTATGACGCATTTTGATTTACGACTCGTCACCAGCAGTAGGTACTTAAATTCTACCTCAATAGCGCTCAATTGACTCTCCCCGATCAAAGCAATCTTGTAAGATGAAGAAAAGCCACGGAGAAAAAATGCACGGAATGTAGCAAAGAAATTAGTACGGCTAGACACTTATTGGTAGGCTGCAAAGTGCTTTTGGATAGTGATCATTACTCGCAACGTCCGTCACGCACGACAGAGTACTAGGGGTTATACGTGAGGCAGTGAGTATTTCGTTTGCTAGAACTAAAAGAGGACTGATTACAAATAAAAGACAAAACATCAAATTTAATAAAGAAGACTCCCTAAAACGACCACCTACAAGAATTTATCAGAGGGATTTTCCCGAAGGATCGCGCCGTTGCTTGAGACTAGATATAGGTATTACTCTACTCAAATTTGCAAAAGTAGTATCTACTTATTGAGCTCACGGTACCGTGGGAAACTATATAACAACCACGCTGAAATACTTTGTCTTAACAAATGAGATATAATTAACTTATTTCATGCCAAGGAGTAATAGCATATATTTACCTGTCTCTGCAGTGGGACATTATAGGGTTGCTGAAGGGAAAGCCCTCCTCCCATGACGGAGGGATACTTGTCCTACTGGTATTAGTAATGGCCAAACGGATTGGTATAGGGTTAAATTTCAAGTTTTCCTTTTTTTATTTCGTAAAGATAATATTTACAGTTAGTCCCTTAGTCGGTGTTTACGACACCCATGGGATGCGATGGGGTGGTGACAATTGTATTCTTACTCCGTCACCACACGGATAGGCATGATATAGCATAATGAGAATTGTACTTCTTTAAGTATTATGTAGGTAGTATTCTTAAGTATTTTTCGTAATTTAAATGCTTCATGTTACCTATACTTAGGTACTTATTGTGTGTATTTATTCAATTAATTTTATAGGCAAATGCAAACAAATATTTGCATTTTATATCGTTATCATGTAATTTGCATAAAATATGAGTAAGAGTTGTCATTAAACTATTTTCTTTTTATTCGTAATAGCAAAAGAAATGCCTGTTTTAAAAACTCATATTAGTAATTTATTTGAAGGCAATGAAATAATTTATTAATAAACAACTCTTTAGCCATATAAGTATATATAATGTAAAAGATAGAATTTCTTTTATATAGGCTACAGTTGGTTTAGAGCTTAGTTCTTTGAAAGTCATTACAAAATTAAAAGCAATTTCTTATAAACATTACTGAAGTTGTTTTTAATTTTTTGATATGTCGGCTAACAATAGTAAACCTAAAACCTATCACTATGAAATTGCCGTTATTTGATTATAAAGAGAGTGAAACTACCAAATTGTTTGACAAATTAAATTTGCTCTGGTATTTATGTTCTATGTCTGGCCTCTGGATAACCGATGTGAAGCTACCATATACTTTTCAGAAAGTATACAATGTTATTCTGTATTATCTAAATTACCTAATTTTGTGCTTTGTTCCGTTTTGTGCTGGAACTATTATTACTCAGCATAATAATTTGACGCTTGAACAAAATTACGATATAGCATTCTGCGCAATGTCTATAAGTATTGTTGAAATATTTCGTGTTGTTCTATCTTACTACAAAGTAGAGATAAGAAAAATAATCATTCATCTTACAATATTTCTTAAAGAATACAATAATTTAAACGTAGAACAGATGATGCTGCGGAAGATAAAATGGTATATTTATATGTACCTACACTTCGACCACCTGCATTTGCATGCTCATAAAAGGCGCGAAAGCTTGTGTCCATGTTTACCAAGGCGGTAAGTACCAAACTATTAGTTACGATTGCGACCCTGCCTGTAGGTTTTATTTCTTTTCTAACTTGTCCATTATTATCATGAAATCAGTCAATGGACGACAACTGCTGGACTCAGCTGGACATATGCCTCCTAAATAAGTAAGTATTTCCACATTGTGCGTTCCTGTGCCTCAAGTCATCTGTAGCCTATTGAGTAACAAGGAAACGTTTAAAGGAAAACTATGACCAGCAGACGTTCTATAAATAATGATAACTTATTTTATTCAGGACAATTCATTACATTTCCTACGATGTGGCCTGATCTCAACGATACATCTAAAACAGCAGAAATAGTAAGATACATTGTCTACTTCTTGTGGTGGGTAGTTATATCCCATTCGTATTTAACGGTGCTATTGGTGACGATAATAATGATTCTTATTAGTCATCAATACATTAATTTAACAAGCTACTTCTCAGAATTAGATGAAATATTCACAGAAGATGAAATAGGTAAGTCAAAATGAAAAAGAGAAGATGTTTGAGAGCGCTCTCCTGAAGGGATTTAAATGGCATGCCATGACTTTATGGTAAGGATATTTTTTTTAAAGTCAACTCTGTATGAACGTTCGCATTTAGGGCATTTCTATGTGTTGTAAATAAAAAAAAATATCGAGTTTAAGTTTATTAGAATGTAATTTAAAAAAAAGTGATTGTTCTTCAGGTCCCTGCATCAGATCCAGTATGTCGGTAGAATAATTTTCAATGGTTATTTGACGTTTATACCACTCATAGTAGCAGTATTGCTACAAGAAATAATGGTAAGATATTAACTGTTGACATAAAATTAAGACTTGATATTCTTTCCCACTGGAGGATATCTAGATTAAATCCCTTAAAACATGTTATTAACAGTAAACAGATAGTAAACAGTTTTTATAGAACCTTTGTGGGGCGTGGTGGTTTATAGTATGTACTATAAACCACCACGCCACAAAGGTACCTACAACATGACTGCTAACGTAAGGAACTTGGGTTCGATTCCCGCTTAATGCGTAAACATTATGAATGATTGCATTATTTGATTGTTTTTGTATGTATTTACAAAAAGAAATAAGTATATAAGCCTATAATATGAAGAAACACACACACAATTTATTATGAACTGGAACTCACACACATTATACGTAAAGATGCACACAAAAAAATGTAGGCTCGACGAAAAACATCCATACATAAAGGCACACACGAACCCAATTATACACTCGACGACATACACACACACACACACACACACACAATTATTCATATATTATACACTAGTTGATCGACGACACAATGTACAGACCCACCAACTTATCTGTGAAGTGGCAAAGAGTGGAACTCCTACTGCCGTCTTGTTGAAATTTCATTCTATATCAATGATGATAAAATTAAATTTCAACAAGACGGCAGTAGAATTGTCAAGTGTCAACTACTTTTTTAGGAACACTGAAACGACGACAGCGCCCCCATTCAGTTCACAGATAAGTTGGTCAGGCTGGTAATCATATCCGTTTCAGAATCCAGACACAAACATGGAAGTTATAATGTCACAGATTATAATTATTATAACGGGTTTTACGTCACTTGGCTTTTTTATGTGGAATTCGGGAGATATTACTGTAGAGGCAAGTATTTTAGAATATCTACCTTTTTTAAAAAAAAGGAGATCGGAGATCGAATCCACGACCTCGTGCACGACAGCTGCTTGCCGTCGCGCCACCGAGGACGTCGATTTGAAAGCTCATCTTTATCATCTTTGGTTGAGGATCCTCCGGCCCACCATGCACAATCCGTGTAAAGTAGTAACGGTCATCTGCGGCCTTCAAATCTTTATCATCATGTTAGCCAATCGACATCCATTGCTGTAGGTAGAGTCATTCGGGTCAAGAGGACGCACTTAATTTTTGACTGCGTCTAAAATGTATATCGAAGACGATGTCGAACTTATTTGGATAAGAATTAGTAGAATACATAGTTAACTTACACTATTTAAACTAATTTTGCTTACCTACGAGTATATTTGCATTAGCCCAATACACAAAATGTTATTAAAATACTGCATCAAAATATAGCAGGTTTGTATAGTAAGATTGAATTGTTGGAATTGCATTTATGTGAATTTGTAAGTAAGAAATCTGCACCTTGTGTTATATGCTTGTCGGAAACATTTATACAGAGTGGTCATGAAGGTATGGTAAACGTGAATGGTTACAAATTAGCATCGTTTTTTAGTCGAAATGTAAGACAGAAACGTGGTGGTGTGTGTATTATGGTAAGACAAGGAACATTGTTTAAGGAGCTGTTTAATATTAAGCAATTATCAATTGATAAACACTTTGAATGTTGTGCTATAGAATTGATTGACCAAAATATTATTATAATTTGTTTATATAGGACCCCTACCTCTGACATCTCTATTTTCTTTCATAAACTATACATCATATTAAATAGAATTGTATATAATACTCATAAGAAAGTCGTTTTAACAGGTGACTTGAATATAAATAGGGTGACGCTACCAATTATCAGCACTTTAAGAGTTAGTCCTACTTTAACATCGTTTATCACAGTGATGATAATGATAACAACTATAACAATATGCTTTCTTGGTTCGTTATTTAATAAATAATTGATTTTTGTTATAAAAAATAGTTATTATTCATACACATTTTATTTAGATGAGTCTGACTAAATAATGACCCTGGCGCCAATTATTGGCACCATCATCGCCAATTATTAGCATTGACTAAACCAATTATCAGCACCTTAAAATTAGACATAAAATTAGGTAGATAAATGAAATAATCGAATGTTTATAGTAAAATCTCTTTTATTTATACCTAGCCTAACAACCGAAGTTTCAGAAAAATAAATACATAAATATAAAAAATTCCAAAAAATAATAGACATTCTTTTGATCATAATATCAACACTATGAAAATAACTAGCAATGTTAGTTTCAGCACCATGCCAGGATATGAAATCCGAAATCATAGAGTACTTTTTCCAAGAATATTGAATTCTAGGCATAAAATAATCACGCTTTACAATAAAAAATATGGATTAACAATTTTACATACCACTTTGTCATGTAACAGTACCAGTGCCGATAATTAGCAATTCGCAAAAAAATTTAACCCAGATGTTAGCACCTCATTTATGAACATAAAATCAAGATAACGTTAATTTCCATTGTCAGATAAGCCTTATAAAACATTTTATACATGAATAAAACCTAAAGATACAGTAAAAAATATCTAAAAGATCTAAAATAAAGTAAAATAAAAAAACCTGAACTTACTACGATCATAAGAAACTGTCAAAACAAAGTAATTTGAAGGACATGTTCCCGCGTTTTTAAAAAAAAATGGCTTTTTTTTAATCGAAGAATGTAGTTTGGCCCAGTTTATAATTCCAAAAGGATCTTATTTTTCATTTCTTTAAATTTCATGAATTGCTTGTTATGTTTTTTAAGTTATGTTTTCCCATCGTAAAGATAAAAGTCACAAATAAACCTAAAGAAGGAGGTTGGATAAGTAAGGGACTAAAAGTGAGTTGTAAAACCAAACGTTCACTTCGACAAAAATATTACAAAGAAAAAACAAATGTAAATAAACAAAAGTTTAGATCGTATGCAAGCTGTTAAGAAAATGTATTTATAATTCTATTAAAAACTACAACCATAAAAAAATATGTAATAGTAAAAATATTTGTAAAACATCGTGGGAACTGATTAAAAGGGAAACAGGAGGTATACAGGTTCGGGATATTATAAAGGAAATAAAACAGGACGATTGTATTATAAGTGATCCTATTAAAATCGCAAATGCCTTTAATGATAATTTATTAAACTCTCTCTCAAACCGAGATAATATTCAAAATTTTCACCTAAAAGACGGCATACTAAATGTGTGCGGTAGTATTTATTTAAAACCGTGTGACCACACTGAAATGTTTAGTATCGTTATGTCTCTAAATAATACAAACTCAGTAGGCTACGATGAAATCAGCACAAACATAATTAAGCACTGTGCGTTTGAACTAACTCCGGTCTTATCTCATTTAGTGAATCTCTCCTTTATTGAAGGATTATTCCCTATTCAACTTACAAAGTGTATAGTGAAACCGTTGTATAAGAAAGGTGAAAAATCATTACTGAGTAATTACAGACCAATAACACTAATTCCTGTATTATCTAAAGTATTCGAGACTGCCATGCATAAGCGCATATATGATTTTGTTACGAAAAACAGTTTGTTAAGAAATGAACAATACGGGTTTCAAAAGGGCAAATCTACGTCTCTAGCTTGCTTTAATCAGCATGTCAATTCTCGTTCTTTAAAATCGTTAAAAATTAAGTTAATTTAACTTTTAGTTGTCAAATTGTCACAATTGTATTCTTGTATTTATAATTTAAAATCTTTTTAAAATAATGTAATCGTACTGTAACTATTCTGTAATTTTTAAAGTGACAGTTCATGTAATTTTCGCGCTAACATGGGTAGTCTTGTCAATAAGAAACGTCAAACCTTTGCCTTTATTTTATGAGCGGCAGTGCGCGTGCGCGAGGGAAGCGAATCGAGCGGGAAAAACAAGTTAGGGATATCGCATTATTACATTCAAAGACCCTGATTTTCATTTTTTTTATTCTTAGAATAGAATTTTACGGAACTTATAATATTTTAATTTACCGAAGATAATTTCCTGTAGTTGATTTATATATTAATGTTTTATTTCTGTATATGGCGTGTTAGAAAATCTATTAAAATTTCCAATCTTTTAAATTGTATACCGTAAACTGGCAACTCTGTTATTTAACTCTTTTTTGCCATTTAACTTAATTTTAACTTTTACTTTACCGGACAAGAATACCACTTTGGGTTAATTAAAAATTAAATTAAAATAAATTAAAAATTAAGTTAAATTAAATAGTATGTTTCGAGAATTGACCTGCTGACTACTAGAATCATAGAGGGTATTGATAACATGTCACTGGCGTATTCTTTGATATGAAGAGCGCATTTGACCTTGTCTCGCATAAAATATTGCTAAATAAGTTAGAGAGGTACGGAATCCGCGGTACTGCTCACCAGTGGCTTGAAAGTTACTTAAAAGATAGGGAACAATGTGTAGAGATTGTGGACGTAAATTATAAGAAGGAATTAAAGACATACAGATCCCCATACTTAGTCGTGAATTCGGGTGTGCCTCAAGGTAGTACCCTTGGGCCACTACTTTTTCTGATTTACATTAATGACCTGCCCAGTGTAACTCCTTATTCTTGTACTTTATTCGCTGATGATATTTCAATAGTAATGACATCCAAAAATTTCAATATTAATTATAACAATGACATAAATAGTGCAATTAATTCAATTGTTCAATGGTTACATGAAAATAATTTACAGGTTAACCTATCTAAAACTCAATTCATGCAATTTAGTACCTATGGTAAAAGACAACAATCATTAGACATTAAATATTCAAATGAAAATATTACAGAGGTAAATGAAATTAAATTCTTAGGTATAATTATTGACAAAAATATAAACTGGAAGGCACATGTAGAGAAGGTTTGTGACAAAATAAATAAATTTATATATGTGTTAGCCAAACTTAGAAAAACTTCAAATCCTGAAACAGTTCTAATGACATATCATGGCTACATTGCATCAGTTCTAAGCTACGGTCTAATATTATGGGGAAATTCAACAGACGTAAACAAGGCATTTGTTGCTCAAAAAAAATCTGTAAGAGCAATGTGTTGTGCTGCACCATGGGATTCATGTAAGCCTCTTTTTATAAAACTCAAACTTCTAACACTGCCTTGCATGTATGTTTATGAGGTTGCAAAATTTGTGAGACAAACCCCTACTTTTTTTGCTAGAGCAAGAGAGATGTTTCCGAGAAACACGAGGAATCCAGAGAGAATCGTCCTTTCTCGTGTACCAAAAACTACGCTTTATCAAAAGAATTGCTTGGCAATGTGTGGTAAAATTTACAACGCCATTCCTGATAACTTAAGGAATCTCATAACAAAGCAATTTAAAGTAAAACTGAAGGATTGGCTAATACAGAGATGTTTTTACTCCATAGATGAGTTTTTGAAAAATAAAAATAATTATTGATTGTTTAATTTGAAATTGTTATTTAATTTATTTAATAATTTATTACTTGTTTGTTTAATGTTTATTGTTATTATTTGTTATTATTGATTAATCGAAAGAAAAAATAATTGCTGCTATTTAATTTATAATTACCTAATGTATTTTTTTTTTTAATTTATTGTGTTTACTGTAAAAATATTTGTACGCCAATAACTTGGCTAAATATGTAGATCTATGATTATTGTAAGACCTATATGTATGTACCATATTTTAATGCAAATAAATATCTTATCTTATCTTATCTAGCTTGTACGGTACGTTCGATTACCCCATCGTTACCCCGAATGACTCTACATAGGAAAGCATTAAAAAATTAGAAAACTCATAAGACCTAATCTTAGCATTCCATGGATTCTCCGTGCGGGTGCCGGGTCCATCGCGTGATAGAGGACGGAACACTGGCGTAACAGCGTCTGGGACTTACGACCCAGATGTAGGTTTAAGGAGGCCCCCTTACAACGCGTTAGCGGTCACCTTCACTGTCTGCTATGTTCCGTCCTCTACCTATCCAAATTTGGTAGGAACCTAACAATGCCGTTTTGGACATTCGTGATAGTAGAGAGCTTACTGAAGTTCGCGGCAGTCCTAGTTCTTTTAATAGATTGTAGAGGGATTTAGCTGGTGTAGGTACCCCTCGCACCTATTTCCACGGCATACAGAGTAACCCTATAGCCATTTCTGGTTATCTCATTTGTCAAGTCAAAGTATTTATTTGTCTTAATTGCGTGGTCTTTAGGGATGTTAGTTTCCCACGGTACCGTGAGCTCAATAAGTACTACACGCTTTTTCAATTTTGAGTAGAGGAATATGTCTGGTCTCAACGGCGACACGCAGATATCCTCCGGGATTTTGTAGTGTGTTTCATACGTGTCAACCAGTAGGGTCCAATCGTCTGCCGGACTCAGGACCGAAAAAGGCTTGTAGGTGGTCTTTTTAGTAGAGCCTTCCTTAACAAATTGGATGTTTAGTCTTTCATTCGTAGTCAGTCCTTTTCTAGCTCTGGCAATCGACAGACTCACTGCCTCGCGTATAATCCCTAGTACTTTGTCGTGACGTTGCGAGTAATGACCCCTATCCAAAAGCACTTTGCAGCCTACCAATAAGTGTCTTGCCGTACCAATTTCTTTGCCACATTCTGTGCATTTTTTGTCCGTGGCTTTTCCCCATCTTACAAGATTGCTTTGATTGGGAAGAGTCAATTGGAAGGCGTTGAGGTAGAATTTAAGTAATGCTGGTGACCAGTCGTAAAGCAAAGTGCGCCACTTCAAGGCTAAAGGTATACAGTAGTCCCCTAGAGTAACCCATTCATTTTGCATTTCTAGGTTCATTGCGTGCACTCTGTAGCTGTTATTCTCATCTTGGTTTAAGAAAGATTTTATAATTTCTTTGTCCGATTGACTTTCCGTGTTTCCTAGACCTACTCTACTAGTTTGTGCGCCTATCATGAACTTTTTGTGGAATTGTAACCGTGACTCGAGCGCAGATGAATTTTTATCAGTTGGGATGGATTTTACAATTTCGTCTTTAGATGTTGATAAGACTTGCATTTTAGTGACTCTTAGATGGGTGAATATCAAAAAGTTTAATTTTTTGTCAATTTTGGTGGCAATTTTTATTTTTCAGTTTTCATAAAAAATAATATATGAAAAAGGAAAGTCTACTATATAAGTTACTGTAAGAGGGCCGTCTATATCTCGATAGGTTTTTAAGATATTTAAGTTTAAAGTCTGTAGTGGCCACCAAAATTGAAATTAATACACCAAAATGGAAATGCCCACTGAATTTGAAAATAAGCAACACCAAAATTGAATTTTTACCATTTAGACTTATAAAGGATAAAATAACACATGATATTTATATTTAATATATTTATTGGTTTTTTAATATTACGTCAATAACCAGGAATAACTAAATTATCACAATCATCAATCACTAGGAATCAAATAACATTTAAAATGATCAGAAAAATTACAATATTTTGAAAACAATTGTTAAACAATTATACTATTTAAAAAAAAACTAAAACATTAATAACAAAAATAATTCCTTCAATCCGATAACTAGTTTAAAAAAAAATAACTTTTTTAAATTATGCATTACAATTTAACGAAATCACCAAACGAAATGAATTCGTTTTACAATCAGTCTTTACTCTTAAAATACAATTTTACGTAATAAGCCTTATTGAGAGTGCCTAGCTGTCTCTGCTCGTGGCCTAAGCAAATTAATAGTCGGTGTCATAGAAATGGCATCTTCGCAATCAGAGGGTTGAATTTCGGCATCTACATTGTCATTGCTTGGTAACCTGTAAAAACCCAAATGCGTACCATGAAGGCATTCAGTGGAGCTGTATAAGCGCTGAGGCTCGACACAAGACAGAAAACGTAATGTCACTGGATTCTTGAAATTTTTGGACCAAATAGCTTCCTTCGTGCACGTTCATGGTGGAACCATAAAAAGGTATTAACGAATTAGGAGTACGCCAGTCCTTTTCAGTGATTTCATAGTCTTATCAATTATATTATCTGTCATTTGATTATCAATTTTTCAATAGCTACTAGGCATTTTGTAATCTTTAAACGTGTTTCCTGTAAGTACAATTATCTCTTCTTAGTTCTGTTATTCTAAGTCGTAATAAATTTAGCTCCTTACCTTTACCTTCTTGGTATCGTCTAAATTTATTCTTAAATTCACGTTTAAAATCTACTGAAGTAACTGATGATGCATCTGAATTTGGACTATCTAGGCATATCATAGGGACAGTCAAAACACTAATACTGCTAACACATGGCGAAGTAGGGCGTAATTGTTCCAGAATTTGAACGAGACTGCTCGTGCAAAGATGTAGATTTGAACTACTTGTGATTGTTGGTAATTTTCTAGACCGTAAGCATCTAGTAACAGTAGCATGTTGATTTATACTCTCTTCATCACATTGGACAGACCTTGTTACATATGCAGCTTGAGGAGAATCATAGTCAGCTCGAACATTACCTGAGTCTTGCGGTGGTCTGCAGCTAGTATGTACGTGCTGAGTTGATGCATTTGATTCTTCTTCTACCAGTCTTTTCAATGCTTTTTTCTTTGGTAATATTCATTTTGGTATATTTTATTTATTTCTTTGTAAAGCTGAAAGATCTCGTTCCAACATTTGTCGCTGTAAAACAAGTTTACCTTCTTGCTTTTTTGGCATCTTTCCCTTTTTTTTTCCTAAGAGCTTCTGCTTCTTCGGGATTGTTTTTAATTCTTGCTTTTCTCTTTATTTCTGGCATTCTCTTTTTAAACAGTCTCTCTCAGCAAGTATGTCAAAACGGAGCACCGAAAGCTCCGTTTTGACATACTTACTAAAAAAATGTAAGTATGTTGTACAGTTTTAACATAGCATCACAAGTCATCAAAAGCTGGCTCAGAAAGTTACTATTGTAACATTTATGGTCCGGCCCCAATATAACTATGCAATATTTTTTCTCCATTAATGTTACGCACGCGACAGTACAAAACTAGTATAATACGTAGGTGCTTCATCATATCATCCTATAGACGCCCACTGCTGGACGTAGGCCTCCTCCAAACGCTTCCACCCTGCGCGGTCTTGTGCCTCCCTCATCCATCGGCTTCCCGCCGTCTTACGTACGTAGGTGCTTATAATGTGTCAATTTTGGTGGCTCGTTTTCAATTTTGGTGCCATGAAAATGCCACCAAAATTGAACCACCAATATTGAAACCAGACATAAAAATAATCAGAAACAGTAGGGGGGTTAAGGTTACCACTAAGTGAGTGTAGTTAACTTAAACATTATCTCAATGTGTATCTATAGACTTAGTTATTTATCCATAAAACAACAAATTGAATAAAAAACCGATCCACCAAAAATTTGAAAAATCTTGTCCCCCATGCCACCAAGGTAGATAGTTACCTTTTTAGCGGAAAATCACAACACATAAACACATAACTGCTACATGCAAACGCGGGCCCACAACTGAGACACTCGATACAATAAAACGCTATACGCATATGTCGTACAAAACTCGTGGTATAGTCAGTTGAATAAATGCCACCAAATTTTAATTTTTCTTGAGACAAACTTCGATTAGATATTTCGTGTATCTATAATAGATATATTAATACATCTTAAATGTTTTTAAATTGTTTATTTTATATATAAACATATATAATTGCGTATTTAGTAAAGTAACATGAATGTTAACCGTAGCGAATGAAATTGTATAAAAATATGGAGTTGGGACAAGCCACCAAACTAGAAATTTTAAGACACTTTATTTTTTATTTAATTATTTACATATTTATAACAAAATTGGATTATGGCCCTGAATAAATATAGTTTCGTAGTTGATTACAAAAAAATATCAGCACTGAAATATTATTTTACACCTGGATTCTCAACGAAGACACGAAAAATTTGCCCGTTTGATATTGACCCAGATGTTTGTAGAGTTCCGATGGTTTTTTTAGTTTCATCCCAAAGTTATTTGTGTCTCGATACAGAGCGGAAGAGTCTGCAGATTGAGATAACCCTAGCCACGATTTCAATGTTTTCGTCACTTTAGCATCTAGTTGTTTCAAGAGGTTCTGGTTTAAATCATACACAAGGAAAGGCCAATTGAGACGTGATGTTAAATAGTTGTCGTATATCCAGACTTTTTTTACGTTATTTATCGGTTGATGGTCTACCTTTTCAATGTCGTTTATGAAACTATTGACGACATCGTCTAGTACTGGAGAGCGACCTTTATCGTTTATCTTTCTACCAAGAAATTTAAAAGGCACGGTTTCTGATATTATTGAAACGTTTTCCCCGCCAATAGTGAGACCGGGGTCATATGAAGTATATCTCGTATCCCGCCTACCTAAACACAGACAATAACATTTGCTAGGTTTTACTCTCATTCCATCAGTCCACTCACAAAATTCATCAACCTTTCGCAGTAGTTCTTGGCACTGCTTTGGATTCCGAGTAAGTATCGCTAGGTCGTCAGCGAATGCTAGAATGGATTCTGTATATTTGCCATTGGTCTTAAACCGATAGCCCCACCTTTTTTCATCTATTGTTATGTTATCTATTAGTATATTAATTACTGTGTTAAATACTATAGGAGATAAGCAGCAACCCTGGAACAGGCCCACGTTGTAGTTTAGGGGCTTTGTATGTCCGTCCTTCGTTGCAATTACAAATTTAAGTTTACTATAGTACAGTCACGAGCAATAATATGTACACATTTTCGCATTTTGTAAACCAGTTATCTAAAGTTCTGCCAATCCAAAATTGAAAATTCGAAGATTAATTCAAAACTGTACGGAACCTCTTCTAAATTACGAATTCATTTTGGTATTGTAATGTCTAGATAAACGTGCAGATAGTTTAGAAAATTTGAAAATGTGTACATATTATTGCTCGTGACTGTACTTACCTATTATTTCTGAAACTACTGGCGGAAAGTTATACCATTGCAGTGCAAATAACATAAGCTCGTGCTGTACTGAGCCAAATGCGTTTTCTAAATCTATCCAACAAACTGTTATTTGCCTTTCATTTGCTCTGGCATCTTTTGGACTGTAAAATGTTAACTGTTAACTGTAAAATGGAAAAGAATATTTTTGAAATTGTGTTGGTAAGTGCTATCGGTCTAGTGTCTTTTGGACAAGTAACTTCATCTTTCTTTGGAATGAGAACAAAATTAGCTTTTCCGAAGGCGGCCGGTATTTCCTTACTTGACCAGATCTTACTGTATATGCTTAGAAGATGTTTATGTACTGATGGGCACTTTTTATAGATAATGTAAGGTATGCCATCAGGGCCTGGGGCTGACTTATTAAAATGTATTATGAGTATAATGTTAATCAATACATTTTAAATGTCTAATACTTATATCTATATACCTACAGGTCTATAGAGTAGTCATTTACCTTCAAAATACACGTGGTTTCATAAATTGTCCTTGCTTGGCCCATGATGTATGGGCGAACCTTCGTTCGTTGTAATTGTTTGTTGGAGAGTTACCGCTGTGTTAAAATATAGGAAATAGTAATATTAATGTGATTATAATGTTTTTAACAGGCTTCTAAGTTATCGGATGGTATATATTGTTCGGGATGGCATAACTGTCGAGGTCGCTCTGCGGTTAGAGTCAAACGCATGATTCTCTTTGCTATGCACCAAGCACAGGTTTGACTATTACCTATATTTTTTCGTATCGTAGTATCTAGTGCTTAAATTATATAGTATATATACCTTTTTGTATTTTCTTACAGCAACCAGTTGTATTAAAGGCATTTGGTACATTTGACATGTCTTATGCATCGTATGTAACCGTAAGTATCATTATTATCATCAGCGGAAAGAAGTCAGCAGTTGAATTGAACAAATTTAATTATGCTTTAAGAATTACATTACTTACCGAAAATTACAACAACGGGTTTATAAGACTAAGTAGTGAATCTCATGCATATGTGTGGGCTAAGATATTTATTTATTTATTTATTTATTTATTTATATATTTGGGAAACAAACAGTTATAACATACAGTCTTATTATGCTTATAAACTACACTTAAACCAAAACAGTTTCCACTCTTAAATATGCATACATAGCGCCTAAAAGACAATATTATTATATATATATATATACTTATACTAATATAGATACATATACAAGTAAATTAAAAACAAAACAAAAAGTATTTAGTTGACTGTAGGGACCAGACAGTCATGAATTAAGTTTTTAAATTTAGGTAAGGAAAGTACAAAAATATCAATGGCTCCATTATTACTAACATTCAGGTTATTAAATGAGTGACATGATCTATATATAAATGAATTTTTAGCATAATTTGTTCTAAAAGAGGGAATATGGAATACAATTTTCTTTCTAGCAGTAATACGTGGACACACTAAACCTATTCTATTTAAAAGGTAAGTTGAGTCCAAGTGGTTTCTTATTATTTTGTACAGAAAAAGTAAATCTCTCTCATTTCTACGTGTTTCTAAAGATGGTAAGTCGGGTATTTCTTCTAAACATATGTTTCTCCAAGCGATATGCTTATTAAATTTATTTTGAATACTCTGTATTTGGTTAATATATACATTGTATTGAGGATTCCACACTGTAGAACCATACTCAAGTATGGGTCTGATAAGAGTCTTATACAAAAGCAACAGTGTGGATACATGCTTAAAATCTTTTGTGATTCGCAGTACAAAGCCCAACATTTTGAACGCTTTATTTGTTATGGATGTTACATGCCTATCAAAAATTAATTTACTATCCAACAGGACACCTATAGTAGGAATTTTAATTCGATTCCTGATTTGACATTAGCTACTGTCATTTTGTGAAATAATGATACCACATATAATAGTGTAGTGATGAACACAAAAATCGATAAACAATAACCCCCTTACTCATAAAACGCTCGAAAATTTAATCACTGTTTAGCGAGATTTTTATTAGCAAAATCAACCTTATACCAAACAAAACCGTAAGAATTTAAGCTAATCAATTGACTAAAATTTAAGAGGCGTTTATGAGTAAGGGGGTAAGTGTGTGTGCCAGCAGTTTGCCAATTAAAGACTAAATTATTGATTTTTATTTAAATAAATACATAATTATTCATAATAATAATTTATTAATTAGTAATCGCTGCTCTATTTTATAAAAAGTTAAAATTTATGTTTTTATATTAAAAACAAAACTTATTGAGCCTAGATAGATTTTAGTATTGGCAGCCTGTGTGCGCTCGTGCAGCTATCGTCATTTTGTTTATAGTGTCATTCGGCTTCATTCTCCCAGCCTGACTGCACGAATACCTATCTTATTTCATTGCGAATCGATATTAGTTTTTTTGTCAACTATTTGTTTTGGTTTTCCATCAAAATGGATCCTCAGCCAAGTACATCACAAAAAGACGTGGATGTTTTCTTGTCCCCAAGAAAAAAACGTCCACGAAAAGCTTTCACTGTTACTGAAAAAGTAATGATCCGCAACGCCTACAAATACGTGAAAAATGAAATTTCTTCGCAATTGGAGGCCTTTCAAGTTGTGGAAGAAAATGAATGTATGAGCAAAGTTGCTGACATATTGGGAATAACCTCACGCTCTGTTTGTAACGTTTTGAAGGAAGTAAATAAAGGTGCGCCGCCAACTCCTCCTAAAAAATCTGGACCAAAGCGAAGTTTTAAAGATAAAATTGATGAATTTACATTCTCTGCAATACGAAGAATTGTTCATCAGTTCTTTTACCGAAATGAACCTCCAACCATTTCAAAGGTTAGTCAATCAGTCACACTGTATTATTTTAAACCTAAGTACATCTTTTATATATATACCTAAGTAATGATTCCAAGCTATTATAAAATTTACTATTTTAGATTTTACAAGTGATGAACGATGATCCAGAAATACCCAATATTTCCAAAGACACCCTCAGAAAAATTTTGAAACATCTTAATTTTAAATTTGTTTCACGGTCACGCAAGAGCACACTTATTGATCGAAATGATATAATAACTTGGCGACAGCGTTACTTGCGATCTATATGTCAGTTTCGACGAGAAGGGAGACATATATATTATCAAGATGAAACTTGGGTTAACGCAGGTACGGCTAACATTTATACACAAAATGAATTTATATACATTTTACATTTTAATAGTAATATTGAATGTTAATGTACTATATTTACTTTAAGGTCATACTGTAAAAAAAACTTGGGTGGACATGAAAGTCACATCATCTCGACAAGCGTTTTTGGAGGGACTGACCACTGGATTAAAAAATCCATCTGGAAAAGGCAAACGTCTCATAATTAGCCATATAGGTAGTGAAGAAGGCTTCCTAGAAGAGGGGCTCATGATTTTTGAAGCAAAGAAAAATTGTGAAGATTACCATGATGAGATGAATGCAGTTTGTTTTGAGGAGTGGTTCGCTGGAGTCTTACCAAAATTAAGACCAAACTCAATTGTGGTGATGGATAATGCACCTTACCACTCCCGAAAATTGGAAACGGCACCAAAAATGAGCTGGAAAAAAGCTGAAATTCAAGATTGGCTTTTAAATAAAAATATTTATTACGAACCAGATATGGTTAAAGCTACGCTTTTAGAACTGATTCCACATAACGAGTCTTTTAATAAGTACGCTGTAGATGAAATTGCAGCACAACATGGGATCACTGTTTTAAGACTTCCCCCTTACCATTGCGAGCTAAACCCTATCGAATTGATATGGGCGCAGGTAAAGGGGCATGTAGCTCAAAATAATAAAAACTTCAAATTGACAGACGTGAGAACTTTATTTCAGGAAGGCATTCAAAAAATTACGGCTACCGAATGGTCTAAATGCGTATCCCATATTGTCAAAGAAGAGCAAAAAATGTGTAGGCTAGATACTTTAATTGACAATATCACAGACACATTTATAATAAATGTTACAGAAAGTGACAGCGATAGCGAAAGCGATGACGGCGACAATTTATAAAAATATTTACAATATTTTTTTTATGTACAGTTAAGGTAATTATTGGTTCGTCACCTTAAGGCCTATTTTCGTGTGCTTATGCAGTATGTACTACGTATATGTATACTGATTTGATAAAGCAGAGTATCACAGTCTGCTTTACCGATTGAGTAGTACATTATTATTAAATATTGCAGTCAATAAAAAAGTCAATGGTCGGCTGTCACTAGTGGGGATGACAATACAATATCGGTTACCTAGGATACAAAATTAGTCCTTCGTGAATGCTCGTGAATCGGAAATAATATTTAATACTATTTATTTCATATTTAATTTTTATATTCTGTGGTTATAGGCATAATAAATTATTATTTCAACAATATTTATGTGACTCATAAAATGGCTGTAATTTCGTAAGTATAAGAGCACTATTTTTTTCCTTTTCGCACTATTTATAACTATTTCAGAACCATTTTTTGGCATTCATGAAATATCAAGATTTTATTGTGAGTATGCTGGGCTAAGACACCATGATCACAGTTTTTATTCATTTCACACACAATTACCTATAAAAGAAAAGTCTCAGATCGTTAATTAATCGTCAAAACTAAAAATACCACTAATTTTAAACGAGAAGAATCGATCCGGAAATATTTCATTTCCATATCGAATAATTTCGCAACGTCACTATTTAATACTTGTCATAACGTTGCTACACTGAAATTGTCAAATCTGGAATCGAATTAAAATTCGTAGTATAGGTCCCGCACCTCGGACACTCTCTTAATATTTTCATTATCTATTTTGTAGCTGTATTCTATATATTTATTTTTCCTAGTAAATGTTATGACATTACACTTATCAATATTAAGGTATAACATATTATTCTTACAGTAATTACATAAATTATTAATGTCTTGTTGAAGGTTGTGACAATCCTCAACAGTTTTTATTACCTTAAATATTTTTTTGTCATCAGCATATAAAATAAAGTTAGAATGATTGAAATTTAAGTAGACATCATTTATATATATATTAAATAAGAGTGGTCCGAGATGCGAGCCCTGCGGTACGCCCGAGGTTACAGGTGTAAATGTAGAGCAGAAGCCTTTAATGGTCACAGCCTGACTACGGTCTCGTAGGTAAGATTCAAGCCATCTAAGAAGATCACCGTGCACACCGATTTGCTCAAGTTTGCTTATTAGGATTTTATGTGAAACCTTATCAAATGCCTTGGAGTAGTCAGTATAAATAACATCCACCTGAAAGCCCTTATCCATAGCGATGGTTATATTGTCAACAAATTCACATAAGTTCGTCTCGGTAGACTTCTGAGAAATAAATCCATGTTGTTCAGGTATGAGAATAGGTCTTATAAGAGGGGTGATCATATCACAGATAATATGCTCAAATAGTTTAGGTATAACGCTAAGCTTAGAAATGGGACGGTAATTTTTAATATCATGCTTATCTCCATTTTTAAAAATTGGTACCACATAAGACTGCTTCCATAACAATGGCATGATACCAGACCGAATAGACCAATTAAATAATTTGCAAAGTGGAATTGATAGAGCTTCACAACACTTCTGCAGAAACAAGGGAGGAATGCCATCAGGGCCAGAACCCTTATCAATGTCTAAATTTTTCAAATATTTAGTAACAGTATTTAGTGGGACGCTAATTTCGGCAATATTCAATGCTGCATTACTATAAATATTGTTGTTAACTGGAGGAGTTACATCTACATTTTCAAATGAAGAACTAAAATGAGTATTGAACAGATCTGAGATTGCCTTACCATCAGAGGAAGTAATATTTTCTAAATGTAATCTGTCAGGCAAATTATCAGTTTTCTTTTTGGAATTTACATAAGCCCAGAAATGTTTGCTATTTTTTGCAATAATATTTTCTGTTTTTTGTATATAATTATCGAAACACTCTTTAGCTACTCGTTTCTGCCTGTCTCTTAAAAGTACAAAACTTGAATAGTCTGCAAAATGACCGAACCGCTTCCATTTTTTATGGTATTTCAATTTTTCTTTTATAATTTTTTTTAAGGCCGATGAATACCATAGTGGAAATTTATTGTCACTGTGTACAGTTTTGACAGGTACATGAGTCTCAATAATGTTATTCAAAGTTTCATAGAACTCCATCAAGGCCTGGTCTATATCATACTTATCAAGAATAGAATCCCAATCAGCAGCAGAAATCAAGTTATTTATAATGTCATAGTCTGCACTTCTAAACATTCGCACCAGTCTTGGTGGTGAATGCAATGACTTAAAGTGTATATTACTGGTAGAAATATCCAGAGCAGGATGGTGCAAATCCTCAGTTACAAGAGGTGATGTTGATTTTGAGACATTACAGACTATATTTCCCATTACAAGATCAAGTTGCCTATCATTAGAGTTATGTATTAAATTGTACTGTTTAAAATGGTTGTAAGACATAAAATGTGATAAGGCACTTACCAGGGCATCCACATTGCTATTTGTCAAATTTAGGATAGCTTCATTATTATGCTCACCTGCCACCCAGACCGCATTTCTCACATTAAAATCCCCCAATATCAGAAATTTGTCATTAGGAAAAGCAATAACAGACCGGCCAACACTATCATAGAATGCATCTTCATGATTAAGTTGATTATTATTCTGTGGAAAATAACAACAATACAGTCTAATTTTTGAGTTACATGAATGTTCTCCAATTTTAATACTCAATGACAATATGTCAGCCGACATAAAATCATTTGATGGGGTAATATTAAAGTCAGCAATCTCAATGCCCTTTCTGACCGCAATTAGAACTCCACCACCCATTTTGTCAGACCTAGAGGCATAATCCCTATCACATCTGTAAACATTGTACCTATCATCGAATAATTCAGCATTAAATATGCCAGGCAATAACCACGTCTCACTCAGACAAACAACATCGTAAGAACAAAGTAATAAATTATTAAAAAATACGTTAGTTTTAGTTCGTAAACCACGAACATTTTGATAGTAAATATTTATACTACGAATCACTGTAAAAACTTAACAATACAATTCTTATATACCTTTCTATACAATTTAAAATGATAGCACTCGGAGAGTTGAAATCTCTAATAATACTGAAACAATCCATATTGTGACATTTATTACATGTATGCATTCCATATGGCCCCTGGAAAAGTATAACCTAACAACAGCTAACGATAACTCAATCGTAAAGTTACAAATTAAAACAAAAACAAATAAGTATTTAAAAAAAATAACAAAACTTCCTAAACTAATTTTTTTAAGTCATCCAGAGATGACAGATGAATTGCCGCGCTTGAGTCGTTTTTTCTTGCCAGTATCGAGCCATTTTTTACCCAAACAAACTTATAGTTTTTTTCTTGAGCTAACTTTTTGACTTTATTCAGCAATAATTTCTTGTCACTTGTCAAGTGATCATTAATATATATACGAGACGTGTTATTAGTGAAACCAATGTCACATGCTTTCAAATCTTTGTTTTCTCTCAATCTTGATAAGAATTCATCTTTTTTGTATCTGGCGAGGAACCGTACTACAATTGGTTTCGGTTTCTTGAGGTCCTTATTCATGTGTGCTACTCTTGTCACGAAATCAATATCAGTCCTGGGATCAAAGGGGCATTTGGCTATTGAGGCTAGTTTTGTCAGTACATTAATTATGTTTTCATCCTTCTTCTCCGGCACTCCAACGATTTCAATATTAGACCGCCTACTCCATTGTTCTTGCCTTTCTATGTTATTATTAGTAACTATGATTTGACTTTTTATCTCCTTAACTTCCAACTCTAGGGCGTTTATAGTTTTTGATTTTTCCTCCACACATTTCATTCTCTTTAGTAATGAGTCATACTTCTCACTTAAAAACGTGACAGTGCTTTTGAGATCATTAACTTGAGTCTTTAGTTCTACGAGGGTACCGTTTAAACAGGAGAAGGCGGCATTGATTTCCTCCTTGACAATGCTACGTAAGGTTTCTTTTGATACCGAAATTAAGTCATCAGTAACTTCAGGCTGATTTTTTCGTAGGGTAACATTTCCATGGGTTGGTGAAGCAGGTGAAGTTTCTGGGCGTGCTATAGGAAAACTCGTTTTATAGTTGGCTCGTACTGGTGTTTCATCTCCATTGTCCCTTAGGCCAACTATGGAACACTCAGGACACAACCAGGATGCCAGTAGTTGCTTATCAGCTGGTGTCAACTTGCCTTTCTTATCAGGAAATATGCACTTAGTATGGTAATTATCGTTACACTTACTACATACCAGTTCCTTTTTTGCATTCTTGCTGCTTAATCGACAACAAATAAACTCCATTTTGAAATAACAAAGATATGTCGACTGTGCTTATAATGTTGTATTATGAAGTATATGGAACGCAAGCATTACATTCGAAACTTACAAAGTCCACACAACTTTAGCCTCTATGCACTGCAAATAAGAACGAGAGTTCCATACACTGAGTATCACGTATCAATGAATTTGCACTTTTTTATTACTTTGTATCACAATTTTATTCCAATTAACGATGATTATTATTATAAATTGGTTATCACTGAGTTTATTGAACAAGTTGGGTATATTTTTCAAAGTTAAATAACTGATTAGGATGGTGAAAACTATTTTTTTTTTTATACTTGAACATTCACTTGTAACATAACATCATCGAGCATTCGTCATTTATTTGTTGAACTGAACAAAGAGCCGAGCCAAACATGAACCCAAATATTGCTACGAACATCATAAGAATTCATAACGATTTCGTGTGCTGCATTTTATAACCAGTGATTATGTTAAAAAGGCAATCTAAGTAATCAGCCTCAAATGAAGCAAATCTGTCTTTTCGTTCTAGATGTTCTTTAGAATGCTCGCCAGAACGCTCGCTAAAATGTTTTTGTATTTTTCTGTACCTAAAGGAGCGTTCTCAGTGAGAGCTTTCGCGTGTAATGATCATTTGACATCTAAAATTCGAGTTGTGTGAACGTTGAGCCGAGCGTTATAAACCTTACAAGTATGACACTCGATTGCTCGTTTTCAATTGCTCGGGTAAGAATGATCTCACTGAGGAGGTACCTTAATGCAACATTCGCAAGAATGCTTATTACAAGTGAATGTTCAAGCCTATCTTCACCTTTATATGTATTTTGTTTGCATTTTATATGTTATGCTGCTTTTATTTATTACATTGTCAGTGTTTATAAGCTCGTAGGTTTATACAGGGTGTCCCAAAACCCGACGTCAACCCTAAACCAGGTGATAAGGCAAGTCACGGTGGTTATCAGAAAAATATAAAACTGACTCTTTCCGGCTCTACTTAGCCGTTTAACTTAATCAGCATTGGAATCGGGTTGACGTCGGGTATTGGGACACCCTGTATTATGACTACCACCTCTTGAACCTTAATTAAATAACATATTTTCTTTTTCAGATTATCAAAATGTCGTATTCTCTATTTTCTTTTATTGCGATATAATAAAACTGTCCTGATGATCGAAAAAAAATTGAATTATACCATAATAGCATTTTATATCTTTACATACATAGTAGATGTGCAACTAAGTAATAAAAAATAAAAAAATGTATTTCTGTTGTGTTATATAATATTGAATAACCATAGGTACCTATACAACAACAAATACAGGACATCCAGGCTCACGCCAATCATTCAATGAATCAGTCAAATTAATTTTCCAGCTTTGGATTGGAAACTATACGACCTCACACACGGCAGCCGAATATTAGTTCAGCGATTACTACTGCTGTGTGGTGACGGAGTAAGAATACAATATGTCTCCACCCCATCTCATCCCATGGGTGTCGTGAAAACCGACGAATGGACTATTCGTGACCCGTGAATATTATCTTTGCGAAATAAAAAGAAGGAAAACTTGAAATTAAACCCTATACCAATCGGTCTGGCCAGCGTGGTATTAGTAGGCCAAGTATCCCTCCGTCACGGGAGGAGGACCGTCCCTGCAGTGGGACATTAATGGGCTGTTATGATGATGATGATGATTACTACGACCTTAGTGTGTGATTACATAAATAAAAGAGTAAGTATTCCTGCCCTAGGGATCATGGACTTGTAAGGAACCGTACATGTAGGATGATGTTAAGTAGAAACACGTCACAAACTTCAGTAAAGTTTATTGAGTAACGTGGATAGAAGGCTCGGAACCGGTTTAAAAAATACCGCTTGATACCGGTTTATTTCGGTTTTCCTCCGAACTTTTCTTATGAACGTAAACGTTTTAAGAACTATATTTTTACCTGAATTAACCGGTTTATTTGACGAACGGCATGTCGTTAAACGCGTTGCAACTTGTCGCACAGCGCGCGGCATTTGTTTAGGTATAGTGTGTCCGTATTAACCGGTTTTTATTGCTCTAAACCGTTTAATCCGATAAAACCTTTATTTAAATACTGTTTTAAATATCGGTTTAAATAAAACGGTTTAGCGAACGAAACCGAATGTAAAGGTTTTGCGGTCAAGTACATAATAACGGTTTGAAAATTTAACCGGTATCCGAGCCCTGAACCACGGCTATAAATGGTCTACAATTAAAATGCTTATTATTATCTTATTTATACACAATTATTTGGTTAGTAATTACTATGTTGTATGTTAGTAATGCCTATGTGTGAGTAGGGTGAAATGATGTCACCGAATCAGCAGAATAATGTGCGGTGATGAAACCGTACATATTGGCAACCCCAAAAAGAGTATAACGTGTAAAATAAGAATGTAAAAGTTATGTAAATGTAAAGTTAAATGTAAAAATGTAGATAGTAACTGATATTATTAAAAGGGAATTAATTATATAAACTTAAACGAAAGAGAAAGTTATCAGCATGTAAAGTGTGATAATGGACAAGTAGGTTGATGATGGGCGTCTTCCTTAGTCGACTCATCCTGTTGGTTGTGGTCCGATGTCCTTGTACTGCTGTCTTCTCCTCGTTGCCTTGTGTACGCTTGTTGGACTGCAGAAAGCTTCCTTGTCTCATTGTAGCTGATAATGTTATAGTTGGCGAAGGTACGTCGTTGATTCAAACAGTACGTAGATCGCATCTTTAACAGCCCACAACAAGCCAGCTGTTTCATGATTGTAACTTGATCCAGCATGACACTTTCAATACGTCACACACAAGACTACGACGTATTAATTTGTTGATTCTGCAGTTTTGCTGTTCAAGGTGCATTCTTGAGTTGTGAATACTGGTGTCTTCATGTTACATAAAATATAATATATTTTAATTTGTTTGTACCTTGCTTATATAATCTTCATTTGTTAGTGATATATACGAGTTCATCTTGTAGTTAACGGCAAAATGTTTAGATGATAACGGCATTGATTGAATGTTGGCTCTTCTTTATGCTCGAAGATTCATGATGCGTAGTTGAAAGGAAGTAAGAGGAAAAGAACTTCCTTCTCATTGATGGAGATAAGACATGACCTCAAACTTGGTAGCTCTAATTCACTTGTTGGTGACCAAAGCGTTGACCGTTGAACCGTTGAGACATATGTATTTGTGCTTGCGTTGTTATTGTAAAAGTGTGTGAAGTATTTGCGGAATTGCAGGTTAGGTTTAACCTAGTTTCTTTAATAAGTATATCGTTGTTTTCATATTATTGTAATATTATATTCAATTTGAAAATAATTGAAGTCTTCTTGTAGTAACTTGAATTCTTCATATAATATTAGTTTACAGTAGTTTGATGACTTCTTGTAGTCATTTAAAGTCTTCGTATGAATGCATCATAGTTTTTGTAGTGGTTGAACCCCTTCTTGTTGCAGGACTCTTCCACAAGTAAACACTTCTTGTTGTAAGTGTTCACCTAGTTAATGTTGTAGTGGTTGAACCCCTTCTTGTTGCAGGACTCTTCCACAAGTAAACACTTCTTGTTGTAAGTGTTCACCTAGTTAATGTTGTAGTGGTTGAACCCCTTCTTGTTGCAGGACTCTTCCACAAGTAAACACTTCTTGTTGTAAGTGTTCACCTAGTTAATGTTGTAGTGGTTGAACCCCTTCTTGTTGTAGGATTCTTCCACTGTGAACTCTTCTTGTTGTAAGGGTCCACATAGTTATAGTTGATGTGGTTGAACCCCTTCTTGTTATAGGATTCTTCCACTGTGAACTCTTCTTGTTGTAAGGGTCCACGTAGTTATAGTTGATGTGGTTGAACCCCTTCTTGTTGCAGGATTCTTCCACTGTGAACTCTTCTTGTTGTAAGGGTCCACGTAGTTATAGTTGATGTGGTCGAACCCCTTCTTGTTGTAGGATTCTTCCACTGTGAACTCTTCTTGTTGTAAGGGTCCACGTAGTTAATGTTATTGAAGTCTTCATTTTGTTAGAAAGTCTTCGTATAGCTCTTCTGGTAAAGTTGCTGGTAATGTATGCCTATACTCTTTAAAGGTATGGCACCTTCTCAATACAACTGGGGCGACCCGCTTGTGGGAGACCAGTTGACCGATTCGGTACCTTACCAAGAGACACAGACACACACAGATGCTCGAAGGACCAAAATGTACGGACTTGTAAGGAACCGTACATCTGGGATGTTGATAAGTTGAAACACGTCACAAACTTCAGTAAAGTTTATTAAGTAACGTGGATAGAACCACGGCTATAAATGGTCTACAATTAAAATGCTTATTATTATCTTATTTATACACAATTATTTGGTTAGTAATTACTATGTTGTATGTTAGTAATGCCTATGTGTGAGTAGGGTGAAATGATGTCACCGAATCAGCAGAATAATGTGCGGTGATGAAACCGTACACCCTGCTTTGCAGGGACTTTACTAACATACTTACATGTCTTTAACTGACATAGACATAGAACATCCAGACTCAGGACAATGAGTTTATGGATCACACAAAGAATTTTGCTCGAATCGAACCTGCGTCCTCGTGCAGAGCAGCCGCTTCTACAACAATCGCGCCACCAAGGCACTGTAAGCTCTAAAAGGAAAGCGTATGAAAGATAAAATGAGGCAAAATAGAGGATGACCTAATTATATTTCATGTGTTGTGTAATATTTTGGCTGGGTTTTATTATCTGTGGTGATGTGATAACATATTGATTATTAAAGTTATCGATTTTATTAGATAACATTATTCAGTTCCCTGATCTGATATAAAATATGTTATGTCATTATTTACATCACCTTATTTTGTTTCCCGTTTGTGTTGTTTACGTATGTAGTATAGAACAGTAAGTATAGCTAATACAATTATTTTCTTAGTAATGTCATCTTCTGCACCATGGGAACCAAACACACATAGGGAATAATCCCTGTGCTACGGGAAGATCATAAACATTTTTTAATGGACACAATGACACAATTCTGTATCGCATAAAAATTTTCCTGCGTGGGTTCGAACCCGCGACCTCATGCAACTATATCAATATAAGTAGGTATATAAATAGCGGGGTAAGTCTGTTTAAAAACAAGGTCTTGGACCTTAATGTATGTACTTATATATTTTGAAAAGTTGGTAGAATTACAAAACTAACACTCAGTATTAAAATAAAGAATTCACCTTAGCTAATAAGTTTAATTTATACGAAAAACATGGTCACGTCAGCTACAGGCCTTTTCAGAAGAAGTAACTATTTACTCAGATGGGCAATCAATCTGAAGTTATGAAAACCATACTTATTAAAATATTAACCCCCTTACTCATAAACGCCTATTAAATTTAATCACTGTTTAGCGAGATTTTTATTAGTAAAACCAACCTTATACCAAACAAAATCGCAAGAATTTAAGCTAATCAATTGACTAAAATTTAAGAGGCGTTTATGAGTAAGGGTATAAGACCGTAGAGAGCTGCTCAGCCCGCGTTTCCCATCCTTCGATTGTCCTTTTAAGTGGTAAGCACAGAGTACATTATACATATCGTGGTTAGGCATCTTTCACTGGTCAGTTCTTGGTTTTTCCATTTATTAAGATAAAAATACGAACCAGATAATTATTAAAGTACACGTATAACAATATTTATTTTATTGATAGCAAATACGAAACACGTAACCAAAGAAACGAAATGATACAATCATTGATGTTTGCGTAATATTGTGCAATAATATAAATCTCTGTATTTCCACAAAAAATGAAAGACGTGCGCAGAGTTTTACTGGTTTGCTTTGCTTCTTTAGCTTTAGAAAAGACAACTCCCGCACCAGGGATCATGACCTGTGTCCCGGGAACTCTTACAATCATCAATTTAACTGTCACAATGAACATCAATCGAACCCGCGATCTCGTGCACGGTAGGCGCCTACACAGGCGCTTTGCCACTGAAGCAGCTACGTTTGATTTTTGCGATCCACAAAATAATGTGATCATCGTTGACTGAATGTTTATTATATCATTAAATATTGCTTATACTCTGCGACACAGGGTTTCGAATTAATTTGATCCCTTGACTCTAAGCCCCTTTTCGTTGGCCAATGAACAATGGTAAAATAGGCGTAGTATGAATACTTAACTGTGACTTACTAGCTGGGGCCCGTGACTGCATCTGCGCAATGTAGAATAATGTGTCTTTCGATGTAGGTACCTGTCTATGCTATTGTTTTATATTATTATGTATTATTATATTGTAATTTTTTATTTAATTCCATTCTGCAGTTTTTACGTGAAAGAGTAACAAACATTCATTCATACTCATCTACAAACTTCCACGTTTAGGGCGCGGGACACACAGAACAGACGGAAGACAAGGACGCGTCGCGGACCCGTTGCAGACATCGCGCCATCCAATAGAGAGCGGACGTGTAACGTCGTCGTCGGCACGTCCCGTCTTTTCAGTATGTTTTACGTCGCGAACGGCTGCATACATTTTGTATGAAAGTAGATTAAACGGGCGTCGCGACTGCGACGGGTCCGTGTCTTACGTCTGTTCTGTGTGTCCCGCGCCTTAGATATTAAAGCCGAACCATTCTAAAAGGTGAATTTTGACAGTTGATTCGAGCCATGAAAAGTAACAGACTATAAGTAAAATAAACTGACGGTTTCGTCCTATGGGTTTCATTTTTTAATTTAAGTTGTTGCTATAGTCTTAGTCTCAAACGAGCTCTGATCCGTGGATCCAGGCATAACTTGGCGCACAGTATAGGTACGTGACGCTCAACACGTACTTACGCAAATGTTGCTCAACAACGCGCGAGATTGCAAACTGCCGTGCAACATGACGTTGCGATCTTTTGTTTGGATTAATAATTTCTTTTTTGATTACTATGACAAATCGAATGCCAAGTAATCATCGAACATCAATAAAAAAAATAGTATGCGATGCGTTGAACACTTCAAACTGGCATACGATATTTTGAACACTCGATGTAGGTATATTTTTATAAACGTTCGAGTATTTGGAAGATCGATTTATATTGGTAGCTAAATTGACATTGGATTACCTATTTGGCAATCGATTTGGCATAGTACACGCTATAATTCAAAAACTACCTATATTCATAGACAAACTGGGACTAATACTTAGCTATAGTTAGGAGGTTGTTTCTCAACTAGTGATGCTTCCTAGCCTGCTTCCTGCCAAGAGGTTGGAAGTCAGGTGAGGCTAGTAAAGAAAAACCCTATCGTCTCCCAATATTTTTTATTAGAATTTAACAAACATACGAAATAGGAAAAAGTCCTATCGTAAAAGTCCTAAGTATTAGTCCCAGTTTGACAATATGAATATAGTTTTAGAATGCTACCTTGAACTACTACAAACAATGCATGTTATTGTAATACAAAAGTCGCCAAATGAAGGACCTGTGGTTTAAAATCGGGGCCACTTGGCATCTATGATGTTAAGCAGCACATGGTGAATTATCACCTTTTGCCATAATTTGTACCTACTCTTTGTAATTCATGGTAATAAACAGATTTTATTTCATTTGTTTAAAATGCAACTAACACAAAATCGGGTGGAAATCAAGGAACTAACTAATTACCTATCAGATATTTTATCCGTATCAAAACGATATCTGGTAAATAAACATGACTGATTATTGATAGATACTGTATATCTATACTATTATATAAAGCTGAAGAGTTTGTTTGTTTGAACGCGCTAATCTCAGGAACTACATCTTCGAATTGAATTTAGTTTTCAGTTTTGGATAGACCATTGATCGAGGAAGGCTAAGGCTATATAACATCAAGCTATGACAAAAAAAAAATCAAATTTAGGGGGCCTAAGGGCCTACTCAGAATGCTCATGGTCACTCAGAGGGCAATGGAGAGACCTATGTTGTAGCCTGACCTATGGACCTACTCAGAAGGCTCATGGTGTCTCAGATGGCAATGGAGAGAGCTATGTTGTAGCTTGACCTATATGGGCCTACTCAGAAGGCTCATGGTCACTCAGAGGGCAATGGAGAGAGCTAAGTTGTAGCCTGACCTATGGACCTACTCAAAAGGCTCATGGTCACTCCAGAGAGCAATGGAGAGAGCTATGTTGTAGCCTGACCTATGGGCCTACTCAGAAGGCTCATGGTCATTCAGGGGCATTGGAGAGAGCTATGTTGGGAGTTTCCCTGCGTGATCGAATCAAAAATGAGGAGATTCGCAAGAGAACCAAAGTAACCGACATAACCGGTTAAAGTAGCGACAAGCAGGGCACATAGCGCGACGAACCGACAGCTGTTTGGGCAGAAAGATTCTGGAATGGCGACCGCGTACCGGAAAGCGCTGGTGTGGACGGCTGGAAGCCGATGGATGAGGGAGGCACAGGACCGCACAAGGTGACAATACTTGGAGAAGGCAATACAGCAGTTGACGTCGATTGGCTGATATGATGATGATGAATAAACTTTGTATGAATTATACAAGTTTTTTTTTTATTTCATTTCAAATTTAATCGCGGACAAAGTCGCGTTTTACAGCTAGTGATAGATAAGTGGACAACATAACCATTTTATATATAAACAGATATTAGTTTTTGTTCTGTGTACTTGTGTTTTTTTGTGAACATACTCGGTCGTATTTTTGTGGTAAAATGGCTCCGATAGTAAAATTTACTAAGGTAAGAGTTATTTAATAAAAATATTTGAAAGTCATTATATTTATTATTATAAATTATTTTATACATAGATTTTTATTTATATGTATATAGGTAACAGTTATCACCGCACTAACTAAACGATATTTTTTTTTTAAATCTTTATTTTTTGACTTGCAATTTACCAGATTTTTTACTGTGGTCACCATGAAATGTATACTTATTACTTAAGTAATTTGTGCAAAACTTGCAAAGCAACGTAGGCCTGATTTACACATCGACAAGTACAGTAGCGAGTTAAGTAGTAAGTTGTTGATTAAGTTGATTCAAATAGATCTCCATCCTATTTTTTTGCGAGTTAAGTACGAAGTAGCCCCCTCTCTCGCGTCTCGCCAACTTAACTCGCCAAAAAATAGGATGGAGATCTACCTATTTAAATCAACTTAATCAACAACTTACTACTTAACTCGCTACTGTACTTGTCGATGTGTAAATCGGGCTTTAATTCCCTTTTAAGTTTATAAAACTTACAAGTAGGTATAGTTTTTCACTAATGTTTATTATGCTTTATTTTCAACCGATCCTTATTTTTCTTTAAAACATTTTTTTATAAAAGCAATACATCATTATATGTGTTACAGCCAAAGTAATAAATATGAATATTATACATAATAACTAGCCATTATGTATAAGGGCTACTCAATTTTGATAAAGTGATAAATGTCGCAGAATTAATCACATTAACTAGCCATTATACCTATATGTTATAGTCAAAACACATAACCACTTTTGACTGGTTTTTTCAGTCAAAAGTGGTTTTGACCATCGATGTTAGTCAAAACTCATTGAAATTTTACCTTTTAACTGGCAAAAATACAATATTAAGGCAAAAGTCAGAAACAGTTGGTTAGGTTAGGTTAGTAGGTATGGTGAAAAAAGGTGCTAGAATATAGTAATATGTACTATATTCTAGTTTTACATAAAAAAAATGCTTCTTGCACTCGCCGGCCGCTGCCGCGGCACGCTCGCTTCGCTCGCTCGGCTCGTGCGTCCTTTGGTCACCATACTGTCCTAACCTAACCAACTGTTTCTGACTTTTGCCAGTTAATAGGTAAAATTTAATGAGTTAATCACTTTATCAAAATTGAGTAGCCCTTTTACATAATGGCTAGATATTATGTATAATATTCATGTTTATTACTTTGGCTGTAACATATGCATAAAGAAAAAAATAAATTAGTGCGAAAATAATAAATTAGTGCGAAAAATTTGGTTTTTATAACGACAGAGAAAGTTTTTAATTAAGTAGGAAGGTATTACCTACAGTCGTACCTTGCAGAATGAATATTATAAAGAGGAGGGCCTCGGCCTACCTTATTAGGTTGGTACTTATTTGTAGAAATTAAGATGGCTGATGAATGACTAAGTAATCAGTTATTTTAAGCAAATCAATTTTCTTGGGAAGGTAGCGACGTTGCATGGGGCTGCTGTACAAGTTCATAATGTGAAGTTCTATGCAGAAAAATAGTTGTTCCATTCAGAAATATCTTTTACAGTTATAGCGCATAGGTTTTGTGTGATTTTTATTTAATTTGTATTAAGTAATATACATATAGGTACCTATATAACATAAAAATAAAATGCGAAAAGGCGCAGGACCGAGTTCTGTGGCGTGTATTGGGAGAGGCCTATGTCTAGCCGTGGACTGCAATAGACTAGTTGATAACATAATATTAGGTACTTAGTGAGAAGGTAACATTGACGGTGCAAGCAAATTAATCATAAATATTTTTTACAGTTGTTTATCGACAATGAGTGGGTTGAATCACAAAGCCGTAAAACATTTGAAGTTCGCAATCCTCATGATGAAGCTGTTATAGCTAAAGTTTCAGAAGGAGGAAAGGTACGTAATTTAACTAAATTATTAAAAAATATTTATTAATTATAATATTTTCTTAACAAAAAATAACTGATATGTACAGGTAAATACAAAAATTTTAAAAAGAGTATTTATTCAAACAATAAAGTCGATTATTACCTTTAGTATGTCGCAGGGAAATGAGAAAACTACGGCATCTGAGGGGGATTTCACGAAATCCCTGTAATTATCCTGAAATTCCTCCTTTGTTGGAGTCGGTTAATAATGAATTTAAAGAGCATGCATTTACTGTCGTCTGTATTATTTCAATACAATATATAGGTACGCAAGCTTCAGTGTGCGTACCTTGTAACTTGTTGTTATTCGCATCGTTATATTTCCATAGTCGTATTACTTAGTTATATTACCATAAGTTAAAATCATTTTTTAACTTCTTTTCATCTATTTATTCAGGCTGATGTAGATTTGGCAGTCGCCGCAGCAAAACGAGCTTTCCATAGAAACTCAGAATGGCGTCAAATGGACGCATCTCAACGTGGTGCTATTCTACAAAAGTTCGGTGATCTTCTAGAGAGAGATAGCACATACCTTGCTGAGCTAGAGTCGTACAATAATGGGGGTGTTCTAAGTATTATGAAGTTATTCGTAGCTGGTGCTGTAAACAATGCCCGCTATCTTGGAAGCTTAGCAGACAAAGTACAAGGCGATACTATTCCTGCAGGTAAAATAGAATTCAAATAAAATACAATTTTTTGATTACGTACTTTATTAATTAGAAAATGGATTAAACAAATTATATTTCTGCCATTTAGATAATTCTGATTGAATGTTTTGTCTGAATCTGGTTTTAGTTTGTGTCCATCGTCATCATCATCATAATATGAGCCAATGGAAACAATCCATAAATCACTCAGTCTGGCATTTGAAACTAGCATGCAATTAGTAATCCTAATTTCCCTCCATCACAAGACAGCCCTAACTCGGCTTAGTAGGTACCTGAAGTTGTTGCTGTCTGCGTAGATATTATTAGTTTTTAAACTAAATGAGTGAACTCCAGGTCGGCCAAGTTATTCGGCGAGTACTGAATGTGGGTTCAATAAAAGCTAATAGGTACCTACATGAAATTGTGTTAAGCATACCTATAGATGTATTTATCGTTTACAGATGGTGAATACTTTACCTATACTTTGAAGCAACCCGTTGGTGTAGCAGCATGTATTTTACCTTGGAATGGACCGATTTATCTATTTGTCAGCAAAGTCTGCACTGCTTTAGCCGCTGGTAAGGATCTCAATTTCTTTGTGACAACATATAGAGTGAGGAGCCTTTAGGAACTAACCCAATAATCTACAATATTTTGTTTTTAGGTTGTACTGTAGTTGTGAAACCCGCGGAACAGACGCCATTGACAGCGTTAGTTCTAGCAGCCCTACTGAAAGAAGCTGGTATTCCTAAAGGTGTTGTGAACATTGTAAACGGGTTCGCAGAGGCTGGTATCGCACTCACGCATCACCGTGATGTAGACAAGATCTCGTTCACAGGATCAGCTGAAGTAAGTTATTACAACACTAATAGGTACTTAATTAATAGAGGAAAACTACAATACGTGTACGAACTTATAATCAATTGTCAATGAAACGTATATCAACGATTATGCATTTATTAATTTACATTTCGTTTTATCATTTTTAAAAAAGACCCGCGCCTATATTAATTTTAATGACACAAATAAATAACAGCCAAACTTCTGATAATGATTTATGGACCGCACAAAAAATTGTCCAGCGTGGAAATCGAATCCACAACCACGTACATTGCAACCTCTTACTTTTAACTCTTATTTATCATTTTCTTCATATGAAAGAGTGGCAATATAATAAGACTTAGTTATTCTAAAGTTGTCGCAAATGCCGACTTGGGTAAAAATTTAAGTCGAGGTTTTGCTAAAGAAAAATAAACTTTATAGGTATAGTCGAAAACTAAATGGCCTTATCACCTCTAGAGTTAATGTTAGTTGCATGTCATAAAACTATTAGGTTCAATATCGCACAACAAAACATCAGCTAAATCATGACGCTACTTTGACATATCAGTTCTCTTGTATTAGCAAATAGACGTTAGGTATTTATAAAAACAAATAGTAAAGTCAACGTTATTGACTGTTACTAGAGCATATTTTCGGCATAGCATATTTTATATTTATTATTCCAGGGCCCTAGGTTTTATAATGAGAATGTCAAAATCCTTTACTGAAGTCAAAACACTAAAAATTTTGTACTGCACATTTGTCCGCAGTCATCTTGAGTATGCATGTCAGATTTGGAGCCCTTGTTATTTTATATATATAGATCGTATAGAGATGATTCAGAGGCGCTTTATAAGATATTTATGTTACCATCAAAAGATGCCGTACAACTCCGAAAACTACTACGATTTGTGTAGACAGCTTCATATCCTGCCTTTAAAAAGTAGACGTGAGATTGCAGACTGTGTACTATTATTAAAGACATTGAATAGTGAAATCGACAGCGCCAGTTTACTTTGTAAGTTTTCCTTGAATGTCCCAAGAAAACTCATAAGGTTCAATCCACCTATAAGTATTCCACCTGCTTCTACAAACTACAGACAGAATTCGTTTATAGTGAGAGCGAGCCGCAATTTCAATAGGCTATGTAGGGAACATGATTTTGATATTTTCTCTACCGGCGTATCGTCGGTAAAGAGATGCTTGAGCCTTGACTTCTTTAGTCACTCAAATTTGCAGCAGTGATTTTTATTTGTTTTTTTTATTTTTTTTGGTCCCATCGGGCAATCTGCATTTTGTGTATATTAATTTTTTTGTCTTCTTTTCTTTCTGTACTTTTTGTTAGCGAGACTGTTTACACTTTTCTTATTATGTTTTATATAAGTGAAAACTTGTTATTGGCTGTCTGTTACCTATAAATGTTCCTAATTATGTTAATTTAGCTGTAAGTTTTCCATGTAATAAATAAATAAAAAATAAATAAATAATAATGATTAAGTATAAGCAAAGATTAAAGTATTTTATCATTTTATGATGTTTTATATTTTAGTCTGACACGAAGTCCACTCTTAAGGTGCCAACAATTGGGTGGCTTACCAGCCAATATTTAAATTCTACATTTTCAGTTTTTCTGAAATATGACAAGCTTGTAATGTCACAAGTAACAAGTGACTTTAGTTTTAAATTATTTAATGGTTTTTCATAGTTTTTCACATACAAACTCTACGGTTTAATATAGTGACATTTGTATTGTGTTAGTAGATATTATTATTTATTACGTTGAAGTGAAAGTATAAAATAGATTGCACTTTTAATCTAAGCATAGTTTTGATTACGGTCAACCAATGACGTCAAGCTCACGCATAAATATTAAATAACGATCTTAATGAATTTGAATTATGATAGAATTTTTTGTCAAAACTGATAAAGCCATTTCGTTTTCGGGTATACATTAAAACATGTGGTGTTTTCAGGTTGGAAAATTGATTCAACAAGCAGCTGGAGCTAATAATTTGAAACGTGTAAGCTTGGAGCTCGGTGGAAAGAGTCCTCTCATTATAATGAACGATGCTGATTGTAAGTACCTATACCTACTTGAAAGAATTTACTAATTGCTCAAATAATTTATAGAATATTAGATATATTGTGATCTTTGTGACAGAACTATATTAAAAGCTTGGAAAATTACACCTACATGATAGTAGTTTTCCAAGCTTTTAAAAAAGCCTTAATATTTTGGTTAAATAAAATCGACTTTAACTAGAAACTTTATTATAATACTCACGTACTTAATATCGGTTGGCCGCTAACCACATGTAAAAAAATAATCATACTTAAATTTCAGTGAGCCTTGCTGTACCAATTGCCGCTCAAGGTGTTTTCGCACATCAAGGACAGATTTGTGTGGCAGCTTCACGTTTATTTGTCCAGTCTGGTATTTACGATGAATTTGTCAAAGCAGCAGTTAAGCATGCCCAAAGTATCAAGATCGGAAATCCTGCGGAAGCTACTACTCAACATGGACCCCAGGTAAATTTATATTTTTCACAGAGCTATTTGAATCTTAGAGGTTATCTACTAAAGGAACCAGGGTCTACTACCCTGGTTCCTTTAAATAAAGGGTTGTTCTTGCTGTTAGGTATTTCATGTTTAAGATTGATAAAGATGTATTTTGCAGGTTGATGACGAGATGTTCAAGAAGGTATTAGGATACATTGAAACTGGTAAAAAAGAAGGTGCTAAATGCTTAGCTGGGGGCAAAAGAGCCGGTACTAAAGGTTATTACATCGAACCAACTGTATTTGTTGATATGTGAAGGATGACATGACTATCGCTAAAGAAGAGGTATGTAACAAAACTATAGGAAATGGTACTTAGCAGCTAATTGGCACTTATTTATAACTTTGACCTTTTACCGTACTTTACTGTACTGTACATAGAGAAGATCTTAAAACTATCCCAAATACATATCACAATTTATTGTTAATATATAAATTTAGCAATTTTTTTTTAATACATTGCGTGCAACTTTCTTTTGTCGACCTCGGTGGCGCGCCGGTAGAGCCAGCGGCTGCCGCGCATGAGGTTGTGGGTTCGATCCCCACGCAGGACAATAATTTGTGAGATCAACAAATTATTGTCCTGAGTCTGGGTGTTCTATGTGTCCGTTAATTGGTGTTCGTAAAAGTCCCCGCGACACAGGGCATGATCCCAAGTGCGGGAGTTGTCTTCTAAAAAATAACAAAAACTTTAATAAAGTTGTAAAAATCGTTTTTGTAGATCTTTGGCCCAGTACAAAGTATTCTGAAGTTTGATACATTCGAAGAAGTATTAGAACGTGCCAACAATACTAATTATGGATTAGCAGCTGGTATTTTCACAACTAATATTACAACAGCTCTTCAATACACAAAACACGTTGAAGCAGGCAATGTTTGGTAAGATATATTTTTTCTTAAATTACAAGCTGGATATTAATAAACCTACGACAGGATACCTACATTAAATAACTTTATTATCCACCGGTAACAAAAACTATAACTTATACACTTAAGTATTTTGCTTTGCTAGAAAAACGGGCTCACGCAGGGGTATTGGGACCAAAACTTTACCCTCTTGCTCTTTAGTAAGTGCTACGACCATCTACGACTTTAATTGAGTAAATAATTTTAACTAAGTTTTTCAGAAGCTAGAAAGTAAAATATCATAAATAAATATTGTCATAATATAATCTGTAAATCTTATTGTTACAGGGTTAATACATACTTACCTATTGCACCACAACTACCTTTCGGTGGATTTAAGGAGTCAGGAATTGGACGTGAATGGTAAGATATTACTTATACTAAGTTAAATTAGCCAATCTGTCATGGCAGCGCGATATTTATTTATTTATTTATTTATTTTTTATTTATTTATTTTTACAAGAAGCTTACAGACTAATAACATAGTAATATATTTTTAAATAAACTACATTAAATTGCCGATTACAAGCTTCTGCAAGTATAAAGCTAAATGGTGTCATAATACTAAAACTACTTAAAACACAAAATAAAAAAAAAAACAAAAACTACTTACAAAACACACCAACAAAAACAAAACTAACAAATATAGGTAAAATAAATATAAGTAGGTAAAATTCCTACTAATCTTCTGTCTCAAAGAATATATTAGTAAGCCGTCGTCGCAGTGTGCTAACATTGGTACAAAAGAGGTCGATGTCCATCTCGCGAGGTATTTCATTAAATGACCTTGCACTCCTTAACATAAACGTATTGCTCCTATAATTAGTACTAGCTAGGGGTACATGTAGTAGCGGTCTTTGACGGAAACTGAGTTGATTTGTACGATATGTTATTTTATTAACTAACTCGTTACTGTCTATGGTGTCGTTTGCAATCTTCATTAGCGTACATACGTCATTAATATCTCGTCTGACATGTAATGGTAGGAAATGGTATCTCATACAACGGTGACTATAGTCTACGGAAAACTGTTTCGCCCTGAAATCAAGATACCTCAAGAACTTCTTCTGTATGTTTTCAATGCGGGAAATATAAACTTCATACTGCGGGTTCCAGACTTCCGAAGCGTATTCCAAGTGCGACCTTACAAAAGAGCAATAAAGCACTTTTATAGTTTTGAGGGAGTCAAAGTTCTCCGAAGACCTTATCACAAATCCTAGAGCCTTAGACGCTTTCTTAATGATGTATTCGACATGTTGGTCATAGAGTAGTTTACTGTCTTGTACGATACCTAAGTCCCTTGTACTAAGAACGTTGGTTATAGGTTGGTTGTTTATAGTATATTCTGTATGAACGACATTCTTCCGCCTTGTGAAAACAACATGAAAGCATTTGGACACATTCAACATAAGTTTATTTACATTACAGTAAACCTCCAGCCTATCCAAATCTGACTGTAAAAGCTTAGCGTCAGATGCATTACGTACCAACTTGTGTATCTTCATATCATCAGCATAAAGCAGAATGTATGAGTGGTGAAAGCAAGTGTAAACGTCAGATATAAACAAAGTAAACAATAAGGGCCCTAAGATCGACCCTTGTGGCACACCTGAAGGGACAGAGTACCATTGAGAAGTGTACCCTAGGAGAACCACAGCCTGTGTACGGTTTTGTATATAAGAGGAAAACCACCTATATAAGTCTCCATGGATCCCACAACGTGATAATTTGGACAAAAGCACTTTATGATTAATTACATCAAAACATTTACTGTAATCAGTGAAAATTACGTCTACTTGTGCATTACCTGACATGCCCTCCGTTATAAAGTCATGTGATAGAATTAAATTAGAGGTGGTAGATCGATTACTCACAAAACCGTGTTGCTCTGTCCTCAAGTTACACTTCATAGCAGAATAAACCTCGGTGTATACCACACGTTCTAATACCTTGGAAAATAGTGAAATTTTAGATATAGGCCTGTAGCATGTAACATCGGCCTTATCACCTTTTTTAAAAATCGGGGTAACAAAAGCAGATTTCCACACATTAGGTACTATTCCCTCGGTCAATGACCTCCTAAATAATATTGATATCGGCTCAAGCAGACTTTCGGCAAGGTTAACGATAAATAGAGGAGGTATTTGGTCGGGGCCACCAGATTTAGTAAGGTCCAGCGACTTAAGCAGTTTAAGTATCGTATCGCTACATACATTAATAGAACCAATCGTGGCGGATGTACCCAGAGAACAGTCCGGCAATTGTTCGTCATCATCAGACTCAAGAAACGTGGAATGGAAATAAGTGGCAAACAAGTCAGTAATATCTTTACCGTTGTTTGCAGTCGCACTTAAGTAACGCATGGTGTTAGGAAAACCACCTGTAGATTTTTTATTCTTTATAAATGTCCAGAAAGACCTAGGATTTTTAACTATAGCAGATTCTATTTTAGTCATATAGGTTCGAAAGCATTGCCTCTCTAATTCTTTTGCTCGCTTTCTGAGTACCGAGAACGAGTGGTAGTCTGAAATGTTGCCATATGTTTTATATTTACGGTGAAATTTATGTTTTTCCTTCAAGACTTTAACAAGGGCGGAGTTGTACCAAGCAGGATGAGTTGAGCTTTTTAGTGATTTTAAAGGAATATATTTGTCGCGTAATTCGTAAAGTTTGTCATAAAACAAAGTTACAGCACAGTTAAGGGACGTATTCTGTAGTAAAACTGGCCAACTAATATTATCAAGTTCAATCCTAATACGGTCATAATCGCCCTTATGAAAAACATATTTCCGCATTAAGTTCTCAATTAACTTATGTATCTCGACTAAGCCAGTCTGTATAAACAATGGTTTATGATGCGAGTCAATTGGTTCAGCTAACGCGCCCGTGCACTCCTCAACCTCCATATAATCATTAGAAAAAACAAGATCTAAAATTCGATTATTTACATTACGTATTCCATTAAACTGCGATAGATTAGTCATGTCAACTGTGTCGAAGAAGTCCTTAATATGTGTGGTGGACACATTTATTGGTAACAATTCATTGTTGGTAGAACTAAGCTGCCATTCCACCTCATTTCCAAAATTAAAATCACCAAGAATTAAAAATTTATCCATTAAGTGGGTAAAAATTAGTTCACTAAATTTTGTTGTAAAATTTTCTAATTGAGTACTATAACTATTACCACAGTTTTCCTTACAAAGGTATAAAGCACAAATATGTAGATTATATGTTATAGCAGGTCTAGACTTCTTCAACACAATAGACACCCACAAATCCTCGGCCGAGCTAATCCAATCACGCCTCTCAATCACTGTAAATGTATTTCTTACCGCTATAAGAACACCTCCACCACGCTTCTGTCCGGTACGACAGTAATCGCGGTCCCGTCTCCACACATGATATCGATCACTAAATAGTTCACCACTATAAATACCATCATCTAACCATGTTTCGGTAAGCACTATCACGTCATAATCGTTTAAACACACATTACAGTAAAAGTTATTAGTCTTTGTGCGCAGACCACGCACATTTTGATAATATATCTTTATTTTATCCACTATTCCGATTAACAACAACTAGTTGAATCACTATTACATGATAACGATTACTAAATAACACAAAGAAATAAGTAGAATAAGACATTGAACTAAAACAAAAATAATACACGGAGGTAGATAAATAACAAATAAGTGGTCCAACGGTAGACACAGTGTCAACACAGTGCATCTCACAAAATTCACTTGGAATCCTATAGACTATTAGGCCCATATATATTACCCCATATATATTAGGCCCAGTTTACTTTATTGGAGTCTGCCCACTACACCGTACCATACCGGGCCATGACCGTGATAGGACCGTATCAGTCACGTAAAGTAAAAAAACAACGACGGTACTGGCCGGTTACGGAACGGTCTAGTGGGCATAGTCTCATACGTTTTAATAAAAAGAATACTTTTTTGTCTGACACGTTCATAGCACGGCTATGGTATGGTACGGTGTAGTGGGCAGACTCTTTATAACAGAGACTGGAGGAGGCCCATCCCTGTAGTTCCCATTGCGTCAGTTAAAATTCTTACAAACTAGGTATTTATAAGGTAAATTTTATTTCAGTGGCCTCAATGCTTTGGATGCATATTTGGAAGTCAAGACCGTTGTTGTGGCATTGGCGAAGAAAGTATAAACAACAAAAAAGAAAAACACTTTTTAATTTTTAAGAATAATTATTAGAACTAATTGTACAGTTACCTATAAAACACGAAACGTTGTAAGACGTATTCCAATTACATCGGATTTTGACAGCATTTAAAAATAAGATTAACAAAATTACACCAAAATTTAAAATTTATTTTCCATTTTATCATCATAATCTGAAGTGACGGTCATGGCTGGCAGGCCGCATCTAAATATTGAGTAAATGTGGCTTTAAATTAATTATTTTTGTGTACATAAGTACTTAGTTCAGTAATTGTACCTATAGTTATTGGTATGGCTTTAAATAGATTTTTTAATTTTATAACAATCCAAATAATGTTTTGTATTATAATTAGTACCAATAAATTATTTTATTTTATTTAAACCTTTTATTGTTACCACCCAATGATGTCATACTAAAAAGAGGTACAGACAGAATCAGATATATCGTAGCAGACAAGGTGATCAAATACTTCTGAACAATTTAAAACGTCAATAAGTTCTACACGCATAAGTGACCATTAATATCTGAACATTCATTGTTTAAATGAGTCAATTTGTTTAACGTTCAGATATCAATGGTTACTTGTACCGCATAGAACTTATTGACATTTTATATTGTTGAGATTTTTTTGATCACCTTGTCTGCTACGATATATCTGACGCTGACTACAACAACCCCTTATTTGGTGCGTTCCTAGATACATAGCTGGACGAGAATCTGAAGGATCATAATGATGTTGAGTTTTCTGAACATCATGAGAGAACTGTTTTGCCGATAAAATCAGTAGTCAGTAAAGTTACCTATGACGTTAATAATGGTAACTAATTAAGTCATTCCAGTCTTGCTGCAGTATAATTGTCCCAGGGTGGAACCTGATGACACCTAAGATGCAAAAAATGATCTTCCGTCGCAATTATTGCAGGTAAATTTCTCAAAGCTCTTCTTTGGAACAAGTCTCACTCGTTTCCTGTGGGATTTGAGGGTGAGGTCAACCGATTGAGTGGGTCAGCATGCAACCAGCTCGTTACCACTCTCGTTATGTGCAGACGGGTGTTAACGTGCAACATAAATTCCTCGTCTAATTTTTAGCAGTCATGGTGTTTCTGATCCAAACGTGGTCTGTTCCTCCGTGGAATGAGTGGACTTGCGAAGGATGTTCCAGACAGCTACGACCAGGAGCTCACCAAACACGCCCTCTATATGGAAAGTTCACTGCTGGTCATCGTAATTGGCGTTAATCTTTAATTCTACTCAATGCCATACCTACAAAGGCCTACATAGGAGCATTTACTAACAGCACTTAGTTTCGAATTCAGGTCTCTCTTTCAATGTTTTTAGATATACTAGGATCAAACAAGAACATGAAATAAAACAAATAATTGAATGCTGCTAATAATGTTTAATTAATATTCACCGTAAAACTACACTACGTGACACTGTCGGGTAGTACTAGCTGATTATATAATTGAACTATATTGAAGGATGACATTTAGTAACAAATAACAAAGAGAGCTTACGACATTTTGCCACTATACATATTATACACACATAACACACATTATTTCCACTTTAGATATTAATAAATGAAAAAAGGACTTTTTACCAAAACAATTTATTAATAAATAGTATGATAAACTGTGTTTATAATTCACTGCAGTTTATTTTAATCACTAGTATATAAAATTATATTTAAGTACAATTTAATCTTACTGGGTCATAGTCGTTCAAGCATTTATAACTTACAAAAAAATGGGATTAAATAATAAACATAATTAAACTATGTAAATACAAAAAATAAGGAAATTATTGATTTTGTAATATGTACCCTTGTAGATGTAGAAATGGTTTATAATCTTTTCATTAATTCAGATACAGTTTTAAAAAACCTTTCAAGCGAATAATACTTTATCAGATATTATATTAAATTATGACAAAATTCACTGCAATTGTAACATTGGGTACATAGTTACTTATTTATTCACATTTAATAGATAAATAAAATATTCAACTCATCAAATTACTTTTTTCATACATCATTATAAGTTTATTTTATAACACTTTTTATTATTAAGAACAGTTTCTGATTGTTTTAAAACAAAGGCATACAATTAACTTCAAGCCAATTGAATTAGTATATTATTGAACAACCATAGCACTGTTGCTATCTAGCCATACATTATTATATATTGGCAGTCTAGAAGCATATAACAAGTATAAGTGTCAAGGATGAGTAAGAATATTATTTATGTGAATATTTCTGTAGAGGGTTTACTCTTCGCCCTGTCCGGCCGAGTCGAGTATCACCTCGAAGGAGAAAGGCTGGAAGAGATAACCTTCGCCCGCGTAGAACTTGCTCTGGAACTCCACCCTAATAATCAAATACAATAAAATTATTTACAGTTAAATATCAAGACAATTAAATAATAAGAAATAAATGTTTATTTATTTATAAGGTTCTCTGAAGAGTTTGAGTGCCGCTCGGAGAAGCTTATTGTTATACCCCTTCCAGCGTAAGTTTAGCTTTTTGACAGTTCACGTCCATGAAGTTTCGTAATACTTCCGCTTATTTTTCGAATAAATTATATTGTATTTCATGGACGTACCCATGTTTTTTTCAGTTACCATGGTTACTTAGTGATGGACACTCATAACGATTACCACCATTATGAAACAAATTATAAATAATCGGTAGAAATAAATGCTATGAATAAACCTGAACTCTTCATAATACGTGTATAAAATGTAATATGATATTTTAGATTAGCTATAACCCGCGAAGGTGTCACGATAAATTATGTATTTTAAATAATACCTAAGCTAACTATAATTTTATCATTTTAAGCTATAGGCTAATTCTCTTAACATAGAAGAAATAATCACTAATAAAATGATAATGTAAGTTGATGTAAGGATCCAAATGTGTAAAACAAAGTAATTTGAAAAATCGCGAAATCGCTTACAATCGAATGGCATTACATTCGAGATACTACTGAACGTCACTAACATCAATCTGTCAAATGTCGTTAAATATAGTGGAAAGGGTATAATACTATGGTGGCCAAACAAATTGGGTTTTGTGATTGTGTATTTCTACCTGTAAAGATAATACAGGCGAACTTTCTCTTAGTCGGCTTTCACGAAACAGCTAGTGACGTGATTTGTTCATAGTCAGTTACCAGTCGGAGTCGAAAGTACGGGAGACCCAACTATATCCATCACATTATCTCCTCTTTTCTCTTGGGGAAAGTTGGAGAAAATGTGAAAGTGCTTTGGGGCTAGGCAAGCAACGGCCTGGTGTTCTGACATCGCTTGAGTCCATGAGCGGCCTCTTATCAGGTGGAACGCTTATTCGTCAGACACCTTAAACCAATAATGTAATAAAATACTGACCAGTGCAGACGTAGCGTGTGCAGGAAGGCGGAGAGTCCCTCCATGAGCACAAGGATGGCGACGGAGATGGCCGCCCAGCCCGCGAACACCACGTACAGGAATATACCTCCCTGGTAGTCCGACGACATCAGACCTGGTACAACAAATATATTATATATATTTACTTGTTTAAAGTATTAATCTAAAGTAAGTGTGCTTTTGTACACAAGCCCAGATCACGTTTATATCAAAGTGTGTAACCCAACGGATACACGGTACGGTAGTCTAAAAAAACTTCAATCCATCATCATCACCTTGCAGGTTTGGCCAAATCCTTCTTCTGACATTACATTTAAATGACCCATTATCCTATGACGGACGAAATGAGCCGAAAGTTTGGTCCACAACTTAATGGTTCAGCATAGGGATGAATTCCCGAAACTTTTGGGACCGTACCGTATTTGACAGACCAGAGTTTGAGTTGGTAAGCCATTTTTAGTGTAGTCTATAGATAGGTGATTGAAACTTAAGCTTGTCAGGTTTGCCGTTTCCTCTTGATTATACGTAGTAGCATATACTGCATCACTAACCTTTCCTCAGCAGCATGTTCCAGGCGACCTCAGCAAGTTGTGCGTGCGCGAGCGACAGCGCCCACAGTCGCAGGTACGACGCCGTGTGAGACACGCTGCCCAGCACGTACTCTATCGTGTGGATACCCTGCCCAACAATAGATATTAGTTAACGTATCAGTAATAATAGTCACGGGTATTAGTTAACGTATCAGTAATAATAGGCACAGTAAGTGCCACGTTACTCGGCAGGCCTGAAGTTAGAAATCAAAGAATTTGCGCATGTACAGGAAATGTATAACGAAAACTAAAAAAAAATTAAGATTCGAAAAAAATCCATCTATGGATTTACTACTCCAATTATTTAACAGAATATTATTTGAACTATTATTTTTTCTCTCTGCTCAATAAATGATTTATCTAATTTAACTCTTATTCAATGTCTACTAAGTTCTAAGTTTTAGTGTCATGCCGGTAATGAACGGTTCCTTAGTTATGGATAATATTAAATAGTGGCAATACATACCTGATGAATGAAAACCTCAGTGATATCTTCGTCGTGGTGAGCTACAGCGTGTCCCGCGGCTCCGCCCGCCGTGCCGTTCTCAGCCGCGCCTTCAATTGGTGCCTGACGCTACAAATAAATACATGATTATAAGTTTATATACTAAGTTAGATACCTATATACAGCAGGTTATAGACACGTTTGCAGACATACATTTTTAATTCTTTGAATATATATTTAAGGTTTAATATACAGGGTTACAGGAAAAGTCGTGCTAGATCCGTTAAGGGCGTGGAGAACCCATCATTTCTGACTTATTTTACTATGAAACACCCTACCCTAAACTTAACCCTTTTCGAGATATTCGGCTTTTAATTTTTTTATGAAAAATTGCCGATTCTTAGGCTACTAAATTAATTTTTTATTTTTTTGTGTATCTTAATATTATTATTATTGAATTTTTACATGGGTAATAAGATGCTTTAGGACGTCAATAATTAAAATAGTGCATAAGTTAATTGAATGGACCGTAGTAGACAAGTAAAGGTTAAGAAAAACAAGAAAATATTGGAAAGTTTATTTTTCTCTAAGCCATAACTAAAAAAAACATTATGGGAATTGTTCGGCAGATGTTTTTCTAAATATCTACGTTTCATCAGCTATCTAACGAGGTATAACAATCTAGGGTTTGTATTACATTTCGTGAAAAAAACATCGTTTAGACGCTCCAGGTAGCAGGTCTAACGGTTCCGCGTTTATTGTCCTTCAAGTTGAAACCAGACAAAGTAAAGATTTATGTAGGTGCAAATGAAAGAAAAAATATGGGAATACAACAGGGGGTATTGTTTTGGTTGTCAGTCTGCTTTTGTGCTTCGTACATAGTAGATGTGATATAGTTTTGCTCTTTTTCTCGACTTGGCTGTGATTCTGGACTATTTCTTCTGATTTGTGACTACTGTGCTTGTTAACCGGAGTCTGATTTGTACCTGTGATACGGAAGTGTTGAAGATGACGTCCTACACACCTGAGGAATATGCTGATATGCTTATTTGTTACGGATACTGCCGTTGTGTGTCTGCGCAAGCTCGCAATGAATACATAACTCGCTAGCCTGGTTGTCGAGTACCGGATGTGGCCGTTTTTGACAGAGTTTATCGAGCCGAATCCAGTTTCGTCTGTAGAAGACTTAAGAGAAAGGATTGTGGATGCAGCAAACAAAATAAGGATCACGTTGACCACTAGAGTAGTGAAGACTGGTCTCCGTAGAAGGATGCGACAATGTGTCAGAAATAGAGGCGGCCATGTTGAACATGACCTGTAAACAATAAAAACTTATGAGAAAACCTCAATAAATAACATTTCATGCTCACGTATTGTTTTATTTTACTATTTAGGGCTAAGTAATAATTTTCTTTCTTCTTCTCTGTCGCCTATAAAACTAACTTTTTTTCAATGGAATTGAATAAAAACTTAGACTGTTATACCTCGTTAGATAGCTGATGAAACGTAGATATTTAGAAAAACATCTGCCGAACAATTCACATAATGTTTTTTTTAGTTATGGCTTAAAGAAAAATTAACTTTCCAATATTTTCTTGTTTTTCTTAACCTTTACTTGTCTACTACGGTCCATTCAATTTACTTATGCACTATTTTAATTATTGACGTCCTAAAGCATCTTATTACCCATGTAAAAGTGCAATAATAATAATATTAAGATACACAAAAAAATAATTTAGTAGCCTAAGAATCGGCAATTTTTCATAAAAAAATCAAAAGTCGAATATCTCGAAAAGGGTTAAGTTTAGGGTAGGGTGTTTCATAGTAAAATAAGTCAGAAATAATGGGTACTCCACGCCCTTAACGGATCTAGCACGACTTTTCCTGTAACCCTGTATATTATAAAAAAAACTAACAATGTAGCTCTTTTATGTTAGTGATATTTAATAAATAGATACTTACAGCCAACTATCCGAGAAGCATATAAATAAAGATAATTTATTGATAGAGCTCAAACTCTACTGCTCTCAGACAGTATCTTATATAATTGTTTATTTTAAATATCCATTATATTTTCAAAACAAAAATAAAATAAACAAACACACTTTTAAAAAGCTCATCTATAGATAGATGAACTTTAATTATTATTCTGGGTGACAAGTTTAAGAGTAATGTAACATATTTGGTATAAAAAATTCTTTAAAAGCAATGGCACTCTTTGAACAGATCTTGTGTATTTAATGTAAGTATTTCTTTTTACACTTAAAATGGATAAACATAATGAATTTTGAATAGATTTATTACTAGAAGGATTCACGTTAAATGGCGATAGATAATATATCCAATAAATTGTTAGTAAAACTTACAGCCCTCTGCTTCTGTTCCTTCATGATGAAATAAGGTTTGCCGAACAGCATAACTGGCACGCACGCAAGAGCCACGAGCACAAAGAACTGTAAAAATAAACAAACATCGTCATGTAATACAATAAACAAAAATAAATACATTTAAAAAAATCTTAATTTACGAATTGAAAACATGAAAAGAAATAAAGAACTACTCAATAAAACAAAAATATATTTATTATTAAGCATAAGTATAGCCCAATATAATCTTTATAAACAAAAACTAAACTCAGTACTTCAATAAAAACCACCTGATGGAGGTTTTTGCACCAGTTTTCCTTTAAGTTATTTAAATTTTTGTTAGTAAAGGAGAGAGGTCTTGCCCAGCAGTGAGATGATTTGGACTAACACTAACTATTTACTTTAAAACAAAAACAAATTAATCTAAATACAAATAATGCTGAATTTGGGTAATAGAGATAATACCGTAATAATAAATGTCTGAATAAAATGATAAATATACCTATATTAACAAACGGGATATTAACGCGGCTATTAACCTTTATTTTACTTAACGTTTATCACCATATGACTTATTATGACTTGCGTTTATGTAAGAGCTCTCTTTTTGTAGTTTATGTGATAGGGTAATAGATATGAATAATAAAGTAATATAATGATATATTATACCTTCTGTATGCCCATTTGTCCGGCGTACATGACTTCATCGCAGACTGGGCGCGCGTTCTCGTCGTGTTTGAACAGCATCATGTTTATGAACGTGATCAGGATTGAGGGGGCACAGTATGCACTTGTCTTTACTGTTTCTATATGGACAAAATGTTTAATTGTTAGTAACCATAAAAATAGACCGTAAATTGATTTTTGACTTGTTTTACATAAAAATCATTTGTACTATTATTGATTTTCATAATGCTCTTCACTTATAATATTCGCTTACCTAATTATCATTTATACTAACAACGATTGTCATAATACCTTATTAGTAATAAGTTATTTTAATTTGCCATAATAACATGTGTTATTTGTTTCCATAATTAATATTGGATAATATTATCAAAATCATAATTGCAATTTGCTATTATTAATTAGTAAACAAAGTTTTATTAGAGGAGTTTATAACTCTAAGCTAATTTAAGTTAAATTAAAGTTTCAACAGGGAACTTTATAGTTGTAAGCTTACCAGCATCATTGACAAAGTCAGGTGGGTTTGGTCCGTAGGATGTCCACTTGATGAACATAAGCAGCACCATGTAGAAGAACAGCAGAGTCAGGAATATGATCTGCGGGATGAACTCCACGTAGATACTGATGCGACGCTTGAAATAGCTGGAATATAACAACAACATTATAACAACTGAAACACGAATAATTTTATGTGGGATGAAAGAGAATGTGAACAATCCGAAAAGAAGAAAGATAATGGAAAAAATTGGTACTCGAGGCGGGACTCATGTTCGAGTCGCATCAGCATATGGACGATACGCGTCCGTAAACTTTCAACTTTTCGGATTTTTCTAGTTATACCTAAGCTTTATGGATAAATAAAAAATTATATGTAATAGAATGTGATCAGTTAAAGTCGGAACTTAACCTTTCAAACACCACTTTAATACCGTAATCTGTGTCATCTCGAATAAGTTAAATTTGGTTGCATTGGAATAATAGTAGGAAAAAACACAAGAAACATATATTTTTCTTTAAAACAAGTTGAATTTTTGACGTGCCATGCCGTCGGTGGCGACGCGTAAGAACATTTTGATTTGACGTACATGAGCGTCTGTGGCGTTCAAAAGGTTAAGATATACACTGAATTTGGGATCTTGTGAGGTAGTAAGGCAAAAATTACAAGGTCTACTAACTACTTTACTATATACGAGATTCTTATAAAATAAATATTTATTCATGAGCCGTAAGACCTAAATATTTTTTTAAGATCTTACAGAGTGTCAACCACTACTGTTACAAAAAATATATGTATTTTATATTCACGACATGTACAAGCACATTCAACATTCAATTACACATTTAATTAGTACAAGTGGAAGTAAGAATACCTTTAGTCCAATATGTTATGTGGCCATAACGTATGGCCAAATGTGGACATAATCCTATCTCTTTCCAGGAACGTTACAGTGAGAGACAATTTCCACGGCTTTCCCTGTAACGTTCCCGGAGAGAGACAGAATCATCGCGATGAGATGACACCACCACCAACGATGCTACTTTATGTTATGACATGAAGTTTAGAGTCCAAAGTTATTGTTAAGGTAAGACAAATATGCAAGAGCTTTAGAGATCATTCATATATTTTTTAAGATCGTACGTTATAATTTTCGTACAAATAATAGATTTAAAAAAATCAATAACATCTCATTGTTGTTACTTTAAACCTTATTAATAAATATTATAGAGTACATTTTATAACAAAAATAAGAATTTTAAGCACGAGTTTGCATATTTGTCTTTTAAAGTTATATTATTTGTTAGTACAGAAATGTTAGTTACTGAATTCATTAATAATGTTTCCACTAAGCTACTTATAGTGTTGCAAAATATATACATACAAAGCTGTACATAGCTTGTTTTTTTTTTAAATAATGTGGTTTATTATTATTTATTGTGATTTTTTTTTTAAATTGGAAAATATAGTGCTTGATGGAAAAAAATGGTGATAAAAGATTATTGTTTTAAATGTTAATTGCATTCATAATACAATATATTTTATTTAAAATTTAGGGCGTGAACAAGAAGGGTGTTAATAAGGTGTCAACGATTAGTTCCTAATTCTTAATTTTCCACGTGCGTAATTTTACCAATTCTTTTATGGACAAATTCTTCTTTATGCGCATTCTTAATTTTACCTATTCTTAATTTTCCGAATGCCTCATTTTCACAATTATAAAAAGTACGAATTCGGAATATTTCTAATAAGTACCTACCTAGTCACAAGTGCAAATATGAATTTATATTGATTATATTATATTATTTTAATATAAATCTGAAGAGTTTGTTTGTTTATTTGATTGAACGCGCTAATAACTAAAACTACTGTTAGGAATTGAAAAATTCTTTTAGTGTTGTTGTATTTTTTGGCTCTGTTGTGTGTGATACATACGAAGTTGCAAGGGGTCAGCAAGTTACACAACTAATTTAAATGAAATTTAATTAAATGGAAGTAGAGTATGTTTAAAGTAGCCTTACGTGCGGAGTAGCACGTCTTTTAATGAGCTGAATGGCGGTGGTTCCAAGTTTTCGCTTGAATCCGAATCGCTGTCTAGACCCTTCATAGACTCTTCGTATAATTCTGAAATTGGTTTCCATTCTGTGCAGCAACGGTTTTTTAATTGATTAACAGCAAACGCTACTTTATTTTTTGATAAGTCTGGTTTGCACGTATGGCTACTTTAAGTTAATTTCAGAGTTTAGGGTTACGGATGCATTGCTACTTATTAATTATTTATAATTAAACCTTATTACACAATGTGCATAACTGTACTTTCTTGTGTAAAAGACAGAATTCGTACTTTCTATAATTGTGAAAATGAGGCATTCGGAAAATTAAGAATAGGTAAAATTAAGAATGCGCATAAAGAAGAATTCGTCGATAAAAGAATTGGTAAAATTACACACGTGGAAAATTAAGAATTAGGAACTAATCGTTGACATCGTTAATAAAAAATTAAGGTGTTTTACAAAAAATTACGCAATCCTTAACATACCACGATAGTCCAATATATTAATTAAAAGTATGTTGAACCTATTAATAAATAAATAATACTTACAGATGATTCCATAGAGAGAGACAGACGCCAAACAACATGTGGAACACTCCGATAATGATGGATATCTTCATCTTGTACGCATTCATGAAGATGATCTTGTTTGCCTGTGCGAGCTGTTGGTTACAATAAGTTTATTAAAAAACTAGCTGGTGCCCGTGACTTTTTCAAAGTATTTTAGACAATTAGGCGACGGTAGCGCAAGCGGCTGCCGTGCAAGAGGTTGTGGGTTCGATCCCCACGCAGGACAATAATTTGTGAGATCCACAGAATGAATGATGAGCGTTTGACGAAACAAGTATACAAGGCTAGTGTGAAAGGGCGAGTCGGTGCCGGTAGGCCACGGAAAACATATGGCCAGATAGGTTGCATATTGGAAAAGGGCCAAATAAAGAGCACTCGTAACCGACGCGCATGTATGACTCGCTTAATGAATGTGGACGAGGCCGAATCTGTTTGCCAGGATCGTGACAAGTGGCGTTCTGTCGTCTCTGCCTACCCCGGCCGGGATAAGGCGTGAGTTTATGTATGTATGTATGTACAAATTATTGTCCTGAGTCTGGATGTTCTTTGTATCCGTTAATTGATGTTTGTGAAAAGTTCCCGCGACACAGGGCATGAACCCTAGTGCGGGAGTTGTCTTTTTTAAAACAAACAAATTCACACAATATATTTATGAATAATGTGATGTATAAGCTAAATTATTGTAAAATTTCTTTATAATCCATTCAGTAGTTTTTACTTTAAAAAGTAACAAGCATCCTTTACTAACAAATTTTCACGTTTAAAATATTAATGGGACATATTTATAAGGCGACGATATACGTGGTGACGGAGTAAGAATACAATATGTCACCATGCCATCTCATCCTATGGGTGTCGTAAAAACCGACTAAGGGACTATCCGTGAATATTATCTTTACGAAATAAAAAGAAGGAAAACTTGAAATTAAACCCTATACCAATCCATCTGGCCAGCGTGGTATTAGTAGGCTAAGTATCCCTCCGTCACGGGATGAGGCCCGTCCCTGCAGTGGGACATTAATGGGCTGTTATGATGATGATAAGCTAAATTATTGTAAAGGTTCTTTATAAACAAAAATTTAAAAAGTAACAATAAATAAAAGTAACAAGTATTCTTACTTACAAATTTTCACGTTTCTAATATTAATGGGACATATTTATAAGGCGAATAAACATATTTTTAATATCTCACCTGCCAAACAGGATCTATTCCGAAGGGATAAGGAGTCTGCACATAGTCCCAGGAGTTAGGATTCAACTGCAACAGCTTGTTCGACTGTAGAGTCGTCTCGTTGTAGTTGTTTCTCCACGAGGAACCGAACACGTTCAGAGATTTAGAGAATATATCGTTGTATATCAGACCCGTGTACATTGAGAATAAGCCCATGAGAAGTATTATGTAGCGACCGCCGAAGAATATGTTCCAGATCTGTAAACAAGGTTTTAGTTAAAAATCTCTAAATCTCTCTCTGTATAGTACATAGCTGATATCAGAGGTATCGGGTTCGATTTCAGCTTAATGCAAATATTTGTGTGCATGTATGAAAGTTAGTAACGATCTGAGTGTTTTCAACTTCATTTGTTGTAAAATTTTAACTTTTTATTTACTTACAAGTACCTACATAAATATTTTGGAACAAAATAATATTCATTTGCTTGATGTAAGTAAAAATATGGTACAATATCTCACCTCAGAATCAATTTTCTTGGCCTGTAACGGTTTTTCCTTGTAGCACATCCAGAAGCCGAAGGCGGCCATGATAGCACCGTGACCGAGATCACCGAACATCACAGCGAACAGGAACGGGAATGTTATGATTGTGTATGGGGCTGTGAACAAAATTAATATCTAATTAGACAGGCCCATTGCATACGGTCACTGCATCCATCCATATAAGCCAATAAACGTCCACTGCTAGACATAGGCCTCCTCCTAATATTGCCATTTTACGCGGTCCTGTACCTATCTCATCCATCGGTATCCCGTCGTAAGTAGGTGGCCGGTCATTGTCCGTGGTTTTCGTAAAATACGGCTTTTTAAAATTCGAATTTGAAGTTTAAACAAACCCTTACCAATAATTCCGTCACTAGAGGAGGCCAGAGGTATGTTTATTACTATACCCAACGCAAAGACTCGTGCCAGTCGGAGAAATAAAACGTGCGAAAGAGACAGCGCACATAATCGCGAAATTTCCGCGAGTCCATCCATGCTGTGAGGCCTATGTCTAGCAGTGGACGTTCTTCTTCTTCTTCTGCAGCGCTCTATAGCTCGCGTGGTGAATAGTAAAATCGACAATTCGACGAAGAACTCTTCATCTTTGAGCAGTATATTATAAAAAAAATCAAAGTAACATACCAGGGTTGACTTCCCTGTAGGTGGCGACACCGTAAGCATAGATGAGGTTCTGGAACGCAGACGTGAACTTGTTCGTGCGGTTGTACGTCGGAGGGTCTTCTAACGTCTCCATACGATTCAGGATCGGAGGCACTGAGCTGCCACTACGTTCCTAATAAAACAAGAGATGTTGGTAAAATAACTGCACAAAATTAGAAGATTATAAAGACGTTTTTTAAGTAGAAATACCTACTATTCTAGGAATCATGGAGAGCAAGCAATTCCAAAGATAAGAAATTAATAAGAAGATCTTATTATCTTATTATCTTCGTTATTAAGAAATCCAAGGCTCAGAAAAATAATTTTCAGATCGCACAAATTGATTGGATTTGGCCGGATTAGCGAGCTCCAACACTTGTTGTGTCTTACTATCATCACTGTAAATTATAAACGTCCAATGCTCAATGTAAATCTCCTACGTTAGTATTACTCCATGATGCGTTATGCTCAGGCTTCTGCCGTCGCCACTGAAAAACCTTTAGCCCGCAATGAATAAAGTAGCCGCTGAATTTAGACCCTTAATTTTATTCCTATAGTGGAAATACAATAAATAAACCAAGAACTTACGGTTCCCCTTCTCAAAGCGAGCTGTATAGTCTCCAAATCTAAGGCAGGCACCCAACACTCGGCGATGAGACACTTCTGTGTTACGTCCAAGTTGAACAAGTTGAGTGTGTGGTATATAGCCTTGATCTTGCGAACTTTTACGAACCAGTTCTTAATGTTCTTTGCCGCGGCGACAAGGACCCGGTGACGATGGTCCTGGGTCTGCCCTAAGACCTATAAAAAAACAAAGTATGCATTAAACTCCCTTCTTCTTCTTAGCGTTTCGATGGCAAAAAGATACTGTGGACTAAATTTATGCAGCCCAAAACTCTGCGACACTATGATGAAGTTTATATTTTCCATAGAAACTAGGAATTGCAATCAATTGTTGTAATTTAAATAAACTCTGATTATTTTAATTAAATAACGTTTTAATCATTCTGTATGAACGTGAGATGTTTGCATCTGGGTTAGGTACGTATTTTATATGTAATATGTCTTCTACAACATATATCTAAAATAATACAAAAGGTTATTTTTGTCCGTTCCTAGCACCATTACACACGGTGTACATAGTTTGGATCTATAAGGCCTTAGATAAATTCTGCGAGGTTCATTATTATATTTAACAAGTATGTTTAAGGAAAAAATTCGCTGAAAAAATGCATAACAGTAAAATAAAGTGTCTGCAAATCTATTTACTTGGTGAGTTGTACACATACATCATAAAATTTGCCACGTGTTTGGGTTACACGTATCATACAATTTATATTATGTAGTATGACATAATATTATAATCCATGTACAATTCAAGAACCTCGTTAGAATATATTGTACACAAGTCATCTTACAACTCGTCAATTTTAATTGGCTGTAGTCAGTTAAAAAACATGTAACGTTGTACTTGCATAATTAGGGTTGTCAGTAGCATAAATAAGTGAAATAATTACACAATGCTTTGTAAATTATTTTGTTGTACTACTACTAGTGTTCACAAAGAATAAGAAATAGGTATTTGGTTATGTAACCATGTTAATATACGTGTCGAGGGGAATGTTATAAGGTCTATTATTCTCCGATTAAATGTGTGGAATGTGTTTAGTCTATTCAGCGAAGTAGCTTAACGTGTCAATTATTTTATTTTAGAATTATTACAGTAGTAATACTAAAATGTCTTAATAAAACTAAATCAAAATTAACGCCTCGATGATTAATATCGTACTTCAGACAATGTAAACTAATTCAAATGAACTCTTCATTTGAATTAGTTTACATTGTCTGCTGCAGGCACTGTAAAAGGGTTATAATAAAGTTAAATCTTGTACCTTTTTAGCTTATAAGAACATATTGTAACACTTAGCAGCAAAAATAAACGTTCGAGTTTGAGTTTAAATATTTCCTCTTCATTTTTCCACATTTTAATTCCACATCAAAGCTAAATAAGACGCTTCATCAACAAAGTCAATGTAAAAATCTTTTTGAATGTCCACAAAAGAAAGCCTATGACCCATAACCTTGAGTGATAATCTATACGGGCTGGCACGATGACCACAAGATGATAGCCACTTATATTATAATTGTCCTTAGTTAGTTTAGTTTTTATTACCAATCATTAAAGTAATTAAAATGTATTTATATTCTTTTAGATTCAACTTCTAATTTTGAATAAATGAATTATTGTATTTAACAATTAAATGTAGAATAATTGTATACTAAATAATAAATAATTTTATTTATTTTATGTCATACTCCTATTATTTTCCCTAAATATTAAACTTTTTCACCCATCTACATACTTATTTTGACAACCCTAGAGAAATTTCTATCAATGATGACTTCATCATAGATTAGCATAATGTCTTGTTTAGCCATTAAATAATTTCGCACGACAGGTGATCGTTTAACTAATGACAGATAATAAAGATAAATGTTCAATAATTCGGTTTCATTGTTCTTTTATTATGCATTTTTATAGTATGGGCTGAGATGAATGTTTGCCGTGTCCACATTGAGTTAAGAATCAACAAATAGTAGTACTGTAAAAACTGTTATTAAAGTGATTAAAGTATCATATTTTTATGTTCTTATCAAATAGAAAGTTTCAATCATAAAAAGGAGGAAAAATTCGTTCAGCATTTTGAACTAAAAAAGTGCAATAAACCATGAGGTGTGTCATGATCATGTTTAAGGAGAATTATAATCTGTATACCGCGCGCTGGTTAGTCAGGTGGAGTTTTCCTCTATTAGCAACGACACAGTTTGCGAATATTCTTAAATAGCCGGTATATTTATTAAGAGACCGGTTTATTGGGATCTAGACACACCAGTCCTCTGCGGCCTGGTCGCTGGGTCGACGGCCTCAAAAAGCTTTCTTGCTTAAATCTATTATTACGACCTATGGTATAAAAAGTAGATATCAACTAGATATTATGCGATCTCGAAACGTGATTCAAATTGAACCTGAACGGTCTGAGATAGTAGTAATTTGACTCGAACAAGAAATAAGTAGGTATAGATAATAAAAATATATGTATTTTTAACAAAGGGTTATCTAAGTAGGGCGCAGTTACGATGCAGCGTATAAGTGCCATAAACCTGTATAATAGGCGACGTAATGACTGGGTGTAACAATGGCGAAGGTTACCTTGTTGTTAAACTGTTTACGTTAATTATATTCAAATAACTAAACGTGAATATTGTTATTATGCTGGTAGGGTGCTAAGTTTACTTCGTACGTGTCTAATAATCTTCTTTAAGTAAGTACTTATACATGAGGCCATGACTATCCATTCAAATGTTAAGTTTAGCATTGATCATAACGTTAATAGTTATGCATTTTGAAATAAAATTCGTGTTTTCTAGCGCGTCGTATAAAAGGATAACTAATTTTCTACTTTATATTTTTACTAAAGCATTTTTTATCAAACGACTCATTTTCACAACAGCTACTTTGGGCAAGGTGACCTATAATAACCTTTTTTTTTAGAATTCTGCAGTTCTTCAACGTGTTTATGACAAATATTCTGATCTATGATTGCTCTTTTTTATACTGCAGAAAAATAATTAACCAGTGAATGATAGTATCATTTCAGGCAACCAATTTCATAAAATTAAAAACATTTTAGTAATGGTTGAATTACGTTTTCAACAGTCATATTACTGATACAAGAGGACTCATTTAATGTATGACAATCAACTACATGCAACTGTCTATAAAATTAATGGCTCTTTAGATAGATTGGTAATTAATTGGGGCTTAATTAATTAGGGAACCATTGTTGTTAATTAGGGAATAATTTTTCCTTTTAATTACATATCAATCTATTGCTTTTATATTTTGAGCTAATTAGAAGATTAATCTATACTAATATTATATGGAGATAAAGTTGGTGTGTTTGTTAGTTTGTAACGTTGTAGGGGGTAATGTCTGGATCTAATGAATAGATTAAAAAAAAAATATCGGTCTATTTATCGGGGAGTGTCATAGGCTAAGTAACACGATATGACTAATAGGAGTGGAGCAGTAATGAAATATGTTTAAAAAAGGCACGCGTGTTTTCCGCCGACCAACGAAGTAGGCACGGGTCAGCTAGTTACCTAATATTTCTTTAAAAAAAGATATGAGGGCTGCAATAATCAAGTACAAGGTCTGCAATTATACATAAATATAAATATCGTCGTTTATCGTACGGACATAGTTTCAATAAGACCTTGTAAAGTAAAGCACTTATTTATAGACAATCTAATTGTAATTCATTTAGAGGTGAAGGAACATAAAATGCCATGTAATCTTCTTTGAGTATCATTACTACGAGTATAAGTACTTGAACGTCATCACCACAATCATATATTATCACTCGACCAAGTTGTTACGTTGTTTATCTACGAAATCGGTTACAAACGTTAATTAAAAGTATAAAATCAAAATTTTTCAAAGGGCAGAGTTTGTAGTAATCATCATATCATATCACCCAATGTATGTACAGTCACGAGCAATAATATGTACACATTTTCAAATTTTCTAAACTATCTGCACGTTTATCTAGACATTACAATATCAAAATGAATTCGTAATTTAGAAGAGGTTCCGTACAGTTTTGAATTAATCTTCGAATTTTCAATTTTGGATTGGCAGAACTTTAGATAACTGGTTTACAAAATGCGAATATGTGTACATATTATTGCTCGTGACTGTACACAGCTGGACATAGGTCTCCCCCAAATAATTCCATTAAAGATAATACTACAACATACTTAAATACTTTTTTTTTGTAAATACATACATAGAAAACACCCTGCCCAATGCAAGCAATCATGGGCATGCAAAAAGATTTCCTTAGAGTGGGAATCGAATCATTGAATCAAATAGCAGAATCAACCATTACACTAGATATAAAATGAATTTACCGTATTCAAATCCTCGATCCTGGTCATAACGCCCATGGCCATTTCTCTTCTGTCTGCGGGCGCTTCGGGGCACGGGTACAAAGTAGCGCGGAAACCTTCGCATATCTTCTTGACGCGGGTCTTCAGCTGGTCTCCTTGGAAGAAGATGATGAACACCGACTTGTACACCTGATCCGACTGTAAGAGATAACATAGTTTTTATAGGCTTTTGAGTATTGCATAGGTCATCATCTTATTGTCTGTGTGGTGATTCTACGACAGATCCTATCTTGTCATCTTATGGGATAGTACCAAAAACATTTTTTATAGAACTAGTTATACCAATTGTCTTGTGTGTCTGTTACCTTAAAGGTTCACAAAAATTATGTCCGCCATAACAAAAATAAAATTTAAGTTTAGGTTAAAGAAATCGTAATCTTTGGAGTACTTAATAGCAGTCATTAGCCTATTCATTATTTAATTTCTAGCAAAGTAAATGATATTATAAGCGAATGTATGTAAGTTTATCTAATAATTTCAGGCACACATCAACTCAAAAATAATAAAATCATTATTCCTATTAACAAATGCAAGGGTTACTTTATGTGTTTAGTTTAGTAACATATTGACGTATGAACCAACAATATTATTTAGTATAAAATTGGACACTAAACAACAAACATAAGAAAAACCTAACCTGAAACCTAAAACGTAGACGACTTAATTGAAATTCATAGAATTTCCGATGAGATAAGAACCAGTATCGTACCTATATTATCCTAAGAACGTTTTTTTTATTTAATTAATTCAAGACATAAAAATAAGCCTACTGAGTTTTTTAAGCATTATAAAATTATTTCGAAGATAGCTATATCATCATCAAATCGGGCTCGTACTTGTTATAAAAAGAATTAGTACTTACTGAAGATGGGTCTTCAAGTGGTGTATCAATTTCGGCCTGACGAAGGAATACATTGCCTCTGCATGCACGCCATAACATACGCTCAAAGGCAGGTATCCTCTCACGAAGTATTACTCCAGCAACGAAACTACACATAAATATACATTAGCAATAGTTCAAATAAATAGCAGCCAAGCACTTTACACGTTATTCGCACTAAAATGCTGCTCTATTCTATTAGTTAGAAAATGAACTTTTATAATAAGGAAACATAGTACATATTTGGTAAGCATCTCATTAGCTGATATTTTACAAAAGTATTTTGAATCATTGACGAGAGAACCACACATTAGACAAGCCGATCAACGAACTTACTACTTTACAAAATATGTAATATTTTGGGGTCCATATTGGCTCACCTAAAGTTCTTCATCCGAAAATGTTCTTCCTAACGATATGTAATCCGAATGATCACTCTTCCTAAAATTTTAAATCCTAAAGTTTTCATTCATACTATTTTTATTGCTACCGACGATGGTTATAACACTCATGTTTCCGAAAATCGTTATTAATAATATCGTTATGTAAATTTATTTAAACTCCTAATGTTTTTTATCATAGGGCTTTTATCCCTAAACATTTTCACCATAATATTTTCTCTCATACTCAGAAAGAAATATTTACCAAGTGAAAGTAATAATAAGGTTTGTTTTTATACTATTTCTTGTGATTACAAAACAACTTTTTACATTTTTACATTAAACCATTTTTTTTTAAATTATTGTTTATTAAAATTATTAGAATATTTTATTCTTAAATAAATGAAATCCATAAAACATGACTCGTTCACGGTTATGCTTATGGCCTGAGAGTTTACCGTAACCGGAACTAAACCAATAAGTAAAGGGCCAATTCGGTTCTGGCACTTCGCCGGCCGCTGCCGCGGCACGCTCGCTCGGCTCGTGCGTTGGGGTCACAGTTCTACCATAACCTAAACCAATAATTATGAAGAGGACCCATTTCTTGTCTGGATCTTGATTGAATGATTGGAGCGGGACTCTGGTTTTGCTCTGGTCTTTGGTATATTATGTTATACCTACATGTTGTCAACAAAGTTACGCAAAATTAATGTACCTATATAATATTGATTATTATGAATAAAAAGAAATCTAAACAAAAAAGTTATGACTTTAAATTATAGTATAAACGATGGTTATGTTGAGAAAATATAGGAAAACAAATAATAGTATAATAGATGTTTATTGCTACTGAAATTATGAAGTTGAATGCTTCGGATTATTAACATTAGAGACAAAAAAATTAGGAATTGCGATTGTTAGGATGAAAAATGTTAGGAAGAACATTTTCGGACTTCCAATTTATAGGAGTTGAAATTTTAGGTGAACTTTGGGGCACCCAATATTTTGTCTTATCTAGAGTCATATTTTGACAGCATACTTATGTTTATCTTTTACCATAAGTTTAAGTGGCGAGATTTTAAAAAGAAATCTAAGCACGTTATTTTCTTACAACCAAAACAAATTGGTATGTAAGTGTTCCATTGATCTCTAAAAAACCGACGAAAAGTAAATGTTGACAAGATGATAAAATTACGACACTGTACTGTAGTTACACTCTGTGTACAGTCATATGTAACAAGAACAATTTTTTGGACAGAAATTACACGTAGACGGCACTATAATTGTTCCACAAAATATTCGTTCTTATAAACAGAGGACAGGAATCGTGTCATTACATTCTGGTACGTTAAATATTAATTCGCACCAATTTATTTAATTTAATGAAAAGAATCGGCTCGTCAATAATCCGTTTCAGATGAATAGAAATGATAAAATAAAGGAAGAAAACCCGAATATACATTGGAACAATTGTGGTAGAATTGATGAATATTTGGCTAATTCTAAACAACAATTTAATTATATTACGCAGTGTAAATAATGTTTATTACGTACCAATAAATGAAAAGAATAAAGTAAAAGTTACGAGTATATTTATAACGCAAAATATTTTCAATGACCATACGTAACTTCATTGACGATAACTTTCTTATGAATTCGCATCATTTACAACTGCATACAAACGGAGACATTGATGTAGGTATGTATTCTAAGTATAATTTATACATATAAGTTACATTATATTACAATAGGTATAAAATATTAAAAACACGCTGTGAGAAACATTCATGTAGGTCATAACGTTTGTGAAAAGAAATCTCAGGGGAAAAGGCCTTGATAGACCACCTTCTATTGTAGTGAGACTTATATAAACTTCTCAACGATGCCTAACATTTAAATATAACCTTATTACTTTTTGTGTTACAATAAAAGTTATTATATTAATTGCGTTTGTGAGTTTAATATTTGTATGTTATCTTTTATAATTAATTTTATCTCATAATTATATGCTATAATACTTATATTAGTACTTTTTTGTAAGAAATAATGAATTAGGAATATATATTTTTATATTTCGTTGGGTGTCTTGGTTTTTATTTAAAAAATAATTTAATTGTCAAAAATACCTGTAGAAAATCTGCAAAATGAAATATATTGTCTTTGTGATATAGACTTGATATTATCGTATTAACGGACCAAATCCCTCTAAAGTGGGACGTTTCTAATCTTACATGATTCTTACTGAAGAAATTGTATAACCGAAAGGTAGGCACTGTTCTTGTGTAACTATAAAGACAACGAACGCGGTATCAAACATAAGGAATTAGAGCATAATTAAATGTCACGTCATTTGTACACGTAAATATTTACGGAAGTTTAATCAATGGAATAAAGATATATGAATAAACATTGAAATACAAAGTTATCAATTATAATACTACCGTATTTATTTATGGCAATAATTGCATGTAATATACATTTCAAATATATTTTAGCTCAACATCTCTAAGTTATTATTTAATTTTGTTCTTCATATCATGCAAAACTTCTTTCTACTTCGCTAAGGAATAATGGTGGCGAGTGACGAAGCCTTTGTAAATTTGACAGAGGCCAGTGAAAGTACAATTGGGATTTGTACGAGAAAGTAGCGATTTCGCAAAAATGTAATGGATCAACCGTAGCCAAACCATGTGTGATGGTTTTTAACCGAGAATAACGTTCTTATTTTCGCCAGTTTAAAAAAAAGAAAAGTCAGAGAATGCCTTAGGCATTAATTCCGCCTGTATACACTAATGTATTGAAGAGGTAAATAAAATAAATAAAAGTAGTACAATGCTTCTGTTAGCCGCCACAGGAAATAGAAAGGCAGCTTTTTCCAGAATAGAACTGTTAATAAACGCTTGTTGAATTCCGATAAATTACCGGTAAAGATTAATCTACAAGTTTAAGTTATTATCATTTTAATAATCTGTTACTTGTTACTAGGACTTCCCTATTCAAATTACTCATAATAAGTAGGTACCTACCTACTTCGCAATGATAGTCCTAAAATTAAATTTATATTTCCATTTTTTTACTGTTTTAAATAAACCGAACAATGGCACTTTAATGCATATATTTAACTTAAAAATACAATAAAAAAATATTTCCACGTGTGTCAAAGACATTGTAATAAGCAAATGTTGGTCTTGACAATTTTTTTGAAAATGATTGAGTCAAAACTTCAGATATCTAAAATTAAGTTTTTCTTTGAGATAATATGAATTGTACCTACTCCGTCATAAAACGTACCGTGAATGATATGATATGAACACCGCACTCTCTAAATAATATGACTACAGGGGTTTAAAGGTTAGGGATTTTTTTCTTTTTTAAATGGGCACCAATATTCTTCGGTTGCTGTCCACTTGATGTGTTTTTCCTTTTAGTTATCACATGAAAAGCAGTAAAAAGATATGTAGCAACAAAATAGTAATATAAGACAATAGATATCCTTTAAAAATATTTGTAACTATAGTTTTTTCGCAATTATAGCAAACGTCACGTCACGTCGCTATACTGAGAGTTATGGCCTATGAACCGTGAAAATTAGCTTTACAATATTTATTGCTCTAGAACAATGAGGAATAGTACCTACCAGTGGCGAAGGGTGGATTTTTATAAAAGGGAAGCCGAAGATTCCGTGGACTTTTGTTCTACTTTATATTACTATTATTCTGTAGTTCATAGGTATTCGTGAGAAAATGTTTCGATTTTACCTAGTTGTCCCGAACTCATAAACTTAAAATACGAAAATGTTTCTCTGTTTGGAAGACTTCTTTGATCAATTAGATTAATTGTTTATATTGCTATATCCTAAATGATTCTACATACCTACTTACTTACTTTTAGAATCTGAGAATACTGTCTGTAAGCCACTTACTTATACGTATCGAAATGAGATAATTGTATTAAAATGTTTCGTAAATCCACAGCGCCGGCGTTTCTTATATTTATAATTCAATTTCGAGAATGATGTTTTATCGCACATCACATAATAGGATAGTCAATATAATATAACACTATTAACCTGTCCCTTATAACAACAAACTATTAAATTTGCTGAAAACAATACAAACAAGTACTTACAAAAATATTCCATAGGATCCCAACGCACTACGACAAAAATAAAGTCAACCAATGCACAACACATAATACACAATCATAAATAATTAAACATACAAATTTTACTACTTTAAACAAGAAAGCGAATTTTATAACCTATTTGCAGAAAATAAATACAAATATCTGTTTTTTCTTCAAATGGTCCTATCGTTTACCGATGATTCTGCCAAAGTCAAGACGCAAGCCGTATAAAAATATAAAAACAAATAAATATAATTAAAAACTAAAAATTCAGAAGAAAGGCTGATTTCTATCAGATTTAAATAATTGATAAAAACAAAGGAATGTCAATGGCAAATTAAGTACTTAACGTGAAATGAAATGAAACTTCGTTACAATTGGTCGGTCCACTGGTTGCAATAGTGCTTTCTCGCTCTCGCAATGTTGTAGTTGTATCTTTTATCCTTGTCATAAGCCGATGGCCACCGGCTTATATGGTACCTTAGATCGACGAATACAAAGTGTCACGTGACCGTACGATTTCCGTACAGTCTGTTGTACTGGATTCCTAATTTCGCGACCGGCTTACTGCGCTCCGCGCATGCGCGCTTTAAGTACTCTCTGACTGAACCATAACAAGTTGTTAGTTGACAACCTTTAATTACAAGATGGCGTTATGAGTACGTAAATAATTATATTGAAAATTATTATTACTGTAATTATTATTGCGATTTACGTAAGAGAATACTTTTTTGTTTTATATTATTTTGTATTGAGTGGATGTTGCGTCATTGATTTATAATTGATTAATAGACAATGCTAAGCGGTTTTTGCAAAGGTAAGCCGGTAGGAATCGAGTTATATGGACACTTCGCCACTAGTACCTACATACAAGAACATACAATTAGTGTACAGTAACAGTTTTATGGTTTTGTATGAAACGGTTATTTTAAAGTTATTGTTATTTAAATATAGGTTAACATAACAATAATAATTGTTAACCTATATTTATTATATACAACACTTCTATCTATTCTATACTAATATTATAAAGAGGTAAAGTTTGTGTGTTTGTCACGTTGTAGGGGAACTCTGGATCTACTGAACCGATTTTAAAAATTATTTCTGAGTGAAAAAGTCCATTTACCTGGGAGTGTCTTAGGCTATATAATATCACGCTATAGTTAATAGGAGTGAACAAGTAATGAAATATGTTTAAAAATTTTTTAGCCGCCCAACGAAGTGGGCACAGGTCGTCTAGTATTTATTATATGTATGTCTTATATATCTATCTACCTATTTACTCTGAGAATAAAATATGTAAGTAAGTACTTAAAAATCCAATAACTATTTTACTGCTGAACAAACAGATTTACCTAACTATATTGCCGATGTCACGGCCAATGTTAGCCGCAAATAGGTTCTAGCGTGTATCGACATAACATTCTCAATGCTATTCTTAAAATTCAATTACTTTAAGGTAATTGAAATTTAACGGATTTAATTGTATATTTGTGTGAAGTAAACGCTTAGCTACGTTTCTTTTATTATTATTGTTCACAGCTGTATCAGATTTTTAATTATGAAGATAGGACAGAAATTGATACTCAATACGTTTATTGCACACTATAATGTAACAGAGTTCTTACATATTAGCGTAATAAGTAGCATCATGGACCCTGTCGGGCACGGCAAACGTAGAAGAGAGGAAGAAGCGTATTTTAAAGAATAGGTATTTCTAGTGACTTTTCAAATAGTGCCTCTATATCTCACATTATTGCGGGAATATAATTGAAGGCAAACCCCGAACTAATAATCATGACCCACGGGATAACCGGGAGTTGTAACACATTGTATTCTTTCTTCACAAGGATATTCAATCAAATAGATCCAAATAAATTAGTCTTGTATCCAGTCAATCCGACTTACATGATATCCTCGGCCTGAAATATTATGTTTCACGCGGATAAATTAAAAAAAAAAGTACACATATCGATGCGCTTTATGATAAACCTCAAATAATAATATTCTATAATATTTAACAGATATAATATCTATTGTCAAGTATCATTGTTGTGTGTAAGTAAAAATAACTTATGCAGTTTCCAACAATTTCAATACAATAATTACAAACAGATTGGTTTCATTTTGACGGATGATTTTCAAAGAACATTAATCTATATTTGTTAAAGTACTTAGGCTGTAATGTTTGTTTGATTACACACTAGGTGATTCCCGTGTCTTAACCACGTTAATTATCCATTACAATTACTCGGTCTATTACAGTTTTAAGACACTACAGACTACATCAGTTTTTATTTATTCACTATCCCCCTTACTCATAAACACCTTTTAAATTTTATCACTGTTTAGCTAGATTTTTCTAAGTAAAATCGTAAGAATTTGAGCTAATCAATTGACTAAAATTAAGAAGGTGTTTATGAGTAAGGGGGTATGTTGTAAGTTGGATGATAGCCTAAGTAAATCTTTAAAAAATCCTTCTAATTTTATTATCTCATTCAGTCTTTGGAAAGTTTTAGTGTAGGATGTGCCTCCTCTTGTGGAATGGTATGAAACTAGGTGTATTAATACGATGTTGAAAGGTTATGACTCCTTATTTTTTCGTAGAAAAGGTACCTTTAATAAATGGTTTCTTCCTTAGCGGCCTTTTACGAATCGGTCATCGTCACAGAAAACTAATTAGATATAATTATGCATAATGCCATTACCGATCAAAGGTTTGTTTTTTCTATCAGAAAAACCCACAACATAAAGCGCAGTCATCAAACGGAAAATACACTTCAAACAAATATCAGGTAACATCCTTATAAAGTTCATTATGCTAATATAATGAGAATATCTATATGTAGGTTTCTTTCTATACAGTTAAGCCAAGTGTTTTTAATAACACGCTTAATTATATGCACATTTATATTATTGCAAGTCAAAAGCATTCAAAAGAAGTTTTATAAGTCGCTTCTACGATACGATAAAACAGCAGTTGGTTTCCTATAGTATAGTATACGAGGGGTGATCCAAAAGTAATGATAATCAATAATATACACAATGAATAAAATAAAAAAATAAATTTATTTCTCAACATAGTCTCCTAGCAAGTCTATACATTTAGTCCATCTCTTTTCAAAACCTAAAATTCCCTTACAAAAAAAATCTTTATCTTGACTCTCAAAAAAGTCCTCAACCGCGGACATCACGTCGCTATCATCATCAAATTTCTTGCCCCGGAGGTGTTCTTTGAGTCGTGGAAAGAGATAGAAGTCACTGGGGGCTAGATTTGGTGAATAGGGGGGGTGTTCCACCAGCTCAAAGCCCGCTTCCTGAATGGCAGTCATGGCAATTGCAGCTTTGTGAACAGGTGCGTTGTCTTGATGGAACAACACTCTAGCCCGCAGTTTGCCTAGCCTTATCTTCTTAATAGCCTCCCGCTATCTTCTTATTTGTTCTGCATAGTAGGAGCCTGTAATAGTAGCCCCCTTTTCCAAGTAGTCCACCATGATTATTCCTTTAGCGTCCCAAAAAACAGACGCCATAACCTTCCCTGCTGAGCTTGACTTTGAATTTCTTCGGCGTCGGTTCATCGGATCGTTTCCATGTCATCGATTGTTGTTTTGTTTCAGGTTCAAAATGGTGGATCCAGGTCTCGTCCATGGTCACAAAACGTGATAAAAAATTATCCTTGTCTGCCTGGAACTTTACGAGATTTGCTCTTGACATGTCGACTCGTTTCTTCTTTTGCTCGTCGTTTAACATTTTCGGTACCCAACGCGCGGAGACCTTTCTCATATGCAATTCGTTCGCAAGGATTCTTTAAATGCTGCCATATGAGATCCCTGGGACTTCAGCTACATGCCTGATAGGCACTTTTCGATCTTCCAATACAACTTCTTCAACTTTTTTCACATTTTCTTCAGTGAGGGACGTCGATGGGCGTCCTTCGCGGTGTTCGTCTTCTGTCGATGTTCTTCCCAGCTTAAACTCCTTAACTCAGCGTGCAACTGTGGAATATGGAGGAGAAGAGTCCCCTAATGTTTCCACCAAGTCGCTGTGAATGTCTTTGATAGACATTTTTTTCAAGCAGAGGCATTTAATGACAGCTCTGATTTCGTGTTTTTCCATTTTGATGTTCACTCCTTGACAGTCCGTATTCAAATAAATGTAGCTCCCGGGAATTGTGGCCTATTTATATGATTTTTTTTTTCCTGAACTAGTGGGTAACTGAGCAAGTGGCTGAATTTTTTTTGTATTTTTGTGTGCACTAGAAATAACTGATTATCATTACTTTTGGATCACCCCTCGTACCATTTCCTATACTCAACTAAGATAGTGCAAAATGAACAGTAATACTTAAACTTAAAGCACATTATTGGGCGTAGTAAATTTTCACGTAGAAATGACGTAAGAGGTAGAGGCGCCCGTCACCTTGGCAAAATACCAAGACGTATTCTGTCCGTCTGTATACGTAAACGTTAAAATAAATAGTTCTGGAGTCTGTCTGAAGCTAGGAATATACTTATATGACAGAGCACGTATTTATAAAGAATTTTTATTGGCGTACTGTTATGCTAACTTCTTTTTGATGACCTTTTCCCTTATTTTACAATGAAAACTCGGTCCTAGCCGAGTAGAAAATATTTGGCTGCTAATTAAATTCCTTATTCGTCTGAAATAATAAACAACGTATTTTTTTAACGTAACACGTTCACACTGTACAAAAGCAACAAACTTTTTATTGCAATGTTTATAGGTAAAAAAAAATATACCAAACACTGTGACAAAACTGTAAAAATTGCGATTTATAGTAACTGTAAAATAGCGTCTTTGTTATTCTAAAAAAATATATAAAATGCATCTCACAACGTCTTCCTTCCACACAAAATTATAAAATAAAAAAAACATGGTTTGCTTTTAGTTTTTTACAGATCTTACAATTACAATAGAAAAACTTACATCAATGTATCCATTCGGTGTTTTTGTTCTCGTGTTATCTAAATTATACCATAAAAAAGATAGGTTGCCGTAATTTTAATGCAATCTTAATGTAATACATATATCTCACTTAACAACACTACTGTAACTTGTGTTAAATCCGATGGCTAAATAACTTTGTAATCTGTTTTATTTTAGCCAATAAAATAACTTTTCTGACTGATTAACGTGTAAATAATTAGAATTAGTAGTCTCAGAAGTCTCTATCTACCCCTATAAGATCGGGGCGTTAGTTTATCTACCCAGGGTGTTAGTTTCTCATTTAATATAACATTTAAAAAATATGTTTGTTTATTAAGAAGCGTAGAAATGCTTCTTAGTGAATAAAACTTAGACATTGCTTAATTACTGTTTATAAAGGACCGTTTTAATTGCCAATTTAATTGGGATCAAACGGTTTGTACGTTACAAATACCACTGAACGATGATTTAAATTATGCGTTCATTCACTTTTAGCATTGTATAGAGACATATTCATATTGTTATGAGAAAAAACAAATAGTTATTACATAAGGCGATTATCTTTATTATCAAACACGCAACACATCTGGACATCACCCAAGCTCAAGAGGGCATTCACAAGTATCGTTGAGTACCAATTATATCAACATCAATTCCTCATTTTATTCAACGAAACAAAAAGATAATTTTATAACAATATTGTATAACAATTCTGTCATAGAATCGAGGTTATCTGTAGAGCATCACTCACTTATATTTGTATTGTGATAATGTAATGGAAGGAAGGAAAAGATATTATAACATTTCACTTTGATTTTTAATTTTATATAGTGATTGCGTCACATTTTGACGAATCTATTGTTGACCTACATCTTTTAGCTGTATCATGATAAAAAAAAATATTTGGCAATTTCTAGATGTATTGTTATTTTTACTTTTGCCTTATTTGCTTTACTAACAAACGGTTAGTGCCGTAATGGTACAAAAATAGCTATTATGTTATGCATATTATCTATATTTACCGCAGAAACTTAACGACAGCTAAAACTTAACTGGAGACTTTTTAAATATGACTAAGAACTACAACGTACAAATACCAGAAATGGCCAGATTTTGTTTCGCTTTAGATTGCGAGTATTAAGGAAGCGAAAATAATTTCGTGCCTCATATTTATAACTTCTAGATGTTTTGAACAAGCAAAATGAAGTTCAAGAGCATATAACAAAACTAGTCTCAAAGTATCAAGATCAATGAACCAAAACAGTGACATAGAACACTTTCTATGCAGAGCAAAACGAGATTAACATCTCCTTAACCATGAACTTGTTACATACATTTATATTTTTCACATCGTCGATAATAAACCAGTCACGAATACGAAAGGCCAATGTACTGCTTCACATAACGGTACCTACTACTGCACCATATAGTTTGTTGGTAAAATGTGACAAGATGTATGTATATTTTTAGATATTTTGGGCATGCAGTCCTGTGCTGTGGGGACTTACACATATGCATTTAAGGGACATAAATTACAACTAGAAGTGCACGAAATGAGGACAATAATTTGTGAATACGCAAACGGGGAAGTTTTAAAGTTTGTTTATGAATAGCCAAGTTCTCATTTCGATGAATACGATACTTTAAAAATATCATCACAATTATAAGTAAGTAGAACAGTCAGATTTTTTAATAAAATGCACACTAAGTATTCACATTCTTGTAACTAATCATTATTATACAAATTTTCTCCAAGGTAATAGCTGTTTCAACAGACTGCGATATCACGGAAATACGCAAAGCAAAACGAATTACTTATTTAAATTCATGGATTATTCCCATAACGACAAACAATAGAAAACGGAAATAACTTTCAAAATGTTCATTAGTACATCATTAGTGAAGGAAATTGAAATGACTCAAGGTATAAAATACGACTAGAGACAAATGTTCGTTTGGTCTTGGCTTTTTATGGCTGAGAGAGCAACACCGTGGGTTTAGTTGGTAAATCGTATCTCTCATCATTTTTTTACTTCAACACTCATAAATACTTACTACGAATACTGTAACGTTCCAATGTAATTCTAAAAATAAGATCCCAACATTCGTCAGAACAGATATAACGATAACAAGGTGTGTGAATGGCATAAACATCAACTGTAGCTCTAAACAATTTAGACAAACGAGATTCACAAACAAGGATCTATTTTGATTCATTGAAAGACATTGTATCATTGTTTCTTAGTATTGTTTTTTACAATGTCAATATGGATAAATATTGGACGTTATCACAAGTGATGAAATTGAAATCCTGGCGATTGTGGCTAAAGAAAACTCTACCATCGACCATAATATAAATTTAGATGACATGAAAATTAGTAGTCAAGTAGGGTAGACTGGGTACGTTTGAAACACGTCATGATTGAAACAACTCAAAATTCTCGAAAACCGTAATACCTACGCGAGTGACGCGACACGTGTTAGAGGGCGCCGATCATATTTCAATTTCGGCCAGTAGCGCTCGAGCGAGCGAGCAAGGTAGTAGTGTCTGTAGTGTCCGCGACGCCGTGACGGATTTCGCGCCAAAAGGTAAGAATTCACGGTTTCTTATTTTTTTGTATAGACATTTTCGCTCTCATCTTTTTAGTGTTATTCTTATTTCATTGTATTCTTTAGCCGTTTAGGATTGTTTCTATTATAGTTATTAAGCGTTAAAGCAATTTAAAATATCATTATCGAGCTTGAAGTCAAACAAAGTAGGATGGGGACAATTGAAACATTTACTTGTGGACAGTTGAAACGTTTCAATCGTCCCTGTGTTTCAACCGTCCCTGAATGAAGGTGATAGTTTCTTTGGGGTGTATGTTTGTATAATGCAGTAATGTACTTCTGTAGGTAGTATACCTACTTAACTAAAAGAATTGAAGGGTTTCAAACGTTTATCTTGAATTACGTTTACGTCTGATAGCTAAATTGAAAACTACGTATTTAACTATGATTTTCTACTAAAAATTTGTTAGTTTGATAAAGCTCATGACAGTAAAGTTAATTATTTTCAGTTTCGATTAATATTATTGTTTTTTCAGATGCCCAGAAAAAGGAAGCACGTCACGGACAGAAACTCTAAAGATATGTTTGCTTACCAGCAGGCATATGAAGAAGTTCTGTTGGGACAATCTTTGAGGAAGTCAGCCGAAATGTTCAATATAAATCACGTCTCTTTAGGGAGGTATAAAAAAAAACGAGAAAATGCGTTAGAAAATACGCCCGTTGATGAGATAACAATGGGCTACAATTCGGCTAAGAAGGTATTTACTTCTAATCAAGAAAAAGAGATTGTAAGTTATGCAATTAGGTGTGCTGATATTTACTTCAGGCTTTCAACCAAAGACTTGAGACAACTGGCGTATGATTTGACTATAAGGTATGACCTGGTCAGGCCACCTTCTTGGGTTCAAAATAAGACTGCTGGTGTAGAATGGTTCCGAAGTTTTTTGGATCGCCATCCAGAATTATCCGTCAGGTGTGCTCAAGCCACTAGCTTAGCTCGGGCAACAAGCTTTAATAAGTACAACGTTGATGAATTTTTCGACAACTTGGAGATGGTACTCGACCGGGACAAGTTTGAAGCTAAAGACATCTATAATGTTGATGAAACGGGTATAACTACAGTGCAGAAACCAAATCGCGTTGTTTGCAGAAGAGGCACTCGACAACAACCGATTTTGTGCTTTTTTGTTACACGTTTAAAAAATAAGAATTATTACTATACTGTTTCCTTTAAAAAAAGTAAAACACGTTTTAGGTCATGGTTGAAACATTGTTATGATTGAAACAAGCACTTTTGTATGAAACTTAATAATTGCACATTATTATAATTATATTCTGTTTATGCTTAATATTACGTTAAAACTACTTATATTTCACTAAAAGTTACAAAATAGTGTATTTAAAATACCTTTAACTGTGATACTTTAAAAGATATGGACCTTTTCTTCCTTTAGAGTATTTTTACTATATATTTTAAAATACTTAAGTACTAAGTTCACCAATTTTTTTTGATCTCATGTAACTGTGTCAAAGTAACGAAAATGATTAAGACTGATTATAAAACTTCAACCATTCCAAAGATATTTGTGTGTTTCAATTTACCCCATGTACCGTTTCAATCGACCCCACCATGGGGTCAGTTGAACCAAATTTCCTAGTCACTTTAAACACGTCATTGCTGCCTAACCGATAGAGTTAGAGCTGCAAAATAAGGTTGGCTTAGGAGCCAAGTAACGACCCTTCAAGTTATACAAGCATTTGGTCCTTCAATCTAACAGATAACGGCGCTACATACAAGTAAAGTAAAATTGTTTCAACCGTACCCAGTCTACCCTAAGTTAGAAACTGATTTACTTTTTCTATTTCCAAATCATTTTAGAATATTACTAGAATTAAAAAAAATCTTTTACCTGTAAAAAATAGTTGAAGGTAGTATTTGAAAACTTTGATTGAATTGATAAAATCGGATTAAGGTTACAAAGAACAAACCATTGAATATATAACGACAATTTGATTTTAGCTTCTTAGAACTAAAACGATAATATCTACAGATATTTTATCTTAAGTGACGTCCACAAATGACGAAGGATTTCTAAGAGGTTATCACAATATTGAGATTTTAATCTCCACGAAACTTATCTTACAGGGCACACGACAAAATGTATTGTTTTTGTTTCGAGTTGCTATCTAATATACCTAATCGTTTCAGGAAATGTTTGTATACATTCTCATACTCTGTATTATTGGTTCGACACACGAAAGAATTTCTGAACCCTTTGGTACGAGAAAAAATCTGCCAGACCGTTTGTGTATAACACCACATCGGCATATTTATCCGTGGTTATGAAAAGGGGAGGTAAAGACAAAATCGATTAACTCTTCAGTGCATTCCCGTGATGCATGCGATAGAAAAGGCTAACAGACGCGACATCTCTGCGCAGTTGTGCGACTTCGCATGTCAGTGACCTGGATGTTATTGATTATGCGCAAAACATATCGCAGGCAATCTAGGGCTTCTATGAGATTTTTTATTTATTTATTTATTCATACATATAATACAATTACAGAGTTGTTTTTACAGTTGCCACATAAACTCATTCCAGTTTTCCCGGGCATCTGGATTCGCCGACATTTTTTATAACATTACGTAGCCAATATACAATATTAGGTACATATCACATCAAATGCATATATCATATCACACACATATATGTATATATATGTATATACATACATACACACATACATGAACACATACATACATACTAACACATAACATATAATATACACTATACAAGTACATTACATAGTTTGTATTATTAAAACGCATTAAGTACATTTTTATTATAAACCACTATAACAGAACATAGGTACAGCAATATTGCGGTGAGTAATTACCAATTATATTACAATGACAGCGCAAGCTAACCGGTTCCACGCCGGCTACGCACCATACGCACGCCCCTCCCGTTTTACTCGATGCTTGCGCTGCATGTACAGGATGTTGTTTAAAGCTGCTAAAGTATAGGTTAGGTATAATGTAATAACGTAATTTGTAATTTTTAATTGCATAAGATATGTATTATGTTATTTTATTATAATGTCATTTTTATTTTTAAATAAATGTTGTTTTAATATTTGTTTAATGTTCCTCTTATTTAGTTTTTCTTTTATTGTTTTAGGAAGTTGGTTTATAAGATGAGGTAAAATATATTTTAATGTCCTCTTTCCGTACATGTTTGTGTAGCTGGGTAATATTAGAATGTCGTTGGTAATACTGCGAGTGATTACATCGTGTTTTTTAACTGATTTTCGTTGTTTTAGATTTTCGTTAAAGTATTCTTCTGACAACAGGGCAAGTTTGATTTTATCGTGTATAGGTAAGACTTTGCAGAAATCGAATAAATCGTTGTAATTGTTTTTATATTTTTTTTTTATGTTATATGGTACAATTTGTTTTAGTAATCGTAGTTGTAATGTATAAATGAGGTCAAGATGGCTTTTATATGTCCGCCCATAGCTGGATAAACCGTAGGATATTATTGATTCAGCCAGTGTTTTGTAAAGCATAAGTCGTGTTTGATAGGGAATTTTATGTTTTATTATTGAAAATTTTGCCAAAATAGCTCTTAACTTTGTACACACTTGATTTATATGTTCTTTCCAAGTGAATCGGTCATCTATGGTTAGACCGAGGTATGTTTGTTTGTGTACAAGTTCTATAGGGTCGCAGTCACAACGTGCAGCAACGAATAAATTGTTGTTTTTATGAAGGCATTCATGATTGTGAGCTATAAGCTTGGGTGTATATGGGCTTCTATTTTGGCTTGAACTAACATGCATTAAATTGGTTTTGCTTGCATTTAGTACAAGCCCAGCATCATGTGACCACTTTGCTAGTAAGTCAAAGTCCCTTTGTAAATTGTTTTGGGCTTCGACGATGCTGGCGCTCGCCGATATAAGGCACGTATCATCAGCGAACTGAAATATTTCAGTGTGTTTTATTATATTGCTGAGGTTATTGACATACGTTAAGTAATGTAGGGGTCCAATAACAGAGCCTTGTGCTGTTCCTTCAGTAACAATTACGGAGTCACTTACTGCTTCACTGACTTTGACAGAAAACTTTCTATCTTTTTGATAGTCTTCGCACCATGACCATAGCCTGCCTCTTATTCCACTATCATAGAGGCATTCTGAAAGGCGATCGTGCCTGAGAGTATCGAATGCCTTGCTATAGTCGATAAAGACAATCAATACCTGGCGCTTTTTGTCTAAATGATTAAGGATAACGTCACTAAATGCTGAAAGTAGTTGTGTAGTGCTTTTATTTTCTTGAAAACCGTATTGTATATCAGAGAGAATTTTATTTTTGCTGTAAAAGTTATGTATTTGTTTACTAATATATTTTTCAATTACTTTATTGATTGTAGGTAATATAGTTATAGGTCTATAATTATTATAATCGGCTCGAGATTTATTTTTATGTACAGGTCTAATAATACCGTATTTTAAAAGAGGTGGATATTTGCCAGTTACAATGCAACAGTTAATCAAATTAGCAATGACTTGTTTTATATTGTCACAAATTTGTTTTAGGTCTATGGCTCTAATACCATCTATACCAGGAGCTTTTTTGTTGTCAAGAGACATTATAATTTTTTTTACTGAGTCCGGTTCAGCACGCTTGAAACGCATTGTGACGTTGGCCGAACTTTTATAGTCTTTTTTACTTAAAAGTAGTTTCGAGCATGTCGGAATAATATTCTTTACGCTATTTGCAAATTTATTGGCGAAATTGTTGGCTATATCTTTGTAAGTGTTATGTGCTTTCTTAAATGCATTTTTAATGATATCATCTATACTGTTTTTAATTCTACCGGTGATTTGATTTAAAATGTGCCATAAGTTTCTAGTATTGCCCTTGTTGGACAGGATCTCATTTTTGATATAATTGTTTTTGGCTTTGCGAATTAGTACATTTGCGTAGTTTCTAGATTTATTATAGTTTTGTTTTAATACCATATCGTAGGGTTTATTTATCCATTTTGTAAACAGTTTGTCTCTGTGATGGCATGCTGTGATGATTTTTTTACTGATCCACTTATTATTACAGCGAATAATATTATTTTTAACTTTAAGTTTACATTGAGATTGTGCATAACATTTTTGGAATTGTGTGTTTATGTGGTCGTATAGACGTAATGGGCATTTTAGGCTGTATGATTCATCCCATTTAATATTCTGTAATAAATTAAATAATTGTTTATTGTCCATACAAGTCTTGTATTTGGGAACATCCTGTACATGCACGCCAGCGCAAGCGAGCGCCACGGCGCGGTGATCGGCTAGTTTAGTTCCAAGTGCCGCTGTGAAAAGGTCTTGTGTGCGGGATCTAGCATAGATATGATCAATGCATGACTTTGTTATTTTTCCTTTCAATAATTCTATTCTAGTGTATTCAGTTATCCCGCCCACAAGACCAAATTCGCTTAACATATTAATGTAGTTATGCATTACAGGTTCATTGGATTTAAGATCTATATTCGTGTCTCCTAATAGGAATAAGTCGTAGTTTTTAACAGTGTGATTCTGTAGTGTTTGCTGAAGTTCATTAATAAATTGATATCTATTAGTTCGTGGTGGTCGGTATACGGCACATAACATCGCGGTGTAACTCGATGGGGTAGTGATTGTGCATATTATATTTTCGAAATGAAGTGTTTCTACGTTTTTAATGCAACATTTGTGTTTATTATTTATGTACAGCACTATACCACCGCCCCTTCGTGCCGTTCGCAGTGCCGTGTACATGCGGTAGCCATTGATCTGATATAAACAACTAATATTTTCTAATATATTTGCCTCGGTTATAACGAGAACATCAATACATTTTTTTGACTCGATAATACATTGCTCAAGTACATCGAAATTTTTAATTAGGGATCTGATATTAATATGCAAACAGAATAAATTAATTGAACTATTAGTAGGTAGGTAAGATAGGAAATGATTAATGTTTAGACAATTTGTGAGCTCAGTTATATCTTCACATATGGTAGCCATTTATGAATATTTAAAAGTTTGGTTAAATATGAGATAGTACATACGCAGTTTAATCCGATGCAAGAGAGCCTATTTGGGCCATAGATCTTATAATAATAGTTTTGTCGCCGTCATCTTTACGAACTTGGATTAGTCCTCTTTTGAACCACACATACTTGTAGTGTTGTTTGATTTTTAGCTCCTGTTTCGCATTCCAGAAAAGTTGTTTATTTAGTTTTGTCATAGCTTCTCTTACGTATAAAACATTTTTATTTGTTTTTTCCGTCGGGTGAATGGTATCTACTGTCATTCTAATAGATTTTGCGGTGGCAAGCCAATTTTCCTGTACTTCACGATGTTTAAGCTCCACTAAAATAAGCGCTGCCTGATCTTTCTTTCCATGCATTCTCCGTATACTTTTGATTTGGTCTTTAGATTGTTTTAGGCTGCAGGCTATATTCTCTACAATAAGTTGGGCTTCATCGTTGTTCATGGTTGGAACATTTGCTATTTCTATATATGTGTCAAGCTTCTCTTGCTCAACTTCTTGTAGACGCTGTTCTAAGACTCCAACACGAGTTTCTAGATTGTTGTTTTTGTTTAATAGCTCCAGGTTCTTCCGTTCTAGAATCTTAATCGTCTTCTTAAACTCGTCCATGCATTCCATCATCTCGTCTAGCTTGCCACTGTGAAATTGGAGAGAATCATTCAGCTGCGACATTTCTCTTTTAATGGCTCTTTCCACTTCTCTGGTAATACTTCCCAATAGCTTTTTTGCGTCGATTGGCACTGGTATTTCATCATCGTCATCATCATCTTCAGGAACAAATATAGAAGAGCTGCGCCTGGGTTGGTTTTGCTGGCATTCAGAACATGTCCATTCCAGACTCGGCGCCGCTTTCAGGGCAGCGATTTGTTTAGTCGTTAATCCTGTACATTTTGAATTTAGGTGAACTATTTTTTCACATTTGCTGCACTCCAATCCTGGTATGGATTTGGTGATATTTTTATTACAAACATCGCACTTTGAAGCAGTTTGCATTTTTTTTTATTGGAGGTAGTGAGTTAACTTTACACGTCCGTTCAAATCAAAGTAAAAAGAGCGAATGAGACAGATACTTGGCAAAGCCGTCCGAAAAATGCGAGCAGTACTCTATGCTAATTCGAACATGCCACTTGTAAAGTAAATACCGCAGCAAAGGAGCTTATAACAAAACCTTATTACAAAATAAAATATTAATCACCAGATAACACAGCAGATAAATCATACATTATGTCTTGTTAATAAGGATGTATGATCAATGATCAAATGTATCCAATCACGTTCATCTATTCAAGAAAACCCTCTTATTAAATTCTATGAATGATGATCTCATCTCACGTAACAAATTGTTGCCAAATAAATGTCAATGTTCCAGCCATTGATAGATATAAATCCGAGCGTTTTGATATCTCTACGATCTAAACTAGACGAAAACTTACAATAGTAAATTCGTTCTCAATAAGAAGATACGCTAATTTACTTTCCTGGCAACCAAATGCAATGAAATATAAACTGTTAGTTTAAAAACCCTAAACAATTTGTACACTATACACATTGTGTCACAAGAGATATTGATATTTCAGATTTTTCATAAAAGTATTAGTAAGAAAAAAACTGACTACACAGGGAAATGAAACATCAATAAACGTGAATAATATCTGTGACATTTCACAAAAAAACTGAAACGTCTTTCAAGATACATATTATTTTTATGTTAAACATGCGTCTGATAAACGCAAATGTACAGTCACGAGCAATAATATGTACACATTTTCATATTTTGTAAAACAGATATCTGAAGTTCTGCCAATCCAAAATTGAATATTCAAATATTAGTTCAAAACTGTACGTAACCTCTTCTAAATTACGAAATAATTTTGGTATTATAATGTCTAGATTAACGTGCAGATAGTTTAGAAAATTTTACAATGTGTACATATTTTTGCTCGTGACTGTACTTAAACTGACAACAATAGAAACATGATGAGTAATTATTTAAAATGTAACCGCGAACAATAATTCCCCCAGTCCATTAAACTAAGAATACTCAAGTAGCACAAAGACATTATTGATAATTACTAACATATCTCAAAGGTCATCAGTGACGCGAAAAAACATTTTTATAAAATTCAATGACTTTGAGAAACAATATAGTTACGATTTTGCTATAATTATAGTCTCACAGGTGCAATATAGAGAGCTATGTAGTGAGTTTAGATACGTGATCAAATGAGAAATGAGAGATGCACAAAAAAATCAAAGTGACCGACCATAGCTATTAGAATGGTCCTATTAAAGTGGCAGTTTGCGGGGCACACAACTTAGCAGTGTCAGTAAAATCAGGGAGCTAATATCAGGATCTTAGGTCATAGTGAGTATTAATTGTGTATTCCTAGTAAAAGTTATTTAAAAGGAAACCATTTGACTTAGATGTTACAAGTAATGTGTGACAAACTAAACCAAAGACAAAAATTGAAAACTTGAATGTTATAGCATAAAGATTTTTGTTGTCATGTAAAAACAGAATCTACAAATAATACTAGCAGTAGATACATTTATTGACGCTTTATAAACAACGCAAACGTAATTTGTTTGTTAATAAAGTAAAGATACAAACTCAATGTCATTATTGATACGAACCCACATTGTGTGAGAGAGCCCGCATTATTGAAAATTCCTTGGTAAATTTATCATAAACCATACACGATCAATTCAAGGTTGACACGGAAACTACGTGTCACATTTTACTCACTATTTTAACCGCTACTATAATACACACCAAGATTGAATATTATACAAATTTTAATTAAATATTGGCACATGTTGATAAGTGGCTTAGTTTAATGTCGTAGGCTTTGTTTAATGTCTTGGCGACGAAATAAAACAGTACTGAAGGAATTAATTAGTAACAAGTTTGTAAGTTATATGCTTAGATTGGTTATAAGGCTCACTAAGCCCCTATTAAACCAAAACAGATATAATTTACATAACACGAGAACTGTTCTAAGCTAAAAACATTACACAAAACATAAATATGTAATTAATAACTAGGACACTCGTACCAAGACGCTGTTAGGGTTGTCTAAATTGCAATATTTCTTCGTTTTCAAAAAGTCCTATTTATAAACGGTATAGCTATTAAAATACTCTAAGGTACTCAGGGTACACAGTCAGACGAGTGACTAAATCTATTTGCATAGTATTTATGATTCGTTGATATTGTGCTGTATTTTCTGATAAGTATTGTGCACCGAATAGGAAAGTTTGAAGACGAAGTGTCGTTTTCAGCATTTACATAATTCGCACCTAATGCCATTATCTATTCTTGAAGTCCAGGTAACCTTGCTAACGAATATAAAGTTAAAGTTTGAATATTTAAACAATATTGTGATGTTAAAGTGAATGTTAGTAAGCATGTGAAGGTGTTAAATATTGAACATAATGTTCATTTAAATCCAAGAGGTGTGGACAAGATTGAAAACAGCAGGTTAACTTTCAATGTTGTCAATGATGCAGATGTGATTACCCATTCAGTCGTCAACCCCACATGTACAACAGATATCCAACCACTACCATCTATCCCATCTACATATAAAATACAATATACACTACTAACCAAGGCAGGAATTCCAGGGATTCTTGTTTATCCCGCAAACTAAGGAATAAATCAAGCACAAATGTTTAGCGATACTATACATATTAGGAGTGCAGTTTAATTTGTTTCACTGAGGCTTTCTTTTAACTAGTGCAGTAGCTGTCTCTTCTTCCTTAAAAACTTTTCAATTAATGATGTTAAGAAAGATAATCATGCAATTCAAATTGTGATTTTTATCTCTCCGATCATCTTTTATGGGAGCTGGGGCATCTTTAAATCAATTACAAAATATAATCTAGAAGGAAGGTCGTTAACCAACGTGCAAAATTAGTTCATATAAGTAAATTTTAAGACTTATTTGAGATCAGCTTTATGACAATTTAAATATTTATTATATCATCAAATAAATTAAAGAGTCAGGCTTATATGAACAGTGCGATTGATTGCATCGTCTTCTCTGCAATAATATTCAGTAAATTAGTTTATTAATATCTCACAATATTATTTTTGAGTAGGTATCAATATATTAGATACGAATTTAGCAAATTAAGGAATTAGTTAAGTTGAAACATACTTTTGCCATTTAGCATATAATTTGAACAATAAGACGATCAACCAATAGAACTAAGAATAGTTTAGTCAGCTGTATTGTTGTCGTCGAACAAGCCAGCTGCGGTAACGTATCGGGTGTTGGTCAGTGTCACTCCAGTGCGTATGTACACACGCATACGTACCCTAGTTGGACGTGGCCGATATGTCTGTTCGGGTCGTCGGATATGAGGGCGCGCGTCATGGACTCTGTGGTATTGGCACCACCCTCGTGCTACACGGAGGACAAACATAAACATGTAGACAAACATTGCCCAGGTGACGACACAAACGCGATAGATACGCATACGACAGATACACCAGACGACACTGAATCCTTGCCTGTTGTAGTAAAAAAGTAGCGCCACCGTCTCACTGAAAAACACCTCTTTCTACGCGCTTGTGCTTTATCAAAACGTAGCTACAAACATATTCTATAAAGCTTCAATGCATTGTTAGTCTGTGACTACGTCGTATTGTGTACAAATTACAGTGTCGTTTATAATAAACTAAAATATAAGTATACTTAATATATTCTAAACTTGTTTTGTCGTGATCTATATGAAACATGAACATATAAAAATCATAACGGCATGCATAAAATGACAAGTACACAAAGCATGGATGACTTTATGACAACAGAAATAAACTATTTTGTAAACCTCTTCGGATACACCAGTTCGAAAGTTTGCAGATGGACTTCAAAAATAAATCATGTTGGAAACCTTGTTAGTGAAAATAAAAATTAAAAACTCACTCAGGCAGCAATTGGTTAGCACGCTCGACAAAGGGAATCACGAAGCTTTATTAACTGCCCCGGACTAGAAACGGTGGTAGGTACTACTACAACTAAGCTATCATTCCATCACACAAAGAGTCAAAGAGAGGTGTTATGTTTATGATGTACTATAAACCGGCCGACTCCAATGCTTGCCTGAGTGGTGATCGGTAGACTCCAGAATCAGCGTCACAGTACAAGCGCTGTAAAAATAATAACGCTCATGTATGTGCTTTGATTTCCATTCACTTAAATGAAAGTCAAAACGGTTCAACGAGCGCGTCATAATCAATCAGTCCATACCCAAGCTTGAGAGCTTGCCCGCCCGCCATGAGTCCCTCCTCCCCAAGTAGGGTCACCTGTTCCTCCTCGCGCGATGGGTCCGCCATCTTGGGCACACACACACACGCCAACATGGCGTCAAGGTCAAAGAATTGCCAATGTCAATGTCACATTCGGTACGATTGTTTTACATTACATTTGTGGCCATGAAATTATAGCTCTGATAATGGCACATATAAATTGTGTTTTATGATTAGAAATCGGTTACGGTATCGTATGGTACATGAGCACAGTCGACGCAGACAGTAATGTATGCGTGTGATCAATCAAGTCACGACAATAGACGTACGTAAATGTGACATTGATAACTTGGCGTCATTATTTCAAACAATATAACCAAAATTAAGTAATCATGTATGTAATCCGTTCTTTTGAAGCCTACGTTGTCATATAGATAAAATGAATCAATAAAATAAATAAGTACCTTAAAAACTATATTCATCGAAACAAAATGTTAACATAGTAAAAATAATTAAAAAGTGTTAAATATGAAATTAGTATTGGGTACTGTTGTTTAGTGCTTTTAGGTAATAAAATAATTTATAATATATGAAACATTGATCAAAATAAATGAAAATTAATAAATTATAATGATGAATAAATAAACAGAGTCAAGTATTTCAACATTAAACGTGGAGCTATTTTTTTTCTACAACAGTTTCTGCTTCGTTATACACGCCATTTAACTTTAATAATGACTTTGTTACTTGTCTAATCGATTAGATCTTATCGATAGACATGTCATCATAACCCTACAATGTAATCAACATAATCTTTGAACACAGGTTTGACCTCAATAACATAATACACTATAATCAGAAATCAACTTCGCTTTAAATTTTAAGTAAACTGCTTCTATTGAATTTAGAAGTTAAATTCATGAGCTTTATTAGCATAGCAACAACGGATTAGATCGGTAAAGTATGAAAGTAAGTATATTTGCAAAAATGAACAGCAAAGGGGAATGTAAAACTTACCTCGTCAAAGAAAACTTGTGTTTTTCTTAGAATGTGTTTCAGTTCGGTGAGTTCAAGGTAGTTTCTTTTGAGAGCTTCAGCATTCTGATTCACTTCTCGTAGCTCATTCTCAAGCTTCTCAAATGTAGCCTGAATAAATAAACAATAATAAGCATGTCGTCTGAAAACCGGAATATTTTCTTTAGAGATATTCAAAAGTAATGTACTCCAGATGAAGTACAAAATGATCCAGTGCAGTCAGTAGTGGCAAAGGTTAGAACAGTGTAGAGTGTTTGTCGTAAGGGTACTTACCTCAAGATCGATCATCTCTCTGGGTTGTGGCGCTTCCGGGCATTCGCCGGGTATCTCCAACATAGGAATGCCATCCCGACGAATCTCCTTCTCCAGATACCTGAGCTTACGCTCCATCTCGTCGCAACGACGGACTTCATTGACGAATTTGCGTTGGAACGCGTTCACGTCAGGATTCAACTGTAGAATATAATTGTTTCTTATAAAACGAGCTAAGAGTAGTTGAATAGTTGGATAGTATAGTAGAAAAAACCATTTGTAACCAGAGTAAGAAAGGTTGTCAGACCCGAAAAGACAGTTTAAAGATGTGTCAATTACAAGTTTGGGGTTTTAAGTTTGGGAACAGATCTATTTTACATAGATATGATATGTATAATAAAACATAAAAAAGTATTAATATGGCCTTTTGCGTGGGAATAGATTTATATAACCAATGTCTCTATAAGACATAAGTGAATAACCTGTATAATAATAAGAATAATGATCGCGATTGTTGCATTAGCAGTTAGCACAAACAAAATATGAAAACCTACCTAATAAAATAGTTTTTTACTTTGGTTCGTTCTTTGAAATGTACTTGCTTAATAAAAATAGTCTAAGCAAAATCATATTATTGTTGATTAATAAAACCAGTTGATAAAACTATCAGTGACGTCATGATCATATATTAGTCCGTTTCCTGTTAATCGAATGAGGTTTTATGTAAATGAGGCTTTGGCTTCTTGATAGTTTAGTGCTATAAACCTATATACCAAGCTCCTCATCATATATTGAGTACTATTCTGATTTTTATATCATTGCTCCTTGGTCAAGTGGTTTGTTAAACTACTACTACTACTACTATCAAAACTGAGATCTTGTCGTCTCTAGGCCTAGGAAGCCTAGGAGCGATGGATTACTCGGCTGTCATGACGAGGGCTAGTCCTCATTATCAAGGCCAGCAATGTTTGTTCAGAACCTAGCTGTTACTCTGTATATGCGTGCGCGAAAGCTGACAGACGAATCAATAAAGCCAGTACAATCTCACTGGAAAGTTTCCATAAATAATGCCCAACAACATCGTAATATCCTTTTCTACGTACATGATTCGAATTTAATCAATACTTACACAGGCAAATATCATTAGAGTAAGAAAATACACATCCTACGCAATTGAGGGCGGATCCAACCGTTATGGGTGGGGGCAGACACAATTATTGATTTGATTTGAAGCTGGGACTTATTTATTTTAGCAGGAAAATGTTTGCTATTTATAGCACTCGACCCGGGTAAGAGAAAACCTACAAAACAAAGCCTATTTTGTACATTTCATTAATATTTTACTAAACTTATTCATTTAAAAACCTTATCAATTTATGAGCTTTCTAAGTTTTTTTCGTAATGTTTTTTTACGAATAAAACAATACGATAACATATGAAAGTTATTGAATATTAATTACGTGGCTCCTTGCAGCATTCAAGGTAGTAACGTAGACTTTTATATAGTAAAAATGACGAAAGTAAAATTTTAGTATAATCATTAGGCGTGGGAATGGAATATCATCAAATAGAACAAAATATCTCGGCAGTAGATTGAACCTTGAAGTGTGAATATAATCCAGGAATCATAGTAACTTAACTACGTCGCTAAGATTGCCTGTCTGGCCCAATGTGATGCTCAGGTCATAGGAAGGATGGTAGCCCTATATGTCAGAATAATGTTACACATGCTATGCTCACCTGAGCATAGCATATATTTTATGTGCATGAATCTTTAAATTGTTCATAATATACATGTAATACATATACATGTCATATTAAAGTCCCATATAATATGAAATGTATAATACATATAAAAAGTATTTAAAAAAAACAAATATATGTTTATACATAGTACTGGTCAGTTTGAGGGAGTATAAATGATGTTGTGTGAATGTGTGAGGAGTATATAACTTTCTGACATGAATAAAAATAAACGTCATCAAAGCCAATTTCTAGGCTGTTTAACCGTGTTTATAACTTTATGCCATTATGATCAACTTTAGCCTAGTTTTATGACATCTAAAGACCTAACTTTGTTGTTTTAAAAGTAATTTACATCTATGATGCCTTTTAAATCTATTATGAGTTACTATATTGCTACTTTATTTTTATAAAGTTGATTTACCTATATCAATCTATAAAAAGTCATATGACTTCTAACGATATAGATTATATTAATTCTCAAAAGATAAAATTTATACCACTTAAAATGTTTTAGCTTTATCAAAATTGTTTTATTTTTTTATCTGATTGTAGAGTAATTAACTTCATCAATCATGTTGAAAAGAATCATATTTATTTTATCAATCATGTGATATTTAGTCATTAGGTGTGTTATTAACTATGAATGTGAGTTGTTACATAACATGCATAATAATATTAATTATACATTCAGAAGAACACAGCCGGCATAATTACATAAATTTTAATGCCCAAGAACATGAATTATGAGAAAACTGAAAATAAATTAGAAAATACACTGAGTTGGAAATAGTACTGTAATGATAATATTAAAAAGTCTACCTATCTTTTTTTATATTTTTATGAAATGAATTGAGAACTAATGTAAATAAAGAGAAAGTTAAAAAAACTTCAGAAGTTATGAATTACATTAAGGCAATTCTTCACTTATATGTATTACTTATTAAATAATTAATAAGTTGATTAAAGTTTAGAAATGTGCCTATTTAATAGGGACAAACTGAGTGGTAGGAGAGGGAGGATGTTTTGAAGAAGAAGTACATAATTAAAATTAAGTGACAATTATTAATTGTCTATAATCTAAGCAAGCAATCATTTTAGTAGTACAAGAGTATTTTCCAGTATCTACTTTGGTAGAAATTATATCCATACAATTATTATAAAAGCATTTGCAAGATATTATAATTATCATTGTATTGCTGAAATATTAATGGTTATAGAATATAACTAAACCCATAGTCTGTTTCAATAAGATTGTAGTTGACAAATAAAACAAAAATGGTCACAGTATAACAAGCTAGACTAGAATACAATTTAGAAACACAAAAACTTATTCTCAGGCTAACACTATGCCAAATAAGTTAAAGTGGTGTGATAAAAAACTACCTAAAGAACCTGGTACTAAAATACATGCTTGTTTTAAAACATTCTTTAAAAAATCTATCTCATGTCATTCCAAGAGTATGCAGTTATGCACTTTAATGGGATGATTTAAGAATTACATACTCCTATACTGAAATATTCAAGTGTTGTGAATATTAAATAAAAGGCACCTAAAATATATCTTTTCAACATATTTTTTTTTAAACAGAAGGTTTTAATCATTTTGGAAACGCTTTCGATCGATCGATTATTTTTTATGGTATACAGAATAATGACCAGGACAGGACCTGTTGTTCTTTTCCGAAAAGTCCCTAACAGTTTATGGTAAGTCACTAAATAGCAGTATAAAACACAATCAAATGAAAACGAGGTCAAACATTACCGATATAAAGTGGAAAAATTATAAAAAGGCTGGGGTAGATTTATGTAAGTACAATGTCTACGTTGTTAAATTAATGGGGGCGTATAACATTGTCCGTAAAGTTTTGTTACAAGATACTCACGTCACGGAATTGAACAAGTCCTAACTCCCCGAGTTCAGACACGCAGGCATAGGCAGCTTCACTTTGCAGGAAGAGCTGACATAATGTCATTTCTTCACTCCGAAACAACGACCCCATTTTTCACAATTTACAGCACAACACAAAATCAAAAAGAAAGCTCCGTCGCTAGTCTGCGAGCAGACCTAAGCGGCGACGTTACCAAATTACTAGCAGCCAAATCAATTGATAAGAATGAATATCTTTTCGAAGAACATTAGTCACCAGTGCGCAACGCGGCGCTGATTGAAGGATTAGATTAGAAGGGATACCAATAAGAAATTAAAATTCCCCTACACGCAGGCTGAAGCTAGTCCGTATTAGTGGATGGAGGACATTCCAGTATATTTATTACTTTTTTAGATTAGGTTGTAAAACTAGTTTTGAAATGCTAAATTGGAAGGGAAAACCACTTTCCCCTGTTTAAGTAGTCAGCCAGTTGTGTAAAAGCGATTTAAGAGTTCTGAGGTTGTTATTAACTTTCCCCCACCAAATGTTATAATTAGATTTCATTATAAGTTGAATTCACTATTTAATTAAATAATATAGCTCTCTGTTTATTAAATTAATTTCTTGTACACACAGCAACTAATCAAGCTAGACACTTATGTACCTTAATACCTTGAAATAAGACACAATTTCAAATGAAAATGTTTAACTTGATGTGTTGCTGTGTGTACAATGAAAACGGGGTCTTTCAATAAAGTATAAAATACTACAATTGCTCTGAAGATGTTTACTTTAATGGTTCAACAGAGTCTCTGTTGGATCTCTATCGGAGATTGTCCATCGAACAAACAAATAAGTAACACGTCGAGAAGCTATCACCGTTTGTAAACAGTGGTTCCGAAAAGAAAAGGAAGTTACATGACTGTAAGAAAAACTTTTCATTAATCTTTCTGTTCCTATTTAAAAGATTTATTAGTGCAACTACAACAAGGCATAACATTACCAAAACCTGCAGTGCAGGTAAGTAAGCAATTAACAACTAAATAAATATTATATAAACCATTCTGCTATTTGAAAGTTGGCATTTAAAAAGGATGACAACGTAAAATTAGAAAAAATAAGGTTTTTGCATTTATCTCGCTTTTATGACATTAATTCGATATGAATCACTCTCCCTTAATTCTTGTTGTTTTTATTTATTGGCTACACTAAATGTCAGTTTCGTAGAGTCAAATTTGCTTCTTGTTCTCAGTATTGATTAGTGGTTAAGCATTTGTAAAGATTGATATTTACATTTTAAAATACTATCAAATTACTAATTCCTACTTGTAATTAATCTTAAACTTATATTTTTAGCGTTTATCTTAAATTTTCTGTTATTTAATATACAATCGTCTATTTTTCTAATGAATTTATTGTATTAAAGTGGTAAAGGACTCGGGCAATAGCTAGCCCTGTAAACTGGAATAAATCGACCAAACTAAAGTGATTAGTATTTTGGCATCTGATTATGTTTTGTCTTACTCTTTTACAAGATCGCCTGATAAGTTTGTTTCGTCTGCTGGTGTGAACAGTTTTCATCCTAAAGTGTAGATATTATAAATATTGAGTGGGAGTAGCAAATTGAGGTTATGCATTTAGCTTGAAACGAAAATAATCAAATTTAGACTATGAATAGACATTAACGTAAATGAAAATCAAGACAAAATGGTGTGTTTAATCAATTTATTAGTCTGAGGATAGGTGCAGAATCAGGTTTTCTATAACATTGGCTTTGTATTTCATTTACAGGCTCTTCTAGGCGCTCAGTTAGTTATAACACTGATAATGGTATCAGTAATTCAGAAACTGGGCAATTATTCATTTGCGAGATGGTTGTTATGTTCCCAAGGGCTATACAGGTATTTGTACCCTACTAATAGTGAGTTAAAGACATTGGCTGGAGTGCCGAAAGAACCATCTAAAAATAAGAAGGGTGGTAAAAGTGAACCAAATGGGAAGCCGGAGACATTCCACGTTCCTCGAAGCTTAGATATTCAGTTAGAAACAGCTCCTGTGACGTCACTGGATGTAGTACACTTGAGGTTTTACACTGAGTATGTGTGGATTGTTGACTTCTCCTTGTACACATTGATTGTGTATATCCTGTCTGAAGTAAGTACTTATCTTTTACATAAGCATGTAGATATGCTTTTGAAGAATGTGTAAATTAACTATCTGCTTAATTTTCAGGTGTACACTTCAATATTTCCATTAAAAGATGAGTTCAACCTGAGTATGGTATGGTGTTTGCTGGTTGTTTTATTCTCATTGTATCCTTTTAAAAAAAATACATTAAGAAATTAAATTATTAGCTAACTATGAATACAAATATCACCACCAATCTAAATAAAGAATCTAAGAAAATATCAATTATTTTCTTCCTTAAACAGGGTGTTGTAAAAGTTGACTAATGTTGTTAATGTCACAATATTAAAATTGTTGTAGAGAGAGAATAAGAAAATTATTAAATAATTAAATAGTATAATGAAAATAAAAAACTTCAAAGTACAGGACTTCCAAGAGCTTCAGTATGCTCTCTACAGTATGTCTGTAGCTCCTTACTAAATTTAGATTGTAAAAGAATACATAGAATGCAGGGCTGTGTGATCAGCATTGCCTACTGTATTCTGGAGAAACACAAAAGCTTTGATCTGAGACTTATAAATTGTGTGTCTTATTATGAGCATTGGTGCTCTAATCAAATCTTTTAACCAATACAATATTTATCCAAATAAACAGAAGAAATTTAACATTGTCTGTTTAACTCATATTATACGCTCTATATCTACTAAATTTCATTTCAAATTTACTTGAATAAATCCTTAATTAAAAATCAGCAAAATTCTATTAAGTCTTACGAAGCAGTACTTCACAAGTGAAGAATCAATAGGTGAACGGTCAACATGTATAGTTGCTTTCTGCGTTTTCCTGTTGATAGCTATGATGGTGCTAATTGTAGATGAATCTAACCTTGAAGTCGGTGTTGATCCTGCATATGACAGCTTTTATGACAACGCTTCAAAGTTTCTTGAGAATCAAGGATTATCTTCTGTGTATGTATCCTTTTAACTATTTTTTTGTTAGTATTAATAATATTATTTACAAAGTATTAAAAGAATCTATTTCTAAGAAAAGTACAAATTTGTAAAGTAATATATCTTTGTAACTTACTTTGTATCACCACTCATTATGAGAGAGCCTGGAGATTTGTCACACAGGTTTTGAACCTTTTACAAACTCCAGCTCTCACAAAGGTTAATGTCTACACTATCTATTTTAAGACTCAAACTATTGTACTTACCTTTTTGAGAGAAATAAATGATTTATTTATTTATTTAATCAACATTATTATACTTAATTAAAATAATTTAATACTTTTTTTTAACATCAACTGCGACCAAGCTTTGTCTTGCTTAAACTGTAACAGACAACAATTTTAACGGAGACAAAAGACATTCAAAGACTAGACAATAATGCTAACAATTGAGCAATTGTTAGATTACATAAATAAAAAAATATGTTATTAATTTCATTTGTTAATAAATATTTAAAATACTGGTATTAATTATTTCAGTGGACCAGCCTCAAAGTTAATATTGAAATTCTTCTTCGCCGTATGGGCTGCTATTATTGGAACCCTATTTACTTTCCCTGGACTAAGAGTATCAAGAATGCACTGGGATTCATTAAGGTATTTGCTGTAAATACTTAATCATATTGTAGATATAAAAACAATGCCATCTAATCCTAAAACTATGCAGGATTTTTTAAAGTAATTTTTCACCTTCCGTGGCCAAACAATCATGGTATGTGACTGCAGTACATTAGTGAAGGGGTTTGTATCCCAGTAGTCAATATATGTACCAAAGAAATTAGTTTTTCCACAAAATATGATAGTGCCCTGCTACCGTAAAGGTATATGCATAATATTCCTTAAATTTTAATTGTTTATGTGGAACCAAAAATCGCTTTTCAATATTAAAGAAGCCTAAGTCACACACAGGAGAGTCACCAATCTACCACTAAAACTCCCATCAATATCGGTTCAGCCGTTTCGGAAGTTACCCTAAGCATAATGTATAATAATTATTTTCAGATACTATGGTGACAATAAAATAAAATCAATGTTACTAAATATAAATTTCGCTATGCCATTCGTTCTGGTGTTACTTTGGGTGCGTCCTATTACAAGACATTATTTAAGTGTGAGAGTGTTCAGTGGAATGGAGAAACCATTGTGAGTATTTTAACCTTTCTATTAGTTTGTATGTGCAAATTGAAATGATAATTAACGTTATGTAAGCATATTATGTTACTAGAGCACTAAACCTAAGGTCGTACATTAGTCACTATGTATTATAATCAGTAAATAATTTTAAGGACATGTTAATATAGGAATTAAACCCTCTGTCGCAGGGACTTTTTCTGACTTGAAATAAAGGGACACAAAGATCATCCAGGCTCAACGTATGCTTTAGTTTCAAAAGGTACTAAGAGTTTTCAGCTTCGCAAACAGTAAGGTTTTCTTATCCCCACTGTACATCTGAAGAAGTATTTAGTGGTATTTGTATGTCTACAGAATGACTTCGGAGACTTATGACAGCGCGCGTCTGGTGTTAACATGCACAGCGCTGATACTCCGCGCGGCGCTAGTACCACGACAACTGCAGGCCTACCTCGACATGGCGCAGCGGAGGTTGGACCTGCAGAAAAAGGAGGCCGGCAGGATCACTAACATTGATCTGCAGAAAAAAGTATGTACGCAACTAATACTACTTTAAAAAATTTATATTTTTACTATGGTGCATCTTTTTAAACGAAATCTATCTACTAACTTGCCCTGAAGGCTTAGAGTCATGCTTAAGGATCTATATAAAGGAAGGCCAAACGCTACTATTTGCTGAACACTAGGCCAAAATCGTTTAATGTGTTGCCATCAACACGAAAAGAAGAAGGAGGACTGTTGCGCTATGTATCTGATAATTTATGATTCCCAAGTTCGTTGAAAAATTCGTTCTGTAAAACTTTTTTTTTTTTATGTAATGGGAGGCAAAAAAGGAAATAAAAAACTTAGGAGGCTTTTACGACTTCCCTTATCATGAGATGAGGTGGTGATATAAGTTTTTTTCGAAACTATTATAAATACATAATGGACGTTCATTACAGATAGCATCCGTGTTCTACTATCTATGCGTGGTCGCACTCCAGTACATATGTCCGATAGTGATGTGTTTGTACCTCACGCTCATGTACAAGACTCTGGGCGGGTATTCGTGGAGCGGGCTACTGTTTGAGTCGCAGGACGTTTGCACCGCTGAAGATAACCCGCTCACTTCAAGCTCAACGACAGAGACTGATGGAATAGAACAGTTTCAAATGGCCTGGGAGAATTTGAAAATGGTAATTTTTTTTTAAAGTTGCTACCTCTGTCCCTGACATAACGGTCAGTCGTAATTTATGTACTTAAAGCTTATTTTTTTAATCATTTATACAAGGTAATACAGGGTTTATCATACTCTTATTATGTTGGATAAACACTACTGTGAAGACCGCTCTTAGATACTATATTCAATGTTGTTTTATTTTATTAGTTATTTACTTAGAAATTTTTTAAATATATTTTCTGGACTAGGGATTAAACCCTGTGTCGCGGGAACTTATACAGACATAAAATTAACAAAAACTTAAAACATTAATTTGTCGACAGACTCAAGAAATTAATATTTTTCTTTCTTACCAACAGGTATTTACAGTGGACGTTTACAAAGGTGTTTTGGGTTTCGCGACGTGGTGGTGTTGCTTCGCCTGGTTTCTTACCACATCACTAGGACTCGCCTACCAGACTTACTTCAGAATCTCGTGATACTAAACGCACTACACAATAGTATTAGTTCTAGTCACATAGCACTAAAATAATAATGGGAATGTTTGGAGGAGGCCTATGTCCAGCATTGGACGTCCTGATGTGATGTTGATGACAACAACATAGTAAGAATGATTAGGATATGTGTAAAGAAAAAAGGACAAATATATTTTAAGTATAATTACATAACGCGCAATCTAACTCGACCGGCTTGAAGTTGTTGCATATTTCTGCGCATATATCAATTTTGGACCTAAATGGCGGTTGGTTATGAGTATCGAGTACATGCGCAAACTTTTCTGATAACTTCAACTTCTGACCGGCCAAGTAAGATTGCGCGAGCTATACGTCATAGTACACGATAACTTTAAGTGTTGTGAAATGGGTTGATTTTCGTTATATATAATAATATGTTTACAACTTATGAACACAGTGGGTTAATGGTTGAGGGAAAAATAAAATCGCACAATGTACAAAAAAAGTTAAGTCATTATCCTTTGGCTGATGTCTCATAGTAAATAAATTGTATTATGATAATATCTGCTTTTCTTTTGTGAATAAGGAATTCGTAACAAATTTTCTTATAGAATAAACAATTGCATTTCTTTTGTTAATATTTATTGTATGTATTATTATTAGACAAATATTTTGTGAGACAAGAAAAGAAATTGAAGAAAATAATAGCATTAAAGTTATGTCATAATGACGTGATCGCTTATTAGAGACCCTACACACTAGCATCTTTAGAGCGTTGTCTTCATGCCAGCGTCCACCCGAAGTTCACCCGATGCCGACGACCCGATGGCGCTGGGCCGGCTGCTGAATGCCGAGCGTGCGCGGCGTCAACGTCGTCACGACAACGACCCTCTAAAGATGCTAGTGTGGCGGGTCTCTTACTTTCCCATTAGGTCTGTTGGTTCCATTAACGATTTCAGAGTTCTTTTGTCTTCAACATTTAAGTTAGTAGGTCCAACATGATTTTCATTGGTATTCATTTAAAATTGAGAAATTTTAAATGAAATCCTATTAGAGTAATCCAATAGGATTCTCAAGTTTTCATGATTACATTAATCATGAAAACTTGAGAATCCTATTGGATCTATCAATGGAACCATGATAATTTGAGAATCCTATTGAAACCATAACAACTTGAGAATCCTATGGAACCATGACAACTTAAGAATCCTATTGGATCCATGACAACTTGAAAATCCTTTTGGATCCATGACAACTAAAGAATCTTATTGGAACCATGACAACTTGAGGATCTTATTGGATCCATCAATGGAATTAACAGTCCTAAAGGATATTTTTTGGCAAACATGCATTTAAAAGATAAACTAATGATCAAAATGAAGATGGAAGTAGGGCTTGTGTCACAATCACTGATTAACTATAAGATAGACAAACCTTAAAAGTATGTTTTAATGTAAAAGCACTTTTGTTTCACCTTTTCTTGTATGCATTGTCATTTTACCCTCTTTGTGAGCATTTTAATTATTGTGTACCCGACAAGACAAATATTCAAGTGTCTTAAGGCCTGGGCACACCGGGACGGCATGGCAAGGGATTTTGCCGTGAGTCAGCGCACACTGGCCGCTTAGATGCCGCGGCATGCCACGGCGCGCCGCGGCATGCCACAGCGCGCCGCGGGACGGCATGGCAAGGGATTTTGCCGTGAGTCAGCGCTCGGTCGCGGTAGGCAACGGGATGCCGTTGCCTACCGCGGTATGCCGCGGCGTCCCGCCACGGCAGCCTGTGGCGCGTCTTTTAGCGCCGGAGTCCGTGGCACTCGGTCGCGGTAGGCAACGGGATGCCGTTGCCTACTGCGGTATGCCGCGGCGTCCCGCCACGGCAGCCTGTGGCGCGTCTTTTAGCGCCGGAGTCCGTGGCACTCGGTCGCGGTAGGCAACGGGATGCCGTTGCCTACCGCGGTATGCCGCGGCATCCCGCCACGGGAGCCTGTGGCGCGTCTTTTGATGCCGTGCGATAAAATCCCTTTCAATGTCACGGCATCATTTTAAAGCATAGCAAATTATGTCGTATTTCTGTAACAGTACGGTTGAATTTCCATTAGTAAAAATTAAAATACTTTGCCATGCCGTCCAGGTCTGCGTTAGCCATTAGTTGTTATTCTGTAGGAATGTTTTAATTGTATCCTTATTTTGTATTGGACTGTTTTTATTAAAAAATTGTTATAAAAGTGTATTTTATTTACTATCAAAGAAAAAAGTTTAAATCATGATGCGATCCACTAACATAGGCAAATCAAGTCACATCACAAACTAAACGAAAAGGAATACGACATGTTTTACCATGAGGCAAAAGAAAGATCTTCAAGGTAATTCTTTAGACTGCACAAGAGCGTCGCCTTTTGCTACAAATTTTACAAAATATTAAAATTAATTCGAATTTCTCGTCAAAAGTCTATGGTCGTATTTTGAATAACTAGATAAGCAAGAGAGCGAGACCAGCTGGTGAGCATCAAGTACTCTGTAGTCAGTGTAAGGAGGACTAACATAAAATATTCTTTAGAACTGTTAATTCCGGGTCCATATTGGCTCACCTAAAGTTCTTCTTCCGAAAATGTTTTTCCTAACGATTTGTAACCCGAATGATCACTCTTCCTAAAATTTTAAATCCTAAAGTTTTCATTCATACTAAGTATTTGTATTGCTACCGGCGATGTTCATAACACTCATGTTTCCAAAAATCGTTATTAATAATATCGTTACGTAAATATATTTAAACTCCTAATGTTTTTTGTCATAACGCTTTTATCCCTAAACATTTTCACCATAATATTTTCTCTCATACTCAGAAAGAAATATTTACCAAGTGTAAAGTAATGTAAAGTAATAAAAAGGTTTGTTTTTATACTATTTCTTGTGATTTTACTTAACAACTTTTTACATTAAACCAATTTTTTTTAAATTATTGTTTATAAAATTATTTGAATATTTTTGTCTTAAATGAATGAAATCCATAAAACATGACTCGTTCACGGTTATGCTTATGGCCTGAGAGTTTACCGTAACTAAACCAATAAGTAAAGGACCAATTCGGTTCTGGCACTTCGCCGGCCGCTGCCGCGGCACGCTCGCTGCGCTCGCTCGGCTCGTGCGTTGGGGTCACAGTTCTACCATAACCTAAACCAATAATTATGAATAGGACCCATTTCGTTTCTGGATCTTGACTGAATGATTGGAGCGGGACTCTGGTTTTGCTCTGGTCTTTGGTATATTATGTTATACCTACATGTTGTCAACAAAGTTACGCAAAATTAATGTATAATAATATTAATAATTATGAATAAAAAGAAATCTAAACAAAAAAGATATGACTTTAAATTATAGTATAAAAGATGGTTATGTTGAAAAAATATAGGCAAACAAATAATAGTTGGTATAATAGATGTATATTGCTACTGAAATTATGAAGATGAATGCTTCGGATTATTAACATTAGAGACAAAAAAATTAGGAATTGCGATTGTTAGGATGAAAAATGTTAGGAAGAACATTTTCGGACTTCCATTATAGGAGTTGAAATTTTAGGTGAACTTTGGCGCACCCGTTAATTCCTTAATGGATTCTATAAGATTCTCAAGTTGTCATTGTTCCAACAGGATTCTTTAGTTGTTATGGATCCAAAAGGATTTTCAAGTTGTCATGGATCCAATAGGATTCTTAAGTTGTCATGGTTCCATAGGATTCTCAAGTTGTCAGATTCTCATATACCTACCTACTATTCCAATAAGTGGTACTAATCGCGCTATAGATTAATCTTCAATTAAAGCAATAAATACTTTTTAGTAAGGATTGAATCAAAATCATATTTGATCGATGCCGAAATGTGCGCTCCGCAGCAGGTCGTCGTACATTACTCCAACTAAACTACGCGTTGTCCATCGGCTTTTAACTTATGTTTTGCAAAATTCACTCGTATGTAACACGAAATAAATTTGACATTTCAGAGTCATACTGTAAGTTATTATCATCTTCAATTTTCTGAGGGTTGGAACTCGAAATTTTACAAAAGTTATGTAAATTGAACATTTGATTATACCTACAATAAATTTAAGCATAACTAGAAACAAAATACAGGTAAAAGAAGAAAAATGTTATATACCTCTTTTTTACTGTAGAACATAATTGTATTTTGTGGGGGAGAGCAGAAATATAGAAACATACATTTCTTTCTTTGGCCGGCCTTGCCTCTGTTTAGCAGGAGTTTCAAGCGTTTCATTATTTTTAAATCTGTTATTTTTAAATTTAATAATTCTAATGGAATGGAAAGAATAACTACAATACCTAACTAAAATTTATTCAGTGTTAAATATTAACCAACAAGATATCATTTAACATGGATTCACTAAGAGCTAAATGATATAAAATTTAATAAAATATTGTAATTAATTATTTTTTGTAGACAGACCAATCGATGCGAAAGTGACATAGTTTAGTTATCAATATCAACCGTAATATAGACATAAAGCAATTAATTCAAATTCAAATTGGGATAAATCTTGACTGATTATACTAATGCAACTGATAATGTATCAACAGAAATGGTCGTACTACGATTTTTCTTACTTACAATACAATGAATATCTAACCTAAAAATGTGTTATGTACACAATGCCTGTTTTTGGTCTCTAAGTCTCTAGATCTCAAATGGAGTGAATTTTATTACTTGAGACAGATTACGAAAAACAGTAACACGATTACATACCCATCAAAGTTGCAGTTCGCCCATAAGTATCATCCAAATCGCATAAAAGTTGACCAGAATCGTGCTCCGCTAAACATCGCCTTATAACTTTAAAAATCACTTCCCGCGTGCCACTTTGATTTACTCTAGGTACTCATTGTTTACATTGTTCTTCGTAAGTCAGTATTAGTTTATTGTAGATTAATGAACTAATAAAAATCACAAATTTGACGACTTTATAGACATATATGTAATATATTACACTTACTTAGTTGATCACAATGTAACCCAAATATACTCATATTTTATTAAAAATATGCAGGTGATAATGTTGCGAAATATAAGGTTTCACAAATAAAACTTGTACTTTTCTAAAATTGACTTGTATATTATTATTTTAAAAGATCAATGGAAAAACACAATTATAATTTTAAATATCACTTAAAAATATCCTATCAAAATCGAATCAATAATCTAACAGAAAATACTATTGTACTTGACAGGTAAACATGACATCTAATATTTTATTCTAAATCCAAATTTGTGCAACCATAGTGTTCACATACAAAATAGTTTTAACTATCTTTAACACTCCCCTTTTAAAACTATTGTATTCAAACAATCTGAAATAAACAAACTGCTAACTGTTCATACAAAATATAAAACTTAAATAACATTTTATGACCATCATAAAAACCCTTATCATTAAATAAACATATAGCTCACTTAACTGAGCCCAAAACAAAACATCCTAATTCAAATTTCAAAATAAAATTCAAATATTAAACCTAAGCAACTTTAGAATAAATGCCAAAACAAACCTTAGAACTAAACTATCATTAATACTGAATTGACAAAGTATTAATCACAGTTTAACTCAATAGATCATTCCTAAATCTAACAAACTTATTCAAACTAAGACACTTAGTCAAAATATCTGCCAACTGATACTCAGTCTGACAAAAACGAATATTGATGCGGTTTCTCTCAATTAAATCTTTGATAAAGTGATATTTAACGTCAAAATGTTTAGATCTTTTTGTAAATAATGAATTCTTTTTAATTAAACAAATTGCAGACTGGTTATCAATAAACAGTGATGTTTTTGGTGAAACTGAAGTTAGCTCTTTAATCAAATTTTGAACATAAATTAATTCGCGACAACATTCTGAGGCAGCAATATACTCAGCCTCAGCACTAGATAAAGAGACGACAGACTGCTTTCTCGAACACCATGAAACTGGTCCACCAGCATACATAATGACAAACCCTGTCGTACTTTTACGAGTATCCGGGTCCCCTGCGAAGTCTGCATCAGAGTAGGCCAACAGATCATTATTACTTTTCACATATTCAATAGCCAAATCTTTTGTTTGTTTAACATATCTTAGAACAGTTTTAATGTTATTTAAATCATTAATATTTGCATTTAACTGATGTCTACTGCAATAACCTACATGAAATGAAACATCAGGTCTACTTTTTGTTGCTAAATATATCATTGATCCAACTAATTCCCTAATATTTTCAACTAAATTTTGCTCCCCTTCAAGATCATGAGATTCAATAAGAATTTGAGGTAAATTACAACCTTTTGCATCTTTCATTCCAAAACGTTCAACTGTTCGATCAATATATGAGCACTGATTAAATTTTATACTATTGTTCCCTACTTGAATATCTAAACCAACATAATTAACTACTTCATTGCAAATAGTCATTTTAAATTCCTTTTGTATATCTCCTAAAATATCTGCTAAAACAGAAGGATTTGGACCCATTAGTAATCCATCGTCAACATAAATAGCCAAGATAACCTCTCTTATCCGATCAACGAAAATACATGAGTCTAAAATAATCTTAGTGAAACCTATTTTCTCTAAAAATTCAGTCAATCTCAAGTTCCACATCAGCGGTGCCTGTTTTAAACCATACAAACTCTTTTGCAACTTACACACTTTATCTTCCATACCAATATACCCTTTCGGAACTTCCATAAATATCTCCTCATTCAACTTACCATACAAAAATGCAGTCTTAACATCAAACTGTTTTAAGCAATAACCTCTTTGAGCAGCAATAGCCAGTAATATTCTTAAATTAACTGCACTAACTACAGGACTATAAGTTTCATCATAATCAATCTTGAAACGTTGTTGAAAACCTCTTGCTACTAATCTTGCTTTAAAACGTCCATCAGCTTTCTTAACAAACACCCATTTACTTGTTATTAATCTTTCCTTCTTAACTGAATTTTTAGGCACCCACAACCAGGTTTCATTTTCTTTTAAAGATTGTTTTTCTTCCTCAATAGCTTTTCTCCAATTGTCACAATCGTCACTCTTGACAGCTTCTTCATATGTTAAATTGCATTGGTATTCGACTACATAATCATTAAATTTTGCTGGCATCCTCCTATTTCTATGCGGAAGTACCCTTCTTTCAATCTCATCATCATCTTCAATTTCTTCAGCATCTTCAAAATTTTCTTCATCATTATTCTCAAGTACCACTGCAGCATCATTATTATTCTCAGTTACCAAATTATCAAAGACTTCCTGAGCATCACTATTATTCGCAATGTTTCCAATAGAAACTTCTTCAATATTTCTGCCTAAAACTCCATCTTCCTCCACAATTTCTTGATTAACACTATTAAAACCATCATTATAATTAACACAAACTAAATCATCACTATTATTATTATTGTTCACACAAACTAAATCATCACCATTATTATTCACTATAGTGTTCAAATTATCACTATTAACATTCTCATTATCTAAGAATAAATCAAACATACAATTTCGTTCAATTTCTCTATAGTTATTTCCAAAATAAATCTTATTTGCACCTACTCTCTCATCAAATACAACATCTCTGGCAATAATACATCTATTCAAGTCATTATTCCATATCTTATATCCCACATTCGTGAAACCTACTAAAACACCTTTAATGCTCCTGGAATCTAATTTCCCTAAGTACCTATTATCCCTATAATATACTATAGAACCAAAAGTTCTTAAAAATTTCAGATCAGGCTTTGAATTATACCATAACTCAGCAGGCGTAACATCAATTGAACTAGTATAACATCTATTCGTTAAATAATTTGCTGTGAGAAGAGCCTCACCCCACAAAAACAAAGGAACTCCCGAGTCAAAAAGTAACGCTCTAGTGCGTTCCATTAGGGTACGGTTTAGTCTCTCTGCTTTGCCGTTTTGTTGTGGTGAATATGGAACCGAAAAATCGAGTTGTATACCTTTACTTTTACAAAAGTCTATAACATTTTTATTATTGTACTCAGTACCATTATCACAGCGAAAAGTTTTTATTTTATTATTAGTGTAATTTTCAGCATAATTTGTAAATTCAACCAGTTTTGAGAAAATTTCATGTTTACTTTTCATTAGATATGTATAACAGAAGTGAGTTTTATCATCAAGGAAAGTTATAAAATATTTGTAATTGTCCCACGTTGGCACATTAAATGGACCACACACATCTGTGTGTACAATTTCTAAAATATTATTAGCCCTAGTACGCACTGAATTAAAAGGAAGTCTACATAATCTACTTCTCATGCAAACCTCGCACGGGACCCGGACTGAACCTTGTAAATTTTCCGGCATTCCATTCACCAAGTTGGACAGGCGCCTGACATCATGTATGTGTCCAAGTCTTCGATGCCAGCAGTCAATCGTCCCCGTAAGCAGCGCCGAAGCTGGTATGCTGATGCTCAACTCCACCTCATACAGTCCGTTGGTATTATTTTTCCTGCCAAAATGAATGTTATTATTACCAAAATCAATTAATACAGAATTTCTAAAAAACTTAACATAGCCAGAGTTATTAGTTATTGTATTTACAGACAACAAATTATTATGAAGACCTGGGACATACAAAACATTTAATAAGTTATTATTCTTTAGAATTAAATTGCCACTGGATACTGCATTTAAAAATTCCTTGTTTGCACAAGCAATCTTAAGGAAGGTGGGTTTACAATCCTGAATAAATTCATTCGTATTTATCATGTGACATGAAGCACCAGAGTCAACTATAAAATTACACATCACCTGATTCGTTTGTTTTCTATTTTCATGCTGACAATTATAACATTTAAAATTTCTATTGTTTTGATATCTTTTGTTTCTATTTTTGTTTCTTAGTATTTCACAGTTTTTAATCACATGACCAGGCTTTTTACAATAGAAACATGTTGCTGCAATATTACAATGATTTTCTTCTGCTGAATTGCTTGGCAAAGAAGTCACCTCAACCTCAGGCTTCCCCTTGTTTTGCAGTCTAAAGGTGTTGTACAACAGTAATCGATTGCAAAGCTCGTTATAGTTTGTTTCTGCCTTAGCCATACATGTCCAAGAAGTAATAAAATTTTCAAAATCTTTTGGTAAACTAGTGAGGACCTTCGTGACTATCTGTGACTCCCGCATTTCCTGTTTCAAATTCTTCAATTTGTATAATATAGTATCAAATTTTGCTAGTTGTATATGTAAATCCTGATCTTCATAAAATTTAAAATTGTAGAATTCTGTAAATACGCTGTTAACTGAAATGTCTTTATTGTTATTAAATAAATTTTCTAACTTTGTTATAATTTCTATAACTGAAGTACATGATATGATGATGTTTTGCAGTTTTTGTTCTACTGCGTTTATTATGAATAGTTTCGCCTTTGCCTCCTGGACTCGATCTGCCTTTTCTATCAACACATCTTCTAGACAGTTGGCCACAAAAAATAACTTCAGGCATTCATACCAGGTAAAGAAGTCGCCATCAGCCTTCAAAATTGGGATTTTCGCTTTAATTTTATCCATTTTATTTTCAAAATTCCAGGAGCGTCCGTCGATGTAGCGCTTCTGCTACCATGTTGCGAAATATAAGGTTTCACAAATAAAACTTGTACTTTTCTAAAATTGACTTGTATATTATTATTTTAAAAGATCAATGGAAAAACACAATTATAATTTTAAATATCACTTAAAAATATCCTATCAAAATCGAATCAATAATCTAACAGAAAATACTATTGTACTTGACAGGTAAACATGACATCTAATATTTTATTCTAAATCCAAATTTGTGCAACCATAGTGTTCACATACAAAATAGTTTTAACTATCTTTAACAGATAAATCATCTACTGGTGTGCCCTTTGTGCCCTGAGCGGTGTACGATGGCTGATATTTACGCGGCCACTCCAAATGCCATTGAAGTGGCCACTCACTATTCAAAAACTGTTTGAGTTCACGACCATTGACACGAGAGAAGAAGAAGAAGGTGATAAATATGAACTCACCCCTTACTCATAAACGCCTCTTAAATTTAATCACTGTTTAGCGAGATTATTATTTGTAAAATCAAACTTATATTAAACAAATCCGTAAGAATTTAAGGTAATCAATTAACTTAAATTTAAAGGGGGTAATCTGTATAAAGTAATTCCTAGGAATACTGTAGTGTTAACGATTTCTAATTCACCATCATTAATCTTAACAAATAGATTTTTTTTAATTTTTATTTATGCAGAGTTTTTTGGCATAGTAACCAACTCGATATAGCTCTTGTGTATGCTACCATAACGGACACCTACCTGCTGTCACGAGTTTTGACGGCAGTGTCATAACAATTCGAACATTATCCCCCTTACTTATAAACGCCTCTTAAATTTAATCACTGTTTAGCGAGATTTTTTATTACGAAAACCAACCTTATACCAAACAATGTAAGAGCTTAGGCTAATTAATCAATTGACTAAAATTTAAGAATTTTTTTATGAGTAAGGGGGTTTATTTTTCTTTAAGAATTTCATGTTCTTAGAGTATTTGATACATTCCGCTAGATGTCATTTTTCTCAAAGTTACATTATAAAAACACAAATAATGTTCCTATTTACGCTTAAAACTATACAATAATGTAAATAATTTCTTGGAGTTTTTAAAAAAACTGTCTTTTAATAGAAAACTGCTACAGCCGCTCGTGCAGCGACCAGTACCAGCCAAATAACTTAAGTATATTGCGTCAGATGTCGCTAGTAGCTACATCATAGACTGTTTATTCTATACCAGTATTTATCATGTACTCTATATGTCCACCCCCCTCTCGCCGCGCGCATACCTCAGGAGGTGCACAGCTCCTGTGGTGGTCACACTATAATATTACAATAGTTTTAATTCTTTATAGTACATGGTGAAATTTTACTCTATGTACCTAATGCCTTGATTGATCACTTGATTCTTTTCATCTTAATTCTAATATATGTACTGTTATTTTGATAGACAGATAAAGGGAGAAAGTAAAAGTAGGTACTTGAAATACTATTGTAATGTAGTCGTGCTTCTTGTATTGTGATGTGTTCTCAAAGTTGCCGCCTGCCTGAGCACTGAGCAGTGAGCCAGCATAATTTCAGATTTCACGTCTGTTGATGGAGTTGCCAAGTTTTTCAGAAAATGAGTATGACTACAATTAAAATTTATATCAAAACGAATACCAAACAATGCTACTCTATATTGAAATGATCTTCAAAATAATAAAAGTTAGGTCAACAGTATCTCAGAGTGAATCAATAACGATTAATAATTTTCATTGCAAACCAATTTTATTTCTGGTCACATCGTCGAAGAAAAATGCTATGTGATCGTAAGAAGTTTTAGTGATGTAAACTTAAACCATTATATGCAATGATAATAATTATCATTTATCTGTAACTATAATGTATCATAATTTACACTATCTTGCCTTATCTAACTGATCATCACATTTAAAATGATTAAAAACATATCATAGAAAGCAAAAGGGATACTATAAAAAAATAAATGTCTTAGTGTATGGGTATGGGTTTCAAGCACCACACAAGATCATTTCATGAGCGATCGGGAATTGATAGCTTCGATTCTATATTTATATTCCTCTATTTGTTTTTTGGTAAATGTCTGTTGCTGTAAAGTATGGTTTTTCTTTCCAATAGGTAACATTATAACAGCTCAGTAACGTCCCAATCCCAATGCATGGACGGCCCTCTTGCAGTGATTATAATAGTGAAACTAGTCCATTATGATACCTATTAGTTATAATATGTTTTGTTTTATATTCATAATGATAATATTTTTTTTAAACATCATAAAACAAAATGCGTCATGATTTCCCAACACTATTAAAGCATAAAAAAGCAACACGTATAACTGCAGATGTCATTACCTGTTTTGAGTCTGACCAATCATAGATAAGCACACTAGGAGGGAGTCTCGCCTATTGGTTGTAAGCGTAGAATATTCCAGAAAATTCGTGACGTCGAGTGACGCATCCCCACTCACATAAAAGCTCTTTGGTGAAATTTCAACAGCCAGTTTATTTCGTGAAAAGAAGCCGTCAATCGCGCACCTTAGCAGTTTTTGCTTTGCGACAGAACAACTACAAGTAGTGCAAGTAATCGACTGATCTAGTTTTACTCAAAAGTAACCAAAGTAAGTACTATTTTTCTTATAATTGGTTGAATTGCCTTCCCATTTTGTAAAATTACATAAGTAAAAATTGTTTTTACTAAAATAGTTCCATAATCATGTATTATGCTACGATTTCAGTTTTAGTCTTATTTTGTTATTACCTACTGTTTAAATTGTATTGTAGGAGTGAAATCAATTAAATATAAAATACGTATTAAATTTACAATATAAGCTTGCAATTTATATTGAATTTCTTTGTTACGATAATTCAACAAACACGTGGTTCAAATAAGTCATATAAATTCTTAGCTTTTAGTATTTCATTTTCTATTTTCACCTTTACGTTATTATCTGTTGCTGGAGCGACAAAGTAATGATTACTCATAGGCGCATTCGAGAATTTTCTGTTACCGCACGGTATTGATTTTTATAATGGCCGCCCGTGATTCTATTGCGAGGAGCTATACAATTAAAAGTAAGATTGACATTTACTGCAGTACTAAGTAGATACGTAGAGTTATTTTAACAAAGGCTAAGCCTCACATGGGAGTTTTTTCTCGTTACCGTCCATCAAAATGGCGGATCGTACCTTAACCTCAATTACTGTTGTTTGGAATACCTGTGCGTGATTTTTAACGATCATTTAATTTATTGTTTCAGATGGCTAAAGCACCCGCTGTTGGTATTGACTTGGGTACTACTTACTCGTGCGTGGGTGTTTTCCAGCATGGTAAAGTAGAAATCATCGCCAATGACCAAGGCAACAGAACCACACCTTCGTATGTTGCCTTCACAGACACCGAGCGCCTTATCGGTGATGCCGCCAAGAACCAGGTGGCGATGAACCCTAACAACACCATTTTCGGTAAGCACTAAAGACCTAAGAAAAACTTACTCCCCTATTTCAACTAATGTGTAATAATAGGTACATATTTGGTACTTGGAGCTTAAGCTTAAAATATAGTCTCCGGGTTGCGTCATCATTACTATTATTATTTATAACCGGAACCCGCTAAAACCCACGTGGCATCATTTCCTGCGATTGTGCTGAGTCAAATGTTATCTGTACCTACTAGATAAGGGAGCTATTTTTTATTACGTGAAATGCTCGGAACCTTTGCCGCTTTTTTAATCAATGATAAAGATAACGAAAATCTAAAAGAATTTAATGTTTAATATTAAATGAACACGTGATCGATCCGTGTTAATCCTGGGTCACATGTTGTTAAGGTCATTGACGCTTTGCTTCAATTTAATATTATTAGATACCAACAAAACATGTGAGAACGTTATTAGTTAAGACGGGCCTTCAGTAATCCAACACAATGTTTTTAATTCACAGTTTAACATTGCTGCTGTTCAATTAAATACCATTTTGCCAAAATAACTAATATTTATGGATTATCCTATAATACTATAAATGCACTGTGATGTCTAAATAAGCTATTTCACATTTTCTTATTACCTTTATTTACACATCTTATTACCTTTCATGATGATACCCAATACTAGACTAGAGTCTCTGAACATATTGAATGATAAAAATAATCTGAGGCAAACCTAAACATGTTATGACTTTTTTGTTATATTGAACACAAGATAATATTTATTTTTTGTTGTTACAGATGCCAAACGTCTTATAGGCCGTAAATTCGAAGATGCCACTGTACAAGCTGATATGAAGCACTGGCCTTTCGAGGTTGTCAGTGATGGTGGTAAACCAAAGATTCAGGTATCCTATAAGGGAGAAGACAAAACTTTCTTCCCTGAGGAAGTTAGCTCCATGGTGCTCACAAAAATGAAGGAAACAGCAGAAGCCTACCTTGGTAAAACGGTGCAGAATGCAGTAATCACGGTTCCAGCGTATTTTAACGACTCACAAAGACAAGCCACAAAAGATGCAGGTACCATCTCTGGCTTAAATGTTCTCCGAATTATCAATGAACCTACTGCAGCTGCGATTGCATACGGGCTTGACAAGAAGGGTAGTGGAGAACGTAATGTCCTTATTTTCGATCTTGGTGGTGGCACCTTTGATGTATCTATCCTGACCATTGAGGATGGTATCTTTGAAGTTAAATCCACTGCTGGTGATACTCACTTGGGAGGAGAGGACTTTGACAACCGCATGGTTAACCACTTTGTTCAAGAATTTAAGAGGAAATACAAGAAAGATCTTGCCACCAACAAAAGGGCACTCAGACGACTCCGCACTGCCTGTGAAAGGGCAAAGAGAACCCTGTCTTCTTCCACCCAGGCTAGCATTGAAATTGACTCACTCTTTGAGGGTATCGATTTCTACACTTCCATTACCAGGGCTCGTTTTGAGGAACTGAATGCTGACTTGTTCAGATCTACTATGGAACCAGTGGAGAAGTCTCTCCGTGATGCTAAGATGGACAAGTCCCAAATTCACGACATTGTCCTGGTTGGTGGTTCTACTCGTATCCCCAAGGTGCAGAAACTCCTTCAAGACTTCTTCAATGGAAAGGAGCTGAACAAGTCCATCAACCCTGATGAGGCTGTTGCTTATGGAGCTGCTGTACAGGCTGCCATCTTACACGGAGACAAGTCAGAGGAAGTACAGGATCTCCTACTTCTTGATGTCACACCTTTGTCCCTTGGTATCGAAACTGCTGGAGGTGTCATGACCACCCTCATCAAGCGTAACACCACTATCCCTACCAAACAGACTCAAACTTTCACAACTTATTCTGATAACCAGCCCGGTGTACTCATTCAAGTATTTGAAGGAGAACGTGCTATGACCAAGGATAACAACTTACTTGGAAAGTTCGAGTTGACTGGAATCCCACCTGCACCACGAGGTGTGCCTCAGATTGAGGTCACCTTTGACATTGATGCCAATGGTATCTTAAATGTCTCTGCTGTTGAAAAGTCAACCAACAAGGAAAACAAGATCACAATCACCAATGACAAGGGCCGCCTTTCAAAGGAAGAGATTGAGCGTATGGTCAATGAGGCTGAAAAGTACAGGAATGAGGATGAGAAACAAAAGGAGACCATTCAGGCTAAGAATGTTCTTGAATCATACTGCTTTAACATGAAGTCCACCATGGAAGATGAGAAGCTCAAGGACAAAATCTCAGACTCTGACAAGCAGACCATCCTTGACAAATGCAATGATACTATTAAATGGTTAGACTCCAATCAGCTGGCTGATAAGGAGGAGTACGAGCACAAGCAGAAGGAACTGGAAGGCATTTGCAACCCAATTATCACCAAAATGTACCAAGGCGCTGGTGGTGTGCCTGGTGGTATGCCAGGAGGCATGCCAGGCTTCCCCGGAGGTGCCCCAGGAGCCGGAGGCGCGGCACCTGGTGCCGGCGGCGCTGGACCTACCATCGAGGAGGTCGATTAAACATTCCGGTTTTAAGTTATCAGTATCTAATAAAACAATGATTGAAACTTAATCTTAGTTTTTATTATCACTTCATAATTTACCTAAACTAGTACAAGACGGGGTGTACGATAGTATTGCCGAACTATCGATTGTTTCACTATCGATAGTTTTCATCTAAAAACGGCATCCTATTGATTGATAACATCGATACTATCGATAGGTCAAAACAAGCCGATACTATCGACCGATGGACAATACTAGCGATCGTGGAGGAAAACTATCGATAGTATTGTTCCTGGTAGACATAGCACTATCGATAGTATCTATAGTTTACTCTTGGCGAACAATAATACTATCGATAGTTTATTCTTAGTGCGCTATAATACTATCGATATGCCCTCATTCTGAGCTGTCGATACGATTGTTAGACTATCGATTAATCATCGACAGACTATCGATTAATCCTCGATAGACTATCGATTAATCATCGATAGTCCATTACGATCGGCAACACTAGTGTACGATGCTCGCCGCTGATGTTGCCGATCGATAGTCAACCAATCGTAGCATAATCGATAGACCTGTCGATACTGACACTGTCGTCAAATAAGGTCAATACTATCGATAGTACTGCAGCTCGCTAAGCATAAACTCATAGTATTTTATTTTTCGCCGAGAATAAACTACCTATCGATAGTTTCGACACTCGATTGTTTTGACTATCGATAGTTTTGGTTTGACATTCGATTAAATGGCACTGCAGTACAGACATTCCATTAGTATGTGAGCAGCTGTCTCTTCTATCTACTGTCTATTTAAACAGACTTGCTCTAAATGGTAAACATATATGGCGTCGTGTCAACCGCAGACTAAAGAGTACTGATAGCTAGAGATGTGTAACTGATGTGAATGAATGAAATCTTCACTTAAAGTTCTTTTAGTACTGAACGGTTTATGGCAATTTTTTTAGCTACATACATTATACAGTGTAGGTATATAATTACATAATATTCTAATTACGCAATAGGAATGTGAAGTCGTAAATAATACTAAAAGTATTAAACAATTTTTTTATTTATTATTTTTACAAATTATTTTAGGTATAAGCAGCTGTAAAAGAGAAAGAAAAAGAAAGAAAGAAAATACATTTATTCTTGGTTTAAGGGTACAGTAAGAATATAGACAATTACAAAAATAAAACAAAAATAAAGAATATAAACAAAAAGCATGATAAAGCCACATCTGTGCAGGAATCGGAACATGTATTACAAAATTCTGGGTCAGTGCGTCTAAGACTATCTAATATGCCATCTAGTCTTAACATTTTATCTTCTTCTTTTATGACCATGTTCAATGAATTTTGACCAGCATGTCAATTCTCGTACCAAAATTCGGTTAAGTTAACTTTTATTTGTCAAATTGTCACATTCTAAATAAAACTTTAACACGACCGCAAAAGATTACAATTGCAATAGCAAAAACAAGACAATTTGACAACTAAAAATTAACTTAACTGATTTTTTAACGATTATAAGGTACGAGAATTGACATGCTGGACACCGTACGGACAATTTTACTTAATCCTTCTATAAGTAATTCTTTTATTTCAGCCATTTTAAATGTTGTATTATTTTTTCCCACATGCGATTTTAATTGTCCCCATATTAGTTCAATGGGATTTAATTCGCAGTGGATAATTCATTCAGTAGTTTTTGCCTGAAAGAGTAACAACAAACAACAAGTAACAAAAATTTCGCATTTATAATATTAGTAGGATTTATTTAAACATCCTCCTTTTATTCGTATGCCAATCGTTCATTCACTTTTGTTACACATCCCTACGAATCTATGAAATTTCTAGAATCTACAAATGTCAAATAATGAAATTAATTTTTATCTGTGAAATTTGCCGTTGGAAAAAAATACATTTATTTAAAATATAAGAAAGATAGTGGTGAAATCAAAGTAATTTACGTGTTTTCTATTGCATAAACATATAATGCTACTTTCCAGAAATTTTCATCCATATCAAAGTGTGCAATTGATGTAAAAACTAGTGAATTTGCAATATGTGGTGTTTGTTTACTAAATAAATCAAGTAAGGATGAATACGGTATACATGCATGCTCTACAAAGGAGGGGGTTGGCAGTAATGAGTAACGTAATTAATGGTGTATAGGTGTTTAGTAAAAGGACCATGTCCTGTGATGGCCCCGTTATTTTCTTTATGTGTCTACACCCAGCGGGATCCCCTATCTGAGAGACTAATGAATGATACAGAAAATTAGATCTGGATATGTTCTACTGAATTATGCTGAAAACAGAATTTGTTCCGTCTAATAAACGGAAATATAAACTTTTCTAACCGACCTCCAGCCAGCGGAATATTTATTTTGTGTCATACTCTCCAGCAGAGCCACCTTCATAAATCGCGGTCATGTTTACCTCGAAACAATGTACGTGAACCGTACATAGTGTACGTGCATTGTATATAACTGTACGCATACAGAATCGAGGAATAATGTACGTTGAAAGTGGCTCTGCTGGAGAGTATACTCCCTGGCAGCCCCACCTAGAAAAAGTATTTAGGATAGACGTAAAACAGTGGTATTCATGAAAATTGATGTACGTATATTGTTTATTATGTACGTGTTAAAAAATCTTTCTTCATTTCATTGTTTTATTAATTTTCACAGTTTTAAAATTTTTATGTATAAAACGCCTTATAATATTCATTAGCAAACAATATCAGAGTAAATATACCCAGTACAGGTACTAGGTATATTTATGTACTGGGTATATTTATTTATTAGGCACTCAAGCATAAGTATTAGGGAAGAGGAAAAATGTATTGTAAATGTAGCTACATAATGCAATGGTACCTACTTACTTTTTTATAATTGTATTAAATTACTTTTCAAGTAAGTACACACAGCAACACGTTAAGTTAGACACCCGATATAACTTTAGCTGTGCATAGTATAGTATAGAAAATCGTTCGAAAGGGACTTCGGACGACGTCATCAGCCAATCACTGCGCTAGCGCTTCTTTCACACATAGATTTAAGTCTCGTGAATGGGTGGTGGCCCACACACCTACATGCTTACACACACCTACAGTCCTACATGCGCACACGTGGACATTTCGTAATGCCCGATTTACACATCGACAAGTACAGTGGCGAGTTAAGTAGTATTTTAAGATTAAGTTGATTTAAATAGATCTTTATCCTATTTTTTGACGAGTTAAGTACGAAGTAGCCCTCTCTCTCGCGTCGCGCCAACTTAACTTGCCAAAAAATAGGATGGAGATCTATTTAAATCAACATAATCAGCAACTTACTACTTAACTCGCTACTGTACTTGTCGATGTGTAAATCGGGCTTTAGGGGCGCGGGCGCGCTAGTTTTCTTCCCATAACTTTAAAATTTAAATCAGTCGCCTCCCGGTCGTTGGATCGCTTACAATCACTAGTGCCAAATATTTACTTCGTTCGGCGTTCATGTTAGTGAAAAAATAAAATGGCGCCACAATTAACACCACAGCAAAGACGTATAATTGTAGTTCTACGGGAAAGTAGTTAAGGAAATAGAAAGAAGAACTGGAATAACGGTGAGTGTCACAGTTAACATTTTTTAATTATTGTTTAAAATAAATGCATATTAATATTCTGTCTGTTTATTTAAATAACGGTAAACTATCTTGGTATTCCTTTTTACATTATAGAAGCATTTAAAATAAAAGATAAACTAGGTAATAGTTGTATTGCAGTTCAGAGAGATAACTCTATGTTACTTCATCATAACATAGACCATTACGGCCTTATTACAGAATACGGTCTAACTATAAACCACGATTTATTACGTCACAAAACCACTGTTTTTGAAATTTGTTATTGCAAAATCAGTCTTAACGCTAAAGTGTTAAAACTGATTTTGTATTAACAAATACAAAATCATAAATTTGTTAATCCAAAATCAGTTTTAAAACTTTAGCGTTAAGACTGATTTTGCAATAACAAATTTCAAAAACAGTGGTTTTGTGACGTAATAAATCGTGGTTTATAGTTAGACCGTATTTTGTAATAAGGCCGTTAATGTCCCACTGCAGAGACGGGCCTCCTCCCGTGACGGAGGGTTACTTGGCCTACTAATACCACGCTGGCCAGACGGATTGGTATAGATGTTACTTACTCTACTCTTTTTTAATAGACCTTTATTTAATTACCTAAACAGACGTAGAGTTGGTAATAATATTATAGTAATATAGAGGAAGGTTGTGTTTCTTTGGGCTCATTAAAATCTTCAGTTATCACATTGTTACAGTTACGATTATTTATTGAATCTTGTTATGTTAATACATTTTGGCAAATGACGGAGTAAAACTTGGTTTGGTTTGAAAAAGGTGTTAGGACAATATATATAAGACATTTTATGTTACTAGTTACTAGGCCGCTGATAAACTAGTATTAATTTGACAATTGAATCAAATTGATATAGTTGGTTTATAGTTTATTAAACATGACAGGCTCGGTAGACTGGCGTTAGTGTAATCGGCTGCCCTGCATCAGGTCGTGGGTTTGAATCCCAGGCAGGATATTAACTATTTTTAGAAACTTACTATAATTATTGTTTTAGAGAACTACAATTCATTTCTGGTGGCGACGAAATGAGGAAACCGGGGGCGATTTGACGCCTCATCACAGGCGACTCTATCAAAGAGCTACCACCGCTGACCAAGATTTGGTCATTGTCGCCGCGCATACTAGACAGCCTCTCTTGAGTACGCTAGTTACAGCTACTACATATACTTAATGTAAGTTTATTTCTATTATTTGTCAAGGCATTATAATTTTATTTAAAAAGGGGGAAGTAATAATTTACTTAACTATGAACTTGTGCTCGTTAATTTCTTTTTCTATACTTATATATATATTTCCGCACTAGGAATTAATTACTCTTATGTCGCGGGGACTTTTACAAACATTTAAAAGCTTACACAAAGTCCAGACTCAGGACAATAATTTGTGGTTTACACAAATAATTATCCTGTGTGGGATTCGAACCCACGACCTTGTGCACGCGCACTACTGCGCTTGCACTACTGACCGCGCCTCCTTTATACCTACCTGTTTGTTTTTATAACATAAAAGGCAAACGAATAGACACCTTATGGTAATCGATTATAACCACCCATGGAAGAGCGCCGCCCGGGCGCCCATGGTGCCAACACGTGCTTTGCCTGTCTCTTCCACAAAGTCCTCGTTTGAGCCTCTTAAATCTGTCCCAAAGATAATTCCTATCCTTTTGCAACAATTTAAATATTTACATAAGTTCAAATTAAATACATTTAGGCTGACCGCACATTGGAGACTAGACTGTCTCAAGACTGACTTGTCTCATAGAGACAAGTCTGTCTTAAAACTAAAACGAAACAGTTTTGACTACGATACGTCGCACACATAAAACAAAACTGTTTTGTCTCATAATCAGTGATGGGATTATACTCGGCATACATGACCACGTGTTCAGTGATGGAATTATAATCGGATAAAAACTCATTTTTGAGTAAATACTCATAAACACTCGTTCCTACCCGAGTATTTATCCAAATCTTGGGATAAAAACTCTGATGCATTTTCCTATCAAAATATTTAGTTTTTTTTAATATTATAACTGGTTTTGACTATCTTTGCAATACTTTGCATCAACCTGGAAATTTACCTTCGAAAGTTACTATATTTTTAACCGACTTCAAAACAAAGAAGGAAGTTTCTTTTCTTTGATTTGTGACCATGATATAATTATTTACTTTTATAATATAATATTATTGGTAAGTAGTTATTATAATCAAGTTTGTCGTTGAAGTCCGTTTTTAATTAGAAAATTATTTTTTTTAATTCATTTTATCTTGGTTTCATTACGTAGAATACTATATTTTACCCCTCTCGAATAAATACTTGTTTATAACTAAATTCAAATATATTATTTTACTATACTTTTATTTATTTTTTAAACATATTAATATATAAGTTTTTTATTGTAATATACTTGGAACACGACAGTCTTAAGACAGACTATTGCTTTACAATATGTATGAATATGCGCACACTTGGAACAAGACGTCTAATAGACAATATTGTATCAGATAGACTAATACCGCACGGCGACTAGTCTGACTAACGATTGTCGGCTTCCCTTTTGTATCAATGCGGGCGCGCACATTAAAGACAAAACTGTCTACCGTCACACCCCGCACGCACCCCACTCTCGTCCGAGCGTTCAGAAAGTAAACACGTGCAGTGATGGGCAGTTGGATAAATACTCAAATGATAAAAACTCAGTAAATATCCAAAAGTGAGTAAATACTCGTAAATATCCGAATTCTTGGATAAATACTCAAAAAGTTCGGATAAATACTCGGCTGCATTCATGTATCTAATGTTTTGGATTTTTTAATTGTTTTTTTAACTAATTTTCATGTTATTGTTTATCTGCAGGTGTTTTATGGTTTAAAATATTAGTTGTACTACATTAATAAATGTTTGCGGCTTTATTTGTTGCTATTACACGTAAATACCAATATATAGATACATTCTTTGCGAGTAATATAGGATATATAAAACATTACGTTAAATTTAAGCGGAGCATATACGAAAAATGTTGCAAAAACGGGGGTAAATTACTACTTTTGTAAGCTTACATTGCGTGCGCTGTGTACTTAAAATCGATCAAAATTTTTCTAAGTGTCGGACCCTTCTTCCGATACTACGTGAAATCAAAAATATGAAAAAAAATTCTAAGTCCCGGCTCCATACAAAAGAGACATTTTTGATCGCGTTTTGCCGGTGATCCGTAGGTATTACGCCAAAAGTGCAAGAGAGGTTTTTGTATTATTTTACATCAATCTATACGATAAAACAATAAAATTTACATCAATTTTTTTTTGACAAAATTTTTCTAAGTTCTAGCGCCATACAAAACCGATGAAAAATTTTCTAAGTGTCGGGACCCTTTTTGCGACACCCTAACCGGCATACGTGATACTATATAGCCTATGACACTCCCCAATAAATGGACTATCAAACACAGAAAGAATTTTTAATTATGTAGTATTGATGTACTACATTTTCGAGTTAACTGCACTTTTTGTTTAGTTATTTGTTGTGAAGTAATTTATTTGATGTAAAAAAGAATATAACTGATAAATATAAATTGATATGAAATTATTTAACAAAACGACGAAAGTTGAGGACTGTCTGTATCACCAATTCATCATCTCAATTTGTTTGGTATATGATACAAAAGTTTGTTAATTGAATAACTTTTTTGTTAATATTAATTTCTTAAAATGATTTCTTTGTTATTATATTTATAATATGACTTTACTAGACTTAATACCTATGAAGAATACCAAACATTACACATCCAATAATGATATCTATACAAAATAAAGGCAATTAATAACGAAAATACTTACATGCATTTGTTTTTTCCTCAGCCGACATTTCTCCCCATCTCATATTACCTACTAGTTCCGTGACAACTTCGTCCCATTTGCTTTTTTTTAAATTTATGTCAGAATATTCCTTGCACATTTTATTAAAAAGTACAGGTCTCTTTTCAACCTCATCAATTAATTTTTCTACGAGTTCTTCGTCTGTAAACATGATGTCACGTGTTTACTTTCTGAATGCTCGGACGAGAGTGGGGTGCGTGCGGGGTGAGGGGTGTGACGGTAGACAGTTTTGTCTTTAGTGTGCGCGCCCGCATTGATACAAAAGGGAAGCCGACAATCGTTAGTCAGACTTGTCGCCGTGCGGTATTCGTCTATCTGAGACAATATTGTCTCTACGACGTTTTGTTCCAAGTGTGCGCATATTCATACATATTGTAAAGCAATAGTCTGTCTTAAGACTGTCGTGTTGCAAGTCTGCGCTCAGCCTTAAACTTTGTAAGTATTGATAATTTTTATGCATAACAAATGAAATAATGTTGAGTTAGAGTTGAAGTAGGCAATACATATTATCTATTACCTACCTATTTCCATCGTAGTTTGGTATTTTTGGACGTGTTCTAACAAGTTCCGCTTTGAAATTCCCAACGTTCGGTATATTACTCGCATAATATTTTTGTGAGCATCAAGATGGCGGGATCAAGTCTCCAATTCAAAATATAGCACCTAAAGGCTTTTGTACTACATATGTACTAATTGTACCCTAAAGCACACATTTGTACCTCTTAGGGTTAAGGTAGTATGCCTAAACTTACCTGGACCCGCTACTTTGATGTCAAAGTGGCTGGACCTTCTGCAGCGCTGCTCAGAGACTGGAAATTCACACACGAAGGTTTAGTACTGTATATATACATACATGTACTCAATTTCCAATACAATTGTAAGTGCCAAATAAAAGTTATGCGATTTAAACATTGGTCCCGCCACTTTGATGTTTTATGTTATAGCTGAAAACATATGAAAATCGTTAGATCTTGAGTAAAATCAAATGTGTATGTTTAGTACGACCTGAGTACAAAAACATATATAAATTTCATATGTATAATCTAAGTACTTTAAAAATATCTTTCATTCATCGTTATTTTATTTCCGAATCTCGTTATTTTCATAGAATTGGAGAGGTTTATGCACTAATATTATAAAACAATTTAATTTTTTTTATGTTATTTTTTTTCCAAATCCTAAAAATCAGCTGAAGAAATGATTCAAAATCAAATACACTTCTCATAAAAAAAATCGAAACAGTTGCAAGTTTGTGTTTTATAAGGATTATCCTAAAAATGTGTATATTTAGGAATATGTGTTATATATCATTTAATAGGGAATTTAATGAGGTTTTCAAATAATGATGTTAATGTTCTAAATTCAAATTAAATTTTCATAGATTTCGTATTTTGTTTAACAAGTCGTATTTGCCCTGTACGTAGTTTGACGGAAATTGATAAAATTAGGCACGTAAATGAAAAAAAAGCTAGAAAACGTTTATTTAATAACCCGTATCGCGCACCCAGAGTTCCTCGCTCCTCTTATTACTGCGTTCATGCGATGTTTACCCGCAAATACCGCCAAGTGGTGGCATTGCTGAATTCTGAACTTAGTCAGGTTATTACGGCTGAAAGATGGCATCTTAGCCTCTCGTCTTTTCATAGAATCTGCAAACGCTATCAAGAGACTGGTTTGTTTACGCGCCGTTAGAGATCTGGCAGAAAACAGGTAACTTCTGACCGAATAGATCGATTTATAGTAACACCTTTCTTACAAAGTCTACGCCTTAATGTCTTTCAACCGCAGCAGCAGCTTCATGATGAACCTATGGTGGCTGTAAGTGACTCTACAATTAGAAGAAGGTTAAAGAAACGTGGACTTGTACCGTACAAGCCAGCAAATAGGGAGGAACTACCTGCAGATCATCGAAAAGCGCGCCTTAACTTTTTACGTAATTACCTAAATTGGCCATACATCTAGTGGAGCAAGTTCCTCCTTTCTGATGAGTGCAAAATTGTATTGTATGGTAACGATGGAAGGACTAAGGTCTACAGAAGTGATGGAGAACGCTTTGCACCATGCAGGATTAAAAGAAAAGGCCATCCATGGTGGCGGTTCATGGACTGTTTGAGGAGAAATTAGTGGCAACGACAAGACCGAGTTTGTCTTTGTGTTTGGGTCCCGTCTGCCCTTTTTAACAGTCATAGGTACATCGAACAGTATCTTGAACCTCTTGTGATGCCCTATGCATATTTATTTGACCCCGGTTTAACATTTATGTACGAGGATACTAGGACAAACACCGCGAGCGTCGTATGAGATTATGTTACTGAAGTTGATATCTCTATTATTGATTGGCCAGCAAGAAGCCCGGACATGAATCCGATTAAACATCTATGAGATGAATAAAAAAGACGAATTAGTGTAAAAGATCATGCCTTAAAAACACTTAGCCAGCTTTAAAATGCAATCCAAGAGGAATGGAATAGAGCGCCTCTATTTTTGATCGTGACTCTCATCCGATCGATGAAAAACCGCACAGTAGCAGTAATGAGAGTTAGGGAATGGTATCCGAGTTATTAAATAAACGTTTCCTAGCTTTTTTTTCATTTACGTGCCTAATTTTATCAATTTCCGTCAAACTACGTACAGGGCAAATACGACTTGTTAAACAAAATACGAAATCTATGAAAATTGAATTTGAATTTAGAACATTAACATCATTATTTGAAAACCTCATTAAATTCCCTATTATATGATATATAACACATATTCCTAAATATACACATTTTTCAGATAATCCTTATAAAACACAAACTTGCAACTGTTTCGATTTTTTTGATGAGAAGTGTATTATCATGCCGTGTCTCAGGATGTAATGGAAGTAAAACAATATCTTACTCACTATCATCTACTATATTTTTTGAACTTAACGATTTGAAAAAAACAAACATATTTGAAATTCCGTGAAAAATTAACTTAAAGGGAAAATACTATACTATTTTATCTGTAATAGAGTTCATAGCTCCTCCTACATCTAGCGGCATTGGGCATTATCGTGCTCATATTTCTCGTTTATTTGGTAACTGGGAGTGTTACGATGACTTAAAGACGAAAGTTACGAAGAGTCCAACATACATAGTGCCTAATTGCTTAATATATGTACAATAATAAGTCTTATTAAACTTTATTTTTACATTTAAGTTAGTTTAATCATTATAACACAAAAAGTAGCAGTTATAATTGAAGTTAGATAATATAAATACATAATAATATTTATGTTGTTTCATTTCTGCATAAAAGTGTTCATTTCAAATATAACGATGAAAGATAGATAACTTTTAAAGTACTTATATTATACATATGAAAATTATATATGTGTTTGTACTTAGGTCGTACTAAACAAACACATTTGATTTTACTCAAGATCTAACGATTTTCATATGTTTTCAGCTATAACATAAAACATCAAAGTGGCGGGACCAATGTTTAAATCGCATAACTTTTATTTGGCACTTACAATTGTATTGGAAATTGAGTACATGTATGTACATATACAGTACTAAACCTTCGTGTGTGAATTTCCAGTCTCTGAGCAGCGCTGCAGAAGGTCCAGCCACTTTGACATCAAAGTAGCGGGTCCAGGTAAGTTTAGGCATACTACCTTAACCCTAAGAGGTACAAATGTGTGCTTTAGGGTACAATTAGTACATATGTAGTACAAAAGCCTTTAGGTGCTATATTTTGAATTGGAGACTTGATCCCGCCATCTTGATGCTCACATATTTTTTATTCTTTCATCGCAGTTGCATTTTGAAACAATTTGACTTTAATCCTTACATACTTAACATTAAGTTCAAAATTGCACATCAACATATTCTGACGGTTATTTTTTCTTTTATGAGTTGCAAAAATCAACTTAACGTAATTGAGTTAAGGTTGAAAACTCTTATCACTTTTGTTTGTTAGCTACCTAATCGACGTGTTTTATAACATGCTCCGTCTCGAAATTTTCAATGTGGCTTGTTATGGAATCTTAAAGTTTCCATCGAAGTTTGGTAGGTATCTATTTGGCGCGTGTTAATAATAGTTTTTATAAGTAGTAAAAAAAATGGGTTCTACTTGAGATCTAACTTTTTATATTATTAAAAAATAATTATGTAAATCAAATAAGTAATGGTATTTTTGTCTTTGAGTGCATTACTAAGCTGTAAAAATGTATCACCAAATCTGATCGCTATGCGCTATGCAATCTAGATTGTTTTTTTTTTAATATAGGTAAATGCCATTTCTAGTAGATGTTGTTAACTTAATATTGCGTAGTATAGTAGCATACCTAACAGATACATAATAGTGCGCAAATCGCTCGAAATCAATCCCTTAAACTTTCTACATTTTTCTTGCTTAGAACTTTCGAGGTAGGTATACCTAAATAAAAAAATGTGAACATGCACTTCTTATTGTTTAATAATTTTTTGATAAGTTTTATTTTCGTAAAATGTATCATTTTAATACGTTAGTAATGAAAGCACAAGAGCCTTGTAAGTTCATAAATAGAATTGGATTCGGATATTATGACCACTCCCAACTTAATCAAGTTTACATGAGTTTCCGACTCGTAATTCTAATGTATTCGTAGGCTAATCATACGATGTTTTATACGGTGTCCAATCATAATATTATGACATAAAACAAATCACAAATTTTCTAATTACAAAATAACATTTAACAAAATAATACCTACTTACTTGTTAAATTTACCTTTTTAAAAACTGTTGTTCAACAAACAAAAAATGTTTTTAGGTATATAAAAATTTTAATCATCATTTCATAAAGGGATTATTTTTAAAAACATGTAGGCAAAACAACATACCTATAGCATAAATAACATTTGACATTGCTTGGTAAAAGTATTATTTATTAAAATTAACTTTAATACAAAGATGACATGAAATAATAAAACAATCATAATCAACTCTTGATAGAATCGAAATGACATAAATTCAACGACAAGGTTCGTAGCCTTTTAGTAACGACTGCTGAGTCGTGCGAAAATCAAATAGAGAGACACGCTGCATTTTATAAAAAAGTGTGGCATTACAATGCCACACTTTTTTATATGCTTTTTAATTTAAATTGCTTTTAAGAATACTACTAACTAATAACTAAGAGTATTCTTAAAAGCTATAATCAAAATTACATGATTTTATATTTTACATGATTGAACATGATTTTATATTTTACATACTGTAAGCCTCGGGATCCCTTTTTTTCTCATAATGGTTTTTGTCCTAATTTTCATTGTCATTATGTTACGTATAATTTTCTTGCTCATAATAATAGTATGCCGTAATTGTTTTATAGCATACTGACTGTGTTATTAATCAAAAATATTGCATAGGTATGCTATTGTTTTTATTTATAACTTAGAAATGCATTAAGTTGTAACGCATATTGGTTATTTGTCTAATAGATAATTGACAAAAAATAGGTTTATGTTATTGATAGCTATTTGAGTCTGATAAACAAACATAAGGTTTTAGGTTAGGTTTATGTTATTGATAGATTAGTAGCTATGTATTTGAATTTGAAAAACAAAAATTATGTAATAGGCATGTAAAACAAAAATAGTTATGGTTATGCATCATAATGCTTAAGTAAATAGGATGAAATAGTAATGTTAAATGAGTATTATGCGTAACTTATGTAAGGACAAGTAACATTATGCAATGTTAAATTTAAAAAAATATAACATAATCTTAGGAATGAAAATAAAGAACCGAATAATACTGATATTATATCGATCATTTACCATAATATCTTGTTTAAAAAGTTAAATTAATAATATTCTTTTATTTCAGGTAACAATGCAAACAATACGGAGAAGACTACACGCTGCGGGACGATTACTTAATAGATTTATTTATAACAATTAATATTACAAAGACTTTATATTGTGATAGGTATTTAGTTATTTGGTGTTAAATACCAATTAAAATTGTTTTACCTTTTGTTGATTAATATTAGATTTATTTATAACAATTAATATTACAAAGACTTTATATTGTGATAGGTGTTTAGTTATTTGGTGTTAAATACCAATTAGAATTGTTTTAACTTTTGTTGATTAATACTAGATTTATTTATAACAATTAATATTACAAAGACTTTATATTGTGATAGGTATTTAGTTATTTGGTGTTAAATACCAATTAGAATTGTTTTAATTTTTGTTGATTATTATTAGATTTATTTATAACAATTAATATTACAAAGACTTTATATTGTGATAGGTATTTAGTTATTTGGTGTTAAATACCAATTAAAATTGTTTTAACTTTTATTGATTACTTAATGGATTTTCCTATATTGTAAAATTTTCAAATTATTTGTTGTATCTTTCAAGTTTGTAAAATAACGAAAAATGTTTTTATTTTTATTACAAAATATTTACTCTAACTAGTAGTTTTAATATATTCCTCCTAATATTATAAAAGGGAAAATGAGTTTTATTGTTTTTTTTTGGTATGGAGATAGGTGGGAGCCTGGAGTAGGATATAGGCTACTTTTTATCTCAAAATCATGTTCCGCAAGCGGAGCCGCTTAAGGCCTACGCAGACCAGGACGGCGGCATGGCAAGGGATTTTAATTTTTGCTAATGGAAATTCAACCGTACTGTTACAGAAATACGACTTAAATTGCTATGCTTTAAAATGATGCCGCGGCATTGAAAGGGATTTTATCGCACGGCATTTTTAATTTTAAAGCATAGCAATTGAATGTCCATTATTAAAAATTAAAATCCCTTGTCATGCCGTCCCGGTCTGCTTAGGCCTTTATAGTCATTTTGGAACCGATTAAGTAATTCAAACTAGAAAATTGTGTCAGCTCTTTAAGTTATTTTTACACTGTTCCATAAATGTCGCCAAATCATTCCGTGAATATAAGACAAAACATTATAACTTACTGTTTAAAAAAAGTCGTAAGTATTCAATACATACATACATAAACTCACGCCTTATTCCGTCCGGGGTAGGCAGAGACGACAGAACGCCACTTGTAGTAAGTATTCAAGTTTATTGAAATTGCTAATATTTTGTTAAAAATATTAATTTGCTCACAATTAAGACATTTTTGATGTATAAGTAGGTATATAATTCTTGACACGAATCGACTTTTCAGTCACGGGCATTACTTGCACGTGTCCCGGGACTCTCTCAACTCTTTATGGGCCTTCACCTGTCGTTGGTCCGGATGGGCAGGTGCTTCCCACGCGACGCCGTGGCCCGCCTCAGTTGCGTACTGCCCATTCAGCACCGCAACCTGCTGAACCGCTTTAACATGAGCTGTCTGGGTTACAGCCCAGTGAAGAAGCGCCCTTCGGGGGGTGCCACTTAGTTTTACGTGTTACGGGTACTCAGCCCACCACCACGACAAGGTGGGAACCTCGGTTGATGTGAATATAGTTTGGTTAGCTGGAGCCATAAACACGCATAATCTACCCTTCGTCTTGAAAGTTTTATTTTCTTCCTATTCTTAAATATATATATATATATATATATTTATTGCAAAAGATAACCACCATAAAGGCTGGGTAATTTAAAGATACTATTCCAATTAGTATTAATAGAACTATTAAAGAGAGAAAGCCGCTCTGTGGATGATATTAATTTACCGAACTTCAGTACAGATATGTCTACACAGCGGTTTCTTTCTGACCCACAGTTAAATGTTGCATGCAGATCAATTGACTTATTCCCATTGAAAAAACGTGTAGGTATGAGGTTCGATGGGACAATGAAATCTGCCAAGTGATCAACAATAATCTGTTAACTATCAAGCGGCAAAACTGGATTTGACGGGTTATATCAAAAACACCTCATTAAAACTCTTTGAAACTGTTACAATAATATTTCTTAAAAAAAAACAATCCCAGTATTTAAAAAGAATCACTTTACTTTTTGGGCAAATTATTTACATTAACGGTCAAGGAACTATTCTTAAAGTTAAAATGCATCATTGTAAATTAACCATACAATTTTGTAAGCATTTTCACGTAAATGTGCTTCATTTTATTAATATTAATACATTTGTAGTTCAGCAATAACAAAACGTAAATAGTATCGCGTGTTGGCCACATCGTGCACTGGCGCTGCTATCTACGTAGTAAGAGAGGAAACAACAAAAATATATCGCACACTCTCGCACGATTCGCAGCGTTCAACTTCTAATAGTTCAAAGTCCAAACAGTCTAGGTTGATAAGTCCGTGACTGTACCTATGCATATTATTCGCTATTATATCATAATTCAAATTAAAACTTGATGTAGTAAAAACAAATGACACTTGGAGGGTAGTTGTTTATTCCATTGTGATTCCGACCTTACATTATTGTTTAGTTAGTGTGGATAAGTGTAGTATTCTATAACCAATTATTTCAATTAGGTACGTATCCTATTTATTGATGGACCGAGGAAAGAAAACCCAAATGGGCAAAAAGGATATGAACTGGAGAATTTAGGAAAAAACGTTTTTATGTCAAAATAAACGTCCAGTTTATTTTGTATTTTACACTCAAAAATTATTAATTTTTTGAGGTGTTCTAAAAATTTGGTAAGTTGACAAAAATAATTTATTTTTTGTAGCTTTGAATGTACGTACGGCTAGGGCGTAGTGAAGTACGTAAGAAAGAGTTGTTATTAATGAGTACATAAATAAAACTATTGTGTATGCCGCATATAACAGATTTACTGAGAACTAATTAAATAATTTTCTTATGCATTTCACGGTTTTAAAATAACTATAATTTATATACCTACCTAACTCACAGGCTTTCAATATTAATAATATAATCAGTCTCTAAAATTATATGCATAGTAGCTATGTAGATACGAAATAATAAAGCAATAATAATGATTCTTTTAAAATAATCCTGTTTGAAATTTGGTGGAAAATTTAACAGTATTCTAATTACAAAACTTTATGGAGCATTACTAGTAATTTAAAACTCATTTTTTACAACAAAGTACTTAATTATTTTGATTAAAATAAAGTTATTAAGTAAAACATAAGAAAATAGTCTAGTTTTTAAAATCTTTACATTGTATAAGTATTATTCATATTTATACGGGTACTAGCGGCCTATCCCGGCTTCGCACGGGGTTCCCTATTTTACTGCGAAAGTTGATAGTTCGATTTTTATTATATCGAACACGGTATCGCGATCATTTATTAGTACGACGTTATCGTACATCGATGCTTTATTAGTGCGATGTAACGCTAGTGCGAAAAATCTTATTGCGAAAAATCTTAGTACGATTACTTGTTAGTTCGGTATCTTGTTAGTTCGATAATACATCGGTTCGAAACTCCTATTGTTTCATTTAATTAGTAACCTTATTGTGCATTAAAAAATATACAATTCATACACCGAGCTCGAACATGGCTATCAAGGGTTGCGTCAGGCTACTCAGTCCAAATTTTATGACGTTTGATGGAAATGTTGTACCTCTGCGCATAGTAAATTCTCCTGTACCTCGTTGTTGTGTCTAAGGTTATTACAAAACAATAGAGATTACGATGGATCAATGACCTTTTATATCAAAAATTTGCTTTACATTATGCTAAAAGTGACAATGAGGTTCAAATTTTAAATGTTAGTTTTATGTCAAGTTTTATATAATCTTCGTTATCAAGCTTAAAACAGTACCAACCAACGCCTGGCAAGGTTGCCTGTATGGCTCAGCAGAATAATGTGTTTTGATAAGATAGAAGTGATATAAAATATTGATTGTGACTATATAAGGTAGTGGCAGTGGCCTAAATGTTGATGGCGTCTTAAAAGATAAAGTAAGAAGGATACTAAATCATTATAACAGCTCATTAATGTTCCACTGCAGGGACGGTCCTCCTCCTGTGACGAAGGGATACTTGGCCTACTGATACCACTCTGGCCAGACGGATTGGTGTAGGGTTTAATTCCAAGTTTTCCTTCTTTCTATGTAAGGTAATATTCACAGATAGTCCCTTAGTCGGTTTTTACGACACCCATGGGATGAGATGGGGTGGTGACATATTGTATTCTTACTCTGTCACCACACGGATTACTTTTCAAAAAGGTGCCAATTATTTTTTACAGTAAAATAATAGATGTACTTAGGTATTTGGTTTGATTTTATTTTTAAAGATAAAATTTAAATTAAAGTATAATATTCCTCATCTACCTAAGATTAGGATTATTTTAATATACTTATTCGTACTTATTGTATATTTTTTAAAAGATAAATAAATTATTTAATTAATATGCATAATTTAAAATAAAGTAAGTAATTAATTAAATGCCATGAAACAATAGGAGTTTCGAACCGATGTACTATCGAACTAACAAGATACCGAACTAACAAGTAATCGTACTAAGATTTTTCGCAATAAGATTTTTCGCACTAGCGTTACATCGCACCAATAAAGCATCGATGTACGATAACATCGTACTAATAAATTATCGCGATACCGTGTTCGATATAATAAAAATCGAACTATCAACTTTCGCAGTAAAATAGGGAACCCTTCGCACGGGCATTATTTTTCCGCTTTTCTGTTGTAAGTTTTCCTGAATTTTCTTTGCTATAAACCTCACGGAGCCCGAGACCTTTCCAACGAATGCAAAACCGGGGAAATCGGTTCGTGCATTCTGGAGTTACAGCGTCAGGAAGTAAAACCCGACTTATTTTTATATAGTAGATTAACACGTTATATATTATTTGGTACATAAATAAATAAATATTGCTCAAACTTTCACACAACGCCATCTAGTCCCAAAATAAGCAGAGAAAATGCTTACTGTATAAAATATCATAGGCTAACTGTGTAAAATGACTTGTGAATTCATCACACCTGGAAATTATATTTCATAGCCATACTTTTATGGAACTGTTAAAACAGCAATTTTTAAAATCTTCAGAGCTTAGTTGGCATGGGTTAATGTTTAAAGTTTAGTAAAATTTTTGTATTTAAGTAGGTCTTGGTAGTTTAAAAAACAGGGGGTATGCATTTCGATAGCAAAAACAAATATTTTCGCTTATATAAGGAACACCCTATTGTATTACTTCTAAGGATCACTTTTTAATATCTATACTAATATAATAAAAAGTGAAGGTTTGATTTTTTGTTTGTTTGTTTGAATTGAATAGGTTTCAAAACTACTGAACAGATTTGAATTATTCTTTCACTGTTGCAAAGCTACATTTTTCCTGAGTGACATAGACTATATTTTATTTTTTTTAAAGAGGGATTTTTACTTAAATTACGATAAAGTGTAAAAGAATATCAAAAAACAATATTAATGCCCGTGCGAAGCCGGGACGAGCCGCTAGTCTAAAATATAATGTTTCACTGAACATAAACGGATACATGTTGGCCAAAAATAATTATTTGTAAGTGTGAAAAAAATACCTTTGAGTGAAGTAGTGTTTTTAAAGAGATAAGCATGAATTTATCGTTACGTATGTTTTTTAGGGTTCCGTACCGATTTTGAAAAAACGGAATCCTTATAGGATCACTTTTCACTTTGTTGTCCGTCTGCTTGTCAAGACCATTTATCTCAGCAACAAATCAAAAAAAATCATCGCCCTTTTGTCGCAAATTTTCGACCAGCAAGGGTAAAAATCTACAGGGTACTTCCAGTCTACCTACAAACTTGAAATTTGGCATGAAGCTAGGTCTTATAGTAAATGTAAAGGAAAAATTACGAAAACCTTAAATTTTTACTTCCATCATAATAAATTTTGATTATTTCGTCATACAATTTTGGCGGTTAAAATGTTTGTTGACAGCTGTCAAATTTGACAGATTAGACGTGACGTCATAGAATTTTTACAGATGAGTCGTGACGTCATAGAATTTTTGATGGATGAGACTTAACGACACAGAATTTTTGACAGATAAGTCGTGACGTCATAGAATTTTGGCAGACAAATATTTTTTGACAGCTGAGTCGTGACGTCATAGAATTTGGCGGCAAAATAAATAGGCTTGTACGGAACCCTCGGTGCGCGAGTCAGACTCGCACTTGACCGGTTTTTATTTATGTAATATGAGCCAAGGTTTTCTTTCCTCGGTCCATCACTAAATAGGATACGTACCTAATTGAGATAATTTGTTAGTTGGGTGGTTATAGAATACTACACATATCCACACTAACTAAACAATAAAGTAAGGTCGGAATCACAATGGAATAAACAACTACCCTCCAAGTGTCATTTGTTTTTACTACATCAAGTTTTAATTTGAATTATGATATAATAGCGAATAATATGCATAGGTACTTACTTGAAAAGTAATTTAATACAATCATAAAAAAGTAAGTAGGTACCATTGCATTATGTAGCTACTACGTTATACTCGTGAACGGGTGCTACTTGGGGTGACTGGTCGACCCTGACATTAAGTAATTTTCATTTTTGTTACACCACTTATTTATCTAGGGGTTAATTTAGTTGAGCGACGTTCTTATTACTAGAAAACTTTATAAATGTGATTTGGTGCTTCCACTTTTTTGTACTACCTACATGACGAATCTTCTAGTTTAAGATATTTAAAAATGTATATTGATCCTTTAGTGCAATCCTTAGTTTTTATATGGTATACAATGGTTGCAGCACTTTGTTACAGTTACAAAATTGTTGTAAAATTATAGAGACGTCTAAAAAATGCTGCTTTAGAGTTTGTTACGCCGCTTCTTCTCTATTAGCGCCTTGGAAGCGGTGGTAAAGTTTGGAAAACTTTTAATGTAAACTTAGACTAAGTAGTTTTAAACTGACGTCAATAAGCTATTATTTTGTAACATTATGTTGAAAAATAAAGAAACTGAAACTACATTTACAATACATTTTTCCTCTTCCCTAATACTTATGCTTGAGTGCCTAATAAATAAATATACCCAGTACATAAATATACCTAGTACCTGTACTGGGTATATTTACTCTGATATTGTTTGCTAATGAATATTATAAGGCGTTTTATAAATAAAAATTTTAAAACTGAAAATTAATAAAACAATGAAATGAAGAAAGATTTTTTAACACGTACATAATAAACAATATACGTACATCAATTTTCATGAATACCACTGTTTTACGTCTATCCTAAATACTTTTTCTAGGTGGGGCTGCCAGGGAGTATACTCTCCAGCAGAGCCACTTTCAACGTACATTATTCCTCGATTCTGTATGCGTACAGTTATATACAATGCACGTACACTATGTACGGTTCACGTACATTGTTTCGAGGTAAACATGACCGCGATTTATGAAGGTGGCTCTGCTGGAGAGTATGACACGAATATTTACCAAAATTAAGTCTGGGGAACTATATATTGGTATTAACTTTTAGTTCTGTATTTTTTCTGTTAAACAAAATAAAAAACATACTTCTAATGCCCTTACTTCAGCCACAATCAAGCTGAAATGAAACCTCCAGTCAACGGACTTTTTCTTTCAGGTACATTTTTTTGTATCTTTTACACTAAATTGATAACATTTAAATTATTTACGACTCGAAATCGATTCAATAGAGTACATGCATTCATATTATACTTATATCCATCCTTACAAATATTAGTATTTATAATATTAATTAATGGAAGATAATACAGACTGATGACATTATTTTGTATTTTACCCACTTACTAGCTTTCAAATTGTATACTTTTAGTTTTTATACTAGATGTACGAAAAAGTAATTCAAGTAAAATTATAGTCGTAAATAATTTAAATGTTATCAATTTAGTGTAAAAGTTACAAAAAAATGTCCCTGAAAGAAAAAGTCCGCTGACTGGAGGTTTCATTTCAGCTTGATTGTGGCTGAAGTAAGGGCATTAGAAGTATGTTTTTTATTTTGTTTAACAGAAAAAATACAGAACTAAAAGTTAATACCAATATATAGTTCCCCAGACTTAATTTTGGTAAATATTCCGCTGGCTGGAGGTCGGTTAGAAAAGTTTATATTTCCGTTTGTTAGACGGAACAAATTCTGTTTTTAGCATAATTCAGTAGAACATATCCAGATCTAATTTTCTGCATAATTCATTAGTCTCTCAGACAGGGGATCCCGCTGGGTGTAGACACATATTTTCTTTCAGTTGTGGCCTAGCAGTACCTACGTCTTTTAATGATAACTTCTTAATATGCCAGCTCTTGTAGCAATAGTCTGACTGTTCGCTTGAAAAAAAAAGTTGTTAATAAATTGCCCTAGTTCGGACAACCGTACTATTGCTTCAAGAGGTGGCATTTAACATTAAGAGATGAGACAAGCAGTAAGCAGAGTCCTTTTTCCGTGGCTACCCGTCCGGTATAATTTGTTCCCAGCGTCATTCGCACAGGGTGGACAGCACATTGGTCATATGATTTATGATTAAAAGAATAGTGAAATAAAACTTCATTTATATCGGTTGACATTTTATTTTGGCAATGCAAACAGCGATAACACAAACATGGCCGAACGTCGAATCCGTTTCGAGTCGCGATTTACATTGTGCTATTATAAAACAAAATTGGATAATTTTTCATTTAATAACTACGGTTTAATATCACGAGTACATAATTGTAATGTTTTAAGGATTTTATTTCCAATGTCTGCTTTTATGTTTTTTTAAAAACGTTTATTTAATTCGGAGTTTTTATCCCGTTTTATAACCCATCACAACTTATCCAGTTGTAAGTAGTATATTCTAAGAAGGTGTTTTTTTCGATTAAATAAATCAAAAAACTACTGAGAAACTGGTCAGAGTTCGCGGAAGACAAGGAAAAGGAAGGCAACAGGGGAGACCTTTGCCCAGCCGTGGGATAAATAGCTTTTTTAAAAAAATCTTTGTTTTAAAAGATGCCTTACTTGTTTTAAAATGGTGAAATTAAAGCCTTTCGGCATCCAAAGTATAAAATATCATTTAAAGTACTAAGGTTTTTTATTAAAGTGATCACGTCATTACGAAGTGATCTTGAGTTGACCTTCTAGGTGCAAGATTTTTTGTGTAGTCTTAGGCAATATATGCACACATAATATAACATTGTATTAATCTTTGTAATGCATACACGTTTATGCAAATTAAAATTATGTACTTAAAGATACTATAATATACGGGGTGGTTACCTAGTAAACATCAATTTAACGGATATAAAAAACATCCAAACTCAGGACAATAATTTATGGATCACACAAAGAATTGTCTTGCGTGGGAATCGAAGCTGCGAACTCACGGCAGTCGCTTCCGCAAACGTCACGCCTCCGAGGCAGTTTTGCGCACTAATATGCAACAACTTTAACCCGGTCGACTAAAATAGCGCTACCTACGTATACGTCAAGTATCAAGTCAAATCTGACTATGCGAATAGCGGAAGATGCTCGAATAGGTACTTATGGTGCGATAAATGCGGCACTTATTGTTATTGATCAGTTTTACACTATATTATGGGACCATTCACCACATGTTGCTGCAACCTTTTATGGTACCAAAACATAATAATTTATACAGTGTATTAGTTTCCTGTTATTAATTATCTTAAGTTAGCTAACTATCTTAAGATCTGCGATGCCAGTGTGTTATTTAAAAATAAGCTTATCTACACAGCGGAAGGAAGTATGCCCGCCGTTGCAGGCATAAAAGGGCACGACATTATAATCACTGCACCGTCATAAAATATTGTTGGTAAAGATGATAAATGAGGAGGCAAAATATTGGATCATCACTGTTTTACTTGGATTAGTAATGTTAGACCAAAAAAATATTGACAAATGGTCATTTGACAAACAATGTTTCACCAATGTTTATTACGCAAACGAGATACTTAGCCTCGGCCTCCACATAAATAAAAGCAGACATTGAAAAAGTAAAAACCTCAGCAAGCGAACACTAAATTAACTAATTTCCCGAACTATATATTTACACGACGAGTACAAAATCTTGTGTATCTATTATCAGCACACGTCCAATTCCAGTGTCCTGAACTATAAGGCCTGGCCGGAGCCACATCGCAATCACTCCAATTCTATCTACTTCATTATTATTATAATTTACGTGTAACTTTTAAACTCAATAACATTGACCTTTCTACAATTAAACGGTTACTTTTATTTAATGTCTTTTAATCTTTTTACTATATTGTATTTAACTTATTCAATTTTAATATCGTGTAAGAATGGGAAAGGCGCAGGCCCGTCTTCTGTGCCGCGTATTGGGGGAGACCTATGTCCAGGAGTGAACTGCGATAGGGTAGTTGATGTACGAAATTGTGTGCAGACATCAAGATTAATTTCATTTAGCACTGTTTATCCTATAATTATTTTATACATGATTTGCAACTATTTAAAAATGTATCTGATAAAAAGAAGAGGAAGAATGTCTTGGAAGGATGGTACAGAACTGTTTGTATCACTATGTTTTCCTCTTAAATATTTCTTTACTTCTTTTCGTATTATTAACATTTATAACTAGAATACCCTCTGTACCATATTATTCAGGTACGTATTATCTAACTCTAAGGCTTTAGAGACAAGTGTGCGTAAAACTTGGATGAACCGAAATAGTGTTGGTTCATATGTATTAAAAGTCTTCTACACCGTTTAATTTTAGAAGTACCCATGTTACAAATGTACATACTTGTAATAAGCCTAATTTAATACCTACATATATTTATTTTTATAAATATTGTAACCAAAAAAAAACAATACGTTCATTAATCATACGGAAACATAAATAACCTTCAGGTACACTCGTCATAAAATATATATTAAATATTTTAATGTCATTATTAATATTTACGGCCGTTGTGTGCAGTCATTTATTTTAAATAAGTAGTAATAATATAATATTATTTATTTATAACATTTTAACGTTTAGAACTGTTTTCAAAGTAGTTGGGATAAGTTATGTCCTACTGTCTCAACTAAAAAAAAATCAGAAATCTTGGGGAAAATGCGAGCGCAAGAGCCGTTCGCAAGAAATTTAAGGGACAAACTAACATACCATTAAAATCGATATCGGTATTTAAAATCTATATTTTAGTAATTATTCGTTTATATCGGTCCTTCATTTGTTCTCAAGAAATGAGCTGATGTACCAGTCTGTTTTGTGTACGTTTTTACGATATTCACGACAGTCTTGACAGGGATTGTAACTTTAGATTAACACCTTGTCGATTCTGACTGACACATGAATAGTGATCAGATCCCTGGTCTGTGGCAAGAGACCAATAAACACCAATCATCAGGTAAAGAAATCCGAAAATAGTTCACGAATTTCATATTCATAAGTCAACATCCTTGAAATTACAGTCCTAAGCGTTCAACTCATTATTTAAAAGATATTTTTAAACAATATAACCATGAATTCAGTATATATATATGTACTTATAATAAATAACCAACGATTACATATTTCGTTTTAATAACAACTTATTGCTTAATATGTAACTATCTAAGCAGCTTAACAAACTATAGGTATCAAACAATTTTCACCACTTTATCTAATTAATATGCAACAGTAAATTCATTTGTACAAAATAAGACAAAGAGCCAGTCAGGAGTTCTTTAGGTGTCGAGTTTGAACCGGGTGTATGGTTCAAAATAAGATGTAGGTACAAATGATGAAGACTCTGGAAAAGTAGCAGAGAAGATCTCCAGAAAAGATATTTGTAAAAGTGCAGCAATGGAGCCAACAATCTGACACAAGATATTACGTATCTTGTTGTATAATGTTATCTATTGAAGGCGATGGAAGACTTCATTTTATTGTCATAACCTACACTCGTGGATATTGACCATAAAAATTTTGAACAAGTCAATTTCCAAGTAAAAGGTCTGCTTAGTTTGAGACTAGGCGGCGTTGTGTGAATGAGTAAAGAATATTCTTATAAAGTATTCCTTTGATGATAGACTCAGAGTTTTAAGCCCTATTGAACGATAAAATTTCAAGGTGTTATTATAATGTCAGCCAAAACATGTTCACTGCTGCACGGATGTGCACTGAACATAAGACAGCTAACGTATCAATGAGTTTAGTTCTGTGTCATCTCATCCATCGAACTTTCGCTAACTTCATAAAGTCACCGGGCCATTGAGCGTGGGATCTAGGTACCAACAATGTCCATCAGAAAGCCATTTTGCCACATCGGATATCTATCTATTTGGCGCGGAATGTGCCCTGCACATTGCTAGTAAAATCGAGTAACTGTAAGCGCTATAATAGTCACTTTGATTCTCCTGTGGATCTCCTCATTTAATTTCAAGATGTTATGTTGTATATTAATTATATAGTATGTAACAAAGCGCATAATATAAACGCAATTAAACCATTATACTCGTACACGTCCTTCTTATAGTAATTTTAATGTTCTTAACTATATTGTTTTTACAACTCTATCGTTTAACTAGTCTTATGTATTTTTTTTCTCTCGGCAGTTTCGAGGTCTTGTCATATGTTGTCGTTCCTCATTGTAGATAAAAATAAACTATTCAAGGTATTTTTCATTAACATTTGATATTTTTAAAAAGTATTTCTATTCGCAAGGTTTTAATAATGTGAATGTTAGTTGTACTTGTATTACATTAACTTTATTTGATAATAAGGTTTATATTGACAAATAGAAGCGGCAAATTAGTTGAAACAGTTAATATACTACAAAGCTTAATGATTTTCGACAACATATCACTGAGACTAGAATCTCCGAGCACCTAACTATAAGCACAAGCATTACTTACAATATCAACAAGTGGGATACATTCAGAACATTCTCGGGGAGACATCGATGGGTTCATTTTCTACATTTTATTTACATTCGGTGGTACTTCGATGATCACGCCTAAACCTTTTGCAATCACTCAGGGTCTATAAGAATGTTCTACGAGAACTACGGCGGGAAGAACTACTAATCATCTGTCTTTTTATTGGAGAAGAACATAATGTTCTGAAGCTTCATAGAGATAGCTCAATGTCCTTTAATTTTTTGCACTAATCAGAACAGGATTCAATGATTAATAGCATTTATAATTCAGTTATTGTCGAATTATAACATCAAACTAGTCCTCTTTCTCATTTGATTTGCTGGTTCCTTCTTTCCTTTAACTGGTGTTAATTTCCAGCCCATGAGCTTAACGTAAAGACAAAGCAGTGTTTTGTGGTGTGCGTATATCACACGCTCTGAATTATGACTTGAAGAAACAGAGCGATAGAAATCAGACTAATATTAGTCTTAGTATAAGATTGAACCATCAGACTTCATTTCTTTTGTCCACAGCCATAACAGCCTCGTAGTAAATTGACGGTCTACATCCAGGCGATAGCTGGCGAACCGTCAGACGACAGGGAGTCTAATGACCGCCGAGTCGTTTTGTTGGGAGGCTGATGTCAGTAAAGCGAGGAGCTGGAGCAAGGACCATCCACTCCCTGCAGCTGCTGCTCATTGTTTGTCATCAACTGAAACAACAATTATTTGAAGACATTTTTTGAGTTTTGGAATCTGGAATCTACAACATATTTAACTATTAATGTTTTATACTATTATTTTCTTTCTTTTCCATTTTATTCATTGTATTCTCAAAGTGCAAAGAGCTTGAAGCGATCTACATCTTAATGTTTTTAGATATCACATATTTTTTGCTTTTATGTAACTCACATACTTATTATTACCTATTATGATTTGCAGTTAGGTACTGGAAGTAGTGCATCAAACTACACATACCTAAGTAATTTTCTATACTTACAACACAATTTTCTAAAGGATTTCAAGGTGTATAAAGAGAGTAATGAATACCTTCAAACACTAATGGTCAGAAAGGGTAACACATATGACTTTCTATGAAAAATAACTGCATTGGTACTACAATGTTTTTTAGTTTTAGTTAAAAAATATATAATGGATTCATACTTTGAATGAAGTTGTACTAGGTACTATTTGAGGGGGTCTCGAACTTCTAGGTAATTGTTTGAGAAGAACTTTTACTCGGATTCTATTTATCGAAACACTACTTGTGTCAAGAGTTATTATTGTAATTAAACGGTTCTATGAAAATATATTTTCGAATCTAAGAAAATCATGGAGTACAATGAATATAGTCGTAGTAACTCATAGATCATTTATTGTATAATTCAGTTCATCTATCTTAGTTTTAGTTTAACCTTTTCTGCAGTTTAATAAACGTTCTTGGCCACAAAATTTATAACTAAGTATTTGGACTTGCTATACTTTTTCATGGCAATTTTGACTGGAGTAAAAGAGCAACTACGCCGTATTTAGTTACTTATCTCTGACAATGTCTAACAGATTGGTCTATGTTATTGTTATTTTAAAATTCAATTAATCAATCAATCTACTAGCCTATAGCAGTTCTCTCGCATTTTAATCTTGCTGCAGTAAAATTTTATTTGAAATATTTATTACATCAAACTAACATTTGAGCATGTTGCGTAGCATTTTCATAAAACCGTTTCTTACGTAGACCTAACCTTATGTATCCGCTACTGAGGATAGAGGAATGATCATACTTCTCTAATTTCACATACAGACGGTAGCAGTCCATCTGTGGAGTTGTTCGGCGAGCGAGGCGACGGCGTCGGGGCGTGCTTCGGTACCTCGCGACCTGACGCCATCTTGTCGTGGAGCTGAGCGAGGCGCATACTCATCTGCCGTCGTTCCTTCTGTTCCCGTTCCTTCTCCCACCTCCTCGAACTGTAGCTCCTGACTGACGATGAACTGCTCTGTACCGAAGTTAAACTTGGACGTCGCGAACCTGCATAAAACGAATTCTATTACCCGTCTGCTTTGGGTAGAAATGAACAAATAAGGCGTGCAAAATCTGTGTATCTTTCATGTTATGAAAGTGGTCGGCTTGATTATTTTAACTAATGTGTTTGCCATGAAAGCTTAAGTTAGTTGCTTCAGTATATTCATTGGACATGTAACAATAATTGTTAACGAGGTCTTACAATGTACCAACATCAAGCTAAAGACAGCATTGAAATTAACACTAATATAATTACAATACTGTGTACCTATACTGTATAGATTATAAAAAAGCGAAACTTTGTAATCATCGAACTACAGTTACTGCAAATACTCCTAATATACGATAAAATTACAAAAATACTAAATACGACAAAATGGTTTGGATTAGGTTATTTAACTTTTACACAAAGGGGGTGATATCGAAGATAATTATAAGTTTGAAGATAAAATAGATGAACGTACTGTTGAGAGAATAAAAGAGATGAGTAGTAAAACTACTGATTTATAAATTCTTTGCTTGTACGAGAAAAAAAACAGAGATTAGTCAAAAACGACATAAGATATAAACTGTAGAAGATGGTAAAGATCAAGTACGTTCTTTGTAAGAAAGTTTCAAATGTAAGCGCTTACATGCACAGCCAGTGACAATATATGTACATATAGAAGCTGGAAGCAGTGCTGGGCCATGAAACTGAAGCTTTCGCTCATCCTTCCGATTGTGCTTGAGTACAGCACCACATGTATGTTAATCGCGGTGATATAGCTTACAAATTAGGTTTGAAAAGGAATCATTGGAGTAAGTAATAATTTTAAACGTGAGATACAAATGTTAAATAAAGATTTAAGATGTTGTTTTAGTTCGAAAGTAACAGAAATATGAGTCGTTCTTAAGCTATCTTTGACTGTAAAAAATAAATCTAAGTAATTAGGTACAGGTAGTATTTTTGGAGCTGCTTGACTAGTTCCAGACCATGAAGAAGCTTATAATTGTTATTAGCAGTAAGCTCTGCTAAATGCCTTTAGACGTAGTAATCAAAAGCTCAAGTGAAATAAAAAGCGATCAACTTCCATGCAGCACTGCGTGGAACATGTAAAGCAAATTTATAATACATACAGATTTGGTAGTTCTTCAAATCCATTTTTGGATCTTCAGTTTCGTTAGCTCGTTTAATTAATGCGTGGGAAATAGATAGATAGAGTAGGACCATGGCCATCTTGCTCTTGCCACCAAACACTTCATCCTGCGACTTCGCGCCACAAGCCCAGCCAAACAAGTAAAGCTCCACATTAAGCTATACTTACGTAAATAACATCTGATACCAAATATGCTGAGAAACGATATATTGGGAAATAAAAAAAGGATACTAGAAATAGTTTTATGCCCTCGGATTTTACTAATACAGGTAACTAAGTATCCATTTGATTCGCAGTACCCATTTATCCGCCTAAATAAACTACATTTGATTCCGTGAAAAACTACGTAAATAAAGCGGTAAAGTTAATAGGGCAAAGTTCTCTGTAATTTGATGAAATTGTAATTAAAATGTATGATTCAAAGGAAGAAACTCGAGATCATTTACCTACTTTTTGATTAAAATATGAAAGTTTTCCGAATGTGATAATATCGGTTTCTGCATATTTGGTGAGTTACTTTGGTCGTATGGTCGCTCAGTCGCAGACTGCAGTCAGTCCGTGGTCGCTAACAACGAGACGCAACATCTAACGGACACGGGCGGGACACGTCTCATGCGTACACCGGCACCTCCCGAATGCTTGCGCACTTTGCTAACAAAGTTCCGGTCATCTGCTCGCAAAAGGATCTCCGAGTTATGAGAAGGCACTCACTTGAGGTTAGTTTTAGAGATGAAAATAGGAGCAAGTGAATTGTACCAACACCTTTCTTTATTTGGTGCATAAAATTGGACAATGTTAAAATATGAAAGGCGTATTTACAAGAATAGACGGCATTTTAAATAATCGATTCGATTTTACGTTTTCGAGGTAGATTAGCTACCCGAGGAAGGTTAGGAATACGTCGAAAAGTTTAAAGATTCGACCAAAACAGTTTCCGAAACGGAAAACAGCAAAGTCCTCGTGAGCATTCGGTCGACGCGGCCGAGGTGTTCGCCGCCCAGACACCGAGACGTGCAGATGATGGGGCCGCGCTGCATACATTATCCAGATCACCTTTGGCGGCGCACTTAGGCGGGTGCGCGCCGCCGTCCCGCCTTACAGCCGCGCCCCGCACGTGCAGGTGGCGCGAGATGAGCAAGATGGCCGCCGTGCGCGCCGCACCTGCGCGCGACGCCGACACCGGCACCCCGCGCCGCGACGCGCGCCGCGACCCCGCCGCGCCGCCCACGCTCTCCTCCAGCGTGCCGCTCGTGCAGCCGCTGCGCGACGACGCCCGCGACGACGCGCGCGTGGCGCTCAGCGTGCCACCTGCCCGAACACAAACATGCTCTAAAACTACGTACTTCTGGACGTGAACTAACACTACCATTAACAGTACAATAATTTTAAAACTTTTATTGATTACGGTTCTACGAGCGGAAGTTTCACGAAAGCTTATTCCATATATTAGTTTATAATTGGCGGTACCTGTATCATTAAGCGAATATAGGCACGGTGGGGTAAGACGCGCATCGGCAAGGTGGGTCGGGTGATACCGCGCCTTGGTATATAGATGAAGCACCATGCACAAGAGTCCCGCTAAGACGAAGATGCCCGACGCTACGCCCAGTAACGTCGGCATGTCGGCTGTCAGCAACACCAAGTCTGGAATTGCACATATTTGTAGAATATTCTGAGAACTAGCGTCAATAATCACATTCAAAACAAGATCCTAAAGTCTATCCAGTTGGAATAAAGAATATCCAATGTCTTTGAAGTTAGCACACTGCGTTAAAACGTTTGATACAGAATATCACCAAAATAAAAGTCACTTTGGTATTATCACTAGCTTGACATAAGTATTAAATAAGGAATTACTTATCCAAATAAGAATGTATTGAATATTTTTGTAATTTACCTTCCGTACAAAACACCCTTTGCGTCGGTCTGTTGTGACTTGTGCTGTGGTACCCGGGATCGCACTGGCAATACGCGTTGTGGTTGACTTGAACACATGACGAGTGAACATCGAAAGCTCGGCACGTTTGACGATAGAAGCACTGCTCTCCAAGTTTTTTCGCTGGAAAAAAATAGCCCAAGTATTAGTATTAGTGACTCCACTAAAAACAATAGAGCATCAAATAGATCAGGATGTAACAGAGCTGAACAACAATGGTAAAAGGGAGATCCCTCATATGGTAGTCCGGCAGGGTCTGGTAAAGGTTGCGGATGAACAAAAATAAGAAATATCCACCTCTTAAATTATCTAGAAGTAATAAAGAATGTTCTTAAGCAGCGTCAGTAATAACAACTGTTACATTTATTTTAATTAAGTATACTTCTTTTGTAAAGACAAGAAAATTTTCTGATTCCGAGAACGACGTTGTTTACTTCAATATTTCGTCATTTGTTTCTCGTTCTGCAAAGTTTTATAGCAACGGAACTTTAACTAAAAGGGATGAAAGAGGACCTTGAAAGCTATAGAACAACGTTGAAACAAATAATCGTTACGTCTGGATTGATTAAACGCTTTTGTTTGGTTTTAAGGTTTCAATTTACAAGGACGAACGGGAGGACGAAACTCGGTTTGGTGCTCAAATTGATTTGTTTGGAGTTCCTCTGTTATTTTGGGTGAATTTTAAAAAACTTTGTAGATTGTCATAAAGATTTTATACCCAAAAAAATAATGTGTGAAAAACTTGCATATTTACAGAACAACGACAGCGAGGTTGTTGTCTATTTAAACCAATTTTTACTTAATTGTAGGTGGAGACAGGTATAGTGAGATACACATCTATAGACTTTTGGATAAGGCATATGACCATGAAAGAACATCCAGATTAAGAACATTTTTTTTTGGATCACACAAAGTATCAAGTAAGTCCTGCAAACGATCAAACCCGAGACCTTCGCTTCCGCTACTGTCACCTTACCAGTTATAGTCTGTATATTTGTATACAGACTGTATTCTTCTGGAGTGCTAAAGGCTTCCGGAGTGTTATAGGATATGATGATGATGAAGACTTACGTTTAGCACATCCTTTGGCGACGCCGAGCGCGACTGAATGCTTAGGATCACATTGACACGATGCTGTGGTTGGGTCGCAGTATACGTGCAGGAGTTTAGAGTTGCATGTGAACTCACACGGCGAGCCCAAGTACATGCCCTTTTCTGTAACAGGTTAAATAGTTCATGTAACTAAAGAAAGGAAATATGATAACACAGGTAGGTAATTTGGTCTACACATTTTACACTCTTGGATGCACTTTCTTTTGCTGTAATCTCAATCTCTTTATCACTACTGAATGATGATACGTGGCGTAGGGTCATGATTTATTGAAACCCCTTGAAAATAAACTTTATCAATAGGTAACGGAAGATGCTAGAAGTCGAGTGTCCTTCTCTAAATTAACTCATAAGAATAATAAAAAATAACGACTTCGGTAATTATCTTTTGATCATTTCCTGACGTATAGATATACGAAGTACAAGACCGCGCGGAGAACTAACATTTGCTCCTACAAATATAAAGACTTCCTGGTCTATATCCTACAGTGGACGCCTTTTGGTTGATATGATAATAAACCAGAGCAAAAATACCTGAATGTATGTAACTTATAGGTATAAATAAACGATCGTAAATTGTAAAATAGACTTGTCGAGGCTTGTGATAGGGCCATATTCTGGCTGAAACCATGAGGATGTCGAGAAATAAACTGTAAAATTAACCTTATTATTATCAAGCTTGCATTACACAAAACATATTCGACTACTGAGTAAAGTTACCTTTTTAACTGTTAATAATTAAAATGCAATATAAAGCTGAAAGCATTCCTTCAAAATAATTTCGACAAGAAACAAGTAACTTAAGCTTTTCAGAGACAATGTTTTTAACTTCAAGTTAAAACTTTTCTAATAACAGCGTTCGTAATTAGTTATAAGTAGACAATAAGTATCAAGCATTTTTGTTTGAAACATTATATCCTTTACAATGTATAGAACAATATCAAATATCGAGGTCAACAAGGAAACTTTATTACAATGGTATCGCATGATGACCATTTATCAGAGCGAGATATGAGAGTTGCCACGAGGACTAAATAATAGCTGAGTCTTAAGCCCAATTTACACATCGAAAAGTACAGTAGCGAGTTAAGTACTAAGTTGTTGATTAAATTGATTTAAATAGATCTCCATCCTATTTTTTGTTAATTCAACAACTTACTACTTAACTCGCTAATGTACTTTTCGATGTATAAATCGGGCTTTAGGGCTTGGTAGCTCCCATGTCCAATAGAACTTCTCTTGTACCGTGACGTCAAAGATGGCAAACAGTAAAGTTATGCACTTTACTAATCATGAACCAAAGAATATCAAAAAATATCGATCCGTTGGAAATGGCCTATTTCTATATCTTTATCCTTATGAAGGTGGCTCTGCTGGAGAGCATGACACAACAGCATGGGTAGTTTTTTTATGGTTTTTTTGTTCCTGTTCTGTAAAGTTATGCTCTACCTTATGTTAAAATATAATACGCCACACTCATGTATTATTGTCAGAGTAATTAGAGTTCATTTATTATAATTATTTTTTTTATGTAAAGGGAGGCAAACGAGCCAGGAGGTCACCTGATGGTAAGTGATCACCGCCGCCCATGGACGCCCGCAACACCAGAGGAATCACAGATGCGTTGCCAAAGTAGTTGTAGTTATTGTCAGAGTAAATAAAAAGGTTTCTTCTAAACTAAGACCAACAACACAATATAATATCTTCACTCGTAACCATTTTAATTAAAGTCACACGTAATGCTTCAAATAAAATATAATATATCATCGAAGGTCTATTTGTTGATAAACTTAAAACCAATAAAAAGAGTACAAATGTAGAAGTTTCAAGGCGAAGCGGCTGCGTCCTCAATCGAACGTCGAGCAGCTTCCGGTGGAGCCTACATCCGCTCCTCCCACACTACTTCCGCCTAACTTGTACAATATAACTTACTATTGAATTAACGTTGAAATAAAAGTAGTTAGAAGCCTTTGCTATATGTTATATAATCCATAACTGTATGTTTTAAAACGATAAAATATTTCATGTGAAGAATTAAGAAGAAGTACAAAGTCTATTTTTATCGTAAACATGGATAAAGAAGGATTGACTAACCGGGAACAGATAGTGGCTATTCGCTTTTTTAGCATGGGTGGTATTAGTAAAAAAAAATACATTTACGAAGTTTCGCAGCGGTTATTCATGCGGCTGTAGTGAACGAATCCTAAGCTAAACAAATTATTTGTATGATACACGAACGATTATCTTCGTTCATCCATCGAACCATCAAATATTTTTGTCCGTTATTTTATGTTTTTAGAAGGCACTGCAACACAGGGACCCCCAATGCGTATTTTTAAAGCACACAAAAAGGAAGTAAAGAATAATACAGGAGATTATTCAATTCAGTGTTGCTAACACCAAAAAAAAAATAAAGCACCTGACAGACGTCATAAATTCTAAAAATATATTCATGAATCATTTCTAAGTAAAAGGCTCTCAAGTTTTATACACAAACGTAGTAAGTAGGTATATATGTACAAGTTGACCTCATTACGTAAAATACTTACGAGTTCCGAATCTGGTGATGAGATATATATGGAAATGTTGGGGACCGCCATGCGTTGAGTCGGTCGATTTGCCCATATATAATTCAAGAGTGGTACTGAGGTATATGAGTTCTAACGACTGATTATGAGGGTCCATGGTCACATTAGAGAATTAGGCAGGTAATTATTTATTATTCTGTTTCTAAATGAGTGTATGTACTCATTTAATAATACCTACTTGCAAGAAATGTTGGGACAAAGGGGGGATGCCATATTCATGTCCTACCATATTTCTTTAAGCATAGGTCATATGCTACTATCATGATATATCCGGTCGTTCCCATATACGAGTATGTTATCAACAAGCCACATTTATACAACCGCGTTACCGGCTACTAATTTGTAACAATCGCAAGCAAATTACTGAAATTGTTAGGTATTATTTATTATGTTATCACCATATCAGCCAATTGTCTACTGCTGGTCATAGGGCTCCTCTAATGTTCACTTAACGCCGTATTGTGCCTCCTCATAAATGAACATCAACCAGGTCGTCTGACCGCTTTCCAAGTATTTTCCGGTACGTATTTGTTTAAATAATGATTATACATTATTATAAACTTGCTTATTACTTCTGTCATAGGTAATAAAGCGTGGCATTTGACCTCTGCCTATTCCTTTGGGAGAAAGTATCACGCTTTTTGCCTGTACTTACCTATTCGTAGTATTGTGTTATTTATTTTTACCAATGACATGGCATGGCATGTAACTATTGATCGTCAAGAAATAAATGAAGAACAGTACAGGAACAAGGACGGATGGGAGCCATGAAGTGACTTTTCTCTTCAGTTTCTACCTGACTGACATACTCTACCATAGTAATTTATTAAAAACTAAAGGAATATTTGAATTATCTATTATTCTTAACATTTTCTTTTTTCTTTCCTGAAGATTTGCAGAATTTATGTGAAATTTGTGTTGAAATTAAAAGAAAGGAAAGCATCGCATTATTTCACTGCACCTTTCGCTCAATCACGAAACACGGCAGTTAAAATATGAACAAGACGAGAAACCCGCTAAAAATTATAGTGTTTCTGAATAAATAATAATACTATGCAAATGCGAAATACGAGTATAGGCATGAACACTGCAACGAACAAATTATTTACCATTTGTAGAAACGAGTCTAATTGCAACTCGGGTTTGCTTTTCCAACATCGTTTTATGTGCCACTAGCAAGCCTTGTGTACAATGTATATAATTCTTTAAAGTTGAATATCTGACTAAGCCACAAACATCAGATTTCTGTGGATTAATCTTTGTAGACACAGCATTTGTTACACAGGCGTGGAATTCACAGGAGGCGGACACGCCTCAGGACAAGAAAATCGATATCACCATTCCTCATGACGAGAATCTTGTGAAAGCCGAAAAAGACAAACAAACAAAATATTTGGACTTGGCTCACGAGGTTGTCGACATTGGAATGTTGATTCCGCGAGCATTGTTCCGATAGTACTTTCGGTGAATGGACTTATTCCAAAAAGCCTCCTTCAAAATCTAAGGAGACTGACGCTTGGCAGTTGGATCATAGGTCTGATGCAGAAGGCAGTACCGCTCGACAGCACGCATTGTGAGGAGGTTCCTATCTCTGGAGCTCTTACCACCAGTAGCTTGGTCCCTGTACCCGATGCTGGTGGGTCTACCAAGCAAAACTTAATCAAGATTAATAACTGCGAAGTCGTGAAGGGGTGAGAGAGTGTTAACTCTGTGAAATAGCAAGGTAATAATGTATGCGGATGACGTGGTGTTAGTAGACAAAGTTCCCTTTCATCTGAAGGAGAACGGACCTTGTAACGTGTTATTTAAGTTCTAGGACATGTCATTGTGAGAGGTTCTGAATCCTCAAAGCAAACAACCTATCTAACACACTAGTTATTCAACTAAGCGAATGTTTCTGTATATTTTGTTTCGCTTTACTTATTTCTGATTGGACAGGCTCTATTGTTTACCTAAGTAAATAAATATAAGGATGGTTTGACCTAGTTTGTAGTAGTTTTGTTATTGTACGACAACTAATCGTTATTTAGTGGTATACTCTGTAAACTAGGTGTTGTTATTACAAAGTTTTGACACAAATAAAATGAGAAAATTAATTTCTAAACGAAAGTGAGTATTTTTTTAAGGCGTCTATGTTTTATGTAAGTTATTTAAGTGTTTTCTTTTGTTAAAGTAATGTCAATTCCAAATTAATTTTAAAGTTACATAAATAAGTATTATCGATCGACCGACTAAAACCCACGGAGTTATATATCTATACCTAAAGCTTTAGCTTGCACGAAGTAAGAAAGAAATTTTGTGGAGACACATACTTACGCACATACAATAAAACTGAATAGATACTTACACAATAGTTTAGTTTCAATATTATTCAAAACAAAGATTTCCCATTTTAATTTAATTTTTTTACTTGTAGAGTTGTCATTATTTTAGTTTGTTTTTTTATTTGCATGCTGTGGTTTCCTGTTATTGAAGGAATACACGCAATGTTCCTGTAGTTTATTAGGTATATTAATTTCTAATGCGGTACTTATTACCTTTGTTGAAGACCCATAAAATAAATAAATACACACAAAGTATGCAATTCAAAAATATAATGCAATCGAGTTTGTGTCGACAAGTAATCTAGTATTCGATTGAACCGCCTTAATAGGAAAGCTAGGTATAGCAGCGAGGTTAGAAGACCGCGAGGTCGACTGTCACAGCTGGCAGTGCGGTACATCGCTACTGTGACCTAGGGATGTGCTTAACATCCGTTATGGGTATTGAAACTATCATTATATCCGAAACATTACCTTTGAGAGACTAGTATTATTTTCAGACATTTACAAAACATCTTTTTATTATATTAACGACTCAGTCAGTCGTAACTATTACTGTTGTAATCTGGCTGAATCGTCGAGTCATGGAGTCAAGGTAAATAACTAAGTATTTACTAAATATTTGCATTAGTACCCGCTATTATATGTGTACTTATATGTTATTATGTATGCTGAAGCGCGCAAGTTTTAAAGTTAATATTTACAAAACTCTACCAAGGGTCCCAAACTAAGCAGAATTTGTATTTTGAGTACTAGGTAAGTAACTAGTTAACAAAACTAAATACTTATTAAACAAATAATATACATCGTATCTAGATACGGATTTTTAAATAACGTCGGATATCCGAGCACACGATAATGTGTGATATAACATCCCTATTGTGAAGGTTGTTAACTGATGCATATCGACACTACCTTAGATATTATACCTCCACATACAGTAGGTAATTGAGTTTCTAAACTAATACGAACTCCTACTGTTTGATTCAAATACAAATACTTTGTTGTTCTGCATTCTCGCGATTTAAATACGCTCATCATACCACCCCATTAATGTCCCACTGCAGGGACCAACCTCGTCCCGTAATGGGGGGATACTTGGCCTACTAACACCACGCTGGCGCTGGCTAGACGGATTGTTATAGGGTTTAATTTCAAGTTTTCCTTCTTTTTATTTCGTAAAGATAATATTAACGAATTAAACACGCTCATTGGCTAATATACAGGGTGTCCCAATACTCATGTTCATGCACACAAAGATTTGCATTGAGCGGGAATCGAACCAGAGATCTCTGCGTAGCAGTCATGTTGTATAACTACTACAACACAGAGGTCGTCGTATTATATGTGATGTGATGTATTACATGTTGCCAATAAATTTATCACAGGCGCTTAATGTTGTAGCGAATTCAGTAAAACAGGTCACGTGTTGAACAGAAACGTTTCACTGTAGCAATGACGAATTAATAATTTATTAATTCAATTGTGTGAAGCTTTAAATGTTGGGAAAAATAAAATAAATAGGCATAATGTTAATGAAACAATCTAGACTAATGGTGATACATGATTCGCGGAATAGCATTTCATCTACATTGTACGCAACCAGTGTGTCTGAAACACCATGATCTATTTGTTTTTGTTTCAACCACCATAATCCTGTGTTTTAATCTAAGTATTCAAAGATCTCCAGATACCATTACTATGTTAACGTTTTTCGTAACAGCCCATTAATGTCCCACTGCAGGGACGGACTTCCTCCCGTGACGGAGGGATACTTGGCCTACTAATACCACGCTGGCCAGACGGTTAACGTTAAGGTTTCTTAAATTTTAGAATATATGAACGGGTTTTTTCTCGTGATTAGCCACCGTCCATTAGATACCGATTTGCAAAGCTCTTCTTCCGTTTTAGCCTTTGTGGTACAGAAATGTGATCGTGCTTGAAATGGCGTTAATCAATATCAATTTCGGTTGGTGTAGGTACAGTCGGGGTATTTGCCGCTCGACCACCCTTAGGCGAGAATCGCTTGGCACGCGGCGCATGCGATACGTGGCACGCCCACGTATCGCATGCGCCGCGTGCCAAGCGATTCTCGCCTAAGGGTGGTCGAGCGGCAAATACCCCGACTGTACATTATGTAAAACAAAATTTTCTTTCACCTTTTCCTGGTACTTGTATAAAAAGATGAAACGGCGCGACGTAGCGTCACATTCGTAATAAAGACTGTACAATTGAGAACATGCTTTATTTCTGAGAATAAACATTTATCTCAAAGACACGTGTAGTAACAGACATGTTTTTAAATGTCAGTTAATTAAGCTCGAGAATTTCGCAATATCAGAGAGCAGCGTTCACTTTGAAGTTGGAACAATGTATGACTTCACACAATCATTTTCACTTTCAAGTGTCTCACGTATAACTTAAATTGTATTTACGTTTGTCTGTTTTACTTTTAAAACTTTATCATAACAGCCCGTTAATGTCCCACTGCAGTGATCATAAACGGGAAGAACAGTGTGTGGTTTTGGTCTGTTTAAGTTTAAAATGGTCTCATGGGCATGCCTTCCTCTGACAGGGGATGACAGAGTCATGAAGGCAGTTAGGAATTTCTACCATATAACAGAATGTAGTTTTATTAAAAACTAGCTGCTGTGCCCACGACTTCGTTCGCGTGGCGTATGTTACTTACTTCGCAATTCGATTTAATACTGAAAAATCGTTTTTTAAACCTTATAACAAACAGATAAACCTACAAACGAATTGTATAAAATAAACGAACGAACCAAAACCTTTTCAAAAACAGACCTTTACAAAGACAGATCTAAGAAGACTGCGTCTAAACTGGTCTAAACTTATAGTGATAGACATGAGCGAACCTCATTCTTTCAAGGAAAATCTTAACACTGCGATACTGAAAATGACGTCACAGGCACAATGCCATCTGTTGTCAAATTTGTAAGTTAAAATAAATGACATCGCTTAAATTTCATCATAACAGCCCATTAATGTCCCACTGCAAGGACGCGCCTCTTCCAGTGACGGAGGGATACTTGGCCTACTAATACCACGCTGGCCAGTCGGATTGGTATAGGGTTTAATTTCAAGTTTTCCTTCATTTTTATTTCGTAAAGATAATATTCACCGATAGTTCCTTAGTCGGTTTTACGCCACCCATGGGATGAGATGGGGAGGTGACATATTGTATTCTTACTCCGTCACCACACGGATAACCGCTAATTAATTATGAATGAATACATAATTTGCACGCCACGTTATGGTGCGGCAGAATTACCTGCCTCGGTGGCGGGCGCGGGGCGGTCGCATTACATGGCTGGCGTACATGAGGTCGCGGGTTCGATTCCCATGGAGGACAATTGTGATACACAAACTATTGTCCTTAGTCTGGATGTTCTTTGTGTCCGTTAAATTGATATTTTTAAAGGCTAGTGTGGGATTTGTCCTTTGAAAAAAAATGCTGAAATAAATTATTGTACCTAACACCTTTTTACCATCTAGCAAAAAATATTTGACTAAACTTAGACTCTACTATATTATTATTATTATCTACAGATAAACTGCGTGCAGTATTTTTGAATTACTTAATAAAATAAACACAAACACTTTGAATAATAATTTAATGTTTTGTGATTGTATTTCTATCTTTTATTGTCAGTTTTGTATTTTTTTAATGTTGACAAATTGCAATAATGTGTAAAATGATTTTATAAAGAAAAAACGTGTTACTTATTATGTTGTTCTGTTATATTATATACTAGCTGCTGTGCCCGCGACTTCGTTCGCGTGGCGGATGTTACTTACTTCGCATTTCGATTTAATACTGAAAAATCGTTTTTTAAACCTTACAACAAACAGATATACCTACAAACGAATTGTAAAATTAACGAACGAACCAAAACCTTTTTAAAACAGACCTTTACAAAGACAGATCTATGGAGACTGCGTCTAAACTTATACTGAAAGACATGAGCGAACGTCATTTTTTCAAGGAAAATCTTAACACTGCCATACTGAAAATGACGTCACAGGCACAATGCCATCTGTTGTCAAATTTGTAAGTTAAAATAAATGACATCGCTTATTTCATCATAACAGCCCATTAATGTCCCACTGCAAAGACGCGCCTCTTCCCGTGACGGAGGGATACTTGGCCTACTAATACCACGCAGGTCAGTCGGATTGGTATAGGGTTTAATTTCAGGTTTTCCTTCATTTTTATTTCGTAAAGATAATACCTATTCACCGATAGTCCCTTAGTCGGTTTTACGCCACCCATGGGATGAGATGGGGAGGTGACATATTGTATTCTTACTCCGTCACCACACGGATAATCGCTAATTAATTATGAATGAATACATTTGCACGCTACGTTATGGTGCGGCAGAATTACCTGCCTCGGTGGCGCGGCGATCGCATTACATGGCTGGCGTGCATAAGGTCGCGGGTTCGATTCCCATGTAGGACAATTGTGATACACATACTATTGTCCTTAGTCTGGATGTTCTTTGTGTCCGTTAAATTGATATTTTTAAAGGCTAGTTTGTGATTTGTCTTTTGTAAAAAAAATGCTGAAATAACTTATTGTACCTAACACCTTTTTACCATCTAGCAAAAAATATTTGACTAAACTTAGACTCGACTATATTATTATTATTATCTATAGATAAACTGCATGCAGTATTTTTGAATTACTTAATAAAATAAACACAAACACTTTGAATAATAATGTAATGTTTTGTGATTGTATTTCTATATTTTATTGTCAGTTTTGTATTTTTTAATGTTGACAAATAGCAATAATGTGTAAAATGATTTTATAAAGAAAAACGTGTTACTTATTATGTTGTCTGTTATATTATACCCATATATTATTAATTATTAAATAGTTATTTAGGCGTGTTATAATTGCAGTTATAATAAGATTGTGAGATAAGGAATGTTATTTTAATTCAATTTAATATTTATGATTAAGTATAGATATAGTTTAACTTTAAAAAATGAAGTTTGTACGCCAATATTAGCAATACAGGGAAAGACTATTTATTTTTGTCAGATGTTTTGTACCTGTGATTAACTAATAAAGCTTATTTGTATTTATTTACTTTCATAAAAACAGGTGGAGTCTGTTGCATACTTATACGTTGACCAGTAACTACTACAGTTTAAACTAAATTAATACCAAAAGAATAATTGATACTTTAGATTAATAGCTTACTAATACAATTTATATTTAATTAAATTGCGTTTCAATTACAAAAAAAAACACAAAAATATAACAATCAAGTAAACTTATAATTGATTTAATTTAATAAGACTTATAATTGATATTACACATACGATTCATGGTTAATTTTATTAACATTTAAAAGGAATAACTTATTAATAGCACTCAATAATAAAATAGTTATAGATTAAAAACTCATTTATTTTATGATTACTACTGGTAACGCCATCTCGTGAACAAAAGAAACGAAATTTAAAATTCATTCAACATTGAACCAAATCCATTTTTCATGACCCCTGATTTGTATTGGACTGTTCTAATAAAGAGATCTAGCATCTCGAGTAATACTTATCCGATTTTGATGAAACATACCTCAGTTTAAGCCTAATAAGAAAGGCTATACAATACAATGTATTGGTCTTAAGATTATATTTTAATTATATTTAATTTTAATGAAATTTTCTTTCATCTATATCTTGTGTGTTTATAAACCGATTTCTATAATTAATTTTTTTATGGATAAGATATTAAAGTGTACTTTTGTTAGATGGGAGTTTGAAAAAGATATGTCTATGCAAATTACAATATATTTATGTATTTAATACACTTTGAAGAAAACCCTAACGATTAAACGCGTTATTGTGGCTAATAAATAAAAGATAGATATATACTTACTATTCAGGACTTTTTTGTACATCTTTTGAAGACCATTATTTTTGTAATACATATTTTTGGAGTTTGATCAACGTATGCGATGATAAGAGCTCGAACGCGCGTTTTTTCAACCGACTTGCTTCAAATTTTTCGTCACTGCTCAGCTCATATGTGTCTTAGCGTTATGTTATATAGCCTATAACCTGCCCAGGAGTATGGACTACAATCGTACTAAGTTTGGTTAAAATGCCTTCAGTAGTTTTTGACCCATGCGTGCACATACAGACAGACAGACAGACAGACAGACAGACAGACAGACAGACAAAAAATTTATTAATTGCATTTTTGGCATTAGTATCGATCACCATTCATCCTCCAATATTAATTTTTAACATATATTCAATGTACAGAATTGATCTCTCTACAGTTTTATTATAAGTATAGATAGATTATTAATTATTAAATAGTTATATAAGTGTAGTTTTCTCACAGTTATAATATGATTGTGACAAAAGAAATGTTATTTTAATTCAATTTAATATTTATGATTAAGTATAGGTATAGTTTAACTTTAAAAAATGAAGTTTCTACGCCAATATTAGCAATACAGGGAAAGACTATTTTTTTTTGTCAGATGTTTTGTACCTGTGATTAACTAATAAAGGTTATTTGTTTTTGTATTTATTTACAATAATAAAAACAAAAATATAACAATCAAGTAAACTAATAATTGATTTAATTTAATAAGACTTATAATTGATATTACACATACGATTCATGGTTAATTTTATTAACATTTAAAAGGAATAACTTATTAATAGCAATTAATAATAAAATAGTTATAGATTATTTAAAAACTCATTTATTTTATGATTACTACTGGTAACGCCATCTCGTAAACAAAAGAAACGAAATTTAAATTCATTCAACATTGAACCAAATCCATTTTTCATGACCCCTGATTTGTATTGGACTGTTCTAATAAAGAGATCTAGCGATATCTCGAGTAATACTTATCCGATTTTGATGAAACATACCTCAGTTTAAGCCTAATAAGAAAGGCTACAATACAATGTATTGGTCTTAAGATTATTTTTTAATTCGTTTTAAAGATGTGCGGTAACAAACAGACAGACAGACAGATAGACATTAATTTTAAAAATTGTAAGTGTTGTTGCTTTTTGACTTTTTTCTAGATTTTATAGATAATTTTTATTTGAATTTTCGAAAAGAACAGACATTTCGACCTCTACAGTTTTATTATAGTACAGTATAGATAGATAGATAGATTACCTACTTTAAACTGAATACCTAAAAACTACGTATCTATGTATTTTAATATCTAAAGCGCGCTTATTCCGAGAAAAGTCAATAAGAACCACGTCAATGTGAATGAAATTATATAGATGCACCGGTTGGCCGTTTCGGACGTTAAACAAAAATCAACCGTACAGCCGTACTCATACTTGGCGCGGCGACATTTGGAAATTTTCTTTCATCTATATCTTGTGTGTTTATAAACCGATTTCTATAATTTTTTTTTATGAATAAGATATTAAAGTGTAGAAATCAGAATCAGAAATAATTTATTTGTTAAACACAGGTAATTACACAAAGATCTTACAGTAAAAATGTACTTTTGAAATATGGGAGTTTGAAAAAAAATGTCTATGCAAATTACAATATATTTATGTATTTAATACACTTTGAAGAAAACCCTAACGATTAAACACGTTATTGTGGCTAATATATAAAAGATAGATATAAACTATGAAGGACTTTTTTGTACATCTTTTGAAGACCATTATTTTTGTAATACATATTTTTGGCGTATGATCAACGTATGCGATGATAAGAGCTCGAACGCGCGTTTTTTCAACCGACTTGCTTCAAATTTTTCGTCACTGCTCAGCTCCTATGTGTCTTATCATTATGTTATACAGCCTATAACCTGCCCAGGAGTATGGACTACAATCGTACCAAGTTTGGCTAAAATCCCTTCAGTAGTTTTTGACCCATGCGTGCACATACAGACAGACAGACAAAAAATTTATTGATTGCATTTTTGGCATTAGTATTGATCACCATTCATCCTCCAATATTAATTTTTAACATATATTCAATGTACAGAATTGATCTCTCTACAGTTTTATTATAAGTATATATAGATGGTTAAGACCCTATGTCGATTGTGGAATACACAGTACTTTATAAGACAGACGAGATTGTCTATGACAATTTTTCAGTCTGTAAAATGTTAGCCTTTACTTGACAACACGATGAGCCCAATTTAAACTACAAACTGCCAGCGATAGATCACAGACAAAGGTTTTCAAATCCGTTCGTTGTTATATAATAAATTTCCTTTGACCTACATTTCAAGATAAGCTACGGTTCTAATCTATACCTACCCGACTAGGGTCGATGTATAGTCCGCTGGGACGGCTCGAGTAATGTCAGTCTACTCGCTTTCATGGCCATGGAACACCGTGGGTTTTAACCGGTACATCACATGGCCATCTTTTCTGTACTCCGACACAATTACCCGCCTGGTTCAAAGGCGGCTTGACGGTTTTTAAAATGTTTCCCAAGTTAAATAAAAGGATCTAAGTATAGTATGAAATATAAATAACTGACGAGTAAACTGAACCCTTGTGATTTTAATATTAAGTAACTGCTATAGATTTTTTATGTAACTTACTAGTGGTTAACTTAAATAAATTTTGTGCACATTTTAAGCTTTTAAATTATCACACCATCTGGCAATACTGGCAAGCTTCCAACGTATCAGTTGCCGATTAATATACAGTATTAAAATATTGTAGATAGAGTGTAGTTATTTATTTTTGCTCTACATAATATTTTGTAACACACATAATAATCGTTATCTTCAAAACAATAAGAACCTTTAATCCTTAATATTATAATTGTGGTGACGGAGTAAGAATACAATATCACCATCCCATCTCATCCCATGGGTGTCGTAGAAACCGGCTAAGGGACTATCTGTTAATATTATATTTACGTAATATAAAGAAGGAAAACTTGAAATTAAACCCTATATCAATCCGTCTGATCAGCGTGGTATTAGTAGACCAAGTATCCCTCCGTCACGGGAGGAGGCCCGTCCTTGCAGTAGGACATTTATGGGCTGTTATGATGATGATGATTATAATTGGACGCCTGCAATACCAGAGAAGTCACATGCGCTTTGCAGACCCTTCAAAAAGCTATTCACATGGGGTAGGCATGGGGTCCTTCAAGAGAGGGTCTTGAAGGACCCCAAGCCTCGGCAGGCTATCGTAGCTCAGTAAGGAACTTGCTTGCTTATAACAATATTCCGTTTAATTAAATACATTCAAAATCAATTAAGCTAAATAAATACACTTTACATTTTTTGCTGAACACGTGTTACGAAAAATGAATTTAAAAATGTTTTATTTTTGTAAATTTTGACAGATTTTAATCTACACACTCGCTATGCCCGGGCGAGGGAAAATGTCGAGTGCTTCATTATTTTTTTCCTTTATTAAATTCTCTACTGTTTTGTTACCTAATACGTAACAAACGTTTCTGGTCCATTTGTTTTTAGTCAAAGCGTAAATTATTTTTTAATTACTTATGCTGAGATTTGATCTCAAAATATTTATATAAGTATTTTCTTAAATTTCTACAGCTTTGTTTTAACTTTTTAAAATGCTTTTTACCTGTTTGAAAGAATAATCTTGGTTCTTGAAATGAAAACGAATCATAATGTAAGTATGAGTAGCAATGAAATTGTACACCGCCGTAGTAGGCTAAATACAGTCGAAAGAATGATGACATAAGTACAAAATTAAGAAATAATTTAAAACATCTAGTACGTCCTGTAATGCTATTTAATGGTCTTTTTAGCAAAATATAATAGCCTACTACTGGACATGAGCCAAGTAACATTAACCAACTTAAACTTGGCAGCAAAATACTGACCGCAGCTGGTTGAAAAAGTTACGAGTTAAGCTTTAAAAGAGCAATGGTAGCCATTAGTGACAGCACGTTTCTAGTTCAACGCTTGGAATTCATTTCAGAACTGTAAGCTGGAAATTGTGGCTCATAAACATCGCATTTCAAAAGAATTTACTTACATAGAACCATCTTTCATTCTAAAGGAATAATGTTTCTAGTTTATTGCTTTTTTACTTTACGGATTATCCGGACGTTATAAGCATTCAAACGTCTTAATAGACAACCAACACGTACTCGTATCAAAAAGGCATAGTAGTGGTGTATATAATTATGTCCTTCAGTGTTCATACCTTTTCTTTGTTATTTTTTCATAGTTACGATTAACGGGTCGCGTTAAATACGACCTAAGCACAAAAAATATCATTGCAACTTGGAGAAGGAAGTTTTTCCAACTTCTTAATTATCGATGCGGGTTCCAAGACAGTTCTGTGCTTATTAAAAAGGTCACGCATTACTATCTGGCTTACAATACTTGTTTAAGCTTGCAAGGAAATGAGTACGATAAATCCCTATTCACGAAGCTCCAGATATAATCAATATATTATGTATTCATTTAATATTCAAACCTTCTGTTTTACAAATCTTATACATCTGAATAAGCACAGAAACGGAACAGTCTTTGTCTAAATCAATGTTTCCGTAATAATCTCTGAGACGTTGTAGACTAATCCTCGATGTTACAATGAATAATCTAAACTTTGGCAAGAAACCAATTGTCGTTTACAAAGTCTACAGGACCCCGCCATTTATTGGCATCAAATTTGAATAAATTATTCATGTTTATAAAGACATAACAATGGTATGGCGTGATAATTCATTTTAGTAGGATAACGATGTTAGCAACGTTCTAAGCATTAGGTGTTATTTTTTAAATTTGCTTATCGGTATGTAGAAACACGGGCTAAGAATCCAAACAGAATGAAAAACGTCCTTCTTTGTTGGTGTTTAGTTCTCGTAAAAAGCAACTAAGAAGATTTTGTTAACAGATATTATCCACGCATTTGGAAGAAGTCGGAGCGCTGTGTAAGTCATTTTTAAAACAATGTGTGAATGAACAATGAAAATATGGTAGGCTGCTTTTTAAAGCTTTAAAAAGTCAGGAAATTAAAAGCAAAAACAATCAAGAAAAGATAAAAAAAACAATAAATTTCCAACATGAGCAATTCATCATAACAGCCCATTAATGTCCCACTGCAGGGACGGGCCTCCTCCCGTGACGGAGGGATACTTGGCCTACTAATACCACGCTGGCCAGACGGATTGGTATAGGGTTTAATTTCAAGTTTTCCTTCTTTCTATGTAAAGGTAATATTCAGACATGAGCAATTATGTTTATGGAAACTGTTGACAGCACATGTTTCAATAAAATTTAACGTTCAAAATGGCGTGGATGAACTGTATTTAATTATGAAAATTATGTATATATTAAATGAGTGACCTAGTTACTTGGATAAGCAATTTCAGACAAGCGAGCGTTTCGTTTTTATTTGCTAGTATAATGTTTAGTGCAATTTACCTAGTTTAAAAACTTTTCCTAAGTCAATATTAGCTTAGACTCATAAAGTTAAGTAATGATATTTATAATTCCCTCATATTCACATTATAGAAGAAATCTACTTTTGTTGTATTTTGAAATAAACTTGAGAAAGAAATCTACTTTTGTTGTATTTTGATATAAAGAGACCACATTCTTAACCGATTGTACATTTGGTAATCAAGGAATTTATTCAGAAAACGATGCGAACCCTATTTCGAGCTTCAAAGTTTATTGTTTTCTGATGTACTTTGAAAAATAGGAAACATAAGATTTATGGATAATATAATTTATAATTTAATCTCATTCTTCGTTTATTATAACCAGCTTCGTTTTATCTTAAAGCAAAATGAATATCATAGAAACTATAAAAGTCTAACGTGCATTTCCTTTCAAGATAATCTAATGAAAGATTTCTTGAGAGATCTAATTTATTTATCAAAGTCTTCACTACAGTATTGCGATTTACTTTATAAATAATAGATTTGAGGCCTGTCCAAACGGTTATGTGGTTCCCTTTTACCTATACCAACTGTAAGATAAGTCTCACTAAATAGCTGGCTAATTCTCTCAGAAAAATGTTAAATAGAAAAAAAAATGGCTGGTTGATTAACGATGGGGTCAATACTACACTACATTACTATTGGTGTCACAATGATAACTTATCTGGCTGACAGAATATGATGACTAGGTCGCAGTTTCCCTTGTTAGTTCACACGGCTATTTAGTAAGGTGACCACAATATTTAGCTAAAGTTGATTTATTATTAAAATAAGTATGAAAGTTTTCGGGCTGCAATATGTTTAAAAAAAGGGAAGCGTTTTTTTCGCTGCCCAACGAAGTGGGCACGGGTCAGCTAGTATGTAATAAATTAAATAGTTGTTAAAAAAAACAGGTGCTTAGCAAACCAATCGAGTAGGAATGTAGTTACTCTTTTTAAATCAGATGTTTTATTAATAAAAAGAATAAACAAGCGGCATCAGAAGAGATACCTTGCATTCTATATACCCTGTGCAAATAATAATGTTAGAGCTAGACAATCCAATATTTGCAGGAAGAAACTACAGCCTTATTCCATTGAGTTTATTTTTATATTTATTGCAAATTCCGGGAAATAAAACCTATCACAGAATGTAATGTTTCAGGAACAATACAGACTCGGTTATTTAAGCTATAACCCAGTTGAACAAAGCTAGCCAAAATTAATGCAATTATACAGCGAATATGTACCGCAATATGCCTTTTCTGATATTGTTATTGGTTCAATTTGGTTTGGTTTGTATGTTAAATTTTAATTATTCAATGAACGCTCACAGCCTGTTGCAATTATAGATTTATAAATGACAAAGCTGGTGTATCATTCGGCGAGGCTATTTCGTAGAGGTGTGACCGCTTTTTGGTTTCTTATCTGAGTGTCTCCATCCTCCGGAGGGGCACGTAAGAAGTCGGTCCCAGCTGTCCTAGTCCTAGATTTTCATCCCACAATGTTTTTAAAATATATGTCTACAGTATCACCAATATGATGTCGCCCTACGTAACAAGCAAACCTATTTATCAAATCCGCCAGATTTATAGCACAAATATTATTTAATGAGAAAAAAATGTAGTTATTTAAATTGCGAATTAATTGTTTTATTCCTTTAAAAATAACAACTTTCGCTCATCATGCTTTGTGTCGTGGGGACATTATTTTGGAAAATTCGCCCAACATCGTTATAAATAGTCGCCCATGTGTTATTCTGATGTATAAGCTATATTATTGCAAAGTTTCATTAAAATCCATTCAGTAGTTTTTTCGTGAAAGAGTAACTTACATCCATACTTACAAACGCTTATAATATTTATAGGAAGATTTTATTTTCCAATTTGTTTTCATTGAAAAGTTGCTTTAGACACCATAACACTTGAAAGCGACAAGGCCGCGATGTCACAGGGCTTTTATACAAATAATTGGTTTGACAAGTTGAACGAGCGCGTTTCCTTTACCGAACACAACTTTTTACTTGTCGAGAAATATTATAAATTTTAATGAAGAATTTTCATGTAATATAAATTATAACCTTCATATAGAGGCGCGCAGATTTTTTAATACTGTTACAATATGTATTTTGTTACAATATGTATTTTGTTAATGTCAGAACTTAGTATTGTCATAAACAATTTATTTATTTTTTGATCTCAAGTTTGGACTCATTCAAATTTTATTGAAATTCTTCTCGTATCTCTATTTTTACTATTTTCTGTCACAAGATAAAGCTATTTTATAAATCTAAATAATAATTAATTTAGCTAAACGACTTTTCAAACGAAACTTCATCCTCAAAGAAGCCAGGCTGCAGTTTCGTGGAACGACGAATATTAGACGTAGATTAAGTTAGGTATCTTTGAAAGTGAAGTCTAGTTTCAGCCGCCATCTTAGTACATTTTGTCTGTGCTTACGTGAAAGATCTTGTTCTTGATATATCCGATTTTATTAGACAGTTGCGCTTCTTAACTTTGAAGTCTTCTGTTAATAAATATTAATCAAACATCCACAAAATCCAAATCATCTTGTTTCCTGCTAAGCAGAGCTTATACAATGAATTTTAGAACCTAAGGTCTAAAAACATATAGGTACTTGCTTTTGTTTTTGAAGACATTTAAATTGTACTTATTACAGCTACAGATAATGATACAGCTAGGCAAAATCAATTGATACACAAAATATACAAAATAGGTATACTATATAAAACAGCCACGTTCATGTGCAGAAATAAGGACAAATGATGGTAGTTATGAAACGACTTTACTCATCAACTTTACTCCGCCGCCATCACTTTAAGGGTTGTTGTTTACCCAAAGTACATCGATAAAATGGAACAAGAGATGTATCAGAAAAACAATCACTCTAAAAATATAGATGTTGGTGTTCAGCTGTTTCATTATACGTTATTGGAAGGCTGTTTGTCGGGTGTTGGCAACGCTCCAACTTGCTTGCATAATGTCTTGAACAAACTGCACCGACCTACCGAATGTACCCGACCTTAAATCTACGGCACGGCAGACTTATGCGCAAAAGATTCTACCAAGAATTTGTACCAAGAGTTTTAAAAAGTAATTTTCTTCAGCAAGATTTCATCTGGGATAGTATCGTAGATCTGTCTAATACATTTTATATTTTGGTACAGGTAAAGAGATATTTGTTAAATGTAACTCGAGTTGAGACTCTCTGGTACTTCAAGTTACTTTTAAAAATGTAATGACTTTACTAGTTCTTACATTTTATAAAAACTGAAGATGTTGTGGAAGTTTTAGATCGTAGTCGGTTTAATATCTCTTGGGAAACAAGAGAAACTAAATGAAAACTTGAAACCCTATACCAATTCTGGCTAGGATGGTATTAGTAGATCGTTACAAAAGGTGTCCCATCAGTTATCCCAATAGAATAATATAACACTAATTAATAGAAAGGTTAGATAATTGTGTTTCACGAGAGCTGGTAAAATATTGGCTTGCCCTGACCGCTTATGTCTTTGCAAGCTCCCGGGATTAAAAGGCTCACTAGATTTAAATAGTTAAGTGCACAATAGAGGGTCGTGTTGGCAATTTGGTGTTTAAAATCCGGCTGTAACACAACGAGGTTTAGTAATGCCTTAAGGAATAGTAGACTTATTGTTTGGGAAAAATTTTAACACGCCTTTTTTCTTTTCAAGGTAGGCCAAATTAAATTATTTTCTATAAAAGAGTCGCTGTTGGTAAAAGAGGAGGAAGAGGTCTTGACTGTATAGATGAGTTGAGACTCATTCATACATAAATAAGATGGCAACCAATGTACGGTAACAACGAGGATTTTTAGTGAATACTTTCTCTTTGTGAGCAAATGATACATTAATGTATATTATTAAGTTTTTGTACAAGTCTGTTACAAGCCTTATCATTACGACTTTCCGAATATTTGGCCGTCTCTGTGTTTTATGCAAATTGTAGGTTTTATATTTTTTCTTCACGAACAACTTGAACAGGCTTTAGATGTTGTACTGCGGTAAAAGAATGTTCAACTTAATTAAAGAAGGCTCTACTGAGCTACCAAGTTTGTGGTTCAATGAGGCTATGTGGCAGTTTTGGAATTATCTTATCTTCTGTCTTCGTCTTCGACTATGTATTTGGTTTCCGAGTATGAAGGTATAAACTTCTCTGCATAAACAATTCGATTCACCTCTACTTCGAGTTGTGTAATAATTTTACTGCATAACTCTTCTAATGTATTTAATAGTATAACTCATTTACTTCACAGCCTGTAATTAAGCTATGGGTGTTAGACAAATGATAAACGGCCTAAAGTTAAGATTGACTAGCTTAGATTTATGTTTAGTCGGCTAAATTGGTTTTAATGTTTAGATGTTAGCCAGTTGTTTTATTTACAAAATTTTTATTATTACTAACTTTACATTATTTTCAACAGAATTCAAAAAGAAGACGAGGTTCCTAGATTTTTATTCGGTGAAATTTAAAAATAGATTTATTAGTTACATTAAAACTTATGTATCTGAGACTTCGACACAATGCAAAAAGTTGAAAAAGGGTTATGTCAAGCAGCGGACGTCTTTTGGGAGACAACATAATGATGAATTACGCACAAGGTATGTATACTTACTACATCTAACTATTACGTATTAATTATTTACTAACTTTTTGTTAGTCGAGTGTAGGTAGCAAGGTGTGTTATAAACTTGCGGTGACGTTATTTTACTGTGACAAAGTACGTCATAAGTAATGCATAATTTATGAAGTAACTTATATCTATTTTTATTTTCAGGAATATGGACCATCACACGAGTGAACAAATATCCCGATGTAGAAGGTCTGGCCAGTAATTTCCTTACGCCACATTGACCAGGTTAGTTCGAACTATTATCTCTTACCGTAAATATAAATTTAAAACATTTAAAGTAACAAAAATAGTAATGTGCAGGATGAGATGATATCAATTTTTTTGTTACCAAAACGGTTCTATAGTTGATCCGCGTATAACGCTTTGTTTAGTAACAGTGACAAACAATTCGATGATCGATATACATAGTTTATAGTGTATATTTGTATACTCTCTCTTTATACTAGACACGAGAACGGCGTGGTTTACCACAACTTGAATATACATACAATTTGTTGTAGATAACAATTGCATTTACTACAAACACTTTGTAAGCCAACAACTTATTTTGCATACATTTAGTTTCCCGTTGCCAGAATAACTTTGTATTGTTACAACAGAACCGCAAAACTACATTGTTATTATAGTACAATATGCATCAAAAGGCATATGTAAATGGAATACATTTTGTACCACATTTTATAACAACAATTTTATTGCTTTTTTTGGCATTACTTCTGCTATCTCTAAAACGATTGTAAAGTTCACATAGTTAGGTACTAAAATAGAGAATGAACGTGAATGATCAAGAAAATCCGTATAAACCGTACTAAAGCTTGATAGTTTGATAGTATAATTATTGAGAAACATAATGCTGGAGAAATGTTGGCTTCATTTATTGAAAAAGTGTTGTACTAATAAACGGGTCTTACTCGCGACCGGGTAAGACCCGTTTATAATAGTATTATGTATACAAATCGCGATAGTTTAAAATCTATTGTTGTACTAATGTTTGACCTACTCTGGATATTTTTATTTGAATGAATTTAAGAAAAATACGGGCAACTCCTATTCCGGGAATCTTGGTTCTTCAAGGATACCTCTCAAAAGAAATTAGCAATCAAAAAGGTTCAGGTCAACTTGTTGTTAAGTATTCCTACCTACTTTTTTTCGGTACCGCACCGGGGAAAAGCTTATTTTTCTTTAACTCATAACAAATTTAATCAAAACCGAAGGTGAGGAATTTAAGTAACATCCCAGCAAAGCTGGAGACATAAAATCAGTTAAGCTACACCTCAAAGAAATGAGAAAGATCAAAGGCTGAACCCATATTTGAACTCGGCTAAAATGACTTGTCTGAAGCGGGTTATCACGCGACGACAACGCAGCACTCTCGCGGGAGTTCAAGGAACGCCGACGTCGAATATGGGGAAGACCTATATATACAACTGACCTGAAATATTAATTTTCTCTTCATCGTAGTAGTCGAGCCTATGGTTAAGTTCGTCATCGTCATCAGGTAGTAGAGGTTCGTCGGGGAGGTCGTCAGGGCGGCGTCTAGTCGCGTTAGGTGCCGCGCTCACGGCCAGCAACACCACCGCCAGCGGCACCACAACCTCCATAGCGACATCACCGCGCACACACACTGCTGCGCTGGAACAAAAGATCAGGTTTTATTCTACTTGGACTGATTATTATAATTATACCCCTTCCAGCGTAAGTTTAGCTTTTTGACAGTTCACGTCCATGAAGTTTCGTAATACTTCCGCTTATTTTTCGCACAAATTATATTGTATTTCATGGACGTACCCATGTTTTTTTCAGTTACCATGGTTACTTAGTGATGGACACTCATAACGATTACCACCATTATGAAACAAATTACAAATAATCGGTAAAAATAAATGCTATGAATAAACTTGAACTCTTCATAATACGTTTATAAAATGTAATATGATATTTTAGATTATAGGCCGACCGTTTAACTCAGACCCCGCCTGCGGTAATAGAGGTGCGCGGGGGGCGAGGACAAAGGAGAGAGCTATCTCTTGATTTTTTGCCAAAACGGCGCCATCTCAGATACTGTGACCCGAACTACATTACATCACAACACACCTCTAATTTTTAGCTAGCTTATTTTTATGAAATAAAAAGAAGGAAAAATTAAAATTATACCCTAAAGCAATCGAAATACCTGAAGAGGTTGTTTTATTTTTCTGGTCAGGCTTTAAATTGTGTAATAATTTAGATTGCATAATTTTTTCTAAGAAAGTACTAGTTTTAGAGCCAAGATGACGCCACCATCTTTGACATTTGTAAATTGTATAGAAGACGGACTAGCATACTGCACTAGTGTCATACTGACATACTGACTAAGTGTCCGTTATGGTAGCGTGTAAAAATAAAAAAAGCTCTTATTATTGTTCTTATTATCTGTAAATATTTTCTAAGATTGATTCTTACAAATTAATAGGTTTAAATCATACCTGTTTTAATGTAAACTGTGATTATTGTAATGTGATTATACTGTGATTTAATATATATAATTAATGATTGTACAATTGTTATTATTTGTAAATATTTTCTAAGACTTTAGTTATAATTATATTTATAGTTTAAATCAGCCATTCGTATAATAACAAATATATTTATTAAAGACAAAGATGTATTGCAAAACTGTGTATATCAGGTGTTAGTGTATGAATACATTATTCTCAACAGTCTATCCACATCGGATATGCAAATTATAGCAATATAATATCTTAAAACTACACAAATTAAACAAAAACTTATTTAAGTAACTAAATGAAATGTTATTTTTTTCAAAACATTCTTATTCAAAATATTTGTAGATTCTTTAAAAAATAATCAAATTATTACAAATTATGTAATATTATTGTTATTTTTGGAGTCGGTGCCAGCCAACGAAATACGATAATACATAAGCTAATGGAATGGCGGCCATGAATTACAGATTATATTATTATATGACTTCGACATTAACCCCCTTACTTATAAAAATCTCTAAAATTTAATCACTGTTTAGCGAGTTTTTTGTTAGCAAAACCAACCTTAAGCCAAACAAAACCGTAAAAATTTAAGCTTATCAATTGACTAAAATTTAAGTTGCGTTTATGAGTCCGGGGTTTGACATAAAGTTGTTGATTGTTTATGGATTGGTTTAAAAATTAAACAAATATTAAATAACTATTTTTATCATATTTAAATAAATATATTTTAAAATACCTGTGTCACGTTCAAACGTTTTAATATACCTATTTAGTAACTGATTAAAGCTTTCCATAACTTATGGGCGTTTATGGGGCTAACCAGCACCGTCAATTGAAAAAAATCGTAATTCGTGAATAGGATCAATAATGCAAAATGTTGTCTACAAAGTCGTTAGAAAAGGCAATAGAGTTTTGTCTAACACATTCTGATCACTTTAAATAGTTTTTAATTTGATAAATATTTTATTTAAAACAAACATGGCCGTTTCATTTTCGCATGAGAATTTTAAGTAATTGTCTTCATATTCATATTCTTTATTCAATAACAATTTTTACTTTTCACTACAATTGCTTACATGCACAAAAATACATACAATTAAAAACATATAACATACAATTAACAAGATACAATTAAAATTAAAAACATACACAATTTCTGTCAATTTTATCAAGTCAAATTATTTAGTTGATCAATAACTAGTGTATTTTATACATTATATATTTTATTATACATTATATTTATAATTTATTATTCTATATAATCTTTATAAATTCAACATAATATTGGGAGTGTCATATTATCTAATTTATGCATGTAAATCTTCAATAGAGTAAAAACAACTTTCTAGTAGAAATATTTTTAATTTAGATTTAAACTCATGTTTGTATACAGCAATTTTAATGTCAATAGGCAGTTTATTAAATAGTTTGATTGAGTTGTAATGCCAGCTATGTTTAGTTACATTTAGTTTTGGGATAATGCTGCTCTGAAAGTCTTTCCTACGCGTATTTTCCTTTTTTTGTTTGTCTTCCGCAGTTTCGAACAAGTGTATATTTCTCGCAAAATTAATTAGTGTTATGAAAATGTATAAACTTGGTACTGTCAGTATTTTAAGTTTTTTAAAAAATGGTTTGCAAGACACATCTTGCTTTATGCCAACCATGGTTCTAATTGCTCTTTTTTGTAAAATGAATGCTTTTTGAACATTATATTGATAGCTACCCCCCCAGAACAGTATGCTGTACCTTAGTTTTGACTCTATTAAAGCAAAATATACTATTTTTAGATGTTGTAAGCTGACTTCATTGCGGAGACTCCTAATAACATAACAAGCTGAGCTTATACTATTTTCTAGGTGGGTAAGTTCATGTTTCCAGTTTAGCAGCTCGTCTAAGTGTACTCCAAGAAACTTAACTGTCTCTACACCAACTACTTTCTCTCCATTTACAGCACAGTTTAGCTTGTCCGTGTTTTTAGCGGTTGATCTGAATAACACTACATTGGTTTTTGTCGGATTCATTTTCAAAGAGTTAATTGTGAACCAATTTTGGAAAATTTCTAATGCATCATTTATTTTGGAGTTAAGACTACTTGTGTTTTCTGCTGAAATGATGACATTTGTGTCATCGGCAAACATGACTAACTGAGTGTCTTTTGTTAAAATCTTTTCAGTATAGGGTAACAGATCATTTATAAATATGATGAAAAACGTCGGACCAAGTACTGAGCCTTGTGGAACTCCAGTGTTTATGTCAACCAGTCTAGATTTGATCGGTTCTTCAATGAGTATGCCCCTGTCACTACATAATTTCTCAACTTTAATTTCTACAAACATTTTCCGGTTTTCTAGGTATGATTTAAGCAAATCTAATTCCCTACCTCTGATACCGTAGTGTTCTAGTTTTTTTTTGATTCGTAGTACTTATTTCTCATCTTAGTCTTTAGTCAGTGTATAACACGACATCATATTTCTTTAAATTTATAGTCAGGAATAAAATATAGAATATAACTATCGTGGCTGTCACATTACTCCAAAAATAACAATAATATTACATTATTTGATTATATTTTAAAGAATCTTCAAATAAATATATTTGTAGACTCTTCAAGAAATATCCTTAACAATACTTTTTACAATAATTAAAAGAACCTATTCTTTAGATTATAATTAAGTAAAAAGAATGTCTGATTTAATGTTGTAAAACCAAAATACAACTAATTATTTTTTACTTTTTAGTGCAATTTTTGTCTTTGAAATCGGTTTTTTTTTATTGTAAAAACTTATTTTATTTGGCATAGTAAACAACTCGATATAGCTCTTGTGTACGCTACCATAACGGACACCGCTACCCCGCTCCCTCGTCCCTTTCATACCGCAGGCGGGGACTGAGATAAGCGGTCGGTCTATAGCTATAACCCGCGAAGGTGTCACCATAAATTATGTATTTTAAATAATACCTAAGCTAACTATAATTTTATCATTTTGAGCTTTAGGCTAATTCTCTTAACATAGAAGCAAGAAACACTAATAAAATGATAATGTAAGTTGATGTAAGGATCCAAATGTGTAAAATAAAAGTAATTTGAAAAATCGCGAAATCGCTTACAATCGAATGGCATTACATTCGAGATATTACTGAACGTCACTAACGTCAATCTGTCAAATATCGTTAAATATAGTGGAAAGGGTTATAGTACCTATAACTAAGCCTTATGTCACTAGATAAATCTTAAGAAGGCTCCTTCTGTCAAAACCAACTCAGCTGTCACCGGAGCCTAAAAGATTGTTGTTTCACCAAACGTTGCGTGAGAAAGAGAAAAACTCATAGAAAAGCAGTCAGAAACGTGCACACGCACACGCGCTCGATTGTATTTATTACAAATCAAAATGTCATTCAAAATATAAATATTGTTCTTCTTGATTGTTAGGGTTGACACTAATACTAGCTGTAGGTAGTTACCTAAAAAGTAATAAATCAGGAGTAAATAAAGATAACTAAAATGGGTTTTAAAAAAATATTTTATTGTAAATTTTGTTGCGGAAGACACACCAAGCGAGACATCAATTTATCTTGTAAGTGGTGTAGGTATGACACCATAAAACATTATAATTTTTAATTTTTTTTTTAAGTTAAGCTGTTTATTGTTGAGGCAGATTTTTAGACCGTGCATCGTTAATAGGGGTTCCATACAGTACACAATAATATCTTACTTCACATACAGTACATGAAGTTAATTATAGCTGGATTTAAAAAAAGGAAGAAAAATCATAAAATAAATAATAATCATAAAATCTGGAAATGATAGTTGACAAGAAATGATACTTGATCAGTCATTCAGATACCGGGGCGGGGGTAAGTCACGTAAATATTTAAAAAAAAATACAAAAAAAATTACAAAAAAAATACAGTTTGTGCAATGTGACAGCCTTAGCTATGCGCTATTGACTATTGTAATAATAGGTTAATTTTGACAGTTGATTTTAGTCAAGAATGTCACTGATGTAGGTATTTTATCTAACTGGTTATGCATCTGATAATAATTGGATCTCTTTGATAAAAGAAATTACGAAACTTCTTACTGGCAAGCGATACGTAATTGTCATAAATGACATAAATTAAAGTTTATTGAAGTTTAAAAAAAAATATTCGGTAACATTCGACGACGGTCGGCTCGCTGTCGTATCTCCCCTCCTCCGACCCGAGGGGTGCAGAAAGTGGAGGCGAGATGCAAGATGTCGATGGCGGAAACGAGCACGGTAAAATTTCCTAAAATGGTTTTGGGAAAAAGGTAATTGCGTACAAACTTTAGAATGTATCTAGTCAATATAAAATTATTTGAATTTTCGAATAAATAATCTATTCCTAGTCCCAAAATATATTTACCTTTATAAACGTTTAATCCTATTGTATTACGCTAAAAGTTGTCATAAAATGTGCATAGAATTATGAACTTTGAAGCCTCATAACTTGTAAATGAATATTTTTTTTACTGTTTTATTAATCAATAAGACTAGATAATAACGAGACAAAACGATATCATCTATAGTTTTGAGTATTTATTATCTAATGAAGGAGGAATTAACTTTCTTTGTTTGTATGGAATTGCGATTGAATTGTTTCCCCTTAAATAGCCTTCAAATTGTTACAATATTGGAGTCAACATCACTGAATCATCATATCAGCCAATTGACGTCTACAGCTGTACATAGGCCTCCTCCAAATATCTCCACCTTTCGTGGTTTTGTGCCTCCCTCATTCATCAGTGACCCGCCGCCGTCTTAACTATGTCGTCCACTCACCGTGTGAGAGGTCTCCCTACTCTGCGTCTTCCAGTTATTATACCAAGGAGCCATAACTTAGGCTTATGTTACTAGATAAAGTCAATAGATAAATTGCCACAATATTGGACCCAAAATCAGGAGTTAATGCTGTAGACACAAACTTCAATGCAATCGATATCAGTCTCTTTTAGATATGGTGACAAAACGAACAAGCCACTAGCCTGATGACAAGATCTAAGCTTGTTTAGAAGAATTTTGTTCAGATCAAATAAAGCAGCAAAGTGCATTTTACTGTGTATTCTACAGTTTCGTCACCGTTGGACATAAGGTAATCTTACAGCTCTGAAATTTTACAAGCAACTGCCCTTTTCCGTAAACACATTAATATTTGAACACTACTGCATGTAGGTTAATAAAAAAGGCACAACAATGGTAACAGCCTCTTGCCGAAAAGACCTAACACCAAGACAATCCAAGTAAAGATATTTTCCGGCTCATGTATTTCCTCCATCGTATAATATTGGGTCCTCCAGACGTAGTATGAAAAAGCATTTAGCCAGACCTGCAGGGTAATGACGACGGAGTGAAATTATTTTTTTAGACTAGTATCCGTTGGTTTCATTTCTGGATTGTATAGCGCTTTCCATCAGTTCCACCATGGTCATATTGTCGTGTATTTATAAAATAAAAAAAAATCATTGATTTTGATTATGTTTCGTAACCTCTATATATGGTATTTGAAGTAAACTTCATCAACTAGCCTATCGCAGTCCACTGCTGGACATAGACCTCAGGACAACACGCGCCACAGAACAAGGTCCTTCGCCTTCCGCATCCAGTCCGACCCAGATACCGTTTTAGGTCGTCGGTTTATCTAGCTGAGGAGCGTCCTACACTACAATTTTTTTTTTCTTTTTCTTTTTCTATCTATCTGCAATCAGCCCATTAGCTTTAATCAGATGTTTGGTAGTGTTTAACTGGTCGAGATTTTAACACCCAGCGGTGTGTCATCTCCAAATTGTCAGATCTTGCTTCATTTATATAGACGCTATTCGCTTCCTTTTAAGTCTGTATGTTGACTCTGTGGTGTTTAGCAGTGTTACAGCTAGTATATTTATGTGATGATGGAGCCTTTCCTTATAGTTCTTGCAAGACTCTTCTATAATCTCCTTTACTGTTGGCATTTCTAGATACTCATGCACTTCGCTATTCCTTGTGAACCAAGGTGAACCACTTATTATTTTCAATACTTTATTTTGAAAACATTGCAGTATTTCAATGTTAGATTGGCTTGCCGAGCCCCAAAGCACAATTCCATACGTCCAGATTGGTCTCAAGATGCATTTATAGATGAGGAGTTTATTATTTAAGCTCATTGTTGATTGTTTACACAGAATCCAGTGAAACTCTTGTAGTTTTCTGTTTGCTTGGTCTCTTTTACTTTTTATATGTTCTCGCCAGGTAAGTCTTCTGTCGATGTGCATACCTAGGTACTTGACGACACTTTTTTGAGGCAAAACGTCATTGCCGAGTTTCACAGATGGACAATCTCCTCTTCTGAGACTAAAGGTTATGTGGATCGACTTGGTTCCAATAGATCTGATTCTCCATTTTTTCAGCCATGTTTCAATCTTGTCCAGGTGGTTTTGGAGCTTTGTAGATGCGGCGGTTTGGTCTCTATCACAGGATAGGAGTGCAGTGTCATCAGCATACGTAGCGGTAATAATTGAGTCTGAAGTGGGCAAGTCAGCTGTATACACGGTGTATAAGACCGGACCCAGAACTGACCCCTAAGGCACTCCCGCTTCTATGAGATAAAAAGTCGACAGACACTCTCCAGACTTGACTTGAAATAGTCGATCTTCCAAATACGATTTGAGAAGCATATGTGCGGGATGCGGTAAGCACATTTTTAGTTTACACAGAAGACCCTTGTGCCATACTCGGTCAAAGGCTTGCTGTATATCAAGGAAAACGGCTGAACAGTATTCCTTTCTTTCCAGAGATTGCCGGATTGTGTGAGTTACCCTGTGAATTTGTTCAGTTGTTCCGTGATTTGCTCGAAAGCCAAATTGGTGTTCCGGGATAGTTTTATTTTCTTTTAGCGTCGGTAACAGTCGTTGCAAAAATATCCTCTCAAAAATTTTAGACAGCAGTGGGAGTAGGCTTATTGGTCTATATGAAGAAACCTCTGAAGATGGCTTTCCCGGTTTGCATATCATATTTATAATTGAGAACTTCCAGATAAGTGGAAAATAGTGTATTCTTAATACTGCATTAAATAAGGCGGTAAGCAGTGCAATTCCTTTTCTGGGTAGTTGTTTTAGAACCTCTGCTGTAATTAAATCGAATCCTGGGGCTTTTCTCATTTTAAGTTTATCAATTGTATTTTTCACTTCAGCGGGGGTGCACAGTTGTAACGGGAGGGACATTTGCTGATCGCTTTCGATAATTTGATTAATGTCTTCCTCCGTATGTCTGATGTCCGGTTCATTAGGTTTAAATACATCTTTCAAAAATGAAGCAAATAACTCAGCCTTATCCGCGGGTTTCCTCGCCCATGATCCATTTGTATGTTTTATTGGGGGCATGTGTTCTTGAGACCTTTTTAATGACTGAGTCATTTTCCAAAGAGAGTAGTCATCTGCTTTATAAGGTAATAAAGTTTTCAATTTTTCTTGTAATGTGTCGTTTTCATGGTCTTTTAGTATTTGTTTCAGGTCTTTTTGTGCTTTATTAAGAGCTCTTTTATCGTGTGGGCTTCTACTTGTGTGCCACCGTCGTCTCAATCTCCGTTTTGCTGTTATCATTTGGTTTGTTGCATAAAAAGCTGCCTTGTCTATGTCTTCTTTGGATTTTAGTGACAAATGTAGATTGGCATTTTCTTCTATGAAGTACCGGAATGCGTTCCAGTCAGTCTTATAATTGTACAACGTTTCACGAGGTTCTTTCAAAATGATAGCTGTGCTAAGTGTGCATATGACAGGTGTATGATCAGAGCTACCATCCAAGCACGACTCTGTGTTTGTGTACAATCCTGACACACCTTTAGTGATAAAGAAATCAGGCGTTTTATTGGGATCTGTTGGCCAGTATGTTGGCTCGCCCGTTGTCAAAACATTAAGCGAATTTGTGTCTACTGCCTTCTTCAATTCTCTTCCTCTGGTTGTAGTCAACCTAGATCCCCAAAAGGTATTTTTAGCATTCCAGTCCTCTCCGACAATGAATCTGCTACCAAGTTGGTCAAGAAATTCACTAAACATTTGTTCATTAATTCGGTGCCGAGGTGGGCAATACACAGCTGCTACATTCAATGCTCCCTGCCAGTCGTCAATGGATAACACTGTACCCTGTAGGTATACTTGATTAAAATTTGGAAGAGGATGTTGTTGAAAGTTTTCTTTTATTATGATTGCTGATCCAGCGTGTGTAGTTCCGTCTGGGTGGTTGGTGTAATATATATTATATCCTTTTATTAAAATTATTTTATTGTCTGTCATATGTGACTCAGATATTAAGAGGACATCTATTTTGTTGTCTTTTAAAAATAATTCTATTTCTTGTCTATTAGGACTTAACCCATTTACGTTCCATGCAGCAATGCGCAGAAACTTCATCATTTCTTACATTGGGCGATTATAGTTGTAAGGAGTCCCATTAGGGTACCCATTTGTTGTATAAGGATGTCTATTTTTTCTGATTGTTTTATTATTATCTGTTCTAGTGAACTTGTTGACTGAGATTGTGTGTTCTCTTTTTTCTTGTTCCAGTATGAGATATTTTCTGGATTTTTATTTTGTGAATCTGGTTGTTCTTTACCATAAGTAGCTGCTCGTAGTGGAGGGAAGTCTTCCATTTGGTAGCCAATAGGGTTTGTTCGTGGGTGTTTAATATTAGAAGCAGGCTTTTTGTGAGATGATACTATTTTTCTTGCGCGGATCTCTTTGTACACTTGACAACCCTTATAGTTTGCAGTGTGATCTCCAAGACAAAGTGTACAAGTTGCTGACGTATTTCTGTCTTTTTTTGGACAGTCTATGGTCTTGTGACCCTCTGCACATTTAACACAACGGTATGGGCGCATACAATTGTTTTTGGTATGCCCGTATTGCTGGCACCTAGCACATTGAGGTATTTCATTGGTTTTGCGTGGGTCTTCTATCTTTACTTTGGTATGATATATAGAATCTATACGTTTTAGTTCTGGGTTGTTTGGGCCAGGTTCTACATTAACAAAAAACATATTTAAAGGTCTCTTATTTCTTCTAAAATGCCTGGTAAAAAAACCTAATTAACTTGAGAGCACTCCCGTTTTCCAGGCAGCGATTATAACGATGTCGATATCATTGGTTTGTTAAATTACAGGAATTTAAGGAAAACTCCCTGACAAAGCTGTTTGATGTAGCATGGTTGTTGAACGTAATTATTTATTTTTCGTCTGCTATTTTCCAAAGTGTTTTGCTATCTATATATTTAAATATTGAAATGATTTACCTATATATTTTAAAATTTCTTCTCAGTGGTATTATACTTAAGTGACATTTATGAACGTTAATGTATTAAATTATTGGGTATGTATAGCGGGACAGTCATAGGAAAAGTGCCCCCAAAGCGGACTTCGAAACTATGAGCAAACATTCCTTATAATAGGGTGGCTTTTTCCTATGATTATCCCGCTATACCCCTTACATGTAGATTCATACAAGTCAGTAACGGACTTGCTACAACCTCAGGTGCGCCGCTCACAATAGGTGACCCTTATAAGCTATACTTATAGCCTTCCTTTACACAATATAAAAAGTCCGACAGTTGATAAAATACTCTTTTTGAATTGTATTCATTTTTAATTGGAACGTCTGTATAACATCTTGATTGGCCTTTCTTAATTGCCTCGAATCGATAACTTGAGCTATAAGTTCTATTGTTAAACGAAATTTTAATAAAAGGAATACCCAGTAAAGAAACAACAGTAAGGTACTTAATTTTATCAATAATTGATTTCAGGTAGGTTTATGTATAGGTATTAAATTTCCAATGCTTTTAACTAACTCTATGTCTATATACATATATTCTATGTATATATATATATAGTGTTAGGGCGTGTTCTGAAATGATGGAAGGAAAGGAAAAGTTGACCTAATTGTAGATTAAAACCACGGGCCATTGGTGTAAGGATGGTTTTGAGTTTCTTTTTCTCTTGTGACTATAGTTTGTTTAACGAATCTTCAAAACCTAGTTTTTGTATAGTTCTTAACCACACGTACTTAGAATATTGTGGTCATGGGGCAATGATCGTCATCTTTTTATTAGCTTATGGATGTCCAACAGGCCTACTTTAAATAGTACCATGCTGCGCGATCCCTTAAATCACTTCCCTAAAGTTAACATTTGTATTCATATAATAAACATTCAGTTTTTATTATCAAACAAAACTGATGACGTCAGTATATTCACTATGAGGAGTGTTTCTCTTAATATGAAGTAGGTACTTGGTAGAATGTTGAGCCCGAGAGGTGCTTTATACAGTCACAAGAGGTACTCACATCTCTTTAGAGATTATAATATTATACTTTTTTATTTGTAAGCCGCGAAAGAGACATACAAGATGGATAGATCTTTTTACGTTTTTCATGATAAAAAGGAAACAAACATTGTTTTCTTTTGTTCCTTACTCTGACAGACCGACAAGGCTCCGAAACGGCTGACTAACGTGGTAGCTTGGTAATAAAAAAAACAAGAATACTTATACTTATTGTTATTCAGTTTTTTTTTGTATCGGACTGAGAATACGAAAAATCACCTTCACTTGTCGGCATAATGTGTTTTAAAACTCGTAAAGGAAGTTCCGAGAAGTTTAATATTATAATGACAGTATAGTCTTACAAACATTGCATAGTCATTTAGTAGACCAAGACTTCTCTTTATCTTCGGCACATTAAAGAGTTGAGAGAAGAATCATTCATTCAATTGACCTAAGGCTAATTATAAAGCAATTGCTTTATAAGAATTTACAAGAAAATTTTGTGTAAGTTATTGTGCCTTCATGTCTATCTGTAGCATAGTAACTTCTAAACGAAGGGACATAATCTAATGTAGTTTTTTATTTGTATGATTCCTAGTTCTTACACTAAGCTACAGATATACACAGATACAAAATCTTTAACCACTTCTAGCACTTAATATTTGCACTAAGTATTTTTCCTTTTAATAAAACAAAACAAGTACACTATATTTCACCAAATACTCAGTATTAAAATATAATTAACGTTGACAAGTAAGTTATAATCAATTAACGAAACACGTAACACTAATTTATTCTGTAATAAACAACTCGTGAGTAAAATTTTGACAAGCAATAATATTAATTTAAACAAGCTATAACTATGTTTTATTGTCATAAAACACGAATAAAAACAATATAACAACTATAATGTTACTATGAATATTATAGTAAAGGAATTGTTCAACAAGTTGTTCTTTATACTTTTTGTTTTTATCTGTTACTCAGCATCTTTATTCTTTATTCAAAAGGAAGCTGATGGTTTACGCGCGTATATTGCTATTTATGTATGAGGGGTATGTATGTATTTTCCGTTACCACTTTTGCTGTGTGTGGTTATTTCTATTTGAGCTAGTCTACAATGTCTATTGTTTTTCATTGGGGGTATATTGCAGTTCCTCATTTTCACGGCCTAGACTATATAGCCACTCCTCCTGTTAGGAAATAGCAATATTTCCAAAAAACTAAAAAAAAACAAAATTGGTGTTCCTGTCTAGCACTTATCACCAGATATAACCCGATCCACGTGTTTGTACAGTTTTTGCAAAAATACTACCAAAAATAACTAAGGTACCAACTTTGCAATAACATTTTAACCTTCAGATATTCATAAACGTCTGAAAAAGAAGCCGTCGTTTTTTGCTTCCAAAAAGTCTAAAAATAACTCGTTACATTGTCGAATTAGACTACGGAAGCGTAATATTTTCCGACCCTCCAGTGTAACTGGCTTTCGTACAATTGGATTTCAACTACGAAAATTGTAGATACCTATTTTTATCAATATAATACATATTTATCTTTGAAGATTTATATTTGACTACATAAGGCTATGTAAAAGCTTAAAAAACTGTGAGACACGAAAAACTGTGGAGTATTCAGCTGTGGACATATTTTTGATTGATTTGCTGAATACAAAAGCTTTGCGTGTCGAACAGGAAAGATTAATTTTCTTTTGCCTATTGATACATCTTTTTTTTTCTGCGTCTCTTTCAGAGGGGTAGACAAATTTGGCCTCGCCGCTGGTCAACTTGGTTAAGGTTTATTTTACTTGTTTAATCTCTGTATTTTTCAATTAGTTGAATTCATGAGATGATGAATGTCGTATGCGGTATTTTGTGCCATCTACAAATGATTGCTCTTAGTTTGGATGTCCTTTAATTTGCATGACTTGCAATAACTAAAAAGTTTAATGTAATAAAAAGCTAAAGCTACAAGTATTGATAATTAGAGATAATGTTTGTAATTTGGGTTTGTAATTAGGGTATTTTTTTTATGTAGGAAACCTTTTAGAGGCCGTCTACCTACTCGACTCCCTAACTACCAACGACTACCCGATCCCAATAGACCAGTATACCGACTAAAACCCACGGTGTTACTCTCGTACCCATTTATAAATAGGAGGGTTATTTAACGGTTTGGCGGCTAGTAGCTTGTTCGATTTAATATTCCAAATCAATAGATCACATTGTCTGTCTGTTGGATGACGTCCACTAGCAGGAAATTACGTAGGAGCGTGCTTTATGAGGTTCTCTTTGTTTACTTGCCGATCGGTTTGTATCTCGATATACATTTCGAAAACTTGATGGAGTTCGGACAGCTGAAGGTGTTGGATACGTCTACTATGTTCTCTTTTAAAGGTCATAACCTTGGCCCTTTTAGCCTTCGAAGTATAGAATCTACTTTATATCTGACAATCTTGCAGTTGAATTTTTAGTAAAAGAAGATGCAAGTATCAACGTAACAGTCCATTAATGTCCCACTGCAGGGACGGGCTTCCTCCCGTGACGGAGGGATACTTGGCCTACTAACACCACTTTGGCCAGACGGATTAGTATAGGGTTAAATTTCAAGTTTTCCTTCTTTTTATATCGTAAAGGTAATGTTCACGGATAGTCCCTTAGTCGGTTTTTACACAGGGCTATGTGACTTAAAACCTTCCGTCTAGGGTAGATAGCGGCTTCGCTGTGATTTAGCATTAGTCCATGAATGGTAGTTCCTATTTAGCGTCATCTAAGCCGCTTGCTAGTATGCCAACTAAAAGCAATCAATAAAGACCATCAACGGCTCGAGTAATGCTACGTTTCTCGCCGTCCTGGCCCTTTATGTATAAAAGAGGAATCACAATGAATTTACTCGGTAAGCCGATTACTACTTTTATGGAACTTCGATACACCTGCTCGCTTGGGGTAAAACCTCAATCATGACAGGATTTACTATCGATCTGGTATCAACATTTTATTATTATTTTAGTAGTTACGATGCCATAGATAGATTTAGAAACACAGACGAGTTAAATGTATAAAATAAACGAATTAAATTAATTTCTTCGTGTATTGTTTTGACGGAATAACAATATGGTATGTGTACGTAACAAAATATTTTGAGGAGGTCTATGTCCAGCAGTGGACGTCAATTGGCTGATATGATGATGACGATGGTGTGTACGTAACCACCCCATTCCATGAGGGTCGTAAAAGCTGACTGAATCATCATCATCATTGCGTATGGCTTCTGCTTTGAACCTTATACGTCTATATCCAGCTGAAGGAGTCATCTTTTGCGGCCGGAGTAAGGTTGTGGAGCCTAAGGAATGTAGTTATATACCCCTTTACTCATAAACGCCTTTTAAATTTTAGTCAATTGATTAGCTTAAATTCTTATGGTTTTGTTTGGTATAAGGTTGGTTTTACTAATAAAAATCTCGCTAAACAGTGATTAAATTTAAGAGGCGTTTATGAGTAAGGGGGATTATCTTTGCAAAAATAAATACGAAACTTCAGATAAAACCTTATACCAATCCGTCTCTGGACAACGTGGTGTTAGTAGGCCAAAGTGTTTATACGTCAATGGAAGAGGTGCACTGCGACAATAATGGGCTGCTTATGATAAACTAATTTAATTTAAAACTTATGCTCATATACGATTAATAATGTCTTAGTATACGGTCACGCGATGCATATTAATTTTCTATGAAGCAGGTAATTTCAGCTTTGTTTACAGTAAGGTCCTTAATCTGTTCGCTACCTTATAATTAACTATCGACCGCGTGCTTCCGCAGCTAATAATAATTAAAGTAACTTATCTATACTTACTAATATTATAAAGAGGTAAAGTTTGTGTATTTGTGACGTTGTAGGGGGTAATCTCTGGATCTACTGAACCGATTTAAAAAATTATTTCTGTATAGAATAGTCCATTTATCGGGGAGTGTCATAGCACAGTGTCATAGGCTATATAGCGTACCCTCAGTGGAAAATAGGCATAAGTGATTTTACGTTGAATCATCGATTTTATCATATTCGGAAAGTACGTCTAAAGATACGTATGCTACATTTTTTTCATATTTTTCTTGTTAAATTTGACGAATTTATACAAGAAATTAGTTTTGAGAATTTTTATTCCATCACATTTTTTCTTAAGGATTAAAAGATTATGTGATATTACGCAAAGAATAAATTGAGAAATATGGCGTATTACTTAATATTAAATTTATCCCTTTATTTAAATTTAGAAAATAAATAGTAACAAATATTATGATTTAAATGCGTTTGGTTTTATTACATCGTTAGTTTTGTATACACGATTACTGCTTTCTTCCACTAAAAACTTTTCTTTACGCAAAAACATAAGACTAACATACTGCAGCGAGGCTGTAAAATAAGAATGATTACTTTTTTCTTCCACTAGAATATTTTCATTGCACCGAGACGTAAGATTTGATACAGCGGTGCGTGAGTAGGCAGAGGGGACATAAGTGTGTATATGTCGATGCGATAATTTATTAGTATTTTTTTTTTGTTGATTATTTTAAAACAAAACGTACTGGCAATGAGTAATCAATCAATTATCGAAATTCAGTGGTGGACATATGCCTCTCCCAACCCGCGCCACAGAACACTGTCCTGCATCTTTCGCATCCAGTCTGACCCAGAGACCTATCTTAGGTCGTCGGTCCACCTAGCTGGGGGGAGTCCTACACTACGTTTTCCGAGTCGCGGTCTCCACTCTAGGATACCTTTGTTCTGACGACCATCGTGCTTAGTCAAAACCCTTATTGACTGTTTTTTGCAGTCAAAAGTGGTTTTGACCATCGATGTTAGTCAAAACTCATTGAAAATTGATCTTTAATACATATTAAGGTAAAAGTCCGAAACAGTTGGTTAGGTTAGGTTAGTATGGTGACCAAAGGAAGGAATATAATAATACTATATTCTAGTTTTACATTAAAAAAAATGTTTCTAGCACTCGCCGGCCGCTACCGCGGCACGCTCGCTTCGCTCGCTCGGCTCGTGCGTCCTTTGGTCACCATACTAACCTAACCTAACCAACTGTTTCGGACTTTTACCTTAATATGTATTAAAGATCAATTTTCAATGAGTTTTGACTAACATCGATGGTCAAAACCACTTTTGACTGCAAAAAACAGTCAATAAGGGTTTTGACTAAGCACGTCGGTCAAAACCTATATTGACTGATTTTTTCGGTCAAAAGTGGTTTTGACCGGTTATGAGTTTTGACTATAACATATATACGTTCTTTTCGCCGCCCAACGAAGTGGGCACAGGTCAGCTAGTATACTATATTTTTTTATTCTAGCTGGGTCTTTTATAAGATTTTTGCCTATTGTTAGGTCAAAGGTTAAAAGTCTACGTTAGCTATTAATGATATATTTTTTAAAACAATAACAGACAGATAACAATACGTTTAAAGCGTTACGTTTGGATCCCCTTTGTTGAGTTCTATTCTATAGGTGACCTACTTCAAGCGACGTGTGTTACCTTAAGAATGTCGTGTTACATAGCTGCTACGCAGAGGTCTCAGGTTCGATTCCCGCTCAATACAAATCTTTGTTTGCATGAACTTGATTGTTTGCATTGGGCTGGGTTTATCACCTATGTGTTTACAGAAAAAAAAAAGAGTTTTTAAATAAGTTTATCCGTTGTCTAGTACCCATAGTATAAGCTCTGCTTAGCTTAGGATCAGATAGATGGCTTTGTGTGAATGTGTGAGAAATGTAATATTTAATATTGCAAATAAATAGTATTATTTACAAATTGTATTGGTTTTTAATATAGTTGCTATATGTATAGTGTAGTTGACGTCATTAAGCTATAACAATGTTATAAGTACCAAATTGAATCCAATATTTTGAATTTTTAAAAAGAAAGGTTTATTATCCTAACATTCAGTTTATCAAAGCTGTCGAAATTGACCTTATTCCTGTATAGTTTGACCTCTACAAAATAGACGCTTGTCCCTAAACATTTTATATTCCTAACAGTCGGGCCCAGAGAGCGTTGAAAAGGGACCGCTTTACTTCAAGATTCACTCCAATTAGTGAACTAGTTGACTTCTTAGTTCTTTAGTACAAACTTAGTTTTGCAACGAATTAGATAAGTAGTTTCTAAAGCTATTTTTAAATCTGCTCGTTTATTTTTTTGTGTTCGTGTATTAGGAATTTCTCTGACAGAATAGAGCAATTTTATTAACTGCTATTCTATATAGGCTTCTCGATGTGGCGATGGTTAAGTCTATCTCATCACCTAGGTTTCGTAAAGTCCGACTCCCCTCTTTAACCGACTTTCTCAGATATTATCGCTGAAATAAGGAGGCGGAGAAAATTCCCGTTCGTGTATTTAAAAATAGTATTTTATTTATTGCAGTATCATGGGTTTATAACTTGAATGTTTTAATAAACGTCGTCGTGTGTTAGAAGTTCCAAAACGCTATCGATTAATAAATTGGCAGAAGGCGTGTCGGTAAGTTCGCGTGGTACGTCAATAAAGTCAAGTTTTTTATCGCCTTGAAATGATTTACGACCATGGACAATCTAGCTATACCGTATTCATCCTTACTTGATTTATTTAGTAAACAAACACCACATTTTGCAAATTCACTAGTTTTTACATCAATTGCACACTTTGATATGGATGAAAATTTCTGGAAAGTAGCATTATATGTTTATGCAATAGAAAACACGTAAATTACTTTGATTTCACCACTATCTTTCTTATATTTTAAATAAATGTATTTTTTTCCAACGGCAAATTTCACAGATAAAAATTAATTTCATTATTTGACATTTGTACATTCTAGAAATTTCATAGATTCGTAGGGATGTGTAACAAAAGTGAATGAACGATTGGCATACGAATAAAAGGAGGTTGTTTAAATAAATTCTACTAATATTATTAATGCGAAATTTTTGTTACTTGTTACTCTTTTAGGCAAAAACTACTGAATGAATTATTCACTGCGAATTAAATCTCATTGAACTAATATGGGCACAATTAAAATCGCATGTGGGAAAAAATAATACAACATTTAAAATGGCTGAAATAAAAGAATTACTTATAGAAGGATTAAGTAAAATTGTCCGTACGGTGTCCAGCATGTCAATTCTCGTACCTTATAATCGTTAAAAATTCAGTTAAGTTAATTTTTGGTTGTCAAATTGTCTTGTTTTTGCTATTGCAATTGTAATCTTTTGCGGTCGTGTTAAAGTTTTATTTAGAATGTGACAATTTGACAACTAAAAGTTAACTTAACCGAATTTTGGTACGAGAATTGACATGCTGGTCAAAATTCATTGAACATGGTCATAAAAGATGAAGATAAAATGTTAAGACTAGATGGCATATTAGATACGGTCTCAGACGCACCGACCCAGAATTTTGTAATACATGTTCCGATTCCTGCACAGATGTGGCTTTATCATGATTTTTGTTTATATTCTTTATTTTTGTTTTATTTTTGTAATTGTCTATATTCTTACTGTACCCTTAAACTAAGAATAAATGTATTTACTTTCTCTTTTAGGCTGAGCGCAGACTTGGAACACGACAGTCTTAAGACAGACTATTGCTTTACGTCGTATAGACAATATTGTCTCAGATAGACAGTTTTGTTTTATGTGTGCTACGTATCGTAGTCAAAACTGTTTCGTTTTAGTTTTAAGACAGACTTGTCTATATGAGGCAAGTCAGTCTTGAAACAGTCTTGTCTCCAATGTGCGCTCAGCCTTACAGATGCTTATACCTAAAATAATTTGTAAAACTAATAAATAAAAAATTTGTTTAATACTTTTAGTATTATTTACGACTTCACATTCCTATTGCGTAATTAGAATATTATGTAATTATATACCTACACTGTATAATGTATGTAGCTAAAAAAATTGCCATAAACCGTTCAGTACTAAAAGAACTTTAAGTGAAGATTTCATTCATTCACATCAGTTACACATCTCTAGCTATCAGTACTCTTTAGTCTGCGGTTGACACGACGCCATATATGTTTACCATTTAGAGCAAGTCTGTTTAAATAGACAGTAGACTGATTATGTAAATTGGCGCGTTGACTAGACGTAACGTACCTATAGGTAGACGTCGCATATACGACTGGCGTAAAGGTATACGTTATAAGAGATGGCAAATTCCATGAAAGAGTCTTGTATTTAAGAACGAAAAATGGTTTAGTTTAGTAAGTTTGGTTGAGGGCCTTCCGCCCCACCACAGCCCGCGTAAAGTAGTGTCGTCAGAGACAAACTACTCGTCCTCAACAAAAAAAGAAAAAATAAATTAGTTTAGTAAGTATTTTATTCGTTGCAGTTAGTAGTAGTAATTTGTATCTGATTAATTGTGGTAAGTAGGTATGTAAATTTTTAATAAAACCCTATATCTAATTGCCGTCTTGTCTGGGCATGGTGCTTTTAATAGGTATACCGATTTTATCTCCTTTACAGAAGCATACGCGTCCGTACAGTAGGTTTGATATAGTCCAATTATTGATTTTTAAGAAGCTCATACATTTATTCTGCGTATTTTATGGCATTTCATAACTTAATACAACCCCATTTGAAAATAGTTTCAGTACAGAATTTAAAACATAAAGGAAAACTTGTAATCACAGCAAAGATCGCGATAAGATGGATGTTTTTATTTAATATAGGATTAACCACTCTAGCGTGAGCTGTCACATTGTATTCAGAACCGTGTCGACGATGCTCGGGAATGCTAGTAACAACATACACGACTTTGATTAATGCCATCATTTTATTTATTACCTAGACGCTGGACTAATATACAGGGTGTACATAAAAATAGCGCATAAATTTCTACACAGAGGTAGGGTTTAATTTTACTAGGCAGAAACCAAAAAAAAATTAGAACAGTGTCCATTTGTTTAGGAGATAAATATCATCATAACAGCCCATTAATGTCCCACTGCAGGGACGGACCTCCTTCTCTGACGGAGGGATACTTGGCCTACTAATACCACGCTGGCCAGACGGATTGATATAGGGTTTAATTTCAAGTTTTCCTTCTTTTTATTTCGTAAAGATAATATTCACGGATTGTTCCTTAGTCGGTTTTTAAGACACCCATGGGATGAGATAGGGTGGTGACATATTGTATTCTTACTCCGTCACCACGCGGATACCATTTTAATTTTCACTTTTTTACCTCAATTCGCCATAAAATCTGTTTGAACGATTAGAGTTAACGATTATATACAGATAACCTTCTTTTATGACATAAAATAAAAATAACCTTAAAATCGTTGACTCTTAAAGTTAAGTATTTTAACGAATTACAAATAAAATAAATTGGGTTTCCCACTAACTCAACAATAGAGATACAAGAACACGCGCGTGTGACTTACTTCTAAGCCAAGAAATACTATTGGTACAGTCAGATTGCAGCTGTTAAAATCCTCAAAACAATCTCAACAGTAAGAATTTATATTTATTTCAGCAATCTAATATAAACTTATTGTTGAGATTTTGTTGAAATACTATTAGACGGACATAGATCTCTTCCAAACATTCCAACAATACCTACGTCAGGCTTTTCAATAAATCAATACGAAAAACTGATGCGTCAGCTGTCCAGTTTCTGAAACTCGAAGTTTGTCTCTACAACGAAACCAATATAAATATGACTGTACTTTTTAAGTAAGGAAGCTAGGCGTGCATAGTTGAGAAATACATACTATGTATTTATTAATTTTATTCTCTGGATGAGTGCAGATAGCAAAATAAGTGATAATAATTTCGAGGTTCACTAATCAGACAAACATGTAAGAGGTAACAACAGGTTACATCTGAGGTCTCGGGCTCGATTCCCGCTCAATGCTAATCTTTGTGTGCATGAACATGATTGTTTGCATTGGTCTGGGTGTTTTCTATGTATAATATGTGCGTATTTACAAAAAAAAAGTATTTAAGTATGTTTATCCGTTGTCTAGTACCCATAATACAAGATTAGCTTAGTTTAGGACTAGATGGCGATGTGTGAATGTGTGAGGAATATTTATTTATTTATATTTACATTTAATCAGACAAACGTGTAAAGACTCACATGATAAGTTAATGCAAAACATTACAAAATGGGAAAAAGTTTGTAAGAGATCTATGTACGTTCAATAGCAGTCCTTGGCCTATTTCGTAATAAATAGGTAAGTTTTTTTACATGTTTTGCCCATCCCAAGAGTGTCATAAACAACTGAAGGTGAATCGACAAACACTCTTTATCAATGTGAGGTTATTGAAACAAATAAGACGACCTCTGTGGCGCCGTCAGTATATTACATGGCTGCTACAGAGTCTCGGGTTCGATTTCCGCTCAATGCAAACCTTTGTGTGCATGATCATTATTGTTTGCATTGGTCTGAGTGTTTTCTATGTATGTATTTACAAAAAAATAGTAGTAGTTAAGTATGTTTATAGTTGTCTAGCACCCATAGTACAAGCTCTGGTTAGTTTGGGACTAGGTGGCGTTGTGTGAATATGTATGTTTGTTATGTAATATTGTAAACCTACAAGGCATGGACTGAAATATTCGAAGTTCAAATAGGTGAACGGAAACCCTTAAGCGAAAGGGCGTCATGCACATTATATTTAATAACTACCCCTGTTTCACCTATTAAACCTTATAACTTACCGATTAAAACCACACTGGATCCGAACAGCAAAAGAAACACATTATACCCTATACAATGAGCCTGACCTGGCCATTAATGTGCTAATTTAAGTGAGTTTTCCTATATCATACTTGCATAGGGACAATAATAAGCAGTTATGATGGTGATGTTCTAATTAATTATAAAAAATCCTCACACATTCACACATAGCCACCTAGTCCCAAATTAAGCAAAGCTTGTAGGTACTATAGGTAGATGGGACAACGGTTAAACATACTTAAATACTTTTTTTTTGTAAACCCATACATATTATACATAGAAAACATTCAGACCAATGCGAACAATCATGATTTGCATTGAGCGGGAATCGAGACCTCTGCGTAGCAACCATGTAATATACCGACTGAACCACAGAGGTCGTCAAAATAATTATGTATTTATTTAAAATATTAACGTAAGCAGCAAACCTTATTAGCTTTATAATTAATATTGCGTTCATTTTAATAAGTATTACGTTACTAATTTATTTTGTTTATATTAAGTTATTTGTGGAATTACGTAGCACACAGTTCGCTGAAACGTGAATCGACCACTAAAATTAACACACCTAGGCTACCGACTAGGGTCAGAACACTTATCTATTTATCTAGTAGAGAGGCTTAAAGTGATTAATGAATTTGACTCACGGCATTCACCGATCCAACCTATGTAGTATGTTTAAAAAGTTCTTTTTTTAAAGATTTTTAAAAGTTTAACTGCTTTGGATGCGCTGTATGTAGTGGTTAGTCGATAGTCCTTGACTGCTATGCAGAGGTATCGGGTTCCATTTCCGCTCGATGAAAAACTTTGTGTACATGAACATGATTTTCGTCTCTAGACCAATACAAAAAATCAACAACTAGGTGTTTATTATGTAGGTACGTATTTACACAAATAGTATACAGAATGTTTATCCGTAGTCTCCTCTATTACAAGCTCTGCTTAGTTTGGGAATAAAATATGGCGTTGGGGAGTATTCCTATAGCTACGGAACGAAAAGAGGTGATGTTTCTTTTTATACTTAGCTTATAATCATACAAACAATAATGCAATGAAATATAATATGAATACAATGAAAAAGTTAAATATAATATTTTTAATCCATCAACCGTAAAAGCCCCTTAACACAGGCAATTTAATTTATTGATTGCCTTTCACTACAGCACAGGTTACATGTACTCATAAGTGTTTTCAGAATAAAGGATGTAAATTTTATACTACAAAATAAAGGGGATATTTAAAAAAATAAATTGCTCCGTTTTACTGCAGTGCGGTAGTTGCATTACCGCAACGTATCTGCATTCGTATGCTTTTCTTTTTAGAACTACCCATATAATGTGAAGTGGTTATTCACGCGTACGGTTAGGTATACTTAAACAGGTAGAATTTATAGCTTGTATTATCGTTTTAAAATACGTTATAAGGAATGCTTGATGTTGTATGCCCACGCACGACGCAGGGGTCGTGTCGTGGATACTGTTGTCGATAAAAAGGTTGCACGTTTGAATCCCACGACAGAGATTTTATGTATTAAACAGAGAAGAGAATTTTAAAGATGACAATTAGTATAAAATACAAAATAATGAAAACATAGGTCATGAAACATGGCGCAAATGCTTTTATAAAAATAAAAAATAAAATAAAGTACTTTAAAAAAAATCATGTAGCAAAGTCACCCTTTTTAAACATGTGAAAATCTTAAACTTACTCTCAATACTGTCGGACTTGTACCGACTAAACACGGTGCTCTTCCCAGCTGTCATATGTCAGAGATTCTAGGTAAGCCCCAGAAAGGATACCCCTTTAATCCAGCAACGGACATTGTACGCCTCAATGTACCAAAGACACTTTAGCTTTGGCTTATCGAAGCAATTTGATGGGGTAATCCAACAAAAGAAGGTTGTAGACCTCTAAATATTGTCTACGAATAAAATGAGATCAATTTGTAGACACGTTGACGACTCGTAAAACGAAACGTGTTTTATTGGTACAGTTGGGTGCAAATGTAACTGAATATTTAAGTTTTGAATCGTGTTTATAGATGGAAATAATAGCTTGTCTAATGTGACGGAGTAGGAATACAAAATGTCACCAAATTATTTCTTCCTGTGCGAATCATTAAAAGAAACTCGAGGAATCTAATTAAGTATTCATAACTGCTGAAAAAGAATAGGTATTAATATTTCTCTTATAAGTAATACGACAATAATATACTCCTATTACTAATAGTAGACAAATACTTACTTATATACGTACTTATATAGATACTTTTTTGTAAATATTTCTGATTAATAAATAGAAAACATCCTGACCTGACCAATGTTCAGGCATTGATTTGCATTGAGCAGGAATCGAGCCCGAGTCCTCTGCATAGCAGACTTGCATAATAAACAGTACGTCACAGAGGTTGTCTAGACACTAGACTATGTGTGCCTATTCGTATTATTACTGCTCGAGCTAGATGAGCTACGTACGCATTTAACAATTAGCCACAAATTGAATATTCTTTAATTATCTTTAAAAAAAAGGAAAAATTACATGAAACCCTACCCAAGTTAACCAATTTTGGTCAGCCAGGTAAGAAAGCAAAGTTTCGGTCGCTGATAATAGGAAGTTATAATTATGATTTCATTCCAAGTAAATTAAAAAGTATAATCTTTGAGGGTAGTCAATTAACCTTCTTGCGGAAAATGATTAGTCAACCCGCGTTCACTGTCTGTAACAGTAGACTAAATCGTCGTTTAATATTATTACATTAATATCACATTTACTAAATACGTAATTATGTTGTCAAGGCGTGTTATTATCTCATTATTTATTATTTTCGTATATATATGTATATGGAGATTTAGATTATGGACCTTAAATAGAATTGTGCCTCAAAAAATTCATTGAAAATAAAGAGTTTTGTAAAAAAATAATGCAATAAACTAAAATAATATTAACCTGTACGTATGTGATTGATGATTGTGCTTGTGAAAATAAATTGTGCCAAAAAAAATGTTAGCCGTCATAGAATGATAAGAAAATATGTATTATCAAAATTAAAGTCAAGTCAGAATTATAAGTCAAATAATCTTTTAAAAATACAAAAAAATTAAAGTTTAAAATTCAAACAAAAGGTATAAAGATGTTCAAACTTTATATCAAAGAGGGTGTTTAACCGCTTTTCGTAACTAGTATCAGTAAGTTCAGGTAAGTACCTACATATTAATAAACGAATTTAACTGCTTACTTTTAAGCCCCCACCCCCAACTACAAAGATTTTACTTTTGCTGTCTTGGGTGACCGTTAATTTCATGTCTGTAAAATTTCCCGCGATACAGGGGTCGATCATACTGCTGGAGTTTATTTTTTTTTAAGAATGATAAGCTTGACATATTAAATTATTGTATCAAATCCGTATTCTTGGCTGAGGCCCATACAGACATATAATATTATTATGTTAAGGAGAATGCATTGAGGTTACTTAACTCCGTTCCGTTATTGGTGTGCGGTTGTCAACCGTTAAGCCTGCGTTTATTGCCTAAATTAATAGACCTTATGGGTTACCGCAATTTTGCGCTATATTGGAAAACCACTAAGCAGCTTTTAATAGTTATAGTTAATGTAAACAACACGCTAAAATTGTTTCATAGGAGGATCGGGCTTTTACATAGGTTTTAATAATGTATTTCTCACACATTCATACAGTGTCATTTAAGTATCAAACTAAGCAGAGCTTTAGTACCCATTTTATATTGGCCATGTTGGATGTCACCACTCCATCTCCTACTTCGGGTGTGGTAAAAATCTACTAAAAGAAAGGTCATAGCTACATCTGCAATCTTAATCAAAACTAAACAAAGATTGTTTTTTTTACATAAACACTTTTTACATAAAACTATTCTTACCAATGCGTCTGGCCACCATGGTATTGCTAAGTCAAGTTTCCGACCTGACACAGAAAATGGGCCGTCCTTGCGGTGGGACGTACATGAGCTGTTATGATGATTATACATTAGACAAAGAAAAGCTTAAACTAATGGTAAGTATAATCTACGAGTATGTTCACCACACGAAGATTTCCTTTACTTTATTTTTCTTCTTCATCGTTTATTAGTGGTTACCCTGGTATCGAGAGTTGTGCACAACTTGTTCCGATTAGGTTTTGGAATAAAGAAATAACATTGTGACTCTCCGTGTGGTGACGGAGTAAGAAAACAGTGTGTCACCACCCCATCTCATCCCATGGGTGTCGTAAAAACCGACTAAGGGACTATCCGTGAATATTATCTTTACGTAATAAAAAAAAAGGAAAACTTGAAATTAAACCCTATACCAATCCGTTTGGCCAGCGTGGTATTAGTAGGCCAAGTATCCCTCCGTCACTGGAGGAGGCCCGTCTCTGCAGTGGGACATTAATCTGCTGTTATGATGAATAACATTATGAGAATCGTGGTAGTGTTATCAATAGTTGGATAAAACGATATTTTGTAGTCAAAATAATAGCGTTACGTTAGCATTAATTTGCTGATTCAACATTTTTGGCTCGTTGTGGACTAAGAAAGATGGCATCATCTTATCTTATCTTATTCTGAGTGTGAAAATAGGTAAAAGGACAACTACTTACTTAATTATCAATAGGTTTTAGGTAGGCACCAGGCACTAACAACAGCTTAAAGTTTTATTAAGGACGGGTAAAGGAAATCCCTCTCTCTCATAACAGCCCATTAATGTCCCACTGCAGGGACAGGCCTACTCCAGTGACGGAGGGATGCTTGACCTACGCATACAACGCTGGCCAGGCGGATTGGTATAGGGTTTAATTTCGAGTTTTCCTTCTTTCTATGTAAAGGTTATATTCACAGATAGTCCCTTAGCCGGTTTCTACGACACCCATGGGATGAGATAGGGTGGTGACATATTGTATTCTTACTCCATCACCACATGGATAAATCCCTCTCTAAAATATGTTTTATTCCGAAATAGCATTAGCAGTGCAGTTCCCTAGTAAAGCCACATGTAATCCTTTTGTGCAGTAGGCCGTTGCGGCCTTCTTAGAGCTTACCGTACGAGTAAAATATATTTTCAGCCCTGTTATATTGACTAAGACGTCTTTACTTCGCTTCTATCTTACTGTAGTGTGTAAGTACTATTATCGGACTTATCAAAACAACCAATCCTTACTAATATTATAAAAAGGTGAAGTTTGTGTTTGTGACGTTGTAGGGGTAATCTCTGTATCCACTAAACCGATTTAAAAAAATCTTACTGTGTTGAATAGTCCATTTATCGGGGAGTGTCATAGGCTATATAGTATCACGCTATGACTAATAGGAGCGGAGCAGTAATGAAATATTTTTAAAAAAAGGACGCGTTTTTTTCGCCGCCCATAACGAAGTGGGCACGGGTCAGCTAGTGTTACTACAATCCTTGTATAGTAACATTGGTTGTTTTGATCCTCCGGTGATAACGGGAAACACTACCTTATAGGTAAAGAGTAATTTATATTTTTTATAGGGACATGGCGTCGATGATTGATTCTGGTGGAAAGCGCAAATTGAATCCAGAAATGCTTCTTTGGATTACGTTTGAAAGACGTACGTCGAGTATTTTTTTTATTGACATAATTAGCTTAAAACATTCCTTTTGTAAGGTCACAGCTTTGCGAGATGTGTTGGTGAAATGTACCATGTATGTATTTATTTATACTCCTTCATTAGGCATAGAATGTGTACTGTATATTACTGAGCAGCGCGGTTTCTTAGAGATCATTATAATTCTGACTATACTTCCATTTTTTTTTGTCTTTGATGGTTATTAACCTACTTTTTTCAAGGAAATCTTTTGTATGTGGTATTTTTATCACCACCTTGGTGTCGCAAAGGAAATGATCGAATCAAAATTACACAAATAGTTTCACAACGAAGGAAAAAAAGGTTTATTTAAAATTGTGTGTTATCCCTGGCCAGTTTGGCATAGTAAGCCAAATTTCTATCCAATATTAAACGAGGTCTGTCATATTTTCAATGGGACGTTTGATCGATGTTGATAGCTATTCCTTGTTAGTAAATGCCCTTTCCGGACCTTATATATAACATGAAGGTCAAATCTAAATGTTGTTAACATATTTATTGAAACAAACTAATTAAACGTCTTATTATATAAGAATAATAAAGAATTATTTGAACTTACCAACGCCGGTTTGTTACGCAAGGAGGATATTTCACATCACAGTTTAAAAAAAATTGTTTATTAATATATTATTAAGAGAGAACACTCATTGTCATTAATGTCGAATACTTCTAATTAAAAAAATATACAACTTTAAACATCACAGCACTCAGTAGTCATTATGTCACGGGTACACAAAAAAATAACGTAGAAAAAATAAATACTTCTTCTAAATTCGAAATGCTGGTTGATTTAGTAAAAAAATCGCGGGTTTTTGTTATAAATGTCAATTTGTAATTTAAATTTAGATTCTTAACTTGTTTTTTTTTGTGTTGAAGTTGGAAGGTGTTCGAGAGCGTGCATTCAGCCGCTCGGGCTGGGGCGGCGATATGGCGCCTGTATCGATGGGGCGCGCCGGCGCGGACATTGCACCCCTAATAACAGGCACGTACTTTAATGTCGAAACGTCTTTGATTTATTGCTTGACATCGTTATATAATGTCATTATGGTTACGTGATCAAGTGCCTTTTGAAAATCAATAATAGTTTTTGTAAAATTACTTTTAACGTTTGGTCAAGTTGATGTGTTTGTAGTAATTATTAAAAGATTAAAATATATGTTTCGTTACACTTAGGAATAACTCATAGATAAAACATATTTGTGATAATTGGAATAGTTGGCTTATCTTACTGAAATATAAGATACTTGCATGACCGAGTACTGTATCTCATTAAACTAAGTATTAACTTATAGTAAGTATATTATACTAATTTATATAAGAAAAATATGGTCTAAAAGGAAATTTTATTTTAAAAGTTTTACAAACCGTAATTAATTATTTATTGCTCTAATTGTACCTTTTTAAATTTATGAAACTCAAGTATTACAAAACTACAAGTACACAATACGAAATATTTAAGTACACATTTTAATTATCACTGAGAATAATTGTAATATTACCCTGTTAAGATTTTAAAGTTCGAAATAATGTACACCAAATTCTACCAAGTCCGTCCCCTGATGTCTGAAAAACTACGGAGGTTTTACTCACAGCGGAAACTCACGAACGTTCCCGAGATCTTCCGAAGTTCAACCTGTCTGAAGTTGTTACGGTGGCCAAATTATTTGAGCTCTTCGCTCTCCCTTCAATTCCCTTTTATAAGGTGTAAACAACGTTATAATGTTTCAAATAGGAGTCCATTTTATTGTGGTTAGGTATAACGGGGCATGCGCGCCGCACATCGATGGATTGGGAGAAGCCAGGTGTTTCAAGAATACTAGCTGTTTATTAATATGATATAAATATCATTACACTTACACTATATCCAATTTTAGACATAATTATTTACGCTTCACTTAATAATTTAACGTCCGTGTTCTTACATCGAACGTACGTTGTATAGGTACCTATTAAGTAGGTTTTATATAATTTGTTGTCGTTAGCAAACTCGATAAAAACAGGTGTACTTATTCAAAGTCTAGTAGTTGAGTTTTATAAAGACGTAAGATTAATAGATGTCTTTTACGAGTGGTCAAGAGTTGTTATGCTTAAAATTTAAATTGTTTTGACGTATGTAGTTAGTCAAAGATGACCTTTACTACTGTACGCGGACTGTGGAAGAGCGGTGGACCCTTAATTAATGTGTTTTAGTGATAACCTAATAGATGGTCCCTTACTAAAAGGACGTACTGAAGGCACGCCCTCTATTAGCGAACAGTATACTCTTGTCGACATAGGCTGAACCTAAGACGATTGAATATCCGCCAGAGATCGTGATTCTATCGTGTTCTATTGTAACAACAAGTCGACCTAGGCTTGACAGCTCAAAATTTTACTAAGAGGACTTAAATAAAAACAATGGATGTCTTCATTATTTTAACTATATTGTTTTAAATTATCTAGCTTTTGAATCGCCTACTAGTAAGTGATATGCGCAGCAAAGACATCCGTAATGTTCAATGTCTATAGCTCTGAATCTTCCATTACAGGCCAATCTCGTGTTGATGTCAAATCTGTAAAATAACAGTGGAGAATTTTATGTATCTACCAAAAATAAGGCGATTGCGACCGCTTTATAGATTAGATAGTCAAAAATCTAATCGGGAGAAATCTAACTCTGAAGAGTAGAAATTCACCTAACTTGGTGACATGGTTCGCGGTCGCGGTGTGCAGCTGTCATTGACAAAGGTCGTGCGGGACAGTTGTCTGAGCTATTTACATACAATTACACAACAAAATTATTTTTGGAAATACACTATCGATCTCTACTTAATGTTGTCCATTTGAAAAGAAAGGAAAATTAAAAAGGCTGTTGTCTGGCATCAAGTGCTCCTAGACACTATTTAGTTCTGTAGATGGAGGACAAGAGTTTTATAGCTAATCGAGGGAGCAGTATAAGTATTAAAAATAATCTCGGAGGCGGTAATGATGCTGCGCCTTTTTCATAGAGTATACCTCCTTTTACCGGCTTTAAGGACATTCTAGGCTTGACTCTAGTCATCATTTTATACAAAAAATATTATTAAGTAATCAACTTACTGTATCCGGGTCTCAAAGGTTTGTAGACTTTTAAAAAGTATATTACTAATGCGCTTAGTCCGGCAATTGATGATATTCCTATCAATACATACACAATGGGATCTGTGTCTTTATTATTCTTCTGTTTGTTACCTATCATTTCAGATTGACTCGTACGTTTTCCAACTTTTGTATTGTCACGTTTTGGTCCAACCTTTTTTATTATTTTTGATGAACGTGACTCATTTTTATTTATATTATGCATAACATCGACACCGTCTGTTTTATTGTTACAGTTTTCTTTATTATGACAATCAGTTGAGTTGATTTTCATGACATCTTTGTTAGTGTTATTGCCAAATGTCGAGTTTTTTAAACCATCCAAAACTCTGTACGTGCACTGTAACTTCATTTTAGATTCAATTTTGTCGTTGGTTTCATTTTCAGTTTGATTATAGTGTATTTGAATGCAATCTAAAGCAATATTTTTTGGTAATCTATTCTTAGTACTATCTGAATCGTTAGCAGCAAGTAGGCTTCTATTATTATTGCTTAAAAATATGTTCAACTCTATGGGTTCACTGTTACTAATGTTTGGATTATTGTTAATACAGTTTGTAATGAGAAGTTCAATTTCAGATATGTTATTTTGTTTTAAGTCACCATTTTTCATGTTATTAATAATGCTGCCTTTCTTTATTAAAGGTTTAAAAGCATCATATTCATTTCTGTTTATAAATTTCAAATGTAAGTGAATTTCACTATCTAACTTTTTCATACCATTTATTCTTGAATGACTTACTTCTTGTGATTTGTTGTCGTTATCCATTGTGCTCTTTTTTAATACTATTGTAATATTATTTGTAGATTTATTTGCATTGTTAATATTTTCAGTGCAGTTACTGAAATATATAGGAATTTTATTTTGCTCTGATAGTGTTAGACTGCTGTCGTTATTGACGTATTGATTGTATTCACAGTTCCAAATCAATGAATCATCCAGTTTGTGTTCAATTCTTAGTTTTATTTTACCTACAAAAGAAAAGTTTTATTGCATTTACTAGCATTGTAAGAATAAAAAAATAAACAAGGGTTCATAACCATTTTTACATCAAGAGTTCTTAGCCATCAACAATATGAGATTTTTTTTAAATAATTGAAATTCAATAATTCTGTGCTGGTAACGTATAGGTACTTTTTGTATGCTACTGCGTGCAAGAGGACACGAGTTTATACTCGTACTTCAAAAGAAAATTATGTTATTAAGTTGTAGTCAAAATGTTAATATTTTTCTTACCGCTTAACTTTTCATTGTCTTTTAAATACGTTTTCGTAGCGTTGTTGTCTTTATCTTCTTTGATTGTATAATTAATCTTGTTATAGCCATTAATAGGGTCTGGTATAATTTCGTGCCTTGACATATTTGTTTTCTTAATTTTATTATCACACGTCATAGCTGAACCCACATATTCTAATTCAATTATGCAACTTTTGTTAGCGTACTCATTTTTACATGACATAGATTGGTTAGGATCATTGAAGCAGTTGGAAACGCCCCAGTCTATTTCATTTCTGAAGGAAAAAAAATAACAAATAGAATTAAACATTATAAAATATTACATTTAATAAGTTTTCTGTTCTAAAAAGTAAAAACGTGATGGTTTTTGAAAAACTTTTATTAATATTAAACTTTTTTGTTTCCTTGTAAAGGTCGACTTTACTTTCTACATTTGTATAGCTTCTTCGCTAAACAATATTTCTGAGAGCACAAAAACTTGCGACATTATCCTTTACGTAATTTTTTTTTACACATTATAGTATGTACCAGCTGTTCCTTTTAACAGATTGAGGTATCGGTTCCACTAGCAAGTCCGAGGACCTGAAGACGGCAAATTATGGTCTGTTCGTCAACGTTATAGATAGTGAAAGTTAAAAAAAAACATTGTTTTTATTCCGGCTGCGTGGGCTAGGTAAATGGCATGAAGATCCAAAAAGTGTTTCATTTATTTATTATTTTTACAAGAGATTGAAACGCGTGAAGTACCTTAACCTTTTGCACTATTGAATATGTAAAGAACATACCTACATATGAATATAAGATACATACTTACATCTTCATTGGTTTCATTAGGCCAGTAGTTTTAAAGTACTTCATAATAATAATGTATTCTTTACATTTCGATTCGCAAACAACTAAAGCGTAGATCGTCTGAAACCAAATAAGCAAACTCAATAAAATATCACATAGTCTTTATTCACTACCTTCCAGTTACATCATTGTCAAAATAAGTCGCCAAGGTCGCCTCGTTCAAGAATTGGGATCTGAATCCCACACAGACATATTATTTTTTGTGTGCCCTGATAGAAAGGCAATTCCTTTGTAGAGAGCTGTCATGTATGAAATTTTAACTACACAAAAATTCGATCTTCAATAATACAAGCACCTCAAATTTAATTATAATAAAATAACACAAACACTTACAATTAAAAATAATTCAATATAAACCTTCACAAACATATTCCCAAGTTTAACAACACAACTAAAAATTTAAACTAGAATTTAAATTGTATTTATTTTATAGTAACTGTTTCCTTCCTTATGAGAGTACTTTTGTTAATTAAGTACATCAATATCATGTCGCAGTTCACTGGGCATTCAGACTTTAGTTGCAAATAAATAGTACGAAATAAAATGAATCCAATATCTAAGTCACGGAAGTCAAAATTCATACCAATGCACACAACTAAAGATAAAATGTTAGACATTTTTTTATCTTTTAATGAAATAAAAGTAAATTTTTATTTCGTAACAAATATGTGATGGCATTTTGATACTTTGTTCAAGAGAACAATGTAACGTAATCAAATGAAGGAATGTTTAAGGAAAGAGTGCGGGGCACGACTTGCTATCGTGTGATGGAAAAGCCAGGCTTCAGTGTATATGTATATGGCTATAGTATATACTTATGTCATCAAAGATCACAGCGCAAAGAGACTGATGAATCCTACTATTCCAGTTGTGGTGGATGGAATACTAGACTGTGATTCACGAAGCAATATCGAGTGACTGCGGTTTTTATTCAACATAGCTGATCGATCTAAGTCAGACAGGTACTCCGACACACCTTTCTTGAAATCGTTGCTTTGAATCCTTGGTAAAATTGTATTTGACCTTTATTTTCAATGTTATTATTGTACCAAGATTATTATGTAGTTTTATACAACTACCATTTTTTCCCTTTAACTACAACATTGTTAATTTTATATTATGATGGTGTCAACAAAACTTATTTTCAGGAATTAAACAATTAGTTATTTCACTCGTGGTATTAATACACATATCGAGTAATAATTTCTATTAACATTTTCCTTACCAGATATTAAAGGTTCCATTGCAGAGATGGGGCTGCTCCTATGATGGATAAACACTTTATATTAATAACTACTATGTATTACCACGCTGGCTAAGGATGGGTAAAGGTTGTTTTGAGTTTTCTTTTTCTTAAGAATATTACGCTTGTCCAATCTCTATCATTATACTAAAATCTATAAAAAAATAATCTATTTTTGTTAACCTGTCGTTAGTGAGACCCAAACAGAAAAATTTAACAATAGATCTATTGTACCTTTCAACTAATTTATTTTATTTATAAATAAGCAAACCAATCCGTGTGGTGACGGAGTAAGAATACTATATGTCACCACCCCATCTCATCCTATGGGTGACGTAGAAACTAGGGCATGCAATATCGGAAGGTTTTCAATTCCGGAACTGAGTTCCAATACTGGAGGTCTAATTCCGGAATTCCGGAGCTAGTTCCGGAACTGGTAATTTTTGGAATATGTTGAATTAAAAGAAGTGTATAATAATATCAGTTGTTTAATTATATTCACTAAGAATTTGAACATGTTTGGTAATTTTTCTCCTTTATTATTGTCATTCTAAGCCGTTAAATTAAGGCAAGACTTAACTTACTTATTGTTTTGATAATTACATTTTGCCAGCACAGAAAAACACTTCCATTCTCCACACTTGTTAGCAGAACACATAAAAATATATTTGTAAACTTCTGTCAGATAGTCGCCATCGCGTACATTAGAAAATTGGTCGACAGATCTAATTCTTTAAAGAACTGCTATTGTGAAGTTCTGAAGACGATAAAAGATGCTACTGTGGAAAGTTGTATTGCCACCAACAAATAGTCGGACGGAAAGAGCCGAGCGTGTAGAAAGAGTAGAAATGAGCTCGCTCCTGCCTCGAAAACGGAGCGGAGTAAACACGATTTTAAAAACGCTGTTGGTAGAAACAAAAACCTATTTCATTTAAAAAGAGTACGTTCCGCTTTGTCATTTCTCTTTCGCGGTAGAAAACGTTAATGAGAACCGGAACAAACTTGTGTCAGATATCGAAAACATGCTTAGTTTCGAATTGTGGTCGGCTAAATTTAGTCCGATTCAACCCCTCAAAGACACAGGTTTGCGCGTTTACCGCTAAAAAATCTCTATTCTTCGTGGATATTGATTTCGAAGGCGCTCCTCTTGTTGCCAAGTCGTCTATTGAAATCCTGGGTGTCAGCATTTCTAGCGAAGTTCAGTTTCGCGATCATTTGGAGGTAAAGCTAAATTAGCTTCGCAAAAACTGGGTGTGCTCAATAGAGCGGGTCAGTGTTTTACGCCGAACCATCGCCTACAACTCTACAAGCCACATCTGGAGTACTGTTCCCATCTCTGGGCTGGAGCATCCCAGTCAACTCCTTCAATTGACCGCATACAAAGAAGGGCGGCTCGAATTGTTGACGATCAGGTGCTCTCTAGTCGGCTCGATTCTTTGGCTTTGCGGAGAGATGTAGGGTCTCTGTGCATTCTCTACCGCATTTATCACTGGGATTGTTTTGAGGAGTTGTTCTGGACATTGCCCGCAGCTGAATTTCTCCACAGAACCACTCGCAATCGGCTGTCCTACCATCGTCATCACCTTGATGGTTAGCTGTCATCCACTGTGCAATTATTGCGAAACTTCCTACCGCGAACAACTGTTTTGTGGAACAAGCTCGTTGCGACGATATTTCCGGACCGTTACGACTTGGGGAGCTTCAAGAAACGAGCGTACTTCCTTTTTAAAGGTCGGCAACGCATCTGTGATTCCTCTGGTGTTGCGGGTGTCCATGGGCGGCGGTGATCACTTACCATTCCCATAGTAGTCGACTTTTAGAGTTCTACACGACTTCGCAAGTTGTCTCAACTCATAGAGCTGTTATGTTCGTCTAGTTTAATTAAATTTAGCTGTAATAGCGTTGCATTATGGCACAGGCAACATTATGACAACTCACTAGCCAAATAATGGTATGTTATGCAGGTATTATTTAATAATATTAAAAAATGATGAATACCGGAATTCCGGTATTACTCCTCTCAATTCCGGAATTAAAAAATCAGTGAAATTGTTACGGAATTCCGGAGTTACGGAATTCCGGAACTCCGGAATTGCATGCCCTAGTAGAAACCAATTATAGGACTATCTGTGAATATTACCTTTACATAGAAAGAAGGAAATCTTGAAATTAAACCCTATACCAATCCGTCTGGCCAGCGTGGTATTAGTAGGCCAAGTTTTCCTCCGTCACAGAAGGAGGCCCGTCCCTACAGTGGGACATTAGTGGGACAATAATGTTATGTTGAAGTAAACCAAAAATATATCGTAGCTTTTGTTTGAATAATAACCTAAGGTTAATTAATGGTTAGAGAAATAATAAAAAACAAACATTTGTTTAGTAAATTACCTACATACTTCGTGTAAATTTAGTTTTTTTATTCAATTGATTACTATTATTAATATGCTCGTTTTCATTTTATCTTAACTTTACCTCCATTACTTCACGTGCTTTTTGGTTCCATACATAACAGTAGTAATTAACAAGATGACGACCTAATATATACAGGGTGTTTGGTACATCGTTTGCCAAATTGAAGTAGCTGATAGAAGAGGTCATTACCCGTCTTTCCTCACTCCCCTAGCTGGTTTTAACCTCAACATAATATTTTAGCTATCGATGTAAAGCTATTTTTAAAAGAAAAACCTAATATTTATTGAATTTATTTGATCCACCTAGTATTAAGCTTTAAAACAAAACATAATTATGAGGACTCACGGAAGAATTTTTTTTTAAAATTTAAGTGTTCATGGTTAATATTGGGTTTTTATTTTAAAAATAGCTTTACATCGATATCTAAAATATGTTGAGGCTAAAACCGGCTAGGTGAGTGAGGAAAGACGGGTAATGACCTCTTCTATCAGCTATTTCAATTTGGCAAACGATGTACCAAACACCCTGTATATAACCCGCATAAGTGTAATAGGTGTTACAACAACCGGGGAAGTAAAAGTAAACACTAACATCTTAACCCTTTTTAATTTGGTAATATTTCTGCGCCCGACCGCATGATTATCCACGCAAACTAGCTCACATTGACGCAAAATAACTCGGGCGGGTTAAAGTTGCTTCAACTATTTATTTATTACAGGTTAACCAACGGTACGTTAATACATTTATGCGGTGATTGTTCTTAAAACTAAATAAGCGTAGTGACCAATTAAAGGTTAACACTACTTGCACCATTTTCATCATAACAGCCCATCAATGTCCCACTGCAGGGACGGGCCTACTCCCGTGACGGAGGGATATTTGACCTACTAATACCACGCTGGCCAGACGGAATGGTACAGGGTTTAATTTCAATTTTTCCTTCTTTTTATTTCGTTAAGATGAGTCGGTTTTTGCGACACCCATGGGATGAGATGGGATGGTGACATACTGTATTCTTACTGCGTCACCACACGGAGAGCATGCACCATTTTGTTAACAATTAATATAATGACTAAGTTAATGGCGGGGAGCGTGGGAAGCGGGTGTTTTTGTGCCTATACTCGTACATGCGCGATCTACTCTGATAGTCGGTGATAGCTAGCATCAGGCCTGTCAAATTAGTTAGCATACTGTAGATGCCAGTTTTAGTACAGCAAACGTTACCTCTGCATACCACGGAACTAAAAGGATAATGAGTATGATAACATTGCAAGAGATAAAACATTCTCATATAAATATATTATTGTAATTATCGCCAACATCCGTTACATTTCTCTCTGTATGTCATTGATCTCTATACCTACGTCATTTGTCACATAAAATTTACAACTTGTGATTTAACTATATAGTTATCTATAAAATGAGCTGTCTGGTGTGTCTGTTTGTTTGGTTCCTTTATTTGGTTTTGGTTCTTTTCTGGGAGTGTTTCTTTTTAACCGACTCCAAAAAGGAGGAGGTTTACATTTCGGTTCTATATTTTTTTAATAATTGCTACTTTATAACTTCGTTGATAAAGGCAGATTGGTCTCATAGAATTGCATCAAAATAGATTCAGTAATTTAGTTTTTTATCTGTAAGAAAAATTTGTTTAACACATTAGTCAATGCTAAATGTAATGTAATTCATTAATAAATAAATAAATATTCACGGACATCTCTACACAGCGCCATCTGTTACCAAAGTAAACTAGGTCTAACCTGCTTGTTTTATGGGTAACAGAACAGCGGAGCTATTTATATAATTTTTTTTTCTAAATACATACATATTATACATATAAACACTCAGACCAATGCAAATAATCATGTTCATGCACACAAATATTTGCATTGAGCGGAAATCGAACCCGAGACCTCTGCGTAGCAGTCATGTTATATAACCACTACGCCACAGAGGTCGTGAAATATATATAAAATTCATATTTTAGATTGAATTTCTTTCTACCTTGACGCTGTCTGGCAGAACTAAGTATATAAAATATGTAACGTTTGTTTCGTAAATATTTTTGTAAAAGTTTGTGTAAAGGAAACATGCTGACGAACGTAATCGTTATAGAATTTCAGTAGGTATTTGTTGATTTTTATGTTTAAAAAACTTGTGCTTAATTACAATTTGAAAGGTTTCTTCAAACACTTTGTAAGTTAGCTTGTTTAAGGTTTCTTTTAACCAGAAGTTTGGGTCATTTCCAGGAGCAATTGTTTTCCCTTGTATTAAAATATAAAAGCGAAAATTCAAGCATTTTTGTCTGATCGATAAGCTGATGTGATTGATAGGTAATTGTTGTAGGTAGACCCCCTGAGAACCGCGCCATCATAATCATGAAGCATAAGCTGCTCAAATATGCTTTTGAGTCAGCTGTTTTTACAAATAAATGCTTTTTTCAACAACCAGGGGTCGTGTGCGATGTCCGTCGCCACAAGGGCTTACAGGACATAATTGTATAGTGTTATCGCTAAATTAGTCTCCATTGGGTTCCTGTTATCACAAACCACTTAGGTAAGGAATTAAACACGATAAGTTTGTTAATGTAAACTTCCATTAACGATTACATCTTCTTAGGCGACCTCTATAGTGTAGTCGTTATAATATTACAGTTCGTTTCCCGCTCAATGCAAATCTTTGTGTGCATGAACATGGTTGTTTGCATTGGTCCGGGTGTTTTCGATGTATAATTTGTATGTATTTACAAAAAATGTATTTAGGTAGTTATCCGTTGTCTATTACCCATAATACAGGGTCTGCTTAGTTTGGGACTAGACGGGGCGTGTGTGAATGTGTGAGCAACTTATGCGATTGTATATTATTACCTATATCAACCCACGTTAGCCTTAAAAACAATACTACTAAAAGACACAATAAGGTATTTAACCCAGACATAATACATGCCATTGCATAGAAATATGAGTTATTCAAATTATTTATAGAAATGCGTATAGAATGATATGTAAATAAACAGGATGCTGCTATTGTTTGAAGACAATTGTGCCTTAAAGGCTTAGGTATAGGGCGAACTGTTTATCAATTATTAATTATAAGGTTATGGTCTGACTGTTAACGCAGTGAAATTATTAACCGTTTCCTGTCCCGAATAATAATATTATATCAAAATGTGATTGTTTTATTATTATGCCTACTAGCGGGAACAAGACTTTTTACGTTCATAAATGTCACACAAGTGTATTATAATTTTATAAAAAACATTGATATTTAAAAAAAGGTCCCCTGAGAACTACCATAGGTTGTCCTCTAAGAGTATTCTAACGTAAAAAAATCTTAATGTTTTTTAATACTTCTACTTCAGCAGACATACTTCTTTCAAAAACGAATTATAGAACGGCATAACACTAGTCAACATAATAGTTCTTCTCATATTCTGCATTTAATAATTACCTAAAAAGCCAAGCAAAGCTTTTACATTTTCAATCATGGAGAATAATGACAAACGATAAGCGCAGATAAATAATATTTTAAATATGTCAATGCCCGCTCGCAGTGAGAACTCAGCCTTATCCTAAGGGCAATGAAAATAGTTTAGGAGATAGTGAACATCATAACGTAATTGACGTACTGCTGTACTGGCGGTGTGATTTAAAACATTAACAAATAATAAGAAATGTTTAAACTTTGACGAAACAAAAGTGAATTTAGAACTTATTGAAATGTGTTTAAAAACTTCAGTGTTTTGTGTATTAGTATTTATTTTAATAGTGCAACTTGTAGAAACTTTGGATCCTAAGAGTAAAGGAGTTTGCATCGTTAAGCATAGGTGAGTGAGATATCAACTACTTTTATTTTAAACCGGTATACCGCTGAAGAACTTTGCACTGCCCTTGTTTTCTACGATCTTTTTCTGTAATTGTGCTTGGCTTCCGTGATTGTCAATTGAAGTTTTCGAATACCATCTTGAAATATATTTACCTATTCACTATGTACTTATATAGTGAATTAGTAAATATCTATGGAACGTTTTGAGATGAATGAAATGAAATGCAGGACACCTTTGCTAGCTTCTGGACTATATTGTTATAGTAAAAAAACATTGGGCTAATCTAAAATTGTTATAAATGTTTTTATTTTTTCAGTTAAAATTAATGTTTAAAAAAAAACTACAAATAGAATAAATTCAATCGGATGTAGAAAAAATAAATTAATTTAAAACTAATGTTTTATTATTTTAACTTATTTTTTGACAAATTTTAAACATCGATATCATTTGATTTTTTTTAATAGTTATAGGCTCTACTAAAACGTATTTGTACTAAAGGGTTGGTACAGTATATTCTCAAAGTTGGCTTTTACCATAGGCTTAAGATATAATATGCGCGTGCATATGTATTTAAATGGCGTTATTTAAATACATAGTTCGTTACGTCCCAAACGACTTCTCGTATCTCTTCAAAAACGTAATACTTAATTTTTGAGAAACAAAGAAAATAAGAAGTAATTCTATTACAATGTACTATAGAACTAAGCGTTATTGAAAAGAGCTTTATTGAATAGGATGAATTAAGCAATGTTATGGTATTTCGTATGATAAGCATTTCGGACGCCATAAAAACATTGTTAAATATCTAATATTAATCATAAAACGTTGTTATTAACTTTGCTGTTTACAGCTTCATTCCACATGTTATTAGATAGTCTATACTTGGTAGGGAAATATTACGGACCATAATTTTTGACAGCTGAGTCGTGACGTCATAGAATTTTTAGCAGATGAGCCATGACATCATAGAATTTTTGACAGATAAGTCGTATCGTCATAGAATTATGGCGGGAAAATATTTTTTGACAGCTGAGTAGTGACGTCATAGAATTTAGGTGGGAAAATTAGTATTTTGATAGCTGAGTCCTGGCGTCATCGCATTTTGGCGGGAAATTAAATACGTTTGTACGGAACCCTCGGTGTCAAACTAGTAAAGTAAAGATAATATTCACGGTTAGTCCGTTAGACGGTTTGCACGAGACCCATGCGATGAGATGGGGTGGTGACATATTGTATTCTTAGTCGCGTCACCACATTAGTATGCTATGTGTATGAACATGTCTAGCCAACAGGGAATAGGTAGGAATGCTAAGTTTAGAGCCTTAATTCACAGAAGGAGACTCGTTTGAATGGCTGATTTATTAATTCTTCTTGTACATTAATATTCTTAAGCAAATCTGAATTATACTCGTAATATGCTTAATTTGATGATACTTCATTTGGCTTCGACTAGTTTTTTTCACCAATGAGTATGCGCAAAGGATCGTTGGTCCCAAAAATGCCTGTTTGGCAAAAAGATTTTCTCACTCATGTCCTATCCAGTTTATTTTAGTCGACCCCAATAGAAAATGGTCTCTTCCATTGATCCTCCCAAAAAGCATGTCAAAACAGCTGTTTTATTTTATATGTTTTTTTTTATCTTCTTTTAGTTTCGTTTCGTTACACTTCAGCCCTTATCATCCCACTGCTGGGCAAAGGCCTGACCTTTTGATTCTCTCCTTTAGTAAACAATCGAAAAATAAAAATACGTCATTCTTTTAATGTTTAACTTCACTCGTTCTACAAGTATTACGTACTTATTACGAAGAAAAGAGGTTAAGACAATTGATAATTGAAATGTTTATAATAATATATTATTATCTGTTATATGGGTCTAAATGGGTATTTTACAATAATTGGTATGCCTCTGCTTAGTAAAGTTATTAAAATCCGAGCCCAGGTACCTTGTGTAAAATTAATGCACTATTTTTATGTAGGTACATACAGCCTGTATAAATATAATATATGGATATAAAATATAAATATTCCTCGCACATTCACACAAGGCCATCTAGTCCCAAACTAAGCAGAGCTTGTACTATGAGTACTAGACAACGGTCAAACATACCAAAAAAATTCTTTTTTTGTGAATACATACATAACATAGAAAACACCCAGACCAATGCAAACAATCATGTTCATGCACACAAAGATTTCACATTGAGAGGGAATCGAACCCGATGTATTTATATAATTTAACTCTAAATAACTCTGTCTTTCTATGTACAAAATTTTTCGATTCTTCGACGTCAATTACTGTATAGCAAAAAAACTATTGCTATCGTATTTATTACATTAAGTCAGGTTCTATATCTTAATTACAGTTTCTGTTTTTCCTTTTTTCAGTTCAAGACAAGGAAGATGGAAGACATTCAACGGATTCCTCGACAGCTGGTGTGACCATAAGAAGTGCGTAGGAAGAAAATATAAACATGAGGTAGGCTTAATATTTTGGTTGATTTTTTCCTTACCAGAAATCCTTATTACTGTGGAGGTCGCGGTGACGTAACAGCAACACGCCTCCAACGAATGTAACTCCAACGAAAAGGGAGGATCCTCCGTCCTCCGACCAGGCGAAGGTGATCGTGCCTGGCGGGCCAACTGCCCAACAGTTGTTCGTTGGACGTTGTATATATGGGAAATCGCTGTGCGAATGTTGATATCGCGATTCAGGATGTATCTGACATCAATTGATGGTAGGGGGTGCTGAGATAGTGTAGGTGTTCGCTTGAGTTAGTCACTAGATGACGCTACATTATGATATTTTTCCTTGGTAGAAGACGATACCATTTACAACTGTGTTCGTCTAAAGAGATTATTAGCTCAATCCCACACTGCCTAAATGTCTTAAGATTAAGACCCTTTTTTCTGGTATAAAACATATTGGTAGCACAGTTAGGTACTTCAATAAATGTTAGGCGCAAATGCAAGTTCAGTTATGTCTTAATTCATTGTTGATTTACTCATTTGCCCCCGTACTCATAAACGCCTCTTAAATTTAATCACTGTTTAGCGAGATTAAATAAATTAGTAAAACCAACCTTATACCAAACAACTTGTAAGAATTTAAGCTAATCAATTTACTAAAATTTAAAAGGTGTTTATGAGTAAGGGGATTGATCTGTAATAATTAAGTACAGACCTGTAAAGTTAAAGCTAAATAATAAAATTACAGATTATTTTACTTAGCAACCAATGATTAAATTAATTTATTACTTGTTTTACAGACATTTTTGGTATGGAAAAACCACACAGTCTGCTGCTCCGGTTGGCTGTACATAAACGACCTGGACATCTGTACACCAATATGCATCAACGATTGCCAGGGTGGGAAATGTATCGCACCAAATGTATGTGACTATAAGCATAACATAACAGCTAACAATAACCTCAACAACACAGACGTTACACCTGTATGCAATAAGACTTGTGTAAACGCTATATATCAGAAAGGCAATAATTGCATCTGCGAAAAAGGTTTCACACGATACAATTCTACTCACTGTTACCATTGCAACCCGGGATATACAGCTGACGAAAACCTTAAATGCATCCCAAAATGCAACCAGCCTTGTATCAACAGCACATGTAGTGCCCCCAATAAATGTACATGTAACCCCGGATATGTCTCTAAGAACAGTTCAGTTTGTGTTCCTAAATGTGATTGTGTTAATGGTGAATGCGTTGAACCAAACGGCTGTGTTTGCAATAAAGGTTACGAGAAGACTAATGAGACTACCTGCACTCCAAAATGTACTGGCTGTTTTAATGGACGTTGTAATTCTCCAAATAAATGTTCCTGCTTTGAAGGTTTTGTAAATACTAAGGATAATACGACCTGTGTACCTCAGTGTGTGAATTGTATAAACGGTGATTGTGTAGCACCAAATAACTGTTCGTGTTATAAAGGGTACATTGAAGTTGGTAATGTCTGCAGACCTATATGTACTGTGCCTTGTGTTAACGGGACTTGTGTAGCTCCTGACACATGTTCTTGTGCGAATGGAAAGTTATCTAAACATGGCTGTCTGGATCCTAAGCCTTGTGTTGGCTGCGATGGATTTTGTATTAATAGTGAATGTGTTCAAGACTGCAGAATCCTTATTGATGATTTCGCGTAAGTAAAATATACATTTCATAATATAAAAGGTACGAAAATCTATTAAAACTCAAACTAAGTATATCGCGTATAACAGATTTTCACATCTATAAATGTAATCAAATCACTTTGTTTGTTTATAAATGCATATTTTAGTAAACAATTTATACGAATAGGCTTCTAAAAATAAATCTTCAATACATTGAATAGTAAAGCATTTATTTACTATAAAAAGATTTAACAGTTTAATATGGTTGCAAAATTAAAGTTTAGTATTAGACGTCATAGATGGCGCTGTTTAGCGTATAAAATGCAGAAACATTATCTGTTTCTTTCTGCAAAGGAGTAGAGTAAAATAGTAAATAATTGGTTATCGAGATAAAAGCAAGGGTGGTCATGTGGCCTAACTAGCTTCAATCTTATTCATCGTCTTTCAATTTAATTTCGATATGTAGCTTTCACTAAATACAAAAAAATACAAAACCTATCATCTTACGCATAAAACGCTCCTCATCCGTAAGTTATACATGGAAAATAATCCTATTTAACTAATTTGTATCTTCATTAATAACTAAGTAGTAGTACTTATTTACAATATACAACAAATAAATTGATAAATCAATAAATTGCAACACTAAGAACATTGCTTTAGCGACAGTCCCATACATCATTGTATATCAGATATTTATTGATGACGGACAAGACGTCGGGCGTCGCTTCGTCGGCCATTAGCATGCGTACAAACACAAACACCTAGAGAGTACTGGGTAGGTACTCAATTTATCGTGTATCTTACACGATAAATTGATTACCTACCCAGTACTCTGTTTTATTAGTAACTAGCTGACCCGTGCCCACTTCGTTGGGCGGCGAAAAAACGCGTCACTTTTTTAAACATATTTAATTACTGCTCCACTCCTATTAGTCATAGCGTGATACTATATAGCCTATAGCTTCCGCCCGCGGCTTCGCCCGCGTGAAATTAGTTTTTGTCAATCAGAATCAGAAATCATTTACTTGCTTTGAACAAAGGTAATATATTATTATGATGGTATGGTATGGAATCACAAAATCATATATAGCAATAATAAAAAATAAAAAAAATAAAAACATATAAAAATAAAATAAATAGTATTCAAAATAAAATCTATACTTAATATTATAAATGCGAAAGTAACTCTGTCTGTCTGTCTGTCTGTCTGTCTGTCTGTCTGTCGCTCTGTCTGTCTGTCTGTCTGTCTGTCTGTCTGTCTGTTACTCTTTCACGCCTAAACGGCTGAACGGATTTCGATGAAATTTGGTACAGACAATCTTTAGACCCTGAGAAAGAACATAGGCTACTTTTTATTAGCAATCATATTATATTTTGATTTCATAGAATTTTGGCGGGAAAGCTGTGTCACGTGACCTGTGACGTCATAGAATTTTGACAGATGAGTCGTGACGTCACAGAATTTTGGCGGGAAAATATTTTTTGACAGTTGAGTCGTGACGTCACAGAATTTTGGCGGGAAAATACTTTTTGACAGTTGAGTCGTGACGTCATTGAATTTTGGTACGCTGAGTCGTGACGTCACAGAATTAAATATTGACGGCAGAGCCGTGACGTTTTTTAATTTTTGACAGATGAGTCGTGACGTCACAGAATTTTTGACAGATGATTCGTGACGTCACAGAATTTGTATGACCTGTGACGTCATAGAATTTTGGTCACGTGACCTGTGACGTCATAGAATTCTGGTCACGTGACGTGTGACGTCATAGAATTTTGGTCACGTGACCTGTGACGTCATAGAATTTTGACAGATGAGTCGTGACGACACAGAATTTTTTACAGATGATTCGTGACGTCACAGAATTTTGGCGGGTAAATATATTTTGACAGCTGAGCAGTGATGTTTTTGAATTTTTGACAGATGAGTCGTGACGTCACAGCATTTTTGACAGATGATTTGTGACGTCATATTATTCTTCTTCTTTTCTTATTATGGCAACAGATAATGCCGGTGTCGACAATAATTCTGCCAGTGTCAGTGGTCTTGAAGATGCGTGTGATAAGTAAAACTGTCTGTCATATTATTTTGGCGGGAAAATATTTGATACCTCTGTCACTTTTGACAGCTGTCAATTAGCGCTTTGGAGGCGGTGGTAAAGTTTTCTAAACTTTGAAATGTTTTTAAATTTAGATTAAGTAATGTTAGATGACGTCAAAAAGATACAATATTATTGTACTACTTTGAATAAATAAATGAAACTGAAACTGAAACTGGATACTTGGCCTACTAATACCACGCTTGCAGACGGATTGGTATAGGGTTTAATTTCAAGTTTTCCTTCTTTTTATTTAGTGAAGATAATATTCACCTTATTTGTTAGGCACTAAAGTGACACACCTTTGCTTATCCTATCCTACTAATATTAAAAATGCAAAAGTTTGTGAGGATGGATGGATGTTTGTTACCCTTTCATGCAAAAACTACTAAATGGATTTTGAAGTAATTTGGAATATATGTAGTTTATGGTGTAAAATAACAATAATTGGAAACAAAGGCAGAAATCAGCTGTAAAAAGTGTTAATTGCAGTACAAAATCAAAGCAAAGCAATACATATAAACAACATGTCTTCTTAGAATATTTATTCTGAACAAATTGCCGAATGCTAGGTTTGCCTCACTGTTGTTCATTACTGGTCTCTGACAAGCTGGTGGTGTTCTTAACATAGGATATTAAAGCATTAACATGCTTGCACTTGCTGCTCTGACCACATCAGTGACGACACGAGCACCATTGATATGCAAAAAATAATAAGATGGATAAGACGCTTACAATTAGTAAATTTTAAATGACTTACATACCTACATGTCGTAATAGCATTCTAGCATCACTTAAACATTACTTACGTTTAAAATGGTTTTGTATGGTGTTAGTGTCACAGATGTCTGACGAACTACGTATTAAGTAGCTCTGGCCGTTATTGCGCAGTTCTTCCACATTTCTAACATGCTCTGCTTGTGTTTATCTCAGTTTGTGGTTGGAAACAAATATTATTTGAAATAGTTTCAAACCAGGTTATTATTATTATATTAATTTTAAAGTAAACCTATTGAATAAATTGCACTTAAATTATGACAACAATACTATTTTAATCTTTGGATTTATTTATGTTTGCAAAGAAAACTAACAATATTTACATTGTTATTATTTGACAGCTTCCGCTAATTTAGTAAACGCTACGTGTCGCCACCGTCGCGCACCTAACCAATAGAGAATTATTTTTTTCGACCAGTAATATCATTTTATTGTTTCGTGTAAATTTTTAAGTGTATTTTAATAAAAAGGTCCTGTAAATTAATTTTATTCATACTGATATTTATTTTAGTTCATATTTAAAAGTAGGTTAGATAGTTTCTTTTACTTTAAAAATCCGATTTGCGTTTATATCCTTTTTTTAATTAATCTAATAGGTATGTAGGTAAAACAAACCTAACATACTTACATTACCTTCTACTTTTTTATGCATTGGTTGTAAAAAGTAGTCTCTGGTTGTATATTGTTATGTCATATGTATTGATAATTTAATTTCTTTGTTACTTTTTATTTCCATTTAAACGTAAATGTGACGGACGATTGTGTTTAATATACATCGCCGTCGGATGACTTACATACCTACATGTCGTAATAGCATTCTAGCATCACTTAAACATTACTTACGTTAAAACTGGTTTTGTATGGTGTTAGTGTCACAGATGTCTGACGAACTACGTATGAAGTAGCTCTGGCCGTTATTGCGCAGTTCTTCCACATTTCTAACATGCTCGGCTTGTGTTTATCTCAGTTTGTGGTTGGAAACAAATATTATTTGAAATAGTTTCAAACCCGGTTTTTATTATTATATTCATTTTACAGGAAAACTATTGAATAAATTGCACTTAAATTATGACAACAATACTATTTTAATCTTTGGATTTATTTATGTTTGCAAAGAAAACTAACAATCTTCTTCTTTCTTTTATATGGCAAACTATGCCGATGTCGACAATTCTGCCAGAGTCCGAAGTGCTATGACTTAATGTGAAGTGATAAAAACCAAAACAATAATTTAGATTGGTTTTGTGGCTGAAACAGGAACAACTAACAATATTTACATTGTTATTATTTGACAGCTTCCGCTAATTTAGTAAACGCTACGCGTCGCCACCGTCGCGCACCTAACCAAGAGAGAATTACATTTTTCGACCAGTAATATCATTTTATTGTTTCGTGGAACTTTTTAAGTGTTTTTTATTAATAAGGTCCTGTAAATTAATTTTATTCATACTGATATTTATTTTAGTTCATATTTAAAAGTAGGTTAAATAGTTACTTTTACTTTAAAAATCCGATTTGCGTTTATATCCTTTTTTTAATAACATCTAACATTTCTAATAGGTAGGTAGGTAAAACAAACCTAACCTACTTACATTACCTTCTACTTTTTTATGCATTGGTTGTAAAAAGTAGTCTCTGGTTGTATATTGTTATGTCATATGTATTGATAATTTAATTTCTTTGTTACTTTATTTCCATTTAAACGTAAACTTGACGGACGATTGTGTTTAATATACATCGCCGTCGGATGAGCGCATTATTCTTAACGGTTATTTTTTATTTTAAATTTTAATCGGTACATCTGTTTTGTTACATTTTTTTTAACGATGCCTCGCAAACGAAAGTCCAATTTAGCTAATAGCCCTAGCAGAGCTCGGGCTGCTAAACTTGCTAGATCTCTGGAATCAGAAGAGGATTCACAGATCCGTCGTACTTTAGATGCTGAGCGTCACGCGTCTCAAAGAGCTGCTGAGACCTCTCAACAAACCCAATCTCGCCAAGTCATTGATGCAGAGCATCACGCGGCTCAAAGAGCTGCTGAGACCTCTCAACAAACCCAATCTCGCCAAGTCATTGATGCAGAGCGTCACGCGGCTCAAAGAGCTGCTGAGACCTCTCAACAAACCCAATCTCGCCAAGTCACGATGAATACGTGGGAGGCATTTGCCGATGCTGCTTTTGATTATGATCCGTTAATTGAATACTTTAATCATCGATTAGTCCTCATAGGTAGAATGGCCAATAAATGCAGACAATGTGAGGCACTCAAGTGGAAGGAAGAGACCCCAGGTATGTGCTGTTCTGGAGGCAAAGTATCAGTACCAACGCTTGGTGACCCCGAAGAGCCACTCAAATCCTTACTTCTATATGACAGCAATGAATCTCGGCGATTTTTAAACAGTATAAGAAAGTACAATTCTTGCTTTCAAATGACATCATTTGGTGTGGGTAATGAAGTCATCATGCCTGGATTTTCACCCACATTTACGGTACAAGGGCAAGTTTATCATAGGATTGGTTCTTTGCTTCCCACAAACAATGATCAACCAAAATTTCTACAGATTTATTTTATGGGAGACGAAAACAGCGAGGTTGACCGCAGATGTCAAAATATTGAAGGAGTTGAGAGGGACATTGTTTTAAAAATTCAAAGAATGTTGCACAGACATAATAACCTCATCAGCACTTTCAAAACAGCCTTAGAAAGAATGCCAGGGGAAAATTACAAATTAGTAATACACCCAGATCGTACGCCAAGCGGGGAACATGAAAGACGTTATAATGTACCCTTAATAAACGAAGTCGCCGCCATGGTGTGTGGTGAACAATTCGCATCGCGTGATATTGTTTTACAAACCCGTGACAACACATTGACCAGGGTGCCCGACACACACAAGTTTTATGACGCATTACAATACCCGCTTCTGTTTAGCAAGGGGCAAGAGGGGTACCATTTTCAAATTCCACAGGTCAATCCAGTGACCAACCTCCCCCTGTCCAACAAAAAAGTATCGAGCATGGACTTTTATGTTTATCATATGATGATACGCGAAGACAATTTTAACGTAATACAACGATGCAAACAGCTCGCTAACCAGTTTTATGTTGATATGTACGTGAAGGTTGAAAGCGAAAGATTGCGATACATATCTTTAAATCAAACAAAACTTAGAGCCGAAAATTATATTCATCTCCAAGATGCTGTATCGAATGATGCCAACGTGAACCCTAATAATATAGGTAAAATGGTGATTCTGCCCTCTTCGTTTGTGAACAGTCCCCGATACTTACACGAGTACACTCAAGACGCATTTGCTTATGTGCGTACGTATGGTCGACCTGATTTATTTGTAACCTTCACCTGCAATCCATCTTGGTCTGAAATAGTTGACGAATTAATGCCAGGTCAAAGCGCCAACGATAGGCACGATGTCATTGCCAGAGTGTTTAGATTAAAAGTTAAAAAGCTTATAATTGTAATAACTAAAGGAAGGGTTTTTGGAGAAGTGCAATGCTTTATGTATTCCATTGAGTGGCAGAAGCGAGGACTCCCACATGCCCACATTTTGCTTTGGTTAAAAGATAAATTGCGACCTGACCAAATCGATAAAGTTATAAGCGCTGAAATACCAGATTCTAACAATGACAAGGCACTTTATGATATTGTTATGAAAAACATGATCCATGGTCCATGCGGGGCTGAAAATCCTCAGTGCCCGTGCATGAAACAACGTAAATGCACAAAAAAATTTCCTCGCAACCTACTGAAAGAGACTCTCCATAATGAGAACGGCTACCCGATGTATCGTAGAAGAGCACCAGAAGACGGAGGCCGTACGGCATTTGTTAAACTCCGAAATGGTAGTCAAGTTTCTGTTGACAATAGTTGGGTAGTGCCATATTCGCCTGTCCTATTAAAAACTTTTAACGCCCATATAAATGTAGAAGCTTGCGGTTCCGTACGTGCAATCAAATACATCTGCAAATATATTAATAAAGGCAGCGATCAAGCTATTTTTAATTTCAGAAGCTCAGAGTCCTCAAACCCAGTAGACGAAGTACAAACGTTTCAGTCTGGTCGCTATGTCAGCAGCAACGAAGCTGCATGGCGCCTATTAGGGTTTCCTTTGCACGAAAGGCATCCTACTGTTACGCACCTCAGTGTGCATCTAGAGAATGGTGAACGAATTTATTTCAATGAAAATAATTTTCACCAGCGAGTGACAACACCACCAAAAACCACTTTGACCGCCTTTTTTGACCTTTGCAGATCAGATGAATTTGCAAAAACACTTTTGTACGTTCAGGTACCTCGGTATTACACGTGGGATGGAGGTAGAAAATGTTGGACACGCCGAATTCAAGGAACTGCTGTTCTGGATTGGCCTGGCGTTAAATCTGGAGATACATTAGGACGGGTCTATACTGTCCACGTTAGCAACATTGAATGCTTTTGTTTAAGATTACTGCTACACCACGTGCGTGGGCCAACTTCGTTCGATGATCTCAAGAACTACAATGGTCAAACATTTGTTACCTTCCGAGAAGCCTGTGAAACAAGAGGATTGTTAGAGAATGACAATCATTGGGACTCGACATTAGAAGAGGCTGCACAATGTAGATCAGCAGCTAAGGTAAGAGATCTTTTTGCCATTCTCATAGCAACATGTGGTCTGTCAAATCCTCAGATATTATGGGAAAAGTACAAAAATGATATGTCAGACGATATTTTGCACAGACTGCAACAAAATAATCCTAATGTCAATAATGATTTAGTATATAACGAGGCGCTTACTAAGATTGATGACCAAGTGATGGCTATATCTGGGAAGCCATTATCAGATTTTGGAATGAACCAGCCACAAAGAATCGGAGAAGTCAGTAGTGATTTAATAAGAGAACTGGACTACAATGTCTCTTCTTTACAGCAACAAATATCAGAGTCAGTTCCTCGATTAAACATGGAACAAAAATTAGTCTTTGATATTGTTGTGCAAAGAATAGATATTGGTGAGGGTGGATTGTTTTTCTTAGATGCGCCAGGAGGCACTGGAAAAACTTTTCTATTGAATTTACTTTTAGCTCAAATTCGGAAAGACAAAGGAATAGCTGTTGCTGTAGCTTCCTCTGGAATTGCAGCAACGCTGCTCGATGGAGGTCGCACGGCACATTCGGTACTTAAACTCCCATTAAATTTACATCATGAGGAAATTCCAGTTTGTAACATCACAAAAAACAGCGATCGTGGCCGAATGCTACAGCAATGCAAGTTGTTGGTGTGGGATGAGTGCACAATGTCACATAAAAAAGCAATCGAGGCGCTCAATCGGACTCTGAAAGATATCAGAAGTAACCCGAGTTTAATGGGTGGGATGATAGTGTTGCTTGCGGGTGATTTTCGACAGACACTACCTGTCATCACTAGAGGCACTCCAGCAGATGAGATAAATGCATGTTTGAAAGCGTCTACATTATGGATACATGTAAAAAAAATTTGTCTCACTAAAAACATGCGAGTACAACTACATAATGATACGCAATCGGGGCAATATGCAGCTGCTCTATTGAAAATCGGTGAAGGTCGAATGACTACAGACGCTAACGGTATGATTACATTAAATCAAGAATTCTGTAATGCTGTCCACAACTTGGAAGATCTTAAAAACAACGTCTATCCCGGTTTAGAATATAACATGAGGAATAGAGAATGGCTGTGTGAAAGGGCAATATTGGCACCGACTAATGAAATCGTGGGACAGATCAATGAAAGAATGATGTCACATGTGCAAGGCGATGTTGTCGAATATTTGTCAGTAGATATTGTCATGGACAGTGAACAGGTGACGTCTTATCCTACTGAGTTTCTAAATTCTTTAGAGCTGTCAGGAGTGCCGTCTTTTATATTTTTATTTATTTATATTTTCTTTTTGTTTTTTTATTTGTAAAAGTGACTTTATAATTCAATGTTTTTGACATGTTATTTCTTATTATTATTTTTGTATTTGATTTTGAATGCTATTTTTTTTTCTTTTATATTTTTATTTATTTATATTTTCTTTTTGTTTTTTTATTTGTAAAAGTGACTTTATAATTCAATGTTTTTGACATGTTATTTCTTTACTAGCTGACCCGTGCCCGTTCTCCGTTCTCGGAAGGTAACAAATGTTTGACCATTGTAGTTCTTGAGATCATCGAACGAAGTTGGCCCACGCACGTGGTGTAGCAGTAATCTTAAACAAAAGCATTCAATGTTGCTAACGTGGACAGTATAGACCCGTCCTAATGTATCTCCAGATTTAACGCCAGGCCAATCCAGAACAGCAGTTCCTTGAATTCGGCGTGTCCAACATTTTCTACCTCCATCCCACGTGTAATACCGAGGTACCTGAACGTACAAAAGTGTTTTTGCAAATTCATCTGATCTGCAAAGGTCAAAAAAGGCGGTCAAAGTGGTTTTTGGTGGTGTTGTCACTCGCTGGTGAAAATTATTTTCATTGAAATAAATTCGTTCACCATTCTCTAGATGCACACTGAGGTGCGTAACAGTAGGATGCCTTTCGTGCAAAGGAAACCCTAATAGGCGCCATGCAGCTTCGTTGCTGCTGACATAGCGACCAGACTGAAACGTTTGTACTTCGTCTACTGGGTTTGAGGACTCTGAGCTTCTGAAATTAAAAATAGCTTGATCGCTGCCTTTATTAATATATTTGCAGATGTATTTGATTGCACGTACGGAACCGCAAGCTTCTACATTTATATGGGCGTTAAAAGTTTTTAATAGGACAGGCGAATATGGCACTACCCAACTATTGTCAACAGAAACTTGACTACCATTTCGGAGTTTAACAAATGCCGTACGGCCTCCGTCTTCTGGTGCTCTTCTACGATACATCGGGTAGCCGTTCTCATTATGGAGAGTCTCTTTCAGTAGGTTGCGAGGAAATTTTTTTGTGCATTTACGTTGTTTCATGCACGGGCACTGAGGATTTTCAGCCCCGCATGGACCATGGATCATGTTTTTCATAACAATATCATAAAGTGCCTTGTCATTGTTAGAATCTGGTATTTCAGCGCTTATAACTTTATCGATTTGGTCAGGTCGCAATTTATCTTTTAACCAAAGCAAAATGTGGGCATGTGGGAGTCCTCGCTTCTGCCACTCAATGGAATACATAAAGCATTGCACTTCTCCAAAAACCCTTCCTTTAGTTATTACAATTATAAGCTTTTTAACTTTTAATCTAAACACTCTGGCAATGACATCGTGCCTATCGTTGGCGCTTTGACCTGGCATTAATTCGTCAACTATTTCAGACCAAGATGGATTGCAGGTGAAGGTTACAAATAAATCAGGTCGACCATACGTACGCACATAAGCAAATGCGTCTTGAGTGTACTCGTGTAAGTATCGGGGACTGTTCACAAACGAAGAGGGCAGAATCACCATTTTACCTATATTATTAGGGTTCACGTTGGCATCATTCGATACAGCATCTTGGAGATGAATATAATTTTCGGCTCTAAGTTTTGTTTGATTTAAAGATATGTATCGCAATCTTTCGCTTTCAACCTTCACGTACATATCAACATAAAACTGGTTAGCGAGCTGTTTGCATCGTTGTATTACGTTAAAATTGTCTTCGCGTATCATCATATGATAAACATAAAAGTCCATGCTCGATACTTTTTTGTTGGACAGGGGGAGGTTGGTCACTGGATTGACCTGTGGAATTTGAAAATGGTACCCCTCTTGCCCCTTGCTAAACAGAAGCGGGTATTGTAATGCGTCATAAAACTTGTGTGTGTCGGGCACCCTGGTCAATGTGTTGTCACGGGTTTGTAAAACAATATCACGCGATGCGAATTGTTCACCACACACCATGGCGGCGACTTCGTTTATTAAGGGTACATTATAACGTCTTTCATGTTCCCCGCTTGGCGTACGATCTGGGTGTATTACTAATTTGTAATTTTCCCCTGGCATTCTTTCTAAGGCTGTTTTGAAAGTGCTGATGAGGTTATTATGTCTGTGCAACATTCTTTGAATTTTTAAAACAATGTCCCTCTCAACTCCTTCAATATTTTGACATCTGCGGTCAACCTCGCTGTTTTCGTCTCCCATAAAATAAATCTGTAGAAATTTTGGTTGATCATTGTTTGTGGGAAGCAAAGAACCAATCCTATGATAAACTTGCCCTTGTACCGTAAATGTGGGTGAAAATCCAGGCATGATGACTTCATTACCCACACCAAATGATGTCATTTGAAAGCAAGAATTGTACTTTCTTATACTGTTTAAAAATCGCCGAGATTCATTGCTGTCATATAGAAGTAAGGATTTGAGTGGCTCTTCGGGGTCACCAAGCGTTGGTACTGATACTTTGCCTCCAGAACAGCACATACCTGGGGTCTCTTCCTTCCACTTGAGTGCCTCACATTGTCTGCATTTATTGGCCATTCTACCTATGAGGACTAATCGATGATTAAAGTATTCAATTAACGGATCATAATCAAAAGCAGCATCGGCAAATGCCTCCCACGTATTCATCGTGACTTGGCGAGATTGGGTTTGTTGAGAGGTCTCAGCAGCTCTTTGAGCCGCGTGACGCTCTGCATCAATGACTTGGCGAGATTGGGTTTGTTGAGAGGTCTCAGCAGCTCTTTGAGCCGCGTGATGCTCTGCATCAATGACTTGGCGAGATTGGGTTTGTTGAGAGGTCTCAGCAGCTCTTTGAGACGCGTGACGCTCAGCATCTAAAGTACGACGGATCTGTGAATCCTCTTCTGATTCCAGAGATCTAGCAAGTTTAGCAGCCCGAGCTCTGCTAGGGCTATTAGCTAAATTGGACTTTCGTTTGCGAGGCATCGTTAAAAAAAATGTAACAAAACAGATGTACCGATTAAAATTTAAAATAAAAAATAACCGTTAAGAATAATGCGCTCATCCGACGGCGATGTATATTAAACACAATCGTCCGTCAAGTTTACGTTTAAATGGAAATAAAGTAACAAAGAAATTAAATTATCAATACATATGACATAACAATATACAACCAGAGACTACTTTTTACAACCAATGCATAAAAAAGTAGAAGGTAATGTAAGTAGGTTAGGTTTGTTTTACCTACCTACCTATTAGAAATGTTAGATGTTATTAAAAAAAGGATATAAACGCAAATCGGATTTTTAAAGTAAAAGTAACTATTTAACCTACTTTTAAATATGAACTAAAATAAATATCAGTATGAATAAAATTAATTTACAGGACCTTATTAATAAAAAACACTTAAAAAGTTCCACGAAACAATAAAATGATATTACTGGTCGAAAAATGTAATTCTCTCTTGGTTAGGTGCGCGACGGTGGCGACGCGTAGCGTTTACTAAATTAGCGGAAGCTGTCAAATAATAACAATGTAAATATTGTTAGTTGTTCCTGTTTCAGCCACAAAACCAATCTAAATTATTGTTTTGGTTTTTATCACTTCACATTAAGTCATAGCACTTCGGACTCTGGCAGAATTGTCGACATCGGCATAGTTTGCCATATAAAAGAAAGAAGAAGATTGTTAGTTTTCTTTGCAAACATAAATAAATCCAAAGATTAAAATAGTATTGTTGTCATAATTTAAGTGCAATTTATTCAATAGTTTTCCTGTAAAATGAATATAATAATAAAAACCGGGTTTGAAACTATTTCAAATAATATTTGTTTCCAACCACAAACTGAGATAAACACAAGCCGAGCATGTTAGAAATGTGGAAGAACTGCGCAATAACGGCCAGAGCTACTTCATACGTAGTTCGTCAGACATCTGTGACACTAACACCATACAAAACCAGTTTTAACGTAAGTAATGTTTAAGTGATGCTAGAATGCTATTACGACATGTAGGTATGTAAGTCATCCGACGGCGATGTATATTAAACACAATCGTCCGTCACATTTACGTTTAAATGGAAATAAAAAGTAACAAAGAAATTAAATTATCAATACATATGACATAACAATATACAACCAGAGACTACTTTTTACAACCAATGCATAAAAAAGTAGAAGGTAATGTAAGTATGTTAGGTTTGTTTTACCTACATACCTATTAGATTAATTAAAAAAAGGATATAAACGCAAATCGGATTTTTAAAGTAAAAGAAACTATCTAACCTACTTTTAAATATGAACTAAAATAAATATCAGTATGAATAAAATTAATTTACAGGACCTTTTTATTAAAATACACTTAAAAATTTACACGAAACAATAAAATGATATTACTGGTCGAAAAAAATAATTCTCTATTGGTTAGGTGCGCGACGGTGGCGACACGTAGCGTTTACTAAATTAGCGGAAGCTGTCAAATAATAACAATGTAAATATTGTTAGTTTTCTTTGCAAACATAAATAAATCCAAAGATTAAAATAGTATTGTTGTCATAATTTAAGTGCAATTTATTCAATAGTTTTACTTTAAAATTAATATAATAATAATAACCTGGTTTGAAACTATTTCAAATAATATTTGTTTCCAACCACAAACTGAGATAAACACAAGCAGAGCATGTTAGAAATGTGGAAGAACTGCGCAATAACGGCCAGAGCTACTTAATACGTAGTTCGTCAGACATCTGTGACACTAACACCATACAAAACCATTTTAAACGTAAGTAATGTTTAAGTGATGCTAGAATGCTATTACGACATGTAGGTATGTAAGTCATTTAAAATTTACTAATTGTAAGCGTCTTATCCATCTTATTATTTTTTGCATATCAATGGTGCTCGTGTCGTCACTGATGTGGTCAGAGCAGCAAGTGCAAGCATGTTAATGCTTTAATATCCTATGTTAAGAACACCACCAGCTTGTCAGAGACCAGTAATGAACAACAGTGAGGCAAACCTAGCATTCGGCAATTTGTTCAGAATAAATATTCTAAGAAGACATGTTGTTTATATGTATTGCTTTGCTTTGATTTTGTACTGCAATTAACACTTTTTACAGCTGATTTCTGCCTTTGTTTCCAATTATTGTTATTTTACACCATAAACTACATATATTCCAAATTACTTCAAAATCCATTTAGTAGTTTTTGCATGAAAGGGTAACAAACATCCATCCATCCTCACAAACTTTTGCATTTTTAATATTAGTAGGATAGGATAAGCAAAGGTGTGTCACTTTAGTGCCTAACAAATAAGGTGAATATTATCTTCACTAAATAAAAAGAAGGAAAACTTGAAATTAAACCCTATACCAATCCGTCTGCAAGCGTGGTATTAGTAGGCCAAGTATCCAGTTTCAGTTTCAGTTTCATTTATTTATTCAAAGTAGTACAATAATATTGTATCTTTTTGACGTCATCTAACATTACTTAATCTAAATTTAAAAACATTTCAAAGTTTAGAAAACTTTACCACCGCCTCCAAAGCGCTAATTGACAGCTGTCAAAAGTGACAGAGGTATCAAATATTTTCCCGCCAAAATAATATGACAGACAGTTTTACTTATCACACGCATCTTCAAGACCACTGACACTGGCAGAATTATTGTCGACACCGGCATTATCTGTTGCCATAATAAGAAAAGAAGAAGAATAATATGACGTCACAAATCATCTGTCAAAAATGCTGTGACGTCACGACTCATCTGTCAAAAATTCAAAAACATCACTGCTCAGCTGTCAAAATATATTTACCCGCCAAAATTCTGTGACGTCACGAATCATCTGTAAAAAATTCTGTGTCGTCACGACTCATCTGTCAAAATTCTATGACGTCACAGGTCACGTGACCAAAATTCTATGACGTCACACGTCACGTGACCAGAATTCTATGACGTCACAGGTCACGTGACCAAAATTCTATGACGTCACAGGTCATACAAATTCTGTGACGTCACGAATCATCTGTCAAAAATTCTGTGACGTCACGACTCATCTGTCAAAAATTAAAAAACGTCACGGCTCTGCCGTCAATATTTAATTCTGTGACGTCACGACTCAGCGTACCAAAATTCAATGACGTCACGACTCAACTGTCAAAAAGTATTTTCCCGCCAAAATTCTGTGACGTCACGACTCAACTGTCAAAAAATATTTTCCCGCCAAAATTCTGTGACGTCACGACTCATCTGTCAAAATTCTATGACGTCACAGGTCACGTGACCAGAATTCTATGACGTCACAGGTCACGTGACCTATGACGTCACAGGTCACGTGACCTATGACGTCACAGGTCACGTGACACAGCTTTCCCGCCAAAATTCTATGAAATCAAAATATAATATGATTGCTAATAAAAAGTAGCCTATGTTCTTTCTCAGGGTCTAAAGATTGTCTGTACCAAATTTCATCGAAATCCGTTCAGCCGTTTAGGCGTGAAAGAGTAACAGACAGACAGACAGACAGACAGACAGACAGACAGAGCGACAGACAGACAGACAGACAGACAGACAGACAGACAGAGTTACTTTCGCATTTATAATATTAGTATAGATAATACCAGTGGCTTTTGGAGTAATAGATTATTTGACTTATTAATGGATTGTTAGATCTTTAATAGACTAAGATTATAACATTTTGAAAGTTTCTTAAAAGTAGACTATGATAACAACATCAAGCAACATGTCATCGGCGGGGAAGGAAACTCTAACAATGAGAATGTATTGGTAACCAAATGGCTAGTGTGGTTGTAGGCAAAGTGTCTTTATAATACAGCATCAAGCCGGCTGTGTAGCAGGACATTCGTACTAGTAAGGATCTCAGCATATAAGGCAAATAGCGCGAAGAACCGACAACCGTAGGGGCAGAAAGGTTCTGGATTGGCAACCGTCAGGAGACCCCTCACGGTGGACTGACGACTTAGTTAGGAGAGCAGGGCCCATGGACAAGAGAGGAAATTTTTGGATCAGGCCTATGTTAATCCTAAATAATGTTGACGACCTTGGTGGCGCGACGGTAGCGCAAGCGGCTGCCGTGCAAGAGGTTGTGGGTTCGATCCCCACGCAAGACAATAATTTGTGAGATCCACAAATTATTGTCCTGGTCTGGGTGTTCTTTGTGTCCGCTAATTGATGTTTGTAAAAGGTCCCCGCGACACAGGGAATGATCCCTAGTGCGGGAGTTGTCTTTTTTAAGAAGAAAAAATCACGCCCATGGGCTGATTGAATGTTAAAAATAAGTTTGAATTTGATAGGTAAGCTACGAAAGTCACCTAAGCTAGCTTTTATTCACGCGACGCTATTTTAGACGTCACATTTACTACACACTTCTCAACAAGTATTTTAAGCGGTAGATGGCGTTTTAGCGTTTGCCACGCCATCTACTAATAAAGTTTATAACCAAACTAAGCTGTTACTTAAAGCTCTGTTTGTTCTTACTGCCTTTGGTAGATGGCGTTGCGTGCAAATGAATGAAATAAGTTATAACCCCTTCCAGCGTAAGTTTAGCTTTTTGACAGTTTACGTCCATGAAGTTTCGTAATAATTCCGCTTATTTTTCGAACAAATTATATTGTATTTCATGGACGTACCCATGTTTTTTTTCAGTTACCATGGTTACTTAGTGATGGACACTCATAACGATTACCACCATTATGAAACAAATTACAAATAATCGGTAAAAATAAATGCTATGAATAAACCTGAACTCTTCATGATACGTTTATAAAATGTAATATGATATTTTAGAATAGCTATAACCCGCGAATGTGTCACGATAAATTATGTATTTTAAATAATACCTAAGCTAACTATAATTTTATCATTTTAAGATATAGGCTAATTCTGAAGAAAGAAACAATAATAAAATGATAATGTAAGTTAATGTAAGGATCCAAATGTGTAAAATAAAGTAATTTGAAAAATCGCGAAATCGCTTACAATCGAATGGGATTACATTCGAGATAGTGCTGAACGTCACTAACGTCAAGCTGTCAAATGTTGTTAAATATAGTGGAAGGGTATAGTTGAAATTATAAAAATAAGTTAAATATGTTTGTAATTTTTTTAATTATGATTTAGATGACATCATTCAGCTAGTGTTATGGTGTATCTAATTTTATTACTGAACTAAATTGTATTTTAATAATTAAAATAATTGTAATTGTAATTTCATGAGATCGTTAAACATTTTAAATCGAGTCCAGTAGGTCCACTATTCCTGCAAAATAGTTTTAATAGTAAAATTGATAAGCTATAATGTAATTAAATAATCGAATACTATGTTCAGTTAGTTATAACAATATACCTATAAATAAACTTCCTCATTGTGATGGTTAACAAGCAGCTTTGTTTGATATCGACGTGTTTATCGGTTTTACAACAATGTGCAATTAAATGTAACGTATTATCATAAACTGGTGTCACTGTCCCTAGGCATGGTCACATACCTACCTAATCACCATTTTTGGTCACCAGTAATTATTCTTTTTTTTAGGTAACTATCTTACTAAGTGTAATCACCATTGGGGTATACATATAAGTATTCTGATATGGTTATCTATTGTTTCCCGAAAATTATATGCCATAATATTCTTATGCCTGGATTTCTTTTGCCATAAATTTATTAGACCTAACGGCAAAAACAGCTCGACGACCCTACTTCTTGGTAGCTTAAAGAATAAACCTTACCTAACATATCTAAGTTGGATTGCTCTAAGTCTCTCAGCTTAAACATAATTTAATTTAATTATGGCATGTAAATATTATGGCTAAGGAAGATTATGGCAAACAATATTAGTACAAATGAAATTAGGGAAAATTAAAATTCGGTCAAATGAAATTCTGGCAAGTGGAAGTATACGTTCTGATATACTATCTGATGTACCCAAAACGAATATAGACACGAATAATAGCATCACAAAATTTAAAATTAGACTAGTCGTTTCGATTGCATGATATATGAGACTGTAAAGAATAGGCATATTGCATAATGTAGATAAGTATACATTTATTTATACACCTAATTATACCCAAAACCCTCGTTCTTCAGGTGGATAAAAAATAGAACACTAAATTAAATCGTCCGCTAATCCATCGTATTCCCTAATAAGAAAGCAATAAAACCATTTTAGTGCAAGTAATAAAGGCTTTCTATTTGCTGACTTCTTCCCGTCACGATCAATTCAGTACTTATTATGACTTGTAGGTAGCTTGCCTAGATATGTATCTAGCTTTGTGTAGGAAGTCAACATTTTTTTTTAGTTAAACAAATATGGAATCTAGGACTTCTTATAATATGATACCATTCGTTTTCGTAGCGTGTACCGAAAGACATTTTATAAGTTGGTCCGGGCAAAGTTTAATTTCTGAAGAAGATTTCAACAAGGCTCGGGGGACGATATCCCTTGCCTGATAAAATGATGATGTGAAATAGTGGCTGGATCAATTAATAAAGAACCACAAAAGTTTATTAAGTTCTCTTGGCTTTTGATCTCTTGAGACACCGTCCAAAACAGCAGACTGCCTTTTTCATCAGACCTATTATTCAAGTGCCTAACACGATTCTCTTAATGTGTTGGTGTTCTATGAAATATGTCCATTGACTAACTACAGATAGCGCGCGAGTTGAATGCAGAGCTTAGGAATGCGGTAGTGCTGTGACCTAATTATAATTATTGATTGACTTTCATGTCGATAAAGAACAATGCTCAAAAATGTATGGACACCGTTTCCACTTTGTAGCACTTTAAGATATATGTTAGTCGAAAGGTATTAGTCAGCTCTCCATTTTATTGTATGACAGCAAAGCTCAAATGTGTATCCGAAAAAAGTTATATCGACTTAAAGAAACCGAAATCAGTTACAATGATAATTATATTATTGTTCATGATGTTTCTTTTATTTTAATTAATACTGTGGGATGAATTTATTCTAAGTTTTGAAATTAATCCCGCTTTTCGTAAAGTGGCCATGGACGGTTTTTAGAAGTTTTCAAATAAAAATACCTTCATAATCGCAACTTTTTATTATAACAATTCAGTATTTTCAGTGTCTATTACAATATTGTCCCAGGCACTGGCTGGCCCATTGAAATTGTCTAAATGCCAACAGCAAAGTACGACACGAGACTGCCGACATGCGCGCAGGCACCAACTGTTCTCATAGCAGTTAAGCATAACCAATAATATGCCTGAATGGCGTTTATATCCTGTGCGTTATTTAAAACCAAATACCTGTAATAGGTCGCATTTGACCTATGTTTGGATAAAATTCGACCCCTCAAAAGAGTGCAATCTGCCGTGTTTATACCGTATTGGTTCATAATTGGGCTTGGAGTTGCACCAACTTCTATGTTGCAGAAGCCGCCACGTAAATGTTAGCTATAACATAGAAAGCTGCTAGTTTTAACTGTGATATGTCCCCAAACTAAACAAAATAGTATCCACGTTTGACAGTTCAGGGAAAGGTATATTTATGGACTCATCAGTTAATGTTCTGAACGTTGCCCGCTGCCTGTAACGTAATTACCCAAGTCATTGTTGATGTGAATTCTGCGATAAATTCGTTCAACCAAGTCTGTGGTATAGACACTGTCATTAAAAAGCTTCCTGAATGTATTTAGAAGCGCACCAGCAATTCGGTAGCTTGTGAATCCTCATCTCTCATTAACATAGGTTTTAAAGTGCTACAAGCTGGGGACGTTTTGAGCATTGTTCTTTAAACAATGTTTTAAGTTTAGTTTTATTTAGTACACTAGGTTAACATGGTGAAAAAAAAAACAATATCATAATTATCACATGTTTTAATAATTATTTCACAAAACGGAATAAAAAAATAACACGGGAACTTCAGTATTACTATTAACACAATGACACGGCAAACGTACGATAGTTGACAATGATGGCACAGCACTACACTGCAGGCGCGTAAGGTGGGGCGTGCGGATAGCGGGGGGAGATGCTCCCGCCCTTTACCTCAGACCCCGACTGCATTCAACTCGCGCGCTATCTGTAGGTAACATCAACGAACCTACTATTGGAATAATGATCGCCGAAGCAACATTCCATTTGTGGCCAATCTTATGAGCCAAGTCCCAATATTGTATTATTATTATCTACATTTATAATACCTATCGTAATATACATACTTTAAGCCTGAACTTATGGTATTGCATTGTTACGACAGACAACTGCAAATTGCGTAGAGATACCCAAATATATTTGTCAAGCCAAAAGAATAGTCCATTAAATTTCAGTACGTGTCTAGCAGACTTTCCTTATTAGAAACAAAACTGTTAAACAAACAAAACATTAAATTAATTTTCTAATTGCATATGGCTGAACATTGACGCAGTCGCATATCAGCAATGAGGTACCTTTATTAATTATACAAATATAATAATTAATAGTTCATTATAATTATTAAAACTAGGAATTTTCCTATAGTTTTGCGGTTTTGCTCTACTGTAACTATGTATAGATAATTGTGCAATAAACAAGTAATGTATGAAATTCAAGGTACGTAGAAACTTTTTACACGTCTGATCCTGAAAGAAGGCAAACATTTTTGCGCTCTAACTGAGCAGAAATAATAGGAGACCTATAAAGATGAACTTGACATATCAGCCTTAGGCTGACCGCACATTGGAGACTAGACTGTCTCAAGACTGACTTGTCTCATATAGACAAGTCTGTCTTAAAACTAAAACGAAACAGTTTTGACTACGATACGTCGCACACATAAAACAAAACTGTTTTGTCTCATAATCAGTGATGGGATTATACTCGGCATACATGACCACGTGTTCAGTGATGGAATTATAATCGGATAAAAACTCATTTTTGAGTAAATACTCATAAACACTCGTTCCTACCCGAGTATTTATCCAAATCTTGGGATAAAAACTCTGATGCATTTTCCTATCAAAATATTTAGTTTTTTTAATATTATAACTGGTTTTGACTATCTTTGCAATACTTTGCATCAACCTGGAAATTTACCTTCGAAAGTTACTATATTTTTAACCGACTTCAAAACAAAGAAGGAAGTTTCTCAATTCGATTGTATTTTTTTTGTGTTTGTTACCTGATTTCTTGAAAGCGGGTATACCGATTTGAAATTCTTTTTTTTTAGTTTGAAAAGGTATACTTTCCATTTGGTCTCACTGTCACCAGATCTGGATCTGGATGACGGGATCCCAGGGAAATCGAGGGCAACTTTTAAAAATGGTAAGGACGCATTATGTAAAATCTTGTCATATACGTGTATCTCTGACGTCACTACAAAATAATGAAGAGTTAGAACTGGTCTGATAATGGAGATCACAGACAAATGAGGGAACTCCTCAACGGTGTATAGCAGCTACCTTGTGTTTGGCCTTATTTTATTCGTAATGATAAAAACTTTACACATCTATACAGAACAATGATCTGATGCTGAAGATGACAGAGGGTCGAGGGAACTCCTCAACGGTATATAGGAGCTACCTAGTCTTTGGGGTTATTTTATTCGTATTGATGAAAACTTTACACACCTTTACACAAACATGATCTGATGATGAAGAAGACAGAGAGTTGCGTTACTTCTCCGTCTTAGAAACATTATTTTCTTTGATTTGTGACCATGATATAATTATTTACCTTTATAATATAATATTATTGGTAAGTAGTTATTATAATCAAGTTTGTCGTTGAAGTCCGTTTTTAATTAGAAAATTTTTTTTTTTAATTCATTTTATCTTGGTTTCATTACGTAGAATACTATATTTTACCCCTCTCGAATAAATACTTGTTTATAACTAAATTCAAATATATTATTTTACTATACTTTTATTTATTTTTTAAACATATTAATATATAAGTTTTTTATTGTAATATACTTGGAACACGACAGTCTTAAGACAGACTATTGCTTTACAATATGTATGAATATGCGCACACTTGGAACAAAACGTCTAATAGACAATATTGTCTCAGATAGACTAATACCGCACGGCGACTAGTCTGACTAACGATTGTCGGCTTCCCTTTTGTATCAATGCGGGCGCGCACATTAAAGACAAAACTGTCTACCGTCACACCCCGCACGCATCCCACTCTCGTCCGAGCGTTCAGAAAGTAAACACGTGCAGTGATGGGCAGTTGGATAAATACTCAAATGATAAAAACTCAGTAAATATCCAAAAGTGAGTAAATACTCGTAAATATCCGAATTCTTGGATAAATACTCAAAAAGTTCGGATAAATACTCGGCTGCATTCATGTATCTAATGTTTTGGATTTTTTAATTGTTTTTTTAACAAATTTTCATGTTATTGTTTATCTGCAGGTGTTTTATGGTTTAAAATATTAGTTGTACTACATTAATAAATGTTTGCGGCTTTATTTGTTGCTATTACACGTAAATACCAATATATAGATACATTCTTTGCGAGTAATATAGGATATATAAAACATTACGTTAAATTTAAGCGGAGCATATACGAAAAATGTTGCAAAAACGGGGGTAAATTACTACTTTTGTAAGCTTACATTGCGTGCGCTGTGTACTTATATGGTTACTTATAGTTACACATAAATATGTACTTGCTACGGAATAATTGAAGAATTGTTCTTTAAAAGTATTCAAAATAGTCCATTCATTTGTTTAATGTCAGCCCTAAGTAACTATTCCACGCGGACGAAGTCGCGGATAGCAGCTGGTTTTGTTAATAACACTTTTACATTCATAAAAGTAGTTTTTTTAATCCTACACATACTAATAACAAATATACGAACTCGAACACAACACTCGACGAGACAAAACATGTATAAATTATTTTAAATACCAACTACTTTAATACAAAAATTCTTAAAAAAATAAAAACATTTGATACACGAATGCAGCTGAGTATATATCCGAATTTTTTGAGTATTTACCATGGAATCGGTCAGTTTTGGATATTTACTGAGTTTTTATCATTCGAGTATTTATCCGATTACCCATCACTAAGTACAATTAATACTTTAAAACATAAACCACCTGCTGATAGACAGTTTAAAGAAATTAAAAAAAGAACAATTAACAACAAATAAAGCCGCAAACATTTATTAATGTAGTAGTACAACTAATATTTTAAACCATAAAACACCTGCAGATAAACAATAACATGAAAATTTGTTAAAAAAACAATTAAAAAATCCAAAACATTAGATACATGAATGCAGCCAAGTATTTATCCTTTTTGAGTACTTATCCAAGAATTCGGATATTTACGAGTATTTACTCACTTTTGGATATTTACTGAGTTTTTATCATTTGAGTATTTATCTAACTACCCATCACTGCACGTGATTTACTTTCTGAACGCTCGGACGAGAGTGGGGTGCGTGCGGGGTGTGACGGTAGACAGTTTTGTCTTTAATGTGCGCGCCTGCATTGATACAAAAGGGAAGCCGACAATCGTTAGTCAGACTAGTCGCCGTGCGGTATTAGTCTATCTGAGACAATATTGTCTATTAGACGTTTTGTTCCAAGTGTGCGCATACTCATACATATTGTAAAGCAATAGTCTGTCTTAAGACTGTCGTGTTCCAAGTCTGCGCACAGCCTAAATATAGAAATACATATATAGAAAAACTCCAGAAAAATGCAAGCATTAGCTAATAGCACACAAAGATTTGCACTAAGTAAGTATACTTCTGCGCAACAGTATGGGCTATAATCACTATGTTACACGTTACGTCTTGAATATCATACTACGCCTTCTAGAGTGACGACATTTTGGTCTATTAATTTAATAACTACTTATCTCGCTAAGATTACGATACTATAATTTAAGATTCATTTCTTACCATTGTTAATGGTTGTTTCGTCGCATTTTACTAAACTAACGTGACACGTACGAGTACAAAGTGTAGTGACATTTTAATTTTGTAGACTCTCAACACAATATGACGGGTCACTATCATATCGTCTTAAACGCAACTGGTAGAAGTAGCATTTGGTCTAAAACGCAGCTGGTCATGGGTATAAAACGCATCTTGTCTAAAACGCTACTGGTCTAAAACGCAGCTGGTCTAAATATCAATTAGTCTAAAAATACAAGTCTCTTGAAACGCAACTGGTCTAAAACGGAGTTAGTCTAAAATTCATGTCGTCTAAAACGCAACTGGTCTGAAATGCCAAGGGCACAACACGTAATTGTCTGGTAATAGCAAATACTTAAAACGGCAGCTGTACAATTAAATTAGATAAATAATATCAGAAAAACCGAAAAAAGTTGCATATTTATTGTTATTAAAAAAAGCAAAAGAAATCTGTCAAAACAAAAGACAGTCGTAAAATCTCAATCTCATTACTTTAAGTATTAATCTTAAACTCTTTAGAGAAAATTGAAATAATAGGATGACAATATTTAAACGACAATGCCACAACTACTTATAATCTTAAGTAGCCAGTATTAACAATACCTACTAAACCTTCCTGGCAAAACCACGGAAGAAAGAATCAAGTGGAAGTGCTAAGTAGGCGTGGTAAGCGTGTCACTAATACCCTTTGGTACGCGTAACTTGTCGCTAAAGGTAAAACATAACGCGAATATGACCTTGATGAACAACATGTTTAAGTTGCCAGAACTGCAAAAACCGCCATTTATCGACGACGGCGAAATTAACTCGAAAATTGAATTTATATCTAGATTACAAAACGTCATATAATTCTTTGTGCGCTACAGCAAAATAACTTCTATTTATAGTTTATGAAGGTTTACTCCCAGATGTAGGATCAGCTGGAGGCCCGTCACTGCAGTGGGACATTAATGGGCTGGTATGATGATGATGAACAGGGATTCAAAAGTCTACACAGATTAATTATTTATACCTTTAAGCTTATTTAACTGATTTATCTAAGTTACTCTAACGTACTACGAATATGTTATTTTTTTGTTAGTACATAGTTTATTTGTGTGTTTATTTGTTTTTTGGCGACAGCGGTTCCCATGAATTTCTTTTTACGTATGATGTTACCACTTTAGAAACATATTTAGAGGTTTAAGGCCAGTTGAGTTTAAGACGAGATGATACTGAGACCAGCAGCGTTTTAGACCACATGCTACTGCTACCAGTTGCGTTGAAGACGAGATGATAGTAAGACCATCTGCGTTTTAGACCACATGCTACTTCTACCAGTTGCGTTTAAGACGATATGATAGTGACCCAATATGACTACTATAATCAACGTGGTATTTTTAGAGAGCCGACGGTAAACAGCGTCGAAATATCGGAAACTCAAAAACCCTAAACATGGTAAATATCCCGATAGTTCGTTTATGAATAGTGTTACCATTTACTCTGATATCCACTATTGGACATAATTACCCTACATAGGTAAAATTTGCATGAAGTCTTAAAAATCACAGTCACAGCTTAGGTCGTAGGTCTATTACGAGTACATTTGCTGCAGCTTCTTTGCTATTTATCTAGCGGTCGTCATAGACTGTCAGTCAGTTACCGACCGTTATAAGGTTAAACATATTTTGAATAATAACGTCCTTAGTTCATATTATATTGTTATTTTCCTTGCATACTTAACATGCCATTATAATCATTGTTTTTGTTATAAAACGGATTCTACAAAGTGCATAACTATAATTAGTTACTTTACTCTATTTATACATTTATACCAATTATCTCTTGAATTTTCTGCGCTTTCGTTAGAAGTTGGGTTGGCTAAGGTAAATTCCTATATTTAAGCACGATAACAGAAAATGTATGTGCCTAAGGGTAGAAAAGTAAGCCCCCTACAATCAGCTAATCATAGTTAGTCAACATGCAGAAATGTACTAAGAGTACTCTATGCTTAATTTTGCCTAGATGGCACGTTCGCCTAGACGTCGCTTTGTATCAAGTTTAATTCTCTTAGACAGATTTTATGACACCTTCGTTATGAAATAGGGTAATTTAATGATATGAAAACATAATTATCTGTTTACGGAGATCTCTTCTTGGATGGATGGATGTATCGTTTATTATATTAAAAGTTCATACATCTAATGTGTAAAAAAAATCTAAAACATCTTGATTCTTTGTTTCAAGAGCCACATTGCGCTTCTTCTTCTCTCGTTCCAATGGTCAAGAACTCAAACTTTTTGGTTGGGTTGCATTATGATGAGCTACGATAATTACTGATCTCTCCTTGATTAAAGTCCATAACCACTGAATGCCGTTCTTATAGCTTAGAGACTGTTGTGCTTTGCTTAATTAAAAAAAAATTAGGCGTGAAAAAAAAAAGAGAGTTTCCGCGTATTTTTATTAAAGAAAATAGATTTTTAGCAAGATCAACAAGATCTGAAAATTGTACAGTAGATATCATTTTTAACCCCCTGTACCCACAAACTTAAAAACGTCATAAGAGGACATAACCTATGTTAACACGGTATAGTGCAAAACTGTTTGTGGTTAACAATGTGTACCGTGATGATAAAAGGGCAGTAAACTCTTTATTATTATTATCATCAAGTGGTTAATAAACAAACCTGGCATTGTTCCAGCCGTGTCTTAAACTTTTTAAATTCTCGTATACATTAATAGTCAGATGAAATACCAATCAACGAACACCTATTTAACCTCCTGGGGCCCAGAACATTTTTTTTCAATTATGAAATATATTTTTTAAAAATTTAATATTGAATTTAATATTGAAAAAAAAAGTTTAAATTATTATAATTTTAATTATTCAACGTTATTATTTAATTATTAAAAGTTTACACGAATTTTATTAAATGGCACTGGGCATGTATTAAAATATATCGCCAGGTTCCAGGAGGTTAAAGTAAAATTGCACTAAAGTCAATCAAAATCAATCAAAAGTTGCAATGTAATTGCCTGTAGCGTTCTAATCTTTAATTTAAAAATATTTTCAAGGCTAAATTAGTTGCCTATAAACTTACTTTGTATAAGACCTACATCTAAACAATTTATCTGATGAAGTTATTATAGAATATTCTGTGTGAAATTAGTTCTACAAGTACAATACTACAGTAAAAATAAGTTGCTTGTCTTATGCCCGATTTACACATCGACAAATACAGTAGCGAGTTAAGTAGTATTTTAAGATTAAGTTGATTTAAATAGAGTTCCATCCTATTTTTTGGCGAGTTAAGTACGAAGTAGCCCCCTCTCTCGCGTCTCGCCAACTTAACTTGCCAAAAAATAGGATGGAGATCTATTTAAATCAACTTAATCTTAAAATACTACTTAACTCGCTACTGTACTTGTCGATGTGTAAATCGGGCATTAGATGCAACTTGTTCTTAAGGTTTGGTACAATGTTCATGACTTTGATTCATAACAGCCCATTAATGTCCCACTGCAGGGACGGGCCTCCTCCCGTGACGAAGGGATACTTGGCCTGCTAATCCCACGCTGGCCAGACGGATTGGTATAGGGTTTAATTTCAAGTTTTCCTTCTTTTTATTTCGTAAAGATAATATTCACGGATAGTCCCTTAGTCGGTTTTTACGACACCCATGGGATGAGATGGGGTGGTGACATATTGTGTTCTTACTCCGTCACCACACGGACTCTATGCTTATATGTTCATTTAATTCTAGTTACCAAATTTCAATGTTTGAATAGTTTTAGTCACGTTAGTTTACTATTATTATTTTATTATTTTAGTGTTGTTGCCGCACCGTTGCTTTAACTTTAAGGATAAAGTTCTTTTAGATAAGTTAACTCTGTGTTTTGAGGTAGGTACCTACAAATCAATTTAGTGTTTCGCTTGTATCAAAACGTAAAGTACGTCTATAAGTTGTATTAGTTAAGTGTATTGACTACAAGTCGTTAAACAGTGTGTTCTGTGACGATCATTTTAGTTTGGTTCAAAGTCGAAGATAAAGTTTTAATATCTTTATTCACTTAAATTACTAGGTTTCAATTGAAAAGCGAATCAGTGCAATTGTAATTAATCAAAATTTGAAAGATGGCAAGATTTAAATACTTGTTTAGAATGAATTTGGTATTGTTAATTATCGGTGTTATCATAAAATCTGATAATTTTAGAACCATGTTCTAGGAGACACTTACAAATAAATAGATTGTCTGCCGTAACGGTTTAACTAAAATGCTGTGCTAGCAAATCATCGCTTTTAGGTATCTATTTATATAATTAATTGAAAAAGTGATGTTGAAGTGGTAGTTTAATGTTTTGTGCCTTCATTCGATACATGGAATTTGAGTGTTTAGACAGCTCTTAAAATAATCATATTAGTCGTGGGAATCGATGTGGAATACTTTTGCATGAACGTGCATTGCTATGGGAAGCATTCGATAGCATTATTAATTAAAAACAATATGACGCACTTGCGCATAAATGTGATTCTTGGTTTAGTACTTTAGGACTTCATTTGTCGTTTCTGAACTTCAAAATCCAATATTAAAGTCAACCTAGTGTCAATGTTCAACTGAACTTAAAAATCGTAAGCAATCTGTTAGCTGTATTTTTAGGGCCTGTATTATTTGGTACAAATAACGTAGTATCATCATCATCATAATTATCAATCGACGTCCACGAGGAATCACGTCAACGTTTACGTCACGTCCAATCGTTGGAGGTAGTATACTTAGTGTTAAATAAATCTATAGTGACACCTGTTTACCACAACTGTGTTTATAAATGAAGTAGTAAAGAACTTATGTGTATTTTCTTCGTGCTTATAATATTGAGTGTAGTGAACATATTTCCTTCATAGTAATTTTATCACCAGACTTATTATCATCATCATCATAACAACCCATTGATGTCCCACTGCAGGGACGGGCATCATCCCATGACGGAGGGATACTTACTTACTTAGACTTATTATGCGCATTTCTTTAACCGATCGTTGATGATTCATACAGCCCAAAACTTTCACTGTTGCTTTTATACTATCTAGAGTTTTAGATTCTGAATTTAAGTATTGCCAAATTAGAATCTACCTGTGCATCTGCTAACAAAGTTCCAGCACATCTTTAGGAAAAGACACAAGTTTGAAAATCATGAGTTTTGCCTATAAGCATTTTGGAAAGACGCCTTATTTAATGTCGTGGTACTAAAAAGAATACCGCTATTTTGATATATGTATCTTGATAATACAAAGCGTAATAACCTCCATGACCCTGAAATGTTAGATAACTTATATGTTCAGGAAATAATAAGGCGAAACGGACGCGGTTCGAGCCCACGATATCCGAGGAACGAAGAATATCAGCTGGATTGGTGTTACATTTCAAGGACATATTTACAATATGTTCATTATACCCTTGAATATAATTATCGACAAAACTAGTCAACAGATCTCAACGATAATGAAACTGAAAAGCGCGTTGCAAGAATCATTTGCTGTAGAATCCAGATTCAATTATTCTATACTAGTGACAATGCTTATACTACCTGCTACAGAATATCCTTATAAACAACGTTTAAGTAGGTACAGCTTATAAACTATTTACATTAGAAACTTCTAAGTTTATCAGCGTTTATTTATTATTCATTTACTACTTTATAAACGTTCCTCTTGAATCACTCTATCTATTAAAAACCGCGTAAAATGCTTTGTGTACTTAGTTTTAAATATTTAAGCATACCTATACCTGTAGAGTCTGACAGACAGCAACTCTGGTTTAGGCTATGTAGAGATTTCCAATAGCTTAAATACATTTTGATATACATGATTCATGACCTTCCTTACAAAATAACGTTTAATTATACTATAATTATGGAAATACATTTAATTTATAAATGGAAAGTTTGTAGATTTAGTTAACGATTACCAGGAAAACTGTGATAAATTTAAAACTGAGTGTACCTATAGAGGTTGTTTGGAAAAAATCAAATAAATTTGGCAAAAGTCCTATAGATATGTAATTTTATCATCATCATGTCAGTCTAAGGACATCCATTACTGGACATCAATAAAAAAAAACATAGGCCTTCAAACATTTCCACCTTGCGCGGTCCTGACATCTGCTATTATTTTAATAAACGTGAACTTACACCATGTAAGTAGCACGGGAATATATTTAATGTTACATTTCATAATAATATATCTAACTGCTAGATAATTCTATAAGTCTATTATCATAACAGCCCATTAATGTCTCACTGTAGGAACGAGCCTCCTCCCGTGAGGGAGGGATACTTGGCCTACTAATACCACGCTGGCCAGACGGATTGGTATAGGGTTTAATTTCTTCTTTTTACTTCGTAAAGATAATATTTACGGTTAGTCCCTTAGTCGGTTTTTACGACACCCATGGGATGAGATGGGGTGGTGACATTATTGTATTCTTACTCCGTCACCACACGGATACAACAAGTCTATGCGTTATTGCACATACGAAGTGAAACATATTTAAAAGAATGAGAGAATACTTGAAGGCTATTTGTTTAGATTAATCAGATTTGACTTCTATTAAACATGGGTCTCCTAAAAATATTGCGACAGTAAAGGCCTACGCAGACCGGGACGGCATGGCAAGGGATTTTAATTTTTACTAATGGACATTCAACCGTACTGTTACAGAAATATGACATCAATTGCTATGCTTTCAATGCCACGGCATCATTCTAAAGCATAGCAATTTATGTCGAATTTCTGTTCTGTTATTTATAACAGTACGGTTGAATTTCCATAAAGTACTAGTTATTATATAATTTATTATGTCGAACTTAACACATATAGACTGTAAAATCTAAAATGTAGAAACAGGTACCCACAGGACAGGCTTGCCTAGTGTGGGGCCAAAGGTAATGTTTAAATTATGTACAACTTTATTGTAAATAAATGCTTTTTTTTTATTAATAAAAATTAAAATCCCTTGCCATGTCGTCCCGGTCTGCGTAGGCCTTAAACCAATGGTGACTTGTAAGAAAATGTACGTAAAGAATTTCCAGCAATGAACGTCGATTGGCTGATAACGTCATTTGACGTCACTATCAGTGACGAATCAGATTTGTTCTAGTGTTCAGTAATCTGTTAAAGTACTTGTATATCGCAAAGTGTAAAGTCCTAGTCGCGTACTTGGTCTCGTAAAAATCTTGTACCTATTAACTTTTCTGCAACTTAACCTTTCAAAATTCGAACAGACTTAAAAAGTCTTAGTATCTACCTTTCCCATAATATTCGACAGTGAGTTGGCGCAGCATTTGTCTTTGATGGATATTGTCATAATGATATTATTTTCGATACTAAATCATACAATATCGATAGATGTACCCTTATTTCATTAAAGCAAAGTATCACTTAAATTGGCACACTATTACAATGATGAAATAAAATCATTGTAACGGTAAATTAAAATTGTGTCAATCATAAATACTTATATAGTTTTACCACATTTGTGAATGGAAGATAACAATGACATAAATCACAGTATCGTTCGACGTAGTGGTGAGAAAACGTGTACAGAGAGACATTAGTGTTTTATTTTGCGTATAGATAATATTGTATTCCAAATTACGAATTCTTGTCTCAACTAACGTCACGACAAAATTTATTACAAAGCGCCGGACGTGTATAAAACTGTATTTCTTATGCAAACTGTCATTGTTTCGCACTCACTTAGCATTAAGATGCTAGTATTATCGACATAAAGCTCTAGCCGCTGCACGATTATGAACTTTGTCGTTTGCATTAAACGTATCGATAAAAAAAAACATCAACCTGTGTTTACGTAGATTATTTTAATTTTAATTATTTTCACAGTTCATGTTTTACTTTCGTTTGGTAGAGTTGAGTTAAAAAAAAATCGCAGTGCGGATTTAGTTGAAGTAAATATTCCTACGGGAAGTTGATGATAATAATTATCATTGGTTAGTCATAGTCCGTCACAGTGTTACATGTATGTGTTATAAAATAAGGGAAATAGAATAACAACGTGCATTCACGTGAGATTCTTTATTGTTATTGCATGTGAACAAAATGTTTGGACTGAAACCTGTGAGTGCATTGATCTGTGTTTTAATAATTATACAGCTGTTGATCAATGTTTGTGAACCATTAAAGAAAGGTGATAAAGGTGTTTGTGAAGATGAAGTATCGTAAGCAACCTTTTTATTTATCTATACCTACTTAGTACTTTGATTTTAGTTTTGCAGTTTTTTAGTTTAATCTGTATTTTCGTGTTACATATTAGAAACATGTATCTGCTTTTAAACGTAATAATTACCTGTAACGAAAAGATAAACACGCAGTTTTGTATTTAACTGAATATCGGAAAATAGTATAATTTTCCTCAAATTCCACCAATTTATAATAAATCTTTAACTAATTACAAAATTTAAAATAAAGATATAATCTTTATTTAACATATATTTAAACATTGAATGAACATAAAGCGTAGTTTAATATCGAAGCTTAATACTAATTAATTAACCATCTGATAACGATACGAATTAAAATATTGTTCTGAAATCCGAATAAAGACAAAACGTTAATTATTCTATATTATTTTTTTACTCTTATACTTACACGTAAAAAATTAAAAGATAGGTAATTGTAAATCTGGCTAACAATAACCACAAATAGGGAAAATTCTCCTTTCTAAATAAATTCGCTTGTACCCGCGACTTCTTCCGCACAAGTTTAGTATTTCGAGTAGCTTCAATTTTAAATAAAAAATCTTTAGAAACTGTAGCCTATGTATTATAGATATAAGCTATTTTTCAAGATATAAGCTAGTTAAAAGCTATTTTTTAAAGTTCATCGTAATCTATTTAATAGTTTTTACGTAAAGGAGTAACAAACATTCATCCATATAGGTATATAGCGTTTATAATATTAATAGGACGCTTAGAGTAGGTAGCATTCGTACGTTTAGCTAATACAATTTATACTCCACATTACAAGAATACATATTATTTCAACAGCGTGATACTGGATGAAGATTTGTATGACATGTTTAAACATGAAAGGTAAGACACATTACAAACACTTAAAACATACACAAGCCAGAAACTTGCATGCAACAAACTATAGTTCTTAATACAATTCATCAAAGATTTCAATCTAAGACAAATTCATCATCATCGTTAAGCAGGACATAAGTCTCCTCCAAAGATGAGGGCATACATTGCTGTCCCACCGTCTTAACTAAATTTTCATCATCATCATTATCACTGATTGACATAGGCTCCTCTAAATATTGACCACAAGGTCGTCGTTTAACCGATAAATAAATTAAATGTTAATAATACAGTATAATAAGCAATTAACAACAGTATAATAAACAGTAAATTACAGCCATCTCAGTTCAAAACCTATACTTGTTTTAATTTACACATTCTTCCCTTTAAACCGTAAACCGACAGTCCGCCATCAGCAGCTCAATGGTTTCAGTATAATAGAAAATAATCAGGTCAGGGTAAGCTCGACGTAAGTTGTCGTATTTTATCGGGATGTCGAATCTCTCGAAGCGTTCCTGAGAAAAAAGGTCTTGACAGACAGACAGACGGACAACAGAGTGAGTCTAATATACCGGGTTCATTTCTCATTTCAAGGTAAGGAACCTTAAAAAAAATATAGTAATATACTTTTTTTAGGTTTCCATTGCCAAATGGCAAACCTACAATGATTCCGTTTTTGCAATTTCGTCATGTCTGTCTGTCCATCTTTATGTCATAATTACTTTTTTCTCATATATTATACACATAAAACACCTACACCATGTTAACAATCAACAATTATAGTACCTACTTAACTTGTATTACTTGGTTTTTGTTTAAGCATAATGAGATAGTGTTGGAGAGATAGGTCCCATTGCGGATAGCCAACAAGAATAGGGTCCAAACAATAGTAAAAATGTCATTGTTATTTTAATAATAGCATCGTTGTATCTGCCTAGGCATCATGCCAATGTTTAACAATGTCATAAATTATCGACATAATTTATAGAATAAGGTCCTGTTTTTCATGTACCTACACTACTCTGTAGCCAGCTGTCAAACAAATATGTTTATATACCCATCAAAACATATTCATCTGTAAATGAATATTATGTTCTTTTTCCAGATTTAATCATCGGGCGGATAGAAGAGGTAAAATGGGAAGATACAGACAACACAAAGCTGGAAAGGTAAATTAATGAGATATTCTTACTAAACAATTACCCGTGTTGTGAAAGCGTTGATAGTGTTGTGTTAGCCATAATTTTTTATTAAATTTCCTGCTAAGTAAGTTACGTTGTCCACCATTGAAGGAGGACAACTAAACTTTAGTATAGGGATTTACACGAAGTATTCCAGCTTTAGTTTCGTAATTAATTGAAGTACAGGTAACTTACCCTTCATCATAACACCCCATTAATGTCCCACTGCAGGGACGGGCCTCCTCCCGTGACGGAGAGTTACTTGGCCTACTAATACCACGCTGGCCAGACGGATTGGTATAGGGTTTATTATATATATAATTTCAAGTTTTCCTTCTTTTTATTTCGTAAATATAACATTCACGGATAGACCCTTAGTCGGTTTTTACGACACCCGTGGGATGAGATGCGGTGGTGACATATTGTTTTTTTACTCCGTCACCACACGGAGTGAACTTACCTTTAGTTAGTTCTTATGGCACCAATGAGCTACTATATTAAAATTTTACATTTATTCATTTTTCAGTACGTAACACAGAAGAAATGGGTTTGCTGCGATGGTTGGGTACACAACGCAACATCTGACACTTGCTGGCCTGATTGTGTCCCCGAGTGCACCAACGGTCTATGTGTTGAGCCAAACAAATGTAAATGTAACATCGGTTATAGAGAAGAACCAGGAAATCCATACAATTGTATTCCAATTTGCGAACAGGAATGTATCTATGGAACATGTATTTCTCCAAACAATTGTTCTTGCAACGAAGGATATAAGTCTACTGAAAACAAATATGTTTGTGAACCTAAATGTGATAAACCATGCACTAATGGAATATGCTCACAACCTAATGTTTGTACATGCAACACCAACTACGAAAAATCCAGTGATGATGACTTCAAATGTGTACCCACTTGTGATTTAAAATGTATACATGGTACTTGTACTTCACTCAATAATTGTACTTGTAACAACGGGTATGAAAAGTCAGAAATGGATAATGTATGCAAGCCGAAATGCGACAAGCCTTGTGTTAACGGAGTATGCACAAAGCCAAATCAGTGCTCATGTAATTTCGACTACAAAAAATCCAAAAATGATAATTTTAAATGTGAACCTATTTGTGATTCTAAATGTATTCATGGTACCTGCACTTCTCCTAATATTTGTACATGTAAGGAAGGCTACGAAGAGTCAGAAAATAAATTTATTTGCAAGGCAAAATGTGACAAACCTTGCATTAATGGAGTTTGTTCGGAGCCAAATAAGTGTACGTGTAATCTGAATTACACAGAAGACACGAATAATAGATTCAATTGTTTACCAGTTTGTGATTTTGAATGTATAAAAGGTAAATGTAGCGCTCCCAACACTTGTACATGCAATGAAGGGTATGAACTTTCTGAAAAGAAAAATATTTGCTTACCAACATGCAGTAAACCTTGCATTAATGGAATTTGTTCAGAACCTAATAATTGCATATGTTATTCCGGGTTTGAAAATGATCCAGTAGATCCATTTAAATGTATACCGAGTTGTTTACCTAAATGTATTCATGGAACATGCAAATCAACAAACAAATGTGAATGTGACACAGGCTATTCATCCACACATGACCAAAATATCTGTGAACCTATATGCAATAGTTCATGCATCAATGGAAAATGTACTGCACCTAATAGATGTACGTGCGACCCAAACTTCAAGGAAGATCCCGTAGACAAATATAAATGTGTACCTATTTGCAATCCTGCTTGTACTCACGGTACCTGTATTTCTCTTAACAAATGTAAATGTAATGATGGATATGAATCAACCAAGGAAGGCTGCAAGCCTGTGTGTTCTCAGCCTTGTACAAACGGACAGTGTTTGGCTCCAAATAATTGTACTTGTAATGAGGGCTATCGGAAATTACCATCAGACCACACCATATGCTACAAGCCCTGCAATGATACTTGCCTTAATGGGACTTGTGATTTGAATGGGAACTGTACTGATTTTCGAACCCCGTGAGTATTATTTTATGTCTAATTTATAGGAAAAAGCTTAAGCATTTATCTCCTCATAGACCTTTGAAGTCAGATAAATAAATTAAATTAAAAGATAAATTAATTATGAATAAATCTGTACAGTGCCATGGCCAACAGTATATGAAGTTTATAAAAGCTTATACAACTATAGATTAGTCCAGTCAAAATAAATATCCAGTTTGCAATAATTCCCAACAAGCTGGATTTTTGTGCAGGCCTTGAATACGTCATTACAAATAATATGTCAAAAGTCCCCATCGATCCCGCTTGTGCGTTGTTTTTTATTCAAGGTCAAAGGTCACAAATTTGCGTTTTTTGCGTATATCTCTGAAACAACGAGAGCTATCGAAAAATGGTTCAGAAAAAGTTTGTAGATCGTAAAATTGTCTACAAAAAATATCTCAACACTTTTCTCCTACAAAGCATAGCTTTCGAGATATCGTGACTTTAGAGGGCAGGATAGTCGTATTTTCGACTATATGCACACACTAGCTTTTTCCCGCGATTTCACTCGCGTTTATAAATATTATTAAGAATAAGGCTTATTTTAATATATAGTAGCATATGCATGCTTGGTCTCGGCGTAATCGGCTTGAAATTGACAAAGTTACATACAAACTTCCATCCCCTATCTTATCCCTTTAGGAGTCGAATTTATCAAAATCCTTTCTTAGCGGTTGCCTACGTTATATCATCTACCTGCATGCCAAAATTCAGCAAGATCTGTCAAGTGGTTTAGGCTGTGCGTTGATAGATAACTATGTCAGTCACCTTTGGGTTTTATATAAATAGAAGATTTCCGCACCACCTCTGAGGTAGGTAAGGCCAATCTTGCACCAACATTGAATCAAATACAAACGTACATTGAATCAAATACAACAGTACATTGAATCAAGTACACGGCGCTTTTTTTTAACGTGGTTTCTCTAGAAGGAATTCTCCTACCACATAGTGATCTATCAACGCACAGCCCAAACCACTGGTGGGATCTGGCTGAATTTTGGCATGCAGGTAGATGTTATAACGTAGGCATCCGCTAAGAAAGGATTTTGATAAATTCGACCCCTAAAGGGATAAGATAGGGGATGAAAGTTTGTATGTAACTTTGTCAATTTATAACCGATTAGGCTGAGACCAAGCATACATATGCTACTATATATATAGAAATAAGCCTAATTTTTAATAATTCTTATAAATACGCGAAATCGCGGGAAAAAGCTAGTGTGTGCATATAGTAAAAAATACGACTTTCCTGCGCTCTAAAGTCACGATATCTCGAAAGCGATGCTTTGTAGGAGAAAAGTGTTGAGCTATTTTTTGTAGACAATTTTAAAATCTACAAACTTTGTCTGAACCATTTTTCGATAGCTCTTGTTGTTTCAGAGATATACGCAAAAAACGCAAATTTGTGACCTTTGACCTTGAATAAAAAACAACGCACAAGCGGGATCGATGGGGACTTTTGACATATCATTTGTAATGACGTATTCAAGGCCTGCACAAAAATCCAGCTTGTTGGGAATTAATGCAAACTTTAATCATAATTTTGTCTATTTTGACTGGGCTAAGATTTGAAGTATGTGATTTATAAGTCACGAGAGAGTTTCGATAAGTAACGCGTATTTTTTAAGTAGTAAATAAGTTTGTTATGTTTTACTGCCGTTTTCATAGCTAAAGAGGGAAACTGAAAACAAAATCATGTACGAATCTGGATGGCCAGTAGGATATTAGTTAGTTTAGATTACGTTTATCGTCCACGTAGTTAGAAAAAGGGTTAGCATAGAAAACATATACAATTCATTGATCTACCTTGTTGAAATTACTTTCAAGAAACTATTCAGTACAATGAACAATGGCGCTAATAACGACTGAGATTGTTTAGAAACATTGCACAAGGATGTTGTATTTAACAGTGTTCATATTGTTTTCAGTGTAAGCTGTCAAGACTGCGGTGTTAAATGTCCAGATGATGACTGCAAATGTAAAGACGGTACGCCGTGCTTCAACCCTATTGAAGTACCAGCTCAAGTTACTACTGCACAGTAAGTTACAACTCATTTCATTTTAATTGTCTAATATGCTTGACTTACTTAATATACCTACTTGAATACAAATAAAACCAATCGCTAGACGTCTGGTTGACAAAATTATTTTTTTTAACCATGGTAAGTAAATAACCTGTCTTAGTAAAATATTCTTTACAATATATAAAAAAGTATGAATAATTTGCTATTTTAAAAAAGTAAAATTTTCTGAATAAGACTGATTGACTCACTGGAGTGTAACTGTTAACTTTACAATTAACAAAAGCCACATTGATTAAATCCGAAAAGAAGAAAGACAATGGATAAAATTGGTACTCGAGGCGGGACTCGTACCCACGTTTCTGGACTAAGTATACGGCGTCCTTTGATTAAAAGCAAAAGTCAACATTATGTCGTCACAAGATTTTTTTGGTTAACATTGGATGCATATCGATTATTACAGAGAATATAGTTTGCCTTTTATTTCCTTTCCAGGTTGGCTGGTTTCGATATGGTTGTAATAGTTCCAGCGGTCGTCGGGCTTACACTTTTTGTAGTCATCATAATTGTAATTCAACGTATGTGGCAAAAAAGAAATACTTACGGAAGTAAACCAGTTAACCAAGCTAAAAATGGTAAGCCTTATAATCCTCAAAAATATAATTACTCGTAATAAAGCGAAATTCTTGAATTATCTGAAATATAATTTAGAAACTTTCACTTGTGTGGCTTGAGGTAACTACATTTTTTTTGTAATAATTTCAAGTGTTACCTGTGGAACTCAAAGTTCCTCCGTATGTTAAAATAAATTTGATACTCAATGGGGTTCTGGTTTAGCCTAGTTGGACCGACCGACCCATGTATGGGTTTCGGGAAATAAAAAATTCTGCCTCCTTTACACGGTTTTATTAAAACAATTTAAGAATACTTTTGGAATCGACAGCTGTTAATGGCTGTTAGCTGTGATGACAAAATAGGTAGTAAATTTAATAGTTTGTAGTTGTTTTTTCCAAGAGAAAATGTCTGTAGTGGATATGGTAAAACATGTCCCTAAAAAAGTGAAATTATATTACATATATTGTTATATTTCTATAAATATAATATCAAAAATATAAAGTTTGAAACATAACAATATTTATATTAGAAAGAAAATTCATTTTTTACTATGTAATTCACTGTTATTTTGCTGAATATCTTAGGAACCCATACATGGGTCCGTCGGAACAACCACGAAATACGAAATTTTCGTAAAATAATATATTAAAAAAAAAAATCTTTTTGAATTCATTATTATTTTTCGAAATTTTGAATGAGTTAGAGAATGGTAATGATCCGGTCTAGAATGCATTTGAACCACCAGATAAAGCAAATGCGGTTGATACCGACGAAGATTCTAGAGAAGAAAACACTTCGATTCAAGCCTAAAACACATGCGAAAATGAGAACATGGTTTATTTCACTGAATCCTGTTTTTCAGAAGAATGAGACTATGGAAAAGACGTTTTGCATCGACGATGCTATAATATCTTTATTTCAGAGGTCACAGTTGTTAGCAGTTCACAGGGATATCTCGATTAGGCCGGGTTTTTTCAATCAAATTCGATCAAAATCGATAAAATTATTATCAAAACTGTAATAAGTATAATAGTAATACATTTGATTTAATTATAATTATTTAATTTATAATTTTCTTTTAGTTCTAAAAACATATTAGCAAAAAGGTTAAGACGTGCCGACCGACCCATACATGGGACATGATTTTCCAGCTTTTCCAGAAGCCGCATATTTTTTTTATTATTTTTCCCGAGCTACTGGGACTATAATAAGGCATATTTGTAAAAATCACTAACATCGAAGCTAAAAATAGTTTCAGGCTTATCTGGGTTAAGACCGAAAACCCCATAATCCTGTTATGCGCATAAATCTGACTAAACAGATCATGTCTTTTTATCTGATGACCAACAGGAATCCTGTAGATTCCTTTTTTCCATACACTAAGGCAAAATAAACTTCTTCTGTGAGCAAAGTAAAGAAGTCACTTACCAAAGCATTCTGACAAAGTGAAAACCTCCTTTTTTATGTCAAATTAAAACCAGCCAGTATGCATTCATAAAAAAGCTGATAAGTCGTTAAATACAGGGTCATTTAAAAAGTATCAGAAAGCACCGTAATACGTACAAAAATACTAACTAAATCAATCTACTAACTAAATAATCATACATAAGAATAACAAATGGGAGCCCATTTTATGGGTTTATTTATCTTTTTGGTTTAATAAAGACTAAAGCAGGTTAGTGCCCCAAAAAGCGGCAGCACTGCACGAAGTTTTGGGGCTCGAGCCCCTCAGGACAATTATTATCCTAAAATTTCCACAACGCAGAGTTTTTAGGTATTTTTATTGGTCCCTCAAGGACACAAGTTTCGGAACCCAATGCATGTTAAATTAAGTAATAACAATAAAAAATGTTTATTACAGAACCAGAATTCGGCAGTGTGGTGTATCACACTTTTCCCGCTACATTGATACAATCAAAAGACCGTGGAGAAGTAAATGCAGATGTCAACGAAGATGAACTTACCGCTGTAACTGAAGAAGAGACGACTAATAAATTACTTCAACGAACAAACTCCATGCATTAAATAAATACTTAAAAAATAGTTATTTATCTAATACATAATTTACTTTTACGTTTTTTGTCATCTAAAAGTATCTTTTGAGTATTTTCATAAACGCTCTCACATGTCATTTCTAATGTACCTCTAAACTGTAAGTATATGCTAACTAGATATGCCTTAGGAGTTTTGACGTGGTTTTGACCAACGGGAAGTTAAAAACTTGGATTGACACAAGTTTTTTAAAGTAAACACAAGAATAGGAATAAAATATTATACAGATCGTTCATGTCAACTTTATAAAAATACACGATCGAAAATGTCGATTTCTCGAACTCTTCAATATTCTTCTTTAATTTTCTATCATAAGTATCATGACATAGTTTAGGTTAAAACTTAAGGAAACGTAGTTATTTTTTTAGGCGTTTTCAAGTATTTCTAATAATGTTCAAACGTGTGATTCTTTAGTGAAAGAATGTATGAAAAGAATAATACAGTAGAACCTCGATAACTTAAAAAAATAATATGTTCCCTTCCCTTCAGAGCCCAAAACCTCTATAACTCAAAATTCGCAACCTCGATAAGTCAAATAAGTAATCTCTGTATTGGCCCTCAGTAACTAAAAGAAATGTTTCCACAACCTCTATAACATAAAATTGTTTATCAATGAGTCATTTTGAATGAGTGTGCAAAACAAAAGATTTCGGTATTTATGTCTTGCACGTGTTCACTACATAATTAAATTGATAACGTAAACAATACATATGTCACCTATTGTTTGCTTCTTCGAAATTCTTTAAAGCTTTGCAGCGGCGGAGGTTAGCTTTAAGACAAAGGCTTACTTAAATCATTTAGTTTTTTATCATTGTGCAAAACAAACGTTTTCGGTATTTATAGCTTGCACGTGCTCACTACATAATTAAATTGATAACGTAAGCAATACATATATCACCTATTGTTTGCTTCTTCGAAATTCTTTAAAGCTTTGCGGTGGCAGAAAATAGGAACAAGGGGTCATACATACACATGTACATACCTACCTCTATACATATTAACCTAAACCCTTGGTAACTAAAAACCTCGATAACTCAAAATATTTTGTGTTTCCCTTGGACTTTTACTTATCGAGGTTCTACTGTAAGGTAAAGGCACCTAATTCCGTGGTGTTTTTAACAAAACTCGAAAGAACATTAAAAATTAAGTAATTATCGTACCTTTGTATGCAATTTTATATTTTTATCAGAAGCGTTAACTATCTAAGTTTTGAAAAATATATGCAGTTTGTCAGTAAAAGGTTATTAAAAATGATAAAATAAATGAAAATATGAAAAAGAACGATGCGCCTAATTCCGATGTAAAAATCGTAATTCCGATGCATTTGGATCCTAATTCAGAGTATAAAAATAAAAAGGGAACTACCTATGTAGGGAGAATCATACATGATGTTTAAAAATCAAAGGTGTTTATTTTTTATGTTAAATCAGATCTTTTTTATAATCATATTCCTTTAATCTTAAGAATCATAATAAAAATAAAGACGTAAAACATCAAAAAAAAATCCATAAACACACACGCTGTAAATGTAGTCTTCAAACAAGCAGACTGACAGACAAAAATTAGTTTAATTGCTGTAGTTTCTTAATAGGTAAACAAAAATATTAATACAAACACACACTCAAATTATTGTATTTGTACTATAGATGATTAGTATTGTTTCAGTTACTAAGCGCGTACTAAGAACATAAAAAAAGAACACTCTGTATTTAAACAGGGTCAATACTCTCTATGACTGGGTCAAAACATCGGAATTAGGTACTCATGTAAGCTTATTCCGATGTAAATACATCGCAATTAGGTGCTCATATTAACCCTATTCTACATATACATCGGAATAGCGTTTTAGGATGCTAAATCAAAGTTTCTAATTCCGAGTAATAAAAAGTAGAAGATTTTTTAATATTATGCAAATTAAATAGTGGATAGTTGCAATATGAAAGGGAAAAAAATATAAAGCACATACATATAATAACAGAACAGATTAAAAAACCAAATGTTCTCACTAATTTCTTCCGTACAATGTATTAAGAAAGTACCTATACAAGTCATTTTTGACCTGCTATAATTAGTGAATCTGACGCCACGGTGTACCTCGGAATTACATTATTAAATGTATGAGTTATTCATTAAGTCAGAACTAACACATTAAACTTTGTAATCATAAAACACACACCGAAAATTAAAAAAAAGTAAATGTCTTTAAAAAAGTAAATGTCTTTCTGTCTTTTGTTTTTCCGTGGTATACATCGGCTGTTAGGAACAAATACTCAAATCTTAAGTGTTTTCGATAAAAAATATTGTCCTTTCAATAATTCAACCTTAACAAAAACTCGCATTGTATAAAATTATCACGTGAAACACTATTTGGCAAATTGTAATACTCACGTGCATAAGGTCCCAAATGTATGACGTGTGCTTTCGAGACCGCTTCCCGCGACAAAATGACCGATTATTCTACAGTGTGAACACACTAAATTCTCTTTTGTTGATATAAATATTAACAGATAAATTAATAATTTATTATTTTATCATGCAGACCAAAATAACTAGTAAATTTCTAGTTAGTAAATTTCTAGTAGTTAAATTTCCGTTTTTCTAATTACCTCGGAATTTGCTGCCATTTTTAGAACCCCTCGTAGTTAGGTGCCTTTACCTTATGTTGTTAAATTTTTAAACTCCAACACATACCAGACTACCACTTTACTTTAAGATATGAGAACTATTAATTCAACGTTTTATCTTGTTTTTGCAAATAACTAAAATTAATGTACTAAAAAACAAGTATTTTGCAGTTCATTTTGATATTTCAGTGTCTGGGTTAACTCTCATTTTCATAGTAAACGCCTTATCTCTTAACAAGGAGTCTAAGTTAAGACCTTTTGGAAGACATAGCTTTTCACATAGCAAATTTTTACGGATACAGTATAACCCCCTTACTCATAATCGCCTCTTAAATTTAATGACTGTTTAGCGAGATTTTTATTAGAAAAATCAATCTTATACCAAACCAAAACGTATACTCCAGTAAAATAAGCATTCAACCTCGGAATGGAAGCGAATAAGCTGTAAATTTGCATAAACCTTTGTTTTGGTGTACTAATGACTGGTAGAAAAGTCTCATATGATCACGTGTCTGCGTCATAAGTTATTCAAGGTCAAAGGTCACGAAAATCTGTTTTTTCCCATTATCTCGTTTTCTATGGGAAATATGCATTTAACGTCATTATAAATATTGTAGATCATAAAATTGTCTACAATTTTTATATCAAGCATTATTTTGTATCATGAACTGTTTTCGAGATATAGCTCAAAGAGTAGAGTGCACGCACCTGTACATTAGTGTAGGTACAGTCATGGTATTTAAAGGTCCGCCACCTTAAGGCCTATTTTCGTGTTCTTATGCAGTATGAGCGATACTCTGCTTTACCGATTGAATATAACATAATATTGCAGTCAATGGTCGGCTGTCACTAGTAGGAATGACAATACAATATCGGTTACCTAGGATACAAAATTAGTCCTTCGTGAATGATCGTGAATCGGAAATAATATTTATTATTATTTAATAATAATATTCTGTGGCTATAGGTATAATAAATTATTATTTAAACAGTAATAAATAAACAGTAATAGACATTGACAATGAAACAGAGGATATCACAGCAAATTAAAAGTTTGTAATGACTAAACAGGCCTGTTGGCAGAATTATCGATTAACTTAGGAGCTATTATAAAAAAATAGAACAGAACAGACTAAATAGTTCATTAAAAAGGTTTGATGTTGACATGTAACTAGACGTAGACCAAAGGTGAAAATGAATTTGACCCTTATTATCATACTGTGTGAGTATAGTTTTATGTGTTTTGTCTTTATACAATGCTTTAGTTTCAAAAGGTACTAAGAGTTTTAGGCTTCACAAACGAATGAAAAAGAAAACTGGCGGACGTTTTCGGTCACCCACTGTACATAAAGAAGTCATGTGAAATGCGGTGCTAGTTTCTATAGTTGAGATAATAGTTAACTATGAAAAATTGATATTAGGATAAAGATACAGTTATTATTATTAATTTTTTTTTTTTTTTTTTTTTTGGACGAATGTGCGCCCGCTACTCGTTGCGCTATATCTCGAAAACGGTAGGTGATGCGGAAAAATGTTTTGAACAAAAATTGTAGACCATTTTGTGATCTACAATATTTATACGGACGTAAGTGGCGTATTTCCCATAGAAAACGAGATAATTGGAAAAAACTGATTTTCGTGACCTTTGACCTTGAATAGCTTATGACGCAGACACGTGATCGTACGAGACTTTTCTACCAGTCATTAGTACACCAAAATAAAGGTTTATGCAAATTTACAGCTTATTCGCTTCCATTCCGAGGTTTGTCCCTATTTTAGCCTTATTTGACTGTACTAGTAAGAATTTAAGCTAATCAATTGACTAAAATTTAAAAAGCGTTTATGAGTTATGGGCACTACTGAATGTGAGAGAATGGAAAATAAGTTTGACTTTAGTCAGTTGACTGTAATTATTTAAATTATTTTTAAAGCTACCACCACCAATACCAATATTTGCTATTTTGTATTGGTAGTGGTCAAGTTTTGTAAATATGTCGTGACATTAGGTAAATTACTTTTATTGTTTAGAGACGTAAACTGTTGTGATAAATGTTCAAAAATTATTAAATTAAGTAAAAAACTTATTTGTTGTGTTTTATTAGAAATATGATTAGAAATATTAATCGTAAGACTGTAACAATTGCAAATTATTCTCAATCTCACGAAGGACCTGCATAGAATTTTTAAGGAATGTGTTAATTAGATCTAACCGGGAGCAATCTAGTTATATTTATCACCCTACAACATCCTAAAAAAAATATTTGTATTAGTGTCGATCCTTTGCAGATTATATGTTGCCTGAATTTTTTTAAGAGCTTTTCAAGTTTTAACGATGAATCCTGGTATAGCAGACTATTCAATGAATTTGCTCTATTCCTAACACTACACAGTTTAGATTAAGTAATGTATTATTGTATTTCAATTAAATGAGGGAGATTGCAGGAGATTTTTTAGAATTAGTAGGTACGGTAATATTAAATTCAACGTATGCATTTTTTTCCACAACTTTTCAGATATCCGTTTAAATTGTTTGATGTAAATGGTAAAAGTCTCTACAAAAAATATCAGATAAAATTAGTATGGGTTTTATAAATTTTGCATGCAGCACAAAAAAAAAAGTGATGAGAGAGCCGATGGATGAGAGAGGCACAGGCCCCCGCAGGGTGGAAATGTTTGGATGATGTTGATAAAGATATGAAAAAGAATTACTGAAAATAATAACCAACTTGACCAATTAAACAAGTAAAAACAGGTAAGTACTTAGTGTACAATCATAGAAATTGTTGAATCTACTGTTGACCAAGTATTCACTTCTGCGTTTGTTGCAATTAAGTAGGTACATGCATTTCGCTATCATCTAAAGGCGTAGCAGTAAAGTTGTCCTTGACAGTCGACCCACGGTCATTAAAGTCACAAAAATGATAAACATTACGGAAAATCCAGAACTATTTCAATTGTTTTTTCCTCATGCACTGTTAATAAAGCAGGTACTTACTTATTCATTATTTCTAAATTTAATAGTCAACTTAACTGCATTTTCAATTATAGTTTTCTTATATCCAGTGTTGACGGGTGACATCATTGGATTCTTTTTAATTCTATTTAAAGGTAGAAGAACTTCTTCTCTGTTTCTTAGTATTCTATGGATTCTTCATGCAGTTCCTAATTTATTATTGGATTCATATTTTTAATTTATTTGCGACAATGACAGCGTATAGGAATTTGACCCAGATACCTATAAGTTTAAGGACGTTTCCTTCCGTTAAAACGTACTGCCGATCATCTAAACCCTATTTCCTCATCTACCTAGACAAATTAATTTGAAATTTAACCCAATTAAACTACTAAGTAGCTAGTAAAGATCATACTGAAGCTCTCGGTAGTGTTCCAGTTTCTTTTTTGCCTTAAGTGTGGTCTTGGGTTTTGATGGTTTCCTGTGGTACCGTGAACTGAATAAGTTCAAATAGTAGTTCAATAGTTTCAATAGTATTTTAATGTATAGTTAGATAGTCAAGTATTTATTTATAAAAATATCATCAATCTTTTTCGCCCAATGTCTCAAATATGTTTTTTGTCTGGACGGCCAAGCAAAGGAAATTTAAAAAGGCTTAGGTCACAGAGGACTTCTACGATGAGGAGAGCTGATGGTCACTTTATTTATTTTTATCACATCACAAAATGTTACTTTACTAACATATCCCAATTAACAAAGAACATTAAAGTGACGTCATTGATTCTATTCCTCGACGCATGACTTCTAATCCCACATAACAAGAAAATGTTAACATAATGTGTAATGACTATGTATTTATGTAAATATATTTATCCGGGAAGTAACGGTTTCTATGCGTTTTTAATTAACGTAGTGGTATGTTTTAATAAATTGGCTCTTCGATAACAAAAGTTATGCACAATTTTCCTCCCTAATACTTTTATACTAATGCTGCACGTGGAAATACTTATAGAATGGACGAAAAAGTAAATTTTTGGTACTTATAATAACAGCCCATTAATGTGCCACTGCAGGGACGGGTCTCCTTCCGTGACGGAGGGGTAACTAAAGGTAAACAGTCCAATTAATTTCTTAATTAAGTAAAAAGTATGTAGTTTTGAAAAAAAAAAAAAAAAAAGTAATAGTTGTAAGCGTTTGCACTAGGGTTCTCTGTATTAAATCTAAAAATATTTTATTGACAATTTTTCTTAGCTTTATGTAATGAAGATGAAGCAATAGCTTTCTTTTATTTACGGTCTCCAACTCAGACTGATAATTGAGGTGGAATATTATCTTACACAATAAGTACTTATTTATTTCATCCCTTTTCTATATTAAAAAGACTTCTTATTTAAAATTGTGATACACATTTATTAAATGGATAAAAATATTTTTAATATTTAAGCTACTTAACTAGCGAATAGGTTGAACTGGGTACAGAAATGAAGTAGTCTTATAAACTTGGTTTCCTTGTAAATTCTTCTCTCAATTCACATTAGTTAGGGTCTAGAAATGAAGAAATGTTACTTTATACTCGGCCGGCCTAAAGTTAGTAATCAGAGAAGTTTGCGCATATACAGGAACAGGAACAAATAAAACACCCGCTACCTCCAATCAATCAATCAACTAGCCTATTGCAGTTCACTGCTGGACACAGACACAGGGCTCACACAACACGCGCCGCAGAACTCGGTCCTGCTCCTTCCGCATCCAGTTCGACCCAGAGACCTTCATGAGGTCGTCGGTCCACCTAGCTGGTAGATCCCCCCGTCCCACGTAATTTATTTCGAAAACTGACATCTTCGCAGCCTTAGTTGTTGGCGCGTACTGAAATTACAGAATTAAGTCATCTTAACACTTAAATACTTATTCGATCACTAGTACTAAAATAAACGGAGAAAACCAAATTATTTAAATTGCATCATTCCTAAATTGAACCCTAATAAATTTACAGGGAAAAATGTGGTCAGATAACATTATGCGAAATAAAATTATCAACAAACTTACAGGGAAACTTTATTTATATATATATATTATTACTAATTGCATTATAGTGCGGTTTACGAAAATAATTTCATTTGTGACAAGGATATTGTGCTAAGTACACGTTGTGCCATGAAATACGTTTACCTATTTATTTCGTTGTTGGTAAGTGAACTTTATTACTCTGTTTATTATTCCGGAAAAAACTTTTAAGACTAAGTATTTACTAACTATATTATTATTTTAACTTTGATCTTGATAATACATAATATATGATATACATACATAAAATCACACCTTATTCCCATAGGGGTAGGAAGCGGCTACTGAGTGCCAAATACTACAATTCTTACAAACTTGCTTCGCTCCGCCTACATTCACTTGCCCTCTCAATGAAAGTAGAATTTTTGAACCCTGAAAGCTGTCGAAATAAGAATGACCCAAATACTACTTTGGTAAATAATATTTAACTCAAGGATAATGTCCAAATACCATTTCAACAAAAAACATACACGCGATTGATGTATAGTGATGTTAGTTCAAGTGTACAGTAACTATGATATTTTCTATTCCAGTTTCTAAACTCAGTGGCAACTGAAGAAGATGACAAAGATGAGATTCTCGTCCTTAAAGTGAATAAAAATAATGAAACGTAAGTGTTTTCATGCTTTTCTGGATATTAATACAAATCAACAATACTAATTCTAACAATACTTACTATAAAATATTTTGGAATTTTGTGTTTTTAAGCACTCGGTATAGGTACTTACGAAAGGTATTTATTTAATATTCATTAGTTTATACAACTTTCTTTAGTTTTATCTCAAAGTAGTTTATAGTTATGTATGTAACAAATAAATAAGATGGAAAACCTATGATTGAGCTTTAAAACTTTAATATTTTTAAATACTTTTCAAATCAAATTCAAATCAAATTTATTTATATAAAAATATTACATAACAATACATTAAGGTAAGTACTTATACTATAATTTATCAATGTTGACTGGTCCCAAACTAAGCAGAGCTTGTACTATGGGTACCAGGCAACAGGCATACATACTTATATTTACAATTATTTATACATACTAATTATAACAATATAATGTATAATATAATAATACATAATATATCAATGCGGACTGGTCCCAAACTAAGCAGAGCTTGTACTATGGGTACCAGACAACAGCCATACATACTTATATTTATAATTATTTATTCCTACAACTTATATAATACGTGACATAATAAATAAAAACATATGAACTTTATAAACACCTAAATAACAAATAAATTACGTCACGGCTTGATCAGGTGGCACTTGTCCGCGAAAACGACGGAACACCACGCCCTGCGGCCAAAAGGTTTCCTCCATGACGAGATGCAGGTAACATGTTGGGACCCGAACCACGAACGCCTTGAAATTAACGTTGCGACGCGACTCCAACAACTGCACTCTCGCCGTGTACTTCAACCTATGGCGAACGTACTCGACGATGTCTTCAGCCTTTGTGGCGTAATGCAGGCGTGAAATGTACACCGGAGTGTTCGGTTTTGCAGCACGGACATTGACACTTGGCTCCCTAGGTGCTGTGCCGCAGCAGTTCTTAATGCTTCGCTGGCGGGGTTTTTTACTTTAAACCTTATAAGTGACTTAAATGTATCTAAAGTAAATGTAATATTTTAGTTTTTCTGGTTAATAAAGACATATTAATTTATTTTCAGAGGCAATGCGATAGAGGGTGCCAAAGAATTATGTCATTGTTTCAAAGTAAGTAACCGTTAATAATCATCAAAATTAAATATAATACCGATTTTCGAAAATAAAACAGCCGTTTTTGTTTTCAATTGAATATTTATCTAATTTAAAATCGTTTAAAGTGTTGAGACTGTGTTATACAAATACTTTATTGTTTACGAATTATGATTTAATTTCAATTGACAGGGCTAGTGAGCCCCGTAAACGTTCACTCTTAAATTAAAGGTTCCAAAAAAGTTTCCACCTGATTCCAAAAAAGCAGGTACAAGGCTTTTAAACTAGTGACGGGGAATCATAATGTTGAGGTATTGTAACAACTAATCTTTTTGTTTTATTTTTATAGGCATCCTCGGAGACTACGGACTTTTGCGAAAGTGTAATGAGTAAATTAAAATCTAGTCAAAAGCTGTAAGTTATTCTACTTTTACTCCTTTACCATCTGCATCAGAAAAAGTCAGTGCACTATAAAATATAGCTTAGAGTACCACTTGTCTGTAATATCCATTTCATCCTGATACATAAGTTTCTAAGTTCCCTATCCTATGCACTAGCTACAGTTAACTTCCAACTTAATGCAATAACAATTGCTATTAGGATTAGATTTAGTAAGAAAAGCCGACCTAGACGTCCTTTTGCTAAAGATATCTCGTTACGAAATAAAAGACAATAAAAGACGTTTCCTTCATTGATTAATTACTTAAAATATTGAATTTTAAAGCTAATTTTCTTTTTTATCTAGAGCATCTTATCTTGAACTTCTTACACACAAACGTAAACTTATATCTTTTGTCACATGAGGGTTAGGCTGCAATCTGAGTGCTGAGCGAAATGCTTAGCGCTTCATCATCATCATCATCATATCAGCCAATCGGCGTCCACTGATGGACATTGGCCTCCTCCAAGTATTGCCACCTTGTGCGGTCACGTCCGCTTATGTTCTTATCAGCGACACCCACTTTTCGCCTGTGGACACCTTTTACTATTACTACCTACTATTTATTTATTTACTTATTATATGAACTGCTTTTATTTATTTAATGTATGTACCTATATGTCCAGTAGTACTATTACTGTTTGTTGTATAAGATATCTTGTTTCAGTTACGTGAGGCTACTCTTAATATGCGACAACTTTATAGAGTGAGTACCATAAATATATCTTTTATTATTCCAACAATTAATGTAGTTTCATCTATTTAGTTTTTAACCTGTATGTTTATTTATTTTTTTCTTTAATAAACCTGGTTTTATAGTCTTTTAAAGTATCAGTTGTATGTAAAGTCTTATTATAAATTGCTAACGGATGTTTTCCCTAAAATAGTTGGTCGCTAAAACTATTGTCTAGGAATCAAGATGCGAATTAAACGTTCAACGTTACCTCTGTCAAAATATCAAATAAAGGTCCTATTACGATAATAATTATGGCAATGTAAATTGTGTTCCCGTTTATTTATTATTCATAATTACAAATTACAAAAACTGTAATCAGTCTAATAGTAATTAAAGTATTATTGCATATTACATGAATTTAATAAAAAAAAATCTACTAGATCTATTATATTATGTATATGTAGTACACATCCATACATCAACCTAAAGTTAAATAATGGTTTTTATCTACTTGCAGATTGATTGTTGATTCGAATATTAAAAACCTGACTATACCTGTCCTGACCCATGACAGTCATACTAATACAACAGATGGCAAAAATGATACAAGTTCCCCGCTGGCTTCTGGCAGGAATCTCACAGATAATACCACCAGAACAAATACCAATAACACAGGCGAAGTATCAAAAAAAGAAGAAGACAAAGTCAATTCTACTGATGTTTCTAAAGACATTCCTAGCTTTGTTAAAATCAACAATTCAAGCTCCAAAAGTGTAGCAAATAACGATAGTAAAACAATAAGCGGTGAAAGTAGTAGTTTTTATAATGAAACTGAAAAAACTAACACATCTACCACTGAAAGTACTATTACAAGTACTATAGTCGGTCGCAATGATACATCTGAAAAGAATACCACAAATACTGATGCTGTAATAAATGATACTAAAAATAATACCAATACTAAAAATAGTACAGAATTTATGATAAAACCTGATGCAAGCTCTGATCACCATAATGATAGTATTTCAAATAGCACCACTACTGCTAAAAATACGAAGGAACCAGAAAGCCCACCAATAGAACATCTCGAGGATTTGGCCAGTAATGATACAGATACAAAAAAAACAGAAGTCGAAGTTATTGATAAAGAAGGGAAAGAAAAAAATAAAAGTCATAGTGAAAAAGTACATAAACATGGACACTCTTCTGACACCACAAACGAAAAAAGTGAACAATTAAGAGAGTCTGACAAGTAAGTGTCCTTTTTTTACATTCTAAATTATTATAAGTACTTAATCTTTTAGTTTTTTTACTTTTAACCTTACTTAATGTATTTATATTCACTACTATGACTTTATCGTTTCTCCAGGTTTAGGGTCATAGCACATATAACGTAACGTAAACGGATCGGCATCGCCTCGCCTTTTTCTTCAAACGTCAAAAATCCGATTACGTTACGTATGCGATTAGTGTGCGGTGCAGTAAGGAGTTTCATACAAAGAATACTGAACGACTCGAGTTGATACGGTGACGTTCCGCTTACGTTACGTTATATGTGCTACGACCCTTATCCTGACTACTCTGACGTTTTCTTTTTTTCTTAATTACGAATATGCTAATATTTGAAGCTCTTTAATATTAAATCTATTTACTTAGTCTATTTTGAAAAGGTTTTATTGCCCGCACATAATTAAATTGTCATAATAATTGCAAGAAATGTAACCAATAGTATAATTGACACAAATTTTGCCTTATACAGGTACGAAATAACTACGATAGCAACAAAAGAAAAAAGGTATAGGCTGCCTACCGTATTGTGGTGTGCTTTCCTAGCCTTCTTCGCAGGCGTTCTAGTTATGTTAGCGATTAAAATGATATACAGTCGGTACAGAAAACGATCATATGGTAAGTCTACCTTGTCTTAAAGTAAAATAAGTAAAATCATGAATGTAGCATTCATTTACAACGCATATTTAAAAATGAAAATCAGACTGCTTTGTGGGTTTTTTACAAACACTAAATTTTAATATGACATCCATAAGCATATTTTGTAAATCGAACAAAATAGAGTAACACAAAAATAATAGTACCTGTTCCAATTGGTAGTGTAGCAGGGACCCACTTATTTATCACGATATCGTTTCTGTGGATTTGCTCTTCATGTTATAAGTACATGTTATGAACGTGAATGTTTAAAAAAAGTAACAGTAGGGGTCAGCAACAAAATTAATTATTATAAACATAATTAATTATTCATTTTTGTTGCAGTGGTACCTCCGGAGCAAAATATGCAGATGTAATTATGAGTGATGGGGACGAAGATGGGCTTTTTGGTTTTATTACGGAGCTTCTTCACAGTCAGTAATTGCCATACTGGTTTATGAAATAACAAACTAATTATATTTGTGTTAAAAAAAACTTCTGGCCAAAACCTTATCATTAAATGTCAGATCCATTAAATATATTTTCTACTCGGAATATGTACTCCTTTCAGTTCACTCCGTACGTACACAACGTACTTTGTCCCCTTAGGGGTGCATCCTAAAAATGTAAGGAAATCCTATTTTAATTAAGCTCCCAGGTTGACGATTCCTGCTTTACATAATAAGTAATTAACTATACCTACTACTGATGTAATTAAGTAACCGGGTAATTTTAGATTTGTATTATACCTATACATTGCGCATACTGCGTTTTTTGGAATACCTTGAATCTCTTCTTCTTCTTCTTTCGTGTCAATGATCGAAACTCAAACAGTTTTAGAATAGTGAGCGGCCACTTCAATGGCATTAGGAATGGCCGCGTAAAGATCAGCCATCGTACACGGCTCAGGGCACAAACGGCACACCAGTAGATGCGACATCGATTGCACTGGATTGCCGATTGAATCTCTGTCAAAAACAGCTTGTACACCTCAAGTTTTCTTTATCTTGACAGATAACGTCCGTTGTAATTATGTATGCAAACTTGGCCAGATCGTACAAGTACTAAGTTTTATGTAGAGTTTTCCTTCTTTTGTTTTCATTGAGAAATATTTGAAAATAGTTCATTAGTAGAGAGGAATGATTAAAAACTTTAGGAACTTTATGACAGTTTTTTCGTAAATTTTGTAAATATTATACGGATTTTAATAAATATGTAAGTAACTGATATCTAATAATTTCGGTCTTAATAAAGTTGTTCTAATGTTTATTCTTTTACTTCTGTTTGCATATCCTGATCTTATTGTAGAACTAAGTAGAACAATCAATACACATTGTTGTACTATAACACCACGCTAACATCCGTTGCTTGATAATGTCTAAGTAAGTTGTGGAAAATTTATTTACGAATATTAATACTACACTGCGTTCCGGGCAGAAGAGTGTCAGAATGCGGCTCCTGTGCACGAGGTCGCCGGTATCACGAAGTATTATATTTTGTGTGAACCACGAATGATTGTCATGAGTTTCGATGTTTTTTGAGTATGTTAATTTGACGTCTGTAACAGTCCCCGCGACCTAAGGATCTAGCCTTAGTGCGCTGCTGAACTAAGGATCTATCTTATGCTGTTGTCTTTTAAAAAAAGAAGTAGAAGGATAAAGTAATATCCTTCACACTTTCACACAACGCTATCTAATCCCAAACTAACTATTAATATCTAGGTATTTGAAACACATAACAGTAAATAACCTTACCACCTGTTTCATTATGATGAAGACGCATTCGCCATTGAGAAAAATAAAATATAAACAAACATGTGATTTTAATATTTTAATTAGACATAAGTTTTTTATTTGGTTTTTTTTTCAAATGTAGATTACTGCAAAGCAACAAGTTTACCAATGTCGATAAAGAGTCATGCATCCGCGGTATCATACCCGCTTTTATCCTGTTTAGATTAATGTATTTTGAGCAAAATAACTAATTACTATCTTTTCTCAGATGGGTTAATAAATTTAACCCCATGATTTGTGAGTACAAATCATTGGAGAATAAGAATCTAACGAAGTAACGTTGTTTCATAACTGATTCAGGATGTAGTATAGCACAAACATTCTATGTATAAGGGAAAAATGTGCTTCAAACAGGAATAAGACGTACCCTGAAACGAGTCCGGTTTCAAACATGCTTTAGGTTAAATCCTTTTATGGTTTACTTAGATAACTCATAACAAAACAAGCTAAGTAATACGAGTATAATAAGAGAAAAGGTAATATGAATACCTGTTTTGATGTTATCTCGATACTAGTAATAGCTTGCGGTGACAAATTAGGAATACTTAATACCGTCACGATAATATTCACCACACAATCTTTATCTCTTTTTTACGTGGGGAAATCCTTAAGGATCCGCGCCAGGGAAGGTGAAGGGATCTGTCAGAGTTCGCCGAACACTAAACCCCATGATGTTCGGTCTCTCATGTAGCCTAGGAGTCGCGGGAAACCATGCTTCTTCCACATTCCGCAAGCCATTACAAACGGGGAACGAGATGCATAAATGTGATTATTTTCTCTATTTAAAAAATGCATAGGATGTTCAATTTATTTTGATGTTTGACTTACGCAGCAAAAGGTCCTTTTTAGCGATGGGTTATTCCTACTTTTAGAACTTTAATAAATTGCTTGACTGTCATCATTTGGACTAGCTTTCATTGTATCTCGCCTCATCTGATGATGTACATAGCGCGAAGAACCGACAGCCGTTGGGAAAACGCAGGGTGGGGAGACCCTTCACACGGTGGACCGACGACCTGGTTACGACGGCAGGAAACCGATGGATAAGGGAGGCACAGGACAGCACAATGTGGCAATATTTGGAGAAGGCCTATGTCCAGCAAATGACGTCAATTGGCTGATATGATGATGATGAAGTCTTCAATTAAAATATTGAAACTTACTACATTTAACAGCTTATGACTCGGACAAAGAAGATTTTGCGTGGAGTTTGATCCCGCTTTTCTAATACATGACTAGTGCTATTGTTGCAAATAATTATTTATTAATAAATAATATATAAAAATGTTGGGATTTTATTTATTGTATCAAAGAAACTATTTTTAGTTTTATGAATGACTGGTCTGGATTTTACACAGAGATTAAAAAGCTGTATTCCCCTATGATAAGTAGTGTGCATATAATTCAGGCAATACAATTTATTAGTTATTTTTAATGATAGAACAAGGTTTGCTTTTACTTACTTTAAAATCGACTACTTTACTTAGAGAGGTCTAAGGCACTGTTTGCCTTTTTTGCTATCACAACACCATTAGCACTCGTAGCAAAGTTTATTCGTAGGTACTACCCAACTAGAATCGATGCCGTTTAATAGGTTAGTTAATTTCCAGAGTTTTTATCTCTCTGACGGGTTCTAGAATAACCAATGAGCTCCACCGTTTTATAACTCTTCTTTAAACAGAGTTTAAAGAGAGAATTACTTTGTGGGTATCCAAAAAGAGGAAAAAATTGCGGAACTATAAGTCAATATTTTAATATCTTAAAAAAATACCTCCGTATGATGAAGGAGTAAGATTACATGGTGTCCACTCGTGCCATCTCAATTCAGGGTGTCGTTAAAGGACAGTATGTATGTTTCTTGTATGGTAACTCATACAAGAAACTCTTGGCATTAAATCCATTACCTGACTCGCAAGCTGGCAAATTTCTGTGGTGGATACTTAGATTGTTCTTATTGTTAACTATTTGCTACCCAGTTCCTAAGCATAAAAATACATTTTCAAATGTATGTTAAACGTGATATTTTCGTCTGCTTGCTTTTAAAGTTAAGAAGAAATTAATAAAATTTCATTTTAAAACTACTTATCTACTTATTGTTATTTGTTACTTACCTAAATAAAATGAGAAAAGATATGTCGATGAGTATATTTTCGATTGTACAGATCCAAGAGCCGTTAAAATTCAAAATTGACTAAAACTAGACACCATTTTGTTTAAATCATTGTTACTCTAGTCAATGTTTTTTTATAAATATGTGTTTCCTATTGCATATCATTTGTTATGGGTTAGTATTGCCAACATGTGCGGGATAATAACAAGTAATTTCGTTATTATATTAATTGCAATTTTCTTTATAATGTCCGTGAAGTACGTCGATGGGCAAATATGTCAAAAAGCAAGTATTAAAACTTACGTTAAATTATATTGTGTTTTTTAAAGACAACTCCCGCACTAGGGATCATGCCCTATGTCGCGAGGACTTTTACAAACATCAATTTAACGGACACAAAGACCATCCAGACTCATGACAATGATTTGTGGATCGCACAAAGAACTGTTCTGCGTTTAAATCGAACGACGTGGTCGGGATCACGGATCCCGACCACGTCAGCCGCTTACCACGACCGTCGCGCCACCGAGGCAGTTTGTGTGTCAACAAATCTTTGTTGGCTTATTCCAAATTAGGGTGAATGGTATGGACTTGCAAATGAATTAATTGTTCGTACTCTCCAACCGATACTCACTAGTGTGTCCTTTTGTAATATAATTCAACTAATTATAATTATCAAATTGAGTACCTCAATGAAACGAACTTTACTTAATACATAGTTTTTCTGTTAAGTTAAAGTCTGTAAAAGTTTCTTCGGCAAAGAGCTTAATGTCTAGAAATGGAATGAAAAGGTGTCGTTATAATTTGAGCTCGCCTCACTGTTGTAAATAATAAATACTTACTGTTGTAAACCGAATTATTATTTATTTTAGGTGGTTAATGGGAAAAGCGTATCAGTGTGTTGTGCTGGATACACAATGCTGTCAATCAAACCGTAAGTATAATTAGGTTTTGCTCCGTAGTACCCATTTAAAATAGGTTTCCACTTTAAAATAACTACAATTTATTTTTATAGTATTTATAGTTAAATCAACCAATTGAGAAAGTTATATCATGCCATATTCTTGTTAGTGCCCTAAGTATATGTTTTAAAAGTATAACATAGTATTTAAAAACGAAAATAAACAGTGATAAGTAGTTGTAATTTCTCTTACTTCTACTATGTTTTGGAGAATTTTACAAATAAGTATGCCATTTTTAAGTATAATATTTTTGATGATCTTAGATTTTATTCATTCCAGATTTCGCTGTAAAAAATCCCAATGCTCAAAACCCTGCCAAAATGGTTTCTGCATCAAAACAGATGAATGTGGATGTAATGCGGGATATATGTTAGATCCACATAACAAATATAAATGCCTACCAAGTTGTAATAATTGTAAAAATGGTGAATGCATTGCTCCAAATTCGTGCAAATGCCATAAAGGGTATAGAGTCAATACAAAGACAAAAACTTGTGAACCAATATGTGAAAAACCATGTGTAAATGGTGTTTGTATTTCACCAAACACCTGCAAGTGTTCCAATGGATTTAAATTAGCTAAAAATAACAAATGCGAACCGTTCTGTTCCAAAGGATGCCCACATGGCAAGTGTGTGGGACCAGAGAGATGCGGGTGCGATAGTGGATGGACGCTCAACAAAAATTTAAAAACCAACACATGTCAACCAGTTTGTAAAAAGCCATGTGTTAATGGCGTCTGCTCCGCTCCAAATACCTGCAATTGCTTAAAAGGTTATCTGAAATCGAAAAATAGTACTCTATCCAGCTATGTGTGTGAACCTGTTTGTTCCAAAGGATGCCCACATGGCAAGTGTGTGGGACCAGAGAGATGCGGGTGCGATAGTGGATGGGCACTCAACAAAAATTTAAAAACCAACACATGTCAACCAGTTTGTAAAAAGCCATGTGTTAATGGCGTCTGCTCCGCTCCAAATACCTGCAATTGCTTAAAAGGTTATCTGAAATCGAAAAATAGTACTCTATCCAGCTATGTGTGTGAACCTGTTTGTTCCAAAGGATGCCCACATGGCAAGTGTCTGGGACCAGAGAGATGCGGGTGCGACAGTGGATGGACGCTCAACAAAAATTTAAAAACCAGCACATGTCAACCAGTTTGTAAAAAGCCATGTGTTAATGGCGTCTGCTCCGCTCCTAATACTTGCAATTGCTTAAAAGGTTATCTGAAATTGAAAAATAGTACTCTATCCAGCTATATGTGTGAGCCGGTTTGTTCCAAAGGATGCCCACATGGCAAGTGTCTGGGACCAGAGAGATGCGGGTGCGACAGTGGATGGACGCTCAACAAAATGACAAACACATGCCTACCAGTTTGTAAAAAGCCATGTGTTAATGGCGTCTGCTCCGCTCCAAATACTTGCAATTGCTTAAAAGGTTATCTGAAATCGAAAAATAGTACTCTATCAAGCTATATGTGTGAGCCGGTTTGTTCCAAAGGATGCCCACATGGCAAGTGTCTGGGACCAGAGAGATGCGGGTGCGACAGTGGATGGACGCTCAACAAAAATTTAAAAACCAGCACATGTCAACCAGTTTGTAAAAAGCCATGTGTTAATGGCGTCTGCTCCGCTCCTAATACTTGCAATTGCTTAAAAGGTTATCTGAAATCGAAAAATAGTACTCTATCTAGCTATATGTGTGAGCCGGTTTGTTCCAAAGGATGCCCACATGGCAAGTGTGTGGGACCAGAGAGATGCGGGTGCGATAGTGGATGGACACTCAACAAAAATTTAAAAAACAACACATGTCAACCAGTTTGTAATAAGCCATGTGTTAATGGCGTCTGCTCCGCTCCTAATACTTGCAATTGCTTAAAAGGTTATCTGAAATCGAAAAATAGTACTCTATCCAGCTATATGTGTGAGCCGGTTTGTTCCAAAGGATGCCCACATGGCAAGTGTCTGGGATCAGAGAGATGCGGGTGCGATAGTGGATGGACGCTCAACAAAATGACAAACACATGCCTACCAGTTTGTAAAAAGCCATGTGTTAATGGCGTCTGCTCCGCTCCTAATACTTGCAATTGCTTAAAAGGTTATCTGAAATCGAAAAATAGTACTCTATCTAGCTATATGTGTGAGCCGGTTTGTTCCAAAGGATGCCCACATGGCAAGTGTGTGGGACCAGAGAGATGCGGGTGCGATAGTGGATGGACACTCAACAAAAATTTAAAAAACAACACATGTCAACCAGTTTGTAATAAGCCATGTGTTAATGGCGTCTGCTCCGCTCCTAATACTTGCAATTGCTTAAAAGGTTATCTGAAATCGAAAAATAGTACTCTATCCAGCTATATGTGTGAGCCGGTTTGTTCCAAAGGATGCCCACATGGCAAGTGTCTGGGATCAGAGAGATGCGGGTGCGATAGTGGATGGACGCTCAACAAAATGACAAACACATGCCTACCAGTTTGTAAAAAGCCATGTGTTAATGGCGTCTGCTCCGCTCCTAATACTTGCAATTGCTTAAAAGGGTATCTGAAATCGATAAATAGTACTCTATCCAGCTATGTGTGTGAGCCGGTTTGTTCCAAAGGATGCCCACATGGCAAGTGTGTGGGACCAGAGAGATGCGGGTGCGACAGTGGATGGACGCTCAACAAAAATTTAAAAACCAGCACATGTCAACCAGTTTGTAAAAAGCCATGTGTTAATGGCGTCTGCTCCGCTCCAAATACTTGCAATTGCTTAAAAGGTTATCTGAAATCGAAAAATAGTACTCTATCCAGCTATATGTGTGAGCCGGTTTGTTCCAAAGGATGCCCACATGGCAAGTGTGTGGGACCAGAGAGATGCGGGTGCGATAGTGGATGGACACTCAACAAAAATTTAAAAAACAACACGTGTCAACCAGTTTGTAATAAGTCATGTGTCAATGGCGTCTGCTCCGCTCCAAACACCTGCAATTGCTTGCCAGGTTACGTAAAATCGAAAAATAGTACTCTATCCAGCTATGTGTGTGAGCCACATTGTTCCAAAGGATGCCCACATGGCAAGTGTCTAGCGCCAGAGAGATGCGGGTGCGATAGTGGATGGAAATTGTACATTGACACAAATATTAATTATACTGAATGTGAACCAATCTGTAGTCAACAATGTGTTAATTCTACATGCATTGCACCTAATACATGTAAATGTTTACCTGGTTATATTCAATCCGATGATAAAAGTTGTCGACCTCACTGTTCCGATGGTTGTCTTCATGGAAATTGTGTAAGTCCTGGTAATTGTGTTTGCCACATAGGATGGCATATATCAGCGACAAACAAAGCTGCAAACAAAACTTGCCAGCCTACATGTACGAAAGCTGGTATTAACAGTTTTTGTATAGCTCCTGAAACTTACCAATGTGAACCTGGGTATCAAATTTCAGAGAAGACTAATGCAACACATGTTATTTGTGAAGCGCGTTGTAAAAAAGGGTGCAAAAATGGAATCTGCATGCATTCAAATACTTGCATTTGCGATAAAGGATGGCACCTTGGTAAAACTGATAATTTAACCAACGAATGTCTACCAACTTGTAATGAGCATTGCATCAATGGGATATGTGTGGCTCCTGATAAATGTAAATGTATGCCAGGATTTGTAAGTAAATTTAACGATCATATTTGCGAACCACTATGTTCTACGAGTAATAGTTGCTTAAATGGTCAATGTGTTGCACCTGAAACGTGCATTTGTAATTTAGGATGGATAAATAATGGAACCGAAGAAAATGGTAAATGTGTACCATCGTGTATACCGACTTGCGTGAATGCAACTTGTACGGAACCTAATGTTTGTAGTTGCTTACCTGGATATAAGAAATCAGAGAGAAACATTTGCGTTCCTCATTGTACTAAGACATGCAAGGGCAGCTGTGTAGCTCCAGATGTTTGTATCTGCGATGTGGGATGGACGAAAAGTAATGAAACTGATACATGTGTCCCAACTGATATAATATTGGCTGATAGTGACCAGAATGGCAAAAATTGGTAAGTGTGACTCCAGTTTATCGTTATAATTATAATTTTATCGCCCAATCCAGATTAGAATTTTGCATACATAAAGGTAGTTTAGTTCTTTCTTAGTTATTTTACTATATTCTCTGTCTCAGTTAAGGTTATACCAATACGTTATCGTTGATCGTTACTTTAAAAATAACTACCTATTGCAAAAGCTTAGATAAGTCCATTGAAAAAAAGCAATCCAGAGCATTATTCCTATGTATGGGTGTTTCTTCGTCTTAAGTGATACAATTTTCTATCTTTTTTATTGCTTTATAGGGACAAGCTTTTATTACCCATTTACCAGTGTAATTTCCCAATTTAGAAATATCGTTGTCGTTTTTTTACAGGTTCATATATAATTGGATGTACGTAACTGCTACAGCAGTAGTTGTAATTAGTGTTGGGGTCTTGTGCTGTATTGCTTGCAAAATATGTCATCGAAAACGACAAAGAAGTAACATTAATGGTACGTTACAAAATTACAATTTTTATTCAAGTATGGTAAAAAATATAAGTCATTTCGCCATTCGAATCCTAAACCTAATCCTAACCTAGTCTGTGACAATTACGAGTATATTATCTTTATTTTTCACATTAATTTAAATTTTAAATATAAGTAAATATAAAAACACTAGCTTCCGCCCGCGGCTTCGCCCGCGTGAAATTAGTTTTTGTCAATCAGAATCAGAATCAGAATTATTTGTTGTGAGTGAGAGAGAAGTGAATGTGAGATTGGCTTTGTAGTTCTCGTTCCGAATCCGTACAGTTCGAATTTCGGGAATTCCGTTTGTAGAAAAAGCCTACGTACCAAGATTTATTGTCTTATCTTAAATTCAACCCCTATTTCACCCCCTACTGGAAAAAAATTCAAAATGCTAGAACATAAGTACGATTTTTTTGGAAAAAAAATTATTTTTTTTTGTTAATAAAAAGTAGCCTATGTTCTTTCTCAGGGTCTAAAGATTGGCTGTACCAAATTTTATCAAAATCCGTTCAGCCGTTTAGGCGTGAAAGAGTAACAGACAGACAGACAGACAGAGTTACTTTCGCATTTATAATATTAGTATGGATTGACGACGACTACTGTGGTGTAGTGGTTACATAACATGAACTGCTACGCAGAGGTCGCAGGTTCGATTCCCGCTCCATGGAAATCTTTGTGTGCATGAACATGATTGTTTTCATTGGTCTGGGTGTTTTCTATGTAGGTATACTAAATATGTACCTATTTACAAAAAAAAAGGTATTTATGTAAGTATGCTTATCCTTTCTCTAGTACTCATAATACAAGCTTTGCTTAGTTTGGTACTAGATGGCGCTGTGTGAATGTGTGAGGAATATTTAAATACTATAAAAATATAAAAAAAGGTAGGCCCAACAGCTTAGGGTACAAGCTACTGGAGGTTAGGGCTCCAGAGACAGGAACCTCCTCACAATACGTGCCGTGTCGAGCAGTACTGCCTTCTGCATCAGACCTATGATCCAAAGCGAAGCAAGAGACTCCGTAGATCTTGATAGAGACTCTTTTTAATAAGTTCATTCACCGAAAGTAGTATCGGAACAATGATCGCCGAACGCATGATCGCAGACTCACCTCGCCGCATCTTTTAGCCTCTCTAAGAGATGTTACTCCTGTGTGGTGAATTAAGAACGATAGAAACTAGATTTCTTGAACTGGAAGCAGGCTTGATAGTTCTTATTGCTTACCTATTTTCCAACCCGCCTGACGTTAACATGTTACAGTAGATGTTGGTCTTCAAACTTCTTACGGTCTATAGGCATGTAGTTAACATGCTATTAAGTGACCCGTAAAGACTACTGGCGTGTTATTTTATTAAAAGAAATTTATCAATTTGTACTTTAAAAATCTGTTTGGTTTCAGGAAATAGCACAATAGCAGTTCCCGATGAATTTCTTGCATTAAAACTATTTAGAAAAGGAACCATGAACTTCTAAATGAACAATTATGGGAATATGCTCCTATTACTATGAACTTCTAAACCAGAACCTTAGAAAAATGTTTAATGTTTATATCAAGATACGTATATTCATTAGGCACGTTGACTAATTATGACTCTGTTAATTAATTAGATTGACATTATGAGGTAACAAACAGTGTTACTTAAAGCTTGTTACAGTTCAGACTTGAAAAAAGGTAAATTGGCACTGAGTGCATCTAACTTTTATGTCAATAAAGATAATTTATTGATTAATTTGATTTTTTTTAATATCCAATCACACATGTTACTTTAATGTAAAGTTTAAGTAAGTAAGTTTTACTTATCTTGGTAAAGAATTTAGATATGAACCATTTATTGGCAAGGACACTACCAGCCGCACTACCAGTAGTGCCGTTGCCTTGTTACAGTACAGCCCACAAAACCTAATTCCTTGACAGAATACTACATAATATACAAACTGGCAATTGGTTTGCATGCACCTTTGCGTGTAATAAGTTGTATTTGGCAAATTACTTATTATTGAATACCATTTAAACAGTGTATTGTATAACTTTGTTAAGTTAGTTTTAAATTAAAACAAATTGTGGTTATGAACTTTGCAATATATTTCACATGTAGTTTCCTTAAATCAAATCCACTCTGCTCATTATGATTAACTATTCTCATTTATCTACGCGGTAAAGTAAAGAAGCGATCGATTTCTTCAAGCTTTGTGTCGGTAACACGCTTGAATAATAATAACATTATTATTCATATCTTCATCTTATTCAACCCTTAAACTAGAATTGTCGTACTTGGGTCTAATTACTATCAGTGACTTGTGTACTTTATGCATTATAATTATTTATTCTATCTCAGATCTCATCTATATTTTATATTCTAAGAACTTTTGTATTTATTTCTTTCACATCGACTTAATTTATATTTACACTTTTTATAGCTTCCAGAATATTTATAATAAACGACACCATTTTTTTCTCTATTATTATTATTCCTGCGTCGTATTTTTGTCATATTTTATAATTTATAAGAATTTTTAATATTGCCGCATGGAACCATCGATAGATTTTCATCTGAAAAAAAAATGTAGAGTATAATTTCTTGAAATAAACATTTTACTATACATTTTGCCATACAAATACTTTTGTCTATGCACTCTCTACTATGCAAAAATCCAGCTCCGTTAAAATTATTCCGCAGATCGTCAATTAAAATGCTTGAAAAAAATGACTAAAAGCTATTTAATCTAACCTGACGGATGATATTATTCATGTCCATATTGAGTTTAATATGAGTGCCTCAGTTTCTTTGAACTAAAGTTTAATAAATTGTAAACCTGCTTATGATTCGAAAGTGCAGCACTTAAATTATCTATAAAATATAACTAAGTAATAATAAAATAAACTAAATTTAACTTACTTGTACTGTCATCTGATCGACAATATTTACCTTTCAAAAAGAGGCTCATAATGACTACTACAAGCGATGCTAAAATAAAAATAGATCCAAAAATGCAAATCATTTTTATGTCACCCCTGCAAAGAACAATGTTTATTTAAGCCATTTTGCTAAAGTTAGGCAAATTGCGTATAGAATATGACGACACAAAATATACTGTATGATACACATAATGCTATTTTGAGGATGTTGTAAAAGTCGATATATAAGTAATCTATGTAAAAGACAAAAACATGATTAAAAATGTTGCTGGATAATTTTACGCGTTAAAATAATCTATTCACCTGGCATGTATGTACCATCTCTAGGTTGATGTTGTGAGGTCAGAGAAAGCATGCGACTTGTGTATATCTAACCAAAGTAATCAAATATCTTTTAAAGGACATCTACGTCTTGGCTTCAACCCAAAATAAGCTTTCGTCCATCTGAGTCTCAAATATACTCTAATCTCATAGGTATGGAAAATTAGATAGAGCCGTTATTATATTAGAGACCATAGCAGGTGAAGTAAGTATGTGCAAATCAGAAATTCAACTTTGGTTTCTTGATATAACCACAATAATTATAATTGGTAATTAAGTAAATTGACATAAAACAGTTATACATTTCTAACAAAAGCTGTTTTACTAAAATATTTCGTATTATATATACATAATTTTGTCAGTCGACACAGATAATAATAATTATTATGTTACTTACCAAGACGCTATCGTTAATTTCTCGTCGTCAAAAGAATCATCGTTATTCTCACTGTTAGAAGTTTCTATATTATTACCTATAACAACTAAATGTACGGAGCCATTATTAAGTAAATACTTTCCAGTAGTTTCTTCTGAATCGGTATCGAAAGCTATACAAGATATTTTTTTACACTTTTCTGTATTTACCGTACAAGATATACCAGCATCTGTCACTAATATAGGCGTCATTTGTGATGGACATATACAATCTTGAACTTTACTGCAGGGTTTTACGCAATCATCACAAACAGGGATGCATGCCGCTTGACCCTCCTTCAAACTATCTTGTTCTTTGTTTACGTACCCTTCAAAACATTGACATTCATTAGGTGCAATACATGTGCCGTTTCCGCATAAATAGTCACAGTGAGGGACACATTTGCCTCCTTGTTCCTGCACGTACCATCCAGGGTTACATGCACAAGTTTCAGGTCTAACGCAGTATCCATTATTGCAGCTCATGGAACAATATGGTTCACATGTACCCAAATTGGACATAATAAATCCGTCTAAACATTCACAAGTTTCAGGAGCTATGCATTTGCCGTTGATACATGGTTTGGTACAGGTAGGTTTGCATTGTTCAACTGATCCGGTTATAACTTTTTCCCAACCCAAATCGCATTGAATAGACTGTATACACTGGCCATCTAATGTGTAGCTTGTACAATAAGGTTCGCATGACCCTTCGTCTGACATATTAAAGCCTGCATAACACTGACACTTATCTGGAGCTATACAGGTGCCGTTTTCACATGGTATTGAACATATTGGTACACATATATTATTTTTATTTACATATCCTGGGTCGCACTCACAAACGTTTGGTGCGATGCATGTTCCAAACTTGCAATTTTGAAGACACAAAGGAACGCATTTTTCAGGTTCAAATGTCGTAGGCATATATCCAGGGTTGCAGACGCAGTGACCAGGTGATTTACAAAAGGCATTTTCGCATTCTGGGTCACAGACTGGTATGCAATGGAGGCTGGCAATAATAAAGAAAATATATTTTAGTAACTAGTTTAATTAAAACATACAAGTTTTGGCCGATTACGTGCCTAAATCGCACAAGTGTTTAAAAAGCACTGCGTTAAATTTCAAAGTTTACACCGTGCATAATAAATATAGGTATGTGACAAAACATAATTATATATAGCTTACCCACTGCTATTCTTAGTTTCATCTTTGACATAACCGTCACAGCAGATGTGTTCTTCTTCAATTACTTCTTTCTGAAACATAATGTATCAATCATATCAATCGTATTTTGTTTTTCGCGAAAGGATTTTGATAAATTCTATCCCTAAAAGGATAAGATAGGGGATGAAGGTTAATATGTAACTTTGTAAATTTCAAACCGATTAGGCTGAGACCAAGCATAGTATACGGAAAAAGCCTTATTTTAATAATACTTAAAAACGCGAGCGAAGCCGCGGGAAAAAGCTAGTGTGTGCATATAGTCGAAAATACGACTTTCCTGCGCTCTCTCCACAGGTCGATGAGTAATATAAACGGCCGGGTACTGTACATCATGTCCATTATCAGTACTTTTTTTTCCTTCTGGTACCTACTTACCGATTTTTATTTCAGAATTGTACAAAATAATAATAAACATATTCAAAACTCTGAGGTTATTCACAGTTAATATATTACCCCATCAGTTAGTTATTCTAATATGACCTAATCACATAGATATAATACAATTGTAACATTCTAGTAGCAAAATATACGTACTTAGCTTAAACAGTAACATAGATGAGATATATTGTCATACTTAACAATTCTTCAATTAAAAAACGGGGAGAATAGACACAGACAGGGTGTATAAAAATAGAATATTATTTTATAGTCAATTATACTTTTACTTTTAATAAGCATGCCAATTCTCGTACCTTAAAATCCTTAAAAATTCGGTTAATTAACTTTTAGTTGTCAAATTGTCACACAACAGGTATTCTTGTATTTATAATTTAAAATCTTTTTAAAGTAATGTAAGCTTAAAACGGCATTCTTGTAGTTTTTAAAGTGACATTTCATGTAATCTTCTCCATTAAGAAACGTCAAACTTGACGTTTATTTTATCAATTAACTCTATTTTTAACGAAATGTCCTTAAACTAGAATACCACTTAAGGATTAATTAAAAATTAAATTTAAAAAAAGTTAAACTAAATTGTATGTTACGAGAATTGACATGAAGATTTCCAATTGTGAATTCCTAGAAGACACATTAAGTATTCAATTTTTATTTACCCTATTTGACGGGACCAAACATGCAAAAGTTCTGTACATTTTGATAATTTTGCTTACCTCTACTGTTTTAGTGCCTATGGCAGTGGCAGTTCTAGTTTCTGTACACCAAAATATACAATTTGGCTCCACATATGCCTCTGTATATGTATACATGTAAGTTTCAGGTACTTCTCGCACATTTCTGAAAAAGAAATTTAACTGTCGTTAGGATATTGATGATCAATCATCATACCAGCCTATTAATGTCCCACTGGGACGGGCCTCCTCCCATGACGGAGAGATACTTGGCCTACTAATACCACGCTAGCCAGACGGATTAGTATAGAGTTTAACTTCAAGGTTTCCTTCTTTTTATTTAGTAAAGATAATATTCACGGATAGTCCCTTAGTCGGTTTTTACGACACCCATGGAATGAGATGGGGCGGTGACATACTTATTGTATTTTTAGTCCGTCACGACACGGAGACGATTGTTTACTACTTAAAACTTCAATGATAAAATGATCTCGAAGGCGGCGTTGATGTTCACCACACAACAGGCCGAAGGTTGCCACTGGTTGAAAACGGGTTGCGAAGTGCCTGTTTGTAAGGATCTAGACGCTCATTAGTATCTGCCCACCCCATAAGGAAAATGCTGAAATTTGAAATAAGTATTTATAAAACTTACGTGATCATTCTTGTACATATTTGACAATAAACAATATTAAAAATAAAACAAAACAAATACAAAAGAATTTTTAAAAACATTTTAAACTAAATACTATTTAATATAAATGTATAAATTATGTCCTTTGTACTAAATGACCACTGTTCTTCTAGAGAACCTAGGACAGACTAACGTGAATAGGTATTATAATTATTGTTACATAACTAATGTACGTGAAATAGTTGTACTCAATAACATAATGGTATGACAATAATAACAACATTATCTCAATAAAGGAAAGGATAGTAAGTGTTATGATTATCTATTCAGATTCCGATGCTGTCACCTATGTCCTAAGAACAGGACGGCGAGAAGACGGGACTAAGTCAAGTCGTTCATGTGGGTATTGGTCTTCCTCTATGATTAGGGTGTGCGTGGAACATAAACGCAATTTGTACAAGCTCTTACTCTTGGTCAACAGAAAGGTCACTATTAGGAATTAAGGTGGACTAAGTAGTATTTAAAAATAATTTCCGAAACAAAGTAGATATAATTTGTTTTAATCGACTGTATAAAGTACTAACTGACTCGTCGGCCCGAAAAAAACGTGTGTGTGTCCCTTTTTTAAACATATTTAATTACTGCTCCACTCCTATATGTCATAGCGTGATATTATATAGCATATGACACTCCCCGATAAATGGACTATTCAACACAGAAAGAATTTTTTAAATCGGTTCAGTAGATTCAGAGATTACCCCCTACAACGTCACAAACACGCAAACTTTACCTCTTTATAATTTTAGTATAGAAGTATAGATAACTGCAGAGAAGTGTCTCTTTCTTTTCGAGGAGTGGCTTATAAATTTCAGTGAGGTCAGTAGAATTGGTAGAGTTTGACCAGTCGTTCTCTTACAATCATTCGCAATCAAGTTTCGAACTAGGATGGATAATTTTTTTATCAAGCACGAAGTAAATACAGCTTTCATACATAAGTATTATAACACAATGTTCCAATCTGTAGAAGTGTAAGTAGTAAAAATCTCAGGCATTATGTGAAAACAAAGTATTGTATTCAAGTCAAAATAAAACTTACCTAATTGTCGCTTTAATGATAGACAAAAGAAGGAAAGTACATTTTAATTATAGAAGAAAGAATTTAAAATTAAAAACAAATTTGAAGCTCGAGGCTAGATTTAACCTTGCACTTAGTTCCTTGGACTTAAGTATTGGTTAAGTATTCATAAGTATTATAAACAATGCTTTTTTTACTAGACAATAGAGTAGACGACAATAAAAATACTTATAGCATGAATGTTTCAACAACCAGTATGACGAAATTTAAATAAGATAACAAATTAAAATACACACGCGTCCACACGCTCACACAAGTACGATCCCAAATTCCCAATCCTTATATTTATCTGTTATAGATCTAAAGTTTTGTAGGCGAGTGACCTGGAGTCCTCAAATCCAAGACGCTTTGCCACTGAGGCAGTTATATATGCCACTGCAGGATCAGGCCTCCTCCAATGAAAGCTAGTAGTATATACTTGGTAAAATTATACAGTATGCGCTGCCTAAGTTGGCCGTCTTGAACTTGTTGTAAATTGCTGTGCAGATGTTATTTTTGGAACTAAATGGGAGGGAGCGAGGGGACCGGAAGTTTTCTTAGGTTATGTACTTTCGTGAACTTCTCTGAATGCTAACTTCAGGCCGGGACGAGTAAGCTTGCGCCATCTGTGCTTGGTAATCTATCTATCACAAGTTCAATTTACGGGTTATGTCTTGCCAAATTTTTTTTCTTTTTTTAAAAGGCAAACCTCGCACTAGGGATCATGCCCTGTGTCGTGAGACTTTTCACAAACATCAATAAGCGGACACAAAGAACACCCAGACTCAGGACTGACAATAATTTGTGGATCTAACAAATAATTGTCCTGCGTGGGGATCGAACCCACAACCTCGTGCACCACAGCCGTTTGCGCGTCCGTCGCGCCACCGAGGTCGTCACTGATTGTATAACATTGATTTTAGTTAGTTAAGTGTTTGAAAGTATTAACGATTAAATTAGTAGATTTACTACACATGAAGTGATATTTATAGTAAATATCACGTATAACTATGTACTTGTAGCCATTAAATGTGGGGACGTGAGCAGGTACGTAAATATACGATTGTGTAGTTTTATAATAAAGCTTGTGAAAAGAGGTAGGTACCTTGTAAATATTTTGTTTTTCTATAATCTTAATGGTTTCGAATTCTGTTATTAACTTTAGGTATAGTACTGGGTCCCGTGCTGAAATTGAAGAAGTCATTTTATCCATGCTACAACTCTTAACCATAATAGTTTTACCCTCATAGATAACAGATCCGATCGTCAGCTGCTCTGATAGTGGTGGGATCAAAAGATACAGATTGATAAAGTCACTGAAAAAAAAACTGTTTCGATTTTTTTTTCAAATCGTTTTGTTTTGTTTTGTTGTTTTCATCACATTATTAAATAAAATAATCGTCAGCTGTAGGGACGAAAGAGTTTCAACGACAGTTAGGTCCATGAAATAAAAAGAAAATGAATAAAATAAAAATGAAGTAAAAATATTTAACGCCTGATGAATTTTATGTAGCAATATAAGACTATAAACATTAAGATCTATTATAATTATTTAATTAGGGTAAAATATTTTTCTCAATCTAATTTTAAAGTAGGTTTATGGACTTGAGTGACGGTAAACCCGCCCTTGCTGCATATTGCTAACGACTATTTTATTTATTAATGTGATTAAAACGGCAACCTAATTCAGTTTTAGAGGTTCTTCAGAAATTTTTGTAATGGCTTTATCAGCCTGTTTAAATTAACTCCACCGGTAGTGCAACGACTGACGCTTACTTTACTAATTTTCAAGCCATTAAACAACTGTTTGAAACACTTTGTGGCGGCGGAGCATCGATTCCACAGTCACCTTGCAGAGGTGGGTTACTGCTAGCGCAATATGCATTAGTATAATTATGTATGTGGTAAAGCCTGCGAGGGTTTTTTGTATGGTCTTGACCCCTGCGAGGAGCCATGATTCTTATTTCTCTCTGCCTGCGAAGCTGAGGAAGTCTTAGCCGTTTGTAGAGGCCAAAAACATTTTCTTACGCCATGCCACCAGCTTTTTCTATAGCAACAGTGAATTGCTCCGCGTTAAATAAGTTTGAAGGCGACGGAGGAATTTTATTCAAATTTGCCTTTACAGGGGGATCTTTAGCCTGTTTATTAATAAAATCCCTATGCATCTGAATAACTTCAGCACGATGGCCTCAAACTATCTGCAATAAGTCTGAGGAGCATTTGTTAAAGTCACCTGTGGCAAAACATTCATTAACTTTTTTGAAACAGTATATCGTATTTTAACGAATTGCTGTTTCTTGCCCACAGTAATAAACCTTGAAGGGATTCTTGCAACAACTCTCTTTGCTTTATTACACACATAGTTAAAGCTGCAAAAGCTTTATCAGCATACATAAGATGTCGCGCCGCGTCATCTTATGTATGTCTACACATACCTAGTCCCTACACATATAACTCTGAGTTATATGTGTAGGGACTAGGGACACAACATGTAACTTGAGCGACTACTGACAAATCACCTTAACAAGTACGTAAGTACTTATTCTTATCTATGTTAACAAGCGCGCCATTGTATTAACGTCGCGTCGCCCAGCTGCAGCAGTCGTCTCCCCGCCATGTAGTTGGGTCGTCGTAATTATATTGTTATTGTGTATTTGTATTTATGTATTATCTGGAACCAGTAAAGTAAATATATTCTATTATGCATTATTATTTGGAATGTCCTACAACACATCTACGCACCCCCACATATGCCTTAACTTCCTCATTTATTTCTATATCTGTGTAACCGGGGTATTGATTGTACATTTTTTGAGTTTCTGAATATCTAATTTCATTCCAGGTCACAAAGCTTATTTAAATAATGATCAGAAGTCTTAGGCATAGCAGGTTCCTTTATTTTAGTTTCAAAGGTTAATGTAAATTCCGAATCATCAGGTGCTGTGAAATTTTCATGTTAACAATAACCTTCGCTAACGCTCGACAAAAGAGAAATAGCGTCGTCTAAATGAGAGTTTACGTAAGAATGGGTTTTGTTAGTTAATTGTCTGCGAAGATTACGAACTTCTTTCGCTAGTTTACTAACCTTACGGCTGATGCTTGCCTTTCCTTTTCTTCTTACGCATTCCTTTCGAGTTGCTTCCGGTAGACGAGGAGCTGCTGCTGCTACTCGATTGACTTGAGCTTGAGCTACTCGAGCTCTTCGAGCGAGTTCGTCGCTTATTTGGCGACGAAACTCCGGGCACTACACTTTCATTATTTGATTCCATGATCAAAATTAACAATTTATTATGTACAGTTTATTTTATTAAAAATGACAAAAAAATATTTACTTATTCACTGTTTAAAACAACACCTTTATTCTCTTTTAAATAAATTATTCACTTTTCAGTAGAATATTCACTTTAAAATAAAATTATAATAAGACGGATAAAATTTTTAAACTATTTTTTTAACATGGAAGGTAATTTTATAACTTTCGTCTTGTTAGTTATCGGTAGAACCGATCGCGGCGGAAAACAAGACGCCTAGCCAGTATACTATAGTAGTCTTTGAAGACGCCAATGTTTTAAAATGGAGAATCGTGTCACACGAGCCTCCCTACCACTGCCATGTGGAAGTGACGTAGTAGAAAGAGACAAATAATAATATAATATATTTCTTTATTTCTCTCATAAGGTACAAATATTTTCTTAAATGTAAAATACATATAGTGTTCTTTGTTGAGAGCTGGAGTCTGTACTAGGCTCGGGGCCTGTATTACTGATCTCCAGGCCATAATTACTTTACCATTCTCCACTTCATAATTACAAATCGAGTAAAATACATTTAATATGTTAACATAAGTAGGTAAGCGATAAAAACATCAATAGAATACAAAAGAAATAAAACAGGTAAACAAATTGTAAGTGTGTGTGTTTCCAAGTAGAATTTGTGTGTAATGTAGTAAGTAGAATGTGTGTTGTGGTCTATGATGATAGTTAAATGTGTGATGTGTATTAGATGCTGATGCGTGCGTGTAAAATGTTTGCGTATGTGCGTGAGGAGCGTGTGGCCTAAGTGATAAGAGTAAGGAAATTCTTTTCATTTTATAATAAATAAACAAAATAGAAACATGACTATTAGCGTAGGTAAATATCAATATAATTATAATTTTTTTATTTTTTTTATTAAAAAGGATGTGTCTGCAGTTTTTTACCTTTATTTTACTATTTGCAACAATCTTTCAATTTCATGATAGGTAAGCTCAGTTAACCAAATGGTTACTACGCTCCTACATTTTTGGTTAGGTAACGAATAGACTACTTTATTTATTTTATTTTATAGGTAGCTGCTCAACAGGGTAGTATTCACTGTTTTTCGTGGGCAAATTGCGTGTTTCCGTCTAGTCCCTTCAAGCAGTTTAGGGTCATAGGGAATAGAGGTATGGGTAGTTATTATTACTGTACGTATAAACACAGATATATGGAAGTAAGTGGCGGTAACGGAAATGCCTATCTCAATTAAATAAGCTTCGAATAACGGTCAAGTCAAATTAATAATTTATTATATATATTTTAACCATCATTAACTTTATTTAACTAAATTTGATTATATGTTTATTGAATAATCAATAAAAACTAACGATTAGCTAAACGTATTTGCACTGTAGTTTTTATTAAAAGTTTTTGTATTATTCAAACATAAGTTTGATAGCAATATGGATTTTCATATAATTTAAAATGCAACTTTTGAGTAAAAGTCGACTCTGTCATTCAAAATATCGATATGTTGGTAATTTAGATAATGTTATTCTCACATCCCATCCCTACTGTCAAAACTGTCAAGTCAATAATCTTGCTAGAGCAGAACTGCATTTGGTCAAATCTGGTGCAGCGAAGTGAATCGAAATAGATTATTGTACCAAATTGTGGAAAGAATTCATTTATTTTTACATAATACTATTACAGTTTGACTAAATTCTCACAACTCACAAGGCTAGACAATTGATTTTAAACTATGTTTACTACGTATGTTAGATTATTTACAATCTTTCAGGAATTATGAAGTACAGTAACCCGGATTTTGTGCATTTTCATAGCAGTAAATATTTGCAATGTGTAATAAATAAATAGACACGAACCTGATATAGGTAATCTGCGTTTGCTATTGACGACGGAATAATAAAATGGATCAGTTTATTGACCTGGTCAAACAAATGCCTTGCTTGTGGGACATGGAATCACGGGAATACAGAGATATGAGAAAGAAACACGCTGCATGGAAACGAATAGTTCAGGAATTAAAAAGCAAAGATATACCAGACAGTAAGTACATAGTTATATTAATATAGGATTGTCACTGTTGCTCCTTAAACCTATGCCCTAATTTTCTCCCGTAATGAGTGTGCTGTATGTCCAGATTCACTATTTACTTGGCTCTAAAGACATAATTGTTAACTGAATATATTTTTTCACTAATAATGAAATATGAAAATAAATAAAAACTAACATAGATGTAACCGACTAAGGGACTATCCGTGAATATTTTATTTACGTAATAAAAAGAAGAAAACTTGAAATTATTCCCTATACCAATATGTTTGGCCAGTGTGGGATTATTAGGCCAAGTATCCCTCCGTCACTGGAGAAGGCCTGTCCCTGCAGTGGGACATTAATGGGCTGTTATGATGATAGATACATTTTATATCTTAAATAGTGCCTATTTGATTTATTATTAGTTAGAGCATGTTAGTGATGACTATGGTGACTTTTGCAATTATTTTATTATCAGAAGCTTTACTCTTTCATCTTAGCATCTGTGTACATGGTCTGGATGGACAGAACTGGACCAACAAATACCATTCAATATAGACAGCTTGATACAGAACTTAGGGTGTAATTTTCCTTTCCTAGAGATATTGATTGTTGAGTGTAAGTTTCATAATCACTTTTTGTGACAGTAGGTCATGGACTCTTATTATTGCCCTATTATTAGACTTATTTACTAGACATACAGTTTTATTTCTTATTGTGTGACTTTCAATCCATAATTATTTTTTGCTTTTATAAGCTCATGAAAAATGAGTTGTTTCTTGTTTATTGCAGTCCTATTTTATACCAATGCAAAATTGGATTTAAACATTTAATTTTCATAATTTACAGTTAGCACTGCTAAGGCGGAATGGAAGAAACTACGAGACAGCCATAGAGACTCCCTGAAAAGAGCAAAAGCGCTTGGTCCACTAGGTCTGAATCAATCTAGAGCGTTATTAAACAAATGGAAACATGCAGAACAAATGGAATTTCTCATACCATACATGAAAACTCGTAAGAGAAGATGGAACACAACTCTATCAAGCGATGACAATAATGACTTGTCACCATCACCATCTGATTCATTCCTTGTAGCCCCCTCAACATCAAACGCAGACAATATATCTTTTAGTCCAGAACCACACACTCAAAGTAATGTAGATACAACAGAGGAATTAGAACATAAATTTAGAAAAAGAAAAGATGAAAGTGAATTTGGGGAAATAATGATTGATATGGATGATAGTAACAGGTATGGAGATAAGACCAAACATCCTTTAGATTCCTTTTTTGAAAGTATGTGTGAAACAACAAAACAGTTTCCTACTTGGTTACAATATAGTGTGAAAAGAAAAATATTTAATGTAATATCAGAAGCAGAAGACACATTTGAAAGTTACAAGTCAAGAGAACCTATGTTTTAAGTTTACAGTCATGTAGTTATAAATATACTTATATGAATTTTTACAATTAAGATTAAAAAATATAATTTATTATTAGAATAATCTGTCTATTGTTTAATTCTATAAATATTTTCTTTAAATTATTTCAATTTGGCAAATGATGTAACACAACACCAACCTTAATGGTAAACGAGAATTACCTCTCTGCCCATTGATGGACTGGTCGATCCAAATATGTGTATAATATACACCTTAATAGAAGAACTCAGGAGGGGAACGTTGGATCATATATATTTTCTCCACTGTACCCCTGAGAGGAAACATAGAACATACTAATTTTATCCATCCTACCACTGGTGGTATAAACCAGGAGTACTAGGAAGCAAAACCGAAAAAAATGTGTTTTGGGAAAGAAAAATTCAAGTTATTGGTCGTAAGTATAGCACGCGTTGTTTTGTTAATATAAACTGCCTAGGTGGACGACGGAGTGCATGAGGTCGTGAGTTTGATTCCTAAGCAGGACGGTTCTTTGTGCTATCCTCAAGTTATTGTCTTCAGTCTGAATTTTATTTGAGTCCATTCAATTGATGTTTGTAAAATTTCCCGCGACGTTGGGCAGAAGTAAGTTGCCGTTACAATTTAAGCAGGCTTCTTGCAAGTTGCACATGATCGAAAAGTAATAAGAAACAAAAAACAAATTTAACATTTATAAATCGCTTTTATTTTTCGTTGGCATTATAAACAAATCAGTCTAGATACAATTTTAAGCACCAAATTCATCAACTTTAGATTAATTATAGGCAAAAATTCGTCAAAAATTAAGCGGCTGTAACAGAACGTCTGCTGCGTTTGACACAGCTAGCACGGCCTTTTACACTGTGGTCTTTGTAGTAACCCATGTTGCAGATACAGAAGTTCGGCGATGAACACACTCCGTTAGGACATCCCCCTGGACAGTGTGGTTTACATCTGCAAGTAAAAAACACATATTACTGAAAAAATAAAAGTATTTTTACATCCAGCTAACATTATGTATTTGGTTTTAGATGTTTATTTAGGTAATATTATTTTTTTGTTAAAGTTTAGTATTTATTAAAATCGGACTTTTAAAATAGCCTAATCACGTTTGGATTAACTAGGCAGGTCACTCTTAAAATCGGATGCTGGTGTTGGACGAAAAAATCCGCAAGAAATAGATAGGTAAGTGCATAATTTTCAACTATTTAGGTATTCCTGTCACCTCTTGTCTCATTCCACCTGATACAATTAAAAATACAGCATGTGGCCTATAGTTAAGGTACTTACCGTTGAATATTGTTTTATATTGATGATGGCTTTATTAATTTGAAATTAATATCGTTACCTGGTAACTGAAGGATCTGTGTCATCAGCAATATATCCATCGTTGCAACGGCATTCTCCTAGCCCCATACATATTCCGTTGATGCAAGGCTTTGAACATAGACTCTCTACGTTAGCTAGTTGGTTTTCAAACTGCTGGTCCTGTGATTGTTCAAAGAAGGTTTCGGATGGGTACGGATACGAGCTGTTAGAAGGTTTGTAACGCTGACGTTCGGGTGCACGTTGGGGATATTGGTGGTGATTGGAAGGGTATTGTTGACCACCTGGATAGTTTTCTTGGCCTCCAGGGTAGTGTTGTTGATTATCAGGGTAGTATTGTTGAAAACCCGTGTTGTGACTTCCAGATTTGTTGACCTCATTATAGTGATTTGAAGATTGATATGAATTATTATGTTGCTGATTAGTTTGTTGACCACCAGAATAGTTTTCTTGTCTTCCATGTTGTTGACTATCAGAGTAGATTTGTTGACCACCAGAATAATTTACTTGTCTTCCATGGTACTGTTGTTGACTATCAGAATAGTTTTTTTGACTACCAGAATGGTTTTCTTGTTTTCCATGGTAGATATGTTGACTATCAGGGTAGTTTGGTTGACCACCAGGATAGTTTTCTTGGCGTCCAGGGTAATGGTTCTGATTACCAGGGTAGCTTTGTTGACCACCAGGGTAGTATTGTTGAAAACCAGTATTGTGACTTCCAGATTCGTTGGCCTCGTTAAAGTGATTTGAAGATTGATAAGAATTATTATGTTGCTGGTTAGTCGTGTTGTGTACAAGAGACTGCTGGTGGTTGGAATAACTATGTTGACTGTCGGGGTTATCAAACTGTTGTTGATTTGGGTTATAGTATATCAATTGCCTATTAGGGTGTGAGGGTTGATTAGGATTGTTAACTTGCTGGTCTGGATAATTTCCAGGATATCCAGGATAATTTGTTTGATGATAATCAGGCTGATTGGGTTGACCTGGCTGATATTGTTGATTGTCAGGGTAGTTAGGTACATCACCGCGATGGTTATTTTGTTGATTATTTGGGTATTGTGGACCGGGATAATTAGAATAGTAAGGTGGTCTAGTTGAGTTAGGACGTGAAGTGTTTTGTCCTTGAGGAAATTGAACAATGGGTGTTGGTGTTGTCGTCGTTGTTGTTGTAGGATAATGGCATACATTCACATCCACGCATCGTCCATTTGGTTGACAGTTGCTGAAAATATAGAAAAAAAGCATTTGAACAACCATGTTTTATATACATGTATCTACTTCTTTGCAGAAGAAGGTAGGGCAACTTAGTTATTGTGGTTGAAACAGTTTATGGACTAACTTTCTTGTACTCTTTCTGAATTTTTAATCGAGGAAATGGATAAAATTTTCTTTAGTAGGTTCGTACGGTTACGTAGGATACGAATGAAGCCATTTGAACAAGGAAACCGGACGTGTACTTAATTATTGCAAAATACTTAAGACAAATTCTATAATATTTTGTCCTTATCCTGAACCATTGTTTTTTTCTCGTTTTACTTGGGATTAGATCCAACAGTTAGTGAAACTTACTTAGTACATTGAGGTACGCAGTCTCCGTGCTGGTTTTTCGCGTATCCTGGTTTGCATCGACAGTCGTTGGGACCGACACATTCTCCATAGGTACTGCAAAGGTCACAATGAGGTTTGCAGGAACCTTCTGGTGTAGACTTGTAACCATTTCTGCACTCACATGTGTCAGGGCTAGTACAGTTACCTGGGAAAGATTTTAAGTGATCAGTGTCTGCCGTCTTTGCTAAGTGTTCAAATTCACATATAAATTTTTAATAGCAGAATTCTTGGAGATGAATTGAATTAGATGCTCTAATTAGATACTATAGATAAATTTTTGGCTATAATTAGATACTATAAGTATCCGCTATTGAGATTAAATAAGTTGCGAATAAATTACCAATAATATTTCTATAAAAATGGGGTAAGTACATCGGTTTTGATAATATTTTCATGAACAATTAAAGCATCACCAATAATTTAACAAAAATTAGCATAATGTTTGTATACCTATTCCACCACAGCGTTCTCGGCAAATCGGCACACAGAATTTGCTTTCTGAATCTAGCCTGAACCCTTCGTTACAAAGGCATTCGCCGCCTGCACATCGTCCGTTTTGACAAGAGATTGGGCAAGTTGGCACACAGAAACCAGCAAGGTTCTTCACATGGTCAGGAAAGCAGACGCACGTCTCCGGCTCAGTACATAGTGCATTAACACATTCTACCGTACACACTGGATCACAGACTTTGTAGTTGTAGATATTTTTGATGTAGCCTTGACAGCAAGTTCGGATCCTGCTAAGGTCTGGCCGTGACTGAAACAGATATTAGTAATCTTATCATGTTATAACCTGATACCTATATATTACTGGCTCGTGGGTTGGTTTCAGTAGGTGCCTACTCAGCAGCACTCAGACAGCAGTTGTTCTAGTAAGTAGTTCAAAATATTATTTGATTCTGTGAATAAAATGTCAGTATGCATATTCGTAAAGATTGCGCATCAGTCTTATGCCCGACTAGCTGTAGCCCGCGGCTTCGCTCGCGTTCAGAAGTATTATGATTAATTATGCTTATTTTTTGTTTAGCGTGTGTAAAAATAAGGGGCCTACAAAACTTCTTTGTACACATATTCTTAATGAAAATAAATAAAATGATAAAATAACTTGTTTAATCCATACAAAGTTATCATCATCATCATATCAGCCAATCGACGTCAACTGCTGGACATAGGACTTCTCTATGTATTGCACCTTATGGGGTCCTGTGCCTCCCTCATCCATAGGCTTCCAGCCATCCACAACAGCGCTGTCGCCGGTCGCCATTCCGGAATTTTCTGCCCAAACAGCTGTCGGTTCTCCGCGCTATGTGCCCTGCTTGTCGTACTTTAACCGGTTATGTCGGTTACTTTGGTTCTCTTGCGGATTTTCTCATTTTTGATTCGATCACACAGGAAAACTTCCAACATAGCTCTCTCCAATGTCCCTGAGTGACCATGAGCTTTCTGAGTAGACCCATAGGTCAGGCTACAACATAGCTCTCTCCATTGCCCTTGAGTGACCATGAGCCTTCTGAGTGATCATGAGCCTTCTGAGTGATCATGAGCCTTCTGAGTAGGCCCATAGGTCAGGCTACAACATAGGTCTCTCCATTGCCCTCTGAGTGATCATGATTCTTCTGAGTAGGCTTATAGGTCAGGCTACAACATAGCTCTCTCCATTGACCTCTGAGTAACCATGAAGCTTCTGAGTAGGTCCATAGATCAGGCTACAACGTAGCTCTCTCCATTGCCCTCTGAGACACCATGAACCTTCTGAGTAGGTCCATAGATCAGCCTACAACATAGCTCTCTCCATTGCCCTCTGAGAGACCATGAGCCTTCTGAGCAGGCCCATAGGTCAGGCTACAACATAGCCCTCACCATTGCCCTCTGAGTGACCATGATTCTACTGAGTATACCCAATTTTTGTTTTTTTTTTATCATGTCTTGATGTTATATATAGCCTATAGCCTTCCTCGATAAACGGTCTATCCAAAACTGAAAACTAAATTCAATTCAAAGAAGTAGTTCCTGAGATTAGCGCATTCAAACAAACAAACAAACTCTTCAGCTTTATATAATAGTATAGATATAGATATATAGATAATTAATCTGTCATTTGGCGCTAAAACTATTAAGCTATTTAGAGAAATTACTCGTGAGCAAGCAACATAAAACATGCAGTTCATGAGAGAAGCTAAGTTTCATACTAACTGTAATCCCCTATTTTATTCCCTTGGGGGTAGAATTCATCAAAGTCCATTCTAAGGGGGTACCAATGTCATAGTAACTATATGCATGCAAAGTCTCAGCCCGATCGAATTTAAACTGTCAAAGTTTCATACAAACTTTCATCACCTATTTTATCCCCTTGGGGGTAGAATTTATCAAAATCCTTTCTAAGGGGGTGCCAACGTCATAATATCTATATGCATGCAAAGTCTCAGCCCGATCGGATTGAAACTGACAAAGTTTCGTGCTAACAGTAATCCCCTATTTTATCCCCTTGGGGGTAGAATTTATCAAAGTCCTTTCTAAGGGGGTACCAATGTCATAGTAACTATATGCATGCAAAGTCTCAGCCCGATCGAATTGAAACTGACAAAGTTTCATACAAACTTTCATCCCCTATTTTATCCCCTTGGGGGTGGAATTTATCAAAGTCCTTTCTAAGGGAGTGCCAACGTCATATTATCTATATGCATGCAAAGTCTCAGCCCGATCGGATTGAAACTGACAAAGTTTCGTGCTAACTTTCATCCCCTATTTTATCCCCTTGGGGGTAGAATTTATCAAAGTCTCCTTCCTAAGGGGATATGCCAACGTCATAATATCTATATGCATGCAAAGTCTCAGCCCGATTGGTTTGAAACTGACAAAGTTTCATACAAACTTTCATCGCCTATTTTATCCCCTTGGGGGTAGAATTTATCAAAGTCCTTTCTAAGAGGGTGCCTATGTCATAGTAGCTATATGCTTGCAAAGTTACAGCCTGATCGGTTTGAAACTGACAAAGTTTCATACTAACTTTTATCCCCTTGGTGGTGGAATTCATCAAAATCCTTTCTTAGCGGATGCCTACGTTATTACATCTACCTGCATGCCAAATTTCAGCCATATCTCTCCAGCGGTTTGGGCTGTGCGTTGATAGATCACTATGTCAGTCACCTTTGAGTTTTATATATATATATATACATCGACAAGTACAGTAGCGAGTTAAGTAGTGAGTTGTTGAATAAGTTGATTTAAATAGATCTCCATCATATTTTTTGGCAAGTTAAGTTGGCGAGACGCGAGAGAGGGGTCTATTTCGTACTTAACTCGCCAAAAAATAGGATGGCGATCTATTCAAATCAACTTAATTAACAACTCGCTATTGTACTACAGGCTTTTAAGCGGATGTGGGTCTAAAGCCGAACGTCCACCGCCGGATAAACTAAATGAAAACTAAACTTAGTGAACTAAGCTATGCTAAACTAGAACTACGTTGAACGTTCGGCAAAACTGTGTACGATAACTTGGCTAACATGCAATCTAATCTATGTAAGTAATATTGGTAATACATATTTTAAAAACTTACACCGTTTCCTGCAGGAACATGTGAAGGGTCTTTTGCCAACTGCACTGTCCTGTAAAATAATTATAATTATTTTTGCAACAATTTAGTTAATTCTTCCAGTGAATCAGCATGGGGAGCGTGTATATCTTAGTTCCTGTTCACACGCGAACGTCTCTGAAAGCTAACTTGCCGGCCAAGTAATATTACGCTAACTTTAAGTAATACTTTATTCTTTACTCACATTAATCTAGTTATACATAGGTATACCGTATACCTATACAATTTTAATAATTTTTGTGCACTTTGTATCCAATTACTTAAGGGTTTGGAAATTATATTTTATTTTTGTTGCCGCGTTGCTTGGTGCGGGTTCACTTTAACGGCTGCAGTGCACAAGGTCGCGGGTTAGATTCTCACGCCGGACAATTCATAGTGCGACGCACTTTATTATCCTGAGCCTGAATGTGTGTCCGTTAAACTGATGCTTGAAAAATTCCTGATAAACAGGGTATAATCCATTGTGCTATAGGTACTTAGATGTCTTCTTAAAAATCAATCAAAATAACTCACGGAACTTCGCGGTAGCAAACTCCTTTTTCAAAGTCAATGTTTCCTGTATTTGTGCTGTTATGTGCGTAGCCTGGTTGAGTGTTATTGAAATATCTAAAAAAAGAAACATTATGTAATAATATAACATAAAATAAAACATGCTAAGCTTTGCCTTAAAGTTAAAGAGCTTTAGAAATCCACTTAAAGATTTTTTACTAATACATTTTGTAAGGTTTCACAGGCAATGAAAAACTTATTTGTTTGTTTATGTGTACATTTCTCGAGATAAATTGTTGAATGACAAAGGAACATGATTATTTACTTAAAATAATAACTTAAAACCAAACGTATATTATAGAACAATGTAGGTACCTAAGTACCTAGTTGAGAAATGTAACGTACACACAGCAATTAATCAAGCTAGACACTCATGTACCCTAATACCTTGAAAATAAGACACAATTTCAAATGAAAATGTTTAACTACTACTCGATACTTTGTGTGTAATAAGAAAATGATCCTATTAATTTCCCATAATAACTTTCTTTAGCTGTTTACTGTTGACTTAAAATAAACCAAGATTACTTATATACCTTAGATTCTCTCCAGCATGATATCCATGTCCACCGTGACTTTGGCCTCCCTTGACTCCTCCATATTGTGACTTATACTGTTGTGGTGTTCCACTAACAAACGCGACTAGAACCGCTAATATCAATAAACGCATCGTGTCTGTAAGTTAAAAATAAAAACTAAAAAATCACTTTTTGCTTCTTCTCCTAAACGATAGTTAAAGAAACAAACTATGAATAGGTATATTTATTTGTGAATAGATAATACTTATAAAAAGATATATAAATTACATTACCTACATATAAATATACTTAACAATACATAAATAGAAATAGTTTTGAAGTTCGGGGTGGCATAATAGGTAGGTTTTCGGATTCCTTTCCGAAAAAAATAAGTTATGATTAATTATAGCCGATATAAACTCTTAAAAAAAGTGTTTCGTTGCTGTGTTTTTAAATAGTTTGTCAGTTAAAATAAAATTTAGTTTTTTTTATTTATGTAGAAAATAATACATTTGAATAAATTATAGGCAATTAAAATTAACAATTAATAGGTAAATAAATCATGTTTCCAAGAATTAAATAGTTACGTTCAGTTTGGAAACTAACTATTATTGTAAATATTTATGTCTGTCCTTTGAACTTGTTATCTGTTAGATATCTATCATAATAACTAATTATCTTATTAAATTTCTTATTAAGCACATTATTATTCAGTCCTTAGATTGCATCACAGAATAACATCATAGATATCTTTTAAATTAAGTGATCATTGTCACTGGATTACCTAATCGGCCTGATGATTAAGGTGCCAAGACGCCGAAGTATTCTTCTAGACTTATTTTATGAAGAGGCACTAAGGTTCATGCTGTGTATCGGCAGAAATTTTTATAAATACTAATTTAAATCACATAAATATAACAGCCAAGTTTAAGAACAAACATTTGTGGATAGCACAGTAAAATTACTTTGATCCCGGTACATACTTTGTGCATACACACTACATAGGTATATTATACCGTGACCTCCTTAATTTATTAGTACCTAAGTTTTTTAAATAAGAGGCAAGACCTATATCTTCTGCTGTAGCCAAAGATTTTCCACGAATCTTTCTTTAATTAATATGTATTAGCTTAGTCAAATATTAAGACACCTTTAGGATCATACGGAGTTAGGTATAATATCAAATAGTTTTCCCTAAGTAATTTCAAGGACAAATAAATAATAACAAATTTAAAACAATACCGGTTAAATATAATGTTGATAACTTGAAGGCTTTTTGTTCTATGACTCAATGTTAAAAGGTAATGTTCGTTTATAAGTATGACATAATATACTTCACTTACCGGTGAATATCTTGTTCACTGATCAACCGTTCATCACTACAAACTGAATGCTTAATTTGTACTTACGGCTATAGTAGCTTACTATGCGTGAACTTTATTCTTGTATGTGGTTCCGTAGTTATAGTTATGTAGTTTTTGTCTTCTGTCTGGTGATGAACTATACTTACTTTACACGTTATTACTTTACACGGTTCCAATTAAAAGCTGTCAGAAAAGTGTTCGGCCCAAAAATTGGAAAGAACAAAACTTAAAAAAGAGAAGAAGAAACCATAATAGCAGTTTATTGTTGTGGTCACAGAACATTAAAATACATTAGAAAGGTTATCAAGCGCAGTTTGCATCGGATCCGCTGTAGCCACTAAGCCCCCACTATTTCTACAACTACGTAAGCAACGAAAGTAAATAGAGTGTCACGCACACACGCACAACGTCAAACGAAGCGCTATGTTTGGTCACATAGCTCACTCACACAGACGTAATCTTACTTACGTATGTGCTGTGCAAAAGCAATTTATTTTACATTTACGCTAGTGATTGACAAACGATAAAATTGCATCGATCATTATATTATAGAAGGTTTATAATTTGCAAAGTTATTTATTTATTGTATCTGAAATGGGTCTAATGCTTATTTCAATGATATTTTTTATTTAATCATAATATACAACTGTATATTAGTTATTTTATTTATAATAAACTTATTATAAATAAAATAACTCCTTAAATAGTAGATCTGAAACTAAATTAATAATAATCTATTTTCGTATGGAAAAGTCAAGACCGTTTTAACCGACTTCAAAAAGTAGGAGGTTACGTCAATTATATACACTCGAACAAAAATAAAGAGTAAGTACTCAGTAATAAAACGAGTGACTGTAAATTACAGTAGTAAAAGTAAAATTTTTAAATGAATATTAAATAAATATTTGAAGAAATACTATTTTAATAGGTAAGAAATTTTGTTTTTGGAATTTAAGGGTAATTAAATAAAACAATATTCTCCATAAAAATAAATTGATATGCATTTACTCAAATGAAATGAACCAAAAAAAGTCTCCTATGGGGAGACTTTTTCTTTTCGAAGCGGAATAGTTGTAATTTTTTTGTCCCCTAAAAAAATATTCAATTTGGCCTGGTAGTTTTTTATATATCTATTTCCGGACTTTTTTTTATGTCGTAATCATCTTCGTTAAAATGTTTCGAGCAAATGGTGCTTGTCTTTGTAGGAAACCAATCTTCTCTGCCAGTTATATTAATCCATTTTTCCTTTACATCAGGCGCTTTAGGAAACCTAAAAAACATAACATCAGTACAACATAAAATCTGGCTATTAGCCATAATATAATATGCCATAATATTATCCATAAATAATAATCCAAAACGTAAACAGTTAAATTACCGTAAAAAGCCGCCTCTGTGGCGGGGTGCCGGGTGCCGTGCACGAGGTCGTAAGTGCAATTCCCACGTAGGTCTATCGTACAATGCAGATTAATTTCAAAACGATTTAAGTTTTATTTCGTGACATCATTATAAAATGATTACTTTGAAACAATTGAAAATAAAAATAACAATACTAAATGTTATTTAAACCAACAATAACAATTCATGTCTAAAAATCAGTTCCATAAATAAATTATAATCAGAAAAATCTAATGAATAAAATTTATCGATAAAGAGCGCTGTTGAGGTACATCACTGCGGTCGGATGTATCAGTGGAAAGCGCGCGTGGCGTTATGCATTGCTTTTCGAATAGGCGAAACTAAGGTTGCATAGCAAACAATGCCGGCAATGAATAAAAACAATGCAATATTATGATTTCTGTTGCCAAAATCACTTTTTCGTAAATATTGTCATAAAATCAAGAAATTTAGACTCACCGGTGGAATGAAATTCCTTCTTTTGTCACACTTGACACTTGGCTTCTTGCTTTGCAAGTAATAATAGCACAACTCGGCATTTTTTGACGCTTTCTAAACTTTTTCACGCTGATACGCACTCCATGAAAGTCCGCGGACGACTACGCGGGGATGCGTCGCTTTCGAAACAAACTATGAGCGTTTGCTCACAGTTGAGGCGCGCGAGCCCCGCCTACTTCGCCTTTCTAATGTATTTTAATGTTCTGTGGTTGTGGTAGTATCATTAGACCTAGATTTCCATCGATTTGAAGCACACGTTACGAATCAGCTGTTCGGCATTTTCCGTGTAGGTAGGAAATCAAGCTCACAAACTCTCTTTTAACTGCTCTCTCAACGGATTTGAATGAAACTTTACAAAAATATAGATTATACCTACAATTTATAAAGATATTGTATTTATATTTTAAGCTACTATACAATCCTGCCCAATAAAGTCGCTGGCACGAGCTTTTTACTATAAAAGCAGTACGTACTTAAAAAATAATTACATACTATAAATTCGAAGGTTTTTTTCTATTTAACGAACCCTAATTCCTGGTAAACACGGTATATCGTCACAGTAGTCGGAAACGATGAGATAATACAATATGTTTTGCAATGATTTACTTGTAAAATTAATGCAAAAATATATTTAGTATAAAATACCTATTTGTTTAATATGTCAATGTTGGTACTTATCAGTGTTGATGTAATGACCTCCGAGATTGTGTTTATTGATAGCCATTAGTGCAGCTAAAATCTTACTTATGATATAACTACAGTTGTAAAGTCCTGACCTATTCTGTTCATAAGTTATTAGTGTTTTTTTTAAACATATTTCCAGCACTTGGTATATCATGTTATCTTGTGTCATAGGTACTTTTACAAACATGTATTTAATGGACAGAAAAAACATTCAGACTCAGAACAATAACTTGTGGATCACATAAAGAATTATACTGAGTGGGAATAGAACCTGCAGCTTTGTGCACGGCAGCCGCTTGTGCGCTACCGAGCTAGTCAATTGGTAATCTGTCACACAATTTATCTCAACCCACCTAGCTCCCTACAAAGATGCGCTTTTCCCATTGTCGATGATCCTGCTCTCAAGGACGGACTGGAGTTATCGGGCAGCGAATAGGTTCTTTTTGCGTGCTCTATCGGCTATTTTCCGCTGAGTGCTTTGTGCTTTTTTAACCGACTTCAAAAAAAGGAGAGAATTCTCAATTAGGTTGTATTTTATTAAAATAAATTTCCCGCATACATCATGCCCTGCGTGTCTTAGGGACTTTTACAAACATCAATTTAAGTGCAAATCGAATCCGCGACCTCGTGCATAAACGCGACCGCCGCGCCACCGAGGCAGTTATCGCTCGTGAATAATAGGTAGGTACTTATTTAACACCCACGCGTAACCTTCGTCATGATGTGATCTGATACGTAAGCTGTTCCACGAAATTTGAGGCTATTATCCTTACAATAAGGAAGATTTAAAGTACTTAATATACATATTTTTTGTGCTTTAATAATATACTCTAAAGAGTCCAAAATACTTTTTAGAATTACTTCGTCGGTGCCTATTCTTAACGGCCTCGGTTATGGTAGCGGCTGGCGTGAACGAGCTCGGGGATTCAAATCCCATACAGGACAATTATTCTAGCGATCCACAAAGTATTATCTTGAGTTGAATGTATTTTGTGTCCGTTAAATTGGCCACGATCCTTGCTGCAGCAGTGGTCTTTTTTAAAACTAAATATAAAATATTTCAGAATTAGGAAACTTAAACTAGTTAACAATTTACACCCTTACTCATAAACGTCTCTTGAATTTTAGTAAATTGATTAGGTACTTTAAATTCATACGATTTTAGAGAGATAATCTCACTAAACAGTGATTAAATTTAAGAAGCGTTTATGAGTAAGGGGGTTAACCTGTAAAAGTTAGATATTGTTTAAACCCTTCGCTTAAAGACTGTAACGACCCCATCTCATTCCACAAGTGTCGTAACTTGTACGTAAAAGAAACTTTGCAGACAATATCTCTACAAAAATTGATGAATTTTGACTTATTTAAATGGTTGTTTTTGGTCATATATTGTTTACGTATTTTCTGTGGTGACGATGGTACTTACCTATTCTAGTTGCATAAAGGATGAATCTGAAGTTCTCGTATTAAGTAATAGTTTTAATAAAAACAAAATAAAATATTTTATAACTTTATTACATAACTTATTTATTCATTAATATTTAACTTAGCAGACAAATAAAATGCTTTGGTGGTTTCACTCTATAATATTATATCTTTTCAGCGCCATCTAGTAGAGTTGAAGAACAACGCTTACAAAACGCTTTGGTGTGAGCTTTGTGGTCATAACTCAGTTACAGCTTCACCATTCAAGTTAATAATCTCAATGGCATGTTCTGAAGGCGGCCGCCAACAAGGTATCTCTGCGTACAACGGCTCAGATGTAGTATTATCTAAAACATCAAGTTTAGCTTCACATTTCAATGCTTCTATTGTGGATTCAGTAACGCTTCCTCGCAGTTGAGATAGTTCATTCCTCTCGTTTACAGATGGCGCTAGTGAGGCACGTGTCAATGTTCCAAACTCATCGCTGCGCCTTGGTAAATGATCATAATGGCATTCTAATATACCTGTCAAGACAAAAACGATAGTTATACATAAATATTCTACCAGTTATTAAGAGTTTTCGAATTTAACTAACAAATTTTTGGGCATTTGCTTCAATAAAATCCAAAAAAGAAACTTGTGGTTCTGGTTTATGAGTTTTTCATAATTAATTACCTATTTCATTAAAAATAAATAAAATAAAACTTTAATGTCATTATTTGTTTTCTTTACCTCTGAAGTTTTCCAGCATTATAGGTGAAATTGTTTGGACAACAACTGGTCTCATAAATTGTTTTAAGTTCCGATCCAATGTGGATATCGGCTGATAATGACACTTTTCTGATGGTGGCTCTGTAAAAATAAAACGATTATTTTACTTTATCTAACAACTAATTATTAAGTATTGATTTATTGTTACAAATAGGATTAGATTAGGAATTGGTGTTCTATCTTTAAAATTCATGTCAATATTATTCAAAGACAAACGCCTGTAGCATTAAATACAGCAAGTCACAACACCTAAAAATCAGTATTTGTTTTATAAAATAAAATGGCATTTGAATATTGTAGAGACCAAGTAAGAAGCCGTACCTATAGAGTCATTAGGCAATCTTTTATAGAGAGAGAGAAACAGGCTAAGTATCAATTTATGTAGATACTATATATAGAAAAGTATCTATACATCTAGAAAAGTAGATAACTTCTAAGAAAACCTTTTATATACCAATCCGACAAGCCACAGTTCAAGGTCTTTTCTTCTCACTGTAAGAGGCCTATCTCTTTCGTAAAATGTTTACTAATTTATGTGAAAAATACAAAAGTTAATTCAACCACCGTTAGGTATAAGTAATTAAAATCTATCATTCATGTCATCCGTTTGCTATATACCAACACCATTTATATTAGTACATTCATAAAGTAATGAGTGTAAACAGAGTACTTAGTAACCAAACCAATAATTAGCAGTCGCAACGGAAGTCGTTTAAATCTCCACACAAAACAAACATCTTCTTGACAATACTCGTAGTTTGACTCTACTTTAAGACTAAAAGGCGTATTATAAATAAGTATAAGTAAAATTTGTCAATCTATAATTGATATTGATGAAATGCTAGCAAGTTGGGTTTAAATCTTGTTTCGCTTACCTGGCAGTGGTGTATGGAATATACTTCTGACGTATGGCGGTGGAACATCATTATTATCAATCATCACTTGCATTCTTATGTCGTTTATTTTTCTTACTTCTTCATATCTCGGCCTCTTGCACCTTTCTATCATAACAATGATGACAGCTACAGTAATAACTGCCATCATGACTCCTCCTGCTATACTTACTACCGAAATTAAGTCAACAGACGATCTTTCAGTACCTTTATCTCCCATAACTGCAGTTATATGTTCAGGTTCTGTCAAAATATGAAATTCTTCATCATCTCCTGGTTCATCAGTTGTAAGTTTAGTAAGACTTTTAGTAACATTAGCCATTTTAAATCCTGTAGTCGTAACCGTTGGAGAATTAGTTGTTTTATATGGTTTTAGTATTGAAGAAGTACTCGATGGATTTTTTATTACGTTATTGCTATTAGCATATTCTATATTTTTTTCTGTCGATATCTTTGTTGTTGTTGAAATCATCAAAGATTTAGTAGTTGGATAAGTAAACAGGTCATTCTGTCTCTGTGTATTTTTTATTGTATTAAAAGAAGTAGTAGCAAAAGTAGAAGTACTCTTGTTAATATCAGTCATCATGCTGTTAGTTCTATTAATATGAGGTATAGGTTTAGTTACTTCCATAGATTTGGTTGATGTACTAGCTTTAGTTGAAGACATTTGTGGTGTTACAGAAGTGCTTGGCAGAAATGTACTATTTGTGACAGGTGATGTTGAAGAAAGTGCTTCTTCCTTATGTGCTTTATTTAACAAAATGGAAGTTTTCATTGTCAAAGCTGGCATTGGTGTTGTAGTAAGTACATTTATAGATTTGTAAGACGTTATATGTGAAGTGTTTTTGTTTGACAAAAATGATGAAGTCATAGCAATCTTTTTATATGTTGAATATGATACTGATGTCGGTATTATAGAAACTATGATAGTCTTTGGAGTGGTGATTGCTGGTGTAAATTCTTTATTATTAGCACTTCTGTACCTTGGAAATTCATGGGACATTTTAATCTTGGTTTCTATTATTGAAGATTCACCTTTTTGAGCTGGACGTATCCATATTTCCTTCGGCTTAAATTTAGCTGTAGTTGGGATAATCCTTATTGGTGATTCTTTTTTTGTGGTCTCCGTTTTGAATATAGTTTCTTTCGTTGAAGGCGGAGATGCTGTGGTTTTTAGCATTTCGTTAGCAATAAATTCTTTAGTGGATTCCTGCTGTGGTGTAACACTTTTTGTAGTTTTTTCTTCAATAGTTACTTTCAATATTTTAGAAGTTTTTAATGTTGTTGAATTCATAATTGTAGTTTGCTTTGACATTTCAGTAGTTGGATTGATCCCATCAACACTAAACGTTGATAATATTGTGTTATTGTACGTTGTAGTTACGATTGATGGTTGCGCTCTGTTCACAGAAGACGTAATACCTTTGTCTACTTTATTGATACTAGGTGATAGAGTTGTGACAGTAATTTTATCGACATCTAAAGCTATGGTTGTTGGACTAGAAGTTGGTACTTTACTAGTCCTTTCTGTAGTTTTTGCTATAGTAACTGCTGCAGTTGTTGAAGAAGATAGAATTGTTGTAGGATTAGTAACAATAGCCCTGTACGGTATTTTTACAGAAGGAGAAGTATTTACAGTACTCGGAGACGTGACTTTAACTGTCATATTATAGCTTATGCTTTTAGTTGTCAGTGTTGTTAGTAATTCTTCTAACGAAGGAGCTGAAGTCGATGGTGCCATGCTTGTATCACAACTGAAAAATAAAAAATATGTTTTCGTGTTTAAGTATAACAATAAGAAGGTACTTCTAACAATCATTATTAGATCAACCAATATTTCTACAGTAAAAAAGTGGCAACCCACCTCTCACCTTGCCATCCGTCCAAACACTCGCATTCACCCGTTTTGGGAGAACAAAATCCATTTTTGCATCGTTTGCATTCATGAATACAGTTAGGGCCCCATTTGTTGTCAGGACAATCTGTAACATTAGGTAAATATTTCAAAATAACAACCCTTTCTTCTGGTCGAGAAGTCTAATTAGGATCACCATTATTCTTTTTTTATATGTGGCCTTATTTTCTTTTCCAGTTTTAAGTACATTTACCTATATTTTGTGGAAAATAAATAAAATATTAATTGTTCTTGATACCTTCTGAGCAGCTTGGTCCTGTCTTTCCTAGAGGACAAATAGGCACACAGGAAACATCCCTCATCTTGTAGCCAGGACAACAGACTGACACCTCTGCTACCCTTTCTTCTGTCTGAAAATGAAGAATACATTTGTAAGGGGTTCACAATTTATATATGTTTAAATAATCCGTCGTAACCTTTTTTGGTTAATACGATCGATTACTGCAGATTAAAGTTTTCTTGTTGGTTTAATACAAATTTACTAGCTCGTTCACGCAAATCTATGTATTTTATAAGTTATTTAAATTAAACTAAAATATTCGGTATTTAAAGGCTTCAATTAAAATCCTGCCCTAACAAATACGAATAAAAAGTTCAATATGTGAACTTGTAGTAATTATAAAAGGAAGCTGGTTCATATAAACCTGCATGTAGGTACGTGTAGATATTTTATAATTATAGTTAAGAATGTAGCTTAGGTTCTGCATTCACCGTGCAATTAACACCTCCTATGCATGTTTCTAGCTTTAATTACTTTTACTATGTCGACTACACGTTACGTTTTCTAGGCCAAGAATAGGAATAAGGAAAGGGATCACGAAAAGAATAAGAAGTAAGTATTGTGTTTTACTATAAATTACGAGGTGGCAACGTGGACAAATATATTTCTTGATAAAACTATGTTTATGCTCAACAGCTACTCAAAACATCTCAGTGCTACAAGATTGGAAACAACGAAAAAAGACCAACGCAATTTATCGCTAATTTATCGCCCTAAAAACCCAGCACACACTGATAGGTCAGTACTTAATAAGTCTTTTAAAAACGAGAATTTTAAACAACATTTAAAATTTTAATTTAATCGCTAACTGCTTAGAATTTCTTTAAAATCTAGATTAAATAAAAACTTATGCCTACGAGAACCTACGATTTGAGAAGAGGTAGGTATTTATGCAGCGTAATTAATCCGAGTGATTGTGCAAATCGATCTAGTTTTTCTCAAGGATAGGCTTAGATAGTAACATGGAACACAGATAGTACAGAAGTCAATCTACAAACAATGTGCGCTCTAGCAATAGGTGGGCATTATGGGGACCACTTAAGGAAAATAAAATATAATTTCAGAATGGTTAGGAACTATTCAAGCCCGAGTGCTGCAAGTCTAAACGATCATCACTATTGTATAAGCCAAAAGACGTCTGATGCTGGCATTGAGCCTACTCCACTGACATTCCGGAATATTTATTAGATCCTCGACCCATAGTGTCGTCTTCCTGGACGCAGTTGCTATTTAAGAATCTTTCAACCTACTCAGCTGTGGGTTCTTTGTGCTATGCAAACATTAATTTTTTTGGGTGTTTTTAATGTAGGTATTAGATTGGTTTCTGAACGTATTTGTTTTGTGACAGTACATAGTTGACATCTTAAGGTTATACTTCTTCACGTTAAAGTATTCCTAGTAAGGTAGTGAGGTGGTTCCTATTTGGTTAATTATATTAATTTTATAGTTCAATCGAATTAGCATTTTTTTCGTATAATTTCTGCATAAGGGATCAAGCAGTATATAGCTTGAACTAACATGAAATAATACCTAAAATCCACTTCATCAAAATAAATTTACTTCAAAGATAATTTAACCAACTTACTTCAAGCCTAGTTAAATCTCTCATTTCGGTATTCCATCTCGAACATCTCGGCGGCATAGAGAAACACCACTCATATGTTCTGACCGACATTGGTGCTCGATACTTTACTCTCTTTGTTATGTTGTACCTGTTAAAACAGTAAAATTTTACTTTACTATAACCTTATTTTATAGGGACCATCGAATTTATGGTCTCGTGTATTTGGGCTAAAAGCTTGTAACGGTTTGCACTTGCAAATAGTAATCAGTCAGTTTACACGCCCCGGATAAGTACTGATCCGCCAAAGTTATGTCGACAGCACGGAGTAAAGCCTACTATCATCATCATCATATCAGCCAATCGACGTCCACTGCTGGACATAGGCCTCCTCCAAGTATTGCCACCTTGTGCGGTCCTGTGCCTTCCCCATCCATCGGCTTCCCGCCGTCCTAACTAGGTCGTCGGTTCACCGTGTGAGGGATCTCATAAAAAAAAACCTACTAAGACTTAGTAGCGTAGTAGTAACTTAGGAATTAGGGAAATGTATACTTAGTATACATTTCCCTAATTCCTAGATTGTGTTCGCTACTTCCATGAGGTTTACTAGGTTTGCTAGTCATATTATTGCCGTGTCGTATTTCAAACCATCTATATATTTGTATGTGTGGTATATACATTACTTTGATATATCTATATAAATCAGGGTGAATAAAATCCAAGCTATTCAGTTTATTTGACTCTTACTTTTGTTTGACCATGCAGACATTGGGTCCGTTGAGACTGGTGACCTCCACTATCACGACTCCGATCACACACATGACCAGCACACACCATGCTTCAGTCTTCACAGTCCTGCTACCGGTAAACGTCATTGTACTATTGGCCTCGATCCATCTTTAGGATTGAAGTCTCATTATTGTATAGTGGAGTTCCCTTAGATGATGATTCTTGGTTCAAATTCACCTGTGTAAAGAAATCATTGTTTAGATGAAATAAAATAGATTTAAAGTCAAAATCAAAATCGCTTTATGTTTGTAGGCTACAAGTAAGTCTTATAAACAGAGATACTCATGTTTTTCAGGAGATGAATACGAAAGAGAATTGACTAATTTTAACCGGCATGATCATGTCAGGACACCCTAGAGGTCCACTTCTAAACATAGGCCTGCTTCAAATATTTTTACCTTTGCCCGTCTTGTGCCTCCCTCACTTTTGGGTTTACTGCAGCCCAAACTAGATCTATCTAGCATGTGAATGTGACCTTGTGTCTTCCAGTACGCGGTCTCCATTACAAAAACTTTCTACCCCAACGGATGTCAGTTTTACGCGCTGAATTTTCGCTGAAAATTCCTTTTGCGACACTGGGTCAAAAAAACGAAAGACACCGCCCAAAAAATAGGTTTCAAATTAAACGCTTGCTTATAAATAGAACCCATACGTGAAGAATGCACCTATTGTTATATTCCGAATCCTTTGCTCTACATAATTAATATTCCTTCCTTATTAGTGGATGTAATAGAAGGCATATTACGAAACTAACTGGTATCACACACTTATTGTTACAATTAGTTCATTTCCCTCCGTCCTGTGGAGTCTGTTGACCTCGATGCGTGTTAGACAAATTATGTGTAGCGTTAATACGAACAGGACGGACATTGGGTGAGAAGGGCTAGTGGGTGATCATTAGTACCCTTTTATAAGTTACTGTAGCAATTTTTTTTTGTGCAGTACAATGTTTGTTTAATCCAGCTTGAAAATTTACAAATGTACATTGCAATATTGACAATTGGACATTAATTAGTAATAACACTTTAATTTACTATTATTTCGTAGGTCATAGTAAAACGAACAACTGTTGTTAAAAATTGTAATCCATAATTTAAATGTTCATCTCCCTTTTTCCACTTCTCTAAGTAGCCGTTAAACCACATAGTTAGAAGTATGCCAAGCCTGCGATTTCCGGTATGTAGTTGGCATTCCACAATGTCCGTTAGCATCGTTGCAATGGGCATGACAGGGTATTGCTTTGCCCACAGCCATTCTGAGAGGCAATCCTATGCACTACTGTTCTCCTTCGTATTTATTCATTTTCAATTTGATCGCTTAGGGTTACTCCTCCACTTAACCTTTTCGGGACGATAATAATTAAATAATAATATTTTTCAAATATTCAGCTGTCGTTTGGCTGAAAGTATTATTTGCAACAATGATTGACACAACGCCATCTAGTCTCATACTAAGCTAAGCGTATACGATGGGTACTAGAAATAGGATAAGTAAACAAGCCTAAACTGTTTTTTATAAATACATTCATTTTCAATTGATAAAATACATATTAACGTTTTGTATTATTTTTGAAGTGGTTTGTTTTTGTTTTTTTTTAATTGGCCTTCCAGAATGACTCTAAGGTGCCTGATGCCCTTTACGTTCCTATTCAATTATTTATTTAAACTTTCCGCTCTATGTGCGTTATTTGAGAATTACTTATGTGTGTTATTATTTTACTTAAAAACTCAAGGTCTGTAAATAAACTATTTCGTAAATATAATATAAAATAAGCATTATTACACAACAAGTAAAGGTCAATGCTAATGGATGAAATTTCGAAAACATTATAAATATGAAAAACAAACACTTCTTAAATAATGTAAGTGTTGCAAAATGCGTTCATTAAAATAATACCTACCACGTGAACTTGGAATACTTAACTAAAATTTTGTTGTTTTAATTTAAAAGTTAATAAGAAAAATGTGATGTTTTCCTACAAAATAAAATGATAATAGGTATATCAAATACCTGACACTTTATTTAAGTTATAAGACTTTGACAAGGTGATAACTTGTTGCATGTATTAGTGAAAATGCCATAACTTAGTACTGCAATAACTAAAATAAATTAGACATCGTAACAATCCCATACTTACAAGATACAAACACCATACTACAGTTAAGAGTATAGTAATTTTTAATTATTAACCTAAAAACTACTGAATCTATTTGAATGAAACTTTACAATAATAAGCTGATACATCATAATTAACATATACCTAAGCTTCAATTTATAAAGATATTGTACTTATTCATGAAACATAGGTACTACTCTACTAAATACAAATCCTGCACAGACCAAGTCCCACAATGTATACGCGTGAACAACCAATGTAAATAGTAGGCAATGTTTATTTGTTTTGTATGTAGGCATCGTGTACGCAGTAGTGTTGGTAGTTTCGCATGCGTGTGCACAATTGGGCAGGATGCGACGATTGGCGCGTCACTACTGTATTATCAGCAGGCGTTGACCCCTTTCTGAATTGTGAATGAACCGCCCGACTCTTACGTTGATTTGTTAAATTGATAGAGATGGACAAAGTGTTGAATATTTCAAGAGCTAAGATACTACTCAAGGAAAGGGACTTGAGTGAGTAGCTTCTTAACGTTATTGGATGCAATTGTTGTCTTATTCATTTTTTTATATTTATGCACTAGCGGATATAATAGCGCAAAGGCGTGAGAGTATGCACTGGGTGGATGAATGGATCATTTATTTATTGCATTTAAAAAAAAACACATATTATACATTGCCTACTGGTCATTGAATACTGGAAAGACGGACACAGAGACAGCTAAAGAATTGAAGAATAAATATTACCTAATAATTTTCATACTTACGATTTCGACAAAGTCGATGAAGGATCATTTTACATTCAACGCAACATCATTATACAAGTACGAAGAAAACCATATACCAGCCATCAACAATGTATTAGTAGACCTTACTTAGCGGGTGCCGTTCATTAGGTCGCGGGTTCGAATTCCACGCAAGATATTGTATTGTTTTTATTACGCAGTTAATGTGACGTAGGCATAAACTATGTCACATATAATTCGTGATCTTTATTCATTTATCAAGTATCTTTTATAATATCATCAATCAATTGCTAACAGTAAATATCTATAATATTTTGTCAGCGAACGTTTACAGTAACTGTTTGATGGGCCCCTCCGCCCAAACAATCGTCTTCCGCTAGTCAAACGGAGTGGCTATAAAAATAAATGGGTACCCCTTTATTCCCAGATAATCCTATAGAAATTTCACTTGCCTCTGGATTGAATGTATAAAGTGTAACATAGAAGATTAAAAAAACTTTGATAGCGCAGAGTGAAATCAAATTAGAACATTATTTGCAAAATTCTCCCACGAGATTAATGGCTATCTAGGTAGCAAGCGGAAAATGTATGCGTCGGATAATTTTTTGTGTGATCCGCAAATTATTGTATTGAGCCAGGGTGTTCTTTATGTCCGTTAAAAGTTTGATCCCTAGTGTTTAAAAAGACTATTAGAATTTTTTAAAAGTAAAATAAAGACTACCAAAAAATATTAAGATTTACGTTAATGTCCAGTCACAAGCAACCAAGTACACAAACTCGAAGCCCCTATGAACAAATTCCGTATATCACGAAGGGTAAACCTTGTGTCAATTAACTGTGAACTTTAACCGCTACTAACTAATCGTTATCATAAAGTATATTATTTACGTGTAGAGTATGCTAAACTCTACATTTTGGATAGAAATATTTTTTGTAGAGTCCTTCCATTTCATCTCTCTTTCTCAAGTAGGCAAATCATCTACGATACTTATTGTACCAGCTATCAGCTTTGTTTTCTTTGAGTTTTCAATCATTGGGCCAGCTTCCAAGCAGTAGCTCACAATCAACATTTAGATGTCCGGCAGGCATTCTATGTATAATATTATGTATGTATTTACAAAAAAAAGTATTTAGGTATGTTTATCTGTTGTCTAGTACCCATAGTCCAAGCTTTGCTTAGTTGGGGACTAGATGGCGTTGTGTAAATGTGTGAGGAATATAATAATGAAACTTTGCATTCTTGCCCAACTTTCAACGATATAATCTTACTAATAATATAAACGCGAAAGTTAGAAAGTATGAATGGATGTTTGTTCTTTTCACGTTATAAAAAAATAAAGATATTGTATTTATAAAATAAATTATTCTAAATGTTAATCCTGCGCAGACGAAGTTGAGAGCACCAGCTAGTTAAGACTAATATTTTTATTTACAGTACAAGTTTAATACAATTTAAAGAATTGTTTAACGAAATGATTAGTTAATTGTATACAAATATATGAGAAGTATCACAAAGGATGTGAACTATTTAGATAGGTTAAACAGTTGCGCAGTTCGTTAGGACGCGTATACAGTATGTTTATAATTTTTTTTTAAATAATTCTCAATTGACCAGACCCTCGTGAGTTAGACCCCCTAGAAGAGATGGTGACCCTTATTCGGTTCAAAGTGTGTAAAAATCCCACGAAACATTGTGCAAAACTTAAACGATAATCTTGAGCACAGAAGTAGTTTATGTTAGTTAACTTCATGTACGTTAAACTCCCCGTGAGGACTAAGTGCTGATGTTGTCTTTTTTAAAATGAAAATATACCTTACTGATTAGATTACATGTTATTATTTCTAGTTGTAATAATATTTGCCCCTGAATACGAGTTAGTATGGTAGATTTTGGACGAACACAAAGTAGTTTTAACGAAAAGTTTCACTAAAGCCCGATTTACACACCGACAAGTGCAGTAGCGAGTTAAGTACTACTTACTACTTAACTCGCTACTGTACTTGTCGATGTGTAAATAGGGCTTTAGCGAATTAACCCTCAATGTCGACGATTTAACCTCACAACGCAATTTCAGGCAAAAATAAGTAGATATGTTTCAACAGGATTTACACATTACAACTAAATGAAATAAACGTATCAAAAGAAAGTGAATGAGTATTTATTCTCATCTTCATTGTGAACCATAATTGTAACTGGCCGGCTGTATGTTATACTCATTAAGCCAATTTAATCTTTTGTGCGTCCACGCGACCTAAATAAATATGTTCGTTGCTTTGTGTATTACATAAAAAAAATAGTAACGGATTAAATGAATGATGAAATAATTTGATTGTGAGTTATTAAAGTGAGCAAAGAATTCCGCCCTTTCGCTCCGGAGAAAGGTTTATGCCCAGGATCCTTGGCGTTCATAATCGCTGGCCTGATCGGGTAGCAGGCTTTAAGCTTGCTAATTCTAAGAGAAGCAGGTGAAAACGGCGTGACGTGTTTACACGCTTTACCCTATAGAAGCGAGGGTTAACCAATTTTTAAGGGTCTCTAGGATTATCCTATCGAGAGCTTACTTGCAGAGACAATCATGATGATTGGGCAGAAAACCCTTTCAGTCGAAAGAAAACAAGAGTAATCCTTAAAATGGGACTGAGACTTAAAGTAACCACTTCAATAAATCCAAGTTATCGTCCAAACCAACTGGAAGGCTCCTTTTAGGCAACTAATTTTATATTATCTCTGAAAGAGAAACCAGTAGTTATGTACAAAAGTTAGGCTTTGTTTTGAAATCCAGAGTAACTTTGTTATCATTATATTTTACTTTAGGTATTTTGCTTTGTGTATAACAGACCATCGAGGCTGCGAATCAATAATTTTTATAGAGATAGCTCTGGGAAAAACAGTCTATTTTAGACATCAGGAAAACCGCAGTAATAAATACTTGTTTAAATCAATTTATATATTTTTATTTTGAAAAATGTATTTATTTATTAATTTACAGGATTTAATTAAATTAACTTACATAGTTTTACACTCTACAAAAAGTTTTAAGAGCTAATATGAGTGCGGACGACACTTTTAACACATTAGCTGTTCTTGTAATAACCAAATTGCATGTCAGCGGAGCCAAGAATAATACTAGCTCTATATAGTTTCCAATATTCTATGAATGAATGAAAAACACTTCTTATTTTAATTTGTTTGTGGTTAGTCAGGTTGTCTGTAGGGAGTAGATACTCCTTCAGGTGTCGTCACTATTTTATTCCTGGTAAATTTTTTATAAGTCGTATTAAAATTATAAATAACAGTTATTTTTAAATTTTGTACAACACATTCATATAATAAATCTATAGCAATATGTTAAAACTATCTAGATATTTGAAAAAGGAATCTTAAAACTTAGCAAGCTTGAGAGATTAATGGAGGAATGAGATTCTTTAAACGTAGTGAGATAATTTATAACTTTCATACTAGTCGATAAGCTTGGGAATTGTGCATGGTGTCATTTATGTGTGCCTTATTTTGGATATAATATTAATTACTTATCTTTGACGACAACATTATGATGATGTAAGTTTCGGACATGATGACGACTGTTTAATTAAAATGTCTCATCTAGAGACAGATGTTATTATTATTGCTGACGTATAAAGTTTAGATATCTTAAAAATAATATGAAATTGCTTTACAATCTTTACAGCGAACGTATCTAAAAGTGTTTTTTTTTTGTATTTTCGACTTTACCAATATTTAAAAAGATTTTGAATTTTTTTATTCATTAAGATAATATTTTGTTACTGTATACATGTAGGTACTTAATATAATTTTTTTCGTAAGTTAGTTATTAATAAAAAAACTTACAAAACAATAAAAGCGTCACACACCACCGGCAAAATTGATTACAAAAAAAAATATTCACTCACTAGTTCACAAAAGTACTAGGATCGCATAAATCACAGAGAGCTATCCCGAGAGCGGCGCACATGTGATGCACAATACAGTTAGGACGCGACTGGGATACTCTAAGGACAGGGAACCACAGATAAAAATACCGATAAGGGTTGTACTGTTCTATTTCGAACAACGGTTTTCGAGTCAACTCAGTTTATGGAAGACTAAGCTAATCTTTTGCTACATACAAAAATAACTTTGAGTGATCTTTTTTGTTTGAAGGACTTCAAAAGAAATAATATTTTAATTTATAAAAATATACTGATTTTTGGGGCGAAAGGGACAGTGTACTAAAGAGCTAATATGTACGAAATATGTTTTAAGTTAGTAAAAATTTCTACTTAAGGAATACGATGATGAGCTATAGGATTTTTTCTTTTAAAAATACACAAAAAGATGAACTCTAAATATATACAATTTTAGTTAAAGGTATGTCTTGCAGTGGGTAAAGATGGTCAGTAAGATGGAAGGAAAGGAAACATTACAGATTGTAGAGATTTGTTACCATTAAGTTGTAGAACAAAATTCCGGCTCATGTGTTTCCTCCATCGTATTATATCTAGTGCTTCAAACGTACCTTAAGAAGTATTCGCTCTAACCGGTATTTGATGACGAGCTAACGTTGAATATACTTCTCACAAAACTCTACACAAATCCGATTGTTCAGTGAAGCAGTTGAGAAAGTTCCTAGATCACTAGAAGAGGCGAGTCCAGCATTAAAGGGCTACTATAGTGATACGTATCGCAGGATACGGATAGATGTATATTTGTACTATTATTGCCATCACAAGCTATAATTTGAAGCATTTATCAAGGTGTTTGCCCCTAGAGACGAAAGCCTCCCGTGAAAGATTGTTGTAGCTTTACACTTCAAACAATCTTGAAAGTTAATTTACCGAATAATTTGCATGAAAAAAATTTTGGATGGAACGTGTAGACTTCACACAGCAAATGAAAAATAAGTTATTTATGTATGTAGCAAGTAAAGTTCATTCCATTTCCTCTACAAAAATGAGTTCCACGTACCAGGAAAACATAATAAATAAAGAAATGTTTTGGCTCCAACCGCTTCCAGATTAAATAACCGAGTAGAGCGAAATGTTGACGGAATACAAACGGATATAAACAAATAAAACATGTGGAACATTTAACAGTACGTATGAGACGACATAAGAAATTTATGATTCTGAATTTGTTATTAAGCACGTGCAGTCCTGGTTCTCCTAATTCAGTAATAATATGGAGGACTGAATAGTATTCTTTCGGGGGATATAATAGGTAAACAAAGTTAACTTATCCCAAACTAGTTTTAACACAGACGTCAAAAATATTAATGGAAAGGAACCGTGGGTCGATTGTAAAGAGGTGATTATTAACAGAGAAATGTATATTTATCTAATCAGGATAAGAAATGCACTTTTCGCGGAATTGAATCCCACGTACTTTTGTGACCACAAATTATTATCCTCAGCCTGGATATTCTTTGTGCCCCTTAATTTCATGTCTGGAAAAGTCCCCACGGCATAGGGTTCGATCAGCAGATGTCTTTTTTTTTTAAAAAAGGACCCACTGCGACTTTTACAGGAGCAGTAGTAGAAGCATTTATGCGATCATAGTCCGCACGTGACCCAGTCTGCCATAGCACCTTAAAACATTTTAAAATTAGTTCTCCAGTTCTTACGTAATAAACATAAAAAAAAACAAATAAATTGAGAACCGCCTCCTCGTTTTGGAGTGGGTTACAAAGAAATCATATTCCGATTAGGCATACGAAATCCCGTAGAGACAAGAAAAAGCCAAGTGAAATGTAAACACAGATCTCAGTCATTTATCATAACTGCGAAGTGGATATCAAAATAACTTATTTATCTGCTGTCCTCAAACCCTTACACTATGAATATCATATTGTCCATGTAATATTCAATCGGTAAGATTTAGGGTCGGAATATCTCTTTCAATTTCTGCAACCCTAATAACGCTCGTAGGTACCTCGCTAAAATTTAATCTAGCGATATTTGCAAGTTTTCGTAAATAACTGGGGCAATGGAATGCGTAGCCGGCAAATTGGCGCCATTTCTATTTTACTTTGGGGTGTGTATCTCCCTTATTTGAGACTTATCTCGTTATTATAGAAAATGTTATAATATTTATATTATACAAGGTGGGCAGATTATCGTCGATCAAACCTAACATGGCTATAGTTGGTAGAGGTGGTGGGAGGTGGAGGGATTAGGAAATTAGGCACAAGGTTGTTTTGATGGAAACATTTAAAGGAGGCGAATGTCGAGTCGAGGACTTCATTTGGCTGATACGGTGATGATGATTAGACACAGCAACTAGTGAATCTAATACAGTTTAGCACTTTAAAATCACGCTCAGAACTGTCGGAGATCCTACGTTTAGTGGAGAAATAACTTGGCCTACAACTACCTCACTCGCCAGATGTGTTGGTATTGGGTTTTGTGTAAATTTTCCTCCTTTGATGGATTGACTGTTAAGTAGAAGACCCTTAGTCACCTTTTACGACATCATCGAAATGAGATGTGTCAATTTATACTTACTTAATCTGTGACTTTACAACATAAAAGACATATTTTTGTATACGCAAATAGAAGAACTATTTTTGGATACACGGGCATTGTAATAGTTTCCGCAAACAACCCTTTTCAAAATATCTGCAGCGATACAATCCCCCCGAAAGGAAAACATGTTTTGTTCATCTATAAAAATTGTACCAGGAGCTCATATCAATAGAGGAGTTCAAAGGCGTGTACAATCGGCGACACAGCGTCGTCGTCGGCCCCTATCTCCTAATGCTTATACACGCTAATGTTGTTATCTACGAGCTACGGGAGGACACTGGGGATGGGACCTTTATTTTGTTGCGAACCCATTAGTGTGCGTTTTAGATAACATTGAAATTCTCCCTGGCGTTTTGTATGAAAATATCAACTTTAAGCGGCAAAAGAAGTGGACGATTTAGGTTATGGCTTAGAAAAATGGCTATGCGGGTAAATGTTATTACAACATCTGTTTTTATTCGCTATGAACATTAATCTAATTTTAATCAAACAATAATTACCTGTAAGTATATTCTTAATTAGCTTTTATTTTGGCTATGAATGTTATTAATGAGAGGTTGGAAGTGCGATGAAGATTTTGGTTTACCATAAACTTTTAAACGTATTGGTTACCTATTTAATTTGTGGATGATGTTTGTAAAAAAGCTATGATGGATGTCACTCTTGTCTAAAAAGCATTTTTTTCATATCTAAAGAGTGTTTGGCTGGCAAGACTATAATTGATGACGGGAAAAATTCCGAATCATTCCTGTCGACTACATCAGCATATTTCTGAAATATTCCGAACTTTGGGAATGTTTCAACTGTGAAAAATAAACATGAAGTTGTAAATTATAATAGGACTTTACCTATGAAATTGCCGTTTTATTTCTGCACCAGTCTTTAGACTCTATATTCTTGTAAGACATATTATATTCATTAAATAATTTTTATTATTTAGGAAATATATGATATTACCATCATCTAAGAAGGCAAAACATAAAGGCTTTTAGCCCCAACTTGAAATTAATATTTTATCAATTTATTTTTGATTTACGTTACTTACAGATTTAGACCTGGTTTCCATTTTAGTAAGCTCTACTAGCGCATTATGTCTAAAGCGGTATTTATCTATTTCAGTGAAATATACCTTAGTCGACTTTTATTTTATGCCACGCGCAGATGGGTGGGTTGGTGACACTGTATATTCTTTATTTTGCCATCACACGAAGGTAATAATCACAAATATCTGAACAAAGTTTAGGTTTGCCACGTATACATAATAAACACCTTATTTATGTAAAACTAACTATAAAAACAAATTAAAAAAATACAACAGTGTTGTTAATATGGCAAGCCAAGTCTTGCTGTGCCGTAAGTGCACAAAGTTATTCATGAATCCTAAAACACCAAGCACACAGAAGCTTTAAGATACATTCAAATTTATCCATCCAGTCGGGACTCAAGGCACGGCATTCCAGCCAATCACGGAACGTCAGAGAACAATGACACGAATGCAAGCGATTTCTAAAGTACCAGGCGAGTAGACGTAGCAAGGAGGTATACAGGCGCCAAATTGACGGGCTGTACACCCTAATGTTTTCTATAGGGGCCGAGCGAACGGCGACGACGACGTAAGGAGGGGATGCACTCTGTTTACTTTGCAGCTTTTATGAGTATTGTTATTTTAACTTAGCAGATAGCTACTTACTTCGTTCAAACTTCGTTACGGAAGTTGTATACGGATTGCTTTTATTGCCAATTTTCGTAACCTGACTTTATTTGAGTTGTTTATTATGCTTTGAAAGTCTAAAGAACATTACAAAATGGCTTAATATGAATATTTTGTAACAAGTTAATCATTACAAATACATAGGTAGGTATAATAAAAACTGCATTATGCTTAGGTTAAATATTAGAATAGCAGTCAGAAAGTTCTATGAGTGCCTACTAAAGTTTCTCTGACTACTTTAACTGTCTTCGTTTAAAATATGGCTACTTATGTAACCTTTTTCTGAAATTGAGGCCCTGTACCGAAATATACGGCAGATAGAGATTGCAGATCTTGACCTGAGCCTCATTTTTCTCTATGTCCGTTTTGATTATAAAAATACACAAATCAACTTACATTGTATTGTGTGTACTTACCTACTTATTTATCTTGGAAATACTTTTATAGTAGACATTGAAGTCTTTGTAAAAATATATTAACTTCCCTAGTTTAATTGCAAACATCCTATCTAAAAGGTTAGCTGAAGCCTTGCAAAACTTTTAGTAGAGCAAAAAGTTTAATTTAATAGATTTTATCTCCTATGAAATCTTTGCCCCTGGTCCTTATAAAACCGTTACACGAACAAAGTAGCAGAAAGTTGGTAATCTGCCAAAATCTTGTAGAACGCTGTGGTTAGGAGTTTTTGTACTTATCGGCTCTTTCAATTTAACCGTTTCGTGCCGTACGGCAGTATTTATAGTGTCGAACGTTCGCCGCACGGCAAGATTTATATGAAAGCAAACGAACGTGAGTTTGCCGTTTGAAAAACGCACGCCATCCGGACGGCAGCCATACGATACGGCACAAAACGGCTAAATTGAAAGATCCCTAATAGAGTAAGCGTTGGTTGGTTGTTAAATTAGAAAGAGTTTAAGCAATAGGGTTGCGTTTAATGGGACTAAAATTCGGTTACTAAAAGAACTTGAGTTTAGTTCGCACTTCGGGTTTTATTTATGCCCTAATGCCCGATTTACACATCGACAAGTACAGTAGCGAGTTAAGTAGTAAGTTGCTGATTAAGTTGATTTAAATAGATCTCCATCCTATTTTTTGGCAAGTTAAGTTGGCGAGACGCGAGAGAGGGGGCTAATTCGTCCTTAACTTGCCAAAATATAGGATGGAGATCTATTTAAATCAACTTAATTTTAAAATACTACTTAACTCGCCACTGTACTTGTCGATGTGTAAATCGGGCATAAGGGTAATGTGCCCTTTGTTTGAATTTAATTACAATTTTTTAAAGCATGAAACCTGACCTGTAAGTACTAAGCGTAAGTAATAAAAGCTATAAAGGCACTTTTAAGCGATGTAATTTTACCCTACTGTACTTAAGGAAACGGTCGTTTCAGTTATGTAGGACGTCTAATATTAAGTTATATTTTAGTACAATTGTATATTTTAGTATTAAAAAATACTATGTTTGGTAACAGGTATACCTATATCTTATCACTTAAACATGACCCATGTCTTGCATTATCGAGGTGGCAGTTTTCTTTCCACAAATCTCTCATTATCTTATCATTTACTACTTTTACTTCATTTATTTATTTCTTTCTCTTTTTCATCATCATATATTATTCTGTCACCGAATTTCTCTCTTGTCTTAAATTCATCATAATAATAACGAGTTAAAGATAGAAAACATTTCTAATAACATGTTCCCCGCACGCACGAGTACGTAACTTACTAGAAAAAACAATTATAAAGATCCTCAATCTAAGGACGTTTAATATAAGATTATTACCAGGAAAACAGATGTTCCAACAAATCTATTACTCCTCGGGAGAAGGCTCAAGGCGTTTTTCCAAGAAATACATTGGGGAAAACACTTGAGGGGTCTCCTAAGAAAACTCTGTGACTATAATAATACGTCTAAGAGTACGCGATTCAGTTTAGATTTGATTTAGAAGTTAATAAACGATTCGGTTCTTTAATTGAATGTAAATATTTTGTTGAAAAGTTTTCACATAATAAATGAATAAATTAAATGCTTTTATGGAAAGTACGTCTATGATACATATACTTAATACGGACTGTTTGTTTTATTAATAAATCCACTTTAGTTCTTGTGCTATTCTTTTGGGAACTTATCAGGAACATTCAGGCTCAAAAAGGGCGGTGTTTTTTGTATACTAATATTTGCTCACGGTTCTTCCCGCGTTGCTGTCGCGTTCGGGATAGACAGTTACCTATTACGTTAAATAAAAGTGCCAGTTACCTTAATGCAAAATTTCATCCCAATCGATACAGCTGTTTAAGCGCGATTAAGTAACAAACACTCATCTATATAGGTTTACAAACTTTAGCGTTTATAATATTAGTAAATAGAAAAGAATAGAATAGTAATACATATTTATTATGCAAATATATGTAAGTATAAAAAACATTAGGTATAGATATTAAAAATAAACGTTGACATTATAATATGCCTTACTTATTAATTGATTCCTTATTACTTTTTTAAAAGATGGCATTGGTAATTCCCTTATGATCTTTGGTAGATTATTTTACGTAAGATTAGTACTAACAAAGTTTTCTAAGCAAGCACAACAAAACTAAACACATACCTACCTACGTTATTTAAGTAAGTTATTACAATATATGGGAAGACAAATTGGTAGAATTGTGACCCTTCAATTAAAATAAGATTATCTTTTGTGTACTGCCCGCATGCACATATCAAAATATGTGATTGGTATCTTTATCCGTCTCTTAACATTATTAACTGTATGGGGTCTGGAACACAGACACAGAGAGTAAACGTTACTATATTGTAATTATGTAAATAGTCTGGATATTTTTTGAATGATTTGTTTTCTTAGGAGACGATAGCATGTTTAATATCATAGCCAATTTCAATAGTTGTGATTACTAGACTTCAATTTTACACATAACGTTGCCAAAAGCTCGTAAGCCAGACGGTGTCTTACTAAAGAGACTTTTTTTTCTTGCAGTAAATGCAATCCTCGCCTTGGGTTCAGCTACTTGATTTTTTTAGACTCCTATTAACCGGTCTACCGACTAAAACTTCCAACTTTTAACTTATTAAGGAGTTTCAAAAACTAAATAACTACTTCCAAGACAGGTTTGTTTCTTTAGGTCTTTTAAAGGGTGTAAAATAAACTGTTCTCAATTTTTATTTTGTTTTTTATTTATCACAATAAAATCTCATGTTAGTTATGCTATTTACAAAATATAATCTTCTTAATCTAAGTATATTTAATTTTAAAATATTAACTCGTTAATGAACCCTGAATCTTATTGCAATGCACAATGAAAATTTAAACAAACTTAACATAATATGAAAGAAAAAAAAAGTGTAACATAATTTAAAATTTAAAATTTACACATTGTTAAAAAAATACAAAAAAATTCTGCATACTAAGTCCTAATAAAAAGCTCTGTGGTAATGTTTACAAGGTTTATTGTAACGTTACTGAACCACACTCAAAGGTGCTATGTTATGATACATAGACGTAACATACATAAACTCACGCCTTATCCCGTCCGGGGTAGGCAGAAACGACAGAACGCCACTTGTCACGATCCTGGCAAACAGATTGGTTATGATACCACAACATTAAAAAACATCTGAGTATATATTAGTTAAAAGTGACACAGTAGGTACTATAGTTCGACTTTTAATTCGACGCATTAAAATAAAGTATTTTAAACTTGACAACATTATTTTTGCGATGATGGCATTAGCTCACGTCAGCTTACTACATAGAACCATAGTTAAATTGCGCGAAAAAGTTAATCATACAGTATTGTCTTGTTTGTTTTAAAAATAAGCATAATCATTATAAGTACTGATCAATGGTTATTTATAATTTACAACAATTTTACAATGGCTTGGTTCATTTCAAAATGTAAAAAAAAGGATACAAAAAAATAAAAAAAAATATTCATCAATTTGCACAGAAGTTTATATGTAATCGACTGTTTATAGTAATTACAACTTATTAATATTTAGATCATCTTAACTTAACTACTAATAAGAATAATTTTACCGCCAACGCATGGCATAAATGGTTGTGAATACAGATAATAAAAGAACTGTGATGAAACTTGTGACGTCATAATGGCGGTATGCTGCGTTGTAGAAGCCTCCGTATACTTGAAGGCCGGCAGTTTCAATACTGAAAATAAAAATAAATGTTATTACATATTTACAATGAATTACGTGTAAATTTAGTACTGGAAGGCACAGAGTGGAAATGTTTGGAGGAGGCCTATGCCCAGCAGTGGGCATCCATTGGCTGATTGGTAAAGTATACAGTCATTAAATTTATTCATTTAGGCTCACGATGAGACGACCCAGTTAGAACGGCGGGAAACAGATGGATGAAGGAGGCACAAGACCGCGTTGTGTGGAAATATTTGGAGAAGGCCTATGTCTATGGATGTATATGTTGAATGTAGAAGGATTGATCTCGCATTAAGATGTTTGCTATTTTAAATGGTAACACTAGTATTAATATAAAACCATCACTTTTATGAGTGGTAGAGTCACGCTGTTTACTGTATGAATGGGCCCACTCGGCCGGGGCAGTACTCATAAAACCAACCTAAACTTGCAGTTTATTTAACTGCTGCTGCAGTTTAGCTCTTACCTGAATTTACAATAATCTCCGTCATAACTCCACCCCAGGTATTCTCCAGTTCTTAGATTTTCACTTCTAAGCCAATCTTCGAGAGGTCTGAAGTAATCTCTCAATGCTTCTCCATTGAGTCTGCCTTCGCCGATGGTTTCTTGTAGAATTTGTGACCAAGGAGCCGACGATCCACGCTCCATTATGCGTCTGGAATAAGATAGAGTTACAAAGTTAGTATTTTTCAGAAAATCGATGTGTACCCATACCTAGTTTGCTCGGTTATCTTACTAAGACATTTTGAACGTAACTGCCAATGGCAAAATCTTTTGAAAGAGCTAAGAAGTGTCATTGCACGATTCTGATTGATTTAAAAACAGCGTGTATTATCATTGCAAAACGCAAATAGCATAATTTATGTTTTCAATAATTGGATCAGGCAGACTGATAAAAAAAAGAAAGATTAATGATAACGAAGATCAAAGATGTGTCATAGTAAAACGTACGTAACTGATGAAATAACAAGAAGAAAATAATATAGGTTACTTTAATTACGTAGAGTAAGGTGTCAATTGTAAGTAACCTGAGTTCCATTACATAATTCGTTACTTTATAACAATGCCGAACTAGGGCTACTACATCTTGTGCAACAGTTAGGCTTAGGCTTCCTACATTGAGATTATGCAGCCTCTTCCGTCATAACAATTATGTCGAATAAGTATTAATAAACCTAAATTTATAATTTCTTATTAATTTGTATATTCCGTGTAATGACGGAGTAAGAATACAATGTCACCTCATCCCATGGGTGTCGTAAAAACCACACTAAGGGAGGACTATCCGTTAACATGATCTTTACGAAATAAAAAGAAGGAAAACTTGAAATTAAACCCTATACCAATCCGTCTGGCCAGCATGGTATTATTAGGCTAAGTATCACTCCGTCATGGGAGGAGGCCCTTCCCTGCAGTGGGACATTAATGGGCTGTTATAACTAGGTATAACTAATTTGTGAAGGTATAAATTACTGCCTCGTTGGCGAAGCAGTCGGTAAATGAGGTAGGGGGCTCGGATCCCATGGGCAATTATTTGTGCCGTCCTCAAACGATAGTCTAGAATTTGATTGTTATTTTGTGTCCTTGTATTTAATGCATGTTTATGTAACAGCAACATTGGCTGGGATCCCAAATGTAAGTTGTATTTTTTCAAAGAATGTGATAAAAAATTATGCGCCCTATGCTCCTTTTCACCAAAGGACATGCTCCCTGCATGCCCTTGCAACAGGACCCTATTAAGAAGACGATGTAGACAACCATATTTATTACATTTTTCTCATTTGCATTGTAAACTCGGGTCTTTATGTCTTAGAACTCCTTTTATGATTAGTTGTTTGATTATAATTATGAAAGTTGTAACCATTCACAATCGGCCTTATAAAACTGTATTATACATTAGTTACTAATAAGGCTAAGCGTCTGTTTATTATGTCAATATTTAAAACAAAGACTATTAATATTGTTTTATAATGTTTGCACGATCGAGTTAATCCTACTGATGTTGATGCGAAAGTCGAGATTTATGTTGTGTGTATGTTTGTTACATCTCACTACTAAATGGCTGGATTCATTTCTATTCAATTTGGTGTTGAGTTAGCTGATGTCGTGGACATAATATAAGTTTTTATTTATTTCAGATGGGAGAACTGATCCGGGTGGTGAAACACCAATGAATGAGGAAAGCACAGAACCGTGTAAGTGGAAACACGAAACAAAGTAAGAAAAATCCCTTGTCAAGCAGTGAACGACTGCTGTAAATGAATAAACTACAGTATCATTTTTCGTTATGAGAATATTTCCAATATCGCGGAATATTCTTTACCTCTATAAATTTTTAAACGAATATGTCCACAGTAAATTGCTTCACCTATAAACCCACTAATTTTGGTGTAGTAATCATACCAATTTACGTTTTTAAGATGTATGAGAAATCATATTTTAGTTATAAAATAACCTGATAGATTCGCAATAAACTTTCATGCAATCTACATAGATTATTTCGAAAATGCAATACAGATTATGAAGTAAGAAATTGGTACATAAATAAATGTAGGCCATAATAATAAGATGAAGTTAAACTTGTCATTAGGATGCAATCTTAATTCCCACCCATCATATTCTAAGCGTCGTGAAAGTAGCTTAACCTAGATACTAGTGTAAACAGTCAATGTGGTTCAATAAGATTCTCACAGTGCAATCGCCGCTATAAAACTGATTTGAATCTGTATTACATAAGTGTCCAGTCTATGGGATAAAGTGTAGACTACACTAGCGGGTGGCTAAAATAGCGCTTTTCTTTTCATTTAATAACTTGGTGTCACGTGCATGTTGTGTGGTGTCTCCGTGTGGTGACGGAGTAAGAATACAATATGTCCCCACCCCATCTCATCCCATGGGTGTCGTAAAAACCAACTAAGGGACTAACCGTAAATATTATCTTTACGAAGTACAAAGAAGGAAAACTTGAAATTAAACACTATACCAATCCGTTTGGCCAGCGTGGTATTAGTAGGCCAAGTATCCCTCCGTCACGGGAGGAGGCCCGTCCCTGCAGTGGGACAACATTAATGGGCTGTTATGATGTACCTCGAAGCAGGGCATGATCCCTAGTGAGGGATTTATCTTAAAAAAAATATGTTTCCCTGTAAGGCCTTTTATGTGGCTAGTATATTGGTCAAATAGTACTACATATTCTAACGCAACGCACTATTATCTTAAAATTCATGTAGTCATAAATAGTTTTAATCGATACGTGATTTGCTTCCACAATGTCTTAGCAGAACATTTGTCAGCATAAAAGCCATTAGATCTAATCCATGCAGAATTTATAGAGTCCTATCATCTCTCTCAGAAAGTATTTCTACGTTTGTTTTAATGTTAAAGCTTTCCCAGAAACTTAGCTGGCTTATTATAACAGGCACATTTCAAGCTTGTAAGTAACCTTAACTCTTTTTTTAATCAACTCTAGTGATTGCGACATGAAATCAATGGAGAGAGACACAAAGAGAATCCAAACTTAATACGAAAATTTGTGGAACACACAACATCTTGAGTGGGGTGGAAATCGTGATCTTGGGCGCGGGATCCGTATACATTACCGAGGCTTCGGTCGCGGTAAATTCGGGGTGGCACTGTTACCCTTTCCTGGACAAAAATACAAGAAAAAAATAAAAGTAGCCTATGTTACTCTCCATCCCTTTAACTATTACACCACCTAAAAAATTACGTCAATTCGTCGCTCCGTTTTGCCGTGAAAGAAAGACAGACAGACACACTTTCTCATTTATAATATTAGTATGGATTAATAAATGGGATAAAGCCTAACAGTGCTTTTTTCAACTGACTCTACCTAGGTATTTCTTGGTAATATTCTGTTGATTTCATTAATTTAATAACTTAGATAATTGGAGTTCTTATTTAAACTGCATCCTTTAATAATTATTAGTTATTATTTCCTCACCTTGATACAAAATACATTGCAACTTAATTATAGATTTATATTTTATAAACATGAACATATTGAAGCAGCCGTCAGTAATATTAAAAGCGTTTTTGAATTAGAATTTGTTAATTAGGCCTAGTACTTAGTTTGAATATTGTACCACATCCTTTTGACGGGATAACGATGTACGAGAGAGGCACAGGATCGCGCAAGGTGGCTAATATTATGATGAAGATGATGATGGAAGAGTGAAACTTTATTGTCACGTAGGTCAGACGGGTTGGAATCGGTAAGACCAATTTAGCGTCTAGTTTTTTTAACATGTTTAAATGATTAAATATGTTTTATTGTCGACCTCTGTGGCGTAGTAGGCTGACCTCTCGGGTTCGATTCTCGCTCATTGCAACCTTTTATAATGAACATGATTGTTTGCATTGGTCTAGGTGTTTTCCATGTATATTAAGTATGTACATATTTACAACAAAAAAAAAGTATTTATGTATGTTTATCAGTTGTCTAGTACCCATAGTACAAGCTCAGCTTAGTTTGGGACTAGATGGCGTTGTGTGAGTGTATGAGGAATATTTAATATTTATTGTCTATCAAGGCGTATTTTAGGCCCACGATACACGAGTCCAGTGCACCGGTTTCACAATCATTCCGACCCATATGCACAGGCTTCCTATACTAAGTCTTTACAATGGTAATTAGGACGGTGGTACAGTCACGACTTTTGATTTCAATTGCCTTGTTTTTACATTTAGTACGATACGGTAGGAAGTTAAGACAGTGTAGTTCGCTTTCGATGTTCATAATAATGCTTTACAATATTGTGAATTTATATTCTAATAAAGCAAATACATGTTTTAATAACTGTATGTCTTACAAACGTTTTGTCGTGGTTCGAATGGATTTGTATAAGATTTTAATCTAAAGTAAGTTTATCTCAATATTTATTCGAATGAAATGAAATGGGATAACTTGTTTAGTGTAATTTAAATATAATATGTATTTTAAACAGCCTAATCCGTACTTATAGATATGTATTTTTAAAGTTTGCGGTGCCAATTAGATTTGTATTCTTCCCTGGAGTGTTATTTGCTACTTGACATAAAATTAAGTTGTTGTGAAGTTTAATTCAAATCCATTCAGTAGTTTTTACGTTAAAGAGTATTAAGCATTCATCCATACTTACTAACTTTCGCGTTTATAATATTCATAGGATGGAGGACTTGTTTCTAGGGCAAACAATTTAGGTATTCGTCAAGTATGTAACTGGTAATACTGCTACTCGTAAACTTTGGACGGATAATTTAATAGATAACATCGTGACTGTTTCATGAAAAGACCAGTTTCAAATGTACTCGTAAGAGAAAGTAGGGTTTATAGTGTGGTGACGAAATAACGGTGACGCAAAAGCACAAGTAAATTATTAGAATTAGGAATTTGCCATTAGTATTTTCATACGAGTACATACGGTTTAATATCTATTTCTTGATTTATCAAGAGTTACAAATGTAATTATAATTTTTATTATTAAAATCTCTCTATTAAATCAGTTTTAGTATAAACGATTATGACAAAGAGAAGAAAATAATTCTAGTTATATTTTTGCCCCATTGGAGAATGCCTATCGTACCTGGAGCGAGGCATTAAAGTTATTTCAGAATCGTGAGGATTGTTCTTTAAAAGACGGTGGGTGAAAAATATTTCAGGTTCTATAATATTAAAAAGTGGATCAATAAAAAAGTAACAGATAAAGTCTATTAATACATTTAGCCAGGCTTCCGTGCAATGCTGGTTCAAGGAGTTTTTAGCCTCTTCAAGATGAACTTCGTTATAATAATTTGGATTAATGAAATATTAGTATTTGCGAAATGATCTCATTTTTAACGTCGATTCTATCAAAATAAAATTCTTTAAATTATTATGTACATTTATAATTATGTCCGTTACTAATTCTTATATGTTTACGCAATAAAATAGTTTTTTTATAATACACTAGTGTTATGAAATATTTTGATGATGCCACTGACCTTGGAAAAGGTCAATAATCGCTTACTAGACAGCCAAATATAGAGATTTAAATAAGTAGATCCATGGGGAATTTTAATTATAATTAAGTTATTAATTTTAAATTAAATTAAAGTTATTTATCCTTATGGCGAGTGATTAACAACAAACATGTTTAGATTTTTTAAATCACAAAATGTTGTAAACAGTGATTAAGTAAAAGCAGCGATCATTAAGAGAAAAAAAACTTGATGCAAAACCCTACCTCTCTCATAATCACATAAGGCGACATTCTTTTAGAGTAAGGCGACACTATAATCAATTATGTAGTAAGACCTCTATTGTAAAATTCATAGGATTAACCTACATTCTACCCTATTACGTTTACCCTAGGTATTACGAGTACGTTTATTCGTCTATCAATCTTCGTAACCTGTTATACTAAAATGCCAGACCAAACTGTTTTCACTTTACAATTTCTGTTGTTTAATAATAATAAGGAACCATTGCATTTTAGAATGTGAATTTATTGAAATGCAGACAAGAGATTTTATGACTGTATTTCTATCTATAATTATGTAAGATTACTTAAATATATTCGTGCTATTCTATTTGGGTTTCCTCCTAGTTCTGTATGAGGATATAACCAAAATAAATTTGTATTAAAAAAATCGACTGCAAAGCAACTTCTTCAACTGGAAGGACGGGCATCCTACATTATGTATGTGGACGGAATATTGGTCCACAGATACCACGCAAAAGGGTTTGGTTCTTGCCATTTTTTCCATCTTTGCTAGGGATATTGACTGTTACATAGAAGACCCTTAGTACTTCCCTTACACTTACTTAGGATGAGATGGGGTGGACACACAAAATCATTCGTCCATCTTTGATTACACAATTTAAAAAAATTGTAATGATACCAAATTTAAAATGCTAGTAAAAGAAATTATTTCCATTGAATACTGCGAAAGACTCGATAGCCTTTATTATTAACAGTCTAATCAATTTAAAAGTAAATTTTATTCAGCACTATATATTAGGGAATAAAATGTCATAATGCGACCCGCATCAACGTCAAGTGGCTACATCCGTGAGGAGGCGTGCAATTGTCTGACCCATGCTTTATTTAATAAAAATACATCTATATCCAACTTTATTGCTATTAAAATAGAGTTGAACATAATACAAAAGCAAACGTCTATTTTTAGATTAATCTATACAGGGGATTTTAAACTTTGTTTACAAGCAGTAAAGATACATTTTAAGTGCATCGGTTTTGTAAAGTTTGTTAATAAAAGAATTTGAACTTTATATTTGGGTTTGAAAGTTGCTTTTGTTATAAACTTGATATTATTAATAAATGTAAAGTAATTTTAATTGATACTTAATTGTGTTTAGTTGCAAGTTGCAACATTTGAAAAGTTATTAATTATAATTTCCCTTACGTTAATTAGGTACTTACTATTTAATCACTATGATTATTATAAGTAAATCGCGAGTTCTTAAAAGTAAGTAATCAAAATCTAAGACACGGGAATTGACCATTATCGCATCTGATGCAAGACACCGAAAGTCAATGAAACAACTTCAACCCGTTGTGATTACATTATCGGTCTGGCATATACTGCTTTACACTACGTTAGAAAGACGCAACATCATACGATGGAGGAAATAATTATATGAACTTCCAAGTAGTGTTCTGTTACTTGTAGGTTGTACTTTCAAGCTCTCTTTTTTCAAAATCTAAAAGATCTATTTTGATCGAGTTCCCTTTAACGCAAGATGCCAATGTAATGCTATTGCCTATAAATAAGATTTGCCTTAAGTGAGAAATGCCGATGAAGCTGCATGTCTGAAATGTGAAGTTGACAAAGCAGCACATTGCCTAAAGTCGAAGAAGCAAAATATCAAAGTGGTTACATGCCCCTTAAGGAGTTAGGTATCTATCAACCAGATTAACAACAAACTATTTTTTTTTGTTTAACAGAATATATTATAGACTAGCTGTGCCCGCGACTTCGTTCGCGTGGTGGATGTTATTTACTTCGCAATTCAATTTTATACAGATATATCGTTTTTAAAACTTCATCATAACAGCCCATTAATGCTGCATCACTGCAAGGACGGGCCTCCTCTCGTGACGGAGGGATACTTGGCCTACTAATACCACGCTGGCCAGTCGGATTGGTATAGGGTTTGATTTCAAGTTTTCCTTCATTTTTATTTCGTAAAGATAATATTCACGGATAATCCATTAGTCGGTTTTTACGACACCCATGGGATGAGATGAGGTAGTGACATATTGTATTCTTACTCTGTCACCACACGGAGAACCACACGCAACATCATACGATGGAGGAAATACATGAACTTCCAAGTAGTGTTCTGTTACTTGTAGGTTGTACTTTGAAGCTCTCTCATTTTTTTTAAATGTAAAAGATATATGTATATTGATCGAGTTTTCTTAAACGCAAGATGCCAATGAAGTGCTATTGCCTAAAAATAAGATTTGTCTAAAAAGATGTTTGCCTTAAGTGAGAAATGCCGATGAAGCTGCTTGTCTTAATGCCCATTAAGGAGTTGTCTATTAAACAACTAGATTACAAACTATTTTTTTTTGAGTTTATCAGAATATATTATAGAGTAGGTATACTTACGTCAAAAGTCTTCCTGCTTCAGGGTTCCTGTATATGTCACATTTGTGCAGAGGTCTGGAGGGATCGCCAGGTATGAACTGACCAGTTCTCTCACATAACGCACGGTATATCTGGAACTGTAGTATGGTGCTCACGAAGTATCTGAGGACAAGAATTTTGTTATTAAAAACAGATTTTAACAAAAAACGTTGATATGCGCAATTAAACTTAGCTGACCGCGGAGATGTTATTTTTGGAACTAAATGGCGAGGAGCATGGTCAGTGTATCCGTGTGGTGACGGAGTAAGAATACAATATGTCACCACCCCATCTCATCCCATGGGTGTCGTAAAAACCGGCTAAGGGACTAAAAAAAGAAGGAAACTTTGAAATTAATCCAATCCGTCTGGCCAGCGTGGTATTAGTAGGCTAAGTATCCCTCCGTCACGGGAGGAGGTCCCTGCAGTAGGACATTAGTGGGCTGTTATGATGGTCAGTGGGAGAGTACATACGCAAACTATTCTGAAAGTTAACTTCAAGCCGGTATCCATGTACAGTCGGGGTATTTGCCGCTCGACCACCCTTAGGCGAGAATCGCTTGGCACGCGGCGCATGCGATACGTGGGCGTGCCACGTACCGTACATGCAGACTTGAGCAGATATGCAGATAATATATTTACACAATACAATGATGTATGTAAATAAAACGCGGAAAGTAAAGTACCGTGTATTATAGTGCGTGTTATACTCACTTTAACTACTACACTATTAATACCTTTGTTCAGCGATGTGAATTTATGATTTATTAATCATAATTAAATTTTTGACGGCCTCTGTGGCGCGATGGAGAAGTGGTTGTACAACATGACTGCTACGCAGAGGTCTCGGGTTCGATTCCCGGTCAATGCAAATATTTGTGTGCATGAACATTATTATTTGCATTGGTCTGAGTGTTTCTATGTATAATATGTATGAATTTACTTAATGAATTTATTTAATATCCGTTGTTCTGTTACCTATAACATAAGCAGGTTAAGCCTAGCTTACTTTGGGAACATATGGCGCTGTGTAGAGATGTCCGTGAATATTTATAATAGCATCATCAATTATTGAAAGTACGTTTATTTGTGTATGCTTAAAATTAAACAAATTCTCTCTTTGATTATCACTAACTTTTTGAACGCCGTTTATAGTGAGCATCAAGATGGCGGGATCAAATCTCCAATTCAAAATATAGCACCTGAAGGCTTTTGTACTACATATGTACTAATTGTACCCTAAAGCACACATTTGTACCTCTTAGGGTTAAGGTAGTATGCCTAAACTTACCTGGACCCGCTACTTTGATGTCAAAGTGGCTGGACCTTCTGCAGTGCTGCTCAGAGACTGGAAATTCACACACGAAGGATTAGTACTGTATATGTACATATATGTACTCAATTTCCAATACAATTGTAAGTGCCAAATAAAAGTTATGCGATTTAAACATTGGTCCCGCCACTTTGTTATTCTATGTTATAGCTGAAAACATATGAAAATCGTTAGATCTTGAGTAAAATCAAATGTGTTTGTTTAGTACGACCTAAGTACAAACACATATATAATTTTCATATGTATAATATAAGTACTTTAAAAGTTATCTATCTTTCATCGTTATATTTGAAATGAACACTTTTATGCAGAAATGAAACAACAAAAATATTATTATGTATTTATATTATCTAACTTCAATTATAACTGCTACTTTTTGTGTTATAATGATTAAACTAACTTAAATGTAAAAATAAAGTTTAATAAGACTTATTATTGTACATATATTAAGCAATTAGGCACTATGTATGTTGGACTCTTCGTAACTTTCGTCTTTAAGTCATCGTAACACTCCCAGTTACCAATTAAACGAGAAATATGAGCACGATAATGCCCGATGCCGCTAGATGTAGGAGGAGCTATGAACTCTATTACAGATAAAATAGTATAGTATTTTCCCTTTAAGTTAATTTTTCTCGGAATTTCAAATATGTTTGTTTTTTTCAAATCGTTAAGTCCAAAAAATATAGTAGATGATAGTGAGTAAGATATTGTTTTACTTCCATTACATCCTGAGACACGGCATGATAATATTTGATTTTGAATCATTTCTTCAGCTGATTTTTAAGATTTGGAAAAAAAATAACATAAAAAAAATTAAATTGTTTTATAATATTAGTGCATAAACCTCTCCAATTCTATGAAAATAACGAGATTCGGAAATAAAATAACGATGAATGAAAGATATTTTTAAAGTACTTAGATTATACATATGAAATTTATATATGTTTTTGTACTCAGGTCGTACTAAACATACACATTTGATTTTACTCAAGATCTAACGATTTTCATATGTTTTCAGCTATAACATAAAACATCAAAGTGGCGGGACCAATGTTTAAATCGCATAACTTTTATTTGGCACTTACAATTGTATTGGAAATTGAGTACATATATGTACATATACAGTACTAAACCTTCGTGTGTGAATTTCCAGTCTCTGAGCAGCGCTGCAGAAGGTCCAGCCACTTTGACATCAAAGTAGCGGGTCCAGGTAAGTTTAGGCATACTACCTTAACCCTAAGAGGTACAAATGTGTGCTTTAGGGTACAATTAGTACATATGTAGTACAAAAGCCTTCAGGTGCTATATTTTGAATTGGAGACTTGATCCCGCCATCTTGATGCTCACCGTTTATAGACCTATGGACGTCAAATCAAAAACAGCTGCCGACGACGCCGACGCCACTAACGGCATGTCACGTCATAAATACTATTGTTTACATAGGAAATTATAGGTATGCTATGTTTAACCGTGATCGCTTCTTCTGAAATCTTTTTGTTTGTACGTAATAAAGTTTGACTTAGTAAAAGTATTTTTTTTTATTAGGAGTGTGCTCAAATAATACACGGTAATTTAACACGGTACTAGCTTTTTGCATGACTCTAATTGGAAACCAAAAGAACAGGCTTACATTTCAGAGGAAGTAAGATTCAAAATAACGACGTATCGTTGAAACCCCGACACCTAAGTAATTTAGTTACAACAGTTTAAATACTTAAATTCACACGGGAATAGTACACACAGCAACACATCAAGTTAAACATTTTCATTTGAAATTGTGTCTTATTTCAAGGTATTAAGGTACATGAGTGTCTAGCTTGATTAGTTGCTGCGTGTACATTGTAATACACATAGAGTTACGCAATTCTCTTTGATTAAGTATTTGGAGCCGCCGGTTGTTGAGTAGATTGGTAGAAATTATTAGGGTTATATTTAAGTACTTAAGGAAGCAATACCTTACATTCATTGATATGAACCAAAGTTTTAAATGAGGGTTTTCGTAATATTTATTTATTACATCCTTATTTTGTAACATACAAGAAATGGGTTTTAAGGTTTACAAAGTTTCGTAAAGCGACGGATTAAAGTACCTTCATGATACCTTTCCATGTAAAATGTATCTTAATATCCAACTGCAATACTACTAGTATTGTGTCTTTTAGATAATTATCTTTTTTAAAGATCTCAATACAATTTAATGTAATTTTTGGTGCTTGCCATTCTTGAACTCTATTGGATGCTTTCTTAACATCAGGCACTATAGAGTCATTTTGGTAGGCCAATTTAAAAAAAGAGAAAAAAAATTATTGTCTTTATTCAAAATAGTACAATCTTATTCTATCTTATTGACGTCAACTAATACTACTTAATCTAAGTTTCTTCGTCTCTTATAATAGGGATACTAATATTAGGAAAAATAAATATATAATTATTACGAAAAAGCTAGTACTCTCATGTACTAGCTTTCAATTCTATTACAAGACTATCAGCGTTCACGTCCTCTTTCCTACCAGTTTTTACTAACAAATATACAGATAAGATCATTTATTTCAACTAAACGATACGAATATCCGTCGATCCGTAAACGAGCTATTGACATTGTAATAATTTTGCGTTACAATTCCTCACTTAATATAACTTTAATTAGCGTCCGACATAATTCTGGTTCACTTAGTGCGTGCGTTGGGAAACTGGCACAGATCGTCTTTTGTAATGAACATTTTATGGTCACTATGCTCGCATGTCTATATTATTTAAGGAATTTCGTTGTCCGTTGTGTTTGTACAAGGTTTATGTAACTTATAGTTCTTCATTACAATTTTACAATTTTGCTTCAAAGGTTTATTTTAATCAACAGTTTCCTTCATCCGGGGGTTCGGGATTGACTCTAATCTTCTCAGCTTTGTATGACACACTTGAGCAATGGTTTACCTAAACTACGTTTAAAAAACGTGTTAGAGATTTGATATGATGTTTATTGAATGCCCTTCTGTCTATTATTACAACAACCATGCGATACAGTATAGGGCTGATGGATGATAGCTGATAAAATGTTTACCAACAACCATCATAACAGCCCATTAATGTCCCACTGCAGGGACGGGCCTCCTCCCGTGACGGAGAGATACTTGGCCTACTAATACCACGCTGGCCAGACGGATTAGTATAGGGTTTAATTTCAAGTTTTCCTTCTTTTTATTTCGTAAAGATAGTATTCACGGATAGTCCCTTAGTCGGTTCTTACGACACCCATGGGATGAGGTTTTCCAACAACGACGAAAAATAAATAAATGAGATCGTTTTTTGATTTTCCAAAGATGTGATTTATGATATACTCCGTTATTATATTGAATCCTTTAGAGTCTCGGTCTGATGACAATTGTAATTATTCATATATTTGTATAATTAAATATTTAAGTAATATAAATATAGATCAAGGTGAAGAAAATAATAACTGGTAATTATTAAATGATGCAGTTAAAATAAGAACAACGATTATCAAAGTTATTCAATTAATCGATTACAAAGTATCAAATCAATTGAATAAAACCGTGAAATACCAATATAATGATTCAATTAGATGTAACATAGATACAGAATATGAAACGAAAGAATTTACTGCTGTACAAGAACTGTAATGCAGTAGGAGGTACACGAGGTCGCCGCTTCGAATAGCACGCTAGATAATTATTGTCTTAAGCATAGTTGTACTCTGTGTTAGATAAGTAGATGTTTGTAAAAGTCCCTGCGAGACTTAGCATGGTCCCTAGTGCGGAAGATGTCTTTAAAAATAAAAAAAGGGAATAAAAAGACGATTGGCTGGGAAGTTTGGTCTAAACATCGTTATGATTACATGATGCAAGCATGATGAATCTCCCTAGATTTACCCCTCATACGGTGAACAGACAATCTGGTTAGGGCAGCGGCAAGCCGATGGATGAGGGAGGCATAAGACCGCATAAAGTGGAAGTGTTTGCAGGAAGCCTTTGTCCAACAGTGATGATGTAGATGATCTTATTTATATAGTTTTCGTAACATTAATGTATAAATATTACATGATAAAAACCTCAATCATCTGTAACACGTAGTATACATAATAGTCAATCAATCACCACAAATTATCCAACATTAAGTAATGATAGAGAGGTTCTGAGTTATTGATACATTAATACGCACTATGTGATGTAACACGCAGCTGCAATGTTTATATTTTGTTCAGGGTTTTTTTTGTATGAAAAGTTTCGACGACTTCTGTGGCGCAGTCGGTAAGTATGACTGCTACGCAGAGGTCTCGGCTTCGATTCCCGCTCAATGCAAATCTCTGTGTGCATGAACATGATTGTTTGCATTGGTCTAAATGTTTTTCTATGTATAATATGTATGTATTTACAAAAAAAAGTATTTAAGTATGTTTTTCCGTTGTCTAGTACCTAATCCTAGTACAAGCTATGCTTAGTTTGGGACTAGGTGGCTATGTGTGAATGTGTGAGGATTATTTATTTATACATTATAAAATGACACTGTGTCAGTCGTAAAGACTTGGGCGATACTTAGGGCAGGAGATGGAATGAAGACATTTAGTAATCCCTAGGGCTCATCTTTCATCCCCAAAATAGTAAATATATTAGGAAGATATCAAAATGATATTTCGTATTTTCGTTATTACGTAGAGTTTCAAATACACTACAGTAATTAGTGGACAATAACATAATTAATAGCAACAATTTAATAACTAGTCTAATGGAAAAATAACAACACCTAGATTCACCGCCTATTGAATATTTAGGTAACCTATCAATAAACACAGAATGTACAACAATTACTTTTAATTTACTTAAACACGCAAGATATTACAAAATTTTGTATTATCCATCAATCAAATATGTTCTACATTCATTTGTATGATTGAAGTCATGTGATATCTATACCTAGAGGACGGTACGTTTGTTGAAACTACAGAGTTTGTGAGAAATATTTATGCAGAAAGAAGAAGAAAACAGTTTTTTTAGGCACCATTCCAGTTTAGACAATCCCACTAAACTGCAAAGCGGCTAGCGACATACATTAAAAAAAAGATAGATAAGAGAACTCAAACATAATACATACACACAACACACACACGCGCGCGCGTAATAACACTCCTGATTTTGGAATTAAGTATGTTACAATGTTGTAATTGTAACTTTATTGAAACGTCGAAATCAAATACTAAAACATTTGCATTACAAAACACCAGAAGACGCTGTTTGGGTGGTCGAGCAAGCATTAATAAAAAAAGCAAGGTATCCATATTAATTTATTTTCTACTGTAATGAGTACTGTTCTACTGAAATAAATTCTAAGGTAATGTGTTGATGAAAATTATCCTATTTATAAAATAAACGTTAACTTAAAACCTTCGTAAAGTAATATAAATGCCAGGTTAACATTAGAACGTAATAGACACAGGTAATAGTATTATATACGAAATGATTTCCTTATTAGTAATCTACGCCGTGGTTCTATTAAAGTATACAAACAAACAACATCTTTACGCTGAACACTATGTTTAGACTGCTTTGGTGGCGAGGTGGTCGTGTTATGCGGTTACCGTAAGGTCGCTGGTACGATTCCCACGCAACATAATTATAGGTGTATACAACATATTCTCCGTGTGGTGACGGAGTAAGAATACAATATGTCACCACCCCATCTCATCCCATGGGTGTCGTAAAAACCGACTGAGGGACTATCATCTTAATGAAAAAAAAAAGAATTAAAACTTGAAATTAAACCCTGTACCAATCCGTCTGGCAAGCGTGATATTAGTAGGCCAAACATCCCTCCGTCACAGAAGGAGGCCCGTTCCTGCAGTGGGGCATTGATGGGCTGTTATGATTATTATAGGATATTGATAGGGACATTAGAAGGCTGGCAAGAGATTTCCCATATTATCCTCTTTAATTTTTCAAAATACTATTAAGCACGGAAAAACTGGGGCAAAATTCACTAGTACTTGCCTAGTGAATTTTGCCCCAGTTTTGATTGTAAGGTATAAGCTAAAAAGCAGTTTACATGTATATCAGTTTTTAAGTCGTAATAGATCAGGGTGTGTTAAAGTTATGTAGAGTCGGATGCCATAGACGGTAAATGTGTTAAACATACGATTAGTACACATAACAGTGACTTAACAAATTACTTGAATGATTCATTACAACCCATAAGTATTACTAATGTTAGGGATACATAATTAAGGTGATTAGCCTAGTAAAATATGTTAAACAGAGTTTTTTTTCGCATTTTCCTTTTAATTGGAGTCAGTGTGTCTGCCAAGACAGTTTTATACTTAACTGATTTGGCATACTTTTTATATGCTAAGTAGGCTGTGACTTCTAGCTACCAGACTTAATTAAAAAAAATTTTAAATCTGAAAATCACTCGTGACTTAAAAAGTGTTACCTTTATTTCCTGTGTAATGAAAATGTTTTATGCATATTGCCAGCTAGCTGGCGCTAGTGCCAAGTCAAGTTATTTTATGGCTGTCACGTTAATGCTCCCTAACTAAGGCGTTATTTAATTGCATTGTCCTTGGTAGCCAGACTAGAGCAAAAACATCGGGAGTTTTATATCACCGTTTATTTATCATTGTTATGTTTATCATCAAAATCCCAGGGTAATAAAAAGGTTGTTAAAAAGAATTCTCAAGAACCGTTTTATTCTTAATCCCTTACTAAACAAACACAGGTAAGTACAAATACAGTGACCCAATAACAGTGTTATCTTAATTTCCTACCGCATTATTTCGGCGGCATCCCACATCACATAGAAAGAATAAGGAAGCATACATTTAGAGTCAAGTAAACCGTTCTAATTAAATGTTACGTCTTTGATTTGTTGGGATGTCAGGTGAGAATGTGGTTGTACCGGCGTACAGAATAGGTTACGTTTACGTGTAGTAGATATTACCTAATAGGGAAATGTACTTATGTGTTAAATACAAGGGAAATAGGCACGGCACGAACGTGATAAATGTTCATACCGTTGATTTAGAACTGTGGTACATGGGCGAGATACTAGTGCTACCTAATTTGTTCGATGGTAATAAGGATCAGTTTTGTTTTACGCAGTAAACGATAAGTTGCTGCCAGACGTTTACCTAACATGTTATTTTGGAAATACTAAATAGGTAGTTACTTTTAGTCTTGATGTAAAAAATAATGGCAATACCAAAACTCTTAATTATTTCATATCATTTACAAATTAATTAAATTACTTACGATTCAATATTTCCGTTCAATCGTTTAAATAATAAAACAGCAAAGACTCGTTTAATGAGTCACTTTCATACATACTTTGCTTTTCTGTATTCATGCCTACTTAGTTGATCTTTATCAGTTGTCTTTACAATGTGTAATCAGAACGCTGCGCTGTACGCGTAAAACAATTTAGATTTATATTGTAATGTTATAAATAATTCAGCATGTTTCGAACAGCGTTTATAGTATCTACGCTTGTAAAAAAAATGGTTTTACGATTTAGACGAGTAAAAGTTCTCTTATAAATTCATGGCATAACTCTTCAGTCTATAAATAAAATAAGATAATTTAATTTATTTCTACGGTTCATTACATATTTTTGAACAGTATTTTATTCTAAATAATGTGCGGCTAGTACTTAATTTAGAAAATACCTGTGCTCAGCTATTTAAGTATCAGAAAAATACTTATAGCACAGTATGTGAAAAATAGCCTCCAGCCTTTTTTTTGCGGTTCTCTCGTCCCTGTAGTAAGGAAAGGTAGGCGAGTGGTATCCTAAAGCCATTGCTTCACGGCATGTTGTTGTTGTTCTATGAAAAATCTTATAAAAGACCTTGTCATTAATCTGTATTAGTTCACTGTATAAAATAAACATGTATCATTTTAATATTTATGTTAAAAGTTATAATTTATGTCATTTAATCATAATTTTACATTTTTATATGCAAGTTGTTTACATGTTCGAACTACATGTAAAATATAGATAGTCATTTCGTAATAGACACATCAGTCAATCATTAATTATTATCCACTTAATATACGTCTTGTCTACTCTATATAGATGAAGGTTTGATCAGAAGGTTTGAAGGTAAATGGAGAGTGCTTTGAATCCATCCATCCATCCATATCAGCCTATGGACGTCCACTGCTGGACATAGGCCTCCTCCAAAAGCTTCCACTCTGCGCGGACTTGTGCCTCCCTCATCCATCGGCTTTAAATAGATCTCTTAAAGAATCAATTTACGAAATTGTTCGAAGTAGAACAGGAGTTTTGAGTCTAGTTTTAGAGTACTAAGTATAAGCCTGTAATAATGCATGTAGCGTTGGCAGACCTCTCTCATGCTCATGAATACAGAGATGGACCCCAGAGGCAAAGAATTGCACAAAGTGAAGTTTGCACCTATGAGAAGAAGCCACACCCGGCTCAATAAACATCTACCTATACCTACTACCTGCCAGTACTACCAGCCTGCAGGGGTTAATTAAAGATATTTATTTATTTGGAAGACCAACAGCTGTATGACAATATGATTAGAAGAATTAAGAAATATAGAGCCAATTATAGGTCACAAATAGCAACAAGGGTACATGGACAAAAAGTTACATACAGAAAATTAAACACACAAAAGAAAAATAAAACTGATATTAAACATAATATTATGAGATACAACCAACCATACAAATGAGAGGAAAGGAAAAATAGGATAGATAATGATAATAATATCAGAGAGGATTTTAACCTGACTGAGTAAACAGCCGCCTATATGCCAATGATTACATGATTATACATTAAAAAGGTAAATAAAGCCGATCGTGCTTACACTAACAAGGCATGAAATCTAATTAATGCAACATAATATATTCAGACTTGTCAATTTTACCTAGTTTTGAATGACTGGAGGCGTTGTTCGACTTTCTTGAATAAAATGTGGAATTATTGCGCAAACTTGCAATTTAATGTATGAGTGTGGTTATAAACTTCTTTTCAAAAAAAAAAAAGATAGATATTACCTGTCTCTGTATAGTAGGAGACAAATAGCATCATCGCTGTCATACATTTTTAAAATGACAGCCAATCCATTGGTTACATTAGATTGTAAGTTGACTGCTCCTATAGAGCAACCCTTAGCTTTTAATCAGACTGCTTCTATAGAGCAACCCCTAGTATTTAAGTTGACCGCTCCTATAGAGCAAACCCTAGCTTGTAAGTTAGTAGCTCCTATGGAGCCCACCTTAGATTGTAAGTTGACTGCTCCTATAGAGCAAACCCTAGATATTAAGTTGACTGCTCCTATAGAGCAAACCCTAGCTTGTAAGTTAGTAGCTCCTATGGAGCCCACCCTAGATTTTAAGTTGACTGCTCCTATAGAGCAATCCCTAGATTATAAGATTACAACTACACAACAAAAGGATTTAAACTAAACAGTGAGACAAAAGAGTATACCTCTTGCTCACCTCTAGGTAATGCAAAGAATGTCAATCAATTAAATCTGGTTCATCAAAACATTCAGGGCATGTTAGGTAAAACATTAGAAATCGAGTTATTTATTAATAGTAACAACATTGACATCCTTTGTATTACTGAGCATTGGTTAAGAAGTGGCCAATACATGTTTAATTTTGATAATCACCAGATAGGCAGTTCATTCAACAGAGAGCATGCAATACGAGGTGGCTCATTGATAATTTTGAACAAAAAATTTAAATATAAAGAACGACTTGATATTGTTAATCTCTCGGTTGAACGTTCTGTTGAGATAGCCTGTGTAGAGTTGAAGCATTTTATTGTATTAAGTGTGTACAGACCCCCTTCGGGTATGTATGATTGCTTTGAGAGAGTTATGGAGGATGTCTTAGATAAGGTAACCAAGTCTAAAAAATATGTAATGGTTTGTGGGGATTTTAATATTGATTTACTGGTAACAGGGAATGAAACCCCAGAAAGGGTATCTAAATACTTAGCTCTTTTTCAATCTTTTAATCTGAAAAATGTATTTTTGGAGCCCACTCGTATAACTGAAACAACAGCAAGATGTATTGATAATGTATTTATTAATTTTCTAATTACTGATAAATTAATAATTAATAAGCTTCAGTCAGACCACACTGGTCAGCAAATTACATTTTTAAATAGAAGGGAACAAAATGTATCTAAGTACATTGTTGTTATACCTAAAACTGCGCATAGAATTGAATGTTTTAAAAACAAAATTGAGTTAGCCTTTAGTTCCACACCAATTATCAGTGCGGATGATAGTGTAAACACTTTATTTGATAATTTTTTTACTACTTATTGTAATGTGTTTAAATCAGTTTTTATTCCAAAAACAATATTAATTAAAGGCAACGCCACATTCAGTGAATGGGCAACAGTAGGATTACATAAGAGTAGAATACGGCTTTATGAACTTTATGAAGAAAGGAACTATAATTTTAGTGATACATTTCAGAGTTATGTTAAAAATTATTCAAAATTATTTAGGAAGCTTTGTAAGGTAGCTAAATCACGTTTTCTGAGTTCAAGAATTAAAAACAGTAATGATAAGATTAAGACCATATGGAATATTATCAATAGTGAGACAGGCAAAGTAGTCAACCGCGACATTGAGTACAACTTAAACATCAATAACTCAACAATCACATCAGATGTAGAAGTCGCCACTGCTTTTGAACAATTTTTCACAGATATTCCAATTACTACTACTCAATCTTTGAACTCTTCACCTATAAACGCAGAATTAATTTTAAAGGATAACGTACCGATTTTCAACAATGATTTTGAATTTGAACATGTTACTCCTTTTGATATAATTAAAGCTTTTAATACCATTAATGTAAAAAAGACAGCAGATTTATGGGATAATTCTGTAGTTATTACTAAGCATATTATTTACTCAGTTGCAACGCATTTAGCTCTTATATTTAATTATTCGATAGATAGTGGTGTGTTTCCTGATTTAATGAAATCCAGCAAAATTGTTCCTTTATATAAATCTGGCTGTACATCAGACCCAACTAACTTTAGACCGATTTCAGTACTGCCAACTTTCAGTAAAATTTTTGAAAAACTTATTGCAGACCAACTGCAAACATATTTAAATAGATACAGAATTTTACATATTAAACAATTTGGTTTTACAAGGGGTCGCTCCACAACCGATGCTGGTGTGGAGCTTGTAAAACATATATATGACGCCTGGGAGAAGTCTTACGATGCTTTAGGTATTTTCTGTGACTTGTCCAAGGCTTTCGACTGTGTCGATCATGATACACTTTTACGGAAACTACATCACTATGGTTTAGGTAAACTTGGATTAGATCTTTTCACGTCTTACTTAAATAACAGAATACAAAGAGTTAATATTAATGGAAAATTATCTCCAGGATCTGTCGTAAAAATGGGCGTTCCGCAAGGTTCCATACTTGGACCCCTTTTGTTTCTCATCTATATAAATGATTTACCACATCTAGTTAAAGATCAACATGAGATAGTTTTGTTTGCCGATGACACTTCGCTTTTATTTAAAGTGAAACGACAACAGACTAGCACTGACGAAGTGAACTTGGCTATCTCTAAAGTTGTTCGTTGGTTTGACATTAATAACTTGCTCCTTAATAGCCGCAAAACCAAATGTGTTAGATTTATAACGCCGAATGTACAAGAAGTAAAATCCACAATAAGAGTTAAGGAGGATCAGGTAGACCTTGTGGACACTACAAAATTTCTTGGTATAACACTAGACTCTAAGCTTCAGTGGGGCCCACATGTTAGGACATTGGTAAAGAGACTAAGTTCTGCAGCTTATGCCGTTAGGAAAATTCGAGAACTGACAGACATAGAAACTGCTAGATTAGTATATTTTAGTTATTTTCACAGCATAATGTCATACGGTATTTTACTATGGGGACATGCTGCCGACATTCATTCTATCTTTGTGCTGCAGAAGAGAGCTATTCGTGCAATTTATAATTTAGGTAGGAGACAATCACTTCAAGAAAAATTTAAAGAAATCAATATATTAACTGTAGAAAGTCAATACATTTATGAAAACATAATTTATGTTCATAAAAATAAAGACCAATTTGTCAAAAGAAGTGATGTCCATAGTATAAATACTAGAAATAAAGATAGACTTATTCATCCGTATTCTAGACTCCAAAAAATACATAGTTCATTTCAGGGTCAATGTGTCCGATTTTATAATAAAATTCCGAAAGATATTCAAGATCTAAGTTTTAATAAATTTAAGAATGTAGTCAAACAAAAACTTATCGTAAAGGGATATTATACTATCCTAGACTACACGAAAGACAAAAAGGCTTGGGATTAACTGCTTCTGTTCCCCAGGCTGTCTCAAATAATGCAAGTTTATGCACTTTTTTTTATTTATGTGTGCTACTTGTGCTAATTGTTTTATCTCTAAGTTCTTATTGTATTATTGTATCCTTTCTATCTTTTTTTCTGTCTTCCTTGTTCTCATGCTTGTCTTCTATTTTTCTTTTCTTTGATTATTATTTTTTATGATGTATAAATGGTGTATTATCCTGTCTGGTACTGTCAAATATTTTCATTGGATATATGATTTATGTAAAAAAAAAATGTAAACACAACTGAATTTTAAAAGAGTTGCCATGAGTTTCTTTGCCAGATTTCTTCTCATTGGCCCTACCATTTGGAAACTGGAATTTATAGATCAACACAGACAGACAAGTAGATTCGAGTAGTAGATTGGTTTTATTTTTCTCCTTTAATTTACATTTGACAATACAACGCGGCTTTTTTAGTGCTGTAGCGTTTGTCTGTGTCGATCTATAATTTTAATTGTAGCTTCAATTTTAAGTAAACGACGATTTCAAACAATTTGTAATAAATTTTATGAAATAAAGTATTTTGAAATTTGAAATTTGAATTTGAAACTAAGAATGCATAATTTCATTTACCCCAAGCCATGCTGAGCTGTTTTCAAATGTATAAGAATACAACATCTATGTAAAAAAAGAAAAATGTTTCCTTTTTGTACGTTTTAATACATAATCGTAGTTTAAATTATGGCCTTAGTTTAAAAAAATATATATTCTGAGTTAGGACTGGATTGCACAACCTTTGTCGTCTGTAAGTTATCATAACAGCCCATTAATGCCCCACTGCAGGGACGGGCCTCCTACCGTGACGGAGGGTTACTTGGCCTATTAATACCACGCTGGCCAAATGGATTGGTATAGGGTTTAATTTTAAGTTTTCCTTCTTTTTATTACGTAAAGATATTTAATATTTACGAATAGTCCCTTAGTCGGTTTTTACGACACCCATGGGATGAGATGGGGTGGTGACACACTGTATTCTTACTCCGTCACCACACGGAGAGACACTATCGTCTGTAATTAAGATAAAGTAAATAACCTTTGCCAATTGTACACACAAACCTTAGCGCTATCTAATTCAATAAGCTTTTCACGCAGATCTTCTGAATTCTGCCATCCATTAAAACATTAAAAAACTCATTCATCAGTTGGTACTACGAAACTGTAAAGAGTTCAAAAAGCCTAGCACTAAAATATTATTGTTTAACTCTTTAGTCAGACCCATTCTTGAGTACAATAGCCCAATCTGGAATCCACACTACGAAGTGTACAACAAGCGTCTAGAAAGTGTTCAAAAACGTTTTTTGTACCACTTATCTTACAATGACCATCAGGCAAGGCAGCTTCCCAGTTATGTGGATAGGTTAAAACACTACAACATGAGTATTCTAAGTAACCGCAGACAGTACCTAGACACAATGCTTTTATATAGGATATACAACGGTCTCATTGATAGCAGCGAACTTATTAACAAACTAAATTTTTCAACACCCTTACACTTACCTAGAAAGTGCTCATACAACCTTTTTGCAATACCCGTAGCAAAATCAAATCTCGGGTATTTTGCTGCTGTACCAAGACTCTTTCGACAATATAACTCACTCTCCAAAACCAATGAATTAGATCTCAGCTTACCTATATTAAAATTTAAGACTATGCTAAAAAATATAATCTCTCAGACACAATTGTAAATATATTTTTGTATATATATTTTTTATTAGTTTGTTTTTCTTTCTTATTTTCAAATTATTCAAAATTAATTCTTAATAGGATATTATAATATTATTTTTAATTGGTGTTGTTGTTGTGTTATCATATTTAAAGGATTTAATTTAAAGTTTTCATGTAGATTTCAAATATAATTTAGTTTTTTTAATTTTTATATTGCCAATGTTTGTTTTTTATTTTAGTTTGTCATTATTTTAGTTTGTTTTTTTATATTCGCATGCTGTGGTTTCCTGTAATTGAAGGAATACACGCCATGTTTCTGTAATTTTAAAATTGATTTCTGATGTATGTATTGCCTTTGTTGGAGACCCATAATAAATAAATAAATAAATAAATAAATAATCTATCATACATCTATACTTCTATACTAATATTATTAAGAGGTAAAGTTGTGTGTTTGTGACTTTGTGACGTTGTAGGGGGTAATCTCTGGATCTAATGAACAGTCTATTTCAATATTGATAAATAGATTCAGTCTATTTATCGGGGAGTGTCGTAGGATATATAGTATCACGGTATGACTAAAAGGAGTGGAGCAGTAATGAAATATGTTTAAAAAAGGGACGTGTTTTTTTTGCCGCCTAACGAAGTGGGCACGGGTCAGCTAGTATATTTTAAAACCATAACTTTTGTACATAAACGTGTTGAGGTGTATATTGCATAATGTTTCAAAATTAATGATTAATTTAATCAAAATCAGATTTTTCTAAATTTACTTTCACACATTAATATGCATGCAGTGTTATCTTAGTTGATTAATTTAAAGTTTACATGGTCATCGTCGTATCACGATATCTATTATTATTTATTATGATTTACCTAAAGGCTTGCACTTATAAAAAATATTTAGTTTGAAATGTTGGATAAGCAGTTCTCTAGCAGTGAATTATTACTTTCTTCTTGAAATTATGAAAACAGTTTTTTCCAAGGAATACAAGTGAGCTTGACAATGACTGTTCTAAGTCTTCAATGTGTATAGAAGGAATCATCATCATCATAACAGCCCATTAATTTCCCACTTCAGGGACGGGTCTCCTCCCATGACGGAGGGATACTTGGCCTACTAATACCACGCTGGCCAAACGGATTGGTATAGGGTATAATTTCAAGTTTTCCTTCTTTTTATTTCGTACAGTTAATATTCACGGATAGTACCTTGACTAGTGACGGAGTAAAGAATACAGTGTGTATTCTTACTCCGTCACCACACGGAGATAGAATGGATAAGATAGAAAAAATAATTAGAAAATTTTCATGTAGGATGTTAGGTGTATTCCAAGAACGGTTACATCTAAATTCTATAAACGTGTTAAAAAAAACTGTTGCATTTCTGCAGAAATGTCGTTTAACTAAAAAAACTGGCGGGTAATGATCATTTTTGCATAATGCCGCAGTTTCTAGTTTAATTATTAGCATATTATATAGATCTGTATACTAAGAACTGATCTGATAGGGAATGATGTGCCTGTGATGTCCCTTTACTTTTAGAATTTTTATTTTATTTTTATTTTTACGTAAAGTAATGTAACAAAAATATAGTTAAAATTTTGTCACCCAGCGAGTGTATTAAAGCTGATTATGGAAAAGTAAAAAGTTAACATAGTAAAAAAAATAAAACAAAATTAAACATATTTTTTTCGTAATCTAATTAGTCTTATTTCTGGGCAAATGTCTCCCATAATGTCCAAGTTAAAAACAAAGCAATATAACAAAATAAAATTGAGGGAATCGATAATATTGAGGGACAATGATAATATTTTTAAGCACTTCTCTCGCACTCTCGGAGATCCAGTCCTGAGTCGCGAGTCCTTTTACAGACATTATTATATCTGTACCACCTTATGGTGGCGGAGTAAGAATACAATATGTCACCACCCCATCTCATCCCATGGGTGCCGTACAAACCGACTAACGGACTAACCGTGAATATTATCTTTACGAAATAAAAAGAAGGAAAACTTGAAATTAAACCCTATACCAATCCGTCTGGGCAGCGTGGATTAGTAGGCCAAGTATCCTGCCGTCACGGGGGAGGCCCGTCCCTGCAGTGCGACATTAATGGGCTGATACGATGAATAATAATTAAGCAAACTTGGAGTATATCCAGGTTAAAGTTGTTAACCTTATTTCCATCTTACAGAAACTTACCTTACATTTATAAAGAAAGAGGTTTCATAGTTACATAACTATGTTTATAACTCAATATTTTAATTAGCAGTAAAATTAATAACTTCTATTATAAACACGAAAAATGAAATTTAAGTATCGTTTTATACCGGTGTATACCATAGTACACACACCTAGTATTACGCAATAAAGAAGGATGCCTACACCTGCCCGGATCCTGTAATACTGCCTTAATTTCTTCGGAAGGCAGAAATAATCTAGTCTTTGTCTTACATGTGGCAAACTGGTGTCGGGCACGTCTTGAATCGGAAGGCAGGCGGGCGTAACCTGGTCTTTGCCTTTCATTTTTTTATGTATGTAACACTAAAATTATTATTTTTGACCTCCATGTTAAATAGGTAGTTATTGGATTAGAAATTTATTACTAGTCTACACGAGTTCGTGTTGCTATTAACGTCTCCATACATTGTTAGGTGCTGTCAAACGTCGAATGACACAAAAAAAAAGTTAATGAAAAAGGTATAAACTACGTAATAAAACGATAATTATAAAATAATTCATGTGTAAGGGGCCCTCGACATGCACTATTACATGGTGATGTCATTTCTATCAAACGGTTCTACAAAGTACCTACAAACTGATGACTTGTGGATTACACATAGAATTGTCCCGCGCGGGAATCAAAACTGTAACCTCGTAAACGGCAGCCGCTTACGCCTTTGCCAACAAGCCAGTAAAGTTACTCATAGCCGTAATTATATTATGTTATAAAAGAACTAGGTATCTTCCCTGCCCCTTGAACATTTAAGCTTGTAAAAACTATTACGTGGTCGGAAAATTGCTTACCTAACATATATGGCCCCACGTAACACCTGTTAAGTTAATTCCTATGTTTAGGTTAAATCCTTCTTGGGTTATCGTTAAACATGTCAGCTTAGAAAATTTATGCTCCTATTACGTAGGTATTCAATTTTAGCTTTTAACCGTGGTTGACTATGGATTATCTTTATAAAGACAATTACCACACTAGGGATTAGTCGCAAAGACTTTTATAGACCTGAATTTATCGGTTACGGTTAAAGTTGGAGAAACTTTCCTAGACTGGAGACCGCTACTCGGCAAACGTAGTGTAAGACGCTCCCGGCTAGATGAAGAAACGACTTCAAAAGAGTCGCGGGGTCGAAATTGATGCGGAAGGCGGAAGACCCGGTTTTGTGCCGCATGTTGGGAAAGGCCTATGCCCAGTCTATGGCCCATCTAGGCAGCTATGTGCGGGAACAGTCCTGGTAAACTTAACTTAACCACCCTAATTTACAATGAGATGGCGACACCTTTATTAATGCTATGTGCGTCATCAAATTATTTTATTTATTTATTTATTCAGACTTATATATTGTCCTTGACCTAATAATTATTATTCATGTTATGAGGAAAGTATCATCTCATTATTATTTATATACATCTTTATTATTATTAAATATGCATTATATACAGTACATCTTTTTTTATATAATTTATATATTCATTTTATCCGCAGATTTTCAAGGTTTGTTTTAAACTTGAGGAAAGCAATTTATTATCTTAGAACATTAATCAATACTTTGGGCTTTACTAATTAAGTTGTCTTTTTCTTAAGACAATTCTTGTGCTATTGAAACCAAACACTTTGTCGTGTTTATATCCGACTTGCTTACTTTCCCTTAGTTGGCATTTAAAACACTCATAATATGACATAGGGTGGTGATACCTTACCTTCATATCAGCAAATTGACGTCCACTGCTAGACATAAGCCTCGGATCTCCTCATGTCTGATTTGATCACGCAGGGAATCTCCAAACACAGCGCTCTCCATTGCTCTTTGAGTGATCACAAGCCTCCTGAGGAGGCACATAGTGCGCTAGCGAGAAAAAGCTCATATAGTACCTATTTATTACAATCAAAACGTACATTTCGCAAGTCAAAAATGCGTAAAGCGAAGACTGGTAACCAACCGTTTGGTAATAATTTGAATTAAAAAGACGATGTAGTTTGCTATGAAGGTCGGCGAAATTATATGACCTACATAGTTAAATATATTACAAGACATTCAGAGTGATGTTGTGTTACGACATAATATGTTGGACATTATAAACATTAAATAAAATTGCAGTATCATCTTGTTTGGTATATCCATTGCCTTCAATTAAGGTAAAGTCAAACGTTTATTTTGCTGCTAACTGTTACAATATGTGATATAAACTATTTTATTTCGTAATTTTTTTTCTTCACTTGTGGTGGAGAAGAATCCACGACCTATTTCAACCTGTAGCTATATAAACTGTCAAACGGAGAGTGAGCGAAGCATATTATTACAACGTAAACGACCTCTGTGGCGTAGTGGTTATATAACATGACTGCTACGCAGAGGTCTCGGGTTCGATTCCCGCTCAATGTAAATCTTTGTGTGCATAAGTATGATTGTTTGCTTTGGTCTGGGTGTTCTCTGTGTATAATATGTATGTATTTACAAAAAAAAATATATTTATGTATGTTTATCCGTTGTCTTGTATCCATAGTACAAGCTTTGTTTAGTTTGGGACTAGGTGGCGATGTGTGAATGTGTGGGGATTATTATTATTTAAGGAAGCAAGTCGTCTCACTTGGCCAAGTTTCTTTCCCCCACTTTAGGCAGGAAAGAATGTACTAGAACTTTAATGAGTCGTTATGATGAAAGGTAGTAAACATGTATAATTTCGTAGTATCACAAGTCAATGCTCATTAAAATCGACACTAAAGTCATAAATCGTGAACAAATATTCTCACTAAACATACATTTAGAGAAATCACTAGTCTTATTACACATCATGACTAGTTCAAGGTTTTTGCTATTTATTACATACTTACTTAATAATCTTGTATATATCTTATCCTACTAGTATTATCGGTAAAGTTTGTTAGTATGAATGCATGTTTGTTACTCTTTAACGTAAAATCTGCTGATTTGTTTGAATGAATCTTAACAATAATATAGCTTATACTCGTACATCATAATAACACATATAGGCTATTCATAAAGATATTACTTATATTTATAATTTAAGAAACACTATTTCTGCGTATACAAAGTGGCTGGCACCAGCTACGTAACACGAGTTGATCTTAGCACAGTCGTATTACAGTTTTTTATTGCACGTGATAGACGGGCAATCATCATCATCTTAACAGCCCATTAATGTCCCACTGCAGGGACTAAGGGTAGTATAGGGTTTAATTTCCAGTTTTCCTTCTCTTTATTTTGTAAAGGATAATTAATTCGTAAAGGAAATATTCACGGATAGTCCCTTAGTCGGTTTTTACGACACCCATGGGATAAGATAGGGTGGTGACATATTGTATTCTTACTCCGTCAACACCAGACGGGCAATAATCGTCAGCAAAACTAAGCCGTGCTGTCTTGAATATACATAAGCTGTTAAGTTTTACAGCCCTAAAATTTTATAGGCTTAGGGAGTAGCCCAAAAAAAACTGTCAATAATAAGATGTTACAAATGTTCCATATAAAAGAAAACCTCACAAGCGCCGACCTCTTACTCAACAAAATAAACTTGCTGAATTACTGGAGTATTGTCTCATACAAGTTGTTACCAGATGGTCAGTTTCATCATCAAGTGGCCCACTGATCTCGTCGGCACATTTGTCTCACAATCTCCATATAAGTGCGAGGTCTTAGCGTCTTCGTGTTTACGTAACCAGTCTTGTTACTATTAAATACATAACCAGGTACTTTACTGCCACCTGTATGAGTAATGCTATTACATTCTTCATCATGGGTTTTTCTTGCCTCTTGGGCTTGCCAACCCTACACTTTCTGGTCGCAATACCCTTCGGCAATGCTACCTAAAGTAATCTGTTTTGATCATTCAGTAGAACACTACGTAGCTTTTTAATAAAAAAATAACTTAACTCAATTTATAAGTCTAAGCTACTGACTAATGTCAGTAGGGAGTACCCTAAAGGGTTACAGAGACCTAATCAGTTACATCCTATAAAAGGGGAACATGCGTGGCATTCGGAAACGATGGGCCGGTATGACAATACGTATTATAAAAAATTATAATAAAGCAAGATAGGTTTGTAAGAATCACAGTACCTAAACTCTGTCCATTCGTTTATTTTCTTTTTGACAGCTCATGTCTATGAATTACCGGTTTTATTTTCGTAATAATGTACTACAGTTTTAACCTACTTTAATGACGGGTAACGCCCCTTTAGTGATGTGCCCTTTACATAACAAACAACCACAGACTATAAAACAGGTGTTAAAATAAGATAAATCGATCATATACAATAATAAATTGCCTTTATGTAAGTTACGTTTCTGTAAATTTTGTTTTAAAATAGAAAATAAAAATACTGTCTATGACTTCATAGTTAATTATTTGCAAGAAATTAAGTCGAAAACTTGGAATTTTGTACGAATGGAGTGAGATATGAAGAACAATAACGTTGTCCATTGATATTTTCTCTTCTTATGTTAGCTGCTTTAGACTATAACTATGCAAGCGTTAGTGAAATTTAACTTTAAAAGGCGTGGTGAATAAAGTCTATGTCCAGTTTAAATCAAGAGTTATAAACAAAAGTACCTAAAGCCTGACCAGAAATATAAAAAACATGACAGGAGGTCGCTTTTGAGTTTAATTGTCAATCTTCTATCAAATTGTATGACGAAAATAAGTTCTTAAAAAATCCGCAATATGGAGAGGTTTTTTATTTCTCTGGTCAGGCTATACTTAGAAAATCACATAGATACTTACTTATTAATTTAACAAAACTAGCTAGGTAATTGAGTATACAAATGAAACAAGTAAAATATTAATACTTTTTTTATTATTGTGATTCATCAGAGTCATAATTTTCACTAGAATCATCAGTTGAGTCCTCTGTTACACAAATAATTAATTCTTCTTCAATTATGTTGTCAATTGCAACGTCTCGATCCCAATCAGACAATAATATTTTTCTAGTCCTCTCCACGACACTCGCCCAGTTTTCAGGTGTCACAACATCACACGCATTATTTAATAATTTCATCATTTTATTTGCTGTAAACGGCGGCGTTGTGTTATTTCTTGCTGCATTCCCTTTGACTCGTGCCCATATTAATTCAATGGCATTGTATTGACAATGATATGGTGGGATTCTAATTTCATTATGTCCATATTCCGCTGCCATTTCATCGATAACGTATCTCTTCGGTTGACGTTTCGATTTTAAAATTCTTATTAATTCTTCTTTAAGCAATGTATTGTCCACATCCTCGCCATTATCACGAAACCAGTTAATAATTTCATGTTTGGTGTTAGCTTGCGTTGGCATTTTATTTATTTGACGTGAATGATAGGGCGCGTTATCTATAAATATAATTGAAGGTTCTTCAAGTAATGTCAACATTTCCCTGAACCAATTTTCATAAACTTGTGCATTCATCTCCTCGTGATAGTCGCCAGATTTTTTTGATTTGAATGCGAGTAGAGCATCTGATACAAATCCTTTTGCAGTTCCCGCGTGGCAAATTATAAGGCGTTCGCCCTTTCCTATAGGCACAGCCGAAGTTGATGCTGCAGTGTCGTCAGTCCAAGATTTTGTTAAGGTATGATTGGCATTAAGCCAAGTTTCGTCGGTGAAGACCACATTCGACCAGTCTTCAATTTGTTTGGCTTTCCTTAGGAAGTCATATCGAGCCAGCGCTATGTCAGGGCGTTCCATTAAGATTTTTCTCTTGTCAGATTTTTTGAAACGAAATCCAATTTGTTTTAGCACTTTAGCTAGAGACGATTTTTGGCCACGGAACAAACCACTATTCGTCAGTGAAATTACTAATCTTCTTAGAGTCGGAATTTCTTTACGTTGGTAGTACTCGTATATATGACGACGAATAGCATCGGCGTCAAAATTATCAATGCGAGTAATTTTAAAAGGCTGGCGTTTTTTTTTCGGTGTAGATAACTTATTATCCTCCATACCACTGCTGCCGTAGGCTTCTTTACCAATTTTTGTGACTGTAGGAACACTGATTCCTAGGGCGGCGGCAACACGGTTACGAACCTGCGACAGTGGTAGTAGCGGTCCACCATTATGAAATTCCTTCTCAAAGTAATCTTGAAGACGTCTCACAAACTCCCTCGATTGTCCTTTTAACACAGTTCCTTTCGGCATATTGAGAGCTTACGTATCGATAAGGAGGAATATAAATACTCAACTCAACTTATGATATAGTAAAAGAATACACAACGAACCGAAATACAGTGAATGTGACACAAGCGTCGCGTGGCAAGCACAGGTAGCAAGTGACAACAATATGGCGTCGCCGATGTCAACGATACATTGAGTTAAGGTATTGCTAGTGATGAACTGTTTATAATGCGCTTATACTTTTTTTTTTGCATAAACTAATGTTATAATTTTAATATTGATGTATCGCATGTATAATTTAAATTAATATTTGTACTAATAATATGTATGTGTAAATCGATTAAAAGTTATTCTTAAATAAAATCGATAATTAATTCAAACCGAATCGAAAACGAGTGAGGGCGTCACTAATGTCAAAATTTCTCAATGTGTCAAAAAGAAAATAAACGAATGGACAGAGAATAGCATACCATAGCTTCTGCCTACCCCTTAAAATAAAAAATGAATAAAAATATGTATAGTTTACGCTATTTGTCAAGAAATCTCAGATCTTTAGAATATTGGTAGTACATACTTATCTATTTGACCGCCGCCTGCGCATTTAATTTTATCGTGTTACTAATTAAATCTGTTGATTGACATTACCAGCGCGTGTCTGTACTTTTTAATTTTGTAATAAATTTTACTTTGAATATGTTTGCATATAAAATAAGATTAATTTGCACGTTTTGGATTATTGCAAAAAGTTATTACATAGCAGATTCAAGTTTCTATGTCAGTAATTAAGCTGGCCAGGAAGTTACTAAATGAGGTGGTGAGTAGGTTTTTGGCCTAGTCAAAATGCAGCTCAAGGGAAGCAGGATTATAATTATGTTTGTCTAATGGACAAACATATAAACCGAATCCTAAATATTTGTTATGGTATGAACATAGTTACGATAGATTCCAAAGAACGTGTACTCTTGACAAACATTCATTATAATTATATACCTTCTTTTTATACATAATATGATCACAGTGTGTAATAGAAAACAAGTGAATCATTGACTCTTATTGAATTCTAGTCGTTTAAACACAAATACAGACAGATTTTGTAATAAATTAGAACATTAAGGATTTATTGCACGTTAATATCATGTATTGATACTACTTCTGACGTAAATTTAATCTGTCAGCATAACCTGTTACTGTAGAAAATTATCATACACAATTTAAAGACGGATTTGATCGATTTGGTAATAGACATAGTATGTCTTAATTTATGTTTTAATAGCTGTTATTATGTTTATGTAAAATTTTTAAATTAACTAAGTATATTTTTATAGGTGAGATATTAGAAATATGTTTAGGATTTCCCATTTACGTTATTTACAAATAAATTTTAAGTTATTAGCCCGTGTTGTTACAGTTTTTTTAATATATTTTAATTAATTTAATGTGACTATTTCCTGTTTTTAGTTTTTTTTATTTTTGTTTCTCTTTCTGTCTTCGTGGCAGTGCTCTGTTGTTAATGCTCTCTTTTTTTTTTTCTCTAACCTAGTTTTATAAGTGATGACTTGTAATTGGCTGCCAGTCTCACATACTAATTTTTATATTGGTTGTAATAGCTGTAAGTCATCCTTATCGTATTAAATAAATAAATAAATATGTACTACTACTGCAGTAGCGATCGGACTATGTATCGCGGAGTCTTTGGTTTCGAGTCGAGTAAAACACAAAGCCTTTACAACCTATGAATATTCGCAATAAATGAGTACCTGCATTAATCCGTGAGGTAAAATTCTGTCAAAGCAAACATAATGACATTTACAGGGCGTGTCAACCTTGAATGTTGACATATAGAGCCGTGCTCATAAGGTCATTGACATTTATAAATGCACTTTTCATTTTATTCGTGCATTGTTTACAAAAGAAACAGTTTAATAGAGTATCGTTAATAACTTGTACGGTTTTGATCGATTCTGTAAATGTCAGATTTATGATATAGTAGTATTGGCTAGTGACTTATCAGACATATATTTATGAGTTGGAGGTTGTCCTCCTCATCTTGAAGTTAAATCATTAGCGTTGTCTGATGCATTCTTGGTTTGAGAATGAGTAAGATAAGGCTAAAGAATGAACCTAACATTTCGTCCCATTAGTAGAACAATGTTGTATCTACAAAATGTCTACTTTTCAGTAGAGCGATTTGAAGTTTTGCGCTAGCATTTTTTGCTTATAACTTTTTTACGGAAGACTTTAGCCATGTAATATTTTTACAGTGTACATAGATATAAATACAGCTATTAATGATATAATTATTTAGTCTAAAAACTATTCCTGTGCGTAGATAGTGTGTCGCATGTGCATACATAACATTGTACTGCCAACGAAAACAGTTCAGGAGCTGTCTCTTGAACACATGCAACGTTATTTGACCAAATTAATCACGTTGTATGTGCAGGTGAAACAATATTTTACGAAATCCTAAAATTATCTCAATGTTTTTCGAGAAGATGTTTTATATAATACTAGTTTGTCGGCCGGCTCCGCCCGTCTTAAGAATTAACGTAAGTAATGATGTGAATTTCCAAGTATTGAATGCACTTGCACACACACTGCAGGGACGGGCCTCCTCCCGTGACGGAGGGTTACTTGGCCTACTAATACCACGCTGACCAGACGGATTGCTATAGGGTTTAATTTCAAGTTTTCCTTCTTTTATTTCGTAAATATAATATTCACGGATAGTCCCTTCGATTTTTAGGACACCCATGGGATGAGATGGGGTGGTGACATATTGTATTCCTACTCCGTTACCACACAGATAACTAAAAGTTAACTAAGCCGAATTTTTATGATTACGACTATAAAGAAGGTACACGTAATTATAATAATTATTGATCACATGAATATGTGCTGGTTAAATTTGAGATCCGGCTTTTATAGACTAAATACAGACATCAACTTTGTCTAGGGATATTTGGTATTTACTCAATTAACTCAAAAATTATTGAAGATAACATTCAATACGTTAATATTTTTATACACTAAAATTTTATTTAATTCTAGATTGTAGCCATATAAATGGCATATAGCTACAATCTAGATATTATTTAAGCGTAAATAATGTTTTATTCAAATAAATTAAAAACTTAACTGAACAAAAAGCGATTATTAATCTGTTTTTAACTTAGTACTAGTCAGTACATCCAAAAAACGTAAATAACGGTTTTTCATGCTTGGATTAAGTTATCCAGGTCTTGGTGCGGTATATTGTTCCATGTCCGACTAGGATGCAAAAAAGTTGCTCTTCAATCGCAATTTTTGCAGAAAAATTCATCAAAGCACTTCTTTGGAACATTTCCTACGTGTGTTTTATGGTTTTTAGTCCAGGTGATTGAGTGATTCAGGATAAGACCGATATGTCGTGCTCCTGCAACTATCTGGATAACACTTTCATTTTAAACGGATGGGTGTTATCGTCCATGAGCTTAAACATTTGGTCAAAATGTAGTATACGGGGGTAGATTATTGGAACTAGAAGCTCAAACAACCTCGTTAAGCTATTTTTCAGCCGTCATGGTGCTTCTGATCAAAACGTACTTAAGTCTGTTTTAAGACCCACACGAATTCCCGTCCAAACCATAATTTTTCCATCGTCGTATGAATAGATTTCCTGAGGATATTGTAGACAGCTATCACATCTAGGAACTGGCCAAACACGTCACGTACGCACAACATGACCTCTTAGTTGTGTACTTTAACACATACTCTCATTGCTTTTTTCAGTCACAAAACTCCTAAAACTATTTAAATATATCTAAGCTTTGTACGTAACTAATATCAAAGCACTTGATAGATTTGTTTTGTATTAAATACGTTCCCAGCTTTAGTAGAATGCTCCTGTCCAAGGTTGTCGTTTCCTTCCTAGATCAGTCCAATTATCGCGACATATTGGCGTGGTATCGCAAGTTCAGAAACAGAGCTATTTGTACCATAAAATGATTGACTTTGAGCTGAGGGAGCGGGAGATGCCATCACAGTACTTTCAGTGTTTGACCGAGTTGGGCAAGATTGAGCAATTTGGGAGCTAGCGTTGCTTCATAGAATTAGACTAATTAGGACCTTCTGAAGAACGTTCTTCGATAGCTTGCACTTGTGATTAAAGTGATATGACAGTATTAGAAACAGAGCGATTCATAAAGCGATTGACTTTGATCAGAAAGTGCACGTAATGCCATCACGTTACTCTCAGTGTTGAACTGACTTGAGTAAGATTTAGCTATGGGTGCATTCGGTTGCTTCACTGAATTGAATGGATCATGATGTTCTTCTGAAAAATATTCTTCAATACCTTGCAGTTTTATACAGTACTTTTTACGAATACTATTTAAATACGTTTTTTGTCTTGAATGTTTGACTGGAAAGTGGCGCTTTTTTAGTCGACTGCTGGGAAATGTAATTTTATCATAACTCAAGTCAGATTCAATTGACTGATCTGAATATATCAGACAAAAATCACTATAACACTTTGTCTGATACGGAGGTGGTGATAGCATAGGCGTAGGTATACAAATCTTCGATACTATACTTAAAATCGCTGCTATACTGATAACAATGATGCTTCATAACTGGATGCAGATTGAATTTGGAACGGAGTTACAGGACGCAGTTCAGTAAGAGTCGATGGATCCGCTGGTCCATCACGACAAGTAGAACGACGTTTACAATTGTACACACTGCTACCGTTCAACCTATACAGAATCAGTGTAAGCTGATCTCGCATTTGGTTGTACATATTATGAAACCATCGCTCGGGCAGCTTAGACTGTTTATATGTAGTACACACGGATGTGTGTACTATGAAGTTAGACCTAGATTTTTTTTGAAACACCAATATAATTGTAAAATTTGTTGGTTTTTATGTAGAGTTAGCCGAAAATTAGATATTAAGAATAGCTGTGTACAATTAATACTGTATTTAATAATTTTATAACACTTTTAGATTTCGAATAATGTTTTACAAGAAACTAATTAACAGAAAAAAGTAGCATAAGTGCTTACGACGCACACTTTAAAATATAATTTGGTCGAATAATGTTTCATGTTTACGTACCGACGAAAAGAAGATACAATTATGCGTAGTAAAATATAATATGTGCATAAGTAACTACAAAATTAGAAAAACAAATAAGACAAGCTTCATTGTATATTAACATGTTAAGACACTTATCAGTAAAGTATTTTAGTGGATTACACTTAATTTTAAAAAGATGCGACAACTTGGTAGAAAAATGTTTTATGTGATTTTAAATACTGTCTTTGTGGTAATGTCAATAATTTTGTGTAATACACCTAAAACAATGTAATTAACATACTAAAATTGTTTATTTTCCATTAAATATAATTTAAATTTATGGATGTTGTATAAATTTTATAAAAATCCATGAAATATGTATTTTACGTATATTCTATTTTGTAAATAATTTTCTTATTACTAATTTAAACGTTTAATTCTCAATAGTAATGAACAACGTTGTGTATGTAAACAAAATAACAATAATTTAATTGATTTCTGACCATTTTGATCGCCACTGTCGGTTTCCATTGTTACAACACCTCACTCTTGCCGACTCCGTCGAACAATGTGCGTTGTAATGAAGAAACGCGACGCACGGAGCCGGGAGCGCGCGTTAAGTGGTCGTGAGACGTTATTCTACGTATGCCGCGCGGCAAAAACTTTATTCGAACTTCATAACTTTTAAAATATAGAACAAAAGTTATAAAAAAAATATATTATTAGATAGCTTACGTCATTATGATAACGAATTTACAATAAAATCATTTTTGTTACTTGTGATGATACAACAATATTCTACTAATGGGACGATTTATGAACTTTCCGTGTGGTGACGGAGTAAGAATATAATATGTCACCACCTCATCTCATCCCATCGGTGTCGTAAAAACCGAATAAGGGACTAACCCTTAAATATTATCTTTACGAAGTAAAAAGAAGGAAAACTTGAAATTAAACCCTATACCAATCCGTCTGGCTAGCGTGGTATTAGCAGGCCAAGTTAAAGAAAGACCTAGCGAAATATACCTATAGTTTAAAATACAGTACTTAGATATTTTACTTATTGGAGATTAAAATTAATACTATAGATGCTAAGCATTGTTCAATCTGAGGTCAAGTGAATACCTGAACTACATACAACAAATGACTTCATAGCAATTTGTTCTAGAATCTCTTCATGTAGAGACCAATTAGTATTAACCTTAGCTAAATTGATAACTACTATAAATTCTATAGGGTATAAAGATTTACGTTAAAAAAATATAGTTAAGAAACGACTTGTCCTGTTAGATTACATATAATTTTTTACCTATAAAGCTTAGGTATAACTAGAAAAATCAGAAAAGAAGAAAGACAATGGTTGCGGCCCGGCGCCGTGTAAAGCAATGGTTAAATTTGGTAGTTGAGACGGATGCTCTGGTGGCCTAGTTGGTCATGGCGCTGAACGCGTATAGTCCAGAGACGCGGGTTCGAGTCCCGCCTCGAGTACCAATTTTTTCCATTGTCTTTCTTCTTTTCGGATTGTCCAGTTAGATTAAGAATTAGGTTTACTTTCAATTAGGCCTATCGAATTGTCCGCATGCCGCCAGATGTGATTATTAATGCTGCTGATATGATTGTGATAATTAATGCTGTCATCCCATTATTCAAACATTGTGGCATGACGGCCGTGACCTCGAGGCCTCGCTTAAAAGAACCATAATCAAAAGAGGATGGAAACACAAAGGTATCGAGCTCCATATTATCTTAATGGTATTTGTGTGTCATCTGCGCTACTCTACGCCTTGCTCTTATAATTATATAAGTTTAGTGTTCTTCCCATTTAGTTAGTTTTTTAGGGTTCCGTACCAGTTTTGAAAAAACGGAACCCTTATAGGATCACTTAGTTGTCCGTCTGTCCGTCTGTCCGTCTGTCTGTCAAGACCATTTATCTCAGGAACGCGTGGAGGTATCAAGCTGAAATTTTCACCAAATACTAAGGGTTGTTGCCTCTTAGTGCCGTAAAAAAATCAAACTGCTAATCCAACGCAATCAAGAGATATAGCCGTTTTTGTCTCAAATTTAGAGGGGTAAAGGCAAAAACCTACAGGGTACTTCCAGTCTACCTACAATCTTGAAATTTGGCATGAAGCAAGGTCTTATTGTACATGTAATGGGAAAATTCCGATAATCTTAAATATTTACTTCAATCATATTATATTTTGATTTCATAGAATTTTGGCGGGAAAGTTGAGTCACGTGACCTGTGACGTCATAGAATTTTGGTCACGTGACCCGTGACGTCATAGAATTTTGACAGATGAGTCGTGACGTCACAGAATTTTGGCGGGAAAATATTTTTTGACAGTTGAGTCGTGACGTCATTGAATTTTTGACAGATGAGTCGTGACGTCATATTATTTTGGCGGGAAAATATATTTTGACAACTGAGCTGTGACGTTTTTGAATTTTTGACAGATGAGTCGTGACGTCACAGAATTTTTGACAGATGATTCGTGACGTCACAGTATTTTGGCGGGAAAATATATTTTGACAGCTGAACCGTGACGTTTAGTAATTTTTGACAGATGAGTCGTGACGTCACAGAATTTTTGACAGATGATTTGTGACGTCATATTATTTTGGCGGAAAAATATTTTAGACCTCTGTTACTTTTGACAGCTGTCAATTATGACAGATAGGCGTGACGTCATAGAATTTTTGACAGGTGAGTCGTGACGTCACAAAATTTTGGTGCGAAAATATATTTTGACAGCTAAGTCGTGACGTCATTGAATTTTTGACAGATGAGTTGTGACGTCATAGTATTTTGGCGGGAAAATATTTTTTGACAGCTGAGTCGTGCCGTCATAGTATTTTGGCGGGAAAATATTTTTTGACAGCTGAGACGTGCCGTCATTGAATTTTGGCGGGAAAAATAGTATTTAAACAGCTGACTCCTGACGTTATCACAATTTGGCGGGAAAATAAATAGGTTTGTACGGAACCCTCTAATAAATAAATAAATAAATAAACCCTCGGTGCGCGAGTCAGACTCGCACTTGGCCGGTTTTATTTTTAACTAAAAAAGGAAAATTTTGTTTTAGTGTTAAGAGATCAGAACTAAGTTATAACTTCATCATAACATCCCATTAATGTCCCACTGCAAGGACGTGCCTCCTCCCATGATGGAGGGGTACTTGGCCTACTAATACCTTGCTAGACAGACGAATTGGTAATAGGGTTTAATTTCAAGTTTTTCTTCTTTTTATTTCGTAAAGATAATGTTCACGGATAGTCCCTTAGTCGGTTTTTATGACACCCATAGAATGAGATGGGGTGGTGATATATTGTATTCTTACTCCGTCACCACATAAAGATACAAGTTATAACTTGTATCTCACAAATGGCGGTATTTATTAAAAACGATTCGTTAATTTAATGATTGTTTCATTATGTTTACGATTAACGGACTTTATGCTATGAGTTTTGCGATATCTGGTTTTTAAATCATGATCTGTATTATGAATGAAGTATTAATTATTTTTATGTTGCAGCAATGTGTCATGGTGAACTTAGAGCTGTGAGTTATGGAGAAGGTAATACAGTAATATTTGCATTTAGTTTGAAATGTCGCATTATATTAAAAATGCGCCATGCAGGCGACGAGGACGTAATTTATCCGTCAGTCGGAAATAAAAAGTTTTGACGCAAGAGATGATTTGTTCGTCTATTAGGTATTAAATTGTTACCCTGTCTTCTTTTGTGATTGTTCCAAGCCGGTCAAAGAATATTTTTCAAGCATCAGGAGGCTGCTAAGGTGACACATACACAAGATATGATAATCATTATAACAGCCCATTAATGTCCCACTCCCATTTCAAGTTTTCCTTTTTTTTTATGTCGTAAAGATAATGTTCACGAATAGTCCCTTAGTCGTTTTTACGACAGCCATAGGATGATGGATAAAAATAGGATGAGATGGGGTGGTGACACAATATTGTATTCTAACTCCGTCACCACACGGAGAATAGGTATGATATTAGTGAGCCAAATTTCAGAAATTAGAATTAAAAATTTCAGAAAACAGTCACTGAATTATACAATTTCTGGCGTTGTTTACAAAATCTTGGGAAATTATCATTTTGTACTAAACTTAAAATTATACTTTATATTTATTACTAAGCAAAAAACAGTACGTCACCTACCATTAAACAAAACTTGTGCTGTTGTCTACTAAATCTTGATAAATTATATTTAACCTATCTATTTTTTGTAGTTTATTGTAACAGTAGCTACCGGAACTGGCAGCCGGACCCAGTTGAAGGGCGCGCGATTGCCTCTCTCCACGAGACTACGTTGCAGCGCTTGGACTAAGTAGGTACACATAGTTTTTGTTGACATGAAACTATATAAATATATATCAAAAATATTGAACGTAAACGGGATTCTAAAGCGACGTGTTTATAAAGGTTTGCTTGACGTTTCAGCCCAGGTTCGAAGATGTGTGAGTAGACTTCTTGGACCAAAAAAAATATATCGTCATAAGGACCAAAAAACACTTTTGGCCCTTAGTTTTTAGATAAACTAGTAGCGCTTTAAATTTACTAATATGTATTATAAAAGATTCTGTATGGCAGAGGTGTTAAGCTTAATAGTCTATCTTTCTACGCAATGTAGTACAGTCCTTGCACATATTCGCTTATAAGCTATTATTAAGACACCATGTTGCAAATTTAAAGACAAATGACTCCTGCACAGTTACATCATATAATTTAGTAGCAATGATTGATGATAGTTGAGATTTTGTGAATGATACTGTTGAGTAACAATCAAATATATTTAGAAGTGGTACTGACATGCCACTTTCAACTTAAAGAGTCAAACGAGCCAGCAATACTTACTAACCATCAACATTACTTGAGTGGTCCAAAGATGATCAAAAGAATTGATAAAGTGCAAAAGTAACGGGTTATAGAACCTGCACCCCTAAACACTTATATTTCGGGTAATTAAAAAAAAATGAAAGTAATGTCTAGAAGGGGAAGGCATGAAATGCCTTCCCCTTCTAGACATTAAAAAGTGGAAGAAAATATAGAGCCTGTAAGAACATAGCTTATCAGTAAAGAAATTGCCGGGTCGTATTATAGTTTTCGTTGATATCTTGATAAAGTAAATTATAATTGACATAGAATAATATACATTACAGAAATAGAGATATAAAATGTCTATTTGTAATTGCTATTTTAAACTAATATTCATTAGCCTATCAAAAAAACTAACAGCTTAAATTATGCAAAGGTCAAAAGCCCAACGTCTGCCGCGAAATCAAAATCAGAAATGCCAATAAGCGTCGTATGTCATCATATCTTCTGATTAACGCAGCGCGTGCGAATAATCGCCACCACCATACGCAATGTAATGTTGCAACCGGAACCCTGTACCTCAGGAAACTGCGCGTTAAAATGCCTCAATATTGCGACATACGACACTGGCGATTCTGCGACACATTTTGCTACTATCGTTTTTGTAGACTGACTAAGACTTTGGCTCAAAACTATGTTAATGATCAACTATATCATAAGTTGGTAGCTATAAGTTTTTTATAACTAATTTATTTTAAATCTGCCATGTTTATACAAATATACGTGGATATATATACATTTAAAACTTAATATACGTTTATTCTACTGCAATTGTCTACGATTAAACTAGTCGCAAAAGAAATAAGATCTGTGGAGCAGGTACGTACTCGTAGGCTAGTGATGTTATAGTCGGCAGAGTACATAGCTCGAAGAACCGACTACCACTGGCATTCTCTGCGTGCCTCAATGCAGTGGAAATTTCTCAAATGTTTTTACTTCAATAGAAGGACTTCCTAACAGGAAGGACAATCTAGGATATGTGGCTAACCACGTGTTAACATTTGCTTGAGTATACCAAATTAAGTAAACATAAGGCATAGATGGCTCTGTTCATACTTTCTCTACATATTAACACAAAGCAATGATTTGTTGTTCAATATTAAAGAAACAAATAGTTAAGACATAGTGATTAAGACTTCGGTAGATCAAAATATAATACAGTTTTTCTATATTTAGTTACACAACGCTTTTCTCTTGCTTGTAATCTGGGTACTGGACAGCTTTACTGTACTGTCAGCTGTACATACTGCATACATAATAAAAAAAAGGCACGTAAATGTACGTATTTGGGATTTAAAACCGCGATCTCTGTATAATTGTTAAATAACCAAAATATTTGTCAGTTTTAATTCAAGTCAAGTAACTATCATAGAAACAGAACGACAAAACTTGTGTTTTTAAACTACGATACAAGTTTTAATACGCAGTTCTCCCGGGTGTAGTAAAAGTTTTATGAATGAAGGACACGAATGACCGGATGTATTGCGATATGCAATACCTTGGCAGATATTAAGAGGTATTTAGAGACCACTAGGTTACGCCTAAGGCTTCATTCTCACGAGTTAGATTAATAGAGGTCATTATTATCGCTTCCTTTGGATCGGATATGTCAATCAATTTATTTTGACAGTTTATGTTGTACTATTTCGTAACAGTCAGATATTGTTTCAATTGGTAGAAGAAAAATTTATCGAACGTTAATCAAGTTTTCTTCTGCCGGACCGAACCAGGCTGTGTTGTTGTTTACCGGAGTCGATAAGCGTTGCCAGATTGGCTACTTGCACACGTAAATCATAATAATTACCTACAAGTATTGGCTATAAGGTGTAATTCTGGTGACGCATGCAGACGAGGTCATAGTAGCTATACAAATATAGTAGTAAAAAGTAATAAACTCAAAGAGAATGGTTCCGGGACATTATATACAACATATATTTCAATACAAAAACTAGAATAAGTCGGCAGACATTGAAATTACTGAGTACTAAGGATTCATTTAGCAAACATACTTATGAAGTCACTGCATGGACATACTAACGAGAATTTATACATGTTAAACACCAAGGTAGCTCATGCGTAATTAATTAAAAGGTTTACTAATTATTTTTAACGTGGAAGACCTTTTGAAGACTGGTGCATGAAAACTCGGCCATGGCGGACAGGGTAAGAACCGGTCTACCGAATTGATCTTATGGTATCCCTAAAATGATTTTAGTTAAGATTACGATGTATCAAGAATTATTTGTCACCCCGAATGAGAAAAGGAAGAGACAAAAAGCCTTAAAATGATCTTATTAAATGAATTATAGAGCCTGAATATTATCCTATATTTATCACCCATTAAAATTACTTTTGTTTGATAACTAGCACATATTACTTCCAAGCTACAAACCCATAGTGGCGTAGTATTAATCAATTAAGCTTAACATTATTTCTGACAGTGTCCTGTTTATACAGTGCCGTAGAAGAAAATTTTAAAACAAAAATTAGTTGTGATTTCTACAGCTTATGCCTCTTCTCGAGATTAATCGGATGGCATGCTCTGTGATTTTGCAAGCTAAATATTTGATTATGACTTACAGAAGTTTCAATCGTGGGAAAGTAATTAGGCTTACTTCTATCTTGAAAACTTTAAAAATCATGTCAATGTTGTGTTCAAGTACCGAAGAATGAATTCTTCGAATTTCCCAGCAATTGTCTCAGTACTTATAAACCAATCAACCAAATCTCAAGCGTGCCTTAGAGACTAGATAATTATTGTTAGTATTCAAATGGCAATAGCTAAGTAAACTGATGCAATTATTATTCTCTCACTGGACCGCTTATGGGTACTCAAGGTTATTGTAAATGCTCTCCATACAGGTAGTAATTATAATAATTTTTCACAGCTAGCCACATTCCTTTGATATCTTACATTCATATACCGTGACAAATTAATTGTTTGACATTAACATACATAATATATTACAAAACATATATTTACATTTACTAATTACAAATTAAATGCCCCGGTGGCTTGGTGGTCGTGGTAGCAGCTGCAGAGCACAAGTTCGCGAGTTCAATTCCCACGCAGGACAATTCTTTGTGGCATCCACAAATTATTGTCCTGACCTCTACCTAAATGTTAATAGAACTAGGTATAGTCTTAAACATTATTTGCCATATTAGTCATTTATACACCATAGCAAACTTAGTAGAAATGATAAAAAGGATAAAATATCAAAAAATTATCGTAAAATTGTCGATAATTTTATCAGTTAGGTAATATATCAGTAACATCTACTGGTTGTAATTTAGATTCATATCTTATTTATGTGGACTTGCTCACCTAGATCTGATACTTCATCTTGTTATCGTGAATAATGGTCATAGAGCCTATGAACGACCCACTGTAGTAATGGACCACGTGTATGAAAAGTTTAGGCTACAGATTTTACACAGGCCAGATAGGAATTGGTATCGGGTTATTGGCAAGTTTTTCTTTAACCTCACTTTTAGCATGAGGGGATACAAATTTATATAAAGTCTTACAAGGACAAATTAATATCTTTCATAGATGAAAGTTGGGTATGTAATGTAAGTTTGTGTACGTATGACAAAGTAAACAAAGTACAATATTATTAAGACATTCTAAGTTATAATATCTTCTGCAATTACTCCGCATTGTCTCACGGTGCAAGGTCTCCTTGTTAATGTTATTTGTGAACGTATACGACCCACTTATGTGTTTCATACAATTTGTATGTAGTTTGTTTTTAATCTACTTATTGGTAACGTTGTTAGATTCTACTTTCGCCGTTCTAATTTATTTGTTTGTAAATCAATTTGTTTTATTTTACATTGAAATTAAAAATATTACCAGAGACATAGTTTTAGTAGAAACGGGACGCCAAAGAATGAGGGAGGTACAGGACCGTACAAGGTGAAAAAATATTTGAAGGTGACCAATGGCCAGCAGTGGACGTCCATTTGCTTATTTGATACTTATACAAAATGAAAAAGAGGTGAAGCAGGTAAACACACTTTTAATTTGGTATTTACAAGATTTTTCTCATGCCGTTTTTAATCGGTTCCAGTCAACGACCTAATCACCTGATCGTAAAATGTTAATTAACCTATAACCATTTTATTTTTGTGCTAATTACTGCCTTATAATCGACTTAAGTTTGTTTTAAAAGTCAAACATATAAATATGAAACTTGTATTATGTGTCTTTTTATCCTTTGGGTCAATTTGCTAATTATCAAAATCAGTAGAAGATCCCGTGATACGCAGACATTATCAAATTACCATAACTTAAACTGTACCACACTCTTTATAGGTATTAACGTATCAAAAAAAGAAACTTGATTTTAGTATTTTTGAGAAGATTTTTATTAGTTGCACCAAAGTAATTAAAATCTTGCAGTAAATCTAATGTTCAGCTTACAACAGTGATGCTGTATGTGAACTCTATTATAGTCGTAATAACGTACGTGTCTGTTATTGATTTATCTTTTTTAAGAATTGAAAACCTATTAAGATTTTTAACAAAAGAACGACATAATACAGTGCAAATAGGTATCTAGCTACACGCGTGACCAGTATGAGTATTAAAAATTATTTCTAAAATGGAGGGAGATTTGAGGGTTGCGAAGAACCGGTTTGTAAGGTTCGTAGAAGGTAGTTAGTGCCCAGTCGTAGAGACTACTGAGCACCAAGTAACTACTATTTGACAGAGATGTATTTGTGTTTGCAACTTAATAATATATTACATTCAAATATGTTAGTTAACAGAAAATAACAAATGCATGAAATGACCTTCGGAATGGCATTATTAATACAAAACCGGACCATGTCTCATTAGTATTATATTGTTAACATTTTTATGAACACTCAAAATAGATTAAGATCAAAGTTATAAAAAGTCAATTACGTTAACGTAAAACAACGAATATAAGCAGAAGTGGTAATGTTTCGAAATCCAACACAACACACATCTCCTATAATGCAAGGATTTTCCCTAAAACGGGGCTTATTATACTCCGGGTTTCTATGGGTTCTCATTGTTGTAACTAAATGGCGGGGGCATGGGTACAGGGTGGTTTTCTTGTTCGTGTACATAGGTGAACTTTTTAACAGCTAGCTTTAGGCCGGCTAAGTAAAATTGCGCAGCCTGTATAAGGGTTAAAAGGTAACAACAGGGAAACAATGTAGGCTGCGGCAAATAAAAACTTAATGATCTTGATGATTCACCTGTAACTATGGTAACCCTAACTGAGTTTAACTAATATAATTTGCGTAAAAGGTTAACCTCGATCAAGAGGAAGTTAAGTAAGATTTGCTCATTTTATCGGTTATGAGTCATATGCCTGATATTAATTAAAAGTAAGTTTTTTGTATTTTATTATTCTTCGAATTGTTAACGACTCTTGTAAGTAACTCACTACACAAAACAATGTAGAATAATATGCGCCTAATAAACGTACAGTCGACAACATTGGCGGTCTTCTACTCATGACACTTTAGCCCAACGATTTTAACCTAATAAGTATTCGCAAGGCAGACTTTGTTACGAGACAAAGCAGATTCTCTTTGTCTAATGATAGCATAGTAGTACTAGCAACAAAGCCAGCGCTTAATACGGATAAGGGTTGATCAAAACGGAATGGGATCGTCGCCGTATCAACTCGAGCCGTTCAGTATTATTTCTATGAAACTCCTTACTGCAACGCACACCAATCGGAATCGTAACGTAATCTGATTTTTGTCGACACTGAGGAAAAAGGCGAGGCAGTGGCGTTCCTATTACGTTTTGATGTGTTTGTTACTACCCTTATGCTGAAACAACTTGTATTAAAGTTTCTGTGGTGCTACACTGTCAACGTAGTCGACTGTACATTATTTGATATGTCAACTTATGCAAAGTTTTAACAAGCTCGTGATTTATAACAATAATTCATGTCGACAAGACTATTATAGTTACAAGACCTTAGTACAAATAGGTGAATGTCTCTGGAAATAACATTAGGTAGGTACCAATTGAGTATTGAAGTTATTTGTATTCCAATACAGCTGTCTGAACAAATATGATATACAATAAATTCATAGCTTTATATTAGTAGTTGCTATTTTACACAGAAAGAAGGAATACTTAAAATTAAAACCTATACCAATCCGTTTGGCCAGCGTGGTATTAGTAGGCCAGGTATCCCTCCGTCACTGGAGGAAGCCCGTCCTTGCAGTGGGGCATTAATAGGCGGTAATTGGTAGTACAATTGATGTTTAATAAAACAGCAATTGTTATCATATTCGTTAACCTTTTAGAGTAATAAGGTTGTATATCTTACCATCTTTTACATGAAGAGTGCAAACAACTTTACCTGTAATCAAAATAAATACATTTTAGTATCAAAAAGTCTCCGTGTAGTGACGGAGTAAGAATACAATATGTCACCACCCCATCTCATCCCATGGGTGTCGTAAAAATCGACTAAGGGACTATCTGTAAATATAGCGCTAGGTAAATATATTTACCTAATAAAAAGAAGGAAAACTTGAAATGAAACCCTTTACCAATCCGTTTGGCCAGCGTGATATTAGTAGGTCAAGTATCACTCGGTCACTGGAGGAGGCCCGTCCCTGCAGTGGGACATTAATGGGCTGTTATGATTAAAAAGAAGGGCAAAATAATTTCATTTTTAGTAAGTATTAAACAGAAAGGATACTTTAGCAAGGTATATTGTTCAAACTTTAAATTAGATCATTGTACCATCCTCTCAACATCTTATAGCAGGGACGGAAACTTCGTCTTTATTATCATCATCATAACAGCCCATTAATGTCCCACTGCAGGGACGGGCCTCCTCCAGTGACGGCGGGATACTTGGCCTACTAATACCACGCTGGCCAAACGGATTGGTATAGGGTTTAATTTCAAGTTTTCCTTCTTTTTATTACGTAAAGATAATATTCACGGATAGTCCCTTAGTCGGGTTTTCCGCCACCCATGGGATGAGATGGAGTGCTGACACACTGTATTCTTACTTCGTCGAGGTTTCGGGTTCAATTCTTGGTATATACAAATCTTTTTATGCAAGCAGATGAACTGTTGACTTAAGTAGAAACCTACTATAGGCAGCACAGGTAACTTTTTTTTAAACTATTTTTTTTTAGTTTAAAGACAAGACTTGCGGTTGAAAGCAGTCAAGAAGAAAAAAGATATATTGAGATAATCTTTGTTCTTATTTGTGTACAAGTTAAATTGTTGGTTAGAATGGTTCGAGTTCAAGGTCGATACAGACCGGAACCGGTCTCGACATAGCCTAGGAGCTGAGCTATCTATATGACATTTAGTAAGTTTTTATTTTATTCTTGTAAAGTGTATCAAAAGGCTGAAATAAATTTATAATGGAGTTTAAACCAGTTTTTGTGTTTTGACTGAGTTTAACTTTTAGGGTTAGTAGTTTGCTTTTTTTCACTTACGTAATTTTATCAATCAATCAAATAGCCTATACCTGTCCACTTCTGGACTAGGCTAGGCCTCTCCTAACATTTTAAATTTCGAATAGTCTTACATGACCAGCTTGAAGTTAGCTTAAAGAGAAGTTTCCCTTGCTTTCTGACATTTAATTCCAAAAAAGACCTATGTGAATTAACTTAAAACCAGCTTCTTTAATATCTCTATTGCCTTGCGTACAACTTTGAATGAAATTTCGTGAGGCGGTAGCTGGCATATTGGATATGATTAACTTCTATCTCGAAAACTACATCAACGCGGGCGGAGCAAATACTAACTTGTTATATATTCGTACTAGCGACCAGCCCCGGCTCCGCACGGGCACCTACTACAGAATGTTCTTAAACAACGTTTAAGTACAGCTTCACTAAAAATCTCTATATGTATATGGGTTTCTCTACTATATTATGCATGTGATATACTTATAAACCTTCCTTTTGAATCACTTTATCTATTAAATAAAACCGGTCAAGTGCGAGTCTGACTCGCGCACCGAGGGTTCCGTACAAACCTATTTGCCAAATTGTGATAACGTCAGGCCTTAGCTGTTTAAATATTATTATTCCCGACAAAATACTATGACGTCACATCTCATCTGTCAAAAATTATGTGACGTCACGACTCATCTGTCAAAAATTCTATGACGTCACGCACATTTGTCAAAAGTGACAGCTGTCAAAGTGACAGCTGTCAAAGTGACAGCTGTCAAAGTGACGGGTGTCTAAAATATTTGACGTCACAACTCATCGTTGACATCGGCATAGTTTGTCATATAAAAGAAAGAAGAAGAACTCATCTGTCAAAAATACTGTGACGTCACGACTTATTTGTCTAAAATTCAATGACGTCACTACACAACTGTCAAAAAATGTTTACCGCCAAAATTCTGTGACGTCACGACTCATCTGTCAAAAATTATATGACATCACGTCCCATCTGTGACAGATGTCAAAAGTGACAGCTGTCAAAGTGACGGGTGTCCAAAATATTTTCCTGCAAAAATAATATGACGTCACAACTTATCTGTCAAAAATTCTGTGACGTCACGATTTATCTGTCAAAAATTCAATGACGTCACGACACAACTGTCAAAAAATGTTTTCCCGCCAAAATTCTGTGACGTCACGACTCATCTGTCAAAAATTCTATGACGTCACGTCCCATCTGTCAAAAGTGACAGCTGTCAAAATTCTATGACGTCACTGGTCACGTGACTCAGATTTTCCGCCAAAATTCTATGAAATCAAAATATAATGTGATTAAAGTAAAAATTTAAGGTTTTTGGAATTTTCCCATTACATGTACTATAAGAACTTGCTCCATGCCAAATTTTAAGTTTGTAGGTAGACTGGAAGTACCCTGTAGGTTTTTGCCCTTACCCCTCTAAATTTTGCGACAAAAACGGCTATATCTCTTGATTGCGTTGAATTAGAACTTTGAATTTTTTACAGCACTAAGAGGCAACAAGCCTTAGTATTTGGTGAAAATTTCAGCTAGATACCTTCACGCGTTTCTGAGATAAATGGTCTTGACAGACAGACGGACGGACGGACAGACGGACGGACGGACAACAAAGTGATCCTATAAGGGTTCCGTTTTTTCAAAACTGGTACGGAACCCTAAAAATACCGAATCAAAATCCGTTGCGTATTTTTAAAGATTCTTTATGTCCCTATGGGACAGAAAAAGCGACTTTATTTTATACTATGTATGATATCTAATCCATACTAATATTATAAATGCGAAAGTAACTCTGTCTGTCTGTCTGTCTGTCTGTCTGTCTGTCTGTCTGTTACTCTTTCACGCCTAAACGGCTGAACGGATTTCGATGAAATTTGGTACAGACAATCTTTAGACCCTGAGAAAGAACATAGGCTACTTTTTATTAGCAATCATATTATATTTTGATTTCATAGAATTTTGGCGGGAAAGCTGTGTCATGTGACCTGTGACGTCATAGGTCACGTGACGTGTGACGTCATAGGTCACGTGACCCGTGACGTCATAGAATTTTGACAGATGAGTCGTGACGTCACAGAATTTTGGCGGGAAAATATTTTTTGACAGTTGAGTCGTGACGTCATTGAATTTTTGACAGATGAGTCGTGACGTCACAGAATTTTTGACAGATGATTTGTGACGTCATATTATTTTGGCGGGAAAATATTTGATACCTCTGTCACTTTTGACAGCTGTCAATTTTGACAGATAGGCGTGACGTCATAGAATTTTTGACAGATGAGTCGTGACGTCACAGAATTTTGGCAGGAAAATATATTTTGACAGCTAAGTCGTGACGTCATTGAATTTTGGCGGGAAAAATAGTATTTAAACAGCTGAACCTTGACGTTATCACAATTTGGCGGGAAAATAAATAGGTTTGTACAGGACCCTCGGTGCGCGAGTCCGACTTGCACTTGACCGGTTTTTTAGCTGTGGGTCTGATATATCTAGAGAGCTTAAATTCGTAATTGTCAACTTATTTCATCATAACAGCCCATTAATGTCCCACTACAGGGACGGGCCTCCTTCCTTGACGGAGGGATACTTGGCCTACTAATACCACGCTTGCAGACGGATTGGTATAGGGTTTCATTTCAAGTTTTCCTTCTTTTTATTTAGTGAAGATAATATTCACCTTATTTGTTAGGCACTAAAGTGACACACCTTTGCTTATCCTATCCTACTAATATTATAAATGCAAGTTTGTGAGGATGGATGGATGTTTGTTACCCTTTCATGCAAAAACTACTAAATGGATTTTGATGAAATTTGGAATATAGGTAGTTTATGGTGTAAAATAACAATTAAGCGGGTAATACCGCGGGCATCAGCTAGTAATAAATAAATCTAATAATTAATTAAACCCTATACCACTCCGTCTGGCTAGCGTGGTATTAATAGGCCAAGTAACCCTCCGTCACGGGAGGAGGCCCGTCCCTGCAGTGGGACTATAATGAGCTGTTATGATGATGATATTAGGTATATAATATGCCTGTACGGACCCATTCCTATTCTATACAACTCTGACATATCTGTTTTGTTTTAATTCACAACACAGTAATCTTATAAGCATTACTGTGCGTCATTTACATGAAGTACCTGTCGTGTGCTACTTGACACACTGTTATAAAAAGTTAATGAAACCACAGATTGGTTGTGTATCGCAACTTTATACTCGGTCTGAGATGTACTATAATAATGTTAGTCAAGACAAAGACGAAATGTAAACTTACACACCTATAAAAAAAAACAATAATCCACTGAGACCCCAGTTTTTTTTAATTAAACTTATGATGCAGGTACTTACAATTTGATGCTGTTAATTATATCTTTTTTTACGATTGTTTTTATTTACACTCAAAAATGTTAAAACAATGTAAATAAAAGAAAATATAAATAACATCAAACATCAGCTTTTCGAATCTAAAATCAGGATATTAAATTAGCACTTAGGATAACCTAAAATGCTAATTTCATTTTATTAGTACCAGTAATAAAAAAATGTTATTGTTTATTTAAAATTCTGCTGCAATAAAGTCTGATATATAGCTTCAAAATGTTATGATTAAAATATTTATTATATTCTTGACCTTGGCAAACAGCATAATATAGTTATTTTGTATAATTTATATACTTAAAAAACTTTTTTTCATATATTCGTTAACACTTTTACATCCCATTAATAATGCAAATGTTTTCTTAGTTCAAGTTCAACATTTATTTACATTTGTTTAAGAGTTACTCAACCCTAATAATAGTTAAATTATAGTTTTTAGTTAATTAACTTGGAAATTATATTTTTTAGTGAAATTAAGTTTACATTTAAGGAATTTTTAGTAGGTAATTTTAGTTATAAAATAGGGTAAGTTTTACAAGAATGGACAATCTAATAAAAAGGTTACGGTTAAATATATCAGGGAAAGGAGACTAGTAAAAAAACCCTATATATAATCTGCCAAATTACTTACCTCAAGCCTCTTAGTCTATATTAAGATTGTGTTTTATGCTTGAGTGACGTTTACCTTTCAATTGAACTCGGCTAATAAAATTATACGTACGGAACTTCATGTCAATTCTCGTTCTTTAAAATCGTTAAAAATAAAGTTAATATAACTTTTAGTTGTCAAATTGTCACAATTGTATTCTTGTATTTATAATTTAAAATCTTTTTAAAATAATGTAATCGTACTGTAACTAAGCTGTAGTTTTTAAAGTGACAGTTCATGTAATTTTTTTAATTTTCGTGCGCGCGGGAAGCGTTTCGCTTCCGAAGGGGAACCGAGCGGGAAACACAAGTTAGGGATATCGCATTATTACATTCAAAAACCCTGGTTTTCATATTTTTTTTTCTTATAATAGAAGTTTACGGAACTTATAATATTTTAATTTACCAAAGATAATTTACTGTAGTTGATTTATATATTAATGTTTTATTTCTGTATATGGAGTGTTAGAAAATCTATTAAAATTTCCAATCTTTTAAATTGCATACCGTAAACTGGCAACTCTGTTATTTAACTCTTTTTTGCCATTTAACTTAATTTTAACTTTTACTTTACCGGTAAAGTAAAAGTTAAAATTAAGTTAAAAAAAATTTAAAGTAAATTAAGTAACAAGAATACCACTTTGGATTAATTAAAAATTAAATTTAAAAAAATTAAAAGTTAAGTTAGATTAAATAGTATGTTTTGAGAATTGACCTGCTTATTAAAGTCAATATTGTAGGATTAACTACCAATCAATCATACCAGGGAATGAACGTCCACCGCTAGACATAAGCCGGCTTCAAACATTTTCACTACTCTAGGGCACCACAGCACCCTGCGTGGTCCTGACCTAGGGTACCGGTAGGGTACAGAAATTCAAACATTTATTTTAAAATTACACAATACCGTCTTCGTAGAAGAAGTGTTGGATCCTTTATCTAACGTAAATGTAGTAAGTTATAGATCGGTAATTAATGTCAAACTTAAAACCAAAGTAGAATGCTTCAAAGCTACGTTCTCTAATACGAAAAACGTATTCGGATACTATCGAGTCGAAGATATAGGACAAATGAGTTTTCCTATTCTAATGGAATTATATTTATCTTTCTATTTTTTTCACATGAGCTAGAAAATCCTGTCAATGTGCTAGATCGGGCACAGAAACACTGGCCTATGTTAGCCATGGACCGAGACATGTAGAAGTCACGGGGTAAGGTATTTGCCCAGCTGTGGGATGATATAGACTAACACTAATAAGCTAACTAACCTGAGAAACTGCCGCAAGGAAGTTCTAACATACCAAATAAAAACTTAATATCCTACTCGGCTCACGTGATCAGCGTAGATAAAATTAGCGTGTTAGATTAACCGGCTAATATTAACGTAGAGTTCACTGTTTTCATCACAATCAATTACTTGTAGAATTAAGTTTTATTACCATAATGGGAGCGGAACGCATAAACTTGTAAATATGCCTTACTTACACTTTTATAAGGTATATAATTAGTTAATTACATAGTAAACCGGACGTACCTTAAAGTATTTATTCATTGTTTAACATTGTTTAATACTGTAGTCAGTAGAGTGTGATAATAGGCATCACACTCTATTGGCGTTGTACTTGTGTGGGTAATCGATTTGTGAACTAGAAATATCGATTCGATACTATTCGATAACTGAATATCGAATACAAAATTTTAGGCGTATAAAGTGATATCATACTATGTAGTCTATCTAAATTATTCTGGTTTACGAGCTTATTTTAAATATAAACCTCACGACATTGTTGTGTTGAATGTTTTTTAAAAATGCTCTTTCCACACTTTCAACGTAGGGAATAATAAATGTTCTCAATTAAGCCCATGTGGCGGCAGGATAAACACTAATATTATTACACTACATTTTACACCACCACGTATTAATTGCAAACACAGGTATCAATAATTGCATTCCTAATTTGTTTAGCCGAAACTGACAGTTCTCGGCATGTGTAAATGTATTACAACTCCAGGGACTATTAATAGACGAAAAGTTAGAAAGCAGTAAATAAGTAAATTAGAAGTAATCCTGGTATCACCAGAATTATTTCTTAGATTAGATGTATAAAGAAAAAGAAAACAGGTTTCATGACCTTTCTACATCATCATCATCTCAACCAAAATACGTCCACTGCTGGGGATAGGCCTCCTTTAAACGACTTCAGCCTCCTGTGCCTCCCATTTAATGACCTTTGCATTAATAGCTTCTAAAGAAAAGCGACGTTAACCTGAATTATGTATAGAAATAGCACTTTTAAAGTATCTAGATTGACGCCCTAAGAGAGAACGCCGGTATCTAATAAGAGCTTAGAGCTTGACGCGTAAATGTTTGTTGGTCAGGAACTGGCATTTGTTTCCTTATGTTTGTACTCCGTAGTTTGTGAAAAAGCCGCAATAATGTATAATAGGATGTTTTGTTATGTCCTTTTGTAAAAACAAAATGTATTTTGCTCCCTCGGTAGCAATATGGTCGTGATTGGGGGTTCAGTGCATCATATTCCTCTTCTTACATTTTATCTACATTAAATTTCGCATGTAAAGTTAACTATGCTTACCAAAAGACTGCTTTTGGCCAATACGATAATATCGTAAGTATAAAAAATATAAACCCAAAATGTTTTCTGTAGTAAAACCTTACGCCCGTTTGACAACATCTCGAACGATACTCTGGATTAAGGAGACCTTAACAATACTTACTTAATTTGAGTTTTTGAGCCCCTGCTCACGAAAATGTATATTATAAATCAATGTCGTAACTCTAATACTTACCTTACTGCAAAAAGAGCACGTAATTTTTCTATTATAATAATTATATGAAGGGCTATACGGTGCAATTTAGTTTTTTTTATTTAATCAAGTGATTGGCATTATGATTATTATTATATTAAAGGTCGAAAACCGTAGCACCACGATTTCGATTGTAGGCCAAGATCGTGAACTGATTACATTATTGTAGTTATATTCGGTAATACATTTACTTCCTTGTTTATAAAACATATCTTTGCAAGGATTTCGTTCTATTTTAAGATCTTTGTTCGTTTATTTCTTTACGATTTTATATAGGCACTTTAATTCAGGTCTAACTACACTGTCAACTTACTTGTCGCTGTGATTTACTTGTATTAACTTATGTGTCATACTCAATGCCTCAACTGACACAGATTACTAAATAGTTATGAACTACATGGTCCTCCACGTTTTTCATAAGCCGCAGAGGGCGCTAGCATTGGCAGTGTTAGAACCTGTTAGGGTCAACACTGCGGTGAGGGTTTTATTTTTAAATGTAAGGTTAATATAAGGTATTGATCTCCGAATCGTTCAGCTATGAATAATATGTTTGTTAAGAGGTTTTGGTCTCTAGAAACTATTCAATGTTTTTTTAAATATTTTTAATTAGCTATTAAGCACATTGGACAAATACAACGAATACAAATACAAAATCATTTATTTGCTTGAAACATGGTTTTTTTTACAGATGATGGTTTATAAAATATTATGTACACAATGTTTCGCTTACTTTATTTCAGCATGCAAATTATTTAAGTGTAGCATACACTCTGACTACTTCTAATGTATTTTTTTATTTTTAACAACTTATATAAACTTATCTACTAACTATCCTACTTAATAATTATTATTATCATATTATATCTATTTAATTATCCTAAAACAAGAAGGAGTAGTGGCATTTTGTATTCTTAGTCTGTTGAATAAAGCGAACAGATAGCAATTGAATAAATAGCGGACAGATAGCAAGCAAACAATTACGAGTAAATAATTGCAAGCTGTCATTCAATAACATTAAATTTTTTTAATTGCGTTTTGTTTTGAAAATTGTCTTTTTTCCTGAATCCGGTTTAAGATTTTAAACTTGATCTTGGAACGATACGAAATAAGTGCTCGATACAAAAGTCGATTAAGTGCCCATATATTTCCGCGTGGTTGGTTGCGATTTTTATCATTTTTTAACAAGAACAACAACCTTTTCAATGTTAAGTTGTCGACGTGAATGCTTCCTATATAATTTTCGACTTATGATTAATTTTGAAAATGAAAATTATTTCTTTACGGACGAGATTATTGTTTTCTGTATTCTGTAAGTCACTTTGCTCAAAAGTATGTATAAATTTACGCTAAGTAGGAATATTTATAAAGTAAAGTAGAGACTACTAAACCAACAAGCAGATCACCGGTTTATAATAAACCATGGCCGTCTACAAGCAATTAAAATCAGAAAAACTATCAAAGGTATTTGAAGGGTCGGCAAAGCGCATGTGATTCCACAAAGTGTTGCAGGCGTCCATACGTTAGCCATCTTCCACCAGGTGCACCGTGTATCTGTGGTGACCAGCGTGGTGTAATAAAACAATAAGTACAACAATGGTTAAATATTTCATATCAAACCAACTGATATTTAGAAATAAAGTTACACTATTAACATTCTCACAGAGGAGGTACGGGGTCAAATGCCAATGTGAAAATACACGTTCAATTATCGTTGGCTTTCTTCAACATAGGACAAAAGTTCAATAATCTTACATTACGTCTTGAAGAACGTTTATTTCTTTTGTTATGAGTTTACCTCATGCATATGTCGTAGGTAAAGAAATATGGAAATCAATCCGTCTAGCCAGCGTGGTATTAGTAAGCCAAGTATCCCCCCGTCACGGGGCGAGGCCCGTCCCTGCAGTGGGACATTAATGGGCTGCTATATGATAAATGCAGGGCTACTCAATATAGATAGGGATCCTTGGCCTACCAACTTCCAGCTGGCTAGGCGTGTTAGCTTGTAAAAAGGCATATGTTTATTATGTATGTATGCTACCTAAGTAGAGCGATGGAGTAGGTAACAGGGCTCAGATACCGGTTAAATTTTCAAACCGTTATTATGTACTTGACCGCAAAACCTTTACATTCGGTTTCGTTCGCTAAACCGTTTTATTTAAACCGATATTTAGAACAGTATTTAAATAAAGGTTTTATCGGATTAAACGGTTTAGAGCAATAAAAACCGGTTAATACGGACACACTATACCTAAAGAAATGCCGCGCTCTGTGCGACAAGTTGCAACGCGTTTAACGACATGCCGTTCGTCAAATAAACCGGTTAATTTAGGTAAAAATATAGTTCTTAAAACGTTTACGTTCATAAGAAAAGTTCGGAGGAAAACCGAAATAAACCGGTATCAAGCGGTATTTTTTAAACCGGTTCCGAGCCTTGGTAGGTAAGTTTAAAGATATTGAAAACGTATGAAAGGAAAAAAAATCTCTTAAAAGCAATAGGAAACGACTTTACCTTGATATTAAGTAACAGACATGTACCTACAGTCTGGTTAATCTCTGGCCAATCAATCTATCTATTACTGCCTCGGTGGCTAAGTCATGTTTGCGGTCCTGCTGGAGGCTTGAATCCCACTCAAGATGTGATCCACAAATTATTATCTTAAGTATAGACTTTGTTCCTTGAGTCCATTAGTTTCATGCCAGTACAAGTCTTCGCGACACAGTGTTCGATCCTAGTACACGAGTTGTCTATTTTCTTAAAAAAATAAGTTAATATCCTAAACTACTTAACCTTGATATTAAGTAACAGACAAGTACAGTCTGGCAAATCTCTGTTCAAGTCAGTCTATTTAATAATACCTATCAGGATTTTAGTTATCTAAAAACAGCAGATCCTAAGTCAATAAAATAAATGCGCTTATGCTAATATAGTGTAATCCGGTATTACCAAACGATGTCGTATTTTAAAAACGGATTGCTCGAGATCTAGATTTCCTTTCAAATTCTATTTCATTGGTTATTAATACATAAAATACACCTACGTGATTACATTTTATAATACATTATTAATTTGCATATATATCTATGTAACGAACTATGTAATATTACAAGATTTTTGATCTAGTTTTTAATAGACAAATATTTCTTTCTATAGATAACTGTGGAACCACTATTAAAAGGTTGCCTGTCCCGCCTCTAGACACAAAAGTAAAACAATGGGTATGTATCATATATGATACATGGGACAGGAAATAGGTTAAGTATGAAACATAACTTCGGAGGAGACGGTGATGTTCGCCATACACTTCACTAACGGTTCCCACTGGCGAAATACGTGTTACATTCTGCTGGTTTGTAAGGATCGTAGTACTTGGCGCTCAGTACTCTGAAGTCAAAAGATCTCTAAAGGAATTAAAAAGAACAGGTACCTATATAAAGTCATCTTACGTGATAGTTTATAGACTGTTTGCTGCACCTAAGGTACTAAGAAGTTTAGTCAATAGAAGAGATGATAACATCTCTTCTATTGACCACAAATCTAAAGCTATTAAGATTATAAGTAATTGGTATGTCGTAAAGCAGACCAGCCCCAACCTTAATGGACAGATGACCTTATAAAGGTAGCAGGGTGGGCCTTTACGACCGTGTATTATGGCGTATATTAGGAAAAATCAACAGTGGGCAGTAACAATCTGAATTGCAATTGCAACATTATATTTAAAATGCTCTCGATGTTAAAGTTAGATGTTTTTGTTTTTCAATTTATATTATACGTTTATTACTTTTAACTAGTCTAGCAACAGTAAAAGCACTGCTAAATTCGTGACCTACAATGAGGTATGTCGATACGTATAAAAATTAAAAAAAAGAAAATCATATCCAAAAAACTAAAAAAATCTTAAAGTTAAAAATAGGTCCTTGTATATTCAAAGGTTCAATCAAGTTAAATAAAATACGAATTAATACACACACCAAGTAGGTACCAATAGACTGGAATTGCGTTCAAACATTAAAAAAAGTTTAGATAGATACCTATGCCTACTTATGCAAATGGACTTAAGTAATTTTCCGGTCGATACAAATGATATGAAATAATTATTAGTTTAGATATAATATAGCGGTCAAGAACACAGCCACAATTTATCTCTAAGTTGTCCTAGAAGACAACTGCTAATCTTAGACTAACAAATCTTTGATCAACAACATTCCGTTTACACAAACTCGACCAGGATAAAGAGAATTTAATGGAATTGTTGAAATATGGTTGATCTAATTTAAAAGCCGAATGATGAAAGATATGATTAGAGTATGTTAGTTACAATTCCTACTCTCATTAGAATTGTGATCAAACTGAACCATTATTAAAAATTGCAAAGTAGGTTATATTCCGATAAGACCGCGTAACGTGAAAATATTTGAAGGTGACCTATGTCCACTGGTGGACATCAATTGAATCGTCAATAAAGTAATAACCCATTCTTTTGTTTTTAATTTACAAACACTTTAATACAACTCTATGAAGTTTACTAACTAACTAAACCAGAACTTATACTGCAAGTACTAATGAACTTATAAAATTTACTCACAGTTTTTTGGTAAACATTATTATTGAAACACAAAGACCAAACCAAAATGGAAACAAAAATGTTTCTCTTGTTAAGAGTCGAATCTGCAAAATCCGGACTGCAGGCAGTTTGGTACACTAATCACTGACATCTCATTGAATAAAAAAACATTATTAATAATTTGATTTGTGATTACTTTTTAATTCAATACTCCATCTCACTCCATCATTCCATTGCTAGGCAAAGACTTTTCCCACAGGCTTTTAAAAAAATAAGTGTACATAATTATGCTTCCAATTAAAAATTCCAGAAATTCAAATACTGTTTTTAAAAATAAAAAATAAAATCATATTAAAAATACTCTACTACTTATTAAAAATTATTTATAATTATAAAACGAGTAGGTAAAGAAATTTATTATTCTGGGCGATAACCGGAATTTTAACTTGACAGTTGACAATGACCTAAGGTCAAAGGTCGATCAAGTACATCACCTTTGACACTCATTGACCTTGACTTGTATAACTGTACAAGATGTTTTCTTTACACGGACAAAGAAATCCGAATTATTTTTAAAATAGTTTTTTGTAGATTATTAAGGATCTATGCACTATAAGGTTTAAAATTAAGGTTTAACAGACTTTAACGGTTTCCCTAATACTATTTTTGTAAAATTATTTACTATCTTTTTTTTATCTTTTTTTATTATTCCTGGTTCTGCTGTTATGTAAGCCGAAAAAATTAATTTTCACAAAAAAAAGAACCGACTTCAAAGACAAAAATTGCACTAAAAAGTAATAAATAATTACTTGTATTTTGATTTTACAACAATAAATCAGCCATTATTTCTATTTAATTTTAATTTATAGAATAGGTTCTTTTCATTAAGTATTGTAAAAGTATTGTTAAGGATATTTCTTGAAGAGTCTGTAAATATATTTATTTGTAGATTGTTTAAAAGATAATCAAATTATTACAAATAATGTAATATTATTGTTATTTTTGGAGTCGGTGTCAGCCACGATCGTTATTATTAAGTATACCATTTTTTATTTCTGACTGAAAACTTAAACAAATATTATGGCGCCGTGTTATACACAGACTAATAATTACATAAAATTCACATTCGAAAATGAAACGGCCGTTTTCGTTTTAAATGCAATATTTATCTAATTAGAAACCATTTAAAGTGATGAGAGTGTGTTATACAAAACTTTATTGCCTATTCTAACGAACTTGTAGACAACATTTTGCATTAGTGATCCTATTCGCGAATTATTTCTTTAAATCTAATCTATTTTAAGTTCTGGAAAGCTTTAATCAGTTATTAAATATAATATTAAAACGTTTAAATGTGATACTGGTATTTTAAAATATATTTATTTAAATATGATAAGAATAGTTGTTTAATATTTGTTTAATTTTTAAACTAATCCATACACAATCAACAAATATAATGTCGAAGTCATTTATAATCTGTAATTCATGGCCGTCATTCCGTTTGCTTAGGTATTATCGTACTTATTCCGTTGGCTGACACCGCCTCCAAAAATAACAATAATATTACATTATTTGTAATAATTTGATTATCTTTTAAACAATCTACAAATAAATATATTTACAGACTCTTCAAGAAATATCCTTAACAATACTTTTACAATACTTAATGAAAAGAACCTATTCTATAAATTAAAATTAAATAGAAATAATGGCTGATTTATTGTTGTAAAATCAAAATACAAGTAATTATTTATTACTTTTTAGTGCAATTTTTGTCTTTGAAGTCGGTTCTTTTTTTTGTGAAAATTAATTTTATTTCTAAATTTTTAGTGAATTCCAATTCTATAAATCCGTGTGGTGACGGAGTGAAAACACAATATGTCACCACCTCATTTCATCCCATGGGTGTCGTAAAAACCGACTAAGGGACTATCCGTGAATATTAACTTTGAGATATAAAAAGAAGGAAAACTTAAAATTAAACCCTATACCAATCCGCCTGGCCAGCGTGGTATTAGTAGGCCAAGTATTTCTCCGTCACAGAAGGAGGCCCGTCCCTGCAGTGGGACATTACTTTGTCGGAATATGGGTAGACCTACGAAACGCGCTGCTTATATGAGACAGCGCCGATTGAATGAAACAAACGAAGAAAGGGATAAACGCCTTTTAATGTAGGAAATCTACCTCCAATGTCATTTCAAAAGAGACTAGTGAACAACGGAGGACCTACATGCAAAAAGTTTTAAATAGGGAGAACATCGAAAAGCGTAGCCACCGTCTCGGCATGGTTAATTGGTAATAATAATTAAGTTAATTAAAATTAAAATAAATCAAATAAATATAATAATTATTATTATCAATTTGTTATATCTAAAGAATAAGTTTAAAATAAATTAAATGCAATTCAACAATTTTGTCTATTTATAATCCGTTATTAATTCCTATTTTAATTTAAAATAAGAATTCCATTCAAGTCTTAAACCACACCTGCGATTACATTCATAATGTTAAGTTTTCATCAATACAATTAAAATAAGCCCAAACACAAGGTAGCTGCTGTATGCCGTTGAGGAGTTTCTTCGACCCTCAGTCGTCTTTATCATGAGATCATGTTTGTGTAAAGTTGTGTAAAGTTTTCATCAATACGAATAAAATAAGCCCAAACACTCGGTAACTGCTATATACCGTTGAGGAGTTGCCTCGACCCTCAATCTTCTTCATCATCAGATCATGTTTGTGTAAAGTTTTGTAAAGTCTTCATCAATACAATTAAAATAAGCCCAAACACAAGGTAGCTGCAATATGCCGTTGAGGTGTTCCCTCGACTCACTCTGGTCTCCAGGATCTGACCAGTTCTTACTCTTGACTATTTGGTAGTGACGTCAGAGATGCACATGTATGACAAGATTTTACACAATGCGTCCCTACAATTTTCAAGAGATGCCCTCGATTTCTCTGGGATCCCGTCATCCAGATCCAGATCTGGTGACAATGGGACCAAATGGGAAGCATACCCATACGAACAAAAAAAAAATTTTTCAAATCGGTCTAGCCGTTTTCGAGAAATCAGGTAACAAACACAAAAAATAAAAAAAAAAATAAAAAAAAAAAAAATACAACCGAATTGAGAACCTCCTCTTTTTTGAAGTCGGTTGAAAAAGGTTTCTACCTAGCTTTGTCATTGATTGTTGGAACAAAACTAAATGCAAAGTAATATCGTTTACAAGACATTTTGAAACGGATATCGTCGACATAATTATTGTTAACTACGAAATATATAAAACACTTTGAAGGATATGACCAACTTGATTATTTACGATCAAATCTATTACGGGGGTCTACAATCATTACTAACGAAAATGTTATGTTTATACAGGATGCCGGCCAGTATTAAATATTAACAGGAAACACTAATATTTACTGCAATTTAAATTCATTGCAACACGCAAAATAAACCTTTATCCAGCATATTATTTAAAATCAATTGATTAGACATGACAAAACTCATTTTGTCAAATTGGCGCGAAAAGAACTAATTCGAAAATTAAATATAAATTATTATGTTTTTTTTATGTGTGTGTAACGTACGCGCGGCGCGTCTGTCTTCTGTACAACAGCTTGCCGATTACGAAGGACTCGGCGTAGAACAGCCTATTCCCGCTAGGGGGGCGATGGCGAAAGTATCGCCAAATAACCACCTATAAAAACTCTCAACACAGTGAGCACAGTATCCAGTTCGATTCCCAACACCACCGTAGAAGAGGCATTATGAAAAGATCGGTGAGTGCGTGTAGTGAAGTGTTGTGCATTAAGTGATTTCAAAAAAGTGAACCAGTGCGTCCCGTTTCGTGTTTGTGAAGTGATCTCTAGGACCTGTTATACCATTTGTTTACGAATTATAGTGATTGATTCGTCTAAAGATATTACAAAATATTAAATAGTCTATTACAAAAAAAAATATAATTAAAGTTCGGACAATGGTGAAACAGGTCTTAAGTCCAATTTGTGTAAAACGGGATGTGTTGCACTTTTTTGAAGTCAACTTTCTGCAATAATTATTAAACTATAGGCTAACGATACTAATCTAAACAATTATTTACCTTTTGTAAATAAAATTATAATTAGCGTAAATTGAAACAGTAATGTGCTTGTATAAGCCTTAGTTGCTCATCTGTAAGCTTATTACATCACAATAGTTCACACAGTCAGTACTGAGACGAACGGGTTTCTTGTAGTCTAACTAGGAAGACAGCCCAGGAAACTGTTAAGTAAAGAACACCCAGTTATACGTTGCATAAATGAGCTATAAAGAAAATATTTAAAGAAAAAGGTTAATTTTCTATACTATTTGCTTCGTTATGTTTAAATCTAAAGCTCTTTAAAGAAATAATACTGGTACAATACAAATATGAAAAAAACAAACAAGTATTCTCGATGTTCTATTTGAAAATGGAATCATGATGAATAAAAACGAAGCTGTAATACAAAACATTTTTTAGTTTAAACAAACTAAGTAATCTACTAATTAATGTCTATTTCATTAACTAACTCGTGAGAAATAACGATAATATCATAAAAGTAGTTCAAAAGATAACGATGCTTAGAGCAGTTTTGTTTCAATGTTATCCAAGATATTATCAATGAAAACAACATTTGATGAGATATAATTAATTAAGCAAAGCGATCTTTTAATGCGTTATTGTTTTAATAAATGTCTAACAAAATCTAATATTACCGTAGAAAATGAAATAATTAACAATTTTAAGCGTAATTAATTTCGCGTAGTAGACTATTAGATTTAGTATTTTATTGAATAAAGTCAGGAAGAGCAAACAAACAAAGACAAGACAAAAATTGAGAGAAATACATACTGCTAATTTTGTGTCTTGGCTTAAATAGTTCCAATTTTTAAACATTTACCTACCTCAGAATTTTTATTTGCATTTTATGACTGAACTGAATAATTTCCTACATAAATTATAATCTTTGGTTGTAATTTTGCTTTGACACCAATAATTACAACGTCAACTATTATAAAGATAAAAACCAAGACATAGACTTAAATGAAAAACCTGTCTATGTTACAGGATCTGAGTTCAAATGCAAATATACCAGTTTATTCTGATAGTTGAGTAATAAAATTGGTTTGTCGATGTAGATTTATCTACAAGTACTTCCCTTAGAGCCTAGATCTACCATAAAAGGTTAAACTCATTTACATGGCTCTAAAGATTAATAAAATTATAAGCTTGCAAGGAATAATGCAAACCAAATTCATATTACTAATCACGTAAAGTGAGGATTAATAACTTAATCGAAAGGGATTTTTAGGTATTTTTAAGGGTTGATGATCAATTTAAAAATTATTAATTCTGTTAAACAGAGTTTCATACACACAAAAAATTTAAGCACATCAAAGAAGACCTAAAAAATGTATTATTCTTCTTCAAATAACATCTGTTTCTTACTATTAATCGTTATGAAAATAGTAAATTTTACTGTCTACAATCGTCATATATCATACATCAATCATCATCAAAAAAGTTTAAATGAAATATATTTTTGCGTCCTTTGTCCAAATCCCTATGATTACGATGTCGCTAAAAGTCGCAGTTGAGTAAGTAATCGCGACCCATTTCCTAAGTTGCGAAAGCACCATAAGAAGTAATACTATCCCACGAGTCGGCTCGAGGAGACACGAAGCAACCCGATCTGTTTCGACCTCGTTCTCTTTACTTACTGATTAGCATCGTTACTGTCAAACAACGAGAATTGAAATGTTTCTTTACAATCCACAACAAAATTCTAGATAATTGAATTATTAAATCTAAAGGTTATTCAATTGCAAATAGATGAACAAAAAATTGTAAACAAACCTAAATACGTAGGCCATTTTGATTTCGCTTACTCATCAATGTTGAAATTTTGGATGTCTATGTATGTCATTCTACCTCAATGGTCTAGTGATTGCAGTTTCGTCATTAGGACAATTATCTATATGCACCACTAGTTATTTTTTTGGTCTGATTGATACTTTGTGGCTGTTATTTGTTTCGATATTTATTAGTAATACGACGATATACATAATTAAGAAGAGATTTGTCTTATTACAATTATGGTTATTTGTTTATCTTTAAAAATAAAGAACTTTTATTATTTTTATATTGCGAAAGTAATTCTGACTGTTTGTCTCTTTAATTGTCCAATAAACTAATTTTGTGTACAGAGATTGTTTAAACTAGAGTTTGAAAAAGGTCATACGTAACTTTACAACCAATTAAATACTAGTAGGTATCTAATACCAACATTATTATTGCTAATTTACATAAATGAAATTCAAAGGTAAAACAGCTTGTATGTTAAATAACATTTAACGACTTTGAAAGTAACTTCTGACATCATATAGAAACATAAACATGTGTTTTAAATAACAACACTGAGGTTGAATTACAAATACGAAGGAATTCGTGATGTAAATGTTGAATGTAGTGCAGTTCTGTCATCATGTTTTATATTATGATGTACCTTTGAGATTAGTGAGGCATTGTGTCATTGATTTAAAATAATAGAATTTAAATCACCGATAATTTAAACGATAATATACAAAAGAGTAATAATCGTGTAGTTAGAATATTTTAAAATAGCGCGCTTATATAGTTTTCTTTAAAATAAGTCGTTTTGTTAAAATTCTGCATAAAAAAAGTACCAAAATTAGCTGATCAGACTATTTCATCAATTTAAATAAAAATGAAGACATAATGCCCTATCTGATTCAGAAGTATTAATACACGATGTAGTAAATTAGACAAAAAACCACTAATCTGCAGCAAGATTCGGCTTTAGAATCAAAACCAGTTGCCATATAATTCAAATATCTTTAGTACAGCTACATGTCATTAAAGATTAGCAAAATTTTAGAAATTAAGTTGGCAATGTAATTATTCATTATCATTACATCATACACAGTAGGTCATTGAATCAAACCAATTAAAAAGACATCACGTTAATGTGAATATGAAATAATAAGTATAACATTTCACATGTATACTTTTAATCTAACAAAGCAAGGTTAAACATAGAGCCCTTTAAAACAATTGCTGATGTATTTCTTAATAAAAATAAGGCTATGTGAATCTGAGACAAAGAAACGATTGAGGCTACTTGTTGCAACAGAATAAGTTATCTTGGTAATTTGTGACCTCCTATTATAGCTCACTTGCACATTTGTATAAAGCATGATATTATTTAAATGAGTGTTGCGTATGTACTAGTTTTAAACCATATTTATCAACTAGTATTCAATGTAAAGTCATATCTTTCCTGGCTTAAGCTTGTTTAGAAAGGAAAATATTTTGATTACTTAATCTGAAATAGATGTATCTATTTCTAGAAGCTTTAGAAGCATTGATGGTGCCTTGTGTGTTGACTTAATATAGAAATTAAACAGTTATTTCTGTTTGTAAAGTTATACTTTATAAACTATACTTAGTTTTTTTTTTTAAAAAGACAACTACCGCACTAGGGTTCATGCCCTGTGTCGCGGGGACTTTTACAAACATCAATTAACGGACACATAGAACACCCAGACTCAGGACAATAATTTGTGGATCTCACAAATTATTGTCCTGCGTGGGGATCGAACCCACAACCTCATGCGCGGCAACCGCTGGCTCTACCGGCGCGCCACCGAGGTCACCAAAAGTTGCCACTTTAAGAATAATTTAGGACTGAATGTTTTCATTATTCAATTTTATCATTTACCTACTCCAGTTAGTATACGATGTCAGGTTATTTTACAAAGTAATGACAATAATTATTACACAATTAATGTTGGCCTTATTTCTTAGATTAATAACAGGTAGACATCATCTTATAAGCATACTGAATGACATAACTTTAATCTTAATATTAATATAGGCTTAAGCTTTAGAAAGCTTTTTCTAAGTTCTTTTATCGTTTATAAAGCTTTTTTGTTTGTTGCTGGTAACTTTTACAATTGTTTATTACCTTAACTATTAGTTGGCATCTCAATTGCAATTTACTATACGGTAAACACTTATTGAGAAACATTATTAGACATTCATAGTAATTAAGAAGATTTATGATATCAGATCGTAGGCACTGATGCAATAGAATTTTATTGATGAATTTAATTTGCATTCGAACTCTTTATAGACACATTGCGTATGAAGATATCTAATTATTTAACGATCAGTTGCAATGTTTACCTAGTTACGTAATGACGGCTCAATGACTCATGAACAAACATGAAGGTACTTAACAAAAATAATGTTTTACTTTTTGGCATTTCAAATAGACATGTTATTGCACATCCAGTTTTTGATCGTTGTTTTTTTTAACTTATAACACTTTTGTTATAGATGCTACTTATTCATTCTCAACGTAACAAGACAATGATTTATAGCGGCTATTACTAGATATGATGAAAAAGTCTATGATAAACAACAACAGTATTAACGAAGGATTTTTTTTGTTGCAGCTCTGCTTAGTTTTCCTACTGGTAGCGGCCGCGGCTGCCAGTGAGAAGAAGACGACAGAAAAGAAGGCGGAGCCATTAGAGAAGAAGTTGGACAAACGTGGACTCTTGAACCTCGGCTATGGTTACGGCATCGATGGTCTGGATGTTGGTTACATCGGTAGCGGACATGGTCTCGGCGGTGCTTACCATATTGGCAACGATGTAGGCTATGGTGGCTACGGATTCAACCTCGGAGAACACCACGATATCACTAAGACAGTCACCATCGTCAAGGGTATACCAATTGGCTACCCCGTCGAGAAGCCAGTCCCTTATGCCGTAGAAAAGCCCGTTCCTTACCCAGTGAAGGTGCCCGTACCACAGCCCTACGAGGTCATCAAACACGTGCCTTATCACGTGAAAGAGTACGTCAAAGTCCCAGTTCATGTGCCCGCTCCCTACCCTGTTGAGAAGAAGGTACCTTACCCCGTCCACGTTCCCGTCGACAGGCCCTACCCCGTCAAGGTGCTCGTACCTCAACCCTACCCAGTAGAAAAACACATCCCATACCCAGTCAAGGTGCCAGTACCTCAACCTTACCCCGTGGAGAAACATGTGCCATACCCAGTTGAAGTTAAGGTACCAGTTCCTCAGCCCTACCCTGTCATCAAGCACGTCGGTGTCCCAGTCAAAGTACCAGTTGACAGACCTTACCCCGTACACGTACCTGCTCCCTACCCAGTCGAGAAGCCCGTGCCCTATGCCGTCCCAGTCGACAAGCCCTACCCAGTTCGCGTAGAAGTCCCCGTCGACAGGCCCTACCCCGTACCAGTCGACAAGCCCTACCCAGTGCCAGTTAAGGTACCAGTCCCAGAACCTTACCCAGTCTACAAGCACGTACCTTACGCAGTCGAGAAGCCTGTACCATTCCCAGTAAAAGTGCCCGTTGACAGGCCTTACCCCGTACATATCGAGAAGCACATTCCCGTTGCAGTAGAGAAGCCTTACCCAGTACCCGTGAAGGTGCCCGTCTACGTTGGACATGAACACGAACACTCACACTACAACTACGGATCAGCGAGCGGATACGGAGGCGACCACTCACACTTGAGCCTTGGTGGCTCCTACTACAGCCATTAGAAAATAATTTAGCTTTAATGTAAAATTCACCGCGAAGCGTTCAACAAGTATTTATAACCTCGCCTAGTGGCCGGGACACCAGCAAAAACGCATCATTTTGTATATTTATACGTAAACATTGTCATGTATGTGTATGTATGTGCGTACGTGTACATAAGTGATATAAAGGTTACCATTTTAGGTTAAGACGAATGTAAAAATGAAAGGAAAAATATAAAATATGAAAAATTAATTTGCGATTTTCATTTGACCAATTAAAAAACCTTAATCGATACAAAGCCATTAAAATGAGATAAAAGAGTATTACAAATTTTAAAGGTATATCGTAAAAAAATCTTATATTCCGAATATGACCTCGTAAGATTAACTTTTCCCAGGAAATAACAGAAGAATTGAGGAAATGAACAAACACAGTACAAAGCGTCGCTAAAGGGGCATAAAGAACGACCTTCAAATTCTCTAATAGCCTATTGTATAATATAAAATACTTACAATATTATTATTTTTATTCACAACAAGCGCCATGGAACTCAATAATAAAACTTCGAAAACTGAGAACTTGGGAACAAAAACATTTTATTACTTTAAATATATATTTACAAGCGATATACGATAATTTAGATTGGCCTATACAGAACTCTCGTTAGAGCACATATTTTTCTTCGGAATATAGTACATGTTTCATGCAGTAATTTTATTATTTAAACAAAAAAAATTAAATTGGTTGGCCAAAGTGAGATTTATTCCAAAAACAGAAACATACCAAGTAATGTTCACCAGCCTTATTGCAACTATGATAATGTCATAATACTTCTTTTGTTTGCACGTACGTTACCTTTGAACGTTTAATGGTTGATATTTAGTAATTAATGTATGATTATACTACTTACTACCATTTCTTAATCTTTCTATAGAATGCTTATTGTGATAAAAGTATGTCACACAAGTTCTGTAGTGAATTTTAATAAAACATGGGCCTACTGTAATATCTTAAAGATAAGATGAAAATGCTTATGATTATATTGGAAGAAAAAATTACTGTAAACTATCTGTTCAGCGCTGCAGGAAACATGGACAAGGGACATTCAGGACTACCTAAAGAGGAAATATTTAGAAAAGTTTCAAATATAAATATTAGAATTTTTAAATATTTTGGTGTCTGGACGTTTGAGAGACCTGTACCCAGTACCAGTGTACTACATGGGAAACTAAGCTAAAAGGTTGATGTAAATTTTGTGCGTTTTGACAAATAAACATTAAATTTAACGTACACAAAGAACATGCAGGCTATGGCCAATAATATGTGTATTGCACAAATAATCGTCTTGTGTGGGATTTCAAACTTCAACTTTGTGCACGGCCGTTGCATACTCTACTGGTACGCCACCGGGTCAGTGAGAAGAAGGGCTTTGATTAAAGTGACTCATTACACGATCGGTAATCTATCTCTGCGTGGATCAAAAATATATTCGAATAAATTTGCCTAAGTCGACAGCTTATGTAGTCGGCGAGTTACGTGAGAATTTTTTACGTAAGACGCTGAGGTTAACAAAAGTGGAGTAACCCGTCCGTTTTAAAACGACCTTGATATGAACTTATGATAGCTCATAATTTTGACATACTTAATTTTATAGTGTGTTATTTATTGAGGTCAAGTGCAGTTGTATAGTTAATAGCGTAATGTTTTTTGTTATTGCATAGTAGGTACTTGAAGCTGGTTAGTGCAAATGTGATTAATGTTGTTTTTATTTTGGGGCATTGTTTACGATTAAGTAAGCGTAGCCTTTGTTTTGTTAGTGTTATAATGGGCAATACTTATCTACTCGAAATGTGAAGAATAATAAGGTGGTAATAGAAATGTGAGGTAGGAGTAAAATTAATAATCATCATAATCAGCCAGTTGACGTCAACATCTGGACAAAAGCCTCAAGAATAATAAATCCTCATCAAAAATATGATTAAAGTAATCATTTTTTTAGTGTCCACTGTAATCACTTACTTCGATCCAATTTAGGAGCCAATTTTCCTTCAGTTAAAAGACATCAAGGACCACTTTTCCACATTGTTTAATATTTGTTATGTACACCAGAAGAATATAGTACTTACTAATTGCCCTAATATTCATTAAACGATCAAGTCTTTATCTGCATGTCATCACTATTGCGACACACGTGAATGTAAATATAACAAAGAAATATGTTTGACAGTAGCCCTCAATCATCTTTCAAATTCTATGTAAACAATAAGCCGTAAATATTACTTTACAAATTACTTTTCCCATACTATACCAGATAAGAAAATACGAGAACATTTCAAATATACGGTTTCTCATACATTGCATATTCACGTACACACAGCAACACACCAAGTTAAACATTTTCATTTGAAATTGTGTCTTATTTCAAGGTATTAAGGTACATGAGTGTCTAGGTTGATTAGTTGCTGTGTGTACCTACGTACATATTTATTATACATGTGTTACCCCATTCTGTACAAAGAAATCTTTGTCCCATTGTTGCATATATGCTCACACGCCAAAGTGTACAAATGGGGGGCAAAAATTGCACACAATGATGTAAAATTATTTTTTAAGTATAATTAAATCTGAATTCTTATTAGATTTTTGAATGTATATCTTAATTAACTAATCGGTTTTAATTATGCGGTAATTTTATTGTGTTTTTGAGATTTCAGTTCCGTTTATCATTATTATTATTGTTTGCAAAGAATGTCGACGTTTCTTAATGCCGCCATCTTTTTATTTTCAAATATTGCTTTTTTATACCGGGATAACGTCTTTCGTAATTAAACTGGTAGAAGTTGTCGTCCAACAAATCTTTATTCTATAGTAAGTATATCGTCGGTCTATGAGGTCTGTCTACTCTGTATTTTCTAGTTTGTTTTAGAATCTTCTAGAACTTTCCAATCTTTGCATCACACTTACTCAAGTACTACACGCAGTGGTTACTTAATAGTTATATAGATGACGCACTTTTCCATTATAATGGAATGCGAACAGGTAAAAGGGTTGATTAGGCGATAAAAATCTAAAATATACAGTGGTTACTGTCATTGGTATTCGACCGAAACATCAGCAATTAGAAAATGTATTATATCGTTTGGGTCTTTGTGGAAATTAGGCTGAATGAGAAGGAGGGAGGGAACTAGAAGTGGTACGTACTTGGGCAGACGTTTGTCCATCAGTGGGCCACTCATGGCTGACAGAGAGAGAGAGAGAGAGAAAAAGAAACTGCTGCACTATTCAGGCAGCTCGGTTAAATTACTTGATGTAGAAGATCATCCTTCATCTACATCGTATTCATCCTTATAAAAATGTATACCTACATAATAAGTTAAATAAACAAATAGTATGGTATAGTTACTGTTACAGTTAATAGTTATTGTTGTAACTCAAACTGTCCGCAAGTGTACAGAAATTCCCAAGCCTGGGAAAAGCCTTAGATCTGAACTTTATTGCGTAAGTCACACAAGTGCAGTATTATGATGAAGTAACTACTAAATTGAATGAAAAAAGAACGTCCATAATTTATTAAATTGTTTTGAAAAGTAAACGTTTATTATGTATTTTTATAGTTACGTAAAAACGTTAAAAGTAAAGATGTAAAAGGAAATTGTGATTCTTGGTAATGCAATTTTGCTTAAAAAAATTTCATGGCTTAATAATATAATGTACCTCACATGCCGTCTAATCCCAAACTAAGAACTTGTACTATGGTTACTAGACAAAGAACAAACATGCTTATATTTGCTTTGTTTATGTAAATACATGCATATTGTACACAGAAAACCCACAAACCTTTTATCGTTAGTCTTATTTTCTTTTGTAGTCATGAATGTCCTGGTTTTTAAGGTACCAAAGCTTTGATAGGTGATGAAAAAAATAAGACCTTAAACAGCTAATTAAGTTGATTGCCATGCCTTGCCAAAAGCCATGATACCAAAGAAAATAATTGAATAAATGCTGTAAATTGTCTGTTTTTTGATAGATAACGAAATATAAATAAATTTACCCACCTTACATGATTACATGATTAAATGTCAGCTATTTGCTATAATTATGCCTATAAAATCAAACAAATTGTTTTGTTCTATCCATCCATGTTGTTTGGGGGTTATTAACACGCCAAGCTCCCACTATTTGTACAAGAGCTAAGTTATCTATTAAAAATATTTGTAGAGTTATTAAAAGCTTGAAACAAATAAAAACCAATAGAAGTATAATTATTTAATTTTAGTTTTGTTCTCATAATGCCTAATAAAAAAACTTATTTTAAACTAGCTGTGCCCGCGACTTCGTCCGCGTGGAAAAGTGACTTTATGCAGTAATTTTAAATACATATTAGTATGTTTAGTTTTATTGATGGTCATTTTTAGTTCTTTTAAATTGGAAGGGGAAACTATTGGGTAATAAGGGAATGCGTGGAATAAAAACTCTTTCACTTCTTCCACACTCCGATAATATTTCAGCCTCAATGACATTTTGCTGAAGGTTAATGACCTTAACACGTGCACCAATTGCATAATTGCCTTGCACCACCTTGCATAATTTTGGAGGACTTAAATTACGTAAGAGAATGATTGGTACACCAACCTTTAGCGAAATGCTGTATGCTGGAAAACCAGAAGCACTCAACGAATTTAAAAATTCCACTGAAAAATTAGTGGCTTTCGTCCTGATCAACCATTGAGTCGATTGCTAAATAAGTGACGACATTACCAACAATTTCATACATAATTTTTGCATTAATAATATTGGCGTGATCATTCCTAGGTGTTAAAATTGCCCGCTCACATAACCAGGAATTTTCTTTTTGTGTTATATGGGACATATTTCCATAAACACTGTATTAAGTCTTCCTCACTGGTGACCAGAGAGCAAACGCTGGGTGGCAAAATAATTTTAGTCTGATTTTCAGGAACTTTTCCGTTTCCTATATCAAGTAAGATATTAGAAAATTGTTGAGCTTGAAGATTATCACTCATATGCGCCCTCATATTTAAAGTTAATTCTAACCTAACGATATGTCGCCAAAAAAAAAAAGACCTCTTTAAAGAAGCGTTCACTTCGTCAGCTCTTATGCCCCTACTAACAACTGGCAAGACTGGCGAAACTCTCCACAAAACACAACAGTTACCCCACACATAACTCGTTTACTTCTGCGCAAATTTCTTAGTGTCCTATCAACTGGCTCTATAGCTTTCTTATAAGCCATCGTGCACTCATCCCATACAATTAAACAGGTATCTAGGTAGGTAGGTAGGCAGCACTTTAGCTTTGTCGCTATTGCGTGACACACCACACACGGGAGTTTCAGTGCAATTTAAATCCAAAGAAATTTTAAATGCAGTGTGCGCTGTTTTGCCACCAGGAAGTAATGTTGCTACAATACCTGAAGATGGCACCGCTAAGGCAATTTTTCCCATTCTTCTAATTTCCGCTAGAATCACTCGGGTAAGAAATGTTTTCCCTGTTCCACCAGGAGCATCGAGAAAATATACTATGCCCTCTTCGTTTATTACTGCTCTTGTTACGGTATCATAAACACATTTCTGTTCTGTAGTTAGCCTAGGAATATTATTATTAAGGATTGAGGATAGTTCAGCTGCACTATATCCTGTTTCTTCAATATATTCCCGGTTGAGTCTAGGCTGGATTGGAATGACACAACTACACTGGCTCATGTAATCCATATTGTACAATATTGTTGCCACCTTCTGTGCTAACAACTTCTTGAAAAGATCTCATACATACAAAAAAATTCGTCGGCATGGGATTCGAACCTCATTACCCAGCTCCTACTGTAACCGTTTGTCTTTGTGTGTAAATTCATTCAACATCGAACTAAAACCATTTTTCATGACCCCTGATTTGTATTGGACTGTTCTAATAAAGAGATCAAGTGATATCTCGACTAATGCTTATCCGATTTTGATGAAACATACCTCAGTTTAAGCCTAATAAAAAGGCTACAATACAGTATATTGGTCCTAAGAAATTCGTTTTAATGATGTGAGGTAATAAACAGACAGATAGACAGATATTAATTCTAAAAATTGTGGTTTCGTGCTTTTTGACTTTTTTCTAGATTTTATTGATAATTTTTATCTGAATTTTCGAAAAGAACAGACATTTCCACCTCTACAGTTTTATTATAGTATAGATGTTAACAATCAACGCCATCTAACGGCTACGGTACGTAAACGCTACACGCAGTGAATGTGTAAACACGTGGTTTAGTTCAAATAGTTGCAGTGTCTACAATTTAGTTCGTTTCTAACCCATCAGAGGGCCTAGATATAAGCTTGTTTTCGCCATAATAATTTTTATTTTCATACAAACTTTATATACTCTAACTAAATACTGGTGTCGCTCTCTTTTTCTCAGCCATGAGTGGTCTACTGCTTTACCTTTCCTTCCAGTCTTCCGTATTGATCATATCAGCCCATTAATGTCCCACTGCAGGGACGGACCTCGTCCCGTGAAGGAGGGATACTTGGCCTACTAATACCACGCTGGGCAGACGGATTGGTATAGGGTTTAATTTCAAGTTTTTATTTTGTAAAGATAATATTCATGGGATGAGATGGGGTGGTGACATATTGTATTCTTACTCCGTCACCATACGAAGAGAAGTCTCCCAATAATTATACCATTTTATAAATAACATACTGTCTCAGTGGCAAAGCAGTCGTGAAAGCTGCTGCAGAGCAAGAGGTCGCGCGGGTTCGAATTCCATGCAGGTGGTTGTTAATTGTGTGGTTCATAATTGATTATTTGGAGCCTGACAGTACTTTGAGACCTACATTTTATATCTATGAAAGTCCCCGTGACTCAGGGCTATATCCGTAGTGTGTTTCACACTACGGAAGGTTGTTAATTGTGTGGTTCATAATTGATTATTTGGAGCCTGACAGTACTTTGAGACCTACATTTTATATCTATGAAAGTCCCCGTGACTCAGGGCTATATCCGTAGTGTGAAACGTCTTTAGTTTTAATTTTAGTATAAAAATCTCTTTCAGGCAAAGTACTTTTCACTTTAACAAGTCTCTGGCAAAGTACTTTTCACTTCTAACAAATCCTGATACATATTAACTGCAGTATAAAGAGTACACTTTCACTTCATGTGATTTAAAATAAGAATAAAAAAATAATGAAAGGCATACAATCTATAACGTAATTTGATAATGACACGGAAAAAGTATTCAAAATTAGCTTGTGGTATGTGTTACGAAATTAATTTAAAAAAATGGCTACTTACGAGTATATATTTTGAAGAATGTCCTCAGCTACTTGAATATAATCACACAATTATACAGCGCTATCTAGACTCTAACTAATCAGCTTTTTTACTAAAATACTGTCATAAAAGTGGTCCAACAGTGGTCTTTTGGTCATTTTTTACTGAAAAAATATGTATTTAAAACTTAACAGCGTACCGGAAAATGCACACTGAGAAGACTTTTCTTTCGGTGGACCGATGAATTAGTTAAGACGGGCGGGAAACCGATGGATGAGGGAGACATAATTTCGTGTTAAAATTAAAAGTACCTACTGACATAAGTCTCAAATATTTATTGCCTTAATAATTACGACGGAAGTTATAGATACTACAACTATTACAATGTATACATTCCTTTAGACTAGTTTAGCAACAAATTGAGTAATTAATTTGGTCTGCAAATTACTTCAATTGAGCGGGAGTATAATATTATTATAAATAAAGAGTTTATAATAGAATATCTACAAGAACATATCTATGAAGGACGATTTCGTAACAACATTGATTTGATCACTGCGGCTGTTCGGTTTTATTATGATTGACAAATCACAGAAGTTATTTTTTTGTAGTATTATCATCTACTGCTGGATTTATATCAAGAATTACGATTCTCATTAATTGTTTTCAAGTTGTTAGTATGTTATTGCAATTTGTTATCCTATTATTTCCTTCATGTGCAAGATATAATTGGATTTATAGCAGCGAATGTAGGCTCTAATGCAGAAACAGGACTCCTCCATGTGCCAAGTCCGTTGTTGGAACCTACCCTTGGTTGGTACCGTGACAAGTGTCGAGTTTTAATTTATTAATGACGATTAAGGACCAGTTTCCTAGTCGCTTCTTAAGATACACTAGAGATGATAAAAACAACACAATTTTGACTCTACTACAATGAATCTTAAAGAAGTAACCCTCCGTCACGGGAAGAGGCCCGTCCCTGCAGTGTGTGTGCAAGTGCATTTAATACTTGGAAATTCACATCATTACTTACGTTAATTCTTAAGACGGGCGGAGCCGGCCGACAAACTAGTATTATATAAAACATCTTCTCGAAAAACATTGAGATAATTTTAGGATTTCGTAAAATATTGTTTCACCTGCACATACAACGTGATTAATTTGGTCAAATAACGTTGCATGTGTTCAAGAGACAGCTCCTGAACTGTTTTCGTTGGCAGTACAATGTTATGTATGCACATGCGACACACTATCTACGCACAGGAATAGTTTTTAGACTAAATAATTATATCAATAATAGCTGTATTTATATCTATGTACATTGTAAAAATATTACATGGCTAAAGTCTTCCGTAAAAAAGTTATAAGCAAAAAATGCTAGCGCAAAACTTCAAATCGCTCTACTGAAAAGTAGACATTTTGTAGATACAACATTGTTCTACTAATGGGACGAATTAGTTCATAAATTAAAAACAAAGAAAGTTTGGACCTTCTATGATATTAGTGCAAGTACTTCTACCAGAAAATTTTAATTGCGTGCTAAGAAGAGAATGTTAAGCTGTTTCGTCTGGGTTGCAGTATTTTAATATTTGTCTCGGAAAAGCTTGGTATTAAGACTATTACAATCCAATCGCTTAGCAATTGACTGATTTGGTACTTACCAATAATTTCTTTTTAACAATCAAAACATATTTTATTGAAATTACCTGTAACAAAATACAAAATTAATTAGTTATCAATATACTTAGGTTTTAACATTGTAACATTACATTTTTGGACATAATTATGGGATTGCATGATGTTACAATAATAATGGTTAATTATTTTTTTCAGATATCTTTTTGTCTGTGATTCTATCAAACCATTATATAGAACACTAGCTGACCCGTGCCCACTTCGTTAGACGGCGAAAAAAACGCGTCCGTGTTTTAAACATATTTCATTACTACTCCACTCCTATCAGTCATAGCGTGATACTTTATAGCCTATGACACTCTCCGATAAATGGCCTATTCAACACAGAAATAATTTTTAAAATCGGTTAAGTAGATCCAAAAATTACCCTCTACAACGTCACAAACACACAAACTTTACCTCTTTATAATATTATTAGTATTAGTATAGATTATATAGATATTTTTGTCACTTGAATGTTTTCAACCATTTTCAGATTTCAATTGAAGCACATGATGAAAAGAATTTGAACAGATTTATAGATTTATAATAAAATAATGAGGTAACATTTCTGCATGCAGTAAGATATGAGAGGAGTAGAGCTTTTATGCTAGAAGACGCCAGTTCATCTACCTACTAGTTTTAAAAATGTTTCCTCTGCTTTTTTTAGTAAATGCAAATAACCAGACCCATCCGAGGTTATCTAAACCGATTAGGAATGGCACATTAAAAAGGTTTATAAGCATAAAACATGCTCTGACCGATATATTAATTTCTATTACTTGGATATTAATGAATACGTATACATTAAATTACGCGTATATGTTAATTTATACGTGTATACATAAACTAATGTTTACATTATCTATATATTGTTACACTTGCACTTTTCAAGGATTATTCTATTATAGACCGTAATTGTAAAAAATAACGCAGTATTACCTACTAGTTTCATTAGCCTTAAATTAATGCTTATTTGATTTGCCAAATATGATACGGTAAATGTTAATGGTTGATTGTAGTATTGAAATTTCAACATAACGTTCTACTAATTATAATAATTCTCTATAAACATAAACTTTGTTCAATTAAAATTAATTATGAAAATGGTTCATTTGTTTTCCTTAATATGGCTTTCAATGCTAATTAAAATTTTCTGGGAAGGTAGTTAGCAATGCAGCATTTTACATAAAATGTTTTCTTAATGATTATAATGCTTTCCGTCTAGTGACAGATAGATAACGGTGTCACTACCACATCTTATTGTATGTTGTTGTTGATGGAGTAACGACTGAGGATGTTACTACGAAAAAGTTTGCAGTCATATCTGTACAAAAACAAAATAAGTAAATCTTGACTTCATACCCTACAGCAATATCTTTGACATGAGATATTTTCACATTTCAACAAGTTTCTTTTCTTTTTCTTTGTACTGCTTTGCTTCATGTACCCATCCAGGTTGCTGTCACAAAAGCCTTTGAAAAAAACTGTCAATGCGAAAAAGTTGTGCAATCGAAATTAATGATTAATGTAAATTATTAATATGAAGGTTTATATGATAGTAACGAAATTATGACGTAATTTTGTTACGAGGTAGGTAACACCAGAGCAAAATTTGTGTTAGAAATAATTGCACATACTTACATGCCACCTTACTTATAAGGAAAATAGTGTAAGAACTACGCTAAGAAAGCGCATCGTTTGTATAAAGAGCTTTTGCAAAATGTTACCTCACTGGCCGCTATCACTAATATGGCTTTTATGGTTTAATGATAAATACCAGAAGATACTGGAAAGGAATAGGCGAATCATCGTGTCATATTATGTATAGATCACCTAAGAGTAAGTGTAATATTGTGTATAGGTAATTTTGTATATTCTTCAACATACACATGCAAAGACATAAACCCCTGCTGATTTGGGAAAGAGTTGCTGCTAGGATAGGCGTCCTTTTTCTAAACCATTTCAAGTCTCCCAAATTTTACGAAGAGAGGAACATCTTGATCTTGTAATCCTTACAAGTTAACACAGTTTTTCAGGCGGCTTTTGGCTAATGATGACATTTCTTACGAAATTGTTTACAACTGCATAAATAAACAAGAATTTAAAAAAAAATTACAAGATACATTTCAGAAACAAAAATGCCTTAACATGTCATTGCCTTGAAAACAAAATATTTTTATATTTCACAACGGACTTAACCCGATTCACATACAGAATGCAAGTGCGAAAAAATGATTGCCCAAAGCACAGATGCAACTGTATCATCGCATTCATTAAATAAGGCAGTGAAATTGAAATATTTTATCCATTTTTATATGCACTCGTAACAAGTGCTATTAAGTTAATGTCTGTTACTTATTTTTGACTAATTGCCTGCCTTTTTTGGTTTGAAAAACCAACAGTGTTTTGTAACGAGAGTTACTTTGCAATACAAATATTTGCTCACTTAACTTTTTAATCTAAATATGAATGAGCAACAAACGTCACTTTAAACAACAGCTTGCCACAATGTGGTCTACCTTTACGCGTAGGTTTATTAAGAAAACTTGATATGAATCTGCCGACCAATTCATAAGAGCCGTGCGCGGTGTGTCTTCCTAAAGAAAAAAGAATGAAATTCTACTAAGAGAAAGAAGCTGAAAGCTTATCTATCGCTGAAGGGGTTTAGTGGTTTGAAAACATGGGGCTTTGTATGTCCGCCAAATATTTATTTATTGGTCTAGGTATTGATGACATTGGTTGAATAAGGGTAAGACAAAACCTAATGGTATCTATAATTTTATCGTGATTCATAAGTGATTGGAAAAGATTAAATTTAAAAGTATCAGCGAGGTAATCACGTTAACACTTTAGGACCATTACCGCTGCACTCAATTATTACTCGTATTGAGCAATAGAACATATTTTTTTAACAGTTATTGATCGCAGTTAAAACTGGGTGAAGACCACCATAATAAATGATCCAAATATAACCATTTGTTCTAATCAAAGTATAGGCAATCTTTTTATATCCTTGAAAACATTTCACACTTCATATATTTTTACTTTCAAATATAAAATGTCAGCAGATGTAAAATCAGCGATGATCGATTTGATGAGTTTTGAGTTTCAAAATTAGAATTAAAGGTCAAAAAGCTTCCGTTGTCTTAAGACCGTAAATGGTATATCATATACTGATTTAGTAACTGATTGGTCACTGCAGATTACAAGATCGTCTGGCCTAATCTCATTACCATATTACTAGTCAAGTGACGTTAACTGTTAAACATAGGTCTTCACTAAATATTTGTTTGGTGCTGTAGTTTTGTCAGTTTGGCACCCTTTATCGAGTGAGACCTCAAAGGATCTTCTACAACTATTGTAAAAGAAATTAGGATTAACAATGTATAGATTGGTCTAATAAATAGGCTTATGCAATTTATACCTTGCTTTGCAATAAAGCATGTTCTTTATCAAGGTGAAAGGTCACGAGCAGTCATTCGTAAAACAAGTATTAAAACTGATGATAACTTTACCATTTTCACTTATATATTTTTAACTGTGTACTTATTAATAACGGTCTAAACTAACGATTACTGTCTGTAAATTGTCTACAGTTATTATAAGTGGAATAAGTGTAATGTGTTTCCGTGTCACATAATGTAAAAAAGTACGATTAAAGTCTTATTTGATACAAAAATTATTTTATCATTAACAGATCAGTACTTTCGACCTGCACCCAATTTTAATGAAAAAAATATATATTTATAGAAAAAAAATCTAGGTGAACATGTTTATGCTAGTCGCAACATGTTACAAAGGTTGGGACGCAGAGAGCAGATGTCATATTTGGAACGAAATGGCGGGGAGCATAGGCAGCTGTTTTTACTTTGTCCATGTAATTGCGCAAACGTTTCTGAAAGTTTCAGAACTCTTCTACCCAGAAGGACCGCCGTAAATCTCATTTTACATGTCTGCAATCTTCTCAACGCTGCGCTTACAATGGTGGCAGAGAGGGTGTTGGGTCAAATTAGGCTCTACCTTTAAATCTCTTTAGTAGTAGTTATTAAAAGACCAATTAGTTAAGACATTATTAATTATTTTTTTATTTTTTTAAACCCCTATAACAGTTTCCCTGCACGAGATACGGAGTTATGCCCATACAATAAAACATAGCACTCGCTGAGATCTTTTAAATGATATAGGTCACAAAGTGTTACACATGGGACGAAACCGCCCATTCTCCTTTGATTGATCATAATTGTTTTAAATAGTATTAATGAAAAAAATATTGCCCGTAGTATAGATTGTGTGAATTATTGCTTTTACGCGAAGTAGTGTATACCTAGGCGTTAGACAAAATTTTGTCAAGTTACCGACCGTTAGTTATATACCTAATGTCCAAGTCAAGGTCCTTCATGGAATAAGAGTTAACATGTAAAAAAAAAGAGCAATAATTGAGTCCTTAAGAAACCATTGCGGCAGAATCTAGTCTATCCTATATTGAGACTCGCGTGCAAGACAAATATTTGCATAATAATAACTTATAATTATTAAGTTCCCTGATTGAATCCATTCCTATAAAAGCACGATCTACCACCTCTAATTCTCCAGTATAATTCGTAAAAAATGTTAAAGAATTACTTAATATTAAACATTAATTATGTATATTATATTATGTAGCCAAATCTTTTAATTAATAATAAACGTCTTTGTTATGATTCTAAGCCATTAACAGTTAATTCGAACAACCACTAAGAGGAAATTAATTACTAAGCAATTTTAATAACAATTCTTCTAATAGTAAATTTAATTAATTTCTAAATATTTGCACACTGATAACTAAATTACTTTGCTGAATAATTACCTAATGATAATGAAATAATAGTTTAGTATCGGAGCACGTAACGCCCTCTATCCTATGTGGGGCACAATAACTTTCGTAATTATAATGATTCAGTATCAAATTATTGTAAGACTTACGTTTATGCGTACATGTGTGGTCTAATTTAATAAGACATAGCGATATACGAATTGTTGTAAGATATGTTTTGGTTTTGTGAATTGAGCAACTACCGTACTTCTGAAGCAGATACATAATTAACAATGCAGTTATATAGAAATTAAAAAAATATTTTTTTTAATAATAATATGAATAATTATCATACATAGAAAACCCCCGTACCAATGCAAACAATCGTGTTCATGCACTACAATCACAACATGAATAATGGTGTAATAGGTTTAAGTTGGGGTGCTATTAAGTCTAGCAACACCAGGCTAATGTTTTGTTTTCCTATTTTTCGTATTATTTTATTTTACACATGGATGTTAAACCCAGGCAACCCCAAGGTCTAATAGGAGAGGAAGGTGGAAACTCTACATTGAGTTCATCAACGGAAACCCTATGTCCGTAGCAACTTACGTTCAAACTCTTGCTGACTAAAATGCCCTGATGTCTGGTTGCATTGAAGAGGCCATTAGACACAAAGGAATTTGAAAATAAGGATTCGAGAATTATTTATGTTTTGAGTCGACTTTTATATAACTTGGACCACACACGTCTCAAGTGGACGTCCGTACGTTTTGCTCCACATACGTATGTGGACATCTTGTAAGGACATTGCAACACGCCATTTTTCTTAATGGCGTGAAGGTAAATGTTAGGAAACTTATTCCGTCTAACTATATCATTTATTTATATAACAATAAGACAAATTATATCTGCAATTTATTCGTTGCAATTACTTTCTTGTATGTCTACTGCTATGCCATGTTACCGCTTGATAAATGTTGAGGTTTGTAAGCTATAACATTATTTTGTACGTGATAGGAAAACTCACTATAAATAGACGGGATATTAAAACTAAGTATTTAACAATACTCAATAAACATCCACTGTTGAATATAGGCCAACTCCAGATATTTCCAATTAGCTCGGTCCTGGGCCTTCCTTATTCATTGGGACACTGCCTTTTCATAATTTATCTCAAAAATGGTTTAATTTTCATCTTCTTAAAATTTTACATTGTGCCTGTGTTACCAATTACATAAAATTAGTCCTGCGGAATGACTTAAATTTTAATTGTTTAATGCATATCCAATGCTTTACACGGTTCATTATATACGTTACTATTTTAAGTTATTTATTATTTCAGTGTAGAAAAAGTTTATTTGCAATTTGAAACTAAAACACACATGAGTTCCACAGCAATGTTAAGAAAAGTTTTGTTTTTTTTATTTGTAATGACATTTTTTAATTTAATGGTCGCGCAAGACTATTTGGAAGATTTAGATGGTGGTAGGTATATTTCAATAATAAGATATTTATTTGTTTCTATTATATTTATTTTATAAATTCATAATATTTATTTATCTATATCTATACTTAATACATACTTTAATATTATAAGGTAAAGTTTGTGACGTTGTAGGAGGTAATCTCTAAATCTATTATACCGATTTTAAAAATTCTTTCTGTGTCGAATAGTCCATTTATAGGGGAGTGTCATAGGCTATAAAAAAGTGACGCGTTTTTTTTCGCCGCCTAACGAAGTGGGCACGGGTCAGCTAGTGTATCTATAAAGAACAAGTTCTGCATAGTTTGGGACTGGACAGCGTTATGCGAATGTGTGAGAATTATTATTACTAACTAGTTTGGTCTTAGCTTTTAGTCAAGTTCTTCGTTTCCGCTCGCAGAGATGAGTTGAATTTATGTTTCACTTTGCTCATAGTTATGTTTTTGTTTTTTTCAGTGCAATCAGTTGGCAGACGAGGAGATGGTGAATTTGATCCCCACGGTAGGAATTAATCGCCGCAAAGCAAAGCCAACCATAGACACTTATGTCTAGGGGAGGCGCTGCTTGTCTATCCTTAAAAAATGCACAAATTACCTTCCAGCTTCATCATCATACCAGCCCATTAATGTCGCTCTGCAGGGACGGACCTCCGGGATACTTGGCCTACTAATACCACGCTGGCCAGACGGATTGGTATAGGGTGTAATTTCAAGTTTGCCTTCTTTTTATTTCGTAAAGATAATTTTAACGGATAGTCCCTTAGTCGGTTTTACGACACCCATGGGATGAGATGGGGTAGTGACATATTGTATGCTACCCCGTCACCACACGGAAAAGCTTCCAGCTTAATATATTAATATTGTCATACAACTGCTAATGGTCTCTTGCTATGGAAACCTACAACCTTTTAAACTTTTACGACCTCCAAGCAAATAAACCAGTGATATTTTTCTCTAATAAAGAATCGTCGTTGATATTACAAAGTGTTTTGTGTTTTCAGGTCTCTGCCGATTTGATTCTGATTGCAGACTGCGCTTTAGATATGAGAAGTGTCATTGTGCGTTTAGAAGATGTCAATGTTATGCTTCAGGTTGAAACTACAGTTACGGGGGAAGATATAAATATATTTCATTTAACAAGCAATACATAGTTGTCAAATAATTATTCATCTAAATTTTTTGATTTGAAAAAGGCCTTTTATTGAGTGTTTATTCCTGAGTTCCTTGACGTTCAATAGCAGCTTCAAGTGGATTGCACAGGGCACTACCTTGAGTTCTCTTGCGCTCGAGATTATCGGATCCTTAATACTCACCCCAAATCTATAAGTATGTTTGATTTTGAAGTAACAATACAGTGAAGTACACCATAAAGTTACAGTTCCAATCAAACTGGTAACATGCGTAATGATAATTTATTTGCAATTTCATGATAGGGTCGGGTTAGTCATCACGCTGTCATTTTGTAAAACTTCTGTAAAGGACGGTGAACAGTAACCCCGTTACTTTGAACCCAAAAAGGGTGGGAATGGTATCAGAGATTGAAGTTTTTACTTTGAAGGAATACCTGCTCGCAAAAGGCACATTTTGTGTTAATAAATTTAGTACACCATAAAGTTACAGTTCCAATCAAACTGGTAACATGCGTAATGATAATTTATTTGCAATTTCATGATAGGGTCGGGTTAGTCATCACGCTGTCATTTTGTAAAACTTCTGTAAAGGACGGTGAACAGTAACCCCGTTACTTTGAACCCAAAAAGGGTGGGAATGGTATCAGAGATTGAAGTTTTTACTTTGAAGGAATACCTGCTCGCAAAAGGCACATTTTGTGTTAATAAATTTAGTACCTATTACGTGTCACAGTTCCAATCTAATTGCAACTTCTATGTGAAAGTAGATGGTTATATAAGTAAGTAAATTAATTTGTATTAATTATAAATATTAACCTGAACAGTACTACCTATCAATCCTTTCTCTTAATACAACATTTATTAGTTATATCCAGTTTTCGTTCTGTCCGTCAACGTATACCAGAGGCTATTATTTAAGTAATTTTGCACCATTTAATGTAAATTTTACTTGCTTTTTGCAATTATAAGTGCTTATCGTTATGTGTTGTTTTTAAGCTAACACAATATATAAGTACAACCAGTCCTTGAATTCACAGTGGCCGCACATTCGGTCGAAGGGCTTGCGAAATGCCACCTTAAGAATGCCCGCGTCTGTGCCGTTCACACAAGTGTAAGGAACAATGCAGTGTATTTAATTCAAATTTAGTATACTGTATCATTGTACAATTGTTACGCGTTTTTGCTCAGTAATTTTAATTGATGAAAACCAATTATAGCTTCGAATGAAATACCTGCTTTAGACTTAATACTTATCCACTGAACGAAGCTTAATCATTTAAAAACCATGATGCAAAAGTTGAGGAACAATTTTTTAGGTATTTAATTGTTAGTAGTTAGTATTTGTACGGCCCGTTGCCCACGCCCTTCGCAATTTAGTTCTAAAATTGATATCTGCGCAGCTATATGCAACTTCAAGCCGGCCGATTTAGTTGGCGCGTACTATAGATACTTCACACTTCTTACTGCAATGTGTAAATCTCACCGCAATCTGCTCTTGTTCTACTATTCACATTATACATAATGTTTATATGTAATAAGATACGTGATTAGCCTTAATACCTCTATGTGTTTGTGCAAATATTCGGACTACGAGTAGTTCTCATCTCTCGATGAATATTAATGTTTGGTACTTCAAATATTACGTGGTAAAGTTGGCCTATTTGAGGTTTGTTTACGTATAAGTAATAGATACGTAACATGTTTTTAAAGTTGTACTTGTCAACGTTATTCTACAATTTTTGTGCTTGTAGAGCAACCTTAAACTTTCTCGTAACGATGCCCTTTAAGAGCCCTACTACGGCAAGAAAATATTACGTGTTCTAGATTCCGTAGTAAATTGGATGCGATTTAAGTTCACCAATGTACTGGATAGCTCTGCTCTGTTCTGCTCCTCTAACTTTTGGGTTTTATTTCAAGTTTTTTATTTAATTTAATAGAATATCTGAGAACTTAAACTTTTACGAAACCTACAGGAAAAGTTAGGATGAACCTACGTTTATTACCTAACAGTAAGCACTTACCATAGCCTAAGAACGTTTGAGAGGTGTCACGAATAGTGATTTTACATTCCCTATAGAATGTAATAAGAACATGGTATCTACAAACTAATATTAAAGATTGTGAAATGTTATGTTGAATGCGTTATGCGTTTTACTGGGTTAAGGTTATGTTTTATTGTATTTTATTAGATATCAATGTTAATGTAACAGTATTGCGAAATTCTTCCGCGAATTTATTATGTACTAGCTGCTGTGCCCGCGACTTCGTTCGCGTGGCGGATGTTACTTACTTCGCAATTCGATTTAATACTGAAAAATCGTTTTTAAAACCTTATAACGAACAGATATACCTACATTACAAACGAATTGTAAAATTAACGAACGAACCAAAACCTTTTCAAAGTAAATAAATAGTAAATAAAATATCTATGAAGACTGCGTCTAAACTTATACTGAAAGACATGAGCGAACGTCATTCTTTCAAGGAAAATCTTAACACCGCGATACTGAAAATGACGTCACAGGCACAATGCCATCTGTTGTCAAATTTGTAAGTTAAAATAAATGACATCGCTTATTTCATCATAACTGCAAGGACGCGCCTCCTCCCGTGACGGAGGAATACTTGGCCTACTAATACCACGCTGGCCAGTCGGATTGGTTGATAATATACGGATAGATTGGAAGATAATATTCACCGATAGTCCCTTAGTCGGTTTTACGCCACCCATGGGATGAGATGGGGAGGTGACATATTGTATTCTTACTCCGTCACCACACGGATAATCGCTAATTAATTATGAATGAATACCTACATTTGCACGCCACGTTATGGTGCGGCAGAATTACCTGCCTCGGTGGCGCGGCGGTCGCATTACATGGCTGGCGTGCATGAGGTCGCGGGTTCGATTCCCATGGAGGACAATTGTGATACACAAACTATTGTCCTTAGTCTGGATGTTCTTTGTGTCCGTTAAATTGATATTTTTAAAGGCTAGTGTGGGATTTGTCTTTTGTAAAAAAAATGCTGAAATAAATTATTGTACCTCACACCTTTTTACCATCTAGCAAAAAATATTTGACTAAACTTAGACTCGACTATATTATTATTATTATCTATAGATAAACTGCGTGCAGTATTTTTGAATTACTTAATAAAATAAACACAAACACTTTGAATAATAATTTAATGTTTTGTGATTGTATTTCTATATTTTATTGTCAGTTTTGTATTTTTTTATTGTTGACAAATAGCAATAATGTGTAAAATGATTTTATAAAGAAAAAACGTGTTACTTATTATGTTGTCTGTTATATTATACCCATATATTATTAATTATTAAATAGTTATATAAGTGTGTTATAATTGCAGTTATAATAAGATTGTGAGAAAAGGAATGTTATTTTAATTCAATTTAATATTTATGATTAAGTATAGGTATAGTTTAACTTTAAAAAATGAAGTTTGTACGCCAATATTAGCAATACAGGAAAAGACTATTTATTTTTGTCAGATGTTTTGTATCTGTGATTAACTAATAAAGGTTATTTGTATTTGTATTTATTTACATTAATAAAAACAGGTGGAGTCTGTTGCATACTTTTACGCTGACCAGTAACTACTACAGTTTAAACTAAATTAATACTTACCAAAAGAATAATTTTACTTTAGATTAATAGCTTACTAATACAATTTATATTTAATTAAATTGTTTCAATTACGAAAAACACAAAAATATAACAATCAAGTAAACTTATAACTGATTTAATTTAATAAGACTTATAATTGATATTACACATACGATTCATGGTTAATTTTATTAACATTTAAAAGGAATAACTTATTAATAGCACTTAATAATAAAATAGTTATAGATTATTTAAAAACTCATTTATTTTACGATTACTACTGGTAACGCCATCTCGTGAACAAAAGAAACGAAATTTAAATTCATTCAACATTGAACAAAATCCATTTTTCATGACCCCTGATTTGTATTGGACTGTTCTAATAAAGAGATCTAGCGATATCTCGAGTAATACTTATCCGATTTTGATGAAACATACCTCAGTTTAAGCCTAATAAGAAAGGCTACAATACAATGTATTGGTCTTAGGATTATATTTTAATTCGTTTTAAAGATGTGCGGTAACAAACAGACAGACAGACAGATAGACATTAATTCTAAAAATTGTAAGTGTGTAGTGTTGTTGCTTTTTGACTTTTTTCTAGATTTTATAGATAATTTTTATCTGAATTTTCGAAAAGAACAGACATTTCGACCTCTACAGTTTTATTATAGTATAGAAGAAGATAGATAGATTACCTACTTTAAACTTAATACCTAAAAACTACGTATCTATGTATTTTAATATCTAAAGCGCGCTTATTCCAAAAAGAGTCAATAAGAACCACGTCCGTTCGCATTAAGAGTCAATGTGAATGAAATTATATAGGCACCGGTTGGCCGTTTAGGACGTTAAACAAAAATCAACCGTACAGCCGTACTCATACCGGCGCGGCGACATTTGGAAATTTTCTTTCATCTATATCTTGTGTGTTTATCAACCGATTTCTATAATTTTTTTTTATGAATAAGATATTAAAGTGTACTTTTGAAATATGGGAGTTTGAAAAAGATATGTCTATGCATATTACAATATATTTATGTATTTAATACACTTTGAAGAAAACCCTAACGATTAAACACGTTATTGTGGCTAATATATAAAAGATAGATATATACTATTCAGGACTTTTTTGTACATCTTTTGAAGACCATTATTTTTGTAATACATATTTTTGGCGTATGATCAACGTATGCGATGATAAGAGCTAGAACGCGCTTTTTGTCAACTGACTTGCTTCAAATTTTTCGTCACTGCTCAGCTCCTATGTGTCTTAGCGTTATGTTATACAGCCTATAACCTGCCCGGGAGTATGGACTACAATCGTACCAAGTTTGGTTAAAATGCCTTCAGTAGTTTTTGACCCATGCGTGCACATACAGACAGACAGACAGACAGACAGACAGACAGACAGACAGACAGACAAAAAATTTATTGATTGCATTTTTGGCATTAGTATCGATCACCATTCATCCTCCAATATTAATTTTGAACATATATTCAATGTACAGAATTGATCTCTCTACAGTTTTATTATAAGTATATAGATATAGATATGTTTACAATAATGTCATATGTTGCCCTTGATTTTGTCGTTTATATGATAAGAAAGATGAATTTAATATAAATAATGTACATCTTTATCTTTAATTCATCTTTCAATCATCAATATAACTGCTCTAAAAACAGGTGTCGAAAATAAATTACAAAATAGGTAAATGAAAAAAAAAACACGACTATCCTATTCTCTAACCGAAAGCTTTTATGTATGGCTGATATGAATAAATTAAAAGATTGAGTGAATTAAATACAGAGAAAATTTATATTTTGCAATGAATAAAAATAAGTTGTATACTATGTATAAGTATATATCGTATGTATAAAGTATCCCTCCATTCCGGGAGGAGGCCCGTCCCTGCAGTGGGACATTAATGTTGTTATGATGATGATGATGATGACTATGTGCATTTAACAAATATATGAAGGTGACCAACTCGGTGGTGCAGCGTTTGTATTTGCGGCTGCTACGCAACACGATTATAATCTGAGCCTGAATGTTTTATGTATGTTTCAAATATAAGTCTTTAAAAGTCCCCGTCACCACCTCATCTCATCCCATGGGTGTCGTAAAAACCAACTGTCCGTAAATATTATCTTTACGAAATAAAAAGAAGCAAAACTTGAAATTAAACCCTATACCAATCCGTCTGGCCAGCGTGGTATTAGTAGGCCAAGTATCCCTCCGTCACGGGAGGAGGCTCGCCCCTGCAGTGGGACATTAATGGGCTGTTATGATAAAAGTCCCCGCAATAGAGCGTGGTCCGTAGAGTGACAGGTGTATTAAAAAAAAATAAACAGGCACTCAATGTACTCGACAATCTTAATGTTTTATTTTTAATTTGGTTAAAATAATTACATCCATTCTAAAATGTATTATTTTTCTTTTAGTTGTTAAGATGGAAGCCGTAAATCTTTCACTTATCGAAAGTATTTCGTAGAGGTCGTTAAATGTCTTGCGGTTTTTGTATCGCAACAATCTCTTAAACAGATTTATTAGTAGAATGGTTGTGTATTTGTGAAACCATTTCTATATTGTATTTGAATTATTGTTTTTATTAAGGTTGTTCTTCAAGTTAAAAGTATGGGTTACTTAGAATATAATCATTGAATGTTTTTCAGACAATAGTTGACAGGCCTCTCTATATAATGTTGGAAACAACAAAAATATCTCGAAATTGTTTGTTGTCCTGAATACATGGTAATACGGATACGGTACGGATACGGTAATATGTCTAATAAAATTATTAGATGACATGAATACATATTATGATAAGTTAACGTCTAAGAAAAAAGCTGAATATTATACTGGGATGATACATACTTTGAAGAATACATCGAAGGCAATGTGGACGGTAGTAAATAAAGAGAGGGGGAAAAATAACACAAAACCTATTGATTTTACGGAGGTCATCAGAGTGGTTAATGGGACAAAACTGACTACAAAAAAATCTGTTGTCGACCTAATGAACACAAGATTCGTGGGCGCAGCCGCTGCGTGTGGTGCACCGCGCGCTGACGTTAGTAAAGTGCGGAACTGGCTGAATATGATGAACGCGCCTGCGGATTGTTCAATTAAAGATGCTTATGGTATCTCAATGAGTATCTTGCACATTGTAGCTGTTCAACTTGCTCCTGTGCTATCTCACCTGTTTAACATCTGCTTAAGAGAAGGAAAATTTCCCACTTCGATGAAATTAAGCAAGGTGTCACCGGTATATAAGGGGAAGGGCAATAGGGAATCCGTAGATAGTTATAGGCCCATATCAGTGATTCCTGCTATTGCAAAAGTCTTTGAGAATGGCCTTTGTTCTCGATTAACTGAGTACCTTTCATCGACAAGTGCTCTCACGGGGCAACAATATGCGTACCGCTCTGGTCGGTCGACGACAGACTTAGTTAGGAGATTAGTACAGCGAATTCTTTCTGCTCGTGAAGAAAGAAAGCAAGTAGCCATAATCTGTTGTGACCTTTCGAAAGCTTTTGATGTCGCCGACCGTGATGTACTTGTAGTCAAGTTGGACCACTACGGTGTTGGTGGTAGGGCCCTAGCGCTCATGTCAGACCTGATGAGCGAACGACACCAAATTGTCGTGGGATGTAGTGGGTTGGTGAGGTCAGACCCCCTAAAAACGGACCTAGGTGTGGCGCAAGGCTCTTCGGTGTCCAATGTGCTATTCTCATTACTTTTAAATGATCTGCCAAGCGTAATTACCGACGCTGAAGTGATGATGTACGCTGATGACGTAACCGCCATAGTAATAGCAGAGTCGGTTGATCTGCTAGAGGTAAAACTAAACGTTGTAGCTGATCAGCTAGCATATTGGTTCCAGGCGAACGGTCTTGTGCTGAACCTGGAGAAGACACAGTACATCCACTTTAATCTGTCGGGGAGATCAACCATGTCTTTAAGGGTGGATGCGGGGGGAGTAAAGCTGAATCAGGTATCCTCGACAAATTTTTTAGGCTTTAGCATAGATTCTGCCCTAACGTGGGAAGCCCATATAGACAGAGTGTGTAGCAGGTTGGGAGGTGCATGCTTTGCTGTCGGTCGCGTTGCCAGGGTGGTATCACAGGACGCTGCACGTACATGTTACTTTGCAACAATCCACTCAGTATTGCAATACGGAGCAGAAGTGTGGGGACGTGGTGCAGACTGGGAGCGTGCATTTCGTATGCAAAAGCGCGCAGTACGGTCAATCGTTGGTATTGCGCAAGATTCCTCGGCTAGGCCCTATTTTAAAAGCTTAGGTATTATGACTTTTCCAGGAATCATCATATTTCAGGTGGCAATGTACACAAGAAATAACTTAGACCAGTACGTAAAACACAGCAGTGTGCACTCATATTGTACTAGAGGTCGTGAAAACCTATCGGCAATACCACGTACGTTAACCAAGTCCTCTAAGATTACTCATGTTATGGGCCCATCGGTTTACAATAAGTTGCCAGCCAATATTATCAATGCAGCCAGCCTCAGCAACTTTAAAAATCTCTTAAAAAGCTGGCTTGTCGAGCAAGCATTTTACTCATTTGACGAATTTAATAAATTAAAATCATAGTTAATAGTTTATTTATTAATCATAGGTAATAAGTTTTATGTTGACATTTTTTATATTATTTATACTGGAAATTTTATTATCATTTATTATATATTATTGATTGTAAATAAATAATTCATTGTAGGTACCTATTCTTAAGAGATATGTAGCTCAATAAGTACTGTATAATAGTTTATTATGACGTGTAATATCTTTACCAATAAATGAGTATGAGTATGAGTATGAGTACGGTGGTACCGACTAAAACCCACGGTGTTTCTTCCTCGCTCATAAATGGCAAGGACGGCAAGACATTACTAGCATTAATCTTTTTAAACATTTAAGTGAACTGTCTAGACAACCCTAAAGCCTATGTTAAATAAGAAATGAACAGGTGAATAAGTTATTTTTAAATTGACAACAAAAAGTATTGTTCATTTGTTTACATAAAAATAGAGAACCGGTAGCATTTAGTTAATTTCCTGGTGACGTTTTAAAAAGTTTTTATACTAATTTTAACTTAGTGGACATTTTAATCAATCAGTATTTAATTTTATTTGTTTGGCGTGTAATTTTATATAGACACTAGCTGTTGCCCGCAGCTTCGCTTGCGTTCAGAAGTATTATGATTACTTAGGCTTATTTTTTGTTTAGCGTGTGTAAAAATAAGGGGCCTACAAAACTTCTTTGTACACATATTCTTAATGAAAATAAATAAAATGATAAAATAACTTGTTTAATCCATACAAAGTTATCATCATCATCATATCACCCAATCGACGTCAACTGCTGGACATAGGACTTCTCCAAGTATTGCACCTTAGGGGGTCCTGTGCCTCCCTCATCCATCGGCTTCCAGCCGTCCACAACAGCGCTGTCGCCGGTCGCCATTCCAGAATCTTTCTGCCCAAACAGCTGTCGGTTCTCCGCGATATGTGCCCTGCTTGTCGTACTTTTACCGGTTATGTCGGTTACTTTGGTTCTCTTGCGGATCTTCTCATTTTTGATTCGATCACACAGGAAAACTTCCAACATAGCTCTCTCCAATGCCCCTGAGTGACCATGAGCTTTCTGATTAGACCCATAGGTCAGGCTACAACATAGCTCTCTCCATTGCCCTCTGAGTAACCATGAAGCTTCTGAGTAGGTCCATAGATCAGGCTACAACGTAGCTCTCTCCATTGCCCTCTGAGACACCATGAGCCTTCTGAGTAGGTCCATAGATCAGGCTACAACATAGCACTCTCCATTGCCCTCTGAGAGACCATGAGCCTTCTGAGCAGGCCCATAGGTCAGGCTACAACATAGCCCTCACCATTGCCCTCTGAGTGACCATGATTCTACTGAGTAGGCCCATAGGGTAGGCTACAACATAGGTCTCTCCATTGCCCTCTGAGAAACCATGAGCCTTTTGAGTAGGCCCATAGGTCAGGCTACAACATAGCTCTCTCCATTGCCCTCTAAGAGACCATGAGCCTTCTGAGCAGGCCAACAGGTCAGGCTACAACATAGCCCTCACCATTGCCCTCTGAGTGACCATGATTCTACTGAGTAGGCCCATAGGTTAGGCTACAACATAGGATTTTTTTTTATCATAGCTTGATGTTATATAGCCTATAACCTTCCTCGATAAATGGTCTATCCAAAAATGAAAACTAAATTCAATTCGAAGAAGTAGTTCTTGAGATTAGCGCGTTCAAACAAACAAACAAACTCTTCAGCTTTATATAATAGTATAGATATAGATAATTAATCTGTTAATAGGCGCTAAAACTATTAAGCTATTATCAAAGTGCTTTCTAAGGGGGTACCAACGTCATAGTAACTATATGCATGCAAAGTCTCAGCCCAATCGTATTGAAACTGACAAAGTTTCATACAAACTTTCATCACCTATTTTATCCCCTTGGGGGTAGAATTTATCAAAGTCCTTTCTAAGGGGATGCCAACGTCATAATATCTATATGCATGCAGTCTCAGCCCGATCAGATTGAAACTGACAAAGTTTCGTGCTAACTTTCATCCCCTATTTTATCCCCTTGGGGGTAGAATTTATCAAAGTCCTTTCTAAGGGTGTACCAACGTCATAGTAACTATATGCATGCAAAGTCTCAGCCTGATCGTATTGAAACCGACAAAGTTTCATACAAATTTTCATCCCCTATTTTATCCCCTTGGGGGTAGAATTTATCAAAGTACTCTCTAAAGGTGTACCAACGTCATAGTAACTATATGCATGCAAAGTCTCAGCCTGATCGTATTGAAACCGACAAAGTTTCATACAAACTTTCATCACCTATTTTATCCCCTTGGGGGTAGAATTTATCAAAGTCCTTCCTAAAGGGGTGCCAACGTCATAATATCTATATGCATGCAAAGTCTCAGCCCGATCGGATTGAAACTGACAAAGTTTCATGCTAATTTTCATTCCCTATTTTATCCCCTTGGGGGTAGAATTTATTAAATTCCTTTTTGAAGGGGTTGCCAACGTCCTAGTAGCTACATGCATGCAAAGTCTCAGCCCGATCGGTTTGAAACTGACAAAGTTTCATACAAACTTTCATCACCTATTTTATCCCCTTGGGGGTACAATTTATAAAAGTCCTCTCTAAGAGAGTGCCAACGTCATAGTAGCTATATGCATGCAAAGTCTCAGCCTGATCAGTTTGGAACTGACAAAGTTTCATACTAACTTTCATCCCTTATTTTATCCCCTTGGGGGTAGAATTCATCAAAATCCTTTCTTAGCGGATGCCTACGTCATAACATCTACCTGCATGCCAAATTTCAGCCAGATCTCTCCAGCGGTTTGGGCTGTGCGTTGATAGATCACTATGTCAGTCACCTTTGAGTTTTATATATATAGATACACAAAATAAATTGAACATAAAGTATGCTGTAGTGGTTTAGACACATTGGGAGAGTGGATGATAGAAGATCATGAAAGTAAATTTATATCGCGATTGTATTAGGCAACGTCAATAGAAAGACTTACAGGTATATTAAAATAATTTGGTGACAGCCTTCAGAGAAGGCAAATGTGTAGCACTGGCAACCGAAGGGCATGTTTTAATATATAATTATGTAAATGTATACGAAGTAAAGTAAGTTTGTTAGAATCGTAGCACATGGCACTCAGTGGTCTTTGTCTGCCCTCATGGGAATAAGGCGTGAATTTACTATATGAAGGATCTACAAAATGTGGTACATAATGGGCAAGGCATAGGTACAGCATGGACTCCTGATACCTGTTCCATATGAAAGCTTTTGATACGTCGGAAAATGCTAAGACAGGTTTCATTACAAGAAAACCGTAACAAAGTCGGACGAAATTTGTCAAAAAATTGAAGTCTAGGTCGTATTATGTCTTTGAGAATTTTTTAAGTTTGTTTGTTTGTTTTTCTGTTGAATTAATTACACGCAATAATTCATCATATACATAGTAGCCTTCATATATAAAGCGTGAGCATTCTGCGTAAGATTTAAGGCTTGCAATAATTATTTTAATTCCTGTCAGTAGTGAAACTCAAATAACTTTTACCTTGAGTTTGTTAATATGAATTGCATCCTTTACTGTATTGTGAAACAATGCAGTTTTTATTTTAATTCGTTTTTACTTATTTTTAATTGAATTCAAAACAAAGAGACTATTTGTTCATATTTCATTTTAAAATCCCATTAACTTGCCCCTGCAGGGACGGGACTTTTCCCGGACGGTGACGAAGTAAAATTTGAAATACTTGTGCCACACTAGGCAGACAGATTGATAGGTATAGGATTTTATTCAAAGACACCTTTTATTGAACTACCGTTAAAATTAAATGAGTTGTAGACACCTTGTATTATTACTCTGTATTTACGTGATTCTTTTTGTTTGTTACAAGAAGAATAGAAAGTAAATCTCTTCCTAATAATGTATCAAAAACCTCCTTTTTCTATTCCTTTTTATTAACATACTTTCCGTAATTTACACCCAAAACTTAATAAAATTGAGCAACATGTACAAAATTAGCCGCTTTTTCTTTATAAAATCGCAATATTGCCATTAATTTTTATTGGTTTTCAGACCTTTTATATAAAAACGATGTTTTTAAGTAAAACGTTAACAAAACTTTAGTATTGCAATGGTTGCATCAGCAAATGCCACATTATTGACCGCTGATTGAAAGGTCATGAGTTCAAACCCATTGTCGTTAAGCTTGTTTTTACTGTATTTTGATAATTTTCTGTCACAACCTTGTTTAATGCATTATTTTGAAATAAGGACTCGTACAGAACTTCTAAGTAATCTAGCTGGACATTTTACACGACATAGTTTCAGTATAGCCATGATTAAGATTCTGACAATTCAAATTAGCAGGATAGAATGAATTATAGGACGTGATATGGCGTCAATAGCATCTCTAGACGGTTCTACTGAAACCTATTTTTAATGACAGCTTACAAAAAGACTGGAGGAGCCTTCTCCCCTCTTAATGTAAAGTTTATGAATCTTCTCTTAAGTTATAAAATACGGTCCGCAAACAGCGGATCTTATTAAACAAGACTGCATTTCTTAAAATACTTGAACTCAATGTCATATTATATTCGTAAATTAGATCCCAAATGAAGATACAAATACAGGCGTTAGATAAACGAGTGATAAAATATAATTACCTAAACATAAGTAGATATTGTAATAAAATAGCTTCCTGTGTATAAACAAAGGATTAATAAATTCACACAACAATTAAACAAAGTTTAGATAATTAGATTAGAATTAGATTAGACAAAGACATCGAGAGGAAATAACCTCTAAGTAAAAAGACATTATAATATATATTCAGATTACCGATTCCCATCGACTCTTTTAGTCCTGTTTATTTTAAAATAGGTGAACCACACCATCCGTCATGATATCAGCCACTTGTCGTCGACTGCTAGACAGAAGCCTCCTCCAAATATCTCTTTACGCGGTCCTGTGCCTCCCTCATCTATCGGTTTCCCAAGTAACGCCCTAACTAGGTCGTCTGTCCACTATTTGGAACACACTAAGTCTTCATAATATTGGTTAAAAGTTTTATTATTATTTTTGTCTTGGTATAGTTATCCGGTAGGATTATAATTAGTTCTCGATTATGAAGACCTAATTCTAAGATTGAACGAATGCATTCAGGGCAGAGTACTCAGCAAAACATCATATTCAAAATCGGTAAGAATCAGCAGTTTTTGAAGCATTGTAACTTTTTGAATCATAGCAAAAGATAAACAGTGCTTCAATACCTGTTGACTATTTAAGGAAGATGATTTCGGAACATAAGAAAAAAAGTTATGATGAGATTAATTTCCTCATATGGTTTGACAGCTAAAATGTCAATGCCACCAAGTTATCATTTCATCGAATTTCGCAAAATCATAATTTATCTCCTTATATTTCGAAATGGTATGTTACTTGTCGAAATATTTTTTATATATTCTTAAAACAGTTAATTTTACGCGTCGATAATCACCTGTCAGTTTAATTCGTTATTAATTATACAAGAGTGAAGAAGCTTAAAAAAATTATATCTTGCCGTTATTGTTCCTGGCCAGTGTGATATTTGAGAACAAAGTTTACGTTCATCAGAGTTTAATTGAATGAAAATGAGCTTTTGGAAATGATTTATTGATGATAATCATATTACAAACAATTGAATCAGATTTGGATTGCCATGGTAGTATCAGTTACTTAAAATGAATAATTAAACAAATTAATTAACGAAGGTACCTATCACTCTCACATTAAGGTAAAATAGATCAACAATTTCGTGATTCAAATATAAAACGTATCACATAAAATTTATATGGCTACCTTGACTTCATGATTATGCTCTAAATTACTACAAAATGTGTATTCGTAATACATAAATTAGCGCATCTTTATATAGTTTACTATTTTAATTATCTGGAACGCCAATAAGCAATTAATTAATTACTGAATGCATAAATTAATTAGATTAATTGCTTATGTCTGACCTTATCAGCAATAGATTAGATTTTATGGTTTTAAGGTAAAATAGCACATAATTAACATGTGCCAATCTGCTTGCATCACGGTAGAGTTGGTTAGAAGACTTGAAAAGGACTATTAGAAAATTTTCAGATACATCATCATTCCCAAGGAGGGTTGGCGACAGGCAGGCGGCCGGCCGTAAAATATAGCCAAAACTTTTAGCAGCATGAGGAAGAAGATGACATGCTGCGCCGACTCCAAATAAAATTGGGATAAGGGCAGGGGAATGATGATGATGATCATCATTGACGATCTCTACAGCTCACTGTGGTAGAAGTAGGACAACTCTAGATGCAGTATGATTTTTAAGTCCCTTATCGTTACAGCTAATTATCGATAAACAAAAAGGCAAGTATACCAACTTTAGCACAATGTTTTTATAGATGGGTGATCGCTTAGTAGTTTATTATTATGAGCGTCTCCGTGTTACGCAGATTACGTAAAACGTACTGTTTTCCGTAGTTAAGCCTCATTGACTATACTCTCGATAGATGAGACCTTAGTCCGTCACCACTAAGATTATGAAACATATCTTGGAGTCTCTAATGCTAAACTAGAGTACATAGATCAGGTCATTTACAGTATATTGCTTAAGAACTCCTACATACTATCGATGTAAGAACATAGTACTTATTGTAAAACCTGTTTAAAATATCGTAGATTGTGTTTTGCGATACTCGCATAATAATGTTACTTTTACTTGCGTAATTCGTATTAGGATGTTACCTTTTTATTTTACTTTGACGCGACTAGATTACTGCTTTGCTAGATGCTTTTGAGTTAGTTTTATGAGAAAGGGTAGCAAACATGTCACATGGTGGATTATGTACACAATTTTATATTTGGAGTTGGCATATGCCGAGCAGTGAATGTTTCGACGGGTCCTACGTAGACTAGTATAAGTGCAAAAACACAAGTTTACAGGAGAGCAATTCAAAGGTTCAAAAGCTTATAACTTTGTCAAAGTTCTACAGAAATTACTGAAATTTTGATAGGTTATACCTGAAAATGAAAGTAAAAAACCGGACTAAATATATTTTTATATTTCTTTGTATTTTAGAAAATAGCTGTACTTGCATTTGTTTAGCTAGTTTTGATCAAAGTATCCAAACAAGTAAACTGTTACAAGTAGCCACTTGTACTAGTTTACAAAGTTCTGACTTAGTTTTTAAATAATGAAAATAAAAGAAATACAAATTATTAGTCATACATATGAGTGTAATTTGTAAATCATGAAACCTCGAAATATGGAAAAATAATTTCATGTATCTACTTTTAGCACATGCACTACTTTACAAGCTACTAAGAAACTAGTTGTACCAGTAATTTATGTAGTTTTGTGGTCATGAACTTGATTTTTTTATGGAAAAATGAAACAAACAAAAGTACAAAATAGTAAAACATGTTTATTGTGTAACATTAACCCCCTTACTCATAAAGGCCTCTTAAATTTAAACACTGTTTAGCGAGATTTTTATTAGCAAAATCAACCTTATGCCAAACAAAACCGTAGGAATTTAAGCTAATCAATTGACTAAACTTTAAAAGGCATTTGTAAGTAAGGGGGTAAATGTGTAAAAAAAACGTATTTACTATTTTTATAATGACTTCAAATTTTGAAGTCTTTTCCATTTAATTCCAAAATTTTAAAAATTTAACATGATTCTCGTTCTGATAGTAAATATCATCTTTAATAGGTTAAGGAGATATTAAATTAATCTTTAACAAGCTATAAACTTTAATAAAATATATACTTGGCTTCGTCTTTTTAGTAATAATAATTAGTTAAAGTAAGCAGTGCTTTCTTTACCATGTTAATAAAAAAATATGTATCTATACCAAAATGTTCGATTCTTTTTAGGTAAGAACTGTACGACTATTAAGACTAATTAAATAGTTGTCTTACAGACTCATCAAAATAAAATATACATTGCACAATTAATTTTGTACCACAACAACAATCTACTGAGTGGTAAAAATAACTTGAAAAATAAGACTTCTATTAAAATAAAAACCTAGTTAGATACGTTTACGTATATATAAAACTTTCTAACGTTTTATTTATTCACAAGAAGGCGTGCAGGGTGGCCATTTTTTGTTTGGTGGAAACATTGTTGTCCCTGCAAGTGGATGTACTGGGAAAAGTTGTCAGATACTAATTCTCCCGTGATAACTTCTCACTCTTTCACAAGATCGATTGAATTGCATAATGTCACGTATTATTCACGGCTGTGCTAATACACAAGTGGTTACAAGTGATGATAAATTTATGAAAATGAGATTTTTTTAATGTTTTGAACAAAAATGTCTTAGCTATATGGCTCTGTAGAATTATATATCTATAAAGTAACGTTGCCTTATTGTGGTAGCTATAGCCGCAAGCAATTTAAGCCCTAACTTGTAAATAATGCAAAAACTAACTTTTTTATGTTAGAAATGTTAAGTTTATTTGTTCCCTAAGAGTTCTTTCATTGCACAACTAACGTAAATTTTAGCTGCTTATTTATTCATTTACCCACAATTTATTAAAATATATAAAAAACCAGCAAACATTTAAAAATCAATAAATTGTAAAATTTTATTTAAAATATTCCCCATAGTTCTCTACTAGCAATATATACCCATTCTCCTACCAAGTGTTATAACACCGATCATTTTCCAGATTTCCCAGAGGACCAGGATTACTTTTTATGTAGTTTTTCTAAAACGTTAGTGACACAAATACCAACATATCAATTTTTTTTAAAGATCTGAGACCCTTAATAGTTTCAGGAGTATCTGGGTTAATTGACTCCTAGAACGCTTCATACTTATTATTATTTTTATTTTCACTGATCTTAAACACTCAAAACGTCGTAAAAATATGAATAATTTTCAGAAATTCAATACACAAAGTAAAGTTCGTTGCAGTTACACCCGTATCGTACGTACGCGCTGTATCTTCGCCGAGAGTATACTGGTGCAACGGTCACTTACACTCACGCGTCACGTAGATCGTAACTACGTAAACTAATGCAAGTAACTTATATCAGTTTTGACCGTCTCCTTGCAATAAATTGTGTTACTTACATCAGTTTACGAGTTTGTATCGCCGAAACTAAAAGAAATTTTGATTTTTTTCTTACTGATTTGAGAAGAATAGGTTATTTTAAGGCCATTCAAGCAAAAAAGTCATTTTCGTCAATTTGCGGGTTACACCAGTATACGTAGGACCCGTCGGTTTATTGAATCATATTATAATGGTGATTAATACAAAACGTATTTAAAAGGTGTTTTTTTTATTTACCACAAAAAGCTTAAATGATTTTTAAAATCAGTATCGCAGAAATAATTGTTCTAAGTAGGCTACGAACCTATGATCTTGGGCACAATAACAGCTACCTCAGCCGCCGCGGTACCGTTGGTGAGAAAATAAACGCACATAAGCTGGCAGCTGATTTCCAGCTTTTAATTGTTTTGCAGACAATGGAACCGGTTGTGTTCTTACATACGCTAGCGTGCTACGGGAAGAAAAGTATGACTTACTACGCCGACCTACTTTATCTACTGCCTTACTTTATTGAGGGCGCTATGGTAACCTTTATCTACTATTTTTCGTTATTGAGTATCCCTCAAGCCCGATTTACACATCGACAAGTACAGTAGCGAGTTAAGTATAAGGTTGTTGATTAAGTTGATTTGAATAGATCTCCATCCTATTTTTTGGCGAGTTAAGTACGAAGTAGCCCCCTCTCTCGCGTCTCGCTAACTTACTTGTCGATGTGTAAATCGGGCTTTATACCAGGCTATCGTACCGTTTAGGCAAGGTTGAATCCCGATAGTATAGAACATTGTAGCAAATATAATATCTTAACCAGAATCGCATTCAAAAGGTTTCTAAATAATCGAAATTACATATTCCACATAAAAGAAACCTCCTTTTTAAACCCTAAAATTCATGTTTTTACGACTCCTGTCGCATAATGGTTATACAGTCCATGACTGCTACGTAGAGAGATCTAAAGTTCAATTTGGGCTCGAAATAAATGTAATATAAAATATAATATTGTTGGTATACACAATCACATTAATATACATTACCATTTACCATATTACATAGCTTTATGTATTATAATAATGTTTGTATTACATTATTTTACGGCGAGTTGTAAATGTGTAATGAAAATTATAATATTATATTTAGCAACGTTAAAAACGCCAAAGTTAAAAGTAAGACATCAATCTGACCCAAGAGTTCAAAAGCATAATTCTTACGAACCACAATAGCTAATAAACCTTGTAATGTTCGAGCTACAATGCTTTTGAGGATATCTGAGATTGATACTTGACCTTTTATCATGATTTTGCGTAACAAACTTCATTTGACATTATAATAATTATTTAAAACTATACACAAGTAAATAAGTATTTACGTAGATATTACCATAACTTCAATAACAGGAGGAAAACCCTATACAGATCTGATTGGAAAGCATGGTGTAAGTATAGTAAATCACAGTCTTTTACTACAATTATTAATATACAACATTTCTGAGTTAGTGAAACTTAAAAATTTTAATACCATATAGGCCAAAATTACTGGTGAATATTTCTCCGAGATGAATCTTGTTGAATTCATCTTAGTCGACTTTGTTTACTACACTTTTTAAACGAAAAATGTGGTGACATTTTATATTCACGTAATACGGCACTAAACAAGTAAATAAAATAGCATTCCAATGTTTACAACTTGCGAAGTGCTAGTTATAATTAACATACAACAAATAAAACCAACTAACTTAAATCCGTAAAAATAATCAAGGAAATGTAAATGTCATAATTTCTCGTAAAATTACATTAATTACAATTATAAAACAAGAAATGAGATAATACACTAATTAAGATTTTAATTTTATTCTATACTTAGATCACTTACTAAAGGAAACATAATAATTAATACGTACATTATCAAACCAACCGTTTCAAGTTAAATAATACATAAAAAAACTAGTACAAAATTATTAATTGTTCAACATGACCATTATATTTGTTAACAATAATCAAACATGAGATAGTTTCGTCAAACACATAAGAATTGCAACTTAAACACTTGAACAACCTTGAGACTGAATGTACAAAGGAAAAGCATTCACAGACCAACGTTAGATGATTACGTTAATTATATTTAAATTATATCACTGCATGTAAACCGGTTGCCTCGAATCTCTACGTAGACAGATATAGAGCATTTCGGCTCGCTCGAAACCGAACCCCCTCGAAAGCGAAAGTGTAACATGGTCCTATAGAATACGGCCATTTTTTTTCTTCGCTCGGCCGCTCTTACCGCATATATATAGCGAAGCTACGAACGATCACGCATCATTCGCATTCAGGACTTCGCTGGCTTCAGTGCAACCTACAAGTGCAGCATCATGAGACACATGGTGTGTTACAATTTAAAAAACTGTTAAATTACAAAAATAAATAAGTGTTTGTGACTAAATCGAATTATAATATCGTAGGGTTGTGACAGTGCCTGGATATACCCAAAATCCCTTGTTCTACATTTACACGTTTATGCAACAAGGAAGTTGCGTACTTTGTGTCGTTGTCTACATTGACGTTAGCTCGACTACTCATTAATACTACAAGCCTCCGAGCATATTTTGTACCAGATAATTATCCAACTGCGATAATAACTTTCGATTCTGTTCTACAGACACATACGTTCTAATATTTGTATACTAATTGTTATTTTTTTTCGGCAGCTCGTGGCCGCCAGTCTGGTGGCTCTCTTGGCCTTCGTCAATGCCGAAGAAGCCAAGAAAGCAGAAAAAGAAGTGGCAGTGACCGACAATAAGGAGGCGGCAGCAGAAGACAAGAAACATGAGAAGAGAGGGCTTTTCGATATCGGATTAGGCTATGGACATGGTGGATTTGAAGGCGGTTATGGTGGTTATGGTGGATTCGGTGACGGTGGATACCATGGTGACTCCCACACTAACGTTCACAAAACCGTCACCGTTGTTAAGAATGTCCCAGTTCCTTACCCAGTAGAGAAACACATTCCCTACCCAGTTGAAAAGCATGTGCCAGTGCCTGTCAAGGTACATGTACCTCAACCTTACCCCGTAGTAAAACACGTGCCTTACCCAGTTAAGGAAATCGTTAAAGTACCAGTCCACGTTCCCCAGCCCTACCCCGTTGAAAAGAAAGTACCTTACCCAGTCCATGTACCAGTAGACAGGCCTGTCCCCGTTAAAGTGTACGTTCCTGCCCCATACCCAGTAGAAAAGAAAGTTCATGTACCTGTAAAGGTCCACGTACCTGCTCCATACCCAGTAGAAAAGAAAGTCCCATATCCAGTGAAGGTTCCAGTACATGTACCCGCTCCTTACCCAGTATACAAGGAAGTACCTTACCCAGTCAAGGTTCCCGTCGACAGGCCTTACCCCGTACATATTCCCAAGCCCGTACCTTACCCAGTTGAGAAACCTGTACCTTACCCAGTCGAAAAACCCGTCCCCTACCCCGTAAAGGTTCATGTTGACAGACCCTACCCAGTACATGTAGAGAAACCCGTGCCCTACCCCGTCAAGGTGCACGTCCCAGCCCCATACCCCGTTGAAAAGCATATTCCCTACCCAGTAGAGAAACACGTTCCTTACCCAGTGAAAGTACCCGTCGACAGGCCATACCCCGTCCACATTGAGAAGCACGTGCCCGTCCATATCGAGAAGCCCGTCCCATACCCAGTGAAGGTACCAGTACCCGTCGTAGTCGGTCACGGACACGGTCACGAATATGGTCATCATGATAGCTACTAAGGCTGCAGGAAGCAGAAAAACGTCAGAATGTGATACATAAATATAAGCTTAGCACATAATAAGAACGGGGGCTACGAAATACCCCACGGATAGTGGTCGTGGTACCAGATCCAAGGAACTCGTATTCCAAGACCCGCGATCCAACGCACTGAATTAAATACTCTATTAGTATACTTTTTGTTACATTTTTATAATCGGTTGAAGTTATGTTTGAGTTTATGTACCTGTTATTTTAAGACGAAAAAAATGATGTTTTTGAATTTTCCTCTAACATTTTGGATGAACGAGCTGACTGTGATTAAATAAACGGCCACGCCAATTATAATAAAATGTTTTTAATTTTACCATTGTCCCAGTGTAATTGGGTGTAACGTTATGGCTCCGTAAGTATTTACGAAATGCGAAATAATATGACCCAGATCGTACATCGTAAGCGGCGATCCGCTACTTACTCGTATGACGAAACTTGGTACATTTTCACTCTTGACAATAAACATGAGGTAGGTGATCTTTGTTTTACGTAATCTACAACTGTATTATGCGTACGTAATCTGGTATGAGTACAATTAGTAACAATGTTCTATCATTTATTACCTCACGTTAGTTCTACTTAACATTTTTAACTGTCTATTAGTAAGAATGTGCAAATATTGCAAATTCTGTTTGTACCATAAAAATGTATATTAAAACATGTTAACGCACCGTTCACTGTGTGTTACATTTTAATAAAAAGTTACATTATACAAATAATTAGCTGTTACTATTACGTATCAAGTTTACTATAAGACTGATTACAACTGTAATATATTTTTTCGATTATACTTTGATCAACAATACAGTTCTTATGTCGATACGATTCTCTCATCGCTACATAAAGTACTAAATTAAAAATTAATGTAGTGTATTAGTCTAAGAAATAGGTTTATTCAAGAACTTAATTTTTTTACATTGAAATGTCTTATATTGCGTTAGGTAGATAGGTTAGATTAGTTAGTGTAGCTTGTTTTCAGTTTGGTCCCCCTTGCTATACCTGTCGACTTTGAAGAATTTAGTCTAAATTACAACTTAAATCAGATCGAATAAAGCTTATGCAAATGTACTAAATGAATACCAAAGTAGTCGATTTAAGTTTATAGTTGAACTAATGGTTAATCGCATATTCATTGCATAAATCATTGATTCTTCAAATTACAGATTGATTACCGATGTAAGCTTGCAAAATCGAGATCGGTCGAGTATAATTAATAACTATAGTCTATTATTGCAAAATATTACATTAAATCTGTACTACCATAAGTAAGCGACCGACATAAACGTATTTGTTACGAAATAATAATGATATCTTTATCCCATTTCAAAAAGTAGCTGGTTATGTACATTTATGGCTTACAAATATTATTATTTGAATATTAGTTACACTAATGTGTAATGTAGTGTGTCAGATTTGCCATACAATAAGGATTCGAATACCTACATTGGCTGGTTTTGCTATGAATAAACGATAAGTTTTTTCATAAGAAACTCCTGTTATCTATATTTCTTACATTCGATAAGCGATTAAACTTTACATTAACCACACTCAGGAAGACATAATTTTATAATATTATTGTTTATACTGGTACAGTGATGATATTTAAATAAGGTATTACGTTTTTGGTTCTTTTACATACAATTTTTCCTATGTAGAGAAAGCCATTACAATATGAACAGGGTATTACGTCAAATAAAGAGGTAAAAACTTAAACAGTATGTATTCTTTTGTTTTGTTATGATGTTGCTGCAAACATTGTTTGTCATTCAACGCGTGTGGGACACGGATATGGTCGTACTTAATATTTTATTGCCTAGAGGCTATGCTCATGAGAAATGTTGTCATACTAAATGTAAGAAATATAGGTCGTAGAGCCTTACTTAGAGTCGTCTAACTTAACGCTTTCTTAGTATATTTTGTGTGTGAATTTAAGGAGATGCTAGGTGATCATTAGCGATTTTGTTGTAAAAACAACATGACGGGGGTTGAAATTGCACCAAGCACTAAAAAAATATTTCCCTGATTCGGATGGAAATTAAGGTACTAATGTAAACGAATTAATATAAAGAATTTAACTTTGCGCGTAAAAAAATATAGAACTTTATTTTGTAAGTTTCACAAAATAACGTTTTATATTTTTTACACAATTATGAACGTCTTACTTTATGAAAATAACAGCAATGTTTTATTTTTATAAAAGAAAAAAACAAAACAGTATCTGTCAACCCTTGTAGCCAGTAAGCCATGAAGCAGTAATGTACAGTAATTAACCTGAAGCTATTTTGACATCGATGTCAATCTTCATGTGGAGTAACCGCAGTCATTAATCAAGCCTGATATTTAGTCGACATAATACACATAAACCTGCAATACCTGTTCTTGTATATTTACTACTTAAATATAATTACTTTAAAGTTCTAAATTGCTAAATTAATTGCGGATTTGTTGCGTGAAATATTTTGTAATTTTTGGTAGTATAGTAGATACCTATATAATTTCTGTAAAACTTTTAAATCAATCCATATTTCAGGTTTTAAAGCCAAGAACAACTATATTGGATATACAATTAATACTGTGTAATTAGTGTACACAGTATGTAATAAAGTTTGGTTCTAAGTACAGTTTTGTTACTTATTGGAATACAATTGATGCTGTAAGTGTTGCCTTGGGCAAGGAATCAAATCATTGCTTACTAAATAAGCTAGTCTTATTAAAAGAAACACATAGAACTATGGTATTAAGCTAATCAAGTTATTGTTAGGTTAGTAAAGATTTGATCCGTTAATAATATAACGACGCGCATGATTATTAATAATGCAATGAAAATGCATCTTTATTTTCACGTCTACTCAAAAATTGCACTTTTATTTTACGTTCCAAAAAAGAGTATAGATTAGATACTTCCTTTACAAATTAAAAAAAAACTCAATAGCGAAACTGTGTGCTATAGCTAGTCATTTACATTAATATAACAAACATAATGATACACAGTCATTAAGTTAAAGTAATTACGAAGTTGTAATTTGTTCACTGAAGAGTTTATTAACCTTCACATTTTCGCAACCATGTTAATACTCTGTAAAATTTAATGTTAACATTACATTGAGCACTTATGATTAAAACTACATTAGACATTTAAATGAGATTCAGTAGTGGAAATTTTCTGTTTGCTTTTTGTCGCTTTCATGCCTACGATGCTTTTGATTGAAACTCTGCTATTGATTTTCTTTTATTTTTGATATTGTTTTGTTTTATTTTTGAGCAATATGTTGACGCTGTTACTGAAATACCTTAGTAGCCCTTTAAGTAAACATCATAAAAGTACCAATCACAACATTCAGTGAGTATTGTTAAACCAAAAATATCTTTGTCCAACAAGCCAATTTGATTAGAAAAAATATTGTATTTGTATGACCATCCTTACAGAGATGCAAAATACTTGAATATTATATGACTGTAAATTAATACAGTAGCGCATATCTTTTACATCAGACGGTCTACTAAAATTACGCAAATAATTTTTCTTTTAACACGTAATTATATGTCTGAGGTTGCGAAACAGTTTGGACTGGTTTAACTCACAATCTGATAGGCTACTATGTCCGCTAACAATGTAACCAACACAACTATTTGACCAACACATTTGACTAATATATTTGCATTATAACATTTTAATGACCAATATATTTGACTAATACATTTAACAAATGTATTCGAACAATTAAATTGACCAATATAATATTAGCCCAATATATTTGACCAATAAATATATTTGGCCAACATTATTTGAATTATGGTGTTATTGCACTTTCAAGCATGTCATACATCTGCATTGACGTGTGACTCCTTCCAGTTTGATTTGAAACCTTGAATAGACCGGCAACATTTTGTTGTGCGATATATTGTCGGTTAACTTCAAAAATCTAAAAACGCCATTGACTAAATTGAATCCATATAATCAAATACAGCAAATAACTTAAATTAAATAGTGATGTAACTTTTATGTCAAAGGTATAATAATTTTAAAAAGCTACCCTGCTACATGTCATATTTCAGATTTGCGTAAAAACAAAAAGTATTTACAAAATAAGGCAAAAGTTTGGTTTTTATACAAACTAAATAATATGCTATATTTATTTTTATTTGTTACTGTAATAGCTACCAGCTGCTGCAATAGCTAGCTGTAATAGCTTATTTACGAGTAAAGATCGAGTAATTATCTTTTTAGATTTCAGCATAACACAAACAGCGTCAGCATTATAGTATATGAGTTAACTAACTACCTCTCTTGACTTGTTTATAACAACAAATCAAAAACTTCATTTATTTTTTTAAATTGATTACTCTTTTTTAAAATCAACAGCGTAATTCCTAAAACTTATTAAATTTTAATTGTTCAAGAGCTTTAATGAATCATTTATAATACTAAGCAACAAAAAATTGCCAGTTTGTATCAGGCAAAAGTAAAGTGTACGTAGTTTGTGAGGAATTTATTGCTCTATTAGAGGCTTCCTGACCTAACAACTCATTATTGCATATTAAAGCTGATACAGGTTAATAAATCCATTAACGTACTTAATATTGAATGAGCGGAAGATGCATTATATTACTTTCAGTAATAGGTACGTCGAATAAATTATACGTTATAGCCAAAGTATTAACTGCTTCGGTGGCAAAGCGGTTTCGTAGCTGCCAAGCACGCAGGAGAAGGGATCAAATACAGGTAAGATAGTTAGCCTAGATGTACTTTGTATACGTTTACTTCATGTCTATAAAAGTCCTCTCGACCATAATAGAAATTTGTCTAAAATTGGTAGCGTGGTACGAATGAATACAAAAACTGCATCACACCGACTTTTAATCCCGGTATTTTAAAAGTCAACAAACATATAGGATATTATAATATTATTTTTAATTGGTGTTGTTGTTGTGTTATCATATTTAAAGGATTTAATTTAAAGTTTTCATGTAGATTTCAAATTTTAATTTAATTTTTTTAATTTTTATATTGCCAATGTTTGTTTTTATTTTAGTTTGTCATTATTTTAGTTTGTTTTTTATATTCGCATGCTGTGGTTTCCTGTAATTGAAGGAATACACGCCATGTTTCTGTAATTTTAAAATTGATTTCTGATGTATGTATTGCCTTTGTTGGAGACCCATAATAAATAAATAAATAAATAAACATAATAGGTAAATACTATTTTCAGGGAACTTCTACAGGAAAAGACGCGTTTTTAACAAAAGACAAAGACAAAAGAGTCTTTACTTTTGTTAGAAACGTGTCTTTAAAGTAAAATTTGGAGTATATATTTAAATGTGTGTGATCGAGTTAGCGGCTAGTCTTTAATCACGTCATCATAACAGCCCATTAATTTCAAGTTTCCCTTCTTTTTATTTCGTAAGGATAATATTCACGAAAAGTCCCTTAGTTGGTTTTTACGACACCCGTGGGATTAGATGGGGTGGTCATATTGTATTCTGACTCCGTCACCACGCGGATAGCGGCTAGTCTTCAATCACGTAATTTACATTAAAAACACTTTTACTAACCGATCAACTCTACAACCGGTAGATTATAAACTCAATACCAGTCTTATAGCATATTATATTGATTGGTTTAAGTGACTACATAAGAATGTTATTATGGAACATTGCAGACGTTTACTAACGCGTATATAGGTAAAACTATTTGTGTTCTGTTTTCACGATGGGATTCCTACGTTTATGATTTTTCTATCGTAAGACTATTCGTTATAAATTCTAAGTTTCTAAAAATAAGTGAAGTTTACGATAGCAAACGCCACTAAAATACAACCGTGCCATATTTTTGTCTAAAATATCGGCACTGATCGTAGTCTTTGGTAAATTTCTACGTTAATTCCTGTTTACATAGTTGTGATAGATATATGAACAGACTTTTTGTCAATTTTTAACACAAATTGTCTTATTTTATATCAAGTGTTTCGCAAAACTACCACTTTATCCACATTGCCACCCACATTACGTATCTAAATATCATTAGTAAAGACAGTATAGCATAAGTAACTTCGTAACTTAGAAGCCGACAGTCCGCAGTGACCTATTAAATACACTTCGTGCGGTCGAATGCACTGGTTATGTAAATTGCACTCAAGCATCTTAGTTTAGTCATAGCAGAATAGCTGAACAAAACCTGTATTCGAGTATTTAAAGTGAGAGCTTTAGGGGCTATACAGACATGACTGCGTCGGTGCCTAAGCAATCTTGTCTAACCCGATTCCTACGGCAGATAATTATTTTTGGAATCCACAAATTATTCTCTTGAGCCTGGATGGTCCTTGTGTCCGTTCTAAGTTATTCGGGGGTCGGTTTCCCACTGAGGTGGACTATTGTACGTGAGGCCACTCGTCATTCCAGCCAGCCCACCTTCCTCCAGAAACGTATTAGGTTTCTGATTTTGTTCAGTCATTCCGTGATTGATTTCGGGGCTCCTAGTGTGTTTCTTTGTGTGTCAGCGAGCACGTGTGACACCGTTTCCTCTGCCTCCATGCACGCCCTGCACAGGGGACTATCTGTTATGCCTATGGTGTGGAAGTGTTGTGTCCGTAAACATGTCTATAAAATTCCACGTGACACGGGGATCGAACCTTGGTGCGGGAGTTGTCTTTAGTAAAAATAAAGTAAAGTAACACAAAGAACGTCCGTCGTCCTAGTAAACGAGAGAGACATCGGTAACATTAGTCTATTTGATCTATTGAAGACGTAGTGTTTCCATAACACCGCCATTTATTGGACTAATTTGCAAATAGAGCGTAAATATAAGGCCAAGCCCTACGAACAAAATTTCCAATCTTTTTTAGTTATGTAGCAAATTGCTACATAGTTTTTACCCAGACTTTAAAATGTCCTATGGTGCTGAGATTTGAAATTAGAACCTCTCTTTCTAACATTCTATTTTATTCCTAGATTTCGTTTTTCTAGAACTAGAATTCACTTAGCCAACTGACCCCTGACACCAGGAAGTGTGGTGGTATTCTTAGAAACTTAGTAAGTACAGCTTAGCTGCCTATCGTATCTAACCTGGATAGAAGTTGTTTTCAGACTCATACCCTTTTAACGCCCGGTGCATTTAAGAGCGATATAAAATAATTATAAGCAATCTACCTTTAAATACCTATTTATGACAATATTTTACATTATCTTTAACGTTTGTACAATGAGCAAGTTTATTTCATTAGTTAATGTAACCTTTCACCTAAACACTGTAACAAGTTGACATTGCTGCTTGAAGGTGGATTAAAAGGGTGGGCTATGCTATGTGTGACCTCACTTATTAATAGAACATTAGCTTTGTACTTCTTTTAATTCGTCAATTTCCGTTGTATTTAAAAAATGCTTATACTTTGGTCTTTAATTCGCTAATATTTTGTACCAATTTTAACAGGTGGTCAACCTAACGAAAATTCTATTGTACGTCTTCCGATCAAAAGCTTATATAAGATAAACTCACAAAGGAAGTCAACGGAAAGCGAGAGTAAAATTGTCAAGGTCATGATCACACTGCTCAATGGGACGAGTCGTAACGAAAGTGAGTGTTGCTGACGTCACAAAGTCGGTCAGACGAGTAGTACGTGAGAGTGACTCACGGGCTACGTAGCTTGAGGAAAATTGAGAACTGTATACATTAAAGTGTAAGTAAAGAAAATTATCGTCATTACATCCGTGTGGTGACGGATTAAGAATACAATATGTCACCACCCCATCTTATCCAATGGGTGTCCTAGAAACCGACTAAGGGACTATCCATGAATATTATCTTTACGAAATAAAAAGAAGAAAAACTTGAAACTAAACCCTTTACCAATCCGTCTGGCCAGCGTGGTATTAGTAGGTTAAGTATCCCTCCGTTACGGAAGCAGGCCCGTCCCTGCAGTAGAACATTAATGGGCTGTTATGATGATGATGAAAGAAAATTACTCATTGTGGAGTAATGTAGTAAGAATTATGTGTCGCAAAAGCCAACTGAAGGGAAGTTCGTAGATTTTTATGACTACTATTTTCAGCTAATTCATCTGGGCTTCCCTCTGCCGCTGGAGTGCCTCCATTACTAGATTTGTTTTTTTTTTCAATCACAAGAGATAATTTATCCCTGTAGAAGAAGAGCATACAAGAAAAGGCTTTATTGTTTTGGATTGCAGCGGGATAAGTTGATTAAAAATTGCCCAATATCAAAACTTCAGTAACAGGCGAAAGGAATGCGAGTATAATAACACCTTTTTACTTCGTAATTAATTGCAATTTTGATATCCTTTACTTCGAAAGTGCTTTTCCGGGAAACAAACGCAATCATAGACGAACTTGACCCAACCTTCAAAAATGTCTTTGGAATAATTAGCTTGGGTTTTTACTATTCAAATTTAAAAATAAAGATACTGGCCTACTTAGGTATTTTTTATAAAGTTTTATTACTGAATAGGAAGGGTTCTGCCCAACGAGTTGCTGAAAAACTTAAGTCTTTAAAGAAGTTTTATTTATTATACTTAGTACTAGATCTGAAAAAAAATTGTACCTATATCTCACGTACAAAACTTGAACTTTATTGAATAAGTTTCTGTATTTATTGTAGTGCCCATTACTTTATAATCGACAATGGCGTTATGGGTGCAGGCTATAAATAACCACATAGAAACCTAAATACACCCAAAAAAAAACGATTAGTCGTATTTATAAACAAGAAAAGAAACATCCCCTTTTCTATTAGTAGAGTGCAACGCCATCTACTAAATAGCTACCGAACTTTAATCAAGTTTGGAACGCTACAAAAAATACGTAAGTGAAAGGAATTATTTTTTTATACTTTAGAGCGCGTAAAAAGTAAATAGTACGGTTTGTTAACGGCCAGTGTGTTGTGGCGGTAGTGTGTTGAACAAGTTCTTAAACTAGACGGTAGGGGTCGCTAGTTTATTTGATTACCTTAATTTCCGAAGGATACTTATGTCGACGGGCCCCAAGAACAAAATCTTATGGAAAAATAAGACGAAATGTATTTTATTGTATAATCATATTCTACACACTAAAAACTATACGACACCGTTTTTATTTTTTTAATATTCCCTTGCATATTGAAATAACCAATCGAACATTGTCGTATCAGAAATTATACTTCCACAAACAAACATGTATATACATGTAGGAGCATGTTCCTTGGAACCCATGCCGCGTGTGTAGCGACTTAACGTCATTTACGTGTTTCTACTCGTCAAAGTCAGGTGCGTTATTTATTATCGTTTGTGCATATACTATATTGTTCTACAAAAATCTAAAGACAAGATATTTAAATTTATAATAAACTAGCTTTTGCCCGCAGCTTCGCTTGCGTTAAAAAGTATTATTATAAATTATGTTTAAAAAAACTCCGGAACCCTTATGAGATCGCTTTGTTGTCCGTCTGTCTGCCTGTATGTCAAAGCCATTTTTCGAAGGAAAGCGTGGAGTAGCTAAGTCGTAATGTCACAGAATATTGGAAAGATGATTCGTGACGTCATAAAATTATGGAGGAAAAATTTTATTTTTACAGCTACGTCGTGACGTCATAAAGTTTGGGTGGATAATGTTTTTTTACAGCTACGTCGTGACGTGATATAATTTTGATGGCTAAGTCATGACGTCATTGAATTTTTGTCAGCTGAGACGTGACGTTTTTGACAGATAATTCGTGACGTCATAAATTTTTGACGTCATAAAATTATTGCCTGAAAATTTTACTTTTACAGCTACGTCGTGACATCATAAAATTTTGGCGGGATTTTTTTTTAACAGCTACATCGTGACGTCATAAAATTTTGGTGGAATTTATTTTTTACAGCTACGTCGTGACGTCATAAAGTTTTGGCAGAGTTTTTTTTTTACAGCTACGTCGTGACATCATAAAATTGTGACGGGAAAATTTTATTTTGACTGCTACGTCGTGACGTCATAAAATGTTGGCGGGAAGTTTTTTTTACAGCTACCTTGTGACGTCATACAATTAGGGCGGGATTTTTTTTACAGCTACCTCGTGACGTCATAGAATTGTGACAGCTGAGTCGTGACGTTATAAAATTTTAGCGGGTATTTTGTTTTTGACAGCTACTTCGTAACGTCATAAAATTTTAGCGGGAATTTTTTTTTGAAAGCTGCGTCGTGACGTCATAACATTGTGGCAGGATTTTTTTTTTTACAGCTACGTTGAAACGCCATCAAATTATGGCAGATTTTTTTTTTTTTACAGCTACGTCGTGACGTCATAAAGTTTAGGTGGGAAATGTTTTTTTTGACAGCTACGTCGTGACCTCATAAAGTTTAGGTAGAATTTTTTTATTACAGCTACGTCGTCACGCGATATAATATAATTTTGATGGCTAAGTCGTGACGTCATAGAATTTTTAACAGCTGAGACGTAACGTCTTTGACAGATAATTCCTGACGACATAGAAGTTTTGACAGATAAGACGTGACGTCATTGAATTTTGGCGTGAATTTTTTTTGACAACTTCGTCGTATTGTCATAGAATTTTAACATCTGAGTCGTGACTTCATAGAATTTTTGGCAGCTGAGACGTGACGTCCCAATAGGAGCTGAATTGATCAAAATTCATCAATTCAAAATTATTAGCGGATGTCTTCATCATAATGGCTCCAATCTTTAATTTCAGTTCAATCATTCGAAAACGTACGAAGATTTATACAAAATTTCATCATATTTTACCCTTTTAGGGGTAGATTTTATTAAAATACTTTTTAAGGAGATGTCTACTTCATAGTAGCTATTTGCATGCAAAGTCGCAGCCCGATCGGTTTAAAATTGACTGAGTTTCATAAAAACTTTAATCCCCTATTTTATCCCCTTGGTGGTAGAGTTTGTAAATATCCTTTCTAAGAGTATGCCTACGTCATAGTAACTATATTTATGCAAAGCCTCAGCCCGATCAGTTTGAATTTGACAAAATTTCAAATTAACTTTCGTTCCCTATTTTATCCCTATAGGGGTTGAATTTAATAAAATTATTTCTAAGGGGATGCCTACGTCATAGTAACTATTTTCAAGCAAAGCCTTAACCCGATCGGTTTAAAATTGACAAAGATTAATACAAACTTTCATCCCCTATTTCATCTCCTTGGGGGTAGAATATATCGAAATCCTTTCTTAGCATATGCCTACGTCATAGTAACTCTATGCATGCAAAGCCTCAGTCTGATCGGTTTGAATTTGACAAAATTTTAAACATACTTTCGTTCCCTATGTTATCCCTATAGGGGTTGAATTTAATAAAGTCCTTTCTAAGGGGATGCCTACGTCATACTAACTATTTGCATGCAAAGCCTTAACCCGATCGGTTTGAAACTGACAAAGGTTTATACTAACTTTCATCCCCTATTTTATTCCCTTGGGGGTAGAATTTATTAAAGTACTTTTTAAAGATGTGCCAACGTCATAATAGCTATATGCTTGCAAAGTCTCAGCCCGATCGGATTGAAACTGACAAAGTTTCATACAAACTTTCATCGCCTATTTTATCCCCTTGGGGGTAGAATTTATCAAAGTCCTTTTTAAGGGGGTGCCTACATCATAGTAACTATTTGCATGCAAAGTCTCAGGCCGATCGGTTTGAAACGGAGAAAGTTTCATACAAACTTTCATCGCCTATTTTATCCCCTTGGGGGTAGAATTTATCAAAGTCCTTTCTAAGGGGGTGCCAACGTCATAATAGCTATATGCTTGCAAAGTCTCAGCCCAATCAGTTTGAAACTGACAAAGTTTCATACAAACTTTCATCGCCTATTTTATCCCCTTGGAGGTAGAATTTGTCAAAGTTCTTTCTAAGGGGGTGCCAACGTCATAGTAGCTATATGCATGCAAAGTCTCAGGCTGATCGGTTTGAAACGGAGAAAGTTTCATACAAACTTTCATCGCCTATTTTATCCCCTTGGAGGTAGAATTTGTCAAAGTTATTTCTAAGGGGGTGCCAACGTCATAGTAGCTATATGCATGCAAAGTCTCAGGCCGATCGGTTTGAAACGGAGAAAGTTTCATACAAACTTTCATCGCCTATTTTATCCCCTTGGGGGTAGAATTTATCAAAGTCCTTTCTAAGGGGATGCCTACGTTATAGTAACTATTTGCATGCAAAGCCTTAACCCGATCGGTTTGAAACTGACAAAATTTCGTACTAACTTTCATCCCCTATTTTATCCCTATAGGGGTTGAATTTAATAAAGTCCTTTCTAAGGGGATGCCTACGTCATAGTGACTATTTGCATGCAAAGCCTTAAGCCGATCGGTTTGAAACTGACAAAGTTTTATACTAACTTTCATCCCCTATTTTAATCCCTTGGGGGTAGAATTTATTAAAGAACTTTTTAAAGATGTGCCAACGTCATAATAGCTATATGCTTGCAAAGTCTCAGCCCGATCGGTTTGTAACTGACAAAGTTTCATACAAACTTTCATCGACTATTTTATCCCCTTGGGGGTAGAATTTATCAAAGTCCTTTCTAAGGGGGTACCAACGTCATAGTAACTATATGCATGCAAAGTTTCAGCATGATCAAATTGAAACTGACAAAGTTTTATACAAACTTTCATCACCTATTTAATCCCCTTGGGGGTAGAATTTATCAAAGTCCCTTCTAAAAAAGTGCCAACGTCATAATAGCTATATGCTTGCAAAGTCTCAGCCCGATCGGTTTGAAACTGACAAAGTTTCATACCAACTTTCATCGCCTATTTTATCCCCTTGGGGGTAGAATTTATCAAAGTTCTTTCTAAGGGGATGCCAACGTCATAGTAGCTATATGCATGCAAAGTCTCAGGCTGATCGGGTTGAAACTGACAAAGTTTCAGACAAACTTTCATCGCCTATTTTATACCCTTGGGGGTAGAATTTATCAAAGTCCTTTCTAAAGAGGTGCCAACGTCATAGTAGCTATATGCATGCAAAGTCTCAGGCCGATCGGTTTGAAACTGACAAAGTTTCATACTAACTTTCATCCCTTAATTTATCCCCTTGGGGGCAGAATTTATCAAAATCCTTTCTTAGCGGATGCCTACGTCATAGTATCTACCTGCATGCCAAATTTCAGCTAGATCCCTCCAATGGTTTGGGCTGTGCGTTGATAGATCACTATGTCAGTCACCTTTGAGTTTTATATATATAGATAGATTTACATGAAACATAATAATTTTAGTTTTATAATTAGTTTAATATACAATAAGACTTTATTTAGAAAAAGATATTGATTTTTTATCTATTATTTTCATTTTTTATTCACCTTAAGTCTATGTTCGACAAAACTGAATTCTAAATCACTTAACGGTTGCGCTGATACGATTTTGTTTTACGAAATTTTTAAGGAAAAAATATGTCGTAGGTAAAGATGCGATTTCGTTCTCTGTAAAGTATTTTATCATCCGTGTTTGTTCAATACAAAAGTGTTCGATTTAATGTATTTTTTAGTAAATTAGCATGATTTTCTTGTTTTTCAATGAGCATTTAGCTATAAATTCCACTTTGACATTACCTTCCTTTTTGCTTTCTGTTAGAAACTGGCTGTCAAAATTACAGTAACGTTTCTCCGCTACCACCTGTAGCTGAAAATATTGATGTTGTTTTATGTTTGGAGGGGCTTTATCCAGTAATAGATAGCTTAACAATAGATGAAAAAAGGTGGGGATATCTAAAATAAATATACAGAATCCATTCTAGCATTCGCAGACGACGCGACCTAGCGATACTTACTCGAAATCCAAAGCAGTGCCAAGAACTACTGCGAAAGGATGATAAATTCTGTATGTAGACTGATGGAATGAAAGTGGATACGACATATGCTTCATATGGCCCCGGGCTTATTATAAGCGGAGAAGACGTTTAATTAATATTAGAAACCGTGCCTTTTAAATTGCTTGGTAGAAAGATAAACGATAAAGATCGCTCTCTAGTACTAGAAGATGTATTCAATAGTTTCATAAATGACATTGAAAAGGTAGATCAACAACCGATAAATAACGTAAAAAAGTCTAGATATACGACCACTAAAATCCATCCCAACTGATAAAAATACATCTGCACTCGAGTTACGGTTACAATTTCACAAAAGGTTCATTAAAGGCGCTCAAACTATTAGAGCAGGTTTTAGAAACACGGAAAGATAATCAGACAAAGAAATTACAAAATATTTTATAAACTAAGATGAGAATGATAGCTACAGAGTGCACGCAATGAACCTAGAAATGCCAAATGAATAGGCTACTCTAGGTGACTGCTGTATATTTTTAGCTTTGAAGTTGCGCACTTTAATTTATGACTGTTTAGCAGCATTACTTAAATTCTACCTCAACGCCTTTCAATTGACTCTGATCGATCAAAGTAATCTTGTAAGATTGAAAAAGCGACGGAAAAAATGGACGGAATGTGTCTAAGAAATTGGCACGACTAGACACGTATTGGTAGGCTGCAAAGTGATTTTGGTTAGGAGTCATTACTGCAACGTCTTGACAGAGCTCTAGGAATTATACGTGAGGCAGTCAGTCTATCGATTGCTAGAGCTGAAAGGCAAAATATTTAATTTGTCCTGAGTTCGGCAGACGATTGGACAATACTGGTGGACACACAACATCCCGGAGGATATCTGCGTGTCGCCGTTGAGACCAGACATATTCCTCTACTCAAATTTCAAAAAGCATGTAGTGCCTAATAAGCTCACGGTACCGTGGAAAACAAATATCCTTAAAGATCACGCAATTAAGACAAAAAATATTTTGACTTGACAAATAAGATAACCAGAAATGGCGACATAGTTCCTCTATATACCGTTGATGTAGCTGCAAGGGGTACTCCCGCTAAATCCCTCAACAACTTGCTAAAAAGATTAGGACAGCCGAGAACTCCAGTCAGCTCTCACAAATGTCCAAAACGACATTTCCTAGACTCCTACCAAAAGTGAATAGGCAGAGGACGGAACACACGTTGTAAGGGGGCCTTCTTAAGCCTACATCTAGGTCGTAAGTCCAACACGACATTTCCTTGACTCCTACCAAAAATGAATAGGCAGAAGACGGAACACACGTTGTAAGGGGGCCTTCTTAAGCCTACATCTAGGTTGTAAGTCCTAGACGCTATTATCCAAGGGTTCCGTCCTATAACGATGGACATAACGGCACCCGTTATGTTACTTTATAAACAAAAAACCTTCGATAAAAATGTTTTGTATATCTACAAAATTATTTTATAGTAATTTATTTTTTTATGAATTAAATCATTACAGATAATGTATTTTAAGACAGCAAAACAAGACATCAATTCCCTAAAACAAAGTCATATGTTAAGATATTATACTATATCATTCCGAAAAACAAAGTCGTATATTAATATATGTGCTAGATCGTTACAGAGAACAAAATCTTATTGTATTATAAGAATTCATTTTATTCGAAATAATAATTAAACTCTTTAAAAAAAACATGATAATAAAGATATTAACCACTTCAATAGCTTTTGCCAAGATTTTTTGCAATAAGTTTATATTTGCGTTAGTAAAAAATGATCATGCGTACACAGAATTTCAAACGCTCATACTCGAAATCGATAATATTGCAGATACGGTTTTGTTCTTGGGGCCCGTCGATGTGTTCTTCACTTACCTGTAACAAAGGAAAAATAACATTATAATCATCAGTATCACAATAAGTTCACTAAAGGAGACGGTTTTTTTTGTTCGGCGAATAGGCCACCACCACAAATTGTGGCATTTAGCAATGAAATGCATATCGGTTTATTCCTTATAGTCTCTAGTTAAACAGTCTGCACATATCAAAACTTTATCTAGAGGGAATACTCTGAAATACGACAATCAAAACATGACTTTCGTGATAACGTAAAATCTCACAACAGCTATTGTCTGTCAAGACCTCTCGAAATAACGCAGTTTTTGCTGGCTATTGCTTGTAGATATAAAATAATAAGGTAGGTATAGAGAAACAATACACTATATATATGACACAAGAAATATTTATTACTGTTCACAATTATAATTAACACAGTCATCTCTTAAAGCAGTATTTCATCTTAAATAAACGCAGGTGGCTCAAGCTCACCTAAAAGCAGAGCCCAAGATAAAAACCACACTTTACACATCACAATGCACAGCAGCTAACATTGACTGTACCTGTGCTAAATAAGCAATAACAACAGTATCCAGCAAGAGCAGCTTTAGTGTGTATTATGCACTCTATCTAAAGATCCCATTTATATAAAATATAAAAGTACAAATAAATCATGCGTTTATCTAATAAAATCTGAAACAATTACAACGTTGTCATGACAATGTCAAACTGATTGAAACTGTACTACAGAGTATCTGCTATTGGCTATTATTTACGTTTCGTTCTACGATTATTTTTAAAGTAGGTACGTTACTTGATAAATTGTATTAACCATTAAAATAAACCGAACGTTCCAAAACAAGCATTTTTAGGTGTAATCCTTTTTTATTATTATTTCATTTTTCCCTCATCGTTTAAGTATAATTTGTGTTCGGTTAACTATATTAAGATAATAACTATTTTTGTGAGTAATATAAATAATAAACATTACTGTTTAGGGTGGTGCGAAAAAAAACCGTCTCCTTTGTATTTTCTGTTGAAGTTACTTTGTTTTGTTTTAAAGTTGGTTTTTAAATTCATCATCATTAATTAGCCTATTGCAGTTGCACTTCTAGACATAAGCCCATTTTTTGACGGAGTAAACCCTCATGTAGTTACTAGTAAAAGGGCTCCCGTCTAGTGCTGGTCCGCTCCCTATCTCGAGGGGGTTCTAGACATATGCCTCTCCCAACGGATATAGGCAGACCCAGTGATAATTCTGAGGTCGACGGTCTACCAAACAAGGAGTCGTTTTAGTTTAATTATTTATAATTGTTGGCGTTGGATAGAAACAAAGACCGATTGAAATAATTAAGTACTACTAAAAAAATCATATTCTGCAATACACATAGGTACGCGACTGAAGATCTAAAACATGACTACCAAACTTACATAAAACATTCATAGTTTAACTTGTCACATAAATTTAACCGCAACAGTCATTGCTGTATTATATCCAGGAAACGAGAGTGTACACTTACACAATGTTCTAACTAGTTGCTTTGTAATATCTATAGGTAATATTACTAAGCTGAAGAAGTTATCTATGCAAATGCATTAATCTTAGATGCTAATTGTTCGTTATATTACTTTTTGTCAATCGACTCAAGTATTTTTTATTCTTTATAAACTTAGTCATAATCATAACTCATTTTAAAAAGAAAATAAATGTTTTGAAATAAAACCGCGTACAGGAAGACACAGGTTGCGGTGGAACCGACGACCTAGTTAGGACGGCGGGAAGCCGATGGATGAGGGAGGCATATTACCGCGCAGAATAGAAATATTTAGAAGAAGCTGATGTACAGAATTGGACGTTTATATCTGATACAATGATGATGATTCCGAAAAGTAGTATTTTAGTATCGCTATGGGCAAATGTTGACTTTGCAATGCCTTTATTAAAGTAGTACTTTCGGACTGGTCTAGAAAGTATTCGGGGGAAACTGGGAATAGGCCACAATTTCGTCGGAATATAGTTTTTTTTTACTGTTACGTACCCCATGTTTATTGCGTGAAAATTTTGTTTATAATTTTCATTTGTCCCAGATTTGAAGTGTTTGGAAGTTGTTTGTTTTTATTTTATTAGCATTCAGAGGATCCAAAGCCGTACACAAATCCGACTTTTCATTAGTACATTTACATACCACTTGCCTTTCTGGATAAATACTGAATGTGTACTGAAGAAACTGAAAATCCCCTATCGGTATCTCGCAGACGCGAAGCTGTCAAAAAGAGAGTTGTGAGGCTGTGACTAAAATATCTTACTCTTAGTAAGCTTTGACTTATACATTTTGTATTCTTGGTACTGTACAGGTAAATCAAAGTTTTTAGATCTAATGTTCTGTTTATATTTATTGTAGTGACCTTAATGAATAAAATATACGGATGTGTGTCTCTTTCACAACCCTACAAATATTTTTCGCAATAATATGTTTAAAATTAATTAGTAATCACAACTAAGTATTAAGAGTAGATTAGGCAATAATGTTTACATAAATATGAATTGACCGCGTGGGTTGATACCGTTTTAGTATTAATCAACGCATTGCGATCTATGGTATTATAACAGTCAATACAAAACTATTTTCACTAATTACGATTTAAAGAGTTAATGTAGAGTTTACGGCAAAGGTCTCATGTTCAATTCCTGCTCGTTGCAAAAGTTAGTGCCTATGTATCTGTAATGTATGCTTTAGTAGGTTTTTTTAAAAATATGTAGGTCTATGGATTAACAGTTATTTTTACTCCTGAAATAACAACTTTTCGTAATTATTTAATTACGAAATAAATAATTACGAAAAGTTGTTATTTCATAAAAACGAACGATCAAATATTACGGATCAATTACCAAGTAAGAGAAAAAGATATTCAAGTGACTACCATAACTGCTAACTCTCTAAGATTAAATTTAAAAAATAATTAATATCACATTGGGACATCTTTTACGTTGGCATACAAAAATACATAAACGCATAAATAAAACATGACATTTGAATAAAAAAAGTAGGTAATCAGGAAATAGTGATGTCACTGTTATAAGAAGTCGATAATCGCTAATATGTGAACAGTCATCTTGTTACAATGATCAATAAAAAATAGGGAAATGCGCTCGCGAGATATATTGTGGTGTCGAGAACCGATGTACTAAGTGTACATGCGAAGACAAAAGGCTACAATTTTATACTAGCCCGCGACGTCCTCTGCACAGGATAAGTATTTTAAGTAGCTTAAATTATAAATACAATATCTTTATAGTTTATGTGTTATTCTGACAAATATTATTGTAAAGTTGTATAAAATTTCATTCAGTAGTTTTTTTCTGTGAAAATGTAACAAACATCAATAGATTCTTAGGAGCTTTATAGGCTATAGCAACCTTTATGTGAAATTATTTTGAAAAACATCTTACTATTAAAGTTACTTTTTTTGGATTACCAAGCAATAGTTGAGAGTATTGGGATCATAAGGAATAAAATTTCGAGCAAAATTTGGTCTAAGTCTTTTGCTAAGCAAATTGCTAAACAAACGCTCGGGCATCGTAAATAGACGACGGTAAAACACTTCATCCAACTAGCTATACAAATCCCAATCATACAACGTACATAAAAGTACAACGTCTAGATTGAATAGACACCTCTGCTCGTGCTTCATTTTTACCGCTTCTTCCACCGTGTCAGGAGCTGAATTGTAACGGGGGAATAGCTATGTTTCGTTTAGACCAGCCGCTTACTTTAAAAAAAAACAACTCCCGTTTTCATGCCCGTTTTCTTTGTACCGGAGACTTTACAAATCTCAATTTAAAAGACACAAAGAGCATCCAGTCAGGTCAATAGTTTGTGGAACGCATAAAACCTGTCTTGCGTGGGATTCAAATCCGTGGTCTCTTACATGACGTCCAGACTTTTCTTCTGCAGCATTTACAATAACTTTACCAATAAGGTAATTTACTGTTATTTTTCTTAAAATGACAGTTTTAATTCACCTCATTCACACTTTTTATCACAACAGTACACAGCAGTTATTAAATTTAACGGAAGAGTGCACGCTGGCCGCGATCACAACAAGTGGCGTAAGCCCCAGTGCTGTTACTTAATCGATAAACTAATTTATCTTGATAAGAATGCATAGCTAAGTAATTGGATTACTTCAACGTTATTTATTATGTTACGTTGTTTTCTAAAACATGGTTATAAAGGTTTGTTGTACTTTGATTTATTATTTAGACCATTCCCTAAATAATAAATCAAAGTACAACAAACCTTTATAACCATGTATACCTAAAATAAATAAAATATTAATTGCTAATAAGATATGATAAACTACCGAGATGTTTTACTCTGCTACTTATTTTAATAGATTTTTGAAGAAAATATAATATTTTTTATTTTTTATTTACAAACTCCAGCACCACTACTCATGACCTGTGTCGTCACGACACGTGACAGTAAGTAGCAGAGTAAAACATCTCGGTAGTTTATCATATTTTTATTAGCAATTAATATTTTATTTATTTTAGGTCCATTCTTTAAATAATAAATCAAAGTACAACAAACCTTTTACAAATAATAACTTCACGATATAAAAAATATCCCAGATTAATTCAAGTTACATATTTTGAATTGTATATTTATACACACAAGCTACATCGGGGTGATCAAACTGGCGAACCGTCAGAAGTATCGATATTGAATGTCGATAATTTTTGCAATAAGTTCTTTCCCATCTCTAGAGATTACGTGAATCAATCAAGATGTACACGTTTTTCATTCGTTAATAATGTTTACCGTCTCTTACATGTGGTAGTATTTACGTTTGATGTATTAAATTAATCGTTTCTTAGGCTTGTGCTTACATTATAAGAATATCAGTATATTCTTGTCAGCTATCTACGTTTAAGGCTTAGCTAACTTAGCTTAATAATAGGCGAAGAAAGTAGCTACAACCTAAATCTTGACACAAACGTTAGTTTTGTTAAAAGATAAAAAAATTGAAATAATTAATAATAAAAAAAAAAAAATTAATAATTCTCTTTCTTTTTGATACAAGCAATGTACTAAAGCAGGCTTTTATTATTATAACTGAGATTTTAAACTATTAAAAAGTTAGAAATGTTATAGAAATAGTTATTATGAAAACTAGGCCACCTCTACCTAATTCAATATTATTATAATTTATTACAGTGTTAGGAAGTCATACTGTAAACGTAGATCATGTTTTGTCACTTTTCATAAATCTGAATGTTAATTACTACATTTGAGATTTACTAGTGCACTCATTATAATGCCTGTCTGCGACTTCTATCTGGGGCATAATCTGCTTGCGAAATGAGAAAGCAGCCTCCCATTGCTGGAAACTTTGTTTGTTGCCAAATAACGTCTCGCTTTCCTGTATCTATATAGATAAACTTGCCTAACAAATCAAGTAGGCCAGATCATCTCTAAATTTACTTTGAGTTTTTTCTTTTTTTGTAGGGATATTAACTGTTAAGTTGTAGTCGAATTGTTGTACTAACAATGTGCCTGTTAAGTGTTGCGACTATAATAGACAGTTTTCCTAATCAATCATCACACGCAATTGATAATTAAATTAAATAAGTTGATGCAAAAACTTTTTGTCGTATTTTAAACAGTTAACCCGCTCTCGCTACATAAACAACACTCGCACCCCACCTCTCCACTTGCACAACTACTGACTTCGAACATTCTGGATTGTTACTAAAGAACATAAATACTACAATATTAATCTCACAATCATTATCACGTAGTAAATAGATTGTGAGTAGTTGCTCACATTAATGTCTTGAGATGGCTTCAAGTAGGTCGTATGCTTAAATACTTTTTTTTATTTCTCAATTTGTTAGTTAGATTTATTGCTCGCTGGTTTCTTACTTTTAATTTCAAGTGTTTCAATATGGTAATATGTTTCTGTAGTAAGTAAGTATTGCTTTATTGCTGAAGAGGTTGCACATACGGATTCTGTGTTTGTGTTTTCTGGTTTAAAACCTACACATTTTATTTTTTGTTCAATTTTCAGCCGGGCTAAAATAAAAGTAGTTTGTAAAAGTCTCCGTGGTACTGGGTTTTATTTATAGGGTGCACATTTTTTTTATAATAAGTTTTAATTGGAGCATTCATAGTTGTTATAGAGTCAACAAAGTTTCAGTTCTTTTACATCGCGTAGTCTGAATAGAACTTTTAAGTCAACCAGGAAAAAAGTTGAAATAAAAGTTTTTCCGCTCTTTCGCTTTTAATAATATTTGAGGCTCAACAAAAAATACAGTATTAGTTTTTGTTATACCTTCACCTAAAGATGAGTTATGACTTACAACTTACATTCTTGATCTAGCAGATAGCCCGCTTGTATTAAAAATAGAAATAGACGACCTCTGTGGCGTAGTGGTTATATTATAACATGACTACTACGCAGAGGTCTCGGGTTCTATTCCCGCTCAATATTAATCTTTGTGTGCATGAACATGATTGTTTGCATTGGCCTGAGTGTTTCTATGTATAATAATTATGTACGTATTTACAAAAAAAAAGTATTTAAGTGTGTTTATCCGTTGTCTAGTATACCCATAGTACAAGCTCTGCTTAGTTTGGGACTAGATGACGTGAATGTGAAAAAAAAATGTATAAGTATATATCTAAAGTTTGTATTTAAATATCTCCGTTATCAAAGGTTTGTTGTTATACTCGTAACTGCATCGGTGGCAATGCGGTCGTGTAAAGGTCGTGGATTCAAATCCCACTCAAAATAATTAAGTGTGTGATCCAAAAAAAATATTAAGAGCCTACATTTCTTGTCCGTTAATATTATGCATGTAAAAGTCCCCGCGCTCGAATGTCTGAACTCTAGTATGGGAACTGTTTAAATAATTGAAAGGTTTTAATTAAGTCAGTAACTGGATACTATTACTAAATATTACCTCACCATTTTAAACCTTGAACGGAACAAGGATTGTCATAGTTACGTAAAATAAACCACTTTCTTCTGTTTTATCTGTAACTGCAATAGTTTATTTACTTGTTAAACTTTCATAGAAAATGTTTACTGCCAAGCACTACGTCTGTTGTACGTGTTTTAAATACAGATTAATCTATTTATTACATAATATAACAATCTTATCGTCATATCAGCCAATTGATGTCCACTGCTGGGCAAAGGTCACCTCCAAATATTTAAAACCGATTTTGTGCTTTCCTTATCTAACAATAATAAATACTTATAACAAAGTTAGAACTAATTGACGTCAATTTTATTCTACTTAACCTAAGTTTACATAAGTTAACTTAGTTCTTCAAAATTTACTTAACTTTACCACCTCTTCTAAGATGCTACTCGTAGTATAGAAGAAGCAGGGCAACAAATTCTCCTGGGGCATTCGCCAGACATTTTGTTTAGTTTTAGTCACTAAAGAAACTCCCTAACCCTTTTTAAGCAAACTCTAATGACCTTGTAATAAAGGTCAAAGCCAGTGAAAAATGAAGTTACTAGTGCCTGTTAAAGGGTTAAGACAACTCTCGCACCAGGGAACATGACCTCTGTCGCAGATACTTTATAAACATCAATTTAAAGGACACAAAGATCTCCCAAACTTAGGACAATATTTTGTGGATCCACAAAGGGTTCTCCTAAGTGGGATTGGAATCAGCGACCTCGACCGGCGATATCGTCCTCCAGCACGTTAGATGCTACCGCGTTCGCCATGCAACCGAAGTAGTATTCATCCATTAATACACCTTCTCTCTGTGAAATGTAATCGTCTTGCGAAGTATCTTAATATGTTGTGCATATAGCAATAACATATTACAGTATTGCAAGCAATATTATGACTTGTAATTTCTGAACATATATTTCATGTGCTTACATAATTATGACTTGACGATTAAAATTAGGCTACTTGGCACCGTGTCTTGGATTCGAGTCCACGCTTACAATCTTTAACTCTCCTGCAATCTTAACCCTAACAATATTTAACCCTCTTTAACCAGTAGGGTTCATAAACCCTTATAACGAGAAAGGATTAAAACATTTAAATCAAAGTCTTAGGAGTTAAATTATGACGAAATCGAAGTCTGTCTACTATTCTGTTACTTATTCATTAACTATTATACTGTTACCAAAACAACGTGTATTTTTTTTTAAATTAGAGACTTACTCCAGAGCGTCTCTTACTTACATTCCGTCATTTAAAAAAATACGATTGTTTTAATTAGTCAAGAAATAATTAAGTTCTATGTTTAGCGAATACGAAGAAACACTGAATTAACAAGCTCTCCTTTTTTTATAGGTCAGTTAAAAAGTTGCAGTCATCATCATCATCATCATCATATCAGCCAATTGACGTCCACTGCTGAACATAGGCCTCCTCCAAATATTGCCACCTTGTGCGGTCCTGCGCCTCCCTCATCCATCAGCTTACCGCCGTCCTTATGAGGTCGTCGGTCCACCGTGTGTCAGTTGCAGTGTTCTACTTTAATTTATTTTCTAGGGAAATCTGCAGACAGTTTATTGTAATTAATGCGCGATTTTCTGTTTTTATAAAAGAACAGTGAAGCGCCCTTAGCAAAGAAGGTGCGTTAGTTTACCCAAGCGATATAAACAGCGAATTTTCACATTTACCAATCTACATTCATTATAAATAATATAAGTTAAAAAAATGCAAAATCATTTCTATAGAAATCGGTTTAAAAGTTAAGAAATTATTTAAAGCATAATATTGCAAAAATTGGCAAAGGTTACAATTTAAAACTGAACGTTTACGCAATAAATGTTTGAATATTAACTGTAATTATTGTATTTTACAATAATAACAAACAGTTAAAGATTATCCAATATAGTTATGAGATGTAATGAAGTCCGGTGTGGTAACTAACTGGTGTTGAAAGCACTGATATTATTGCGTACAGATAAGTTGTTAGAGGTAAATGACAACGTTTGATGAGCTTAATGTCAATCTATGCAACAATAAAGTCGAAGATGTGTGCTGTCTAATAATTGGGTGTCGAAGCAATGACGTTGTGTTTTTGAAGTTCGATAAATTTCGAAGTATTGTTCTATTTAAATTCAGTATTTAAGTAAATTTTTCGAGAGTAGCTTAATTTTGATGAAACGTTCAATAATTTCCTGGCAATGGTAATAGCATGCAGCGGTAGAATATGTCGATTTCAGGATTCTCAAATATTTATTAAACGAATTTCGCGTCTCTTGAAAATGAAGTTATTCACGAAAGATTTGTTTGATAGTAATCAATTTGGTATATACTAGGAATCATGCACTAAGTTATCTACTTCTTATTTATGAACTGATACGATGACATCCATAATAAATTTTTGTGTAGTGGTTTAAGGACGTCATCAAAGTCATTATAAACACAGTAATGAATCTTAATATTTAAGATTACAAAAGTATCCTTGAGTACAATGACTTATGCTGATAAATGTTGAGAAACTTCATATAATTATGCATAACTAAATGAGTTATTTCATTATCAGAATACGTACTACGTTTTATCACAAAGTATTATCTTTTAATACTTAAGTAATTAAGTCTAAAATATTAAGAAGAATATTGCGCTTTGCTTGTGGCAACGCTGTAGAAATTAATCATGAAAACTTAACTTAAAAACCCTATGCCTGGCAAGGCGTGGTAGCAGTAAGCTAAGTTGCCTTCATCTCTGGAAGAGGCCTGTTCTTGTAGTGGAACTGTAATGATCTACGCTGAATAGGGCTTTATATTGCGCTCCAAGTAATGCTGTAATTTTCCCAGTTCAATACTACACAGTCTGTAAGGATTAATGTAAGGATTAACAAGCTACTTTTCCTCGTAGAGATTTGAACTAAAACTAATACCATTCAATACCACTTCTTATATTATTACGAGTTACGTAAACGTAACCGTAACAAATACTCAGGACATCGAAAGTGTCGTATCGACCTTGATTTTGTAACTGAATCAATTAAAAATATTAATTGTTATATAGACACCATTTTATATGAAAAGGAAGGATATGTTGTAGTTGTGAAAGAAATATTTTTATTCGCAAACGCTTTTGGTCAAGGACGTGAAATTGGCGAACAAATCTATCGTTCTCCAATTTATAACCAATAGTGTCGCGGTCGAATAACAGTGCTATGAAAGTGATTTAGGAATATGAGTTTTGATGGTTTTTTTTTATTTTTTCATTGACACGGACATCTCTACACAGCGCCATCTGTTCCCAAAGTAAGCTAGGCTTAACCTGCTTGTGTTATCGGTAACAAAACAACGGATATTAATACATAAATACTTTTTTTGTAAATATACATGTTATACATAGAAACACTCAGACCAATGCAAATATTCATGTTTATTTGTTCATGAACACAAATATTTGCATTCAGCTGTAATCGAACCCGAGACCTCTGCGTAGCAGTCATGTTGGATAACCAGTACGCCACAGAGGCCATCCTGTCTGCAGAGTATGCGACAGAATCCGCCTCTCTAGAATTGGCTTAGACAGCCACGTGAATAAGTGAAGAAGTTCTGAAATAGACGCAAAGGCCTTTGATGATGTTATGTTTATAGTTATTAACTGACTTTTCTTATTATTAACTGACTGATTTATGTGTATTAACTGACTTCAAAAAGAAGTAGAATTTGAGAATTTAAGCAAATTATTTTTGTATTGTTTCGTTAAACATCGAGAATTCCTAGGATTGTCTCAATGCAATCTTATTTTTAAATTAACCGCTATTAGCTTGTGTTTGTGATTAACAAATCAATTTGATTTTTTTGCAAGTTATTAATTTACAAATATTGAACGAGGAATCCCGGACTAACTATTTAAAATTCAGCAAAGCAAAACTTCAGTCACGAAACTCAGTACCAACTATGTTTTTTTTCTCTCGCAAGATAGATATATTATCTCTGAGCAAGGTTTTACATGATAGACTGCGCAGGGTTGAAACGTTTGGAGGAGGCCCATGTCCAGCACGTCCACTGCTGGACATGGGCCTCCTCCAAACGTTTGCTGATATATATATACAGGGTGTCCCAAAACTCGACGTTAATTCGAAACCGGGTGATAAGGCAACTCACGCTGGTTATCAGAAAAATATAAAAAAAAATCTAAGTCGCATGGTTGTAAAGTTATAGGCATTTGAAAAAAAACGCAAAAATTCCCACTTTGTGACAGTCTTTGCCCTCCTGTTGTCACAAATCTTAACTTTTTCCAACTTTTTTTACTGCTGTGTTACCCTGAATAGTGCCTCTTTAAACTCTAATAAATAATTTAAAACCAGCTGGTCTAGTTTTCATATCAATAGGACTTATTTCTTAGAATAAAATTTATAATGAAAAAAATGTCCAGTTTGAACTGACTGTAGTGAAAAAAAAATGTACTACGCGAGTTTGGCAAGTTACGCCAAAAGTTGGCGCATTTAGTAAGGATTCGAAAATGGTATAATACTTGGTAAATTGTCGCTGCTATCATGGACAAAAAAATGCTTTTTAGTAAAATTTAGGAGCCGATTCCAATGCTGAATAAGTACAACCGCTAAGTAGTTGAACCGGAAGGAGTCACCATATCAAGTGAAAAGTAGTAGAAACCGTGGTATTAGTTGAAAGTGTCAAAAAATACCATACCCATCGTATTTTAAAAACACACGAATTTCTCCCGTACCACGTTAGTACTGCGAGTACAATCGTTAGTATCCGGAGACTACCAACATCGAGTAATTTTTTCCCGGACAATATTTAAGAGGTATTGAAATAACTCGCTTTTAAAAAAAACAGTTTTAGCTTAATAATTTAACATTAAAAAAGACAGCAACATGAACATGCATAATTTGCATGAATGTAATGAGTGTAATTCGTGACTTTTTAAAATTGCGATGGGCTGTTCTTTTTGGCACTTTCAACTAAAACCACAGTTTCTACTACTTTTCACTTGATTTGGTGACTCCTTCTGGCTCAACTACTTAGCCGTTTAACTTATACAGCATTGGAATCGGCTCCGAAATTTTACTAAAAAGCATTTTTTTGTCCATGGTAGCAGCGACAATTTACCAAGTATTATACCATTTTCGAATCCTTACTAAATGCGCCAACTTTTGGCGTAACTTGCCAAACTCGCGTAGTACATTTTTTTTTCACTACAGTCAGTTCAAACTGGACATTTTTTTCATTATAAATTTTATTCTAAGAAATAAGTCCTATTGATATGAAAACTAGACCAGCTGGTTTTAAATTATTTATTAGAGTTTAAAGAGGCACTATTCAGGGTAACACAGCAGAAAAAAAAGTTGGTAAAAGTTAAGATTTGTGACAACAGGAGGGAAAAGACTGTCACAAAGTGGGAATTTTTGCGTTTTTTTTCAAATGCCTATAACTTTACAACCATGCGACTTGGATTTCTTTATATATTTTTCTGATGACCAGCGTGAGTTGCCTTATCACCCGGTTTCGAATTAACGTCGAGTTTTGGGACACCCTGTATATCACCATAGGCTGAGATGGACAAGGTTTTACATGATAAGACAAGATGGTAAATAAAAGGATTCATTCAAAAATAACGTTGTGCATAAGTAAGGAGGAAACACATGAACCAGAATTCTTTTCTATAATTTACTAAGTAGTTGTAGTTTTCATAGGAAAGAAATTTTTCAAGTCTTTGAACTAATTAAATATTTGTTTATTTTGTCCATCAGTAGGACCTAACTATTCAGATATTTTAAAAAATATCAACGCCTGAGACATTCATTTCAAAAAATATCTACCTTAATAGACAAAGAAATGCATGCTCAGAAAAATCATTATTTATGGATCCCCCAAATAATTATCCTTATATTTGAACCCGTAACTTAGTACACGACTACAACACTGTGACCGTTACAACAACGAGATAGCTAAAATTAAGATTCGTAAATTCATTAATAGGTATATGGTTCACTATGTCACGGCGCATGACATTACTCGCAATATATCGACGAGCGACCTTTTGAATATGTTGCGTAAATATGATATTTAGAAAATAATATCAATATATTTGGTATGAATTAAGTTTTGTTGACATGCCGGAAGATAATATAAGGAAGCAAAACTTTTGACTAAGTTATATTTGAATTAGTAATTTATTTCTTTCTATTGTGGATTTCAAGTAATGGCTTGTGATACTTTAACTTTGTGTAGAAATAACATCTATTTAAGTGAGACTATTTCTAATTTTGAGGACAGGATATTAACCCAGTTTTTTTACCCACAAATCCGAAATGCCTCAATTACCAATTACAATTATTATTAGTCAGGGGGGCTTATTCACTAGAAATTTTTCACGTTTTCCTCTTTATCAAGAGGGTCGTAGTATGTTTAAGAATAAGTATTGGGATGGTCAAGTCGTATTTGAAGAGGTGGCAATTCAATTAACAATTTCTGATCGTACCTGTTTTCAAGTAATTAAAGATTTGAGCTCTTCTGCAAGAATCTTGTTACACTATGTACAGTTTCTGGCCTACATTTGAGATGTTAGTAGAGCTATGGAGTTAAAGTTTCTGACCTACATTTGAGGAGTCCCTCTGTGATGTAGGCCAGAAACTTTAACTAATAATACCACGCTGGTCGCTGAGCTCCTATCAGGCAAAGATAACTAGTCACATGTCTCTTAGACGTTTACATGCAAGAAGTAAAGGGGAAGCATCTTATTTTTTTTTCTTTATCACTATCTATCTATCTACTATCATTTCTGTAAGGTCAATTTTCTCGATGGTAAAATAAATCTGTGGTAGCCATGCAAGATTTTGTAGGCTCGAATCTTACGCAAGATATTTATTTATTTGTGTGATCCCCAATTATTTTATGAAGCCTGAATGTTCTTTGTATTCGCTAACTTCATGTCTGTAAAAGTGCACATGACATAGAGCTCGAACTTCACAAATGCAGTGGTAAGCAATCAATATCAATCATGGTATAGTAGTAGACTAACTAACCTTTTAATCGGAAAATAAAGCCGAACTCATCTAAACGAGTAGGGGCGTAAGCTCACGTGACTCGTATTAAGTAGACAAATAAATATGACAACAGTGACGTCAGAGCACAAGTTTCATAATAACATGCGTACATGCTAATCAATATTTAATTAGATATTAATATAAAAGCCTACCTCAACCTTTCACCTCTTTTATTATTCTCATTTTCCTTCCGCGATCTATGTAATACCTTCATTTTTTTTAACAAAGAAATTTTAATAGACTTCCTTCATCCCCTCAGACTTTTAATGATAAAAACACTCTGGTGTTTTATCCCTCACCTAGGTCAGCAGTGGTCAGAAACAAAGATACTTCTGCAGCGGGCTTATGTTACATTTCCTTTAAGTCATTTCAAAAGCATGCTTTGATTAAATCTGCTATGTGATACCCATATCTTTATACAATTTTACATCCAGAGATTTTAAGATTCAAAGACTATTGTAGCGCAAGCCCTACCTTTGCGATAAAAAACTAAGGTGAATGGGCTACGGTTTAACAAAATTATCATATTTTTAAACACATACAATGACACACCCTATCTCATATTAATGTATTCATAAAAGCTGGATAAAGGTTTGCTACTCCACTTTTACTCCATCTGGTCTGTGTTGACTTTTACCACAAAAGATCTAATAGGATCGAAGTGTATTCTCGAGGGCCCCCTGCAGAAGATAAGAAGGAGAAAAAGAACCTGTGGTAAGAAGGTGGCTTAGTTGCACTCGATTTTTAGCAGGGCCTGGCTTTACAGTAGAACTTTGAAATGGTATTATTATATAAAGAATCCAGGTTACATTTTTAGGACAAACATAACAACGTAACAAGTTTTAAGTATAACGATTATTAAAATAAAATCGAACATTAAAATAAAAACGAGTTCTCCAAATTAAAAAGTAGGTAAACAACATTAAAAACAATATAAACAGAATCACGAAAAACATTATTGCATGAACTTTACAAAACAAAAATCACATTAAATGATGCACAGAATAAAAATATTTCAGGCAACATAAAAAAAATTAGAGTACTAAAGCGCATCATATCATCGTCTGAAAAAAAAATAACACATGCAAAGGCCACACACACAGAGAAAGCGTTTGCAACATTCGTATAAGCGAGAATAAAACCACGCGGTATAAAACCAGCTGACTGTCGAGTACCCAATACACTCACGGCGTAACATTCGCTGAACAACAAGCGAAGCGATTATGAAGTTACTGGTTAGTAAAAAAAAATAATTAAGAAAAAAAAGTGATAGTGATGTGTGTGCCAATCGGATGTCAAGTGTCAATGTGATATTTCCCAATAAGTGAATAATCGATAACTCCGCCGAATCGAATCGGATTGTATATCATCTCGTTTATACAAGAAATCGATATACACACATCAAAAAAGTCTAAGCAACATGCATGATATTACAAATTTACCATTTATATTAATTTATTTTACCATTTATTTTAATTATAACGTTGTATTTTATTTTTAAAATAATATTTTTAGGGTTCTATGATGTAAAAATAACAGCTGTTTTCTTTATAAGTTCTTTTAATAACAGAAATTAACAATATTAGAATATACAGGTACATAAGAAACTAAACTTTTTTTTTACAAATTGAAATTTCTTAAGAAAATGAATTTATTGTGAAAGAATAGGACAATTTAATACAAAGTATGGCCTCCTCTGCTATTCAGAACTTGTCGGCAACGATTATTCATTGAATTAATGAGACTGTTTATGTCATCTTGCGGTATTCGCTCCCAATGGAATTGTAGCAAATCCTTCAGCTGTTGGGTTGTTGTCACTCCGTCCAAGTCCTTCTAAACACGTCTCTGGAGCATGTCCCATGCGTGCTCGATGGGGTTGAGGTCTGGCGATTGTGCAGGCCAGGGCAATACCTGGATGTTCTCCGTTGCCAAGTATTCACTGGTTCGCCGAGCTGTATGTGAACGCGCATTGTCATGCATTAACGTAAAATCGGAGCCAAAGGTTTGTGCAAATGGATGGACATAAGGTCTGAGAATATCCTCAACGTAATTTTCAGCGTTCATGTTTCCATTTACAAAAACGAGCTCAGTTCGCCTGTTCTTCATAATACCCGCCCATACCATAACTGTTGAGCCGCTGTATGGATGAACTTCCTGAACGCACCTGAGTCTTTCAGTATTTCCGGGTCGACGGTACACTCGCACCCTTCTTGTATCAGGCCTAAACCCGAATCGCGACTCATCGGAAAACATAATTTTATCCCATTGTTCCTGGGTCCATGTTATGCGTTCTCTACACCATTCATTTCGACGAGCGCGATTCCCGTGACGTATCGGTGGGCACCTGATAGGGCGTCGAGCTCGTAGGCCGTACTCATGCAGTCGATTTCGCACAGTTTGGGGACTTACATCAACACCACTTGAATTTTGTAGCCTCAAACTTATCTCTCGAGCGGTTAACATCGGCTGGCGTCTTGCAGTCAGTTGTATGTACCGGTCTTGCCGAGTGGTTGTACTCCTTTTACGGCCTGGATGCTGTTCAGCGGGTTCCCCTGTATTATTGTAGCGCTGCCAAAGACGACAAATAACACTTCTATGAATACCAAAATGTCGAGATACCTGAGATTGATTACTTCCCGCTTGCAACATCCCTACAGCTCTTTGCATTTCATCTGCCGTCAAATGACGTCGCTCCATGACGTAAAGAATATCTAACAATTCAATTTTGTCGCCAACTGTATTTAAATGGTTGGTAAAATTATAAAATCAAGACTAAAACGTAGCAATTAACATGCACTCAAATTCAAACAAATTCGCAGTCATTTGAATTTTATGAAAAAAAACAAAACATAATCGAAATTTTTTTTTTACAACCAGCCAGTATGTCATCAATAACAAAAAAGTTTACTTACCTATACACTTTGAGTGAGTAAATACTTAGAAATTAATTAATATAAATGGTAAATTTGTAATATCATGCATGTTGCTTAGACTTTTTTGATGTGTGTATTTTTAAGTGAATAACTAGATCAATATTACGTAAATTTATTTCCTTATTCACATAACTAGCTGTTATGACTTGTCCCACAATGCTCGGAAAGTTCTTGTGTTCACTTCCACTTAGTTTCACTGATATAAGTTAATTTCCCTTTTCTTTTAACTTTTCCCATTGAGCTTATGAACGATTGACATTGAATAAACTGATGCATCTTTTGTAAACTAATAAGAGATAACACATTACAGTTTTAGAATTTGATATATTTTTTTTTGTTTATTTACAGAGGTCTACCCTTATCCTGGCCGTGGCTATAAGCCTGGCCACGGCAGAGGAAAAGGCGGAGAAGAACACAAAGGCTGAAGAAAAACCAGCTGAAGAATCAAAGAAACAAGATAAAAGAGGACTTTCAGAATACTATGGAGATTTTGGTGACTCAGGTGCCAGTGCATCACATTATGACCATGACCATGTACATGAACACCACGTTAAAACTATAACAGTGGTCAAAAAAGTACCTGTACCTTATCCCGTCGAGAAACATATTCCTGTACCCGTAGAAAAGCATGTTCCCGTTCCCGTAAAGGTCCATGTACCCCATCCCTATCCGGTTTACAAAACTGTTCACTACCCAGTAAAGGAAATCATCAAGGTACCCGAATACATCCCCAAACCCTATCCCGTCACAAAGCATGTCCCAGTCCCCGTAAAAGTGCATGTTGACAACCCCGTACCAGTGAAGGTATACGAACCCTATCATTACCCAGTCGAGAAACACATTCCTGTTCCAGTTAAAGTACACGTACCCCACCCTTACCCCGTGGAAAAGAAAGTACCGTTCCCCGTAAAGGTTCCCGTCAAGGTACATGTCCCCTACCCAGTCGAGAAGATCGTTCACTACCCAGTGCCAGTACATGTCGACAACCCAGTGCCCGTCCACGTTGAGAAGCCTGTCCCAGTTCCAGTAGAGAAGCCAGTGCCTTACCCCGTCGAGAAGCTTGTGCCTTACCCCGTCAAGGTTCACGTTGATAACCCTGTACCCGTTCATGTTGAAAAGCCAGTTCCAGTACCCGTCAAAGTACATGTTCCTCATCCCTACCCAGTCGAGAAAGTAATTCCCTACCCGGTCGAGAAGAAAGTTCCCGTTCCCGTACATATCCCTGTTGACAGGCCTGTCCCTGTGCATATTGAGAAGCATGTGGCGTACCCGGTTGAGAAGAAGGTGCCATACGTTGTGAAGGTCCCCGTGCCTATTGTCCATGAGGAGCAGCACCATGAGAGCTACCAGCATGGTGGTGAGAGCTACCAGCATGGTGGTGAGAGCTACCAGCACGGTGGTGAGAGCTACCAGCACGGTGGTGAAGGCTTGGGTGACTACAGCAGCGGTGGCGAGGGAGAGTCCGACGGTTACCACTACCACCATTAACAGAACTGATCTCTTTAATATTCTTTAGCTTTAAATGTTATCTTGTTTAGTAATTGTTTTTTTTTTATTTTATATTAAAATAGTACCTGCGATGTTTGTAAATAGTAACCAAAACGAGAGTATTAAAAGACGTGATATAAAAATTTGCTAATTGTTTTATTTCAATTATTACAATTATTGAATCATCATAATCATAACAGCCCATTAATGTCCCACTGCAGGGACGGGCCTCCTTCCGTGACGGAGGATTACTTAGCCTACTAATACCACGCTGCCAAGACGGATTGGTATAGGGTTTAATTTCAAGTTTTCCTTCTTTTTATTTCGTAAAGATAGTAGTTACGGTTATTCCCTTAGTCGGTTTTTACGACACCCACAGGATGAGATGGGGTGGTGACATATTGTATTCTTACTCCGTCACCACACGGACAATTATTGAATAGTTTAAGTGTAAATAGTAATTTAAACTGATGTCCATGATATAGCGTAGTGGAACTAACTGCTAAGCTACATCTGTAATAATCAAAGTTGAACGAGGCCTAAGTATGTCAAGTAAGCCTCAATTGGCTAATAATATTAACTACCTGTGATATTGATGATGAATCTGAATTATCAGAGTACCATTATCATAGCTGAAAGATTTATTTGCTCTAGTTGATACCCTAGAAAGACAGATTTCATAGTAAAGATAAGCATTTTTTTTGTATTTCAATTTTTTATTTAATAATAGCTAATGGTAAATTTATTTATATTCTATTCATTTTTTTCATTAAACACAAAAAAGCGTCTTTAAAACTGACACTGGATAGGTACACAGTTATTACCACGATGATAAAAAATTAAGAAGTAGTTAAATAATAAAAAAAATAGTTATACAGTAAGTAGATGTTATCCTAAGCACAGATTAAATCTAAAATTTAAAAAAAAAAGTTTATTTTCATAACATTCTGAAGATGCTTTCAAAGGGGAATTTATGGTGTAATGAGTGTAGAGTCATTACCCTGATTCAGAAATAAATTGTCATAAATTCCCTAGCAATAAGGCACATATTCGCATGAAAGCTGCTGTCTGGTTAATTTTTTAAATATTTACTCATAATGACATATGAGGTCATCATCACTATGCACTTTATGTAACAAAGTAGGTCAAATGTTATAATTAAATAATATATTGTTACATGCAATGTCATTATTATGTGTTACATTTTTGTAAAAAAATTATTTCATAAACCAATAGAATTTTAATAATTTTCGTGAAGATTTTTAGTGTGATAATCTATATACCTAAGCTAACTGAAGAGAAAAACCCTTAACATAATCTAAGACTAATACAGGTACGGGATCACAAAAACTTATAAATACACCCCATTTTTTTTTTTTCTGCCCAGAGTGTAAAAAGGTAAATTAGATTATTAAAAAGTGATTATAGATTGTATTAAAAAGTGTAATGACAGAGCCTCGAATATTTCTTTACGGTCATAGCAATTATTATTTCTTTAGCAGTCTTTAATTGTACTATTGTAAAGCTGTACTAATACCACGCTGTCCTGACGGGTGGTATAGGGTTTTACGTTAAGTTGTCCTTCTTATATTTTTTAAGGCATAATATCTAAGAACTTTCCATTCGTCACCTCTAATGTTAGTTAACAATAATAATTAAACACTCCAATCCTGAAACATTAAATCTCATCGCAGCCAAGCGAAAATAGTCTCTATCAACATCAATTTCCTTGTCATAATCGCGTATAGTTAAGGAAATAACGTTATATAACATTATGTAACTTGCTGTCTCATCAGGTTACACGACGTGAGCTTGCTTCCGAGGATCAATTATAAGACTCGTATATAGAATTATTTAAAACTAAACACCTCTTACAGGTTTCTTAGTAATATTTAAACTCTATACAAAAGACATAAACGCGTTCTGCTTGTTAATGGTTTTGTTTAGGATTCTATTCATGCAATATTTAGTTTTGTATGCAAAGGTAATATTAATAGGTAACTACACTACAAATTTGTTGAGCAATGTTATAATTGCCATTTTAGAACTTTACCAATACAAATCCTTCAATAGTAGTAATAATTAAAGTCCTTTAATAATAGTAGTAGGCCAAGTATCCCTCCGTCACGGGAGGAGGCCTGTCTTTGCAGTGGGATATTAATGGGCTGCTATGATGATGATGAAATCCTTAAATTCTTAGACTTAACATTCCTAACTTGCTCGATCTCCGTAGCAGACTGGTTTGATATAACACTACTTCCTGATTCATTGTTAAAAGATTTATAACAGATAATCGCCACAATATGTATGTTTAAACACGTAGTATTAAATATTCATTACTACTTTCACATAAACAAAATGGCATTAAGACAATATCTGGACAATTATATAAGTATCAATATAAAAGGTTAGCAGCCTAGAGATTAGATATAAACAATAACTAAGTAGTATGTATTATTTGTTTCCGTGTGGTGACGGAGTAAGTATATATTGTGTCACCACCCCATCTCATCCGATGGGTGTCGTTGAAACCGACTAAGGGACTATTCGTGAAAACCTGCTTCACTGTCTCTTGGACATTTTTATAGACAATTAAGAAGATTCTCTACCTATTTAAATATGTAAGTGCCTTGTCTACAATCTCCTTTCGCCAGAGTACATGAAAAGGTAATTTATTGGCAACTTTAGCTTTCCTGGAAATAGATTAGTCAGTTTAATTATAATAGTCATTAAATGAGGTTTACTGTCAATTCGTATTGCTTTTTGGAATTTGTACTATTATATTATTTCTGAAAATTATGTTATGTATCTACTAAGTTTTAATGGGTAATGCTCAATATTTTTTGTAGTTTACATAAATGAATCTGTTTTTATTTTTTTTACTCTTATTTTTAACATATTTATTTCTACGGAGTGTAGGACGCAAAAAAGTTTGTTGGGTCGTACTAGATATAGAACAACGGCGATCGTGATTTGTGGCGGGTGTTAGGTTAGGTTAGGTCAGGTATAAAAGAATAGTAAAAATAGCAATCATCTTATCGACTTCAGCCCAATTTTGTGCTTTTAAATTCTATGGCGTTTCGTTTCTAAAGTAGCACTTCGATTACTGGCGTCACACAAGCAGTATTTTAAAATCAGGCCCTAAACCCAAAATAAAGTAATATTGATGACTTACCTGATATAAGGGATGTTGGCCGGGATGTGGTACTTGGAGCCAGGATCAAAATCTAACTCGGAGCGTAGAACCGGGGGCTTGATTCCTTGGTACTGCTCTCTGTACACAAGGAAATTAAAAGTTTAGAAAAAAAAAATGTCAATTTTTAGGTTTTTAAACCAACGCTTTATTTATTGTGTGAACCACAAATTATTGTTCTGAATCTAAATGTTCTTGGTGTCTGTTACATTGATGTTTGTTAAGTCACCGCGACACATGAGCCCTATTTAGTTTACTTGGGGCTCAATCCACCTTGTGTTTTTTTTTCTTTTTTATAACTTTGTAATTTTTTTTCTAAAAGAGACAACACCCTCACAAGGGATCATGCCCTGCGTGGACAGAACAAAGAAGTGCAAAGAACACCCAGACTCAGGATAATAATTTGTGGATCTCACAAATTATTGTCCTGCGTGGGGATCGAACCCACAACCTCTTGCACGGCAGACGCTCGCGCTACCGTCGCGCCACCGAGGTCATCAAGAACTCATTGATTTCAATTCAGAACTTATTGAAACTCACATTACTCTGTAACATTCAACGTTAGTACGTTATTAAAATAATTAGGGCAATTGGTCAAGACAAGAGATTTTGTGATTATGTAACTAAGTGCATTCTTGTAACACGTACATTGTGACGAGAAAATAAATCATAAGAGGTAGCGGAGAGGCAGGTATAGGATAATAGAATTTGTTTTTTAACTACTAAGAATCGTGTATGTAAATGATATAGTACAAAATACAATATTTGAAAAATCATCATTTTGGTTTTTATCTCTAGAAGTACAGAAGTTCCATATACTACGCTAGGTCCCTGGTCTGATTTCCCTTGGTGGGTATAATAAAAGAAGATTCATAAAAAGAAGACATCACTATTCCTTGATAAGGAGGCAAAGATGTAAAATACTTTATGATCATCATCATATCAACCTGCCGTCCATTGCTGGACATAAGCATCCTCCAAATATTTACACTTAACGCTTTTAATTCATAAATATATATTCACCCGTGACACATTACGGGCACCAGTCCTTCACAAATCGTAAAGATACACTGTTCTGATACTGTATGTGCACTTAACTCTATTGTATTTGTGAAGAAAAAATAAAGAATAAATAATATAGAATTTTACTTGGTAAAATATAATCATCTACAACGCTGCAGTCTATGCATTAAACACGTTAAACTCTCGCTTTTACTAGAAACGTGAACCCGTTACTCGAAGTCAAGGCCGACCGACGACCGCAATCCCATCACTAACTAAGACAAGACTATAAAAAAATTTAATTATAGTTTATTTATACAAACAGTAATCTCTACAGTTCTCTAACATTTTATTATTGATAAGTTTGCGTAAGGTGTTGCAGTTTTACAACGCATAATTGGAGTGTTTTTATTGCTGTTTGAGTCAGTGGTCTGTTGGTTATCTCATTTGGCAATGCTATACTTACAAACGTCGGCTACAGAAGTAAATAGGGAAGGGAAATTATAAATGGTGTGTATATAAATTTAAAATCCATACTAATATTTTAAATGGAAAAGTGTGTCTGTCTGTTTGTCTTCCTTTCACGGCAAAACGGAGCGATAAATTGACGTGATTTTTTAAGTGAAGATAGTTGAAGGGATGGAGAGTAACATAGGCAATTTTTTGCTACCCCAAATTTAACGCGATCGAAGCCGCGGGCAAAAGCTAGTCTTATAATAATTTAAAGCAGAGCAGGACTGTAAGGTAGAGTGTACTGGCCCGGCTCGACCCACACTGTCTGTAAAAACCCTAATGATACACCAAGCAAAGGAGCGAAACTAACGGCTCTTTGATCAAGTCAAAAGAGTCATTATCTTTAGTAATGATAGAGTGATTTAACGTAGTTTGAGTAAACGTTTGACTAGACTGGCAAGATGATATCGACATAGTAAGTAAATTCATTTGTAAACCCTCACTCGCGTTGCCATAATTTCTGGGCTGTATTAAAACTTTCCGTTAATCTCGATACGGTCGTAATTACTGTATTTTTTATAAATAAAAATTAAGAGAGAGATAGATCCATGTCAAAAAACGGTTTCAGCATTATAAAAATATTACCTGCCTACTTATTTTACCATTACAATATTTTGATCGCCATGCATGACAGCGTATTTAATGAAGTATATTCGGTACTTCATAGTTTGACTGTAAATCTATTTCTGATTACTTTTTTATTTCATACAGAGTATTCTACATATCTACCATAGGCCGATGACCAAACTGTTGAAATTAATAAGGTTTAATGAAAACACAATGTATTTTTACCACTGTACTATAGATACATCTGTACACAGTCCAAAAATAAGATCGAGCAGCTGTATTCTTGACTTAGAGGGAGGAAAGGACAAAGTCGTATGTGAAAGACTTAAAGGAACTAAAACAAGAGGAATGCCAAATTAGGCTTCTTCTTCATTGCGTGTCGATGACAATCAAACTGTGTCAGCCCAAAATTTTGCCACGAGTTTCAGTGGCATGCATGAGATCTTCCATTGTGCATGTGTTTGCTCCCAGGTCCAAATTAGGCTGCATGATAACATTTCTAAAGTCTGAAGAATTGCAAATAAGCAGCAGCACAATAGTTTTTTGTACTCTGCAGTATGACTTTTAAGGTTTGTTATGATGTAAATAATAAAAAATAAGTAATAGTTACAAGCACTTTATGCAAATGTATTCACATTATTTCATGAAGCAATAGTTTATTTATAATGCATAACGTAAACGTTTCAATCCATAACTATTTGTCCCACTTGCCTAAACGGTTTGACAGCGATAACGACCTTGAAAGCATAGCACTGAACGTACCTTTTTGAAGTTAGCCTTGAGAAGATAGGTCGTGGGTTATCCCACTAATCTCCGTATGGTGACGAAGTAAGAATACAATATTTCACCACCCCATCTCATCCCATGTGTGTCGTAAAAACCGACTAAGGGACTATCATCTTAACAAAATAAAAAGAAAGAAAACTTGAAATTTAACCTTGGCCAGACGAATAAGCCGTCTAGCCAGCATGGTATTATTAGGCCAAATATCCTTCCATCACGGGAGGAGGCCCGTCGCTACAGTGGGACATTGGTGGGCTGTTATGAAATCCCACTAATAGTAAGTAATAGTAATGAAGTACAATTATTATTACTTCTTCACATTCAAAAGTCTAGACCTCATTTGGGGATGTCAGATTCTCTAATTAAAATGGTACCTACAAGACTTGTAGTATATAAGTGAAATTTGTTAAATTGGTTGTCAAATTTGCCTTTGTTGCCTTTTACGATAAGAGAAAGAGGGCCGTTTTCTGTGGCTCGTATTAGACTTGAGTCTCTAGCAGAGGCCTGTCTAAAGGCTAATTGATTGATTAAAGAGATAGAGTGGTCACATTATGTATTCTTCAACACTACGAATGTTACTTTATAATTCTTTGTCGTCTACACAACGTCTAGTCTATAAGGTGCTTTGGTTGTCATCATTAGTAATCCCACTTATACGATTTACATCTTTATCATTCAATACAAAAGGTATATTTTCACATGAACAGCTTCTGTAAATCATTATGTCACTAGTTGCGTGTACCACATTATCTAATTGCTAATGAGCGGTAAGCAATTTAACAAAAGATGAATGTAGGTGTAATTAATTTTGTAAAAGGAACTTTGATTAAACTGTTGTGATATATACGGTGATTATGAACATCGTAGTATTAACGTCCAATTTATCAATCAGATAACATACTGCCACAGTGACGAAGTAGTTGTGTATGCGGCTACTGCCGTAAAACCTACGCAAGACGATTATTTGTGGGATTACCAAATAATTGTCTTGAGACTGATTGTACTTTTTGTCCGTTATTATATGCCCGTAAAGGTCGCCGCGGACACAGATCTTGCTTCCTAGTATGGGAGTTGCCATTAAAAAAAACTGATATTGATACTCTTATTTCTCGGCGTGTGGTAACGGAATGATAAGTTATACATGAAGTCACCAAGATTAAAAACTTCGTTTGATATCAAGTTGAACTAAATACTAACCTCAGCCTCCACCAATGGCAATTATACTGCTCCTTCCTTATATCACCGGTGAACACATCCCACCTCCACTTATCCATGATCAGAGAGAATGGTAGGAAGGCGAGCTTATCCATAGCTTGTGTGAAGAGAAAGTTGATGTCGTGAGCTGTGTCGTCGACTGATCGTTGTACGAGACCCAGGGTTTGAAGGTGCCGTGGTGATGATACGGATAATGAGATTGTCTCGCCAATTGCTTCGTGGAAACCTGTAAAGAAAGATTGAATAAATTTAAATTAAAATGCCTGAAATGGCAAACGCGTACAGGAAACAAACGCAAGTTGGGGCAACCCCTCACAAGATAGACAGACGGCCTGAGGAGATCCGTCTGTAATATAAGATACTATCACTAAGGATTATGATTATGACATTTATTCCAATCTCTCTTAGTTGGAATCATATTTAACAGCCCATTAATGTCCCACTGCAGGGACGGGCCTCTTCCCGTGACGGAGGGATACTTAGCCTAATAATACAACGCTGGCCAGACGGATTAGTATAGGGTTTCATTTCAAGTTTTCTTTCTTTTTATTTCGTAAAGATAATATTGACGGATAGTCCCTTAGTCAGTTTATACGACACCCATGGGATGAGATGGGGTGGTGATATTATGTATTCTTACTCCGTCACCACACGGATGAGTAAGTAAGTAATTCTATTACATCCACAGGACGTGATGGTGGCATATAGTACCATTGGTCCATCACTAAATACACCATAAAATGTTGTTATTTGCAAAATAATATTTTTTCGTATCTATGATATTAAATGATGGGTGAGTGAGGCACAGGGCCGCACAAGTTGGTGGTATTTTATTATTTATATTTATCACAGCTATAATCAACAAACGTGATACCAATGCATTTCTTCAACAAAGCCTCTAATGAAACAATAGTGCAGTTACAGTGAGAACTGGACCGTAAAGGTTGTGATGTAATAATTTGCTTGTTTGTTACATCAAAACATCAAGATGCATTGTATGAAAATGTTACTGCTAATAAAACACACTTTTTAGAGACAATTCTCGCATTCGGGTCATTCCTTATATTTAATACTATTTTTACGGGTCTTACTCGCGGTATATACTAATTAGCCTAGATACTTAGTAACATAAATACCTAGGTTTTTCTCCGACGTATATACCGCGAGTAAGACCCGTAAAAATAGTATTATGTATACAAATCGCGATAATTTAAAATCTATTATTCCTTATATTGCCAAATTCCGGACAACATACAGTTTGTGGGTCGTAAAAAAGTGTTGTGTTGCACGGGATTCGAACCCGCAACCTCTTGCCCGTCAGTCAATTTTAGACTAAAGTTCCCAGATTCATTTTTTTTTAAGTTGGTGATCAGAGTTACTCTGTTTTGGTTGGCTGAATTAGGTTTGTATAATTATTAAAATATATTAAGTATGATGATGATGACAAAAATGTTACCTCTTTATCTTAAAAGTTTATTAAAGTGTATCTCATTGATGCAATTCATTCCTTTCCCAATAAAATTATTATCAAGCTAACTAGATTATTCGCAGAAACTGATACTTGCTTTACTAGTCGTGCTAACTATCTAGTGAAAGTAACACAAAAATAGTTCCTACTGTTTCCTACAAATCATAAATACTTGCCCGCCTTATTCGGAATCAAATGTCAATGGACATTACGTCACAAATTAAATAACACACTTGCATTGGAAAATACGTCTTATTACAAGGGATTAAGGTAGTTAAGATTGATATGTTGAGCTATTTCATCTGGATACGTAAGGAAATGTCAGGTTTTAAGATTATGTCTCAATTAGTATAGTTTGTCACTGTATTTTTTGTACTTAAATTAGTTTCTGTCTGATTTGGTTGTCAAGAAAATTTCTTCAATATTTAAGAAGAAGGAAAAGATATAGCGAATAAAGCAAATGCTACAAAAGAACATTATTTTTTCTCCTCTTCCCTATTCTAATTCGTCAATTTACAATAACATTCGAGAAAGCTCGTCTTTGCAATGGAACTCTTAGTAGCACCTTAGTAGAACATTCTTCAAACTCTATCCTATTACAGTTATTCTTTACACTAAAATCTGTCAAACGATTCGAACTTTCGAGACTTCAAATATCTCTTACACAGAACATAATATAAGCTTTTTTTTTTTCCACAGAACAATCAAATAATGAATTTAGAATAAATGTTATTTCGATAAACAAAAGAGATGTAACAGTGCAAGAGTGAAAGCAACTCACGCGGATTTTAACCTGCTCTAGATTGATAAGCACGAGCGCAAAATGGCGGAAACTCATTCCTGTATTGACTCACTAAAAGTTTTTGTTACATTATGGGACTGTAAAGGATTACGCAGTGGCTTGACTGGCACCCTGGCATTGGTGTCCATGAGCGGCAGTTACAACTTTCTATCAGATTGGCTTTTTGCTACTTTTTTATTAAAACCGTAACAGAAAGCCCAAAATCAATATTCACATAAAATAATATGTTGTATACTAATAATATGTGTAAAACTGTAATTATATATTATATCACTATCAAAAGTTGTTTACGTTTCGAACTTATAGATTATAGAGGGAACGAGTTTTTACATAATTTGTAAAATACATATTTTGTAATTAATATAATTTACATTATTACATCTTAGGTCTTGTGGCGTGACCGGTATTTTAATAAAGTAGAACTTTAAACTTCAATGGATACTAAAATATACATAATATTACGTCAGACTTCGGAAAAACATGATTTAAAATTAAATATACTTTCTAATTCATAACAATTTAAAAAAAAAACTTTCGAAAATAATACAAATATGAATTAGCTAATAAATTTGTATCAATGTCGATATTATGACAAATTATTATTTGATAATGTTAATGAGGGTCAAAACATAACTGCTTTAGACTTACCCCCTTACTCATAAACGCCTCTTAAATTTTAGTCAATTGATTAATTAGCTTAAGCTCTTAAGTTGTTGGGTATAAGGTTGGTTTTCGTAATAAAAGCCTCGCTAAACAGTGATTAAATCTAAGTTGCGTTTATGAGTAAGGGGGTTAGTAGTAAACACTGTAAATCCTAGCGAGAGTTTATAGTTTAGCATAAAGTTCAAGTCATGACAAATCTGTTTGTCTCAGATCTTTACAGCGATGTATTATTTAATATTACTAACATACTACTGTTATCTTTTATATACTAATTAATTTTTAATTTTATTTTCATAGTACAAGCTCTGCTTAGTTTGGGATTAGTTAGTTGATGTACATTAGTTGTAGATTTATTTTATGTGAAATATACAGTGACAAAGCATTCGAATCTGAGCATATAAAATTAACAAAAAATTTATCGCGATGCTTCTTTGCTTGAAATTAACCCTTAAAATTAATGGAATGGTCATGCTTCCCGCCGTCCTAACCAGGTCGTCGGTCCATACCGACGACCTGGTTAGGACGGCGGGAAGCCGATGGATGAGGGAGGCACAAGATCGCGCAAAGTGGAAACTTTTGGAGGACGCCTATGTCCAGCAGTGGACGTCCATAGGCTGGATTGATGGATGGATGGTCATGCTATAATCTTTATTAGTGAAAAGTATAGCATGACCATTCCATTTATTTTATGTTAATGAAAACGGAATGAATTTAACAATATTATCTATAATTTTTTCATAAAAAAAGTGTGTAAGTTGAATACGGAACCGTGACATTTGGTTTAGTTGAATAGAAATAACGGTTGAACTTGACCTCGATACGTGCGCTTCGACCAACAAAAAACACTGTATTTATAACTTCAAATATAACTGGAAGTGATTGGTTCAATTTAAGAACGGATTGCGAAGCTACAGTACGCGTAATCTAAGTTTGCCGGTTTGGAGTTGTAGCAAATGACTGGGAAATTGTAGTTTTTGTAACTAACTGGCGGGGGATGGGTGTTTTTAGCTTTAGGCCAAACCGTACAAAGAACGAACTTTGGCCTAGACTTCTATCCCATCGGGGGTGTCCCTAAGACCCGTCACTTAAATGACGCCACTTGCCCCTTTGCCACTTCACATAGGTAAAATACCTAAAACACTAATCTATAATCATTAATAAATCATTTATGTTTCATAAAGCGTTGATTATTGGAAATCTGATTATCATTGAAATTAATAAACTTTTGCTATCTGTCTCTTCTATTATCTTTATATCAATGTAAGTGGACGTGTGCGGTTAAGATGCGCGTGTCTTACGTAACCGAGTACCGTAATAGTTAGTATTAATTTCCGTGAATTTTCTACACCTCGTACGACCGTATAGAGTGCCACTTTTATCTATATTAATATAATAATTATTTCATCCTTAACAGATACTTCATGAGTTTTCTTTCTTAAAATGATAAGACTTTTTATGTGAATTCCTACTTGTTACATATGATTGTGTTATTAAAATAAATAGCTTTAAGAAAGATATTTTTACTGAGAAAAGTGCCATAGTTAGTCAAGTTTATTAAACTATCCGTTATATTAAAGCTGCAGCTTACTCCTTGTAACCGACAAATTGATAAATAGTGGTTTCATTGGTAGACTAATAGGCGCCTATGTTCGCTAGATATTACGTCAAAGGTTCCCACAGGGGCCCAAGTGGGTTGCAGAGTACCGGTTTGAAAGGATCGTAATACTTGCTTATCCCCCACATGAAAACGGCGTGATTTTATGTATGTATGTAAGTATGATAAAAGCAAGAAATTACTTTTCTGCTTCTACTAGGTTCAAAACAGTGCACATACATTAAGCGAACGTATATTACCATAAAGCGTCGGATCATATAGTTTCCCAACACGCAGTGTTCTACATTTCACAATATTGTAACCGCGGCTTAGATTTAATTATTATGTAAAATATAAGCAAGTGGCGCTTGTTATTTAACTTTATCTATTATGTTACCTGAACGAGAAATGACGGAGATAATAAAAGCTTTAACGATAAGCAAATTATTTTTTATTTCAAGATTTGCATGTTTTAATTTCCTTTAGAACGAATTTCTGTATTTTTTAAATGACAGACAAAGAAAATGAAGACCTACTTTTAGTATGTGTCTAACTGCGATTACAAAAGTTGTAATACAGCAAAAAAAACTCCTTTTTGTTTTCGATTATGTAGCAGTTTTTGAGGTAAGGACAAAAAACTGTACAGTCCAGCAAAAAAAATCTTTACTTCTATACTTAATATTATTTTACTTTAATACTAATTTATTTGAAAGTCGCTTCTTTTTATCTCGAGTCAATTTTCTTTTACGACACAGAATGCTAATAACAAGGAAATATTGAGTCGTGAAATGTCAATCAATGATAACTTATAGTAATAGAGAATATTTATATAATATTCCTTGTATATTGCACAAAGTTATTAACCCACATCACAACTTGAAATATATGTAATGAGTAATAAAATCGATTGCGAATGAATTTGTCCGTATTTTGATGCAATGGAAATGCTCATCATTATCTCATGCCAAGGCTGTCGTAAAAATGTACTTAAAGACAAACGGACTTTACTCAGTCGATTAGAAAAGACCCAGGGTGGGGGGGAGACCTTTCATCGGGATAAGATAGACACAGGACCGCGCAAGGTGAAAATATGCAGGAGACCTACGTGCAGCAGTAGACGTCTATAGGCTGATGTAAGTTCCAAAAGACTTGACCCTAAACCAAAGAGCCTTTAAAACGTGATCTAAGAAGAAACATTCACATAATCTTCAAGAGAAGAATATTCTCGACTAGGTTATTAATGAGCGGTGAAGACGCGAGGTCTTCCGGTACAGAGTCGCCATCCCAAAATCTTTCTGCACCTTTCCTCATAATTTAGTTCAAGTTACTTTAAATTCATCCAATTTCAACCTACAAACTTACTTATAGTACTACTGCCCCATATACAGGTCTTCGCTAATTCGATTATGTATGTGAAACAAGAAATAAATTCAGTCTTTCACCACAGTTTGTGTATACGGGTCCTTTGTACTATATAATGAAGTATTTGTCTTTTGTTGTCGTGGCTTGCTTGTGTTGTGTTAAATATGGTAAGATTATATTTTTAATGTTAACAAGTTTTTTTTTGCTGTTTCGCCATGGTGGATAAATACATTTTTGTCGTTTTGTGATAAAAAAGCTTAAAAAAGATCTCGTATCATTACACTTTTTTAAATTATTTTATCAAACCATTAACTGAGGCAAGGTCGAGCCTCCTAAAATGATGCAATTTAGCCTTCTAATGCTGACCTGGTGGATCGGTGTTTTTATCTAGCTTTGGGAACACCATTTATCCTACTCCGTTTCCACAAAATGAGTATTTTTCACTAGTTGCTTTAAGACATTATATCAACATGGCATGTTGATAGGTATAATGCCTTAAAGCAACTACTATTACAACTGACATTTTGAATGTTGACCTTATATTTCTTTAATTGTATTATTATTTATTATTAAATAAAATAAAAAAATACTTAAACGTATTTCATAAATAAATATCTTTCTATAGGTATAGGTAGTGAGTAGCTGTTCCGAAACTGACATTAAGAACACCTAATTTATATTTTAGTTAGTGGTCCTTTAGTCTATGATTTGAAATGAGACTCCAAAATAGTCAAGTATTTTGGGAGTCACATTTATAGTAATAATTTGTCCTAGAAAATTTCATAATACCTAAATAGAACGCGAGTGTCGTGACATAGATGAAACCTTACAAGACACATTGCAATTGGATTACGAATCAGAAATGAACTTGGCTTAAATTTTGTTAGTAGCGTCAAATAGAAAAGTTAAATTCGAACGGCTTCGGACATTTTAAAAGATCTACCATAATAAAGAAGAAAGTTCCCTTTATGAAAACTACGTTGTAATTAGCGATATAGGTAAACATATGCTATTGGTAATTTGTAGTAAGTACATTACGAGCGTAATATATAGACGATGGATGAGTCAAAATACAAGATCGTATAGAAACGGAAGTGTTTTGAGAAGGCTCATGTCCAGCAGTGAGCATTAATTCTCTAATCTGCAGGTCAATTCTCGAAACATACTATTTAATTTAACTTAATTTTTATTTTTTTTAAATTTAATTTTTAAATAATCCAAAGTGGTATTCTTGTCCGGTAAAGAAAAAGTTAAAATTAAGTTAAATGGCAAAAAAGAGTTAAATAACAGAGTTGCCAGCTTACGGTTTACAATTTAAAAGATTGGAAATTTTAATAGATTTTCCAACACTCCATATACAGAAATAAAACATTAATATATAAATCAACTACAGGAAATTATCTTCAGTAAATTAAAATATTATAAGTTTCGTAAACTTCTTTTCTAAGAAAAAAAAATATGAAAAGCAGGGTCTTTGAATGTAATAATGCGATATCCCTAACTTGTTTTTCCCGCTCGTTTCGCTTCCCTCGCGCACGCGCACTGCCGCTCCTAAAATAAACGCAAAGACTCATTTTAGCGCGAAAATTACAACTGTCACTTTAAAAATTACAGAATGCCGTTTTAAGCTTAGTTACAGTAGGATTACAAAATTTTAAAAAGATTTTAAATTATAAATACAAGAATACCTATTGTGTCACAATTTGACAACTAAAAGTTAAATTAACTTTATTTTTATCGTTTTTAAGGAACGAGAATTGACATGCTGGTGATAATGAAGACGATAGAGCAATAACGAACTAACTAACTGTACAATATTTTGATTTCAGCATCATGTATCCTCTGCTACGATTGCAACAGTGCTTTCGACCCTCGTTGTGGAGATCAATTCGACTCTTTCAGCTTGGGTATCATCAACTGCTCGTTAAGAGATCCGCCTGAACACCTTGATGTGGGTCTTGAGCCTACGTTTTGTAGATCGATAAGAATGGAAAGTAAGTATACAAAGTGTGTTTTTTAAATTGCTAATTATATAGGACGTTTTGATTTTTAATGCAGTGACAATATCTACGTGAAAGAACTTTTTTTAAAATTTTAAGACAAATTATTAACCCCTACCATATTGTCATAACTCTGACAAAAAAATACAATCATCGTTAGAAAAGGAGCTCAATAAACTTTCAACTCATCACTCAACTCATACAAGAAGTATAATCATTGTAATGCGAATGAACAAGACATTAATTGAATATTGATTTGACATGGTCTTACTGACATAAAATAACGCATTATGATGATCCCACATTGCCGTTACAAAATGTTTAATAACGTTAATAAATATTTTTTAGCAAAATTCAATCACAAGTGTAGAAAAATGTTTTCATGACAGAAAATGTAGTTAACAAATTATAACAAACTGCTAGCTAGATTAAAATGTTATAAAATGTTAGTAAACATTTTCTATTACTGTAGGAGCACACATAACATGTAACAGCTCTTAACAATATGTAACAATTGACAACATTTGTTAGGAAATATTTTTATGATAGAAAATGTTTACAAATCTTTCAAACTGCAATATGGGAGCACACCGTTATATTAAATTTATGAGCCCAGAGGACACCTGTCTTCCGTTTCTGTCCTGTCCGATTGTTTTACGGGGGAAAATCTTCATTGAGTTCCTCACCCACACGGGGCTAGTGGGGAATCTTCCAGACTCCTACTGACTAAAACCTCTCCTCTTGGGCTGGAGTCAAAAAAACCATAAGTCTTCCGCAGCAAGACCTTCCCGAGTTCAGGTTGGACGAAGTTAATCATGTTTCTTTAACTTTCAGTCGAAGGTAAAGTCCGAGTAGTACGTCAGTGCGGTTACCTAGCCGACGACGATGTAGCCGAGCAGCCATGTCGACGTGTTGTCAGTAATCAGGATCTAATGGTCACCTATTGTACTTGTTCGACCGACCTCTGCAACTCTGCCGTCACGAACCGAGAGATGGCGTTGTTCATAATTTTAGCATTTATTGTTAAGTTTCTCGTTTAAGGTTTATTGATTATATGTTGTTGAATTGCTGTTTTATTTTCTTATGACTAGGCTGTATGATGGATTAGAGAGCCACAGTACAAGTAGGTAGAGATGTTTGAAGGGGGCCTGTCCAGCAATTGACGTCTTTTGGCTTACATGATGACGACTATGAATTACGCTGTCTAAATTTCTATTTCCTTAAATTTATTCAAATTGTTTACATTAATCAAAATAGATATGAAAAAAGTAAAGAACTTAATAGAAAAGAAATTAAAAATAAATACTAAATTCATCTTGCATTATTTTGGCAGAGCAATAAAAAGGCTGAGTTGTTTTTGCACCAATGACCCAAAATCTTCCAATCTAATTCTAATCCCCTATGAGATTTATTACAAAATAGCTGTTCAATTGCGTAAAGCATTGTTAAACATACTACTCGGAAGTTGTTTACTTCCAAATGGCTGTTCAAATTATGCAGCTCGCGTATACAGCGTTTAGTGAGACCCATATCATAGGCACGTTGGTAATCTAGATCTAAGTAATGACCACTATTGTGTAAAAGGAAAGTTTTTACTAGAACATCGGAAACTATTATTTTCTTTACATAATAATATCTACTACTTAATAATTATAGCTTTAAGAAAAAATCTGCAATTTTTCATGTGGGTTAGGTCAGTCCTTTACCAGCCCACTAACCCGTGCTAGTGACGAGGCCCGGACAGACCGGGCTAGCACTAGTGCGGGGCTGCGGAAGAATTTGGATTCCCGCGGTCCCTCGCGCACGTGCGAGGAGACACCGGGGTGGTTTTAGCCGGTAAGAGTCTAGCACGCCCCTCCGCCTCTCCCCAGGCGGAGGAAGTCTGGAAGGATTTCCCCCGGATAAAAAAAAATAGTCCTTTACCAGCCGAACTAAAGATAGTAGTTGGTTAAAGAAGGGCTTCATTCAGGAACAGTCAAAATTAGTGTGTTAAACATGATACCGTATAAATCACTTAAAGACTTGGTCACTAGTTTTCCTAATAGTTAGATGAAAGAGGCACATATTAGGTAGTATTGCAATAGCTACTGAAAAAATGTCTCAGCCCCTTTTTAACGTATAAAATCCAGTGGAGGTATACTCAACGAATTACAGCCAGAAATTTATTGTTTTTAAATTATGTGTCGTTCCAATATCAATAAGTACAAACTAACTTACCAGGGTTGGCTCCATCACGGAACACCTTGGGCAGGTTTCTGTACGCCAAGAAGTATTCAATGTGCGCCATCTCATGATGAGCTGTCACCAGGTCCTTCATATCTACGTGCGTGCACATCTTGATTCTGAAAATTATATTCAAATCTCATAAAAATTTTAATTTTAGATAAAAACTAGTACTAATAAATATAATATTCTTCACACATCCACACAAAGCCATCTAAGCCCAAACTAAGCAGAGCTTGTACTATGGGTACACTAGGTAACGTATAAACATTTTTATATCCTTTTTTTTTAAATAATTGTATAAATACATGGGCCGGCTGATAAGTTATCTACCTAACATAGAAAGAAAAGATTTAGGAAGCCAATATTTTTTCAGTATTTAATATAGCTCTCTGCAACTGTAATACACTTATTACATTTGTCAATAACAAACATTAAAACGTCAAAAAAATATTCCTTGGATTGGTCGTCAAAAATGGCCATCCACAGCGCCCTTCATTTCCTCATTGGTCAAAAATCTCTCCCCTTTAGGCTTTGCTTTAAATTTCTTAATAGGAAATAGTCACAGGGGGGCAAATCTGGACTATAAGGTGGATGGTTTAGTTCTGTGAAGACGGTTTTGCTTAAAACCGACCTCGCATAGAAAGCTCTGTGAACTGCTGCATTTTCGTGCAAAATTAAAACTCCTTTACCAAGTTTGCCCCTTCATTTTTCTTTTATTGCTTCTTGCAGTTGGTCAAGTAAACTGGCTTAGTAAGCGGCATTTATCGTTGTATATTTTGGTAGGTAAGTTATAAAAATAATCTCTTCCACGTCCCAAAAAATTGGTTCCATAAGGTGCCTGCTGACGTCCAAACTTTAAACTTGCGCGGTGGCTTCTCCCCTTTAAATTTCCATTGCACTGACTCCTGTTTGTTTTCCGGGTCTCATTGGCAAATTCAGGTTACATTGCTGGTTACTAATCAGGAGAAAGTTTTTCTTCTTTGTCTTTTACCGGGTCCAAAAATGCCTAACAACATTCAACTCGTCGTTGCTTGATAAAGGACGTCAGAATTCTGGGTACACATTGGGCGCTCACCTTTGACATTCCTAAATAATGGTAATAAGCCCTTTAAAATTTAAAATAGTTACGTGAACACGTTCCATACTTATTTAACCATCTCTAATGATCTCCAACTGCTTAAGACTCCGATCTTCGAGTATTATTTTTTTCATTAAATCAAATCTGTCGTCTGTGACTCCATAAACCGGCCGTCCGCCACGGAGGTTGCCTTCGATGCTCATACAGCCTTGTTTAAATTGGTTAGACCAAAACTTTCTTATGAAATAGGAAGGGCACGAATCATCAAACACATTAAACCTCCGCTGTTTGATTTAAAACGGCGTATTACCCTTTTTAGTTAGGCATTTAAACACAACACGGTGCTCAAGTTTTAGGATTTCAATATTTTCATCCGACATGTTTACTGTGTTGGTGTACTATTCGTAACAAAAACAATTAATACAAATGCATGCTATTAATTTTAAATAATAAATACATAAGTAATAAAATGACATAGTGACCAATATCATTTTTGTAACTTTATTTAACAAAGTAGATAACTTATCAGCCACCCCTCTTATTACACTTAGATAAGACCCAGAAAAATGCAAACATTCATGTTCTTGCACACAAAGTTTGCATTTAGAGGGAATTTGTGTCCGTTAATTGATGTTTGTAAAAGGTCCCCGCGACACAGGGCATGATCCCTAGTGCAGGAGTTGTCTTTAAAAAAAAAAAACAAAAAAAAATTAAAATCGAGACCCCTGCGTAGCAAATGTTACCAATAGGTACGCCACAGAAGTTGTCGTCAAGTTAGACGGTAAGAACGTGCAGTGTCCTGTCCTCTTTTATATAAACTTATAGGGTGAGGGAGGCATAGGTCAACAATGGGTGGAAATGTTTGGACTCCTCTAACTTATGTTCAGCCGTGAAGGTCCATAGGGTAAAGCTGATTTGATGATGATAATAAACTTATAATCACGTTTACCTGTAATCATGTCGGTTACAAAAGTCCCACGCAGACGGCTGACAATGTATGTGACGGTCAGCCGGCTGCTGTAACGCGCTTAAGCTCCAAAAGTCGTGAGGCATCGCTGACATGTTCATGGAGACGAAGAACTCTTCAGCTAGTTGGAACATTGTGAGAGGAGTGTATCCCTGTAATTGAATGAGAATTATTTAGTGACTTAGTTATATATTTAATAGCTGACCCGAGGATTTTTAAAATCGGTTCATTAGATCCAAAGATTAGCCCATAAAACGTCACAAACACACAAACTTTACCTCTTTATAATATTAATATAGATTAAACCATTCGTAATAGGTCAGAAAATTGTCTTTTTTCGTGTAATAGGTAATAATTTAATCAAAGCAAAGCTGTTGTTTAAGGGGCTGCCGGACAGAAGGTCGTGGGTTGGAATCCCACGTCAACAATAATTATTTGTGCTATCCACATACTATTGTATTGAGCCTGGATGTTCTTTGGGTCCATTCATTTTATGTTTGTAAAACACAGGAATTAGGCACAGGAATTAGGAGGAAATTAGAAAAAAATAAGTTTTTCAACTTTATTAGTGATGTACCTGTTGCGCCATCTCGGGACTAACATCGACTAAAGTCTTCCCGGGATAAGGTAGAGCAAACGGCACAATACCAGACCAGCTCTGTCCCCACATGTCTCCCAGTATATGAGCAGGTATAGGCGCTGAACGGGAAATTCTCTCAGGTCCGTAGGCTTCGCGGAGACGACGGCGGACGTACGCGTGGAGAAGCTCGTAAAGAGGTTTCACCTGGAAACACGAGAAAGTTGTAATGTATTAAATAAACAAATAAATCTCTCACACATCGCCATCCCAAACTAAGCAGAGCTTGTACTATCTGTACCAGACAACTGATAAACATACTTAAATACTTATTTTTGTAAATACATAGATAGAAAACACCCAGACCAATGAATACAATCATGATCATGCACACAAAGATCTCCATTGAACTGGAATCAAACCCGAGAGCTCTGCATGGCAGCAGTGTAATATAACGACAACAACACAGAGGTCGTCAATTAGGTTACATGAATAATACTATCTCCCCGCCAACGGTGGACCGACTACGACGTGAAACCAATAGGACCACACGAAATGGAAGCATTTGGAGGAAGTCTATGTCCAGCAGTGGATTTCAATTGGCTGATAAGGTGATGATAATAATTGATTTTCTCACCTGTTCCCATACTTCATCAACTTCTTGTCTCATATTTGCAGTCTCATACGGGAACATCCAGTAAGCGGAGGCGTCAGTAAAATCTGTAAAGGAATGATGTGATTTTGTTTATTATATTTTTTACACATTGTTAGTACATACTGGTAGTAGATGGTATATTGCTAAATGGGTCTTTTGGTAAGTTTTATTTAATTTGATTAAGCTAAAAAAAACTATGATGGAACACAATCCGCTTACTTAAAAAACTTACTATCTACAGGGGCGGTGTATACTTATAAAATGGGCAAACAAACCATTATCGTAGTAGAATAATTGAAAACACTGACTGTAGTTCTTGACTTACAAGAGGTTGTAAGGAATCGAGTTAATACTCAATTCTTTACAACCTTGTTTTTTAATAAAAAACAGTCATATTAATTAAGCAGGCCCGTTTTACATTCAGCCACCTAGTACTGGCACATAATACTAAAACTTTATTACTAGCAAGAGCAAAGCGCTTTCGCACAACAAACAAGTAGGCGCTTTAAAAAAAGCAAAGCACTTTTAAGCAAATAAAAAGGTTTAGTGCTATAATCAGCGTTATTTTATTTTAACTGACGGATTGATAATAAATGTATTGTTGTATATTTGCTATGTTAAATTTGCAAAGAACTTTAATTGCATTAAGTAATTATAAAAATTGAGATAGTTTAACTTTTTCTTTTGAATGAATAATTTTATTATGTTTAACATTACGATGGTAATTCACGACAAAAGTTTCTGACACACAGAGTGTGTTAATTTTTCCCACGTGATATTATATATTATGACAGTATCAATAAGTACTTACTATTTAATCTAGCGGCTTGATTAGTCAAATCCACAAGCTGTTCATACAAATCCCTGATTCTTCTACCAGTGACTCTCCTCCATTCAGTCCAAGTATGCTGCAGCTCATCCCAGTCTCTAGAGTGTGACATGATGAACTGAAGCTCTGGTTGTAGATGTAATCCACATTTGAAGGGCTCGTTGTAGGCACATACTTCTGCTGTATTGTAAACTGCCAGCATGTCGTTGATAATACGGTTATACTGTAAAAAATAAATTCATACATTAGTCTTTTTGGTAAGAACAAACATATACTTATAGGTACTTATCTAATACAAAGCTGAATGCAAGCGTTTTCAAATTAGGAAAATAGACTGTATCTAAATTCTTTATTTTCATAATTAACTGCCTTTAGTTTAACTGCCTTAATGACAAAGTGGTTGTGTATGGGAATGCCGTATGCGCGTTTACGAGTTTGAACTTACACAACTTACAGTTATTAACAAATGATTTGAAATTCACCAGGTCTTGAATCTAGAGGTATATTGCTCACCTCGAAGCTGCTTTATTTGAGAGAGATCGCAGCTCTTTATGGGCAAATAATAATATAATAGTTGATAAATGTTGGCTAATCAGTAAGAACTTAGTTGCTTTTTTAAAGACCATTTTACGCAATGAGAATCGGGTCCTGTGTCGCAGAGACTTTTACCAACATCAATATGGATCACACAAAGAACTGTCTTGCGTGGGAATCGAACCCGCGACTTGTGCACGGTAACAGCTTCCGGGTCGCACCACCGAGTCCATTAACAATAAGTATAACAAGATCCGGAAACCATAATAAGTATAACATACAGCTTGATTCTTAAAAAACTTACTCTGTCCAGCTGATCAGGGGGCAAAGCAGCCGGTCCAATGATTGACAGTAATCTGAGTTGTCTAAAGGTAGGGTAATCTCTGATGGCTGCACGAGGCACTTGTTGAGCGGCTTCCCATAGTCCTCGCTGGAAGAGGGTGTACCGTTGTTGGGCGTCCAGCTGTGAATGGCCAGATGAAATGAAATTAATTATAAAGTAATATAACTAAGTATATTTTACTTAATAAAGCTTTACCGGAATACGGTTAGGACGGCAAATAAACGATGGATACGGGGTTCACAGGATCACGAAAAGTCCATGAGTCGGCCGATATATAACTTTATTTATTTCCTTACACATTGTTGCAAATGTGATAATTTTGATGACGAATACGTAAATAATACCATTTCTAACAAATACTAACTCTTAAAATCTCTTTTAATTTATCAACCTAATCTCTTGTATATCTGCTTGTAGAAATAGGACAAATTATACAGAAGCAGAACGTAATGCACAATAACATTTAAATAATATAATTAGTCAATTAATGAAAGATTCTAGTCCTACTTCAATGTTGTAACCGTAAAACAAATAACTTCTTAGATTAAGATTACAGTTGTGAGTTGAAAAATGTGCCTTATTCCAACTGTATAATGTCTGTATGATGGTTTATAGAATTGTGCTAAATGTTTAAAGCTGTTATGTATTCTGGACATGTCTTCTGATGACAAATGAACTACAACTTGGTTAACTATCGTGTGAACTACTTAAATCCTTGTAGGTACAGTAAAGGGTTTTGTAATAACGTCCCTGATGCGTTTAAGTGGCTGCTTGGGCAATTTTATGGTTTGTTGTGGCTTAGACATGTACGAAGTTTGTCTTTGCTATTTGTATTAATATTATATGCCTACTGTAGGGTCTGGAGAAGTTAAATAGACATAGAGAGAAAGAAGAAGATGGTATAGACAATTTAATACAACTTTGAAATACAAAACCCAATTGACTTTTATAAAATTAATAATATGGAATTTAAGTTCGTATCCACTATTATATTGTTTTGGTGATTAAAATAGCTGAAAAGTTTGAAAACTCTTTACGTAGACGCTATGTGACAATTATTATTATATTGACAATTGTAAAACAAAATTGTTTTTACAAACTGTCGGCTAGTGAGTCATTTACTTCTTCGCGTGTCAATGTTACCAAGTGAATCACTTAATTATCATAGTTATGATTGTTAGCTATTCTTGGCGTACTAAGAATAAAAAATCATATCTTATTAAAATATCTCCTATTTTTATAGAACGTAAGGGACCTATCCTGCCTACTCGCAAAAGGACAACTCCTGTAAGGTAAATTACTTACAATCACTGAGCATTGCACTTGGTTAGTCCCGGGAAACTAACTAAACAGGCTCTCATTTCGATTATATAGTAAAAAGCGACTAAGGAAATAGGGACTATCCTTATAGTCTAGAACAACAATGAAAATTAACATTAAAAAAAAAACAAAAATAAAATTATGTTTTCCGTTTCTTGAAACAACTCTGTGCCGTTTCTTCTTGGCAAGTCAGCACAGTAGGCAAAGCCTTTGCTTTGCTTACTGTGACGTGAAAAGTGACATGAAAAGTCATGTAATGGACCCTTCTTTACAATTCGACGAGATTAGTCCTTGCTGTGACTTGGTATATGGGGATAGCACCTACTTAGGGGTTTTTTTAATATTTACAAACCTTTTAGATGTCGATAATCTACCTAGTCAGCCCCAGTAAGGTGTTTCGTGATTTCAATAGACTGGTCTACTAACTTAAACCCATTGTATTCCTCTTGTGCTTATTTGTCGGGTATTTATGTAGAGTGGGTGCATTACCTCAACAGTTATTTAAATGTTAGTTAAATGACCTTTGTGACTCCCGAAGTGTTATTAAGCCTGTCAATCTCTCTTTGTCGACAACTATGTCGTAAAAAGGTGGTGACACTTTGTATTCCTGTTTCAAATATATTATTATGATTCATCATTACTAAGATGATGACATTAATGATTCATTTTAATTGTGTTATGGATATCAGCTATTGTTGTACGTAATAATTAGAGCCGCTTCTACATTTTCACGCTGCTCTTTGATCTAACTGAGCTTCAGAACAATTTTAAAGATAGGAGAATATTATTATCTTAGCAGGCTAGCGAGTCCAATTAGTTTTAATACAGTTTTTCTTTGTTGAAACTATTTCTTTTGTCTTCTTGGGCCATTACCACGAAAATTTAGTCTTGAAAGTAATCTTAGGTGCAAATTTCATAATAAACTTTTATTATCCTCAGGGTAAGACGCAGTATTGACAATAAACTATTATAAGATAATAAAAAACAAACTAAGTATCATGTATTAATTGTTTGTGTTTTACAGCACTTATCATGCCCTGAGTCTTTAGGACTTTAATAAACACAAATTAAACGGGCACAAAATCTTTACTTAGGACAATAATTTTTAGGTTGCACAAACAATTATCCTGAGTGCGAATCAAACCCGCGGCCTCAAGCACGGTAGCCACTATCTCTACCGCAACTCCACAAAGGCACTAATTATATGGTATCAATTTATTTGTTTGGTAACTCTTATCAAGTTTAACCATAATAATTAAATACAAAGATCCACAATAAAAACCGTATAATTAGTATTCTAAGACAAATTACATACCGAATAATTGCAAGAATCATGATTCAAATCTACTTGAACTTGAAGCAGTAAAGATGTAATCTATTCGAATCAAGGTTATTTAATGAATTGTGTTCTCGTAAGGGATTTATGACACTTACGTTTTAATCTATATTATGTCATGGCTATGTTTGTACGCTACTGACTGTTTACCATAAAATATGAATAATTGTAACATAATTATTGCATGTCTTTGTGTTCCGTAGAATGACGGATTATGAATATTGTAATGTCCTTATTCGATCAAGAAGATAAAAATATAATATAAAAATGGCTCTGTTTTAAATATAAGGGTTATGACTATAAGCAGTAAGTGAAATTTAAAAAGCTAAGGCTTTTTTTTTCAAGGTCAACGCAAGCTATGATTAATAAACATTTTCCGACTATCATATCAAAAAACGGACGCCCACTGTTGGTGTCTCCCTTAGCCATTGGTTTCCGCCGTCCTTACAAGGTCGGCAGTCGACCATGTAAGGGTCCTCTCAACTCTGTGTCCTTTCCGATGTTAATAATAAATAAGTAAATGTTTTCAATATAAATAAAATAAATTGTCACGATTGAAATTATACGCTTGGTTTCTTATGATTAAATGTTAAAATTATTGGACGTCTCGATTAATCAAGTAGTCATCCATGACAGACTTATTTAAATAGTAATACCTACTTATAATAATAAACTGTTTAATGCAATACTTGTAATAATAAACTGTTTAATGGTTATGAAAATCATAATCAGCAATTTGGTATTTATATTATATCTGCATATTAATGATTACTGTGCAAATTATTTTAACTAACAAAAAATTGTGATTTTGAGCAAGTCCAAAAAAATATTTTTTTAATAATAATAATGAGCATTACTTATTTGACCCTACACCAAGCTCAAAAGATGCAAAATGGTCTCAAAACTTTCATTCGCCTTTTAGGCGACTTGTCCTACGATAATCCCGTGCGTCGTCGTTTCACGTCTAAATCAAATTTTACTTATATAACCATTTTTTTTTACAATTCTATTGTTAAAATAATGGTCGTTCGTTCAACTTAATGCCAACACACAGAATTTTAATTAAGTATCAACATTCATACAACTGTTGATGAAGATTCACGACATTATTTTTAATTAACATAATGAAGCTTTTTTTTGAGGGTCGTCACCAAATAAAAAGTTTAAAAAAGATTAGATATTTAAAATTAATTTGAATAGTATTTATTAAAATAACCTGGAAATCTGGAAGGCCAAGCCCAGGCTCAAAGGTACAACTATGTCGGTGAAGAAGTTTCTAACAAGATCCCGATAGACAGTTTTTAGCAAAGCACGGCAGCACTTTAGGATGCGGTCTTCTTGGACTGAAGACGGCGTAATTATTGTTAAAGCCGCCGATGGTAGCCGACATAGCAGAGTCACGACTATGGACGAACTCGGTCCTTTGATGCATCTGCTGTTACCTTAAGATATTGCTTATTTACAATTACTGAAATTGCTACTGTACGTATTAACAATATCATATTTTTGACAACGCTCTAGGGATCATGCTCTGCCAAACATAGACACACTAACATCCAGTTAGTACAATTTGTACATAGCACAAGCAATTGTCCTGCTTGGGGTTCGCAACCGAGACCTCAAGCACGGCAGCAGTTACCGCGACCGACCCCAGGCAATCGAATTGTAATGGCGTTTTACTTTTTAGACAACGGATTGATTGACCGTTTTTTTATGTTTAGCGCATTAACTTCATCGTACCTACTATGAGCTAGATCGTGACAAGGCGAAGCTGACAATAATATAAAATGAATAATTAACACATAACAACAACCCAAGTTCAAAACCAGTTGAATACCGTGGGAAAATATATTTGTTCCACTATATACAAACACTTAGGTATTTATTTATACAACAGTAATGAGTAGGTACTTAGAATAATCATTTATATTCACTTGTTTCTATATTATTGCTTGGTGACTCATGCGCTTAACTTATCGATTTATTATACGAGTCTCGGCGCAGAACTATATTGTAGTATCATGTCATAAATGTCCCATTATAATATTTTTGTAAATAAAACATGGGCTTCCCCTTTGTGATAATAAACTTTACTAACTTTTTGTTTTTATTTATTAAAAATTCACTAAAGATAAATGTTAGCTGTGCAGCCTACAGGAACTGATACCTTCCTAAAGGGTAAATAACAATTGACAAAATTAGAGCTATCTCAGTCAATATGATTTGTACTGTAGTGGTCAATTTTTAAGTAGATGAAGATGACTATCGAATCTGAAGTATTATTTACCTTGTCAATCAGAGATAAAAGATAGTGTGATGTAACAAGTAACTAAATGATGTAGTGTTAATGTGCCAGGAATATTACAATTGGGATTTCGAAACCCGCATTGTAGTATAAAAACTGATAGCTTAGATTTCATACAACGCAAAATTGAGGACTATACAAGCCTGATAGTAAAACTTAAAATAATATTTTATGTTAAATCCGACGCCAAACGATAGCGTAGTCGCTGATGCAATGTTATGCAATGTCATTTAAATAATATTTATCTCGCTGTAATCTGTGATTGATTGTAAACATAGAGACATAAAATTACTTTATTTTGTAAATCAAACATACACCAATATGAGAAAACCCTCACTTCCTTTTTATAAACTTTTCCGCTAAACAAAGTTATATAAGTAAATTTTCCTCATTCAAAATCACCAGAAGCTATCGTTTTAGTTGCGAAACGCTACATGGGAATGTCCTCTACTAGTGACAATGCACACATACTTGTGAGAATTAATAGGCGTCTCATTATTTTGTATGGTCGGCATTGAAGCGACTACCGTAAGGTCTCTGAACATTTATGTAAGCATGTATATGTTTTGAATAGTCTTTAATAACATAAAGTACTAACAACTTATTGTACCTACGTTCTTAAGGACACTGTAAGTTAGTCAAACTCTTTAAGATTACACTGCAGTGAGAGGTATCTTATAATCGAAGAAAACTTAACTTAGCTTATGGTATGGTGAGTTAGCCTCAAGATTTAGCAAACGATTTCACCATAACCTTAGAAAAGCTGGCCGATGATAGCTAAGGAAGCAAATAATGGAAACTTGACATAAGACCCATTGTGTGGTATTTATAGGGTACGTTTTTCATGCGTTAGTGAAGGAGGCTCAACCCTGGTGTGATCCTCCTTGCAATCAAAAGGAAGTAATCTAAGGAACGAAACTCGATAGAGTCAGTTTGGTATAATAAAGCTGGGATAAACTCACTTCTGCTTTCAGAAAGGTCATGCTCAACGAAACCTTAACATATTTCATAATTAAATCTTCCTCCCACACTTAGCGAAAGTGAAAACTATATTTTATATCGACAACTATTTCATCAAAAAAGTCACCAACTCATTATCACGTCAAAGTTAATGGACACTAACAAAAAGCCCATTCAAGCGAAAACTAGTTCAAGTTTACAAACAAATGTACAACCGAGCACAAAAATCTTTGTAAATTTGGCACAACATGCAATCTATTTGTACTGTAACACCATCTTAAGATGACCCTTCTAATTCTAATTTTAAACCAAAATAAACTTTATTTTAGTACTAATAAAGTTTTGTTTGTTTTGTTGCAAGACTTGAGTTGTAATGGTTTTGCGAGTGTAAGGTCAGGATCGTCTTTTGTCATCAATTAGCAGTGCTTTGTGTGTGGGTTGTGTGAACAAGTACAGGTCAGTTGTAAATTTATTTACATAATCATTTCCTTTTTCGAGTTAGTTTAAGTGAATAGGGAACTTTATTGTCTGAAGTCTGGATTGCTATGTATTTATCGTTGGGAACACAATCATCTAACGTAATATTAATAATATTCCTATTACACAATTACTGATATCCGTGTAGTGACGCAGTAAGAATACAATGTCACCACCCCATCCCATCCCATGGGTGTCGTAGAAACCAACTAAAGTAATATCCGTAAATATTATCTCTACGAAATAAAAAGAAGGAAAACTTGAAATTAAACCCTATACCAATCCGTCTGGCCAGCGTCGTATCCCTTCGTCACGGGAGGAGGCCCGTCCCTGCAGTGGGATAGTAATGGGCTGTTATGATGATGATGATGATGACAATTACTGAGCTCTATGTAATCATAGATTAATATGAGCATGCACCATGAACACTAGATAGCGAATAACCATACATAATTATTATCCTTGTAAATGCAGTGGACGGATATTGATAATGCACACAAATAATAGTATTGAGTTAGGTGTTCGTAATAATAAATTACTTAATGGTGAAAATGGAAGAAGGTTCAATAGATTTCCAAGGCTGACCAAGAGCTGATCTAAAAGCTCTCCGAGATAGGTACTTCCCCAGTTAAAAAGCAAATAATCAGGGAAAGGAAACTTAAGGTTATATCATACAACTATTCAAGACATTAAGCACATTAAAATTTGACTATACCAGGCTTGAAAAACTAGGTCGTTCAGTGCAGTGTGCTTTGGTAGAGACGTGAACAATACACATATACTGTACTTACCTTTGAATGTGTCATTCACGCAATCTAAATACATTTTTAAGGTTTTTTTTTAATTTCTGTCTAACTGATGGGCTTCTAAAAACATTGCTACAAATGGACAGTCACCAATTGAAGAAAACCAAACTAAAAAGGAATTCATTTGATGACCAAAAAGACCTTATGTCGTTAATTGCATTATTTTAATATTTTTACATTATTAGGTATCTTTTGTCTATTTTTAGGCTTTATCCGTGTAGTGACGGAGTAAGAATACAATATGTCACCACCCCATCTCATCCCATGGGTGTCGTAGAAACCGACTAAGGGACTATCTGTGAATATTACCTTTACATAGAAGGAAGGAAAACTTAAAACTAAACCCTATACCAATCCGTCTGGCCAGCGTGGTATTAGTAGGCCAAGTATCCCTCCGTCACAGGAGGAGACCCGTCCCTGCAGTGAGACATTAATGGGCTATTATGATGATGATGATTGTTAAGCTTGCTAGTTTGTAGTGCAAAAATGTTGTCACAGTAATTCATATAATGACGTTAAAACATTAAAGTTATGTAGGTATTATGACGTCACAAGTCATATTATTGACCATGAATTGTTACGTTGATTTTAAGTCAAGGTAAAGGTAGATTATTATCATTTTTTTGCAAAGTATGCATTTTGTCATAATTTTCTAATGTTGTGTGTAATTTATATCTTCATTGTGTACTGTCCTAGATTTTAATTATTTTAATAGGGTTGTTAATGCGAGGTGATTGTCTGTGGGTGGAAATTTCTTAGAAAAGATGCTGTATGGGACCAATGAACGTTTAGTTTATATTTATTAAAGTTAGCTTTACAGACTCAATTATTTTATTATGTACTAGCTGACCTGTGCCCACTTCGTTGGGCGGCGACAAAAACGCATCCCTTTTTTAAACATATTTCATTACTGCTCCACTCCTATTAGTCATAGCGTGATACTATATAGCCTATGGCACTCCCCGATAAATGGACTATACAACACAGAAAGAATTTTTTAAATCGGTTCAGTAGATCCATAGATTATCCCCTACAACGTCACAAACACACAAACTTTACCTCTTTATAATATTAGTATAGATATTTCCTCGTTCATACAATTCGTGCAATAGATACAATTACAGCTAGATAGTTTATAACCATGTCCTCATTTTTTGTCTTGTCAAAAAAATCATTCAACAGGAGGTACGTGCTGCCAAATACTAACAATATTGATAATAGGTTTCTTTTTTCATTCAATATGCCTATATTATCTACGCTGAAAACAATTTAGTATTATAATATTAAAATTTTTGTACGGTTTTTTACTACTATTAAAAGACAATTTCGTTAAATTGACCTGTGTATTCTGTTGTTGATTTTTTATTGAAAAAATAATATGCAATACAGATACTAACTTAGATAAAAACAAAGTTCAAATCGTTCAAATAATACAGAAAAGAAAGAAATAAGAAGGAAAGTTTATTTTATCTGATAAGCTAATAAGCATTTTGCCTCCATCAACGCAGGAAACCCGTACCTAGCGTAGCAATATTAAAAGCTATAATGATAAAGACGAAAATAATTCAAGTTGCAAGGATAGCCCTCTATATAACGAATATTTATTATATCGGTAAAATCTAGGCGAACAACTCACTGAAACTAAAAGACAGAAGCAGCCATATTATAGATATCAGAGGTAGCGGCAAACGTAAATTTTCCTAAATGTACTCAAAAGAGCTGGTGCCCATGACTTCGACGGCGCAGCACTAGTATTTCGATTAGCTTAAATTATTATCAATGCAATTTCTTTTTATATTGTAGCCTATCTATTGTGATATATAAGATGTGATATGTAATAAAGCTATATGGATAGATGGATGTTATTGAAATTTTACAATATTATTGTAAAGTTAGTAGTTTTTACGTCAAAGAGTAACAAACATCCATCCATAATTACAAACCTTCACGGTTATAATATTAGTAACTAGAATACTTTTAATTACTCCCGGAAAACCAACAAGAGCGTACTTAAAATCAATTTCTAAGCGTCTAGTGTCATCATCCAAAACCTTTACGGTCACAAACCAATTAAAAGCAGACATGTACTCTAACAATAATACTACACAATAAGAATCCTTGGGTAAATGAATTATCTTATTGTTATTACATCTCATGCCTTATAGGTCAACACATTATAAGTTAGAATAGTTTTGTGATGGTCACCACAGGCCTGAATTTTTATAAAGTGTAAAGGTACGCGTTAGGCATTATTTTAAGTGTTTTTTTGGCTGCCAATAAATAGCTGTAGAATTGATTTTATTCCTTAAAGATCATTACGACTATTTCCTCGATTTATAACAGAGCAACGTGATGCCCAAATAATATAACTTTGGTTTCATCATATCAGCCAATGCATATGCAATGGACGTCCACTGCTGGACATAGGCCTGATCTAAATATTTCCACTTTATCCGATCCTGTGCCTCTCTCATATTTTTTTGCGGGTTTTGCCCTAAGTACGTCAGCTTAGCGTTTGAGGGATTTCTATTTTTCAAGTTAATATTTTTTTTATCTAATAGTGGCTTTATTTGTACACTTATTAACTAACGTAACACTTCAAAGGACATCCGTACTGTTTACAGATACATTGATCACAAAACAAAGGTGGCCATGATCAGTGGAACACCATTGTTCTGATATTGATACAATAGAGTCATGACGGATATTACTTGCCAATGTAATGGCTGGTGACCAAGTTTTAATATTAATTGAAATAGGTTTGATAGTTACGTAACCAGTCTAAAGACTTAGAATTGGCAGAAGCAACGTTTATTTTGGCTTTTGACTTTTTTTATTTCTGTTTCATCATAACAGCCAATTAATGTCCCACTGCAGGGACGGGCCTCCTCCTGTGACGGGGGAATACTTGGCCTACTAATACCATGCTGGCCAAACGGATTGGTATAGGGTTTAATATCAAGTTTTCCTTCTTTTTTTATCGTTAAGATAATATTCACGGATAGTCTCTAAGTCGGTTTTTACGTCACCCTTGGGATGAGATGGGGTGGTGAAGTATTGTATTCTTATTTCTGTAAAACTACCTACTAATGTTTATTTTTATGTATGGTTTTTAAGCTGACACAAGTCTGGTCCCGCCGCAACTACAAAGTTACATGGGCGGGACCAGGTTGTTTTAAATATAACTCTGAAATAAAAAAAGTTAAATGTTTTTACTAAAGATAGCAAATAGTACTAATTGAGTACTAAAGACTGCGATATAAAATGACATAAATAATAACAAGTAAAAATAAATAATCCTCACACATTAACACATCGCCACCTAGTCCCAAACTAAGAAAAGCTTGTACGATGGGTACTAGACTACGGATAAACATACTTAAATACTTATTTTTTTGTAAATACATACATATTATACATAGAAAATACTCAGACCAATGCAAACAATCATGTTCATGCACACAAAGATTTGCATTGAACGAGAATCGTACCCGAGACAAAATAAAACTAAATTAGAACTTGACATTTAAATGGAAAGAACTAAGACATTCTGGTCTTGCTATCTTAAAATTGCCACTGAGCATTAATATGCTCCTCCTATTATTCCTTTATGAATTGAACAAATAATAGTACAAGTTAATACTTATACTACACACATCAAAAAAGTCTAAGCAACATGCATGATATTACAAATTTACCATTTATATTAATTTATTTTACCATTTATTTTAATTATAACGTTGTATTTTATTTTTAAAATAATATTTTTAGGGTTCTATGATGTAAAAATAACAGCTGTTTTCTTTATAAGTTCTTTTAATAACAGAAATTAACAATATTAGAATATACAGGTACATAAGAAACTAAACTTTTTTTTTACAAATTGAAATTTCTTAAGAAAATGAATTTATTGTGAAAGAATAGGACAATTTAATACAAAGTATGGCCTCCTCTGCTATTCAGAACTTGTCGGCAACGATTATTCATTGAATTAATGAGACTGTTTATGTCATCTTGCGGTATTCGCTCCCAATGGAATTGTAGCAAATCCTTCAGCTGTTGGGTTGTTGTCACTCCGTCCAAGTCCTTCAAAACACGTCTCTGGAGCATGTCCCATGCGTGCTCGATGGGGTTGAGGTCTGGCGATTGTGCAGGCCAGGGCAATACCTGGATGTTCTCCGTTGCCAAGTATTCACTGGTTCGCCGAGCTGTATGTGAACGCGCATTGTCATGCATTAACGTAAAATCGGAGCCAAAGGTTTGTGCAAATGGATGGACATAAGGTCTGAGAATATCCTCAACGTAATTTTCAGCGTTCATGTTTCCATTTACAAAAACGAGCTCAGTTCGCCTGTTCTTCATAATACCCGCCCATACCATAACTGTTGAGCCGCTGTATGGATGAACTTCCTGAACGCACCTGAGTCTTTCAGTATTTCCGGGTCGACGGTACACTCGCACCCTTCTTGTATCAGGCCTAAACCCGAATCGCGACTCATCGGAAAACATAATTTTATCCCATTGTTCCTGGGTCCATGTTATGCGTTCTCTACACCATTCATTTCGACGAGCGCGATTCCCGTGACGTATCGGTGGGCACCTGATAGGGCGTCGAGCTCGTAGGCCGTACTCATGCAGTCGATTTCGCACAGTTTGGGGACTTACATCAACACCACTTGAATTTTGTAGCCTCAAACTTATCTCTCGAGCGGTTAACATCGGCTGGCGTCTTGCAGTCAGTTGTATGTACCGGTCTTGCCGAGTGGTTGTACTCCTTTTACGGCCTGGATGCTGTTCAGCGGGTTCCCCTGTATTATTGTAGCGCTGCCAAAGACGACAAATAACACTTCTATGAATACCAAAATGTCGAGATACCTGAGATTGATTACTTCTCCGCTTGCAACATCCCTACAGCTCTTTGCATTTCATCTGCCGTCAAATGACGTCGCTCCATGACGTAAAGAATATCTAACAATTCAATTTTGTCGCCAACTGTATTTAAATGGTTGGTAAAATTATAAAATCAAGACTAAAACGTAGCAATTAACATGCACTCAAATTCAAACAAATTCGCAGTCATTTGAATTTTATGAAAAAAAACAAAACATAATCGAAATTTTTTTTTATACACTTTGAGTGAGTAGACTATATACACTTTGAGTGAGTAAATACTTAGAAATTAATTAATATAAATGGTAAATTTGTAATATCATGCATGTTGCTTAGACTTTTTTGATGTGTGTATTATTTGTTCAATTCATAAAGGAACTACTGCGGTAAAATGTATATTATAATAAAACAATTAACAGAACAAAATATAATTATAAGAAACAGTTTTAAACGTTTAGGTCAATGCTGTTCTATCTATAGAAGGTCATATAAAAAATTATACCTACCGGACAAAACATGTCACGGCGAAGTTATAGTTAAGTTCACATGAAGAAGTGGCATAAGTCATTTAAATATATTAGTATAAAAAACCAAATATTAGGTATAATATCAATAGAAGCACAAGATTATTTATTTCAAAAAAACATATTTGCCGTATTGCTATAAAGGTTTAGGGCTGCTACTCATAAGACCTCTTTAAAGTCGTTATAATTTTACGAGGATTGGGCCAATAATAATTCTCCATGTGGTGACTGAGTAAGAATGTAATTAGCAATTATGTCACCACCCCATCTCATCCCATGGGTGTCGTAAAAACCGACTAAGGGACTATCCGTGAATATTATCTTTACGAAATAGAAAGAAGGAAAACTTGAAATGAAGCCCTATACCAATACGCCTGGCCAGCGTGGTATTAGTAGGCCAAGTATCCCTCCGCCCCGGGAGGCGGCCCGTCCCTGCAGTGAAACATTAATGGGCTGTTATAATGATTATGATGGGCCAATAATACCTACTCCTTTATATCTCAATTTCTTCTAGATGAGCCAAACCCAGTGTTCACGATAGTATCTGTTTACAAATTGAGGTGTTTGTTTTTTTTTTCTTTTTTATTTAAGTGTTCAAACACTTAAATAAAAACCTTTTAAAATAAAGTACATTTACGTAGACCTAGTTATCAGTATGCAAGCTTTGCTTAGTTTAAAATTGTAAAAAGGGTTTCCTCAGCATAAAACTAGGTCGTTATTACTAATAGCATAGTAAAACAAAATAATAAATTTTCATAACAACAACAAACGGTAAAATTTCTTTATTCGCACTTGTATTCCCATAGCTCATGGAAAGTTTCCGGGTAGCAGTTCCCATGACAAAACAATGTGTGTAATACGTTTCTACGTGCAGTAAGAATCTTTCATACTTTTTGTAGAGAGTCAGTATGTTTTAGTGTTGGTTATTACATGATGTGTTATTGAACGAGTTTCTAGATATCTTAGCTATTGAAGCAAATTGTCGTGGTTATTATAGGCTTTATTCTTGATTGATTACCATTGTAAGGCTTTCGATTGTAAGGAATCTAGGCTAGCTTGAATTTCTAGTAATTATATGTTTACGATTTTTCAACAAATATTATGATTCACGTAGATGTCATTCTAAGTTATTTGGAGGTCAGTTTCTCCTGAGGTGGACCATTGTACGTGAGGGGGTAGATATCATAAGAGTCGCCTTATGGAGAGCTAGCTTGCATAGTAGCACAACAAAAGAAGGAAAATACTCGAAGGTCAAGTTTAGCTCCTACAGTGGAAAAGATGTACTTGTACTTGAACATAAGTCGTGCAATTCATCTTCTTAGTCAAAAGACGTCTGAAGATGCAAAAAAGACTCGTAATGTACAATTGAATTAAGAACCTTATTCTATTCTTAGAGTCAGTTTAAAAATAACAAGAACTTAATTACTAATAAATCTTTTTTTCCCAGGGTTCATAAAATGACACGTCATTTTATACATGGCGGTTACCTACATTGTTTATTTGATAACGATCTCAAATAGTAGACGTAGTCATTTGCCTCTTGATAATTACTGTCCGCAGTTATTTTTATTATAGCTATTTATTCTTGTTCGCTTTAAATTATAAATATTATATGTAAAGAGGAGATTGACATAGCATGCAATTAAGCTTTATTTTGCTTGACGTTTCGGCACAGGTTACACTGCCTTTGTAAAATGCTGTAATAAACTTTCATTTACATGTAATATTTATCGTCATCCTACGCGATAGTTTAAAAGTTTTTAGCTAGTATGTCAATTCTCGTACCTTTAAATCGTTAAAAATTCGGTTAAGTTAACTGTTAGTTGTCAAATTGTCTTACCTATTGTGTGACAATTTGACAACTAAAAGTAAACTTAACCGATTTTTTTTACCGATTCTAAGGTACGAGATTTGACATGTAGCTTAAAATGTCCCACTGCAGAGACTTGTCTTATTCAATGACCTAACCTTAACCTACTTACAGACATGTCAAATAGGTTAGGTTTTCATTGAGTCATTTTTACGATCAGAGGTATATGTGGCAGGTTAATAGTAGCAGTACCTTAGTCGGCTTTTACAACATCTACAATGACACATAGTGGTAAAATTATGCATTTGTACCTCATGGATGGTAATTATGATATGACTAATAAATGCAGTGTGTGATATATATCACAAATAATAACTATACACTTCACATGCATAGCCCGCGCAGTGACAACGTTTGAATACATAATATTGCCACCTTGGGGCGACATGTTCACAAAGTGAATAAGCCCTTTTTGTCCAATAAAGATTAAAAAAAAAAAAAATATTGCCACCTTATCTCATCATGCTGTTGTAGACGTAGAATTTTCTACGCAGACAATGCCTCTATAAATAAATAGGAATACATACATCCCTGTAAACCTATCACGTTAGTAGGCCAAGTTTTCCTACATCTATTGAATTATTGTAGACTTTTCACTTTATGTTTTTTTTTGTAAATTAAGTGCATTAAAACACTTTCAGCGCGTTCAGCCTTAGTTAGTGTATTCAAATCTCGCAAACAACATTTATACTTGTATCCCTGAATTTAGTTTGTAGGGTCCATTTAATTTATGTCTATACAATGGGTGTAAATTCCTTAAGCAATTATGTAATAGAGCAACCAAAACAGTAATTAAATACAATCTAAAAAAGTTTCAAACCCTTAATTTCTAAGTATTTCGTAATACATATTTAATTATAATCGACGAGTGCCTACCCAGGTACTACGAGTAGGTAATGTGTTGAAACTCTACTCGTAGTAACAATAATTAGACATTTAAAAAAAGTTATGAACTTACCGCGGCATGTTGAGTTGCATCATTAACATCAGTTTCAAAGTTCCATTGAGCAGCTACATTATTGGTACACTCCTTCGACGCCTGATCATCAGCTTTAGCCAAGAAGTCTCTTACTTGTTGTAAATTAATATGATGCAATCTATCATCAATATTATTACCTTCCAACCCTCTGTTAAACTCATATGGATTTACTCCAACATAATTTGGGTCATTTCGTACAAAATTTGGATCATTTCTTCTAAAGTTCGGATCATTATTTATATCAATTGCATCATCTCTGTCACGCACATCGTAAGGCCTTCCCGTAGAGCTAGGGTTCCTGTTCACGTAGTTAGGATAACCATTGTTATTTATATCTGGATTTATACTAAAAGGAGTAGATGACACAGGAAACACCCCTGGAGCTTGACTAGAAGAGATAGGCCTTGCAGAACTGTAGGGATAGCTCCTGTCATATTGATTTCCTGGGGCGTTTATAGAGCCAGGTGTACTAGACAGCAGGCCATATCCAGCATAGTTTCTATCAGTGCTTGATATCGGCGGTAAATCTAACTGGGCCCTCGTATATGACGTTAAAAACACTAGTGCGAGTATAAGTTGACACCACATTGTAGAATGCTTTGTCGAAAAATAGCTCATATTGTAGTGGTCAGATGTGACCTGCAGACGCGGTGGTAGCAAGCAATGGTGCGTGGTGCTTGTTTGATATCGCGGGTACGACTGCCTGTTTAGCTTACCTCTGAACTAGGGCCGTGTGAATCGGCTTTGTGTTCACTGCGTGCCGAATAAACTTGAGGTCATAATGCGTCATGGATTGTTTGTCGTTAACTTACGGGGTGTTGTGCAGTTTTCATGGTAAAGGGCTAACAGCCTATGCGTTCATTTCAATTCAATGAGTACTTGAAATACAAGGTTAGTGTTTTAGATAAAATACATAGTAGTTAGTTTGTTTATAAAGTAGGTTTTCCGACCTTTTTCATTATTTCAGAACTTTGTATAACATGGTTGGTAAGATATTGACTTTATACCAACGTTACTCGTCACTTTAAACGTCGTTTACGTCATAATTCCCTTGCTGTTGCCAGCAAGGAATACAAGGAATATATGAAAAATATCTTAATCTTAATCTGAAAATTTAACGACCTCCGTGGTGTAGCGGTTGCTACGTAAAGTCTGCTGCAGGCTTCGATTTCAGAAAGTGATTTTTTACACATAACTTTGTCTTCATGAACATGAATGTTTGCGTAGGTCTGTGTCGTTTCTATGTACAAAATGTAATATTTCTAAAAACATCTATGAAAGTATGATAATCAGTTGGATACTACCCAAAGTACAATCTCAGCTTACATTGATATTATACGGCGTTATGTCTCCTACATATTAGCCAATGGACGTCCACTGCAGTTAAACACAGAGCTCTTCCAAATATTTCCACCCTGTGCAGCCCTGTGCCTCCCTTATCCATTGGGTAGCCGCCGTCCTAACGGAAGGCGTTTTGTAAATGTGTAAAACAATATTCATAATACACGCAAAGTAAAATAACCTCTTCCTTAGTCAATTTTACAAACCCTTCATGTTATTTGTTGTAGTAACACCTGTATGTGAACTAAAGATTTCTCTTTTTTTAATTTTGATAATCAAGGGTCAAGTCTATATTGATCTAAATATTTTAACCTTGACCATATGTTTAAATTTTAGGGTTCCATTTAAAGATTTAGATTCAGGATGTTGTTATCTGTTTTACATGGTTTCGTGCGATTGTATATACGGCTGCTGTGCACGATGTTGTGGGTTAGAATCCCACGCAAAAAAAATATATTTTCGTGTGTAATCTACTAGTAATGGTCTTGTGCCTGGATGTTTCCTATATCCGCAAATTCATGATAGTAAAGTCTCCGCGATACAGTTCCCCTAGTGTAGTAGTGTATATCCGAACTACCGGAATGATAAATTTTTCAGAGTTCTATGTTTTCAATTAAAATATTATGAGATGATATCTAATAAAATTGTAACTGTGTAATTTGTATTTTCAGTGGGATAATAGACGTTTCTATAAAAGTTATAACTAAGTTATAATTCGCCGTGCAAATTACTTAATGGCGTAAGATGTTTAATTATCTTTTAATAAGATATATTTTACACCTAATTGATCAGGCTAATGAATTTCTAATGCGTAACAAACTGTTATTAATTGCTTTTTAAAAACGTGTCCAAGAAGGCTTCATAAGATATAATTTGTGAATCTCAAGATATGTTATATTATGAAATGAAGCCATACTAGCTACTTCTTTATTCTACAACAAAAAGCGTATTGTTCTTTTAAAACTAACGCATTGAAAACAAATAAATACTTTATTTGATTACTAAGACGACTAGAAATATGTTTATATGCTTATTCTTTAAGCTATGCTTAGCTAGATGCTTAGATTATTTAAACTGACTCTACCAAAAGATCTAGTAATTCTTTACTATTGCGAATGTCCAAAGCAGCATCGTTACAATCCTGTTAAATTTGGTTAGCTAAAAAGAGTGAACATAACATTGGTGTCTAACACCTTATAAGGTGACTTTTATAAACTTAGATCTTAGTCGTGAATATAAAGGTGTAAAATGATCACACTATAAACCCGGCACTGAAAATCAACGGAATTCTAATTCAAACATCTGGTTGGTTGTTGACCTTTTTTAAAAGATAAGCCAAATCTGATCTACCTACATTACGTATTCCTGAGTCTGATCATCATTTGTGAATCCTTGTGCCTTTGCAGTCAACAGTTCTGTGTGATATTTGTTTTACCTATTGTCCTATTGTCTGTACTCATTTTTAATTATGTCTAACAACTCTTTTTAACACTTTAAGTCAGTTACACAACAGCCAAAAACATCAATAAACACTCCCCTGTTACACTTTAAAAAACAATTAAAAAGCAAGGTGTGTCCTCAAAGGACGTAAAATCCCCTTCGTAATGATGTTATATAACCTACTACACTTATTTGTTGGGCAATGCAAATGTACACCTATACTAACAACGTTTTACAATTAACTATTACGAGAAAATGTTTTGACATACCTATGAATATTTTTGAGGCGACTTACGCTTTCTTTGTTAAGTTTAACTAACGTTTATGGTGTTACACTACTAGAGATATTTAGTCAATAAAAATAAAATTATTTATTTATTATATTGAAATGACGAAAAATTTACGAAAGTCAAGTTAATGCGTCAGAAAAACTATTTTTATTATTTTTTAGAAATGGTAACATTGCCCTAATTACTGTTTATTACAGTAAGAAATTGAATGTACTTATATAAAATACATACTTACTCGTAGTCATAATGATTTTACCGAATTTTACTAACTTTGAATAAAAATAACCGAAGTATCGAAGACGGTTAGAGCATAATTAAAGGATAACCAAAAACATAATATAATTTTTCCTTGCATTCGATTGCAGTTTTCTTAATTTATTGTTTTTTTTTTATAAAAATTTAACAGAATTCGCTGTTGTATCTCGATTTATTTTTTTATTAAAGCACGCTGTGCCTAAACTATGATAAATTTGTAAATGTAACTATGTAATATCTTGATATATTATAGTTATTCATAACTATGCAAATCCTAAAATATTCTGACAAATACCTAATACTCTTAGGTAAAATAATTAAATAACTTTAAATTCGAAGGACTTTTTTATAGTGACTTGATTAATTACATACCACTAAGTATAGCTTTAAAAACCTTGTATGCTAAGGACTTATTGTTCAATTAAATCGTATAGTAGTTATTAAGCCATACAGAATTTCAGTGTTTAAAAAAGTCAGTCATGTTTAAATGATGTGTATTTTCAAAGAGGGATTTTCCCCTTTGCACGGTAAAGCGACGAACTATTTACGACTAAGTCCGTGCAGGTTGGAAGTATTAAGAGGCGGCATTATGTCCGGTAGTGGGCGTCAATTGGATATTATTACCCAAACTAACATCACATCCAAATCGCAAAGCACAGTAATACAAAACGAAGCAGGTAAATAATAACATAACATTCTAAACACGTTGTAGGTGCAGTAAAGAAAAGATAAGAGTGAAAGTAGTGATAACAAAACATTACGTATTAGTCGTGAGCTCAGGAAGTTGTGAACTACTTTAAGTTATAATGCTCTTTGTACTCATTGGACATTTACGTATTAACATTTTAGCTGCCTGAAAGTAAGGCCTTGTACACAACTAGGTTTCTACTATTTCAATCCTCATACAGACGTAGAGCGTCTAGAGATACTGCGCTAATGTGGAGGAAAAGATTCTTTGTATCTTTCGCTGTCGTGTTCTACTAAGTTCAAATAAACTTTTTTAAAGTTGAGGAAGAGTTCTCCCAAAGTCCGTTCTGATGTTCTTTGCGAAGTTTCGTTCCGACGCTTCCCAGCGCTCGGCCCAACGACGTCGTACGGATGAAGCTCCATGGCAGGTTTAAAAATGTATGGTACGATGGTGGACTCTAGTTTCCACACTTAGAATTCCTTTTGGTCCATTGTACGTGAAGAGTATGGTACGATATTTTTATTGGTTACTTCCACTAGGTATTACAATAAAAATCGTTTAACTTTAACACTGTAATTTTACATCCTTACCATGACATTTCTACATAATATTTTACTTATCAAAAAAATAAATAATTTACGATAGATAATTATACCAAATATCACACTACAGTACCATGTTTAATTGTCATTACAAAGACACGCATATTACGCGTATTATCTCCAGATGCCATCGTTTTCTATTCGTCACAACAGGGAGTTCCAAGCGTATAAGTAAGCTCTTATGAGTGAATCATATTGAGGTGGTAATGCCACTTTCTTGTCTTCTTTTGAATTTAGAGTTTATGAAGTAAACATGCATTGATTGAAGAGAATGCCATAAATCGAAGCTTATAATACGAGGTTTAAACTGAAAGTACTTAGAATGGGTCACTTATAACCAATATATTAAAAAAATAGTTCTAAAATTTGAAAATAGAACTCTTTGCCTATATTAGGGGGTATTTATTTCATTCGTTTGTCATTTATTTTACGATTTGGCGGCAAATTCAAAATTGTCTGTGTCACGTCAACATCAATTTAACACGGGAAAATTATTGTCCAATGATTTTTTATGACTTTCGATGTCATTTAAGTCATCAATAAAGTTATGATAGGGTACGATTGACCTTTCACGATGAAGCCCCATCTCGTGCGACTGTTAACAACTGGTTTGATGACTTTAAACGTGGTCGCACTAATCTCACTGATGATTTACGCGAGGGACGGTCTGTTACGGCGACGACTGAAGATAACATTTGTGTTGTGCGGAGTATGATAGAGACTGACAAAAGAGTGACCTCTTAGCAGATTCAGACAAGCTTAGGCATCGCTATGAGTCAAGTGCACAAATTCCTCCACAAACATTTAGCGGTCAGGAAGCTTTGCGCACGGAGGATACCTCAAAATTTGACTAAGGCTCAAAAACTCCGTCGTGTGGATTGGTGCCGTAAATTTATTGAAAGATTTAACGGATGTGACTTAAATGCTGTGTTCAACACACTGACAGGTGACGAAAGCTGGATTTACTGTTCTGATCCTGAAACCAAAAGACAATCTGCTCTGTGGGTGTCTCTTTTCGAGGAGTTGCCAACTAAAGTGAAGAGAGATCGTAGTGCGGGAAAAAAGATGGTGGCCTCGTTCTTTAGAAGGATAGGTAAGTTCGCAACAATAGTGTGAGAGGATCAAAATACAGTTTCTGCAGAATGGTACACTATCAATTATTTACCACTTGTCTTGGAAAAAGTTCGAGAGAAACGACCTCGCAGTAGGATCCTCCTTCACCACGACAACGCCTCGTCGCACACCGCCAAGCAAACTATCGACTATTTGGCGACATCAAACGTTGAATTACTGGGTCACACTGGGTAAAGACCGACCTCGGGCCTTGTGATTTTTATTTATTTCCAAAAATTAAAGAAAAACTTCGAGTTAAGTGGTTTATGAATGCTGAAGAAGCGGTGGCAGCGTATCGCAATGCGGTTGAAGAGACCCCTAAGGACGAGTAGGCAAAGTGCTTTTCCCAGTGGTGCCATCGCATGCAGCGGTGTGTTGACGTTAATTGACAATATTTTGAAAAGATATAATATACTAATAATTGGCTAACGTAATCAGTTTTTGATATTTTAAGAACTTTCAGTTTGACCCTCGTATCATATAGCAATTTCATAATTTAAAAAAAAGGTTTTAACCTCTCTTTTAACATAATTAATTCGCCAGTTCAGTATATCTTATTCTTACCTCAACAAAATAGAAACAAAACCTTAAAATCATAAAAAATCAAGACTTTATTTAGTCACATCATTGACATACGTAATACAACTTTTTTAATTATAATTAAGAAAGTAAAATGTTAAGGTTTTAGATAACAGATTTAAAAGCATAATTCTTGTTAATCAAGGGCATTGATACAATAAACGACAATACAAAGCTAATTATAAGTTTAGTACTACTATTACTACGTACCCTATTGCATAATTTCTTGGGGTGGCGCATCAAAAACCATACTGTTGCCTCTGGAAAGGGCACAGCGGGCCATTCTAAAAGTAGCAACATATCTCCCTTTCCTATTTCCCACTTATGAACTTTACCAAACCACAAACGACTTAACTGTTCGACAACTATTTATCATACATGCTATATTATTCCAACACAGCAGGCTTCCTTTAACATCCACACAAAAAAGACGGAAAGACCTGGTATGTGCAAATACTGAGACAAAACACGCCTATGTAAAACGTTTTATTTTATTTTTAGGACCTTACTTATACAATGTACTTAATAAGATATTAAATATATATATTTTAAATTATAACCAATGTAAAATTAAATTAACACAATACCTAAAGCTACTTAACTATTCAGATACAGAATCTTTACTAACAGTTATAGCTTAAGTCTTTTACCATTTAAATTTTAAATGGTAAAAAGCTTTAACTGGTACAATGTTTATGTGACATTTGTCATTTACATACAAATAAATAGATAATACCGCTGTTAATATATATTATAAGATAAGTATTTTACTTCAAAGCCCTATCTAAACCCTGAAACACACAACCTAGTTCAGGAATTATAATAAAACAAATACCATAATACCAATATAATACCAGGACAGGTCAATAAGTCCGTGACTTTTTAGATGTCCCGCCGCTTAATTGAAATAGCAACAATGCCCCTGTCAAGAGTCATCTGTCTTCTTCTTCTTTCTTTTATATGGCAAACTATGCCGATGTCGACAATTCTGCCAGAGTCCGAAGTGCTATGACTTAATGTGAAGTGATAAAAACCAAAACACTAATTTAGATTGGTTTTGTGGCTGAAACAGGAACTAAATGGTCGAATTCGATCGGATTAAAAAACTGCAACGAGAAAAACAAATTGTTTTTAAGTTGACAAAGAATAAGAAGGTAAAAAAAAGGGGGTATGAACACATAATTAGTAGGAGAAGGATTATAGTTTGATGGAGTTACGCTGGATAAAGTGGATAAGGGTGATAGCCAGGTCGGAAGAAAAGTACGTTAGAAGGGAAGAAAAGTTAATGGGAGTGGGAATATTAAGTTCTGGAAGAAGGTCATACAGAGGAGGAGTCCTGTCATTAAGAGTACAATTAAAGAAAATGTGGTCCAATGAGCCCTCATCTAACCCACACTCACAAAGAGAAGAATCCCTAACACGAATTTTGTATAAAAAGACCGGGGAGCAACAGTGTCCTAACCGAAGCCTCGATACAATGGAAATGGAACGCTTACATACTTTTTTATATTTGGTAAACCAAGGTTTTGTACTAACATTTGGTTGTATGGCATGATAATGTTTACCCTTTTGCTTACTTGAGTGAGTCCACAAATTCTGCCACGAATCTTGGAGAATTTGTTGGGGAAGGTTTAGCAGGTCATACCCCTGATGAACCAAATATCTGCAGTCAGATGACAAGGAGGACACAGCAAACTTAGCTAAAGCATCTGCTTTATCATTGCCTGGAATACCACTATGGCTAGGAATCCAGACAAGTTGAACAATTTTCTGTTGATTATGACATGAAAGTAGCGTATGTTTAATTTTTAATAACAAAGAGCTGCGTAGACTGCTTTTAAACGGGTTTTGATGAAGGGATTGAAGGCAGCTTAAAGAGTCGGTGAAGATAACCGCTTTATTGATGTTATGAGTCAGTATATAAAGGCAGGCCTCAAGCACCGCCACACATTCGCCAGTAAACACTGAAGAAAGAGTCATCTGTCAGTTGACTCTTGTCAAAAATTGAACAAGTTTTGACATTTAGTTTGTTTTTGACAGCCGTTAATATCAGACTACCAAGTTAGACTAAGAAGAAAATGGAAAAAAGTAAATTTCGTGTGCTCATAAGGCATCATTTTTTGCGAAAAAAATATATTACGTAAACCAAAGCTAAGCTTGATAAATATAATGGGGACTCTGCACCATCCGTTTCCATGGTAAAAAGTGGTTTACTGAATTTCGATGTGGCCGTACAAGCACAGAAGATGTCGAACATTCTGGACGCCCAATTGAGGTCTCCACATCGGAAACAATTAAAAAAATTCACGATACGGTTTTAGTCGATAGGCAATTGAAAGTGAAAGAGATTGCGAAAGCCACAGGCATCTTATATGGGTCAGTGGTTTCAATTTTGAATCATAATTTGGGTTGAGAAAGCTTTCAGCAAGATGGGTGCCGCATTTGCTCACAATCGTCGACAAACGCAAACGTGTGACAATTTCGCAGGAATGTTTGGCTTTGTTCAATCGCAATATGAACGAGTTATTGCGCCGTTTTGTAACCGTGGATCCACCACAACATACCGGATACCAAAAAACATTCAAAACAGTGGGTTTCTCGGGGTGAATCGGCGCCAAAGAAGGCAAAGGTGGGTTTGTCAGCCAATAAAGTCATGGCGACTGTTTTTAGGATGCACGCGGTTTTATCCACATTTACTACCTTCAAAAAGAAAAAAACAATCAATGGTTAATATTACAGCAACTTATTGGGTCGATTCGATTAGGCATTGAAAGAAAAGCGGCCGCACTTGGCCAAGAAAAAAGTCCTTTTACACCGGGGCAATGCTCGGGTGCGCACATGTGCAGTTTCCATGGTAAAACTCCATGAATTTGGTTACGAGTTGCTCCCTTATCCAAATTTGAAGAAATGGCTCGGTATAAAGAGATTTGCCACCAATGACGAAGTCACCTCACACACAAATGCCTATTTTGAAGACCTCGACAAAATACGGAAGGGATAAAAAAATTGAAGAAACATTCGGCTAAGTGTATAGATCTCGAAGGAGCCTACGTTGAAAAATAAAATAAGTTTTTATCTAAAAAGCTGTGCTTTATGCTAAAAGTCACGGACTTATTGACCCGCCCTCATAGCTTAAAAATATATGTAATTAATTGTTATAATATAAGATTTTTTATTTTTATTTATAATTAGAAATCAATGTATAACATTAGCCATAAGTGAGCCGTAATTGTACAGTAGGTTTAATTTTATTGAATAAATTTTATTTTTTTATTTTATATTTTTTATTTCATTAACCCAAACTAAATTATTTTTCTTCTGAACTGTAACTGTACTTTTTTTTCTTCTGAACTGTCAAACAGTAAAGATATCAATTCGTAAACATATTAGTTTATTAAATACATCTACTTGTTTTGTGTAATAACTTTGTTTTAAACCTGTTGTTAAGTGTACGGGGCGTGTGTGTGAACGTTTGCAGAGTGTTCAGTGACTTTCATTACCAAAAATATTGCATTATAAACATTTTCTAAAGTGACGTATAACACTTCATAAAGTGATTGCTGTAAGTGATAGCATTGTGAAAAACATAAACAATTGAACGCAGCCTACCTGTTGCAAAGTGAATAGTGCCAATATTTTAATAGAAACTAGTAAAAAACACTGCAAAAGACTTTAATTAAAAACATAATTGCAAAAGTGGGTGTTTCTAAAATAAACTAACTTGGTTTGATATTTTATTAACCAATATCCCTTTGCTGTTTATCAAAAGTCACGATTGCTTAATAACAGATACACAATTTCACCGTCATCTTCCGAATCGCTCGTAGTGTTGAGCATAAGACCGTTGCGTTAGACGAAAGAGCATCGAGTTCGATCCCAGGCACCGGATACTTTTTTTTGACTTTTTTTTTTTTGTTATATTATTTTTATTTTTTAACATAATAGTATATAAACATGATTTGTGCCGCATGTAATATTACTATCCTCGTTACACACAAGAGAATTAAATGTTGCTCTGCCAAGTGTGGCCTACAATTTCATCTGGAGTGTGTAAAGTACGACGAAACGACAACAACGAGAACGAAATGGACCTGTCCTAACTGCGTCTCCAGCCGCCCTAAGGTGGATAATTCTAATACGCCGGTTCAGACTAAGACTCACGTCGCATTGTCGGACCAGACGGCACCCGTACAACTGCAGATAACCTCTCCAAAAGAGATAACCAATCTCCCTGGGCCATCAAAACAAGCAAGCGAGCCTGTTAATTTGCAAGATGTGATTCTGGCAGAGATTTGTAAATTACGTCAGGAAATTAATGAAAAATTCGAAACTCAGCGTCTTGTTTTGTCAAGTTTTCAAGATACATTGGCAACTGTGCAAAGGGACGTAAATGATTTGAACTTGCGTTTTTCTACAATGAGGGACGATTTAGAAGAGTTTAAGCACACTGTTTGCTTCTTGTCGGATGCTCATGACGAACAAAAATCGTTCAATAAGAAGAACGCCGACTCGATCACTGAGCTTATCAAGAAAAACCTTTTATTGGAAACCCAAGTTACCGAATTGGATGCTAAGCTGCAACAATATGACCAACTGGCACGTGAAACAAATGTTGAGATACAATGTGTGCCTGAATACAGAAATGAAAATCTGCTAACAATAATCCAACAGTTGGGCAAAGTGGTGGGAAACGACCTTCGTGATGGTGATATACAATCATTTCATAGGGTTGCCAAGTTGAATGCTGAATCAAGTCGACCACGAAGCATAGTTGTTAAGTTGGCCAGTCCACGCGCAAGAGACAACTTAGTTGCTGCTGCTAGAAATTTCAATAGGAAAAATGAGACTGATAGATTGAACAGTAGCCACCTTGGTATTGGGGGTGAGAAGCGACCTATTTTTGTGACAGAAAATTTGACAGTTGCTAATAAAAAATTACATGCTGCTACAAGAGTCACAGCTAGAGAGAAAAAGTATAATTTTGTATGGATAAGAAACGGCCGCATATATGTTAGGAAGGATGTAACTAGCAAGTCCATAATGATTAAAAGCGAAGAATGTCTGCATTCTCTTTAACTGATTTTGTGTTTACTTTAGCAAGCTATTGATGTAATATAATCTTTCTTTTAAAATTCGATTTCAAAATTTAATATCAAAATGTAAGAGGATTAAGAACCAAGACAGATGATATGTATTCTATGGCTTTAGGTTTTGACTATGACATAATTGTTGCAACGGAAAGTTGGCTAAATGACACAGTATTCGACCATGAAATCCTGGATAAACGATACCGGCTATTTAGGCGTGATAGGTCATCAACGATGTCATCTATGACTAAACATGATGGAGGAGGCGTGTTGATTGCGGTTTTAAATAAATATGAGGTTTTGCGTAGGTCAAGCTGGGAATCACAATGCGAGGAGTTGTGGATCACAATCAAATGCGCGAACGGGCTGGATTTTAATGTGTGTTCAGTTTATATTCCACCCCCTGTGAAGCAAGTTTATATGGATACATTATTGCAAAACTTCACCAATGTCATTAATAATAAGAGCAAGGATAACTCTGTGAACTTAATATTGGGTGACTTCAACATGGGTAATATAGCTTGGGAACAAATTGTAGGTAATGCTCGTTTAACCCCTAAAAGATTAAATTATAGTAATTTAGAAAGTGAATTTTTAGACACACTTGATTTTAACAATATGTTCCAATACAACGCAATCGTAAATGGTTCTAATCGCATTCTTGATCTAGTTTTGACTGATAGTAATGACAAAATATCAGTATCTGATGTGTCGACCCCTCTACTGGCTACTGATTCTCACCATCCAGCGCTTGATATTTCTTTTTCAAGTACCCGCAGCAATCCTTTAGTACAAAATAAGATGCCTACATTAAATTTTTATCTTTGTAATTATAGCGACATCAACAGCGAATTGGCAAAAATAGATTGGTCTGCAAAATGGTGTAATGTAACAAATACTAACGATATGTTAATGATGTTTTACCAGATTGTAATGCCCATAATTGAAAAACACACACCCAAAACTAAACCACGAGATGAACGCTATCCGATATGGTACAGTCGCGCTCTACTTAAAGTTATAAAGGAAAAGGCTAAATTCCATAATTTATATAAGAAATATAAAAACCCAAGAGATAGACTTAGTTATGAATGTCTCAGAAAACGTTGTAGCACCCTAATTAAGGAATGTTATGCAAACTTTAAAAAGAACATTGCTGTCCACTTGCGCCGGAACCCTAAATATGTATGGAAATATCTTAAAAGTAAACGCACAGATAATAGTAATATTCCCAATGAATTAACGTTAAATACCACCATTACTGCCAGGGGGGGGCAAGAAATTTGTGATCTGTTTTGTGATCACTTTCAGTCAGTCTACAGTCTGAGTAGAAAAGTTCCATCTTCCGATTTAACTCCACACTCTTTAAGTAACAATGAAACACTTAGTAGCTGTTCTTTTAAAGTAAGGGAGGTTCTTGATTATTTATCTACCTTAGATTGTGACAAGGGTCCAGGGCCTGACTTAATCCCACCGCTATTTCTAAGAAAGTGTGCTGAAAACTTGGCTGGTCCTCTAACGTCAATTTTTAATTACTCTCTGTCTCGGGGCGTTTTCCCTGATACGTGGAAGATGGCACACATCACGCCAATATTTAAGTCTGGTTCGGCCAATGATATTAAAAACTACAGGCCTGTGTCCATTTTATCTGCTTGTGGTAAGATCCTCGAGTCACTCGTTCAGAAAAAAATCTTTGCCCATCTAAATAAGTTGATAGACGACAATCAGCATGGCTTTCGTCCAAAAAAGTCAACCCAGTCTAATTTGGTTGAATATGTTACTTATATATCTACTGAATTGGACGGTGGCAGAGAAGTGCATTCGATATATACCGATTTTAATAAGGCGTTTGATTTGGTAGACCACGACATTTTAATGACAAAGCTGGCTGCAATGGGAATTCATGGTTCATTGCTTCGTTGGTGTGAGTCATATCTAAGAAACCGATCGCAGTTAGTAAGCATAAAAGGCTTTAAATCTAGAGAAGGCATTATTCCATCTGGTGTACCTCAAGGCTCCCACTTAGGACCTTTATTCTTTTTAGTTTTTATAAATGATTTGGGCAAGTCGCTTAAGTCTAGTTATAAACTTTTCGCTGATGACTTGAAAATTTATAGAGCTGTATACACTGAGTCCGATGTTGTTCAACTCCAGGCCGATATAGATAACATTTACAATTGGTGCGAGCATAATAATATGTCACTAAATTTAAATAAATGTTATTTCATGAAATTCAGCAAAAAAAAATTAACGAATGATGTTAGTTACTCAATTAACGGAACCTTGCTTAAAGAAGTTGATAGCATCAGGGATTTAGGAGTAATAATGGACAAGAAGTTAGACTTTAGAAAACATTACGATCTAATAATTGGTAGGGCCTCAAAGTTAACGGGGTTCATAGCTAGGGAAATGAAAATATTTAAGGCACCAACTTTAAGTATAACTGTTTATAACAGCTTGATTCGCAGTATATTAGAATATTGCAGCACCGTCTGGTGTCCTTGTTATCAAGTGCATTCAGACAGGATAGAGCGTGTCCAGAAAAGATTTCTCTATATACTATGCTACAATGATAATCGATGTCGTATCTTGACTTCCTACCACTCAAGGCTCGACCATTATAAAATTACATCTTTAAGCGCACGTAGAAAATCTTTGGATGTGTTGTTTCTGTTCAAATTAATAAACGGATTCATAGATTCTCCAGAACTATTACAAACGATAGACTTTTGTATACCTCGCAGTGGCAGCCGTTTATCAAATAGAAAGACATTCTACATACCCCATAGCCGTACCAACCTGGGTCAGTTTTCACCAATGTCTCGCATGTGTACTTTGGCTAACTCTGTACGATCTAATATTGACATATTTACTGGTTCTGTATTCTCAATGAAATCTAAACTGGGCGTGTTGTTTGAGTGATGATTTATTGTGTAATTGTTGTGTATAATTCTGTTTGTAGTATAAGTAATTTTGTAGTTGTATAGGTGTTATACTGTAACTAAGTAAGTAAGGGTTTTCTTGTTTTTTCTTTTTTCTTTTAGACTCATTGTTATGTATAGAAGATAAGTTTTAGTGTCTATAAGCATGTAGGATTCACATCTAGTAGATGGCAATCAGGCACTTTGTATTATATCTCTTTGTTACACTTTTAAGATTGTTCATCAGTTTTGTGAATTAAAAAAAAAAAAAAAAAAAAAAAAAAATTATAATCAAAGTACTACCGAAACAAAACAAAAATGCGGTAACAACAACTCTATATAGATACACAGGAACGATACGCAATTTTCCTATTGTGCCAGTTTTACCGTGGGAATTATCCAACTGTACATACATTATAAATATGTATGCATGTACGCCTGACTACTAAGAGACGTATTATGAGCAAAGTAACTATATGCAAGGACAGTTTTTAACATAAAATTGTTAGGAAACTCACGACCTTGCCGACGCTAATTTACCACCTAAGCCTTTTATGGTATGACAGTCTAAGTAGATCACTATACTAAGAAGCTATTGAAAACGTCATGAGGGGGTATTCAAAAACATGCACTCAGCTTAAAAGTACATAGGATTTGAATCTTTACTCTGATTCTCATAAAGACTATTGAACAAAAGTCGGATCAGTTTTAATCCTAATTTGCTTTAACATCCATTTTCGATTTATTTTTCATAGGTACTTATTAGTGTATCGTTGCCTAACGATTAGTTTAAAAGTACTCATTCTGCCGTTTCTATATTAACGAGTATTTTAACTAATATTAATGATAGTTAACCACAATTATTAAAAGTCGGTATAGATTAAAATTGAGAATAGAAGTTGTAACAACTTTTCTTGTCCCGTGAAAATGGAATTCGATTCAAGGATCAAGTTGGAAATGCTTAAAAGTTTAGGACTTATTCTCTATACAGTGATGTTATCTTAAGTTAATTGGCAATATGGGGACCCGTCCCTTTCGGTGATCCATTTGTGTAACGCTATGACATTGATGCTACTAATTCACCGAATATTAATGCTGTGTGGAAAAACCTATTCCGTTCGAGTCAAAGCATCGGCAATCATGAAGTTAGTCAGGAACTTAAAAGTCATTATTAAAGTTTTAAATGAAATTATTTGGAGACACGAGATCCGCAATTACTTGTACACCACATAATTTACTTTTTGTACGTATGCAGTTTTCTAACCCTATTCTTTGAATATGGGTCTCACTTGAAAAAAATAGAACAATATAATTTTCATTCATTTTAATAAGAACTTTAACTTTATTGCAATAGAGATGAAACTAGTTTAAGATGTTTTTCATTGACCTTCACAAAACTTTAAAGGTTAGTTCAGTCGTGCGCGTAATGAATAAACAATTTTACTATTATAAGTATTATAAATAAATGTTTATGTAATTTTAAGGCAATCTCACATCGTCTCTTTAATAGTTGAAAAACGATTGCATGTCTTCTGTTTAGACACCTTTAATATATTTAATTCTGTAATAATTGTCTGTCTCGGACGCACTACGGTCATGGTAGCGACTGCCGTGCATAAGGTAGCAGGTTTGATACCCACGCAGGACAATTCATTAGTTAATGAATTTTCCTGCGTCATAAATAAATTCAGAAATTAATGCCCTTCGTCTGGATATTCTTTGTGTCCTCGGGACACGAGGCTCGATACCTAGAGCAGGAGTTGTCTTTAAAAACAAACTATAGGATTTGATTAGAAACAGTAACTAAGCACAGTCCAGAAGACATAAATATCCTCTATGCAACAACAACTTCTGTAAGCCGCAGCAGTTTTCAGTCAGCTTCCACACACCACGACCTACTCGACCACTGTTTAAAACATTGATAAGATAAACAATCAAATGATTTACTCTTCAAAGACTATAAATTAACATGAGCACAACATTTTGGCTTAATTTAGCTAATAATGTAGCTAATCCAGTCATGTTTTAGAGTATTGCATCAACTCATAATCATCATCATCATAACAGTCCATTAATGTCCCACTGCAGGGACGGGTCTCCTCCTGTGACGGAGGGATACTTGGCCTACTAATACCACGCTGGCCAGACGGATTGGCATAGGGTATAATTTCAAGTTTTCCTTCTTTTTACTTCGTAAAGATAATAATAGGTCTTTACCTATGAAATTGCCGTTGTTTTTCGCCGCAGTCTTTAGTCTCTATTTTCTTTTAAAACATAGATTGCTTGTATTATTTTTATAATTTGGTTAATACAGGGCATTACCAACAACTAACAAAAGATAATTAAGAAAAATAATTATTATTTGTATTAGTAATAAGCCTGTAAATATGAGTCCAATTTAAACCAGCGGTTTTTACCATTTAAATGAATGTAACTTTTTCCCTTATATTTTTTTCTAATGATTAAAATGCTATAAGATAGCTAAGATGTGCGCTATTACTTATACCAGATTTCATTCTATTCAGTTTAATAATTATTGAAAAAACTAAGAAAACGTTAGTATGAAAAATCTAATTTCCCATAAATTCTCCATACAAATCGGCAATTTCATAGGTAAACACCTAATATTTACGGTTAGCCCCTTAGTCGGTTTTTACGAGACAATTTCAGAATAATATAATGTCCGTGTGGCGACATATTATATTCTTACTCCATCACCACACGGACATTATATTATTCTAAAATCCTTACGCGTCGTTACCTCATCCTCAGTGATACAAATAGTTTATCTCTTACCCAAGACATATAAAAACTCGACATTGACGCCATGAAACGCTTTGCAAAAATTACAGATAAACACATACCTAGAAATAAGACTTTTTGAATCATCTTGCAATTATGAATCATTGTAATAATGACCATAGAACAGCAAGGCTTAATTATCTCTACCGAAGTCATTCATCTAACTGAGTACTTATGCATTTGAGTCATATGTTGTAGTAACACCTAATACTTAAAAGTTTTTCTAAGTTACTTTAACTTAGAAAAACTTTGCTAATTTTGTCGGTCAAATAGTACGTTGTGTCACAAATGACATAATAATAAAATACGCGGTGGTTACGGTAGCGTCTGCTGTGCATGAAGCTGCGAGTTCGAGTCCCATGCAGGTCAATTATTTTTCGATCCACAAATTGTTGTCCTGAGTTAGATTTTTTTTCATCATCATCATAACAGCCCATTAATGTCCCACTGGAGGTACGGGCCTGCTCCAGTGACGGAGGGATACTTGCCCTACTAATACCACGCTGGCCAAACGGATTCGTATAGTGTTTAATTTCAAGTTTTCCTTCTTTTTTATTTTGTAAAGATAATATTCACGGTAGTCCCTTAGTCGGTTTTTACGACACCCATAGGATGAGATGGGGAAGTGACATGGAAATCCACAAGTTACTTTAAAGTACATACTTTTACGGCAAACATACCAATTACAACAAAACCAGCACAGTACGAATTATATTCTTTTTAAAGTTTCTATTGCAGCGAAGCTCAGGTAGTCTTAATTAAAATCAATTATAACTCAAAATCCAACAAGCCGGAACCTACGTCCACTATGTAAGTAGCAAAATAGAATCTTTGATTGACTACATCTTTGCGCTTATGTTCTGAGAAACACATAGATAATAAACAATAGTGACCAAAAGAGTCCTTGTCAATCTGATAAGTGGACCGGAAAATATGTAACACAAAAAAGCAATGACAAAAAATTTGACTGATTATTTGTATGAGTAGTCATTGTGAGAATATTATTGTGTGTGAAATAAAATATTATGGTTTTTTTAACGCCCATCTAATGTCTTAGTTGGCTTCCTAATCAAATTTTGTGATTTATCTTGACAAGACCACTTAGGTCATATCACGAGATTGATGACGTTTTAGTGTTAGTCTTGTCATTTTTGACTTGGGTCAAGTCTTCAAGTTTAAGATCAAGTAGTTATTTATCTAATATAATATGGCTAATAATACGAGTAAAATGAAGGATTTTTTTTTTTAATCTTTATTTAAGGAACTTTGTCACAATTTGGAAGGACATTTACTAAAGGAAATAAGAGAGAACACAATCTTGTGGTTTTTTGCGCTAAAAGTATGATTTTAGTTCTTACCGATCTAAAATCTCTAAAAGGTTTTGGAATCGACATAGGTAAACTTTTACTTTACATACCTAATTGCGTGGGATTTTAAACCGGGACCTCATGCGCCGCAGCCGCACGACTGCTTTCCCAACAAGGTAGTCAAAGAAAAAAGAACGCCCTATATTCAATTTAAGATCTTGTATTAATTAATTGATCATTACGTGGAAGTATAGTATCCTATTTTTTTTACATCGTACGCTTTGTAACAACTATAATAAATTAGTTCCTTTTGTTGTCTTTCGATTAAACATCCATCGATCAAATGATTAAATCTTTTGTCATCAACCTGGGATTTTGTTAATATACTTGTGGTACTTACTTATACGATTTTTGTTAGTTGTTACAAGGTACCACCTGCAAAGACGACAGTAAAATTGGGTTGTATCTTTTTAAGTAGGTACGCAAGTTCTGTCTCTTATCTACACTATTCTACGTGCAGAGTAGATAAGTGTGCATTAGACATTTCTCTATGTAAAATAAATCAATAATATACAGTAAACGTGCATTTACTTTATTTAAATTATTTTATTATTAAATTTGTACAATCATGTCAATTCTCGTTCCTTAAAATCGTAAAAAAATCTGTTAAGTTAACTTTTGGTTGTCAAATTTTAAGGAATGAGAATTGACATGAATATTATATTAAGGAATGAGAATTGGCTCTGGACGGCGACAGCATCGACTTCTTACCTGGCCTCCATCCTGGCGGCTACAGAGTGCCACTAATTGTTCTACCGGTAGAGCTATTACTCTTATAAATGAGTCTTTGCAACAATGTCCAGATGCTGATCTGTTCTTTGACGAGGAAAGTCAGTTTGCTAAGCATATAATGACATATTTAAATGCATAATGATTGTAATGCACCATTTATATTGTTATAATACTTAATTATGTTTATTTTTGTTAATTATTTTAAGGTCGTTGACAGTGCTTTATATAAATTAGATAAGTAAAGTGTTATTGATTTAGCTTAGGATAAATACCTACTTAAATTGTTTCTATTTTTCGTTTTTTTTGTTAGTAATTTTTGTTATTAATTTTATTCTGTGAAATATATGTAATTTTAGTTAAAAATTTTATAGATAGTTAACAGTAGCTATTCCTTAATTTGTCAAATTAATATTGTACATAAAGTAGTCTCTATAATGTAAGCGTTTTGGTGTATAAACTGTAAGCTTATGTTATTTTATAAATAAATAAATAATAAATTAAAAGTAGCGACGGCTATTTAATATGTACTGGATGCTTGACAGATTTTCGACAAAAAGAATATAATTACTAACTTAACGAGTAGGTCAAATAAATGTGTTAAGTACTTTTGTTAACATCGTCTTAATAGTAGTTAGTGCCCGGTATCAAAACAAAATATTCAAGAAAACTATGTAAGTACGAATAATCACAATTCTGACACTAACCTTCCTTGAAATAAAAATAATTATCTGTATCATGCTACATATTATAACTAAGTCAAATATTATGACAATGCCCTTCTTTTCCAAGAAGTAAATTTCAATGATATTTTTAATAGGTGGTTTAACAATAATAGCCTTTACTACAAAGGTTTTGGTTACCTAAAATGTAGCATGTGACATTGATATAATACTTACATGACATTTATTACCCAATGCATTAATTTTGTTGTTTTTCAATTTTTTAAAGTATAAATAAGCCTCTTAATAAATGTCCGTGTAGTGACGGAGTTGTCCGTGTGATGGCGGAGTAAGAATACAATATGCCACCACCCCATCTCATCCCATGGGTGTCGTAAAAACCGACTAAGGAACTCGCCGTGAATATTACCTTTACGAAATAAAATGAAGAAAAAATTAAATTTAACCCTAAACCAATCCAGCGTGGTATTAATAGGCCAAGTATCCCTTCGTCACAGGGGGAGGTCCGTCCCTGCAGTGGGACATTAATGGGCTGTTATGATGATGCCTCGGTGGCAAAGCGATCGTGTGTGCGTCTGCTATGCACGGGTTAAGAAAAATATATGTGTGAACCAAAAACGATTACCTTATGCTATGTTCTGTGTCTCAGTTAATATAATGACAGTAAAAGTCCCCGCGACACAGGGCTCAAAACCAAGTGCCGGAAGTATTTTAAAGAATAAATAAGAAAAAATAAATAAGATTTGAACCATTAGTTTTATTAAAAGCATTTATTTAACTTTTTTTTATTCGGGCATCGAGAACTTTCTTATTATACAACGCCTTACAAATATATTATAGCAAAACACGGCACGTTATAAAAAGGCGCTTGATCTCGGACCGGCGGCGTACATTCAAATCGCGGATATTAGAAATACTTATTGTAAAATCTATCATAATGTATGTAATATTTTTGGTATTAAGCACAAATACTATAGTTGTAGTGTATTATCACCGTGTGTGTGGGTGTCGTGTGGTGTCGAAATTAAACCCTATACCAATTCATCTGGCCAGCGTGGTATTAGTAGGCCAAGTATCCCTTCGTCACAGGAGGAGGCCCGTCCCTGCAGTGGGGAACCTACAATTCGTAATCGTATTTGTAGGTTCTGTTACACTTCAAAAAGAGTAAACATAATTTTACGTTAACCCATAAATAACGAAACAACAGTCAAACCAAAAACAAAGTCAATTTCTTTTATTAATCGGTTTCATTGATTAATCTCAATCATTTAGAACATTATAGTACAAAGAGTCATGTAATATTGTCATAGTTTATAACTCTTTAATTCACCTAGGTATAATATCAGCAATGCAGACCTAATTACACAAGTGAAGAATTCCTATCAATTGTGGGTATAGCCAGCAAGACATCGTTAACACACACGTAAGCTACATTGTGAAATAACAAATATTCACAAAAACAAAACTGCAAAAGACACTGAAACTTTTACCCATTCAATTTGTTTTTTCAAATAATTGAGAATATTAATCTCTTTTAATTTGTAATAATATCGAATAGAACATCGGCCTCGCTCTAAACAAAATATCAAAGTAAAACTTTTAAAACGTTAATAGTACAGTCAAATAAGGCTAAAATAGGGGCAAACCTCGGAATGGAAGCGAATAAGCTGTAAATTTGCACAAACCTTTGTTTTGGTGTACTAATGACTGATAGAAAAGTCTCATATGATCACGTGTCTGCGTCATAAGTTATTCAAGGTCAAAGGTCACAAAAATCTGTTTTTTCCAATTATCTCGTTTCTATGGGAAATACGCCATTTACGTCATTATAAATATTGTAGATCTCAAAATTGTCTACAATTTTTATATCAAGCATTATTTTTTATCATGTACCGTTTTGGAGATATAGCGCAACGAGTGGCGGGCGCGCATTCGTACAAAAATAAAAAAAAATAATAATATAAATTAATAATAATAATTGTATCTTTATCCAAATATCAATTTTTCATAGTTAACTATTATCTCAACTATACAAACTAGCACCGCATTTCACATGATTTCTTTATGTACAGGTGCGTGCACTCCACTCTATGAGCTATATCTCTAACGCGAAGTAACACTTTTACTACACTGAACACTTCTACTACATTCGAAATAAAACTCGGTTTGCACTCTACACATTTTACTGTGGTAGTCTAATAACAATTAACTTGAAAATACTATGCGTTTCAAATAAGAATAGGAATGTCAAAGCGCCATCTTGTTTCGCATTTCTAACGAACTTCATGAATGTCATGTACGGTAAGAAAAAAATTAACACAACAATTTATTAATTTTTACTTCAATATGTTATATAAATTTTTAAATAAATTAATTTTTAATTGGAATTCAATTCTTCCACACCACTTATGGCATCATTGCTACGTTCTTCATCTGAATCAGATTCCATGTGAAACAAACTGCAAAATTTTCAATAAAACCGGTTTTTTTCGTAAGGTTTTTTATGTCATTGTTTCAATGTAACAAACAAATAAAACGGTAAAAAAACGAAGAAACATTTTTTTCGTTGAATAAAACAATCTGTTTCTGACGGAATTTTCAACGCTAAATTTTTTTATTTAAATTATTTTACGAATTTTTTTGTTGGTCGTACTAAAATGATAGTTGCCACATGAAGTTGGCAGCAAGTGCGATCCTATTCTTATTTGAAACGCATAGTAAACTATCCTAGCTCGGATCTAAACGGACTACATTGGAACATGGTGAAGTCGGTACTCGGATGACAACACGACCGCACGGCACGGTGTCTCGTTAACAAGTGCTCCGCCAATACTGCTTACTCACTGACAAAACCGCTTTGACAATTAACACCGACTGACGTCTATGACATGCTATCTATCACAAGTGTTGCCAATCCAATAACGAACACACCCAAGCCCTTTCGGGCTTGACGTTCCGTTTAACAATCCACGACAGGTATATAAGTCACAAATTAAAACAAAATTAGCATGATTTCTATCACATTAAGTTTATTATAATTTTTTTTCGACTTTATAATAAATTAGTTATATTTTACAGTGATGCGTATTTCTTCAGTCTTGTGTTGAAACCCGAGTTTTCCATTGCAGTTCTTTGTTGAGCAGTGCAGTAAGCTGGAACAGATAAGTATATAATTGCTTTAGTTCTATTAAGTAAATATTACTTAACATTATTCCATTTTTAATATTTAAAATGCAATTCCCAAAATCAAAACAAACGTACGACGGAAACAAAGGACATTAAGGTTTAGGACAATAATAATTTGAATATCGTACACATATTATATTAAAATGATGTTCGTAAAAATATATTCAGCAGCGTCAGGCGAGTGGCAGAATAAAATTTATGTGATAAAGTAATTTCAGGTAGTTCGGAAATCAGTAGGAAAGTCACTGGCGTGCTTTGCTAGATAAAAAAAAATTGTAAGAAAGGATTTGTTAATATACTCACGAACTGTACTAGGCTCCCATCCCACATATTCTCCATTCCTTTCATTCTCCGCCTTCAGCCAATCGTGAAGAGGTTTGAAGTATTCTAGATAACCACCTGCATCCATGTTGCGGGTGCCAGTCAGTACCTCCATGGCGTCAGGCCAAGGCTTTGATGACCCCATTTGAAGCATTGCACTGAAAAATACGGTTGTTTATAAGACATTTCATTCTGATGCAGATTTAAGGGACACAAAAAACTTCAGTAGTATTGGAAACCTTGGAATATCTCCGATGTTTATCCATACTAATATTATAAATGCAAAAGTAACTCTGTCTGTCTGTCTGTCTGTTACTCTTTCACGCCTAAACGGCTGAACGGATTTTGATGAAATTTGGTACAGACAATCTTTAGACCCTGAGAAAGAACATTGGCTACTTTTTATTGACAAAAAAAAACACATCGTATGTTCTAGCATTTTGAAATTTTTACCAGTGTGGGGGTGAAATAGGGGTTTAATTGAAGATACTTTTTCTACAAACGGAATTCCCGAAATTCGAACTGTACGGATTCGAAACAGGAACTACAAAGCCAAACTCACATTCACTTCTCTCTCACTCACAACAAATTCTGATTCTGATTCTGATTGACAAAAACTAATTTCACGCGGGCGAAGCCGCAGGCGAAGCCGCGGGCGGAAGCTAGTATTAAATATTCGTCTCTTTACTGACCCGAAGTAATGGACGATAAAACTAAGAGGCCTGGAACGATAGTTCCACGTAGCTATCACAAGCTAAACTATTCCGGATTCTATTTAGAGGTAAGTAATGACGATGTCGTGGAAAACATTCTAAAGGTACAAAAGTCATGATCTAAGAGATTCATGTACTTACTATATTTTCCAAACATTGTGTTATTATCTACAAGTTGGTGCCCCCGACTTTGTCTGCGCAGTAGCTTAATAGCAGCAATTCCGATGCAAGTTATATTATTGTAATATTTCAGTTAAATCCATTCAGTAATTTGTACGTGAAAGAGTAATAAACATCCATCCATACTTACAAAATTTCGTGTATAATTTTAATACGATAATACAGAAACTTACCCCAAAGCGTTTCCAGCTTCAACACTTTGATAAATATCACAGTTAGACAACAGCTGTGTAGTATCACCAGAATTGTATTCACCAGCTAACTGACATAGCGCCTGTTGGAATTGAAACTGAACTATGTATGCAACATAATATCTGAAAATTTACAAGAATATTACGTTATTATGATAGCAGAATTTTTTTTTATTATACTGCACCAATGACTTCATACTTTTATCTACACTTAAGGATCCAATTTCTATAGCTTTACATTTTCTTCCTTCTAACTAGGTTCAGTGTGTTTTTTTGCAACGCCATAAGTTAGAGATTGGGATGTGTGTGTGTGTGTGTGTACACTATTGAATTCCTCTTTCTTTACTTTAGGGTTTATGTCACAACATCAATTTAACGGATACAAAGAAACATCTTGGCTCAGGGCAATAATTTGTGGTGACCCGCAATCTTACCACGGCAACCACTAAAGCCGCGCCATTGAGTTGTCATAAAAATGAATATATTATTGAATTTTACCTGGCGTATTCAACGTCAGCTGAAATATGATATTTGGCGGCAGGATCAAAGTCATCGTCGGATCTTGGTACAGGAGGCTCTACTCCTTGGATCGATTCTCTAAATTGCCAGAAATGACAGTTGTAGTCCTCAGGAGTGGTCGTTCCACGGAAGACGCCGTAACGGAATAGATCCAAGAGGTAACTAAATGGTAGGAAGGCTATCTTATCCAAACCCTGAAAATTTATAAAACGTAAGTATTAGGTAAAACTTGTGTATACTCGTAGTTAAATGTGACAGTAAAGCAAGTTTTCCAACAACGAATTTTATTCACCTACGCTTCACTAAAACTCTTTCGAGACAAAACCAAAAATATTTTTTTATTTTAAATCATTAACTATAATATCAGGCAATAAGTACAAATACTCTTCTATATTAATTTATATACCAGCGCTTTGAATAATGGCTTATGCAAATCCTGAGATCTTTACTGCCAAAATTATGAAGAGTACTTAGTATTTTACTATATTATTTATTTTTATTTGCTCTGTAAAATGCAATTTCAATTCTCACCTCGCCTCGTCTCGCCTCGATAGTCTGGTGAAAAATTACCTTCTCACTCTCCTTTTATATTAAGTTATAAAAAAAATGTTTACCATTTTGTAAAGCTGATTAATATTGGATTCCGAATCATCAGGGCTGTCTTCCAATAAACCTAATTTTCTCAAATGCTTCGGTGTCATTGCGGACAGAGCAATAACATCTCCAATAGCTTCATGAAACCCTGTAAGTATTATACGCAATTTTACTTAAGCTGTTAAATAATTAATTTGCAAAATTAGTAGATAGCAATCACCGAGCTGAGGTGACATTTGACGACATACAGATATTCAGGCTTCTTAGGACAAAACACATCGTAAATTAAATATTAAAAGAAAGAAAACATTTAATGAAATAAATTTTCGAAGTGATTTCTTTCTGAAACCAAGTAGGTTTTTATTTTTTTATTTTTTTTATTTGTCACAAAATGCATACAAATTACATAAAACTTAAGCTTAATTTATGAGACATGATTGCAGTAGACACAAACATTACTGTTAGCTATATCCCAAACTAGACGGTTGCCTGTATTATGGGAGACAGACAGACAGGTATGTGGTAAAAATAGAAAGAAAAAAGAATCTTTTCTCGTTTTTCTTATATTTTGTTTATGTTATCGGTGAACCTATTGAAGATAGGAGTGATATTTAAGCATAATTATAGCTCTGAGCCCTCCTTTTTAATACATTACTTCTAAATCAAAAGTTTGTATTGCCTTACCTACGTTAGCTCCAGCCCTGTAAATGACTGGCTGGTCTTTATACTGCAGATAATACTGAATGTGACCCATTTCGTGGTGAGTCGTCTTGAAGAAGGCGTCACTTATAGTTGTGCACTGTCTGATTCTGTAAGTAGTAAATGTGTCCGATATTAGTTATAAGAACGCTTGGTTTGAAATATTTGAAGCAGGCTTTTATCTTCAGCAATGAATTGTCCATTGATTGGTGTAAAGTAAGACTGCTGAACTGTGTAACTTGGCATGGCGATTTGGCATCAGTGACTAAATAAGGAAACACCAGATTTGACAGATGGCATCAAAACAAAAAGACTGCTACAGACCATTAACATCGACAAGATTTATTTGGAAGACACGATACATATAACCATCATGTAACACTTATACGTGTGAAACAATTAACATAATAATGAATGTATGGCACGGTGCGGCGTAGCGCGGCGTTCACGAGGTTGCGGTGATCCGAGAATCACTCAGAAGAATTAATTACTGATCCACAAACTATTTTCCTAAGTTTGGATCTTCTTTGTACCCATTAATTTTATGTATTTAAAATCAGGATCCCCTATATGCGGAATATGTCTTTAAAAATAAAATTAAAATAAAATGATACCTAAAATCTTCTCCATCGAAAAAGTCCCAAGCTGAAGCATGACAAACCATTTCACGGCCATCGTTAGGTTTCTCAATAATGGATCGCTCCCAGAACAACTCAGGCATAGGACTCAAATTTATTGAAGTAAAGAAATCTTCAGCCGTTTTAAACATCTTTAAAGCTGTGTAGTTCTGTAAAATATAGTTTTAAAGTTAGTTAAAATATTTCATCATCAACGTCATGTAATATATCAGCATACGTCCCTTCTGGACATAGGCTCCAAATATTCAAATATTTTCACCTTGATAAAATATTAAAGATTTAGTAATACGAAGTCGTTACTACAGCATGAATGGCTCCGACCTCAGGAATGGGTCACATTGCTGTATGGAGGGTAACTTTGCTTAGGGCGAGGTAGGACAGGTAACGTTTTTGTGTCAAGATTTCTTAATTTGTTAGAGACTTTGCTTGCGTGGTGCTAGTCGTGCCCTGTGTTCTTTGTTGGTCACCACAAAGAAAAGAAAAAATCTGGTTAAAGACACACAGTGCAATGTCTGGTGTACATACTATTAACAGATATTATGTTATAAAAAAAACTCCTCTAAACATTTCCACCCTCCGCGGCCTTGTTCCTCCCTCATCCATCGGCAGTAGGTATGTATCAGAGTGTATGTACCTATATGTCGGAGTATATACCTATATTATTAACTAGCTGCTGTGCCCGCGACTTCGTTCGCGTGGCGGATGTTACTTACTTCGCAATTCGATTTAATACTGAAAAATCGTTTTTTAAACCTTATAACAAACAGATATACTTACAAACGAATTGTAAAATTAACGAACGAACCAAAACCTTTTCAAAGACAGATCTATGAAGACTGCGTCTAAACTTATGCTGAAAGACATGAGCGAACGTCATTCTTTCAAGGAAAATCTTAACACCGCGATACTAATAAAAATAATATAATAATACGATTGTAAACTGTTTGTACACCTAATAAAATTAAATAAAATAAATACTGAAAATGACGTTACAGGCACAATGCCATCTGTTGTCAAATTTGTAAGTTAAAATAAATGACAGCCCATTAATGTCCCACAGCAAGGACGCGCCTCCTCCCGTGACGGAGGGATACTTGGCCTACTAATACCACGCTGGCCAGTCGGATTGGTATAGGGTTTAATTTCAAGTTTTCCTTCATTTTTATTTCGTAAAGATAATATTCACTGATTGTCCCTTAGTCGGTTTTACGCCACGCATGGGATGAGATGGGGAGGTGACATATTGTATTCTTACTCCGTCACCACACGGATAATCGCTAATTAATTATGAATGAATACATTTGCACGCCACGTTATGCTGCGGCAGAATTACCTGCCTCGGTGGCGCGGCGATCGCATTACATGGCTGGCGTGTATGAGGTCGCGGGTTCGATTCCCATGGAGGACATTTGTGATACACAAACTATTGTCCTTAGTCTGGATGTTCTTTGTGTCCGTTAAATTGATATTTTTAAAGGCTAGTGTGGGATTTGTCTTTTGTAAAAAAAATGCTGAAATAAATTATTGTACCTAACACCTTTTTACCATCTAGCAAAAAATATTTGACTAAACTTAGACTTGACTATATTATTATTATTATCTATAAATAAACTGCGTGCAGTATTTTTGAATTACTTAATAAAATAAACACAAACACTTTGAATAATAATTTAATGTTTTGTGATTGTATTTCTATATTTTATTGTCAGTTTTGTATTTTTTTAATGTTGACAAATAGCAATAATGTGTATAATGATTTTATAAAGAAAAAACGTTTTACTTATTATGTTGTCTGTTATATTATACCCATATATTATTAATTATTAAATAGTTATATAAGTGTGTTATAATTGCAGTTATAATAAGATTGTGAGAAAAGGAATGTTATTTTAATTCAATTTAATATTTTATGATTAAGTATAGGTATAGTTTAATTTTTAAAAATGAAGTTTGTACGCCAATATTAGCAATACAGGGAAAGACTATTTATTTTTGTGTTTAGTTTGATGTTTTGTACCAGTGATTAACTAATAAAGGTTATTTGTATTTATTTACATTAATAAAAACAGGTGGAGTCTGATGCATACTTTTACGTTGACCAGTAACTACTACAGTTTAAACTAAATTAATACCAAAAGAATAATTGATACTTTAGATTAATAGCTTACTAATACAATTTATATTTAATTAAATTGCGTTTCAATTACGAAAAACACAAAAATATAACAATCAAGTAAACTTATAATTGATTTAATTTAATAAGACTTATAATTGATATTACACATACGGTTCATGGTTAATTTTATTATCATTTAAAAGGAATAACTTATTAATAGCACTTAATAATAAAATAGTTATAGATTATTTAAAAACTCATTTACTTTATGATTACTACTGGTAACGCCATCTCGTGAACAAAAGAAACGAAATTTAAATTCATTCAACATTGAACCAAATCCATTTTTCTTGACCCCTGATTTGTATAACTGTTCTAATTGGACCTGGATGGACTGTTCTAATTAAGAGATCTAGCGATATCTCGAGTAATACTTATCCGATTTTGATGAACATACCTCAGTTTAAGCCTAATAAGAAAGGCTACAATACAATGTATTGGTCTTAAAATTATATTTTAATTCGTTTTAAAGATGTGCGGTAACAAACAGATAGACAGACAGATAGACATTAATTCTAAAAATTGTAAGTGTGTAGTGTTCTTGCTTTTTGACTTTTTTCTAGATTTTATAGATAATTTTTATCTGAATTTTCGAAAAGAACAGACATTTCGACCTCTACAGTTTTATTATAGTAATGTAGATAGATAGATTACCTGCTTTAAAAATAATACCTAAAAACTACGTATCTATGTATTTTAATATCTAAAGTGCGCTTATTCCGAGAAGAGTCAATAAGAACCACGTCCGTTCGCATTAAGAGTCAATGTGAATGAAATTATATAGATGAACCGGCTGGCCGTTTCGGACGTTAAACAAAAATCAACCGTACAGCCGTACTCATACTGGCGCGGCGACATTTGGAAATTTTCTTTCATCTATATCTTGTGTGTTTAAAAACCGATTTCTATAAAAAAAAATTTATGAATAAGATATTAAAGTGTACTTTTGAAATAGGGGGGTTTGAAAAAGATATGTCTATGCAAATTACAATATATTTATGTATTTAATACACTTTGAAGAAAACCCTAACGATTAAACACGTTATTGTGGCTAATATATAAAAGATAGATATATACTATTCAAGACTTTTTTGTACATCTTTTGAAGACCATTATTTTTGTAATACATATTTTTGGCGTATGATCAACGAATGCGATGATAAGAGCTCGAACGCGCGTTTTTTCAACCGACTTGCTTCAAATTTTTCGTCACTGCTCAGCTCCTATGTGTCTTAGCGTTATGTTATATAGCCTATAACCTGCCCAGGAGTATGGACTACAATCGTACCAAGTTTGGTTAAAATGCCTTCAGTAGTTTTTGACCCATGCGTGCACATACAGACAGACAGACAGACAGACAACAAATTTATTGATTGCATTTTTGGCACTAGTGTCGATCACCATTCATCCTCCAATATTAATTTTTAACATATATTCAATGTACAGAATTGATCTCTCTTTATTATATAGTAATAGATAATACCTGTGCACGCAGAGCTGCCGTTATATCCACATCTTCTTTATTTGGGAAAGGTTTGGAGAATTTTTCCAGGTTACCCCATCCTTGTGCCCAAATGTTGCCTGTAAAATATTTATTTATTTATCGATTTCCTAGAAAGGCTATCACCTACATCTAATTATCACAATAATGAATTAAAAGAAACATTGCGCGTATTCCTTTAATTATAGGAAAATACAGCGTGCGGATAATAAAGACTATGCCAAATACATATCCAGCAATAAAGAGGAACTGTTCCGTAAGCCCTTTATATAATTAAATCCTAAACCAACTAACCTAACTGTAATAACTCTAAACGTAAGTGTTCAATAAACATAAATATCATAATCATATCAGCCCATTAATGACCCACTGCAGGGACGGGCCTCCTCCCGTGACGGAGGGATAATTGGCCTACTAATACTACGCTGGCCAGACGGATTGGTATACGGTTTAATTTCAAGTTTTCCTTCTTTTTTATTTCGTAAAGATAATATTCACGGATAGTCCCTTAGTCGGTTTTTTCGACACCTATGGGATAAGATGGAGTGGTTACATATTGTATTCTTATTCAATCACCACACGGATTATCCTTCGCATAATGTTCATTTCGGAACGCGCACATTTATAGGCAAATTGACTGCCTCGGTGACGCGGCAGTCGCGGTACCTGTAGACGTGTATAAGATCGCGGGTTCGTATCTCAACACAATTATTTGTGCCATCCATAAATCGTTGACCTGAGTCTGGATGTTATTTCAATCAATCAACTAGCCTATTGCAGTTTACAGCTAGACATAGGCCTCTCCCAACACGCACCACGCCTACCCGGTCCTGCGCCTACCGCATCCAGCCTGACCCAGAGACCTTTATGAGGTCGTCGGTCCATTGGTTGATGTTATTTGTGTCCGTTAAATTGGAAAAGTGTTTGTGTGAAAATAAATAAATAAATAAAAATTTCATTTATTAAGTGACCATGACTCATTTGGTTAGTAACTTATCAACTATGATTAGTAAAACTTATAATTAAGATAAACAAATAGAAAAAGGAAACAAAAATAAAAATATGACAATAGAAAATAGTCCCCCCTGCACATATGGCCCAGCATTATTATCTCCCATGCGATATGGCACAACATCGGTTCACATATGTGCAGTCAAGTCTATCCGCAATCATATTTAGTATGCTATTGGAGCTGGCCCACACCCTGCGCACCAGGGATGCACACCTTTTACGCATGGTTGCGTAAAAGCATGCTACGTGCGCATCTGCGAACATACCTGATGCGCTACAGAAGCGGGGCAGCCCCACCAACACCCTAAATGCGTTATTATATTGAACTCGTAGAGCGTTGTACGATCTTTGAGTATATTTAACCCACAGGCTACACGTGTAAAATGATGTACAGTATGCTCTAAAGAGCGTGAGTTTTACATTTAGTGTGCAATGTGCAAACCTGCGGGCCACCATGTTCGCTCTCACGGACAACGCTCTACGCTCTCGTTCAATGTCGAGATCATCACTAAGGTCAGGGGTCAAAATATGACCTAGATATTTAAATTTAAATACTCTTTTAAGATCGTCATTATAGAGTCTTATAGGTGGAATATTTTCGTGTCTCTTACCCGGGGGGCCTCAAAGACCATGATCTCAGACTTTTTTACATTGTATATCAAACCATGTGATAGGGCATATTTTTCACATATTGCTAACAATTTACGAAGGCCACAGACCGACGCACTTAAAAGACACATGTCATCGGCATAATTAACATTGTTTATACATTTGCCGTCTATGTGACACCCAAGTCTAGTATTACAGAGCTCACCAATCAAGTCATTTACATACAGATTGAAAAGTGTGGGCGAGCTCAACCCTCCCTGCCTCACCCCGCATTCCAACCTGTAAGGCTCCGAGATTGCACCAGCCCATCGTACAACATTGGTCTGATTTCCATACCAAAACTTTAAAACGTTAATAAGCTCAACTGGTACTTTATTGTCCTCTAATTTTTTCCATAAAACGTCATAGGAAACCAAATCAAACGCCCGTGATAGGTCGAGGAAGCAGGCATAGACAGATGTCTGACGCTGCGTGTAGTAAGTAACAGCCTGCTTAAGACACAACACTGCACTTTCTGTAGACAAACGTGGTCGAAATCCGAACTGGTTGTCATGGAAATTTAATAAGTTATTTAGTTGTTTATTAAGCACGCTATCAAATACTTTCGAGATCACCGTGGCTAGAGAGATAGGCCTATAATTACTGCCGTCAGCGAGATCTCCGGTTTTATTCTTTGCAATAGGCACTAAATAGAAAAGAAGTGCCATAGTTCTTTTTAAAACAAACGTATTTATCTTATCTACTATCTTACCTAATAAATGTGCAGGAATTGGCCCTTTAGCCGGTACAACGTGGTCTCCATACCTAAGTCGTAGATGTCTTCTTACGTAAGCGTGTAACTGTTGATAAAGAGGTTTTATATCGGCCCATAACTGAGCGAACTCTGTCTCTATATCCTCGGTTTCGTATTCTCCTAGCCACCACTCAGCTGCACTGTCGAAACCTGTAAATTTAGATGGAACGTTAAAAACATTGAGGTTCCAAAATTATGAAACAAATTAATACATACATGGAAGATTAAAACTATAATAATTTACAGGTTCTTAGGCATTCAAAAAAATACGATATTTTTTCTTATCAAGCTAAGAATCTTTTTTACTTTTTAGCTAACTTTTAGCACTTTATTTAATTGAAAAATTGAAGGGTTAAAACTTGGTTGCCTAAGTAATAGTAAGTTTATGCGACAGACTTGCGTTTCAATATTGAGATATCACTGCGCGAATTTTAAGACAAAACCTTTCATTGTAAATATGGATAGCTTCCTACCATTTAGTTTAGCCACTTCGTTGCTTAATGCAACATATTCTGTAAAATTTCCCTTAGACGGAGCACCAGCAGCTCTGTGCCATTCCACCCAAGTATGCTTAAGTTCCTCAGGATCACTACTCGTCGCAAAAACATCTGTTACATCTGAAACGATACCATTGTTTTCTAGTATTATAATTATAGTAGACTAGCTTTTGCCCGCGGTTTCGCTCGCGTTAAATACGGGGTAGCAAAAAGTAGCCTATGCTACTCTCCATCCCTTCAACTATGTCCACTTAAAAACCCACGTCAATGGTCGCTCCGTTTTGCCGTGAAAGAAAGACAAACACACAGACACACTTTCTCATTTAAAATATTAGTATAGTATGGATACCTTATAATCTATAACGTATATAAAAATCTAACTGCTTGGACGGACTCGTGATCAAAGGGAAACATGTCAAAACACGGAATAATAGATAGATTTGACATACATTACAGTGCAAATAGAAAATGTCTAAAAAAATTACTCTTGTATGATTCAGTTAGGACAATGTGTTTTACACATTGTCACCATGTTGACCATGACATGACCATGTTTTTCCTATAAATTAGGTGTTTTTTTCTCCCAATAATGTTTTCATAATAATTATAAAACTTTTTTTATTCTATTAACCCTTTCACAGTGCCGCCAACAGACACAATAGTAAAACAATGCACGTGAACCATAATTATATGGTACACTGCCCTGGGAACGTCAATATTAGTATCAAACTTGTATGTTACCTGGTTCCACATGAAGATCACACTTAGATCTATCTTTGTAATCACAAATAGTAGCCATAGCATAATTAGACTGCATATTGTTAATAGCAGTAAGCAGTCTTTCATTTAAATCTTCAGGGAGAGCTGCTGCTCCGAGCTGGGAATACTTCTGGAACATTCTCTTCAAGTCAGGGTCTTCGTATTCGTGCCAGAGGTAGCTCATAGTGTCTTTCCATGACTCCTTTTCTTGTTCCGCTACTTCTAAAGTTGTTTGTAACTGAAAACATTATGGGTAGGTATATGAAATTTTTGGCAAACGGCATACCCACATATTTATTAAAAAAATATTTTTTACTATAAGTTGGTAAATAAGTTTTTCCCTAATAATTAAAAATTGCAAAAAATCTACATTTTACCATTTTACTAGATATGAATAAATTAAATGAAAAAAAAAATGTTTTTTAGAAAAAGCTTTTATTTAAATGCTCTGAAAAGAATAAAATAATATAGGTCTTTACCTATGAAATTGCCGATTTTTTTCGCCGCATCCTTGAGCCTCAATTTTTTTTTAAAACATAGATTGCTTGTTTTATTTTTGTATTTTGGTAAATACAGGACATTGCCAACAACTAACAAAATATAATTAAAAAAAATAATTATTATTTGTATTAGGAATAAGCCTGTACATTATTATGGGTCCAATTTAAACCAGCGGATTTTACCATTTAAACAAATGTAACTTCTTCCCTTAAATTTTTTTTCTCAAGATTAAAATGCTAAAAGTTTGCTGAGATGTGCACTATTACTTATACCAAATTCATTCTATTAGGTTGAATAAGCATAATCGGTTGAGGGTATCTGCTTCAAAATTGAGTTGCAAGATTCCACCCGAACAAACATACAGAGCAAGATAAATAAAAGCTTTAAAAAACGTCGCGGGTTCAAATTATTGTCCACAAATTATTGTCCTAAGTCGGTCATTACATTCTTTAAATTGAAGTTTGTAATAGAATCATAAATATCCTGTGTTGCGGGGACACAAAATATTTTATGATTCGTAGTTGTCTTTATTTAACAGAAAAAAAATAGTAAGTAACTTACGTTTACTTGTTCATTATGCTTGGTGATATTGGTCTCGTAGTTCCAAGCTGAAATAGACTTTCTGTTCTTGCCTTTAGAATCTATTTCATCTAACGATCTCATGTAATCTCTTCCAGCAGCTTCTTCTGCGCGTCGTTCGGCAGCTAAGCCTTGAGCAGCTACTATGAATACCGACGCGATTGCGCCGACCAGTACTAGTTCTCCGATGATCTTCATTATCATCTAAATATACAAACAGAAAAACGACTATTAATATTTTTTTCGATCCTTTTCTAGCAAATACTTTTTATGTTTTTTCTAAAATATGTAGTAACGAGTATTACGTTTTAAAATGAAGAAAGGATGCAAGTATAGAAAGAATTATTATTCTTGAATCGTAATACGATTAATTAAACTGTAAATTACGAAAATAAAATAATTCAAGAAATAATACTATTATTTCTTGAATTATTTTATTTTTTATCGAGAAAAGCGCAACAAAGGCAACATCAAAACGTTCCTAATTAAACGCTATTTCACTTATACGCGTGCAAAGATAATTCTGTCTTCAATTTTATTAGAAGGGTGTCGTCGCGGTTTGCTAGCTACGCTGGCATTATTTTCCCATTGGGCTTTTGTCTGACATTGTGCAGTGAGTGCAGAAAACACAGTTTAAATAAAATATTATCTAATATGGATATGGCAACTATACGTAAACTAAGCACTTAATTTAATAATATTTTGTTAGTAATAACAATAAAAACTAACCGAGAGGCTCCAACGATTTCACTAATGGCAATGACAAAACTAAACTTGTATGAATGCATAAATACCAAATGTAAATCTAAAAAGTCCAGCAAAACATCGGGTCAAGGAAAACCTATAAAGGTGAACGATCCGATATCAATTATCTTGTGATTCAATTGACCAAAACAGAACAAGAGATAAAAAGTATGCTTGTGACTTTGGGGATCTGTAAATGTAACAGTTGAGGAACTATTTTTCATCGCTATGTCACTAGCCATGTTGGAAGCGTCACGATCCTCAGTAACAAAAAAGCGGCTTGAGAGAGAGAGATTGCATAAAAGTCCTACTAATAAGACATGGTTACTCCTGTCTGTTATGAGATGACCGAGGCAAATATGGACGAAAATAAAACGCTTGGTAACTATAATGATTGCTTAAGAATGGTACGATTGAGAGACCCTTACAAGGTGGACCGACGACCTATTTTGGACGGCGGAAAACCGACGGAAAAGGGAAGCACAGGCAATAGTTGGAGGATGCCTATGTCCAGCAATGAACATTCATTAGCTGATATGATGATGGGAATGATTAGGTATATTAATTACCCGTGCGGCGTAAAGCAAATACCCAGTGTAAAATGTTTGATAGATAAGCTAAGGTCTCTGGTTCAACTTCTGGTAGCAAATCTTTGTTTCCATAATTGATGTAGTCCTAGCTTAGTTTAGTCCTAGAGAGAACTGAGTTTGAAGATACCGAGCACTGGATATTGTGTATACATTCTATTAGTACTAAATTATACTTAAAAAATACTAATAACTAATACAAAAAATATATTCATTTGCTTACTACTTAAACAACTTTATACTAGGTCAGTAAAATAGTAAATAGTACAGTATTATTTACTATTTTATTGACTTCAAAAAGATACCTGGGTCGGACTGAATCTGGAAAACTCCGGGCAGTGTTCTATGGCGCGTGTTGGGTGAGACATGCCCAACAGTGGATTACGATAGGATAATTGATTACTATTTAATATTTTTAAAATACAAAACTTACAAACAGAACTTTCTTAGTAGTCTGGCTAAAATATCCACAAGGCATTTTTACAAAATTAATATATTTTTGTCAACACTCAACAGTAAGGCACACAACATACTAAAGAATGCTATGCGCAATTGAAATATCATTTATTATGTAAATGAATTAGCGACATGTCTTTATTTCAGATTTGAAACCTTTTGTGACTAAATTGTCCTCGGAACGAACAGGATGGACAGCGCCATATGAAACGTCACAATTTTTTAAATTTTTAGTCATAAGGTGATGAGATTTAAATGTTATTATAGAAGACATAAGGGCTAGTTGGAATAGGGCTTTGTTTAACTGTCTCTCTTACAATATATTCACGTGTACGTTTTAAAACGTACCCGTGAATATCACCATTTGTTACGAGAGAAGCGAATATGAATTATGAGCAAAGTATTAAATGTCCGTACCGATTCAGAAAATTGTGCAACAAATCCCACTGATATTGGAAATTACGACTAAGTCGTTATCCCGAAAATAACAGCATATCTTTCTGTACAATATTTTTTCGTTTTTATAACTTTGTAACGTATAAAGTAAACAAGTAATAAAATACATATTTTCTTTTTTTATAGTATCTTGTTAAACAAATATTATTCAACCATAACTTTTAAATTATCGTTTTATAAAGTTTATTTGTAAACGAAAGATTGACGCGGCATGATATTATTTACCTTTTCTTTGCTTGACGTTTAATATCCCGTTTTCATATAATATTTATTAATATTTTCCTTCAACGTTACTGCATACATTGTCCACGCCATTCGTCTCATCAAAGTCTTCAAAATGTACAAGCGTAACAAAACATTGTTAGCTACAATACATGTAGTAGGTACATAATATACATCTTAAGGTACGTAGGTACCACTATGTTACTATTGAATGACGTTAGAACTTTGACTATACGACTATCCCTTTACATGAAGAAGCTTAAAATTTTATGTTTTTATATAGCCGTCTGAGCAGAAAAGTTTTGGTATAGCGACCGCGCACCTGAAAGCGTAAGGTGGGAGACCCCTCACACGGTGGACCGAGACTTGGTCAGGCGGCGCGGCGCGGCGGCGGAACAAAGCGCACTGGGTGGAAGCGTTTGGAGGATGCCTTTGCCCAACAGTGGTCGTCTATAGGCTGATATAGATACTCATTCACTTTATGTCCTTACTATTTTATGTTGTATGAGTCTGGTTAATACGGCATTAATACTATATAGTATTAATGTCGCATTATCATCTGAGTCTTAAAGCCATATTTCTCTAGGTATATCTATCTCGCTTGCACTTACGGGTCTTATAATCTTATCTAATGTCTTCTATATCTCTTTTTGGAGTACTCAGATTATAACGTGTTTTCTATGGGCGTTATGTATGATACCACAGGCATATGGTTTGATTCAAGTATGTCTTATTTTGCTTATAAATGGGCGTACGCGAAAAACGGAATTATTTTAATCTCTGTTTTCTAATGAAACAGAATAAAACGATTAAGTAGCTCTAATAACACTTTAACTGCCTACATGACACACTTCATCTAACTTTTATTAAGGATACCATATTAATATGATACAGTTAAAAATTTCCAGAGACGCTTATAATTTATTACGTACTTTTCTGTCTATAGGTAAATTAAGTAACGTTAAATATCTAATCTCAGAGCATCAAAACACACTCTTTTACCAACCTTTAAAAGTTTCACATTCCTCTGCAGATGAATTACGATAATGAGCAGAATACGTAAAAAAACATGCACTTTGCTTTTGTCGCTATTTTGTAAGATATAATAGGCAATTAGACATAATATTTTTTTAAACTTGATTTAAATTCAAATCAAAACAAATTTATAAAATTTTCACACTTGTCCAAACTATTGAGAAGCCTGCGCAAATGCTTGGTGACTTTATGTCAAATGTCTAGCATTACGTGCAAGTTGCAAAATGTGCAGGCTACGCAAAACGTCCAGGTCGCAAAATGTGCAGATCTCTAACGTCCAGGTCGCAAAACGTGCTGATCTAAAAATGTGCAGATTTACGAAAGCAACATGGAAGACCTCTTGTTTCAAGATGATAAATATGAAACAAGTGATAAGTACCACCTTTTGCAGTAGTATGATACACATTACAAAGAAAATGGTGTTTGAATTTAAAAACAGCTACTTTTAAAAACTTAAAATTACTTTTTATACCAAATGCTTTGTTGAAAACTTTTTTAGACAAAATATCTTTAACCATTTCTCATATTGTATCCTCGACATATTTTTTTTAAAAAGTTATCAATAAAATAGGGTAATATAGGTAAGCCATTCTTTCGCCGATGAGAGTTTTCGATATTTGAATTTTTCTTTTCTTATGGACTATCTGTAGTTGGCTGCAGATGACCTTTACTACTTTACGCGGGTTGTGGTAGGGCAAAGAGATATTTGATAGTTACAACAAATGAAGAAGTGCACAAACAAAACACAATCAGACCATATTACCGTATTTGGCAGAAGATCAACACTATACTACTATATTCTACTTAAATCCAAACATGACCTCGCGCTTAGTACTATTAATCAACAAAAATAAAACCTTGTAGACCTTGTATAAACTATAAAATAATAAGTACATAATACAAATAAAAATAGTTCAAAACAATTTATTATGTCATAATAATAATTATGTTATTTTAAAACACGACTTACCGGTGTCACCGTTGGATTCGATGTAGAACTGGCTGAGATGAATACTACTTATGTTTTATCAAAGAAATACTTGAACGATAATCTTATACTGGCTGATACATAAAATATGATAAAAATAAATAAATCAGCTATCTTAGTATCTATACCTACGAACGTATACAGAATAATATCTAAGCCCTAAGCCATAGTGAAATTAAGAAACTGTGTTGCTATCACATCAAAGGGATTACATCACCTTTACCAATTGTCAGACTTAACCAAAAAATCTCATTGCATTCACATCGTATATGTAATCGTATATGTAAAGGAGGTTGAATCGGTCACAATGATCTCGCGCGTTAGAAAGAAACGTTTGAAATAAGCCTATGTCAGACAATGTCCATCTTATGGCAGAAATATCACAAAATCTAAAAGAAAAGTTAACATAAAAAACCCAAAACTTAACCATGCTGGCCATGCGGGTTGGTAACGGTGGTTTTGTTTGAAGTGTCCACTCTGTATTAGAGAATTAATTAACTGTTAAGTAGTAATGTCTAAAAATTAAACACTTTTATTTTCAACTTTTGCATGTTACTGTAATTGATTTTATAGTTATATACTGGTTTCTTATCTAAACAAGTTTTGTTTTAGTTTTGTTTTACCTAAATGTTACCTTTTAAAAGTCACTTTGTTCTTTATCTACATCGTATAGAAATATATTATTTAATACTAAGTACGAAACTTGAGTAACCAGTTTTGGCTGTTACATACCTACTTCGCATTATTTAAATGTTTGATATAGCCTGAGCGAGATGTGTTCCAAACAGAGTCAAAATTAATAATAATAATTCGACCGCTTTTTTTTTATTATTTATTTGTAACAAATTAGTTTTCTTAAAATTATACCTATATATTACTTCGATAAGGTACGGCATTTTGTTTTTGAGACAATACATAGATAAAACAATGTAATGTGAAGGGTTAAGTTTCATTACGAAACAAGAACGAATATAAGAAATAAGTTGGTAATTAATTTCTTATGTCGTATTCTTAACAACAACAATTAATAATATTGTAATAAGTACTCACACAAGCTCGTTTCTCAAATCACGATTATTAATTAGTTTAAAAGCACCTGCCGAAATACTTTATCTTACATTTATCTTTGCTAGATTTACTAAAAAATTAAACGACATTATTTCGAAACACTTTACATCTTAACTCAACAAATCAAACGAAAAATACCCACACTAATTTATAAGATTACAGAAACCGCGCGATAAATTATGAATAAGTTTTCTATTGGCCCTTTGCATCCAGCCAGCATAATAACAGAAAAATAAAATCATATTTTGACACTTACCTTTAACCTAGTAAAAGGCATCCTGATTTTATATGGTAGTATATAATTTGTTAGTAAATATTTTACTTCTACGCAGTAAGACAAACTTCACAATCACAATATTTATGCTAATATTATTAATCATAATTGATGTGACGTATGTTATTGTTTTAAGTTCCCAAGATATTTTTTAATATAACATTTTTGCTTAGTCCATACACTATACAAAATGTAAGTAGGTTCCAGGATTACAAAACTAATCTTAGACAGTGTTTTATAAGCGTGCCTTTCGTTGACTAAATTGAATGGGAAATAAACGTTTTCGAAAATACCTTCTACCTGTACCCCGCGTTTTATTAGTGTTAATTATGAGGATAATCTTTTTAGATTTGGCATAATTTTGATATTATTCTGCAATAAAATTAGCAACATCCATACTAATATTATACATGGCAAAGTGTGTCTGTCTGTTTGTCTTTCTTTCACGACAAAACGGGGAGACGACGAATTGACGTGATTTTTAAGTGGAGATAGTTGAAGCGATGGAGAGTAACATAGGCAACTTTTTGCCCATTTCTAAGCCCCCACTGCAACCCCAAATTTAACGCGAGCGAAGTCGCGGGCAAAAGCTAGTGTTTCATGAATATTCCGCTAATATTTACCGCAATGTTATTGTTTTTCTTACATATGGGCTACCTAACCTACAAATATTTCACCTACTTACTTATTAAACCTATTGTTCTTTAGATTATCACATTCAACCTATAGGCCGACCGTTTATCTCAGTCCCCGCCTGCGGTATGAAAGGGACGAGGGGGCGGGGTAGCGGTGTCCGTTATGGTAGCGTACACAAGAGCTATATCGAGTTGGTTCCTATGCCAAATAAAATAAGTTTTTACAAAAAAAAACCGACTTAAAAAAAATTGCACTAAAAATTAAAAATTAATTAGTTGTATTTTGGTTTTGCAACATTAAATCAGACATTCTTTTTACTTAATTATAATCTAAAGAATAGGTTCTTTTAATTATAGTAAAAAGTATTGTTAAGGATATTTCTTAAAGAGTCTACAAATATATTTATTTGTAGATTCTTTAAAATATAATCAAATTATTACAAATAATGTAATATTATTGTTATTTTTGGAGTCGGTGTCAGCCACGATAATTATATTCTATTTTATATTCCTGACTTAAAATTTAAAGATATATGGCGTCGTGTTATACACAGACTAAAGACTAAGATGAGAAAGTACTACGAATCAAAGACAATTACTTAAAATTAAAAACCATTTAAAGTGATGTGTTATACAGAACTTTATTGCCTTTTCTAACGACTTTGTAGACAACATTTTGCATTATTGATCCTATTTGCGAATTACGATTTTTTTCAATTGACGGTGCTGGTTAAACCTATATAAACGCCCAAAGTTATGGAAAGCTTTAATCAGTTACTAAATAGGTATATTAAAACGTTTGAACGTGACACAGGTATTTTAAAATATATTTATTTAAATATGATAAAAATAGTTATTTAATATTTGTTTAATTTTTAAACCAATCCATAAACAATCAACAACTTTATGTCATAATGTCGAAGTCATATAATAATATAATCTGTAATTCGTGGCCGCCATTCCATTGGCTTAGATATTACTTATCGTATTTCGTACCTATCGTATTACATAATTATTATTTCATTATTACATAAAAATGAAAAACCATTTTTTTTAGGGTTCCGTACCAGTTTTGAAAAAACGGAACCCTTATAGGATCACTTTGTTGTCCGTCCGTCCGTCTGTCCGTCCGTCTGTCCGTCCGTCTGTCTGTCAAGACCATTTATCTCAGGAACGCGTGGAGGTATCAAGCTGAAATTTTCACCAAATACTAAGAGTTGTTGCCTCTTAGTGCCGTAAAAAAATCAATCTGCTAATCCAACCCAATCAAGAGATATAGCCGTTTTTGTCGAGAATTTAGAGGGGTAAAGGCAAAAACCTACAGGGTACTTCCAGTCTACCTACAAACTTGAAATTTGACATGAAGCAAGGTCTTATTGTACATGTAATGGGAAAATTCCGAAAACCTTAAATTTTTACTTCAATCACATTATATTTTGATTTCATTGAATTTTGGCGGGAAAGCTGAATCACGTGACCTGTGACGTCATAGAATTTTGACAGCTGTCAAAGTGACAGGTGTCACTTTGGACAGATGGCACGTGACGTCATAGAATTTTTGACAAATCTGTTGTGACTGACGTCACAAAATTTTGGCGGGAAAACATTTTTTGACAGTTGTGTCGTGACGTCACTGAATTTTTGACAGATAAATGGTGACGTCACAGAATTTTTGGCAGATGAGTTGTGACGTCATATTATTTTTTAGTATATTGGGAGAGGCCTATGTCCAGCAGTGGACTGCAATAGGCTAGTTGATTGATTGATTATTTTGGCGGGAAAATATTTTAGACACCCGTCACTTTGACAGCTGTCACTTTTGACATCTGTCCCAGGTGGGACGTGACGTCATATAAGTTTTGACAGATGAGTCGTGACGTCACAGAACTTTGGAGGGAAAACATTTTTTGACAGTTGTGTCGTGACGTAATTGAATTTTTGACAGACAAGTCGTGACGTCACAGAATTTTTGACAGTTGAGTTGTGACGTCATATTCTTCTTCTTCTTTCTTTTATATGGCAAATTATGCCGATGTCGACAATTCTGCCAGAATCCGAAGTGCTATGACTTAATGTGAAGTGATAAAAACCAAAACACTAATTTAGATTGGTTTTGTGGCTGAAACAGGAACGTCATATTTTGGCGGGATAATATTTTAGACACCTGTCACTTTGACAGCTGTCACTTTTGACAGATGTGCGTGACGTTATAGAATTTTTGACAGATGAGTCGTGACGTCACATAATTTTTGACAGATGAGTTGTGACGTCATAGTATTTTGGCGGGAAAAATAGTATTTAAACAGCTGAGTCCTTACGTTATCATAATTTGGCAAATAGGTTTGTACAGAACCCTCGGTGCGCGAGTCAGACTCGCACTTGACCGGTTTTTTATTTTATACTAAACACGGCAATATGACTATATCGAACCTGATGGAAAGCGCGAGTACAGTCCACAAATGAAGCCAACGGACAGAAGTCCAAAAACAACTTCCATCCGTCGTCATCATCTTGCCGGTTTGGTCAAATGCTTCTTCACACTGCGTTTGAAGTACCCAATGTCATAATAATGGTGGAAATACGTGAGCCTGAAGCTGGTTCCACAACTTAATGGTTCGGCATTGGAAGGAATTCCCGAACCTTTTGGTGCGAGCCGATATCTGACAGACCATTTAACCATTTCTTTTTAAATAAAAATTTTTTTTAAATAATTGCCTTTTTTCAAACACTGTAAAATGCAAACAGAACACAAATGTTTCGCTATCGAGACTCTTTTTACACTTGAAATACTACTGACTCTCCTCTATGTGCACAGTTAGAGCGTGGAGATTTTCAAGCCATGAGACTCTACTTGGTGATAGCGGTTATCTGTGTCGACCGTACCTGCTAACCCCATTATAAAATCCACGGACACCAACAGAATAAGCTTACCATTTGATTAGAGCCCAAATAAGCACCAGAAATCTTTGATTTAGAAAGAGGTTTTTTGGTGTACTAAAAGTAGGTAGGTGGGTAGGCAAGATGGGATCTTAGAAGAATCTGTACTACAGCCTAGAAGCCTTAATATTATCAAAATTTTATTACAAGGACTACTTTAATAAATAAGTACACATTTTTCTAATTAAAAGTAGTTTTATTTATATACAACATAATTATACTAGATTATTATTCTCATTTTTTCCAGTCTTAATTTTAAAATTTTCATTTTATTCTGTATTTATTGATTTCCATTCTGTTTTTATTCTTTATTTACTTCTGTTTGAGGTTCTCGTAAAAGTGTCGCAATTGTTGCCATGATCTGAAGCCACTCACAGCAACGGCATTATAGTGCTGACCAACACACCAATTCCCAGGTCTCTCGCTTCTTTATTATCATGTTGCCGTTTATTTCCTTATTTTCTACAATATTTTGATATCTGAAAAGTCATTGTTGATTGAATTGAATCACACGCTTGCAATTTATAAAGAAGTAATGTTGAAATGTGTTCACATAAAATTATCTTATTTTCGTATTACGTTCACATTTCACTCACTTTTTAATTATTTCTAAATAATTTCATCTCTTTTCGAAAGTAAAAGATTCTTCTTTTATTTTTTTTTTATTTTTTTTTTTTAAATGGCGATTCTAAGATTACGCCAATGACCAGTTAAAACAGTACTTTTAGTAAACGAGCAAGGTAATCAAAATTTGTTGTTATACATAAATACGTGTTATTCTGTGCTGTACTAAAAAGGTAGATATTAATATAAGAATAAGAACAAAGAATTAAAATGACAAAACCATTACAGTTTTATGTTGTTTATCTCTATATAGTTACATAAAACATATATAAACGGTGAATTAGAATACGTAAGAATATTATTAAAATTAACAGGACGGGGTATACGAGAGGGAATGTAATCATAGAATGAAGAGCGCATTAACGGACATTGGAAAAAAATATGATCAGGGGAACCTTCATCCAAACCACACTCACACATCGAGCTGTCTTTGATCCGTAATTTAGCAAGATGAACGTTGGTACAAGCATGACCTAACCTCAATCTACACACAACTGATGTAGATGTTTTATTAGCTTCTCTAAATTTATAAAACCAAGGCTTCATTGGTATGTCCTGCTGAATGGAAGCATAGTGTCGACCTTTATGTATCTAAGTTTTAACCCACACAGCTTTCCATTGAGATGTTAACCTTAATTTTGATAGATTTACAAGATCTTGTGAGTAAGTCTTATATTAACTGAGACAGCCCAACGCAACAGCGTCTTTTGCAAAGGAATCAGCAATTTCATTACCAGTAATGCCCCTATGACTAGGTATCCATACTAAAACAATCTGCTGATTGTTTAAAGCACATCTCAAGGTGATACATTTTTTGCACGAATTAAGTTTGAGAGAACAGACAATAAGCAGCTTTTCGAGTCAGTGAAGACAACAGCTTTGTTGATATTATGCGATTCGATATAAAGTAAAGCCTCTAAAATGGCTATTGCTTCGCCCGTGAAAATAGAATTAACACAAGGACTTTTAAAGTTTAAAATGATCTTATATTTTGGAATCCACACCGCAGATCCAACGTTTTCATTATCTGACATTTTAGAGGCATCAGTGTAAAAAATGAGACTATCATTCCATGTTTCACTAATTATTTTAAGGAGTTGGTTATTGATGAGAAGGGGATCATCACTTAGATTTAGATTTAAAACTATATTTGGTTGATACAAAATGGCCTCAAAAGGAATTTCATAAATAGGTAACATTTTAGATGTAAAGTTTTGAAAAGGCAGGCTTAAATAAAAAGAAAAACTATTCAATAAGGGAGGATAGTTCTAACGCACCCAATATCCACCTGCAGAGATACAATCCGCAAGACAGTGTAATCTCGCGATGAGCGGGTGATTAATATTATAAGTTAATTTAAGAAAAAACCTATCAGCTAAGTACTGTCTTCTTAACGATAACGGAGGGTCAACACACTCTACTTGGAGACCATTAATAGGAGAAGATTTCATGGCACCAATAATTAATCGCAAACACTTTGCTTGAATTTTATCTAACAACATCAATCCAGATTTGTTACAAGGTTCTAGTAAAAACCTACCATAGTCCAAATGACTTCTAACTATAGCGTTGTATAACAATTTTTGACAGTAAGGGTGGGCACCCCACCAAACACCAGAAAGAGATCGTAAAATATTTATACTTTTTTCACACTTTTGAACAACATATTGAATGTGATCAACACCCGAAAGTTTAGAGTCTAAAATAAAACCTAGAAATTTATTTTTTTCTTTAACAGGAATAGTTTGATTCCCAAGAGATATAGTGATAGCTGGAACAGTTCGTCGACGGCTAAAAATAACAACTGAACTCTTAGGAATGGACAGTTCTAAGCCATTGCCTAGAAGCCATTCTTGAAGATAATGTAGAGCAGAATTCAGTCTAGATACAGCTTCAGACAATTTATCAGCCAGAACATACAGACTCAGATCATCAGCAAATTGTAGAATCTGACAGAAAGAATTCACAGACAATTCTAAATCATAAGTATATAAATTATATAAAAGGGGACTAAGAACTGACCCTTGAGGAAGGCCCCTCCAAACCCGTCGAGCTGGGAGACAACCATTATTAAAAGAATTGACAATAATAGACCTGCCACAAAATAAATTAAAAATATAGTTGGCTATTTTCATTGGGATGTTCAGTCGTAGTAATTTCTGACGTAAAACTGAAAATAATACATTTTCATAAGCTGCTGCGACATCCAAAAATACCCCAACGCAATACTGATTATTGGACATTGCTACGCGTATATCAGACGTGATAATACTAAGACTATCCATTGTACCCATGCCTTTACGAAATCCAAACTGAAATTTTGATAGTAAACCCTGACTTTCCAAAATATATTCTAGTCTATTTTTAATCAAATGTTCCATAATTTTGCCCATTGTACATGACAAAGCTATGGGACGGTAGCTTGCAGGATTCAACTTTGGTTTACCGGGTTTCAAGATAGGGACTACTATGTGGGATTTCCAGTCCTCTGGAGGGGTGCCAGAGTCGAAAATCAAATTAATAATGTTTAAAAAGTATAATTTTGTTTTTGATCCAGCCTTTACCATAAAAGAGTAAGGGATGCCGTCAATGCCAGGGGAAGAGTCCTTTAAGTAATTTAAAACTTGCGAGAGCTCATCAGAAGTAAAAGGACCGCTAAAGGGACCCGAAGAAAAAGGATCATCCGAAGTAAAAACTGTTGCCTCATACTGCATACAGCGATGGAGCTATGGGAGGGGCAAGCCTTTGTGAAAATTCATGAATCCATATATTGTCATCTTGTGATGGATATGGATGTAACGGAGCCATGACTTTGCGAAATCTTTTAATATTGTTCCAAACAAGGGACACTGGAGTGCGTGGGCTAATATTTTCACAAAATTTACGCCATCCATCTTTTTTTTTCTTGGCCAATAACTGTACTGTCTGCGCAGCAACTTTTTGGTATTTTAAAAAATTATCCAGGGACATATTAGAGGAATATGCCTTTTCAGCCTGTTTTCTCTCTATACACGCATCAGAACACTGTTGGTCCCACCATGGGGGAAAATATAATTTCTTCCTTGGGGGTTTTTTACGAGGAATACTCCTTTCAGCTGAAGAAATAAGAGCATTTTTAAGAGAGGTATATGAATTATCTACATTTGATGGATAAGGTATGGGAAGATTACTGATTTCTTGATCAGTAAAGACTGAATACATTGGCCAATTTGCTTTATTTACATTATATTTAAGTCTAGGGTTGAATGTGAGTTGAGAATGACAGAATGAATTAGAAGAGTGGATGAGAATAGGAAAATGATCACTACCAAAGGTGAACGGCAAAGTTTGCCAACTAATTAGGGAAGAAAAATTAGGCGAACACAGAGAAATATCAACGGCACTAGCAATATTGCAAGTAGGACGCACTTGTCGAGTGGGAGAGCCGTCATTTAAAACGCAAAGGTTAAGTGAATCAATTATTTCAAGAAGTCGTACCGAAAGTGAGTCAGATATGTGCGATCCCCACATTTCGTTATGGATATTAAAATCCCCCAAAATTACGATGGGGCTTTGAATGTTGGAAAAAATATTAAATAAAACATTTAAAATATGCAAAGAAGGTTTGGTAATATATACAGAGACGAATGAAATACCCATGACTTGAACCGCAATGATATTAAATTCACTACAATTATGTGTCAAAGGTATGTGAGAACAGGAGACAGACCTTAAAACCAAGAGACAGACTCCTGCATGACCATCATCCCGGAAACAAGCAAAACCAGGAACTCTAAATAAAGAACCAGGCTTAAGCCATGTTTCCTGGATTGCGATGACGGAAGGCATGTATTTATTTACTAAATATATAAGTTCCGATTTTTTATGTTTAATGCTACGACAGTTCCATTGAACTATTCTGGGAAACGAGAATGTTAAAAGGCATCAAAAGCTGAGTAAGTTGAGACCTGAAGTGGTCTGAGAGCTGAGAGTCATTTAAAAGAGGAAGAATTTTCGTTACAATAGATAATAAGCTATGAAGAAGATTATTAGTATCAGAATTTTGATCTATTGGAGGATAACATGACCCATTATTAAAAGAAGACGTAGGAGTTTGTGTGATGTTATTATGAGCTATTCTATCAAACCCATGAGTAGAAGCTGGAGAAGGAGGGGACCGAGTAATGAAGGAAGTTTTTCTGTAAGAAGAAGTTATAGGGCTTGAGCGAGGGGAAGACGAGTTTACAAAGTTTGAAGAAGTTTGAATTGGCGATCTTGTGACATCAGCAAAAGACTTCCTTACTTGAGGAAACCTAGCCGATGCCTCCAAATATGATATATTGTCTTGAGACATAACAATTTTGATTGACTTTTGTCTAGAATGTTCAGGACAAGAAGGATCTTTAGAAGTGTGCGGTCCTAAACATAAGAGACAGGTAGGGGGACTTTTAGAACAAGTATTTCCCTCATGGGTTTGAGCACATATGTAACAGCGAGGACTTGAACGGCACTGTGCTGTGACATGGCCAAACCTACAGCACTTAAGGCACTGAATAGTTGGTAATATATATTTTTCAATTGGCATAGAATTAAAAAAACAGTAAATATTGTTAGGCAACCTTTGGCCACTAAATGTGAGAATTACTGTAGAGGTAGGAGTATAAACTGGAGATCCTTCTCTTGTAGATCGTCGTGAAATTCTTCGCGCCTTTATAACCTTACCAAACCCCTGAGGAACCTCGATGGCTTCGACGAATTCCTCCAGGGACCACTCCGTAGGGACATGCCTCACCACTCCCATGCGAGAAATCGAAAAACTTGGAATAATAGCCTTAAATTTTTGAATAGTAAGGGCCGGGTGCACTAAAAAATTATTGGCCGCATTGGCAGTTTTAAATTGAATGGATACGCGGTTCCTTCCTACGCGTTTTATACCATCTTTACAAATTTCCTTAACTTTATTACCAAATAAGAATTTTCCAAAGGTTACTGGCTTTAAAACTGCTGCAATATCCTCAGAAGCCTTGGATACATGCACAATAAAAGGACCTAAATCAGTGTCCGAATATGTGAGTGGGTTTTGTTCGAAGTTAGGATGTATATAATGGTTTTGAATTGAAGAAGAAGGAGAAGAGATTAATTTTTTAGACGGAGATGATGAATCATCACAAGATTCCGCCTCAATATTCCTCTTACGTGTCGTCGTAGTCGAAGGTTGGTTAAAACGGGGTCGTCCATAGCGTCGAAATACACTATGAAATAAAGTTAAAAAAACTTACTCAGTGCAGGGAAAAATACTCTGAACCTTTTAAGTAAAAAAATTAGCACAAATAACACGAAAAATTCAATAATTTAAATGTCAATTTAAATTCAAATGAAAAAACGCTTGTGTCGCCACCAGTCAAGTCAGTATAATCTCAAGATTCTTCTTAAAAATTTTTAAGCTGATGACAACTCGCGCTTTGTCGTGTTGTGTCAGTGTCACTGAGTAAACGTTTCGTTCTTTGTGAATATGATCGTGTCAATCATAGATAAAGATAATAACCAATTATAGGGATGTTTAAAGATAAAGAATGGTGTAATTCAGTTTGTTTATTGAAATTGTAATATGTCTAAAAATTTCCAAGTTAATATTCAATTGCAATCGTAGTATGCAGCACACAACTGATTATTCTTTTCCATTTATCTGCGTAAAACGAAAACACAACATAGGGTAATTAAATTTGTAATTGAAAACATACTTTATGAGGTGAATGTTACTAGTACGCCAACATTTATCGGCTGTTTAGATAATCAAAGATATAAATGACTTAAGTAGCGTTTGTGTATACCGAAAAAAATTTAAGGATCCAAACGTTTAGGATGCCGTTTATTGCTAGACGATTTAAGTGACGTTTGAGTATTCGGGCATAAGTCCCCTAAAACGAATCTATTTTTGCAAATAACCTCGTTTTTCAAATTGTTTTTATTAGAGAAAGATGTTTGTTGGGATTGCTAGATTACAATAATAATTTAATGTTAAAAATCGTACAGAATTAAGGTTGTTAGAAAGTTTAAGATGTTTTTCATGAATTGTCGACATTTAAGAAAAAGCACGTTTTGAAATTATATGACTCATATACCTACACATTAAAAAAGGTATGATTTAAACATATTAATTTGTAAGAATCAATCTAAGAAAATATTTACAGATAATAAGAACAATAATAAGAGCTTTTTTTTTTTTTACACACTACCATAACGGACACCAGTCAGTATGTCAGTATGACACTAGTTCAGTAAGCTAGTCCGTCTTCTATACAATTTACAAATTTCAAAGATGGTGGCGTCATCTTGCCATTTAAACTCGTACTTTCTTAGAGAAAATATGCAATCTAAATTATTACCCAAGTTAAAGCCTGACCAGAAAATAAAAAAACTCTCCAGGTATTTCGATTGGTTTAGGGTATAATTTCAACATTTCCTTCTTTTTATTTCATAAAAATAAGCTAGCTATAAAAATTAGAGCTGTGTTGTGATGTGATGTAGTTCAGGTCACAGTATCTAGATGGCGCCGTTTTGCCAAAAAATCAAGAGATAGCTCTCTCCTTTTTCCTCGCCCCCCGCGCACCCCTATTACCGCAGGCGGGGTCTGAGTTAAACGGTCGGCCTATAGTAAATCGTTTAGCTTTATGACAATGATTCAGGTTTACAGAAAATGATATGAAACTTTATTAAATCTCTTCATTGTGTTTATTGGATACCCGATCCCGAACAACCATCTATTCTATTCGCATATTCATTATTCTAATCACCTATGTCCAGCAGCGAACGTCAATTGGCTGAGATTTACGGAACTTTCTTTCAACGGTTTTCTTTTCTTCTTTTGTTATCGTTAAGTATTGCTTAGAAAAACGTGATTTATGTAGGCTGTGGGCACTTTTATTCATAAAGCAGGCACGTCCCAGCAACTGATCTAATATAAAAAGTTATAACATTTTATGGAACACCACAACATACAAAGTTGTACTTTAATAACCAGAGTATAATTCTGGGGCCTGCGGAGCTGACAGTGTTGACCTGCCCTTTAGTACGCATAACAATATACTGGGTCTTCTTGGGGTTAAACACCAGTGAGTTTTTTTGTGACCATGCCATCACAAGTCGAAGATCCTCATTGAGATCATACAGCTGGGTATCATCGGCATACATATGATATTTGCAGAACTTAAAGCATTGCTTCTCCCTGTGGTGACAAAGTAAGAACACAATATGTCAACACCCCTTCTCATCCCATCTCAACCGTGAGCGGTCCACTGCTGGACATAGGCCTGCCCTAGTTACCATAAATATAACAAGCTTAGATCAACAACCTCGGTAGCGTGAAGATCGCGGTAGCAGCTGACGTGTACTAGGTCGCGTGTTCAATCCCACACGTAACAATTATATGTGCGATCAACAAACTATAGTCCTAGCACTACGTGAATGTCCTACTGCAGAGACGGCTATCTTAATTAGGGAGGGAACTTAGTTTAACACGATGGCCACTCGTGGGTATCGTGGTTTGCGTCAAGTTTTCGTTCCTTGCTAGTTATCTACCACTTACATACTACTTCTACTATATACCTATATATAAAGGGTGGCTCATTCAAATGGGTCAGTATGGGAAAGTCTTAAACTATAAGTCATACAAAGATTTGTTCTTAGGAACCATGTCACCGATTTTGATAAAAAGTAAAACTGCATTCATACATTTGAAAAAGATACTGCACCCAGTCGGGAATCGAACCCGGTTGTTTTGCAAAAGTAAAACTTATACTTTTTCTATTTAAATATCGATTCTGTAGGTCTTAACACGATTATACCCCTTCCAGCGTAAGTTTAGCTTTTTGACAGTTCACGTCCATGAAGTTTCGTAATACTTCTGCTTATTTTTCAAACAAATAATATTCTATTTCATGGACGTACCCATGTTTTTTTCAGTTACCATGGTTACTTAGTGATGGACACTCATAACGATTACCACCATTATGAAACAAATTACAAATAATCGGTAGAAATAAATGCAATGAATAAACCTGAACTCTTCATAATACGTTTATAAAATGTAATATGATATTTTAGATTAGCTATAACCCGCGAATGTGTCACGATAAATTATGTATTTTAAATAATACCTAAGCTAACTATAATTTTATCATTTTAAGCTATAGGCTAATTCTCTTATCATAGATAAAGAAAGAAACATCAATAAAATGATAATGTAATGATGATGGTAAGGATCCAAATGTGTAAAATAAAGTAATATGAAAAATCGAAAAATCGCGAAATCCCTTAAAATCGAATGGCATTGTTACATTCGAGATACTGCTGAACGTCACTAACGTCAACCTGTCAAATGTTGTTAAATATAATGGAAAGGGTATAATTGTGGTAAATATTGAAACTATCTACCTTTGAGGCACTCGACGTTTCGGCCAGGTTACACCAGCAATGTCAGTCATCTCGTGACCATGGCTGGTGTAACCAGTTCCAATATTTAAAACAATTAATCGTGTTAATACCCGTATAGTTATTAATATTAAAATATGCAGTCAACTTTACTCCTCCAACATTACAACGATTTATGGAATATTGGTGTTCAGTGTCTGTTGGACGTTACCAATGATAAAGACTATTTTCTCTTCTCGTCACTACACTTACTTATAGAATCTGTTATCGTTGGGATGTTTTGTAGTATTGGATGTGTTTATCTACTTTTGTATTAGACTGTTCAGTTAAAAACTGTAAGAGAAGAAATTGCACACGTTTCATACTTATCTGGGTTCTTTAATATTATGTCTGCCGTGAGTAGGATAAAGATTAACCTATCAGTTGATATCTTATTAACTGGTTGACGGTAATTTTGAAATTACGTATTTATTATAAAACAAATTTTTGACTTTCGATTTGAATTCATCTGAGACATTTACCTATTCTTTTCTAATATTCCATTTCGGTTAGTACAGTCAGAGACAAAAATATGTAAATACCACAAAGTCTCATAAGACGTCACCATTAACAAGAACATAAGCATGTATTCAAATAAGTGTTCATATTATGTACACATTGTATTGTTAATAAATATGTAAGTATTCAATAGATAAAAAAATATGTATTCATCAAAAGAAGCATGAACATGTACACTACCAGCGATGTTGCCAACTCGTGCAGCCGCGCATGACTGAACGGCAACGTCGCCCGCTGCGTCGCTCATCGGTTTATTCCACGAGCGCGAGTCGCAGAATGTCGAGTCCCCACTACGTCTACTTTGAAAATTTATTTATTTATTTATTTTTACAAGAAGCTTACAGACTAATAACATAGTAATATATTTTTAAATAAACTACATTAAATTGCCGATTACAAGCTTCTGCAAGTATAAAGCTAAATGGTGTCATAATACTAAAACTACTTAAAACACAAAATAAAAAAAAAACAAAAACTACTTACAAAACACACTAACAAAAACAAAACTAACAAATATAGGTAAAATAAATATAGGTAAAATTCCTACCTACTAATCTTCTGTCTCAAAGAATATATTAGTAAGCCGTCGTCGCAGTGTGCTAACATTGGTACAAAAGAGGTCGATGTCCATCTCGCGAGGTATTTCATTAAATGACCTTGCACTCCTTAACATAAACGTATTGCTCCTATAATTAGTACTAGCTAGGGGTACATGTAGTAGCGGTCTTTGACGGAAACTGAGTTGATTTGTACGATATGTTATTTTATTAACTAACTCGTTACTGTCTATGGTGCCGTTTGCAATCTTCATTAGCGTACATACGTCATTAATATCTCGTCTGACATGTAATGGTAGGAAATGGTATCTCATACAACGGTGACTATAGTCTACGGAAAACTGTTTCGCCCTGAAATCAAGATACCTCAAGAACTTCTTCTGTATGTTTTCAATGCGGGAAATATAAACTTCATACTGCGGGTTCCAGACTTCCGAAGCGTATTCCAAGTGCGACCTTACAAAAGAGCAATAAAGCACTTTTATAGTTTTGAGGGAGTCAAAGTTCTCCGAAGACCTTATCACAAATCCTAGAGCCTTAGACGCTTTCTTAATGATGTATTCGACATGTTGGTCATAGAGTAGTTTACTGTCTTGTACGATACCTAAGTCCCTTGTACTAAGAACGTTGGTTATAGGTTGGTTGTTTATAGTATATTCTGTATGAACGACATTCTTCCGCCTTGTGAAAACAACATGAAAGCATTTGGACACATTCAACATAAGTTTATTTACATTACAGTAAACCTCCAGCCTATCCAAATCTGACTGTAAAAGCTTAGCGTCAGATGCATTACGTACCAACTTGTGTATCTTCATATCATCAGCATAAAGCAGAATGTATGAGTGGTGAAAGCAAGTGTAAACGTCAGATATAAACAAAGTAAACAATAAGGGCCCTAAGATCGACCCTTGTGGCACACCTGAAGGGACAGAGTACCATTGAGAAGTGTACCCTAGGAGAACCACAGCCTGTGTACGGTTTTGTATATAAGAGGAAAACCACCTATATAAGTCTCCATGGATCCCACAACGTGATAATTTGGACAAAAGCACTTTATGATTAATTACATCAAAACATTTACTGTAATCAGTGAAAATTACGTCTACTTGTGCATTACCTGACATGCCCTCCGTTATAAAGTCATGTGATAGAATTAAATTAGAGGTGGTAGATCGATTACTCACAAAACCGTGTTGCTCTGTCCTCAAGTTACACTTCATAGCAGAATAAACCTCGGTGTATACCACACGTTCTAATACCTTGGAAAATAGTGAAATTTTAGATATAGGCCTGTAGCATGTAACATCGGCCTTATCACCTTTTTTAAAAATCGGGGTAACAAAAGCAGATTTCCACACATTAGGTACTATTCCCTCGGTCAATGACCTCCTAAATAATATTGATATCGGCTCAAGCAGACTTTCGGCAAGGTTAACGATAAATAGAGGAGGTATTTGGTCGGGGCCACCAGATTTAGTAAGGTCCAGCGACTTAAGCAGTTTAAGTATCGTATCGCTACATACATTAATAGAACCAATCGTGGCGGATGTACCCAGAGAACAGTCCGGCAATTGTTCGTCATCATCAGACTCAAGAAACGTGGAATGGAAATAAGTGGCAAACAAGTCAGTAATATCTTTACCGTTGTTTGCAGTCGCACTTAAGTAACGCATGGTGTTAGGAAAACCACCTGTAGATTTTTTATTCTTTATAAATGTCCAGAAAGACCTAGGTTTTTTAACTATAGCAGATTCTATTTTAGTCATATAGGTTCGAAAGCATTGCCTCTCTAATTCTTTTGCTCGCTTTCTGAGTACCGAGAACGAGTGGTAGTCTGAAATGTTGCCATATGTTTTATATTTACGGTGAAATTTATGTTTTTCCTTCAAGACTTTAACAAGGGCGGAGTTGTACCAAGCAGGATGAGTTGAGCTTTTTAGTGATTTTAAAGGAATATATTTGTCGCGTAATTCGTAAAGTTTGTCATAAAACAAAGTTACAGCACAGTTAAGGGACGTATTCTGTAGTAAAACTGGCCAACTAATATTATCAAGTTCAATCCTAATACTGTCATAATCGCCCTTATGAAAAACATATTTCCGCATTAAGTTCTCAATTAACTTATGTATCTCGACTAAGCCAGTCTGTATAAACAATGGTTTATGATGCGAGTCAATTGGTTCAGCTAACGCGCCCGTGCACTCCTCAACCTCCATATAATCATTAGAAAAAACAAGATCTAAAATTCGATTATTTACATTACGTATTCCATTAAACTGCGATAGATTAGTCATGTCAACTGTGTCGAAGAAGTCCTTAATATGTGTGGTGGACACATTTATTGGTAACAATTCATTGTTGGTAGAACTAAGCTGCCATTCCACCTCATTTCCAAAATTAAAATCACCAAGAATTAAAAATTTATCCATTAAGTGGGTAAAAATTAGTTCACTAAATTTTGTTGTAAAATTTTCTAATTGAGTACTATAACTATTACCACAGTTTTCCTTACAAAGGTATAAAGCACAAATATGTAGATTATATGTTATAGCAGGTCTAGACTTCTTCAACACAATAGACACCCACAAATCCTCGGCCGAGCTAATCCAATCACGCCTCTCAATCACTGTAAATGTATTTCTTACCGCTATAAGAACACCTCCACCACGCTTCTGTCCGGTACGACAGTAATCGCGGTCCCGTCTGCACACATGATATCGATCACTAAATAGTTCACCACTATAAATACCATCATCTAACCATGTTTCGGTAAGCACTATCACGTCATAATCGTTTAAACACACATTACAGTAAAAGTTATTAGTCTTTGTGCGCAGACCACGCACATTTTGATAATATATCTTTATTTTATCCACTATTCCGATTAACAACAGCTAGTTGAATCACTATTACATGATAACTATTACTAAATAACACAAAGAAATAAGTAGAATAAGACATTGAACTCAAACAAAAATAATACACGGAGGTAGATAAATAACAAATAAGTGGTCCAACGGTAGACACAGTGTCAACACAGTGCATCTCACAAAATTCACTTGGAATCCTATAGACCCGCCTCGTATGAATAGAAACTAGTATAAGAACAATAGAAAGTTCCCACGGTCGGCGAACAATCACCAACATTATGTATAGGAAAAGCGACTTTATTACTTCTTCGCTTAGGAAGCTTTTTGAATAAATGACGTAACCTATGTAGAAATAATATTTAAAATAATTGTATTTAAATTCAAAGCAACGACACATTATTAATTGAAAAACACGATCAGCACACAACGACCAACGGCTCCCAAAGTTAAATATTTTACCTGCATAACTATGAACAAGTTTGTTAATGTAAATTAAGTAAAGTAATAATGATTTTAAAAGAAACATTTTTAACTCAATAATTATTAAGTTTACAATGAGTTGAACGACATATTGAAGTACTATTTTATTTTTGCAAGATCCTTCTCTGTCTTCATTAGCATTGTGGGTGAGGTTTCGTTTTTCTTCACATGAATCTTGGAATGCTTTACCCAAACGAACCGAAAATTCATTTCCTGAGCCAATTTCTTTACTTTTGATAGTAGAAGTTTATTGTGAGTTGTTAGATGGTCATTAACAAATATACGATGATTCCCTGGCAAGCCAACGTGAACAGCTGACAGAGGACAATCTTTCCCGGCCAATCTGACCGCTGCTATAAAATTCTCCTTTACATATCGATTAACAAAACAAACAATTATTGGCCTAGCATGATCTTTTTCCCGTGTGGGCACTCTGGTAATAAAATTGACTTGCGCCTTGGTGATAGGGTGGCTTATTTTATCTCCAATTCTATTAACAATATCGAACAGGTTTTCGTGGTTAGATTGTGGCACGCCTTTTATCTCGATATTATTCAGCCGATCCCACTGGTCCTTAATGTTATAGTCCAATTGTATTTTATCCAGCTGTGCTTGAATGAGAGTCACTTGGTCTTGCATCTTCTCTGCCTGTCTTAGACGCGTCTCCATGTTGTCCATTTTCTTATTAAGCTCACCGATTACCCGGGTAGTCTCAGTCAGGGATGACTTCATTTCGGCAAACTCATTTCTAAGAGCAGAAATATCGTCCTTTAAGCTCTCGAGAGGTGCCAACTTCTCGGTGATTATTTTCATTTCCTTTAGCAGTGCTGATTCAGTTACTGGTTTAGGAGACGATGGGGTCTGACTTGAACCCGCAAGCTTGCATTTACTACACCGCCACGCCAGTTTTCGGTCACCCAACCTCCGATACCCCGTCTCCGTTACGCCAGCACAGTGGAAATGAAGGTCTCTGTTGCACGCTGTGCAATACGCGCCGTCAGTTATAGGGTCATCACAAACTCCACACTGAGCCATGACAAAAAACTATCAACTCTAAACAAACAAAATATTAAATGAACTTTGAGAATCGCTGAATGTTCCGTATAGCGCAGTAGCGGGGAGTGACTAAACGACACCGACTATAAACCGGAACTGAAATTCTCGCTTTAATTCCCACCTAGTCGAGTGGTTGAAAATTTCTTTCATCTAGTGCCACTATGTCGAACGTTAAAGAAAAGTGCAGTGAAGGAAACAAGTGAGTCAAATCATAATAATTCTTATTTATAATATGTATTTAAAAAAAAATCATAATATTCTTATTTAAGACAACAGTTGTAGAATCAAACTCAAGGGATAATATACGCAGTAGGTATAAATATAACATTAATTTACCTGTAGTCAAAAATGCCATGTACTCCAAAAGCACGTATATCACTGGCATTCGTGTATATAACCATTTACCCCTAGATATTAAGAAACTAGATAATGTTAAAATATTTAAAAATGATTTAAAGAAATGGTTAACCATCAATGCATTCTATGATCTGAATGATTTTTTTAATAAAAAGAACCATTAGTTAGGAAAACAATAATTAATTACTTGTTTATTTACTTTTTGTTATAATTTTGCATATCCGATCAGGGTAGACTGTTGAAACAATTTATATGTATTTAGCCTAAGATCTTTGTACACAGTTATGCAATAAATGATTCTGTATTCTGAAAATAACCTGACTTAAGATAATTTAAAAGCATAGTAAATCATAGATCATTTTTAATGTACATATTATTATAAATATACATAACCTACGACATAACTACCTTTAGTTCTGTAAGGTAACACGTCTAGGTCTCACAAATTAACAGGTACTTATATCTATTCTAAAATTAATAATCAAAGTAGTATAATAGTAAATATTCTGATGTTATCTATACTTAAGGAAGTATACTTTTTAGGTGTCTCCCTCCTGGTTTAATTATGATTTAACTCTTAGTCTGAATCAAAATCATTTTTATAAATTAAAATAATTGAAGCATTGATGGGAGTGATTATACAAATTTAAATTTATAAAATCGACATAAAAAACTAAAAATTTTCAAAGTAGACGTAGTGGGGACTCGACATTCTGCGACTCACGCTCGTGGGAATAAACCGCTCATCTACGCTGCCCCCGTTAGTTAAAAAGACGTATCTAACAAAAAGTAAAAACGGAGAAAGAAATGTTTTAATGAATTAAACGGGAAATTCTTTGCTGTCGTCGAGTAAATTGTAGTATCAAAATTCTAAAAATTGAAAAAAATGCGTGATTTTAGAGGCTTTAACTTGGTTTAATAATAACGTGAACTTTATACATTATTTCATTAAAATTTATAAAAAAACCTTTTCATCTTAGTATAAAAAATTAAGAAACAAATTACATCCTAAATTGAAAAGACGTAAATGGCTATATGCGTCCTTTCAATTTCAAACGCTTTGGCTGTACTGGGCGCATATGATAATTTTCTTAAGAATTAAAAATGTAGAATACCCTTGGCTAAGATAAAGGGTCCAAAATTATTTAATTATCCTCTTATCTAAAGTATATCTGAGCAAAATAGTACAATAAGTTCGTGGTTATCATAATAAGCAATAGCCAAATATATTATTCGTAAATAAACCCAATTATTATAGTCAAGTATTTATTTAAAATTCTTTTATTTGACTTTTACTACTTTTACATAACAAACAATACTACCCTATGGCACAGTAATGAATGAATAAGCAGGTCCCAGCCCCAACACCACAGCCAAGAACCACCCCACCTACTACCAAAGCAAATGAGCACGCAAACCAGACGGCCAGCACCCCAGCAGAGCATGAAAGGGAGCAGCTCGCAAAGCTCCTTACCCTGTTCGCCCAAAGGAGAGAGAGGGCGCGATAGATACGCAAGAAATGCTCAACAAACTGACCACCAACGCATAGCTCGCCCCCCCCCTAAGAGTGGTGCACTGGAATGCCCAAACTCTCAACGGCAAAATCCAGTTGCCCCTTCGTCAAGGGGCAGCGGGTCGACGTGATGCTGTTGAGCGAGACGCACCTCAACCCCAACAAGCCACTCACCATCCCAGGCTACATTGTCTACAGACAATCAAGATAGATGAAGTCTCGCCGACAGGAGGCGCCTTCCGTGGGCTCGTGGGCTGGTGCGGAGAGGCATAGTCCACCAACTCGTGGACCACTTCCTGCTGGATACCATCTATGCTTTGGGCGTCAGGTTCACGAGACGCGCATCTTCGCGACTTACCGCCCACCAAGGCCACGCTTCGACGTGGGGGAAATTTGCAAACTCCTCCAATCAGCCCCACGCACGCTAATCGCAGGCAATCTGAACGCGAAACACCAAACCTGGCACTGCGCTACCAGCGACACCGCCGGCAAGAAGCAGTACCAGGATGCCCTCACAAGCAACTACGAAGTCTTCGGGCCGCGGGAGCCTACTAGAATAGACCTGCACAGCCAGAGAAGAGACAACGTACTGGACATCCTAGTGTACAAAGGTCTGGACATACCGCCAACGCAGGAAGTCTTGTCCGACCTCCCGTCCGATCATCGACCGAAAAACCAGGCGGCCGTCACTGCCCCACCTAAACCCAGGAACATAACCAACTGGTTACAGGTTTTACTTTTTGATGTCCACCTAAAGTCGCCCCCAGTTGGTTAGAACACCGGAGGAGGTCGACCACGCCGCCAACAGCCTAACAACGGCCATAAAAGACGCCCTGGATGCGTCGTCACGCACCGTGCCACCGTCGGAACGAAGAGAGCCCCTCCCCGCTCACCTGCATAGGCTGTTACGGGAGAAAAAGACCGGTAAAAAAAAAGTGGATAATCACCAGACACCCGGCAGACAAGACAGTCTACAACACCCTGACAGCCCGGGTCCGGGAGGCCCTCTGGGAACACAGAGGCGACAAATGTGAAAATAGACTGATCGACGCTGAGAAAGAGATCTTCCGTCACTGTCAAAAGTCACTGAGAAGAGTACCAGGACACGCAAGACAACATCCAGCTCTACAGCCCCCTGCAAGTACAAAAGGCCCTGCTCAGTACCAACCCTAGGAAAGCCCCAGGAGAGGACGGAATCTCAAACTCACCTCAACTCCGACAGAAACTCGGGCGCAACTCCCCATTACTAAACATACCCCGCCCGACCCCCGCTCCAATCTCCGCTTGGTTCACAATACTAGGAAAAAAGGGCGTTTCTACACAGATGCGCCTTTTTTATTTCATATCATACTAAATCTTAAGACGCTTATGGCAAATGTGCCAATGCTAAAACTATTTTACGAAGTAGATTGGGCGTAAAGTGGTAGAAGCGACCTTTCTTCTTAAAGTGAATGTATTTTTTATGAACGAGTTAGACGTGAATACTTATTTGCGTCTTATTAGCTTCCTGTTACGAAGATGCGTCTTTTATATTACTGAACTATAGAAAAAATCACAACGTATAAGGTCATTATCTACGTAAATGCGACTTTTCAATTAAGTTTCAGATAAATTCGCCTTTTCATCTTCAATCGGGTGTAAAACGATGTGTAGAAGCGCCCTATTTTGTTATGCTAACACCGAACTGGAAGGTGTTAGCAAAATATAAAAAATAGAGGCAGATGCGCCTTTTTTTCCTGATTCCGGCAATGTATATAACTCAAATATGGAAAAAGTGTTAGATGCGCCCTTTTAACTAACGGGGGCAGTACGGTCGAGTTTCAGTGTAGTTGTAGTGAGTGATTATGGCAGTATACAAAAGTCAAGGCCAATTTCAAAGCGCTTGACAATTTGATCAAAACTGTTGTCAACACGATAGCTTTGCTTGTATAGAGCTTGACTGAAAATAAAACAGCTCTGGTTCGATCCTGAGGAAGGGATTACTTTTATTTTCTTATTTTGTTTTCTACTATTATTATTCAATACGAGCTGTAACCCGCGACTTCGTTTACGAAAAAAATGTATAGTCGTCAATTAAATGGCTTTTTTTATATTTGATTAAACTTAGACTGGACTATATTATTTATCTATAGATAAACTGACTGCATGCAGTATTTTTGAATTACTTAATAAAATAAACACAAACACATTGAACAATAATTTAATATTTTGTGTTGTTTAATAAAAAAAAAATATTATCAGTTGGTAGTGTACATGTTTATGCTATCATCATCATCATTGTATACATATTTATTTGCTCAAGAACGTACCCATGATTATTAGCAGTTGGCGGAGTACAAGTAGTTATGCTTCTTTTGCTGAATACATATTATTTTACCTATTGAATACATATTTATTAACAATACAATGTGTACATCATATAAACACTTATTTGAATACATGTTTATGTTCTTGTTAATGGTGACGTCTTATGAGACTTTGTGGTACATATTTTTGCCTCTGACTGTACATCTATTGCTCTTAAAATATTTCCCCCAGAAGCAATAAGTACATGTCCACAAAGGAGACGGTTTTTTTTCGCACCACCCTAAACAGTAATTTTTATTATTCATATTACTCACAAAAATAGTAAACACAAACAAATAACTGAACACAAATTATACTTAAACGATGAGGGAATAATGAAATAATAATAAAAAAGGATTACACCTAAAAATGCTTGTTTTGGAACGTTCTTAGGTTTATTTTAATGGTTAATACAAATTATCAAGTAACGTACTTTAAAAATAATCGTAGGACGAAACGTAAATAATAGTCAATAGCAGATACTCTGTAAACTCCATTTCATGAAAGAAGTCCCACGGCATTTTGTGGAACTAAATTTGACAGCACGGCCATGTTGTCGATTGTCGATGTTATCAAGGGTGTTATAGTGTGACCACAGGAGCTGTGCACCTCCTGAGGTATGCGAGCGGCGAGAAGGAGGTGGACATATAGGGTAGGTACATGATAAATACTGGTATAGATTATACAGTCTATGATGTAGCTACTAGCGACATCTGACGCAATATAATTAAGTTATTTGGCTGGTACTGGTCGCTGCACGAGCGGCTGTAGCAGTTTTCTATTAGAAGACAGTTTTTTAAAAACTCCAAGAAAGTATTTACATTGTTGTATAGTTTTAAGCGTAAATAGGAACATTATTTGTGTTTTTATAATGTAACTTTGAGAAAAATGACATCTAGCGGAATGTATCAAATACTCTAAGAACATGAAATTCATAAAGGAAAATATAATGTTCGAATTGTTATGACACTGCTGTCAAAACTCGTGACAGCAGGTAGGTGTCCGTTATGGTAGCATACACAAGAGCTATGTCGAGTTGGTTACTATGCCAAAAAACTCTGCATAAATAAAAATTAAAAAAAAATCCAATTGTTAAGATTAATGATGAGGAATTAGAATTCGTTAACACTACAGTATTCCTTGATACAGATTACCCCCTTAGTCATAAACGCCTCTTAAATTTAAGTTAATTGATTACCTTAAATTCTTACGGTTTTGTTTAGTATAAGTTTGTTTTTACAAATAATAATCTCGCTAAACAGTGATTAAATTTAAGAGGCGTTTATGAGTAAGGGGTGAGTTCTTATTTATCACCTGCATATTTTTAATAAAATATGAGTATATTTGGGTTACATTGTGATCAACTAAGTAAGTGTAATATATTACAGATATGTCTATAAAGTCGTCAAATTTTTGATTTTTATTAGTTCATAAATCTACAATAAACTAATACTGACTTACGAAGAACAATGTAAACAATGAGTAGAGTAAATCAAAGTGGCACGCGGGAAGTGATTTTTTTAAGTTATAAGGCGATGTTTAGCGGAGCACGATTTCGGTCAACTTTTATGCTATTTGGATGATGTTTATGGGCGAACTGCAACTTTGATGGGCATGTAATCGTGTTACTGTTTTTCGTAATCGGTCTCACTCAAGTAATAAATTCACTCCATTTGAGATCTAGAGACCAAAGACAGGCATTGTGTACATATCACATTTTTAGGTTAGATATTCATTGTAAGTAAGAAAAATCGTAGTACGACCATTTCTGTTGATACATTATCAGTTGCATTAGTATAATTCAGTCAAGATTTATCCCAATTTGAATTAATTGCTTTATGTCTATATCACGGTTGATATTGATAACTAAACTATGTCACTTTCGCATCGACTGGTCTGTCTACAAAAAATAATTAATTGCAATATTTTATTAAATTTTCTATCATTTAGCTCTTAGTGAATCCATGTTAAATTATATCTTGTTGGTTAATATTTAACACTGAATAAATTTTAGTTAGGTAGTTATTCTTTCCATTCCATTAGAATTAATAAATTTAAAAATAACAGATTAAAAATAATGAAAAGCTTGAAACTCCTGGTAAACACAGGCAACGTCGGCCAAAGAAATGTATGTTTCTATATTTCTGCTCTCCCCACAAAATACAATTATGTTCTACAGTTAAAAAGAGGTATATAACATTTTTCTTCTTTTACCTGTATTTTGTTTCTAGGTATGCCTAAATTTATTGTAAGTATAATCAAATGTTCAATTTACATAACTTTTGTAAAATTTCGAGTTCCAACCCTCAGAAAATTGCAGATGATAGCTAGAACTGAGATGGATTTTAATTGTAGTCTTGAAGTTCTACGCAAAACTTTAAATGCAACAGGCTTACCTACAAGAAATGCCCTAGTATTATAAGTGCTCTAATAGTGTAGTGTTATTTGAACATAATTGTTTTGAAAACTATTTTGTCAGACTAAATAGGGTTGCTACGTGTAGAATAGTGGCGCCCTAATTTTTTGTCAGGACTTTATAGACAGACTGTACCTACATTTAAAAAATAGTTGTTGTAGTTTTAATATTATAGCGTAATGAAATAACTCCAGCCCGGCCCCTAAGAACCGTTAATATCTCCGATAATATTGAATTTTGTATTGAAAAAAGTATATGTATATGTGTATGTTATCTGTACCAGTACTATGAACATAAATTAACATGGATTTTTGACATATTCCACTGTGAATTCGCATAAAGCATTTACCTACACTAATTCAGTCAGAACTTCACGCATTATTTTTACATAAAGAATTTTTCAAAAGAAAAGTTCCCTTTCTATCAGAACGATCACGTGTACGCTACCATAACGGACACCTATTTTTTCTTCGTCCCCCACCTCGCCGCGCATACCTCAGGGGGTGCACAGCTCCTGTGGTCACACTATTATTGTGGTAAATACTTTTTAGGGTTGCTATACGAGGATTTTTTGCCGTTGGGATGGGAATTTGTTGTGTTATTAATAGGAAAATATTTTTAAAGTTATTAATACGTTATTAATATTTTATCAAACTTAAATATAAGAATAGTATAATTACACAAGATATAAAATATTTAAAAAAATATTTTTTAATGCTAATTTATTCATAATATTGGTGGGTTAGGTGATTTTTTAAATAATAAATTGATAGATTGATTGATTTTTGTTAGATTTGATCAAGAATTGAACCCGAGACCTCTACCTCTCTCTATCTCAAACACACTAGCCATTATGCCATGGAGGTCGCCATAGCATTACCTAAAATTAGTGCATTTTTTTCATGATTTGATAGAACTTTTATTACGTATTTAAATAATTGGGGAGTTTTTTGGTAAACTTGGCAACATTGTATCTCGCAAATACAGCGCCGCACCAAAGGGACTTCTTTCGTGAAATGGAGTCTAGTACAGTTTCAATCAGTTTGACATTGTCATGACAACGTTGTTATTGTTTCAGATTTTATTAGATAAATGCATGATTTATTTGTACTTTTATATTTTATAAAAATGGCATCTTTAGATAGAGTGCATAATACACACTAAAGCTGCTCTTGCTGGATACTGTTGTTATTGCTTATTGAGCACAGGCACAGTCACTGTTGGCTGCTGTTGTTTTTATCTTGGGCCCTGCTGTTAGGTGAGCTTGAGCCACCTGCGTCTATTTAAGATGAAATACTGCTTTAAGAGATGACTGTGTTAATTATAATTGTGAACAGTAATAAATATTCCTTGTGTCATATATATATAGTGTATTGTTTCTCTTTAACTACCTTATTATTTTAGATCTACAAGCAATAGCCAGCAAAAACTGCGTTATTTCGAGAGGTCTTGGTTGCCTTATTATACCCCTTCCAACGTAAGTTTAGCTTTTTGACAGTTCACGTCCATGAAGTTTCGTAATATTTCTGCTTATTTTTCAAACAAATAATATTGTATTTCATGGACGTACCCATGTTTTTTTCAGTTACCATGGTTACTTAGTGATGGACACTCATAACGATTACCCCCATTATGAAACAAATTACAAATAATCGGTAGAAATAAATGCTATGAATAAACCGGAACTCTTCTTAATACGTTTATAAAATGTAATATGATATTTTAGATTAGCTATAACCCGCGAGTGTGTCACGATAAATTATGTATTTTAAATAATACCTAAGCTAACTATAACTTTATCATTTTAAGCTATAGGCTAATTCTCTTAACATAGATAAAGAAAGAAACAGTAATAAAATGATAATGTAAGTTGATGTAAGGATCCAAATGTGTAAAATAAAGTAATTTGAAAAATCACGAAATCGCTTACAATCGAATGGCATTACATTCGAGATACTGCTGAACGTCACTAACGTCAACCTGTCAAATGTCGTTAAATATAGTGGAAAGGGTATAGTGCATATTCATTAGACAATCGCTGTTGTGAGATTTTAGGTTGTCACTAGAGTCATGTTTTGATTGTCCTATTTCAGAGTATTCCCTCTTGAGAGAGTTTTGATATATGCAGACTGTCTATCTAGAGATTATAAGGAATAAACTGTACGCATTTCATTCCTAAACTCGCACAATTTGTGAATGGGCCTATTCGCCGAACAAAAAAAACCGTCTCCTTTGCAATCAAGTTTTAAATAAATAAATAAAACGGTTTTTGACAGAGCTCCACGATGGGATGTTCAGCTGTCGTTTACACTCTGCTCCGCTCTGCTCCCTGTCTCCATTTAAATGTATGGCTGTCAAATTCTCCTAGATGACCCTGAAAATTGCAGCATTGACCTTTTAATGGTTTATATTAATAAATAAAACCCGCGCAATACTTATAAAAACATTTATTATGAATACTGTGTTGCTTGTCTGCTATAATCTAGACTAATGTAAGTACTCAACGCGTCACGATGCGGCGGGATCTTGTGGTTCTGTCTTCGCGCTAAGTGCTGCCCTCTGTTCAGCTGTACAATATTCTGAAACATACAAAATACAACGTTACGATACTGGTTATGGCGATAAATTACTAACTTAGTAGGTACTAAACTAAAATGTATTATGTATTATTCTCGTGCACAAGCTTTGGTATAGTGTGACCACAGGAGCTGTGCACCCCCTGAGGTATGCGCGGCGAGGTGGGGGACGAAGAAAAAATAGGTGTCCGTTATGGTAGCGTACACGTGATAGTTCTGAAAGAAAGGGAACTTTTCTTTTGAAAAATTCTTTATGTAAAAATAATGCGTGAAATTCTGACTGAATTAGTGTAGGTAAATGCTTTATGCGAATTCACAGTGGAATATGTCAAAACTCCATGTTAATTTATGTTCATAGTACTGGTACAGATAATATGCTCACAAGTGATTTGAATATCTCGAGAACTACAAAACATAGGTACAGTAATTCTGTTAATACAGTAGAAATGTAACCCTGAAATAACGCCTGTGTAACCCTTTATTTCAATACAAAATTCAATATTATCAGAGATATTAACGGTTCTTAGGGGCCGGGCTGGAGTTATTTCATTACGCTATAATATTAAAACAACAACAACTATTTTTTTTAAATGTAGGTACAGTCGTCTATAAAGTCCTAAAAAAAAATTAGGGCGCCACTGTGCTACACGTAGCAACCCTATTTAGTCTGACAAAATAGTTTTCAAAACAATTATGTTCAAATAACACTACACTATTAGAGCACTTATAATACTAGGGCATTTCTTGTAGGTAGCATTTAAAGTTTTGCGTAGAACTTCAAGACTACAATTAAAATCCATCTCAGTTCTAGCTATCATCTGCAATTTTCTGAGGGTTGGAACTCGAAATTTTACAAAAGTTATGTAAATTGAACATTTGATTATACCTACAATAAATTTAGGCATAACTAGAAACAAAATACAGGTAAAAGAAGAAAAATGTTATACACCTCTTTTTTACTGTAGAACATAATTGTATTTTGTGGGGGAGAGCAGAAATATAGAAACATACATTTCTTTCTTTGGCCGGCCTTGCCTGTGTTTACCAGGAGTTTCAAGCTTTTCATTATTTTTAAATCTGTTATTTTTAAAATTAATAATTCTAATGGAATGGAAAGAATAACTACAATACCTAACTAAAATTTATTCAGTGTTAAATATTAACCAACAAGATATTATGTAACATGGATTCACTAAGAGCTAAATGATATAAAATGTAATAAAATATTGCAATTAATTATTTTTTGTAGACAGACCAGTCGATGCGAAAGTGACATAGTTTAGTTATCAATATCAACCGTAATATAGACATAAAGCACTTAATTCAAATTCAAATTGGGATAAATCTTGACTGAATTATACTAATGCAACTGATAATGTATCAACAGAAATGGTCGTACTACGATTTTTCTTACTTACAATGAAATCTAACCTAAAAATGTGCTATGTACACAATGCCTGTTTTTGGTCTCTAGATCTCAAATGGAGTGAATTTATTACTTGAGACAGATTACGAAAAACAGTAACACGATTACATACCCATCAAAGTTGCAGTTCGCCCATAAACATCATCCAAATCGCAATAGTTGACCAGAATCGTGCTCCGTTGACCAGAAACTTCGCCTTATAACTTTAAAAATCACTTCCCGCGTGCCACTTTGATTTACTCTACTCATTGTTTACATTGTTCTTCGTAAGTCAGTATTAGTTTATCCGCTCGCTTGCTTCTGGTAGCTATAGTTACCAAAACAAAACGCCGAACTTTGCTTCTGGTAGCTATCGCTACCAAACTTTTTTTTCTATTTAACGACTTTAAACTCTATTTTGTAGTCTATAAAGTCCATTTGAAACGGTCTAAATTAATAGAATAATAGTTTGTCTACCAACTGAATGCAAGTTTGCAACATCACCAGAGAAATTTTTATTTTTATTTTAAAGTTGAAATTTTTGTCGCCATATTGTAAATTCTGTGTTAGTGCATGCTCCGAAGTAAAAATGCCGTAAATTTACTGATTAATTGTATATTAATAAGTGAAAGGTACTAAATTAATCTAGTAAACATTTTCTATGATATTTTAAAAAAATATTTTAGTATGATTCAAGTGAAATGTGTTAAATTCAATAATTCCAACGTGTACTTGAAGCCGGTGAAATTGGCTGAACTTTAAACTTTGGACTCTAAAAAAATATTACACATATACTTTTTGTAACATTAAAAAAACTAGATTTGTTTGTTATATTATTGTCTATCTAAAACAAATAACAATATTTACGGGGGGCACTTGAAGCGATGGCAAATTAAGTTTTAATGAAAGAAGGCGCGCCGTGTTCATGCGTTAAATTTCGAGAGCAAAGTTCGACGACTTTTTCAAAATCGTAAGCAAGCGAGTGGTTATTGTAGATTAATGAACTAATAAAAATCACAAATTTGACGACTTTATAGACATATCTGTAATATAATACTAAACAAAACCGTAAGAATTTAAGGTAATCAATTAACATAAATTTAAGAGGCGTTTATGAGTAAGGGGGTAATCTGTATGAAGTAATTCCTAGGAATACTGTAGTGTTAACGATTTCTAATTCCTCATCATTAATCTTAACAATTGGATTTTTTTTTATTTTTATTTATGCAGAGTTTTTTGGCATAGTAACCAACTCGATATAGCTCTTGTGTATGCTATCATAACGGACACCTACCTGCTGTCACGAGTTTTGACGGCAGTGTCATAACAATTCGAACATTATATTTTTCTTCAAGAATTTCATGTTCTTAGAGTATTTGACACATTCCGCTAGATGTCATTTTTCTCAAAGTTACATTATAAAAACACAAATAATGTTCCTATTTACGCTTAAAACTATACAACAATATAAATAATTTCTTGGAGTTTTTAAACAAACTGTCTTTTAATAGAAAACTGCTACAGCCGCTCGTGCAGCGACCAGTACCAGCCAAATAACTTAAGTATATTGCGTCAGATGTCGCTAGTAGCTACATCATAGACTGTTTATTCTATACCAGTATTTATCATGTACCCTATATGTCCACCCCCCTCTCGCCGCGCGCATACCTCAGGAGGTGCACAGCTCCTGTGGTCACACTATAATACCTATTTAGTATAAGTTGAGTAGTATTGAGATGTTTTAAAATATTGGAAGTGTTCATTAACTTTTGGAGTGGACCGTAATTGTAATAGCACGCTGGCAAGTTGGTAACTTACCAACTGAACTGGCCAGCGTGCTACACAATCCCTATACCGTAGGGATTTTCTTAAATTTTCCGTCTTTAGCCCGTCCCACTGTTTCCTCAAGAAAACCATGCATATCAAAATATCTCATAAGGTAATTACGATACGAGATAGGGAAGGAAGCGCCGAAAATAATAGGTAAGTACATGTATTTTTTTTTTAGATATGCATGATACTACTTTAGTCCGTATTCAATATAATAGTTCCGATTATCTCTATTGGTAAAATATAGAATAATATATAAAACAGTAAATATTATACTAACGCGTTCTGCTCGATTCCCATCCTATATACTCGCCGGTCCTTTGGTTTTCTGCTTTGAGCCACTCGTGCAATGGCTTGAAGTATTCCAGTAGACCGTCAGCCTTCATTTCTCTCTGACCAGTGAGTGCCTCCATTGCATCCGGCCATGGTTTCGACGAGCCCATCTTAAGCATGCTCCTGTTAAAGTAATAACAACATTTTACAAAAAATCTTAAATTAGAAATGAACTGCTTCGGTTGCGCAACGATCGGGTCAGTGCACGACGTCGCGTGTTTGATTCCCACGCAGGACAGTTGAGTTCCGAATTACGTTGCCTCCAGAGGCCTATGAGTTGCAGGCAATTGATGAATGAAGGAGACACAAGACACGCAGATGAAGGAAGACGTTTGAAGGTCGTCTTTTGGTTGAGTCGTCGCGGCGTCGCGTCGGTTGGTTAATAGAGGCTCAGGTTTTCAAGGTAGAAATATTTGGAGAAGGCCTTACCCAGCAGTCGTCATCATCATCATATTATCCGAGCGTCCGTTGACGAACATTGGTCTCCTCCAAATATTTGAACTTCCGCGGTCCTGGGCCTCTCTCATCTATCGGTTTCTCGCCGTTCTAAGTAGGTAGCCTCCCTACCTTGCCTTAAACTAATGTAAGTTTAGAAAATAAACTTAGTACTCACGACAGCGCATTTCCAGCAGCAACACTTTGATATATATCACAGTCTACTAATTTCTTGTTCAAGTCATCGGGTACGTACTCGCCAGCCAGCTGACAGAGCGCTCGGTGAAATTGGAACTGTACGATGAACGATACATAGTACCTGCAAAATATTAAAATAAGACTTTTTAAAACTATTCATCTATACTTAATATTATAAAGAGGTAAAGTTTGTGTGTTTGTGAATTTGTGACGTTGTAGGGGGTAATCTCTGGATCTACAAAACCGATTTAAAAAAAAAACTGTGTTGAATAGTCCATTTAACGGATAGTGTCATAGGCTATAGTATAACGCTATGACTAATAGGAGTGGAGCAGTAATAAAAATTGTTTAAAAAAGAGACGCGTCTTTTTCGCCGCCCAACGAAGTGGGCACGGGTCAGCTAGTGTTATATACTGGCTGCATGCAGTGCGGGTTCGACTCCCTTGCGAAATAATAATTTGTGTAATCTATAAATTATTCACTAAGCTTTGATGTACTTTGTGTCCGGTATTTAAATTAATTAATTCATTACTCTCATTAACATAAGCTAATGTAAAATATATCAGTCACTAAAGTAATAGACGAGCGTAACCGGTAACTCATTCTCATGATCAACAATTCCGGAGCAATCTTATTTAGGTATTCACTTAAATATTTGGCTCTATATAGGGATCGAAACCGCGAGCTCCAGGCTGGTATCTGCTATATAACACGGAATCATCTGGGTACTCCAAAAGAGATAGAAGATATTATATAAGTGAAGATCCGTAAGTGCAAGCGAGATAGATACAGAGAAACGATATGGCTTTAAGACTCATCATAAATCATCATAACAGCCCATTAATGTCCCACTGCAGGGATGGGCCTTCTCCCATGGCGGAGGGATACTTTGCCTACGGATACCAGGCTGGCCAGACGGATATAAGACTCAGATGATCATAAACTTACTAAGCCAACTAGTTGATTAAAACTTGAATATTATGGTTCACACATGGTTTAACTATTCGCAGCTTGACGATTGACGTGCATTAAGTCGTGGTCTCGAGTTCGATTACTTCTCAGGACAAAGTGCGATCTACAAAATAGTTTCTTGAATCCATATTCTCTATGTTTGTAAAGTCCCCAAGGGCATCTCTAGTGCGAAAGGTTTTTTTTCTAAAAAATAAAGAAAAGTAAGTAGATGTGGTCTTACCTGGCATATTCAACATTAGCTGAAACATGATATTTAGCTGCAGCGTCGAAGTCTTCCTCTGTCCTATTGATAGGAGGTTCAACGCCTTGAAGCATTTCCCTTAGCCTCCAATAATGACAGTTATAATCTTCAGGAGTAGTCGTGCCACGGAACACGCCGTAACGGAAGAGATCCAGAGTGTAAGCGAAAGGCAGGAATACAATTTTATCGATGCCCTAGAAAGTTATAAAAATACAATGTGGATAAATAATTACTAGCAGTGGTATGGTGCCATATCATTGCAATTTACAGCTCGAACAATCTTATTTGGCCGACTTGAAGTTAGTGTTTAGAAAAGTTCGGACTTGTACAAATAAAATACACGCTCCGTTATTTAATTTCAAAATTTTGCAACAACTTCGAGCCGATCAATTTAGATCAACGATCGTACTGTACTTGTGACAATTGTACCGATAATATTCTAAATTTATTTACGCTAGAGCAAACATCTGCGTATGCCATGGGTAGTTTTTTTACGAAAATCTTCACTTTAATGACATAATCGTACTTACCATTTTATATAACTGATTTATTTCAGTTTGTTCGTCTTCAGCGTCTCCTGTGGCTAAACCGACTCGACGTAGATGTTTCGGAGATGAAACTGATAACGCTATTGTATCACCAACCGCTTCATGGAAACCTATAGAATATTAATACAGTGTTAGAGTTTTTTACTTAACAGGTAAATCATTATCACACATATTAAGAAAACACACACATTTAGACTAGACAATTCCAATTAACACACGTCTTTTATTTATTTCTGCTAGTTAGAAAAATTCAAAGAAAAGAACATTAAATATAGCTTTCTTTGTATTGAATAAGTAGAAAAATTGAGCAAGTTAATTAAGATTACTTGACTACTTCAGACATAACCCATGAAGAAAAATTAAGTATTTCATTAGAAAAAACGTGTACTGATTTTGAAAACGATTATTGTATTATTTTATACAGTCTATATCATGTAATCAAGAAAGTTAAAATAAGAATAGGAGAAAAGAGGCCCAATAGAAACGATGGTTAATATTATAATAGATGTTAAATCCACTAAAAACGTCAAAGTTAACATCTCATAACAAAATACTAATAAGTTCAAACACTACTGTAAGCATACAAAATGTTATGTCGTAAAGAAAACGACACAGAAAATGAAGATAACGTACACTTAGATTTGTTATAACTACGTAAGTATTATAGAATGACATAAAATGAAACTACTTTAACAGATATAGGTGACCCTGTAAAGACACAAAATCTACAAGACCCAGATGATTTTACAAATATCGATACCGTGGCTGTTTCTGAATCCAAATACCTGGATTAGCCCCTTCTCGATACTGGACCGGTTGATTTTTATATTGGATATAATATTGAACATGTCCCATCTCATGATGCACAGTCCTAAAATGTTCTTTGTTCACCGACGTACACATTTTGATCCTGTTTAAAAATAAATAAATTATCATTTTTATCAAATTACCTGGGTTTGCTCCATCCCGGAATATGAAAGGTTGGTTTTTATATTGTAAGAAATACTGTACGTGTCCCATTTCGTGGTGAGTTGTTGCAAAGTATTCTGAATCTACTGTTGTACACTGTTTTATCCTTGAAAAATTACCAAAATGTATAGATTAAATTTTGAATTTTACAATGTTGTGTAGTACAAATGATGTATGTATCCATGCAATAAATTATATCATTAAGCAATAACAATTTTTAATTCACTTCAGCCAAAGAACATTAATTTATAGAAAATTTCCATTTAGATCGTCATTGCATCGCGTTATCGTAACGGTTTCAGTAAACTGCAAATGATTTAATGTAGCTATTTGTGGCAATCATGTATTATAATTTAATTTGCCCAAAAATGGAAAAGTTCCAGTAATTGAAGTTTAAGTCAGTCCTTTAAAATAAATAATTAATGTTGTTTGGCTGATCACAGGGATCCATAATGCTGTGTCAATTGTAAACGGAATCCGAAAAGTCAGATAAATAGATCAAAAGAAAACTCTGTTTCCAGCAGAAAGGAAACTAAAAACCATACTATGCACGATTTAGTACTTAGAGACTTAACTGTTTGTGGTGACGAACGAGATGTATTAGTTTGTTACTTAAACTGTATATTTATACCCATAAGATGTTTTGTGATTCCTTAATTATTCATTAAATTATCCTTATTCTACCTTTAACCTTTAATACTATAAAGAGTTTTGTTACTTGAGTTTCTAGAAACCACTATTATGAAGATCAAGTTTAATAACTCAAACTTTAATAAACTATTTCAAACTATATTACCTAAAGTCATCACCATTGTAAAAGTCCCAAGCTGAAGCATGACAAACTATCTCTCTATCAGTAGGCTTATCAATTATAGAATTTTGCCAGAACGAAGGAGGCATAGCGCTTAAATTCAGAGATTTGAAAAATTCCTCGGCCATTTGGAACATTTTCAATGGAGTATAGTTTTGATTTTTCATTGCTTGAGTTATGGCTACTTCTTTCTTGTCTGGGTAGGGTCGGGTGAATGTTTCAACATTGCTCCATGTTTGAGCCCAAAGGTTACCTGAAATATAAAATAAATTGTGTAATGTAAAATAATCAAATTACATTATTATGATCAAAATCAAAATAATAATCATGATTGGCGCAATACTTAAATAGAAAAAAATCTCGATATTATAAGTAAAGTATCTTTATGAAAGAGAATGGTTCGACTAAAGATACTAGATTCAATTTTAAGTGCGAGTGTCTTATCAGATAATTCTATTAGAATTAGATTTATTTTCTTTTCATTCCCTTGTCTTCATTTCACTCAAAAGCATTTATTGCAATGCTTTTGCTTAAATCATACCATCAAAATGGCATTCCTATATTCTTGCATCCTCCTCATCTCCATAACAACATTTATTTTTAGGTAATGGAAACCATTTCTGATGTTATTAAATCAATATTGTTAACTTACCCAGTAAATGAGCTGGTATAGGTCCTCTTGCCGATACAACTTGGTCTCCATACTTATCTCTAAGCTTCTTTCTAACATATGCGTGTAGTTGCTGGTACAGGGGCTTCACATCTTCCCATAACTTTGCTAATTGTTGTTCAAAGTCTTGTACTTCGTATTCTGATTGCCACCAGTCTGCTACATTTTTGAAATCTGAAATTTTGATATGGTATATTAGCTACAGTAGCAGTATCTTTTTATTATCTATATATTTCTGGACAGAGATTTCAACCGATGAAAGTTAGACGTAAATCAAAAGAAAAAAAGTAATCTTGAAATGTCCTTAAGTCCTTAATTCTACTAAAATTAGTATCTGAATGTTAAGTACTTTAATTATTTTCAGATTAAGACCGATGTTGTAGAAACCCAATGTCGAGCAGTATAAAGACAAAGTCTAGTCATATTTTAAAAATAATGATGATGCTTATTTTTGCATTATTAACTTAAATGGTTATTTCTAAGATAGTACAATTACAGTTAAACATAGCTATAAGACCTAATGTTAGCATTCCATGGATTCTCCTTACGGTAGCCGGGTCCATCGCATGATAGAGGATGGACCACTTGCATAACAGCGTCTGAGACTTACAACATAGATGTAGGTTTAAGGAGCCCCCCTTACAACGCGTTAGCGGTCACCTTCACTGTCTACATCTTATAAAGAATTTCTGTTTACCAAATTGCTTTCATCTTTGATATGGATTTTCAATTCATAAATGAAAAATTTACCAAAAAAATTAATGAATGATGATGATGATGACAAATGTTTCTCCCTTTGCAGGAACTGTGCCCTTATCACGTGCCGTTCTCAATTTTTTTTTTTGCTTTTATGTATTAGAGCAGCGAGCGATCCACCAGATAAGTAAGATCTACTTCCTTTGCAACCTACTCACCACAACATAGATGGAGAAGATACTTGGCTTGATTTGATTTTGACTTCCGTACCTTCACTAATTTTAAATTATGGACAATATTTAGCCCCTGGTTTCTCACATCACGATCTTTTATTCGTTTCTTATAACCTCAAACCACCTAAACATAGCCCTAAGGTTTTGCACGTGCGTTGTTTTGGTCGCTTAGATGAAACCGAATTGCATAAGGATGCAGCAAACATTGACTGGAGCTGTTTAACTACCTCTACGGATATCGACAATAAGGTTACTATTTTTAACAAAATGGTGATTGAACTTTATGATGTCCACGCGCCTGTCAAAAAAGTTAAGTTTAAGCGACCACCGGCCCCTTGGATCACAAAAGAAATTCGGACAGCAATGGCACGAAGAGACAATGCCTTTCGTAAATTTAAAAGAAGACGTTCTGACCATCATTGGGATCTGTATAAGTCTGCAAGAAATCGATGTAACCAGTTAATACGTAACACCAAACGCCGTTATATCTTCAATAATATTACTTCTTCCTCTTCCGCCGATATTTGGAAGTTCCTTGGAACACTAGGTATCGGTAGACAACCAAATAATGATCTGCTGGGGACTGTTGATTTGAACGATATCAATTGCCATCGCTCAACTGTTGAACCTTTGGATCGTTCGATCATGTGTCAAACAGTAGATCATATAAATAATCTTCCTAGATTAAGCATAAGTTTTTTTAAATTTTCTCCAGTTGCCCCGGATGAAATAAAGAAAATAATCGTTTCCATAAAATCAAATGCAGTGGGGTGTGATAATGATAATATAAGTCGCAGAATGATTATCACTATCTTAGATCATCTTGTACCTGTCATCTCTCATATAATTAATTATTCTCTACATTCTAATAAATTTCCATCTTTGTGGCGCAGCGCCTATGTCCGTCCATTACCTCAAATTTCTAATCCATCTCTCCCTTGTCACTATCGTCCAATATCTATACTTCCTTTTCTTTCTAAAGTATTAGAGGCCTGTGTCCATAAACAATTAGCTAACTTTATACATGGTAACAATCTTCTAAGCCCATATCAGTCGGGTTTCAGGAAAGGCCATAGCACAGTTACCACCCTTCTTAAAGTTACTGGTGATATAAGAGCGGGTATGGAAGACACACGGGTGACTGTTCTGGCATTGGTGGACTTCTCAAATGCCTTTAATGTTATCAACCATGACATCCTTCTTGCAATCCTATCCTATAACAATATTTCATCAGAGACGTTGGAATGGTTTTCTACTTATCTTCAAGGACGCCAGCAGTCGGTTCGTTGCGATGAATCTTTCTCAAACTGGCGCAGCTTACATGCTGGCGTCCCTCAAGGCGGCATTCTTTCTCCATTATTATTTTCTATTTTTATTAACTTCTTAAGTCTAAATCTTCGGTGTTCGTATCACTTTTACGCTGATGACTTGCAGATATATGCTCAAGCGGGTGTTGATAGTACCAGTATGACTTCAGCTATAGAACTGATAAATAATGACTTACTCACTATTTATAATTGGTCTCAAAAGTTTGGGGTAAACGTGAATCCTTCCAAATGCCAGGCAATTATTGTCGGTAGTCAGAGAACCTTGTTTAAAGTGGACCAGACTGCTATACCACCTGTCATATACAATGACACAATCATTAACTTTTCCTCCTCAGTAAAAAACCTGGGTCTCCACATCGATGACAACCTAAACTGGCAGAAACAAATAACCGAAGTCAGCCAAAAAGTGACAGGTACTTTACGGACGCTTTACCGTTTAAGGAACTTCCTTCCATCGGTGACCAAGATAATGCTTGTGCAAGCTTTAATTTTCCCCATTATTGATTATGGTGACGTATGTTACTTTGACCTGAATGCCGAACTGCTCAACAAGCTAGACCGGCTTCTTAATAACTGTATTAGATTTGTGTTTAATCTTCGTAAGTTTGATCACGTCTCTTCATATCGCTTCGAACTTAATTGGCTGCCTATTCGACAACGCCGTAACTTGCGTGCTCTTACCACCCTTTATTCTTTGCTTACTTCACCTACTCCTCCTGTTTATTTAGAATCTCATATTCAATATCTTTGTAGTACTCACGATAGGCAGCTCCGCTCTTCTAATAATCGTCTTCTTCTGTGTCCAACACATCACACTGACTTTATAAATTCCTCTTTTTTTGTACAATCTGTTCTTTTATTGAATGCACTGCCTCAAGAAATTAGAATGAGTGACAGTAAAATAGACTTCAAGCGCAAAGTTCGTGAACTATTGCTACGAAATGCATGATATTATCCCATCGTCATTACCAGTATTTATATTTATTTATGTAGTATGTATTTATTAATGTAAAATGTTTATGTAAATGCATATTTTTATCTATCTGTTTATGTTTATTTTATTGTATATAATGTGGATAATTAAGTATCTATTGGTATTTGATTTATTTATTGTTTAATGTGTTCAGAACGCACCTACTTTCTGTTATCTCTGCATCACCCTAGGTTGACTGTTAGAGAATGCCACTAGGCATTAAGTCCGCCTATGTACAATTTTATTTTGTGCTAAAGTTAAAAATAAATAAATAAATAAGTAACAACGGTAGCTCGTAGATATCGCAAGTAACCCTCTCTTTAAACCTCATTTGAAGAAAGACTATTCATAGCATTTTCCTTTTAATTTATTATTCAAACTCCTTGATATTTCATAAAACATATTTTACCATTAAGTTTAGCAGCTTCATTGTAGAGAGATACATAGTCTGTGAAATTCTGTCTTGACTTTGCACCGGCCGCTTTATGCCACTCCACCCAGTAATACTTCTGTTCTTCATGATCTTGACTGTTGGCTACTACTTCTGTGATATCTGAAATCATTAAAAACTATTCGTTTATTCTTTAAGTATATCAAATTTTTAGAAAGATTAAGACTATAAAAATTTTCTTAGTCATTGCTACTATGTGTTTGATGCGCGATCAAATCGTTTGTTAGGACAATATCGCTGGTTTATTGCGCTATAGTATAGCGCGTCACAGCTATTTAGTGCTCTAGTAGTACAGGAATAAGGCATGGAATAATAGTAGGAAAGGTAATGATATATAGATCCATCAAAATTAGAAAAAAATTTGATTACATCGGTCTGCTAATCATCAATCGACCTGAAAACCACGCGAAAATTTCGAATCAGTAGATCTATACTAAATTATAAGTAGTCTTACCAGGTTCCAAAGCTAGGTCGCATTTATCAGGTACTTTAAAAGAGCAGACCTTCGCAGTAGCATAATTGGACTCCATCCCGGAGACCAGTCGCATCAGCTTACTGTACTTGTCATCATTCAGAGCTGACACTCCTAGCTGACTGTATTTCTTGAACATCCTCCTTAGTGAGAAGTCTTGGAATTCTTGCCATTTGTACATTTTTGTTTCTTCCCATGCTTGTTTCTCTTGCTTCGAAAGTTCCAAGCGAATACGAATCTGTAGTCCCAAAATACGCAAATTAGTTACTTAAGTATTGTGTGTGGTGACAGACCAAGAATCTCTATTCCTGGTCCGTCACTCTTTAATGACACTAACACTACCCCATCAAATCCCGAGGTTATAGAAAAAGTCGATTATGGGATTAATATATCCGCGTGGTGACGGAGTAAGAATACAATATGTCACCACCCCATCTCGTGTCGTAAAAACCGACTAAGGGACTGTCTGTAAATATTTTTTTACAAAATAAACAGAAGGAAAACTTGAAATTAAACCCTATACAAATCCGTCTAGCCAGCGTGGTATTAGTAGGCCAATGTCCCTCCGTTACAGGAGAAGGCCGAAGGTAAAGATTATTTAGTTTTATTTTACGATCGGTTCATTGGACAACATTAGGTAGTGATGGATAGTCCTACAGGAGGTTCATAACATAATAAAATCTGTAATACTAACCCACTTATCCTCGTTCTCTTTAGTAATGTTTGAAGTATAATCCCATTCAGCAATACTAGCTTTATTTTTTCTGATGCCGGTAGCTTTATCTAGTTGCATGATGTACTCTCGGCCTTCGTGTTCTAGGGCTTCTAAATCTGGGTCGCGACCTTGCGTGGCTACTATGAAGACTGCCACGATCGCCGCCAGTAGCACGGCGCCTCCCCCGACTTTCAGCATTGTCTGCAATCAAGAGATACCCACGTTTACACTTGGATCTTTCGTGGCTTTAAACTTAGGATCTTGAACCTCTGTGAATAAGGAAATTTAATTTACGCCGCGAGTTTTTATCTATATTACCGTTGTAGACTAAAGTTACATTTAACCGAAATCTTCTATAGACTACATAACAAATCAATAAAATTACCAACAAAAAAAATTTTTAGACCAAGAGAATTTTAGCAAGGAGCTATATGTAGACAAAATTAATTACAATATGTAAGATTAGCCTTTCAAACCCAAAAGGATTAAAATGGTTAAAAAACTTCCTAAATACGAAAAAAACATATACATTATTCTTTCGTGTTTTTAGTCCTTCAGAATTTGTCATTGACGAGGTTAAACCTTTCCATTTTATAGTTATCTTAGTCCAGTTGTTAATACTATCTATAAAATAATTAGTTGTGCTAAAGAGGATACCTTGGCAAAGAAGTCTCAAAAAGTAATTTACGAGTTTGTTTAGGCGTTTGATTATAATGCCTTTATTTTGTACGTTCACAGAAGAACTCATGCGTAAAAGGGCTGAAAATCTATATCTAAATAATATATACAATCTTATAATAAATAGAAATAAATCGTGAAAAGATTAAATATGAATTCTGAAACACTTTCTCACAAAATGAAAATAATATTGACATTTATGAGCTGTCTAAACAACAGCCAGTCTTGAAAAGTTACTTTATGGCAACAGCTGGTTGTCAAAGTAATGTTTTGTTTTTAATTAGACGAAAAAGGAATCCGTACAACAAAGGATGTAAATCAGAAAATAGCCGTCTCTCTGATACAATGTAATTGCTACGGTAGTCCATTGAATATACCATTGTATCATATCTATGATACAATGGTATATTCAATGGACTACACACATAAGAATTTCTGCATTACAGTGTATCTACACTGTTATGCAGAAATCCTTATGTTTAGTGCATTGTAATTGACCATTTTCCGAAAATGCTTAACTATAAGTACTTAAAGGTTTTTGTAAAACTATGCGGTTCTCGTCAACAGGGATGTAAGACCGAAAAAGTTGCGTTGCCAAGAAGCTTTGCAAATATTATCACAAAACATTTTTAAGAAAGCGTAAACAAACAGAATATATTTATTTAGCACACCTACCTTACAGAAATTCAACAGTTATACTTTCTCTTTACCTACATAATACTTATCTGTCAAGGATTTGAAAAGAAGAAAGACAATGGAAGAAATTGGTACTCGATGCGGGACTCGAACCCGCGTCTCTGGACTATACGCGTCCAGCGCCATGACCACTAGGCCAAGGATTTGTATAAGTAATTAAGTAACAGGGATATATTTTAAGAATCCTATGATCTTTTCTTACCTATGAACCTCAACACAATTCAGGCATTATCATCATCATCATAACAGCCCATTAACATCCCACTGCAGGGACGGGCCTCTTCCCGTGACGGAGGGATACTTGGCCTAGTAATACCACGCTGGCCAGACGGATTGGTATAGGGTTTTATTTCAAGTTTTCTTTTTTTTTATTTCGTAAAGGTAATATTCACAGATAGTCCCTTAGTCGGTTTTTACGACACCAGTGGGATGAGATGGAGTGGTGACATATTGTATTCTTACTCCGTCACCACACAGGTGACCGACACGATTCAGTCATGAAAATTAATAATTGAAAATAATATCTGAGGCACAAAACGACTTATCTTGAGTGCTATCCTAATTCGCAACCTTAAGCGAATTGATCATTTACTCAAATAGGCTATCAAACTCGTTGATCAATTCAAACATTGTTATCATAACCATATTATATATAACAGTTAATTACCATACAATTGAAATGTTTATCTATTACAATAAAAAAATAAACAGTGCATAAGCTAAGTACAGGAAATTCCCATACATTATGATGCTGAATTACTTGTAATTCTTCGGTCTCTACACCATGCAGAGGCAGTCGTGTGCGTCGAACCGTAACAGTCAAGGTCCTATCTTATCCGCGTTTGTCTTCAATGAGGACCGTACAGAATTCGGCATTCATCTATACATTGTATGTTTTAGACGGTACTAAGATGGTGAGTCTAAATACGCAGTAAGAACAATATGACTGGTTTTGTTGATACTATTTTATATAGGTAGGTACTGTACTCATAAGGAAGTTAAGCTGGTACAGACAAATAAATACAGTCGCAATGTACACAATTAAAGGTTTATGGATAAGGAGTGGCTAAACAAAAGAAAATATCTGAAATCTGTAAATTTAGACTAGCTACAAAAGCAACAATTAGGCTGGCGGCATGGATGAAGGTGGAACAGAAATGCGCAAGTAGCATGGATGGACAGACTCATCCTTAGGGAACGCCATGCTTTTTAGGATAAAAATAAGAAAATGTGTTCGCACAAAATTTAATCACAGTTAGGTGAACCTATTTGCGCGTGAAGCATGCCATAACAATACACACACACATGCAAACTTCGTTTTTTTTTTAAATAGGATAAATCTACAACAAGCGAACAATAATTTAGTTAAATTAAAAGTAGGTACATACGATTCAAAATCATAATACACCTCTATTAGATGACATAGTCAGATATCCTACTACCTAATGTTGTACATCGTTGACTAAAGCCCAAACTTAGTTAATAATTATACTTAAAAAAGCAGTAATAGTTAATGCAAAACGCTTATCACTATTTTGTTTAGAAAAAATAACAATCTGAGAAGGCCTGAGTATATAAAGGAACCACATTGACTGACCAAGCCATTCGAGTATATTGCATCCAGTTTTCCTTATAGAAGTACATTTGCAGATTTTATGTTACCTATTTATTTAAATGTAACCAGCGATATCGTATATTCATTACACAATCATAAAATTGGTAATCTCAGATGGAGTAGCTATTGTTGTTTTATTTTATTTTATATTATTTTTATATAAATAAGTCGCAAGATCGTGTTCTGTGGCGTGTGTTGTGCCTATGTGAAGCAGTGGACTGCCATAGGCTAGTAAAAGTAGTAGATTAAGTCCTTAATAACAGGTGAAAACAAAGAAAGGTGTTGAAGCCAGGTGTAAAAATTGGTGCTTATAGCTACACGTGGACTTAGTACCCTCGAGTATATTATCTTTAACAAGCCCTTATAGTATTATGTTCTACTGCAGGAGCTAGGCGCCTACTTGTATAGAGGGAAACGGCGTAACACCGTGTATCTTTGCTCGTAATTGACGTGCCTCTATAACGTGCAAATAATCTGCACGTCATAGAAGCACAACAATTACGATTCACGTGATTAACCTTATATGTTAATAAGCTATATATGTACTATATAAGCCGCCAAAACACTTTTAGGGGTGGTTTTACTATAAACGAGGGAATTAAGAACAGTCCTCTGTTTATCTATAATCGAAATTAACAGCGTTCTGTCGAAATACCTATTTTAAATAATTTATGACCGATGTTTTATTACCTTAATCTCTTAATGTTGGTCATATTCAAAATCTTAGAAAAGCCATTTCAAAAAAAACTTTAATCAGCTTATAACGAAAGCAAGACTTGCATCTGAGATTATTTTTTTAACGTTATGCAAGACGTGGCGCCTGTGTCAATAACCTTTGTAAAGCGAACCTGTTTGCAAGATACCTACAGCCTAGATATACTAAAGTGGAGACGGCTTTTGAAAATCTTTATGACTTTTTCGACGTACGGTAATACGAGTATATCAAGCTGTTTATTTTCGGAATTCTGCAAGTTGCAACCGTTCACCGACAGCCGATTCTACATTGGACTAAGTATTCACTGACAGAACGTTTCGTCTTTGAAAGATCAAAGACAGAATTCACCTATGGACATTTCGCCGACAGAACGGTTCAGTTACAGAAATAAGTTTTATTACAAGAAACGTCTACTAAAAGTGTATCTCTCAAGCTATCGTGATAACTATAGGCTTAGTTTCAGGAAATCAATCATCAAGGCGCCATAATATTGAAACTTGCTGCCTTTGCTTGCTACGACAGTACATACTTAAAGCTCTCTTATACGAAATTGTTAGGCGTCTTAACAAAATAAAGCTACACACAATTAGCTTAAAAGTAATTAATTTGCAAATATTAACTTAATAAAAGTTTATTCTTTGACACTCATCACAACATCTTAGTTCTGAACTAGATAACGTTGGGTAATTAGTGTTAGATTAATTAAATTATTACCTAAACTATAAATATACATACATAAACCTACTAAAATTATCAAAATGTTAATTAATGCAGATCACAGTATTAATTTCAAAGTGCCACATGTTGCAATTAATAACGGGACATATCAAATGACCGTAATCATGTATTGTCTGTTTTTTGGTAATAACTAGGTATCTTAATATGATAAGCTATAAGGTATATTATCATCATCATCATAACAGCCCATTAATGCCCCACTGCAGGGACGGGCCTCCTCCCAGGATGGAGGGATACTTATATTTGCAACAAAAAGAAGACTCGCGTCAAACCCTATACCAGTCACTAGAAAAGGCCGATCACTGATTCACTACTGTTTGCTTATGAAATATTTAGAAATCAATAAAGTTTATCATCTTTGCTCATTAATTAAAGTAATTCCCCGATGAATCAGAAATAAGAAGATTCGCACGAAGTCTCGGAACTGCCAGATTTAAGTGGCATTGGGCTGTTACATAGTAAGCAGAACTGATTGCCGATATGGCTAAAAGATTCTGGAATGGTGAACGTCGCGTAAGTTTCTCATTACCCCATTTTTTTCAAATGTAATTCGTATTTCCTCACTCGTTAGAATTAGTTTTAGTCATAAAAATAATTCTAAAGGCCTCAAGATACGCTACCTTTGATCATGCATGAATGAACATCACCTTTAGAAATAGATAAAAGCTTAGAAAAAACTTTCAAACGAACTTGACCCAATTATTCATCTTAAACCGCAGCGGTAAAATGAACGTCTAATAAAAACAAAATTCCTTTGATATTATGCAAATTACTAACTAGTTTTCATAAAATATTTCGTAGCAAAATTTACAAATATCAACACTATTGAGGAAAAATAATAAAAAATGGTACCTACATTATACTAAAAATGGTATCAACATTAGCTACTGGAGATCCATCTTGGTAGTAGAATACCTGACTGATATAGAATAATTTTAAGTTCTTTACGTACTTTAAAGGGTACAGTCAGCTGCAAAGAGATCTAATCCCTTTAGCGCGCTGTTATATTCATGAAGGGGGTTAGATTTCTTTGCAGCTGACCGTACCTACATATAAAGTCGCGCCTAGATGGCGTTGTTACAGTGAGTGAAAATTGCGAGGGCTAATGAATGGCTCCATATAAAGCAATGGTCTAATTTGGTAAACGTGACAGTGACTCGGGTGGCCAAACGGTCATGGCGCTTGACGCGTATAGCCCGAAGACGCAGGTTCGAGTTTTTTTGTTTGTCTTTCTTCTTTTCGGAGTTTAAGGGTTGCTTAATTTAAAGATAAATAGTAACCCTAGGTAGTTAAAAGAGAAATCGTTTAAGCACCGCACGTGTGAGTAATTAAATTATCGTAACAACATTATTTTGTTCCACGTACTCACAGTTAATAAATTATCCTCCGGTAAGCGTAACGACTTTACACAGAAAATTTAATTACTACATACTTATGTGGCGACAGATTAGAAGTAGAGGGTGAACACTAGCCGATCTGATCGCGTTGGGATCATAAAAAGCGACTATGGTTCTACTACTTCATCATATCAGCCAATCGCCTCCACTGCTGGACATCGGCATCATCATAACAGCCCATCAATGTCCCACTGCAGGGACGGGCCTCCTCCTGTGAGAGGGGAATACTTGGCCTACTAGTACCACGCTGGCAAGACGTATTGGTATAGGGATTAATTTCAAGATTTCCTTCTTTTCATTTCGTAAGGATAATATTCACGGATTAGTCGGTTTTTACGACACCCATGGGATGAGATGGGAAAGTGACATATTGTATTCTTACTCCGTCTTTTTAATATTATTTTTATTTATTTTATGTATGTACAGTCAGCCCCAAAAGTCGCTGAACACATTTTAAATTTCAAAACTGCTGAACACTAAAAGTAGCATAAGTCAGTGTTGCAACAAGAGTACAAAATAAGCTAAACGTACAAAACGACCATAACACGCTGCACACGGTTATTCCAAAAGTAGCTGCATACGGGTATTTCAGAAGTATCTGAACACTAGTATTTCAAAAGTATCAGCACACAGGTATTTCAAAAGTATCTGAACTCTAGTATTTCAAAAGTAGCTGAACACTAGTGTTCCAAAAGTAGCTGAACACTAGTGTCTATTATGTTTACTCGTTGGAATAGATACATAATTTCAACACAATTCACTGAGATTCGTTAGCCTAGGGTATAGAACACTCGACTTTGATGAAGTAGACGTGCGTTCAAAACCGGGTTGTGCCAAGTATTTTTTTTGGTTTTTTTATTTTTTATTTATTGTATTTTATCTCAAAAAAAACAAGTAACTTAAATTCACTGTCACTGTTCACAGGTATTTTAATAAAGTTAAAATATTATTTTTAATTTTTAATTGAAAATTAAATAGTATTTTTATTTAATTTTTAATTTAATGAAGAATGATCATTATGACTTTAAATTGTATGAGAAACATTTTCGGAGATTCGATGATATGAGTTGAAATGTTATGTAAGAAGAAGTGCTCCCTGTTGTGCGACATTTAACTTAATAGTTTTATGACATGCAACTAAAATTAACTTTAGAGGTGATAAAGCCATTTAATTAATTTATTAATTAAATTATTTAATTTAATTGTCGAATATACATTTTTTTCGTAAACGAAGTCGCGGGTTACAGCTTGTATTGAATAATAATAGTAGAAAACAAAATAAGAAAAAATAAAAAAACACAAAAAGTAATCCGTTCCTCAGGATCGAACCAGAGCTGTTTTCTTTTCACCCAAGCTCTATACAAGCAAAGCTATCGTGTTGACAACTGTTTTCATGAAATTGTTAATGTAGTATTCCGCTTTGAAATTGGCTTGACTTTTGTCTACTGTCAAAATCACTCACTACAACTACACTGAAACTCGACCGCAGATGAGCGACGCAGCGGGCGACGTTGCCGTTCAGTCATGCGCGGCTCCCGTATACTGCACGAGTTGTCAACATCGATACTTCTAAAATACCCGAGTGCTGATACTTTTTGAAATACCCATGTGCAACTACTTTTGGAATAACCGTGTGCAGCGTGTTATGGTCGTTTTGTACGTTTAGCTTATTTTGTACTCTTCTTGCGACACTGACTTATGCCACTTTTAGTGTTCAGCAGTTTTGGAATTTAAAATGTGTTCAGCGACTTTTGGGGCTGACTGTACATACATAAAGTAAAAGTATGTACATAAATGTACTAACAAAGGTTATACAAGATGACATCAATTGTGTCATTAACATGTTTTTCTGAAAGATTTATAGTACCTATCTAGTGTTATAAAAAGCCTTTCTTCGTTATTGTTTAATATATAAAATGTTATTTTATTGTGTACAATTAATGAATTATACTCGTAATAGTATTGTATTTTTACATTATGTAATTAATATTTATATAAGAAATTTAGGTATAATGGTAAAAATATCTTAACTGTATGTTATTGTATTGACACAGATTTTTATTTGTAATATTATTGCATGTATAAAGTTTTTCTTAGTGACATAAACAAAGTCACAGGTTCATATTGAAACGATTGTGTTGTGAGTGACCTCAATCCACAAATAATTGTAAATTGCCCAGCTATGGGATCTGCTGACACTAAACTTAACTAAACTAACAAATGAAAAATACAGACAAATAAATGATAGTAAATTCTATCTTTAATTTTGTTAACATTTGATATTTAATTTTGTCTTTTTAATATACATCATCATATCAGCCAATCCCCTGCTGCACATAGGCCTCGTCCAAATATTGCCACCTGGCTTTATATTATTATTGCTCCTATAATTCATATTTTAGACAAATATATAACAGATGTTTTATTGAACAGATTTAAAAAAAATAACTAGCCAAAGTACATATAGGTATATGGTGTTCGGTGTGGTTATGGAGTAGGCATACATAGTAATAATATCACCATCCAATCTCATTCGGTTGCTATCGTAATAGCCTACTAAAAGAAGGTTTGTAGGGTTATCTCTATGAAAACAAACAAAGGAAAACTTGGAACTTGATATCGAACCCGAGACTTTTGCGTAGCAGTAATATACTATAACCACAATACTAGAGAGGACGTTAAACAAATAGCTACAGTACTTTTATCATACGTACAACACTTAATTAAAATCACAGGCGTTACGTCTCTACGTTAATATTTGTATGATTTCTGTATAATAGTGAGAAAATAAGTATTAAGAAGTATTCACTTTATTTTAAGAATATTTCTTAAAGTAGGAACTTCACAATTCGGGATACATATGAAAAGAGAGTTACAAAGATCTACGAATGTTTTTAAATGGTAAAATCACCCTTTTTAAAATTAGCTTAAAAATAAGTTAAACATTTAGTCATGTGAAAGACACCATGTTTGGTTCAGATAAGTATTTTATCTTTTAAGTTTATTAATTAACAACTAAGTTAGTGCAAATTAAGTTTGTTAAGTTAAGTTTCTAGTAGGTACTAATTAAATTCGTAACCATTACAGTATTAATATTTAAACTATTCTATCTCAAATTATCTAATACATTATGTAAATAAAAAAATAATTAGGTAAATGACATTAATAGTTCACAATTCTTCGGGATTACTTTATTTACCTACTTTAATTACTTTGATACGGACCCCGTAGTATTTATTATTAAAGTAGTTAACTTAAAACTAAACCAAAATACTTTAAAATAAACACTAAATAGAAAATAAAATCTCCATTTATTATGGGCAATAAATAATGTTAATATTCAATATACGCATAACTATTTAATAAAAATAACTACGACTTACCACGACTTTATATCACGAACCGTTAAAACTAGAATACGATATTTAAAACGATAATTTAAATTAGGAACGTACATTCGTTGACAAATGTTTAATTAGAGCGGCCAGTCGCGGCGTCCGACCGGCCGATGACTGCCGATGACTGAGCTCACAGCCTCGATGTCCACTCACACATGCGCGAGAGTCGATAAAGAGTATCGGATTTGGTCATAGAATTTAATATATCTCGTTGGTTCAGAGATATTTATTTATGTTGTTTCACGTTTTATGTAAAGGTTAAATCCAAGTCATTTTATTTTTTTTAACCCAAATGCTACATGGATTTAAAAAAAAATTACAAAGTACAGTCAGTTACGTAAATGTATTCGGTTATTTATTGGTTATTTTTAGGTTATTTAACCTAGCTTATAAAAATCAGAGCTAAAGGGATAGTTATTTGGATGTTATACCATGAGGGTCAATTTGGCTTATTTGGGGCTCAGTATTGTTAAGGGTGTACCTACTAGTTTTAACAGATTAACACTTAACTTTTAACATTAGTTTTTATTGAGGTTCCATTGCCACATTTTTATTTTGAAGTAATTTCAGTTTAGCTCTTTCTAAAGTTATTTGGGAGTATGCTATGATAGGTGTGACGCACAAAGTGCTTTTGAAAAGTTATATGCCCATGTTAATCCTCCTCAGAAAACTAATATTTTCTCTTTTTATTTAACTTCAAAGAATCACAATTAAGGACCCAATTTTCCCAGTAGTAAAATTGGATGTTCAAATAAAGAAAACAACAACAAACATCCCTACCAAAAAAAACCTTTTTACCATTTTGCACGTCTGCTATCAAAGTCTTTGACGCTTTACGTACGTGTGCACAAGTCAGCTTGCGTGCAAGTCAGCTTGCAAGCTTCACTGTCACCGATTGTACAATCAGTAACAAAAATGATTGCAGAACAAGTTTTATTTGCGTTTTAGTTCGTAGTTCTATTTCATTTTTTGTTTGTTTTATATATCTATATATATGTTACGGGCAATTTGATAAGTCCGGGCACTATTATTAATGACCGGTCTTTATTCATAATGCCCGACTCAATTGGACAATGTGATTAAAACAGCATAATTAATCACTTTTCCCGGCCATTATTAATAATGCCCACCATATCTTGGGCACAGTAATAAAATAGGTGAACTGTAGTGTTTTTGTTTATTAAATTAAATTGAACTTACAAAATTTTCATGAAAAGTTAACAAAAAATAAACTATTAGACATAGTAATTACAAAATTAAACTTTTTATTATTATAAATATTTATTAAAAAATGTTTCTGGCACTCGCCGGCCGCTGCCGCGGCCCGCTCGCTTCGCTCGCTCGGCTCGTGCGCGTTGTGATCGCCATACTAACCTAACCTAACCAACTGTTTCTGACTTTTGGCTTTTTTTAAGCTATCTCAAACACTAACTTATTACATGGACCACGGGCCGTCGGCCATTATTAATAAGGGCCGGTCAAAGTGATAAATTTATCACTTTGGCCATCGTTGTTGGGCATTATTAATAAAGGCCGGTCCTTATTAATAATGCCCAGTTAATCACATTGCCCGTAACATATATAAAACTCAAAGGTGACTGACATAGTGATCTATCAACGCACAGCCCAAACCACTGGAGGGATCTGGCTGAAATTCGGCACGCAGGTAGATACTATGACGTAGGCATCCGCTAAGAAAGGATTTTGATAAATTCTTCCCCCAAGGGGACAGAATAGGGGATGAAAGTTTGTATGAAACTTTGTCAATTTTAAACCGATCGTGTTGAGGCTTTGCATGCAAATAGTTACTATGACGTAGGCATCGCCTTAGAAAGGACTTTATTAAATTCAACCCCTATAGGGATAAAATAGGGAACGAAAGTTTGTTTGAAATTTTGTCAAATTCAAACCGATCAGGCTGAGGCTTTGCATGCATAGAGTTACCATGACGTAGGCATCTGCTAAGAAAGGATTTCGATATATTCTACCCCCAAGCAGATAAAATAAGGGATGAAAGTTTGTATTAAACTGGAAATTTGTCAGTTTTAAACCGATCGGGCTGAGACTTTGGGACGTCACGTCTTAGCTGCCAAAAATTCTATGAAGTCACGACTTAGCCATCGAAATTATATGACGTCACAACATAGCTCTAAAAAAAATTCCCACCTAAACGTTACGACGTCACGACGTATCTGTAAAAACAAAAATTTCCCGCCGTATTTTATGACATCACAACGTAACTGTAAAAAAAAATTTTATGAGGTCACGACGAAGCTTTAAAAAAAAAACCTGCCAAAACTTTATGACGTCACGACGTAGCTGTAAAAAAACCTACCAATATTTTATAACATCACGCCTCAGCTGTCAAAAGTTCAATGACGTCACGACTTAGCCATCAAAATTATGGCGTTACGACGTAGCTGTAAAAAAAAAAAATTTCGCCAAAACTTTATGACGTCATAACGTACGTAGCTATCGAAAAAAAAATTCCCGCCAAATTCTATGACGTCACGTCTCATATGTCAGAATTTCTATGAACTCACGACTCAACTGTCAAAAATTCTATGAAGTCACGAATCATCTTTCCAAAATTCTGTGACATTATGACTTAGCTACTCCACGCATTCCTTAGTATGTGAAAACCATTTTTGACATACAGGAAGAGAGACGGACAAGAAAGTGATCTCATAAGGGGTCCGGTTTTTTTTAAACATAATTTATAATAATACTTTTTAACGCGAACGAAGCCGCGGGCAAAAGCTAGTATCATATAATTAGCTTTGATATGTAAACTTAAAAAAATATACCATGGTTTTATACAACACTAATCTTATACAATCTAACGAGTACTGTAGTGTAAAGAAGAAAACGTCATTGATCTAAATAATACTTATTTATATTAAGTTTTGATCGAAGTGCATAGAAATGAAGAAGAGTGGCAATCGTATACTGCATGCAAATACATTCTTATATATTCTATTTATTATTTTTATTATCATTTTTTTTTAATCAGTTGGCGAAAGTTAAAGAAAATGGATTCTGGTTAAACATACAAGCAGCCATAATTTAATTTATAACATATTATTACGAGTAAATATAAATCTAGGTATAAGCTTATATTAATTAATCAAAACACTTTTTCACATGACTGTACGTCTCTAAGCACGTTCGCGCGATTTACCGTTGACTCATCGTTTACTAGTTGACAACGGTACTTAATCGACCGAGAAAACATTAAAATTTTAATAATATACGTTATTTTTGTTAATAAGCATTTTATTCTACTTATTGGTAAATATCTCGATATTTTTTTTATAATTAACCGCTTTGAAGGCGGATTTTTACACGTCTAATGTATAAACAACTACTACCTCGTAGTCTCCGTGTGGTGACGGAGTAAGAATACAATATGTCACTACCCCATTTTATCACAAGGGTGTCGTAGGAACCGACTAAGGGACTAACCGTTAATATTATCTTTACGAAATATAAAGAAGGAAAACTTGAAATTAAACCCTATACCAATCCGTCTGGCTAGCGTGGTATTAGTAGGCCAAATATACCTCCATTACGGGAGGAGGTCCGTCCCTACAGTTGGACATTAATGGGCTGATATGATGACCTCGTAATATTAGTTCAAAGTGAGATAACAGAATGTTCTTGTAATCTTTGAGGGAATACTTCGTCAATCTTAGTATGTAGTTGACATAACTCAGAAGAGCCTGCTCGCAGGCATCGCAATTCGCAATAGCTTTGACGTCTTTCGATTGTATAAGTATTGTTAAATGTAACAAACGAAGTATGAACGTAAGTATTTGAAAGGCACATCGGCTGAAGAACTTTGAAAGCTGTCCATTTACTTTTTTTTTATGTAATGGGAGGCAAACGATCCTGCAAGTGATCACCGCCGCCCATGGACACCCGCAACACCAGAAGAATCACAGATGCGTTGCCGGCCTTTAAAAAGGTAGTACGCTCGTTTTTTGAACTTTATGAAGATTAGCAACCCTAACATGTCTAAGGTTTATTCAAGTCATGATAACCAGATTCCAAAGAATGACTACAATTAGCCAATTCCTTGTTTTAGACCCATAAATGCTGTTGGAGCACACTGATATTTAGCAACATAAGACAGTACCTACCTAAAGAAGTAGCATGAAAAAATAATTTATAAGTATTCTGTGGCTTCTGCGTGTGGTGACGGAGCAAGAATACAATATGTCACCACCTCATCTCATCCCATGGGTGTCGTACAAACCGACTAAGGGACTATCCGTGAATATTATCTTTACGAAATAAAAAAGAAGGAAAACTTGAAATTAAACCTTATACCAATTCGTTTGGCTAGCGTGGTATTAGTAGTCCAACTATCCCTCCGTCATGGGAAGAGGCCAGTCCCTGCAGTGGGATATTAATGGGCTGTTATGAATGCAACGGTCCCGCTCATTTGAGAATACCTAGTATAGGTATGTTTAATAACAGATCTTGATCGTTCCATTGAAGATTGCATTGCCAAGGCTTGAGTAATCCTTCTGAGGACTTAAGATTGACGGCATAAGACAATTAGGAAGGTGATTTTAATTCATCCACATACAACATGCCTATGGTATCAGTCATACCAAACTGTAGTAAAATTCGTACGTACGACATTTCCAAAAAAAATCAGAGGAAAACGAACTCAAACGACAATCATACAAACTAACGAGGTCGTCATTATGAATGGTAAGTAGGTACATACCATTTCGCCAACATCACAAAGTCGATATTCCAACAAGGGCCCGAGACATTCAAACACTGAGACCTAACCAAATAGTTATAATTATCTATTAATAAGGATTAATAGGGTTTCATCGTGGAATGCATTAGGGTAGGTCGGTTCTATTTTTAGACGGGGCTGCAACTAAACGGGTTCAGTAGTGTCAATGAACTTGATATAAGTGCAATTTCCAGTTTCTAGCGATGTTGGTGAAAATTTCAAACACAAAATATAACATTTAAAAAAATATACGAATAGTTAAATGCTATAAGAAGCGATATAGAGCTTCATTTCAGCTCCACGAGTTGAGACATCCTTCAAAGTTTTGCAATTTTGCGAACGTTTTCCCACTGACCTTAATAGGTCATCAGTCCACCGCTTGAGGGGCCTGACTACTGTTTTTAGGTTTGAGGTTCGTTCGCCAGTTCAAAACTCAAACATTTCTCTATTCTACGCGCTAAGTGTAAGGTATGTATGAGCACGACGAGGTCACCACATTCTACTATTTAAACAGTCTCAATAGCAAGGCGACCACAAGGTTTGAATCCCAGGCAGGACAATTATTTAGAATAGAATAGAATATACTTTATTTCCCTGAAATATGGTATTTTACAGTTTTTACATTTGGTAATAATATAGCTCAACATATTTCGCCTAGTTCAGCATGTAAATATACATTAAGGTTAGTTCAGTCACAGTCTTTTTGAAATTAATTCTAAATTTAATTAATTAATTAATTTGTAGTATCCACAAACTGTTGTCCTGAGTTAAAAGATCTTTGTGTCTGTTAAATTAATGTTTATAAACCACACAAGGCATAATACTTAGTGCGGGAGTAGTTTTAAAAAAAAAAAGTTTCTAAAGACATCTCATAGCAGAAACGCCATAATTATATTTTACAAACTTGGCAGTTGAATTTAGGCCAAAATTGTAAACAAAGAGTACGTGAGATGAAGAAGGACTAGCTAAGGGCTCTTTCAATTTAGCCCTTTCGTGCCGTACAGCTGCCGTGCGTTTTTCGGACGGCAAAAGGAACGTATGCCGTACGACAAGATTTGTATGTAAACAAACAAACGTTGCTTTTGCCGTTCGAAAAACGTACCAAAAACGCACGGCAGCTGTACGGCACGAAACGGCTAAATTGAAAGAGCCCTTAGCTAATCCTTCTTCATCTCACGTACTCTTTGTTTAAAATTTTGGCCTAAATTCAACTGCCATATAAATTATCAAGAGCAGAGAAATCATCCCCTACCTCCAAACTATAAATTATTTCACCTACAAATACTTTATTATTCTTAAGTTTACTTCTGCACAAAGCATTGCAGACATAATCGAGATAAATAACTTATTAGATCTAGCTACTTAATCAATAGATCACAAAAAATGGACCGGTATTCGATAGGACTCACGGAATTCGAACATCGCGCATGGCATTCACTTATCGCATCCACTACGCCACCAAAGCAAGATTGTTATATTTTATGGCTTGCAGTAAAATGCGATACCGACTACCGCACGTGCCTTCTACACTACTCTAAACTACTTATCTAAAGACACAATGTTTTTTAGAAAATATTTTTAGTTATCGATACAAAATTTACATCCAATCATGTAAATAATATACCAATCCTTTGCTTACGTCGATTTATTAAAACATAGATACATAAATTATTATTATCTACATGCAAAAAAACAGTTATTTCGATGCGTGTCATCACTGACTTCCAACAGAACTACTTAACTGACCTACACGGAATGACTAACAAAATATAAAACACTATATAGCATGTATTGTAGGTATATAGAAAGGACTACCTGGCGCCTTATTGTATAACCAAAACTTTCTTTTTTCCAGCAATTTCAACATAAAACATTAAAAAATTCATATAAAACTATGTCAAAAAATTAATAGATACTTACGTTAGATTGTAAATTTTAAAACGTCATAACAAATGTAAAATAATCACATCACTATTCATAGCTCAATACGTCCTGTTTTGTGTAAATAAGGCACGACACTAGAATCAGTAGAGAGGTGCACGCATATGATAAGTGGGGGGATTATTACACAACGTGCTGGCCACTAAGATCTCATGACAAGTTCGACTCTGTAGCTAAAGTCAGGAACACACATGTGGTGTGAGCGTGTCAGGGTAATTAAGTGTGTTTTTGTGAATTAATATCATTTGGTTTATGGTCAGAAGTAATGCTTTGTAGATTAGCTTTTTCTTTATAGGTAGCATTGTGTAAAAGACCATCAGAGAACGTCAGGAAAGGATAGCAGGTAGAATACAGGCAGAGGCTTTTAATTTCCTCCTCTCCTTTTGAATGAGAAAGAACAGCAGAGGTGACTGTCGCACGGTTACTTCTGCTTTTAGAAAAAAGCCGCTCGTGTGTAAGAGCTATTACTTTTCGAGGAATAAGGTAGGACCTACATCGAATCTTAAAATCCTAGTGAATGTTTAAAAAATGCAAGAACTGTGACTAATTTTCCACGTGTGTGTATTTGCCTTAAAAGTGCTGTGTGATTTACAGGTGTAAGTAAGTGCTTATTACGACTGAGTGCGTTATCATTTTCAACCTGACAATTTTACACGCTAACCTTAAAATTTTGTGTTCAATAATAAAAAGAAACGGTTAACATTTAATTACGACAGTTCTATTTTCTAATTAAATCAAAACAGGCGCCGGATTTAAAATCGCGACCTCGTGCACGCCAGCCGATGAGGCGACCGCCGCGCTGCGCCACCGAAGCAGTTGATAAAAGTTCTATGTAAGGTGTCTGCCTAAGGCGCGGGACACACAGAACAGACGTAAGACAAGGACGCGTCGCGAACCCGTTGCAGACATCGCGCCATCCAATAGAGAGCGGACGTGTAACGTCGTCGTCGGCACGTCTCGTCTTTTCAGTATGTTTTACGTCGCGACGGCTGCATACATTTTGTATGAAAGTAGATTAAACGGGCGCGTCGCGACTGCGACGGGTACGGACCCGTCGCAGTCGAGACGTAAGACACGGGTCTTACGTCTGTTCTGTGTGTCCCGCGCCTAAGAGTTTTATAATTTTCAGTGTATGAAACCAGATGCCAAGTTAACGTACCAGACATTAACAGTAAGTAATTTGTCTAGCATTAAACAATTAGTTTCTATAACAGTTCAATAAACGGCCTCGATAGCTAAGCTGTCGTGTTTTCGGCTTACGTGGCCAAGGTCGCAATTTCGAATCGATGCACAAATGAAGTTTCTCATCATCACAGGAGATATAAAACGAATCAATATGCCAGTGAGGCAGTTTTCTGTTTAAGTTAAGTTCCCTTCTTTCCCTAACCTTAGCTTTAATTACCTAATTACTTTAACTACACACTCAGAAACACATCGTAATGCATACTCACTCTATCATACACGGTAGAAACAGATATGTTTATCTGTTGACTATGTTAGTCAACTAAATAATACGTATAGCACGTGCGATTCCCACGCGTTGTATGTAGCTGTGACTTGTAATTTGCAAAATGTCTACCACTCATTATGACTAGGTAAACGTTTTTATGAATGCTAGTGTTCGTGTCCATACAGTACGTAGAGACTCACTGTATGCAGAGTTATATGAGTTTTTTCATTTATCTTTTAGGCCAACAATCATGTAAAACGACATCTGTGGCGTAGTGGTTATATTGCATGGCTGCTACGCAGAGGTCTCGGGTTCGATTTCCGCTCAATGCAAATCTTTGTGTGCATGAACATGATTGTTTGCATTGGTCTGAGTGTTTCTATATACATAGTAGTAATATGTATGTATTTACAAAAGAAAAGTATATAAGTATTAATATTCGTTGTTCTGTTACCCATAACACAAGAAGGTTAAGCCTAGCTAATTTGGGAACAAATGGCGCTGTGTAGAGAAGTCCGTGAATAATATTTATTTATAAAGTATTTTTGTGGTAAATTTTTGGGTAAATGAGATGCTAATGGGGGTGTGAATAGTTAAACTGAAACACGATTTTAGAAATAGGAAATACAACTAATATAAGTCACTATTCGTAGATAGCACGTTTCGTCGAAAAATAGTATGATTCTTAGAAACCGTAGTATCGTACAAGTGTTACATTGGCATACAAAAGTGAAAATAGCCTACAGAAACTTCTACAGGTTGAAGACAATCTTTACCCAATAATAAATAATCATATTCTATTCCCGTCTCCCTGTGGTGACGGAGTAAGAATACAATGTGTCAACACCCCATTTTATACCATGGGTGTCGTAAAAACCGACTAAGGGAATATCCGTAAATATTATCTTTACGAAATAAAAAGAAGGAAAACTTGTAATCCAACCCTTTAATAATCCAAGGCCAAGTATCCCTCCGTCACGGGAGGAGGCCCATCCCTGCAGTGGGACATTAATGGGCTGTTATGATGATATTCTACAGAATATAAAAACAAAACACGAGACTATCCCTATGCAAAATACTCACCTACTTAACAAAAGCATACAACTTTCTGCGCTCATCTAAGAACAAAAAAGCCGCCCCACCTGATTACATCAAAGTAAGCTCAGTACCAGTTCAACTTAGGTCATTGAACTAATAAAGATCAACGAACTCTGACCCATTGATCAACTTATTGGGTTGAAAATAATTATTAATTTTGTTTATTTTTGTTTTTTTGCGTAAAAAATAATGGACTAACAAAAATTTACATGCTGTTATTATAGTTTCCTGTTCCGTGGCAGTCATAAATGTTGACTAAGGTAAACTGGAGAATCATAATATTTTTGCAAGAAAAGAATTCTCCGTGTGGTGACAGAGTAAGAATACAATATTATATGTCACCACCCCATCTCATCCCATGGGTGTCGTAAAAACCGATTAAGGGACTATCCGTGAAAATTATCTTTACCTAATAAAAAGAAGGATTTGAAATTAAACCCTATACCAATCCGTCTGGCCAGCGTGGTTTTAGTAGGCCAAGTGTCCCTCTGTCACGGGAGGAGGCCCGTCCTTGAAGTGGGACATTAATGGGGTGTTATGATGAAGAAAATAAATGTAATAAAATATCTTTAAAACGCTGCATATAAATACCTACCTATATCAAACAGTCTGACCGGGTAGCGAAATTTAATTATATTTCTGAAGGAGGCCTATCATTGCATTGGACAGAGCACTTACCGTTGAGGCATTAAAGTTCTGTAATGTCGACCATGTACCGGGAGACTCATGGTGAGAAGACCCAGACTCTGGGGTTCGAAGACCTACTTAGGACGTTAGGATGAGGGAGTTTCAGGACCTTCCAAGGTAGAAATATTTATGGTATACAATATATAAATAATAAAGTATATTTTGTTTTGTATTTTGGTTGCAGCGCCTAATTAAAGCTATCTACAATGTTAACAGGTTGCCTGTCCCACCTGTAGATACAATATAAAAACAATGGATATGATCATATTATATTATACATGGGACAGGGAAATAGTGTATTATGTAATAAACTGAATGACGTTAAGAAAATGCAGCAGTAGAGTTTGTTACGCCGCGCCGCGCCTCTTCTTCTCTACTAGTATTTTGGAAGCGGTGGTAATTTTCTAAACTTTAAAATGTATTTAAACTTAGATTAAGTAGTACAAATGACGTCAAAAAAGATAGAACGAAAGTTGTACTATTTTTGAATAAAGTATTATTGACTTTTGACTTTTTTTTAAATGTGAATCAACAGACGCAAAAAATCTAGGCTCAGACAATAGTTTGTGGATTAAAAAAGATTGGTCTTACGTGGAAATCGAATCCGAGACATCGTTCAGGGCAGCCACATACACTACTACTACCAAGGCAGAACCATCATTCAAAGAGGCCTAAGTAGAAATCCTTAGTGTCCTCTCTCAGGCCAAATAGTTCATACTTTCTTTACATCATACATCAAGTTGTTCGTCTTTTAGAAACTACTAGACGGTTAAACTTTAATTGACTATTGACCATCGAAATGAAATTATGGCATTCTGCGCTGTGAGTCCGTTACAAATAAAGGGATTATTAACATAGAACTTTAGTTAAAAAAAAAATAATAACCTCCCCACTAAAATATTTTTTTTAATGTCAATTCCAAAAATAAGTTCTGTCATTGTAATTTTGTTTACTATTTACTATTATAATACTATTTAAATAAAAAATTATAGTAAGATATAGAATCTTATCAAATTTGATGACAGCGATTCTTGATTTAGTGATACAATATTATTGTAATTAGCGCCATCTCTTGGCAACATTTACTACTGTTACCTGTACTACTTTATCAAATAATTTGAAATAATACAAAAAAACTACATATTTAGATGCCAGACCTCTTAAAAGTTATATTTTATTTTATTACATATTATACTTATATCGTAATAATTAAATTTAGTTTACTTTTATTCAAAACTTGAGAAAACTTTGTTGCCTGAACGCGCCACCTAGCGCCGAATAGTAAAACCAGTTAAAAGGTAAACTCTTCAGAAAAACCTAACAGATGGCGTTGAAAGTAGTTGTTATTATTTTCAACATACAACTTCTTTTACCCCATGTTTTCTTATCTCTCCACGAGCTACGATTAACTAGAATGCAGTTTTAAATCCGCCTGTGTATCTTTTTGTGCATTAAGTTTTAAATACATAAATAACTAACTTTGTAATATAAAATGTAGATAACGCTATAAGAACAGGTGTTTATTGCAGTTTTTTAGTACTGTAGAAGAACATAATAAATTTTTATTATTAAGTACTTACAAATATTTACGTATACTTAATTGAAAATTTTGGAAACAGTGCAAAACTATGCAATACTGTTTGCAATTTAATGATAATAAAACTTTGCACACTGCGTGAGATGTGAACTCGCGTTTCTCTCTCTTCGATCTTGCCTTCGGTCGCTTGCAAGTCGTCAGTCGCATACTGAACCGTTTGCCCCCGAGAAAACAATGATGTTATGATAACACAAATGCGACAAGAAAGTGATGACATTTATTTCTAATCTCATTCCATCACCACTAGCATCCAGATCACAACAAACCCACCCAATAACTATAATAAAACAACCATACAAACATAAATTATATTCATCAAAATATGTTTGTAACAAACATCATTACATTGCTGACCAATGTCAATAGTTGTTCAAACATAACGATTCATTTCAACAAAAATGATTGTATGTACTATTAACAGAACAGGCAGCTCATAGTCACAGGTAAATATGGCCTCAACACGTGCTTCACAATAGGCGCATTATACCTACGTGATCATAATCTGTTTCTATTATTTGTTAGTTTATCACGAACGAGAATTATCATTTTTGTATATATGTTACAGCCAAAGTAATAAATATGAATATTATACATAATAACTAGCCGTTATGTATAATGGCTACTCAATTTAGATAAAGTGATAAATGTCGCAGAATTAATCACATTAACTAGCCATTATAAATAATATCTTCAAAGACTCAGATAATGTAATAAAACAAGTAGGTAAAGATTACTAGATTATATTTTTATGATACGGAGCGGTTGATTTATCTGTGGTTACTATTTATATAAGGATATATTTACTATAATATACGAAATCGTATATTACCTAATCGTCTTTACCTATAATACTTGTGTGTCATAAAATAGGGTACAAGATTACTATAATTTGTTTAAATATCCTATTTTTTCTTGCTATAAAGTAATATGTCCTAAAATAAAATATTAAGGCAAAAGTCAGAAACAGTTGGTTAGGTTAGGTGAGTATGGTGACTTAGGCGCTGTCTCCACGAGCGATAGAATCGCGACGAGTCTAAACAAAACTCGCCGCGATAACATCGCCGTGTGGAGACACCTTCATACAGAGTATATAGAAATACGTGGCACGACGATAATATCGCCGCGATTTTATCGCTCGTGGAGACAGCGCCTAAAGGACGCACGAGCCGAGCGAGCGAAGCGAGCGTGCCGCGGAAGCGGCCGACGAGTGCTAGAATATAGTAATACTCATAATAATTAAGGTAATAATTAGTTGGTTATACCGTATTTATTACTTTGACTAACTTTGATCAGCTATTATAAATAATATCTAGATGAAGTGATTAATTTATCACATTGTCTAGTCAATTTGGATATTATTTATAATGACCAGTCCTTATGTATAGTATCTATTTAATTACTTTGGCTGTAACATACAGACTGATGAGTGACTGGATTTTCTGGAGAAAAATAATATACAAATACTAATGTAAGTATGTGTGGACTGAGGGCCCATTTTTTTTTTCTGCGGCTTTTTGCAGTTTAGTCCACAATTTATAGTGCATAATAAAAGTTGTTAAAAAGTTTGTAAACGAATACCTAGTATCAATGCACTAGCGTTCTATCTTCGAATGCGAAATTTAACTAATTTAAAAGCGTTGTAAGTGTTATGTACAAATAATTTATTGCCTTTTCTAAAGACTTTGTTGACAACATTTTGCAATGATGCTATTATTTGCGATTTATGATTTTTTTTCAACTGACGGCGTTAGTGAGGTTAAGACAGATCCAATTTTCGACAGACAGCGTCAATCGAAGTGAATAGTAACTGGTGGGGTTAATGAAAATAAATAAATAATACTCACACATTCACACATCGCCACCTAGTCCCAAACTAAGCAAAGCTTGAACTAAGGGTACTAGACAACGGATAAACATACTTAAATACTTTTTTTGTTGTAAATACATACATATTATACACAGAAAACACTCAAATCAATGCTAACAATCATGTTCATGCACACAAAGATTTGCATTAAGCGGGGATAGAACGCGAGACCTATGCGTAGCAGCCATTTAATATATGTACCGACCGCGCCACAGAGGTCGTCAATAGAAATGTTATTGTTCAGTAAGCGCCAACTAACTCTTCCCTTAGCCATCCTGAAGTTAGCTATTAGAAAACTTGCTTAAACAGGAATAAATAATACACCCCCTCCCCACGCTCCCTACATTAGCTCCCTTACTCATAAACGCCTCTTAAATATTAGTTAATTGATAAGCTTAAATTCTTACTATTTTGTTTGGTATAAGGTTGCTAATAAAAATCTCGTTAAATAGTGATTAAATTTAAGAGTCGTTTATGAGTAAGGGGGTAAGTTCCTAAGCAGATATCTGCAACAATTTAAAGACAGCCGAGCCGAGTTCTGTATTTGTTTACAGCTGAATGATCGAGTTTAATATACAGCTATCATTTAACAGAAATGATTACGTAACAAATGCCTAAAGTAAATTAAGACAGATCCATTTTCGATAGACACCATGTTTTCATTAACCCAGCCAGATTCACTCCAATTGACGGAGTGAATCTGGTTGGGTTAATGAAAACAAAATTGTTATTGTAAATGTTAGGATGTTAAGCGTTTGTAAAATGTTACGAAATGTAATGAATGATAAACTTAATGCGTAATGTAAGACTTGAAAAACGTAAATAAAATATAACTAAAATGTGAGAAAATACAAGCGCCAGAAATGAGTTCCCCTTTAAATGGTCTGTCTAGTAAAAAAATACCTACTTTATAATGCTCCCGATTCATCTGAGGCCTCGTCAAGCTGGCTACGGTAAAAAGACATTATCTCTGTGGAAAATGGAATATTTCAGACAAAAACCCTACAATGTTTGAATCGATGTGCAATGCTTTCTTTACTAACAAATGTATCGCGATGAAAAAAATTCCAAACTATGTGTATCCACATGTCTTTCGTACTCATTTTAGTACTTTAAGGCTCTCATCATAACAGCCCATTAATGTCCCACTGCAGGGACGGGCCTCCTTCCGGGACGGAAGGATACTTGGTCTACTAATACCACGCTGGCCAGACGGATTGGTATTGGGTTTAATTTCAAGTTTTTCTTCTTAAGGCTCTCGTTTATTTCTAATCCAAACTTCACAATTTAGTAGGTTACAATAGATAAGTCTAGTATATACAATCGTAGAATAGGACGCACCCGAGCTAGGTGGACCGACGACCTCAAAAATATCTCTGAATCTGACTGGACCGTTGTACTTGGTGCGTGTTGGGAGAGGCCTAGGTCTGGACATAGGCCTCTCTGGCAGTGGACTGGGATTGGATAGTTGATAGATAAAAGTCTAGTACAAACGCAATGATAATACCTACAAAATGATTCAACAACGCTTAGTGTGCCATTGTCCCTGTTAATTAGATCGCGAAGGTCGCTCGAGACGTGGTATTGTTGCTAATGAACTGACTCAGGTGCACGGTACAACAAGAAAGGTACAAGCCTTGTATTTATTACATATAAATTACTTTACGTCATACTTTTGAAGGACAATCCTTGCAGAGTTATTTGTATGCGCAAGAAAACACCCTTTGTAATGTCAGTATCTCGGTTTTGCATGAAATCTATAGTTTATTATTGTGATGATTGATTAGTTATTAGGTACATTCATGTCAAAGCTGAGGTTTTTCCCATGGACTACAGTATGGTATCCTTTAAGAGAGGGGTAAAAAGGTTTCTGGGTGATACCTCTGGTGTAGCAGGCAGGTGGACTGAATGCCTGTTAGCCACGAACGTGTTATAAAAAAAATAATAAAAATATACTTAGTATTAGGTACATACAATATATATATATATGTATATTTCTGTCAAACGTAATTACGTACCTACATTACATAAATACAGGGTAGGATGTTTGGAGGGCGAGTAGCCATAGAAAAATGGTAGACACTATCTTTTGTCTACTTGTTGCGCCTAATTAAATAACACATTGCCCCAAATTAAGGTATTATTCTATAGTATTCGTCAAAAATAAGAAAGTATAATAAGCAAGCCTCATAAAATTATGTAAGTATGTAGTAAATCGTGAACACAATACATTGCTCTACCTATATCTATAACTAAGTATAAAAATAACAATAAAAATCATTTTGTCCTGTAACATTATTATAAAAAGTGTAATTGTTAGAAGTGAAAATAGTTATTATGTATGTTGAAATAATAATACAATGCTTATTACTTGTTTACGAAACAAATACGTGATCTTATTTTAAATTTCAATAGAACCTTAAGTAGTTTTACGTTTCTATAGCTAAGAAATTGCAAATTGAGCGAGGAGAACAAAGTTACAAATATGTTTGTAGAAAATGTAAAAAAAAACAAATATGTTAAACATTTATGTATTGATTTCTATCCTCTTGTCATTAAAAAATCAACTATCGCACTCGGATTAGACGTCCCTATTTTGCTACTTGCACATAATGCTATGAATCGGTCTCTACGTCTCAATCTGAATACGATTTGAGCCTGTATACATATATAGGTATATGTAATAACCCAAGTTCAAAATCTCTTTAGAACGGTAAAAAATGTCTAGGTATATATTTTTTAAGGACAGCTCCTGCAGGGAGCCCTGTTTCGGGGTCGGGGACTTTTACAGAAATGAAATTAACGAAAACTATAAACATACTCAGGACAATCATTTTGTAGATCACACAATATTATCTTGCGTGGAATTTGAACATGCGACTTAGTCCTGCTTTGAAACCGAGGTATTTAAAATTTCAATAAGTTAAAATGTAACGAGAAAACAGTCGTCAGTTCCCATTAATGTCCTACTGCAGGGACGCGACGGGCCTCCTCTCGTGACGGAGGGATACTTGGCCTACTAATACCACGCTGGCCAGATGGATTGGTATAGGGTTTAATTTTAAGTTTTCCTTCTTTTTATTTCGCAGTGATAATATTCACGGATAGTCCCTTAGTCGGTTTTTACGACACCCATGGCATGAGATGGGGTGCTGACATATTGTATTCTTACTCCGTCAACACACGGAACCCCATAATAAAAAAAATAAATAACTTTACAGCGTCATCCTTCTAAACTACATTATGTACTCGTAATAGTCCAAAGTCCCTTTTATCAACGCAAGAGATGTATGCTCTGCTGTGGCCCATTTAAGATAAGGATGATGATAATGATCCTTCTATCAACTTAATAGATGTATGCTCTACAGTGGCCCATTAGGGCTAAGGATGACGATAATGATGATTTAACTTTTAACATATTTATTTACCTATTCAAACATCAAAATTGAGTAGTTTAGTATGGATCATTAGTTTTGTTCAAACGTAGATTTGCTTCCCACGGTATAATGTGTAGCGCTAATATGCTGCTTCTGTAATTTTAAAACTGAATATATAATTTTAGTTTGTCATTTTAAGTCCTATACTTATAAATGCCTAATTTGTTGAACAAATTTTCATCATTTAGGCAGGAAATATTTCATGATTTTCACTAGTAATTTTTAGTAAAACTACATCTTTCAATTATTTTAAATTATGGTCAACAGGCGATGACTGCGCTTTTAATTAATTTAGGAAAATGCGTGTTATTGATTTTCGAGCTAAACAATTTGCAAGCACCAGTCGTGGACTGGTTGGTAGTACCTACATGTTTTATACAATTTGAACTGGAAGACAAATGAATATTTACATTTTCAGGCGACCGGCCTTGCAATATTCGGTTTTATAAAAAAGTTTTGATTGCATTCCCTCTCGAACTTTCAGCATAATAACCGCATAGCAGTAAAGTTGTTTATACAGTGGTGCATTGCTGGCACTCAAACTGGCCGGAAATTTAACTCGAAATGTCACCGTAAAAAATAAAAAATAAATCATCTAAAAGGTTCGTAAGCAAAAACAAAATGTTTTCCATGTGGTGACTTAAGCGCCGATTACACTAGACTACATGTAGTCAACTACATCTTGGGACCTCATAACTTTTTAGTGTTAGGACGTTCTGTTCAGACAGTCAACAACTACAAGATGTAGTTGACTAAGTACATGTAGTCTAGTGTAATCGGCGCTTTAGTAGGAATACATTTACCAGTATTTTTTCCTATTCATTTATAGCTTTGTTAGGTACTTATTAGAATAACACATACGTATTTTATACAGGCATTTTAAGCAACTCAAAATGCTAAACCTACGCAGACGAAATCATGGGCAACAGCTAGTAAAAAATATTCATAGTAAGCGTTATTTTAGCCCTCAGTACAGAGATTACAGCTCGCGTGCTACTATAATTGAACCTAATTCAATCCAGCACTGGCCCTATTGCGACATGCTTAGAATAGTCTATATCCTGCGAGTCGTGTTGATTGTTGATAAAGAATTGCTATCACGTGTAGATCACAGTACAATAACTATGACAGATATATTTGTACAACTACTCCATGTTATACTACGCGCGGTATTATCTGAGTCTTAGGGCCATCTCATTTCTCTATATCTATCTCCCTTTCACTTACGGGTCTTCTATTCTTAAATATATTTTCTATCTCTTTGACTTTTATGACCCGACGACTCAATAAAGCTTACATATAATTTGGTAGTCAAGACGGGTACTCGGGTGGCCTAGAGGTCATGGCGCTGGACGTATATAGTCCAGAGATGTGGGTTCGATTCCAGCCTCGACTATCAATTTTTTCCATCGTTTTTCTTCTTTTCGGATTCAATAAACCGCCTACAATGACTAAATAATATTATACATTTTGACGAACTCTGTGGCGTAGTCGTTATATTACATGGCTGCTACGCCGACGTCTGGGGTTCGATTCCCGCTCAATGCAAATCTTTGTGTGCATGAAAATGATTGTTTGCATTGGTCTGGGTGTTTTCTTATGTATGTTTTTACAAACAACAAGTAGTCAAGTGTGTTTATCAGTTGTTTAGTATCCATTGTACAAACTTTGCTTAGTTTGGGACTAGATGGCGTTGTGGGAATGTGTGAGAAATATTTATTTATTTAAGTACATAAGAGTTTCAATTCTTCTAAGTGCATCTAAAATGTCTGTCGTCGTTGTGACAAAATCGTGAACGTATGCCAGAGGTACATGGATAAACTCTTGCCTTATTCCCGGAGGGGTAGGCAAAGAATACTGAGTGCTATATACTCATACTACAATGGTTGCAAACCTTCTTTGTTTCGTCTACTTCCATAGATTATGTTCTTACATGCCCGTGGTTTGCTAGTTCTTACGTTGAATGAGTCTTGCGTTATCTAAAGGATGTCATAAAATTTGAAATAGTAATTGATAAAAAAAAGTGATAGCTGTTAGTTAAATTAATAGTTTGCTTTTATTTAATTTAAGGTAAATTTAAATCTTATAAGTATCTAGTTTCTAAGTAATTAAATATGCGCGTTTTAAGTAGAATAATTAGCTGTGAGAAAAAAGTGTCTATTATGATTTTATTTAGATTATACATAGTATTAAGCCTGGCTAGCGTTTCTATCTTTGTGAGGTCATTGCTAAATATAATGTATGTAGCGTTAGTATACAAGATATACTTACATATCTTTAAAAAAACAATATTTTCTCTCTGGCGACGGCTTTAGAATACTACACTTCCATATCCGTGGAGCGACAAAGGATTTTAAGACCATTTTTTACCTTTCAAATTTGTCAGAATAACGACTATCCTACATGCTTATCTTGTTCTGGGATCAAATGGTATACATCCAGCGCACGTCGGCGTCGTCAGACCGCCAAAGTGATGGCGATGGAGTAAAAGCTTGGAGTAAAAACATTACTACCATTCATTGCCTTAATGTCTAAGCCATACCTATATTTTATATCAGGATCAATAAAGTCTTATTTGTATAGTTTGGTACAGTCATGTGTGGTATATATGCGTTTTCTATCAGGATCAATAAACCACTTTTATACATGTCTGGTGTATTGGGACCTGGGTAAAGCGACTATCATACACTCGGGCATAAACCCAGTTGCACTAGCATAATATCGTTTAGTCATCACCCGGTGAATAGAAAGTTAAGTTATGAATTCAAGCTTATTCCTACTAATATTGTAAACGGTAAAGTTTGTAATTATGGATGGATGTTTGTTACTCTTTCTGGTAAAAAACTACTACCTAAATGAATATTAACGAAACTTTGCAATAATATAGCTTATACATCAGAATATCCAAAATATCCGTGTGGTGACGGAGTAAGAATACAATATGTCACCACCCCATCTCATCCCATGGGTGTCGTAAAAACTGACTAAAGGACTATCCGTAAATATTATCTTTACGAAATAAAAAGAAGGTAAACTTGAAATTAAACCCTATACCAATCCGTCTGGCCAGCGTGGTATTAGTAGGCCAAGTACCCTCCGACACGGGAGGAGGCCCGTCCCAGCAGTGGGACATTAATGGGCTGTTATGATGATACATCAGAATAAAACATAAGCTATAATTTATAAAGATATCGTGAGTATTGTCTAAAATACACAGAGGAGGTCGCTGGAACCAACAAGTTATTATAATAAAGCGACATCTGTTAGATGTTCCTTGTATCCCACGCATTTGATTAGCAATTAATTTCTCGTTCAAAAGGGATCTTGCACGATCAGCATTCTCCTCAAACGGTTTGTTTATACAATCCTCAGTGCTTATTATAACAATGTAATTGGTTCAAAATGAGATCCTTAGAGCGTAAGCACGATACCCGTGGCTATTAATTAACGTACTAAAATGAATCCAATGTTACCACGAACTAATTTTGTTTGCTTATCTGTGTGACTTTGTTTATATAAAAGTCATCGTAACCCATATGAAGGGTTATGGTGATGCAGTCTTTAATTCACCAGAAGAATATCTTTATGGCCATAAAAAAACTTCAGGTAATAAGGACCAGATCGTCGGATCACGTCCTAGGGGTGTTCCAACTCTACACTTTGTTCTTTCGGTACGCAGTCGCCTTTTTTTTGTTGACGACGGGTAGTTTGTCTCCTGGCACATTTACCACTTTACGCGGGCTGTGGTGGGGTGGATGGCCCTCAACCAAAGACATTTAAGTGACGTGCCCCAGGGGCACCCCCTGTGGGGTAAGAACTTCGGCCTAAGCCGTCACTGACTAATAGGACGTGCGGAAGGCACGCCCTCTACGAGCAAATGCGGCGCGTATTCCGACCCAGAATCGGTCCCGTCGTCTTTAATTTCTGCGTTCTTTGTGTGAGCCTTGTCACTTTAATAATGCAAACATAATCATAGCGCTTATGATACAATTCTAGAATCTCGAACACCTTGGTTATGCAGATGGCCTCATTTCTTATTCAATCCCACAATGAAAACTTAAACACATTTCAATACTGAAAAGCCAGTGGTTCCATTCTCAGTATTAAATAATAATATTTGATTAATTACAGCTCCTACAAAGATTTGTTTGAAGCTGCTCTCCTGCCATTAATATTCCTTAAACTAATATTATTATGTCTCTAAAATATACGTCTATTAAAACATTCTGGTTCAACAATATTAATTGTGACAATCAATTTGACAACGGTCCTGGGTTTAGCTCGTTTATTTCGTAGACAAATTCAACACATAAGTATTTTTAGAGATCATTGACTTAGTTTGGCTAAAAACCGATTGCTAACACGATGGTCTGGCTAAGAGAAATGCGCCACCTTCTCCTCTAAATTCAACCAGTGGTGAGATTGTAGCCGATGGAGACAGCTGGTCTTGTTGAAGGTTTCCCCTAACCATAATCATCAGAGATGACAGACTGAATAAAGAGAGAGAGAGAGAATAATAATTTGGATGGGTTTTTCTAAGATAACCTTTAGCTATCCTACCAGTGTTTTAGTGTACCACAGCTGGGATTGGGCTTCTCCAGTGACAAAGGCCTTATTATTATCAATTTAGGCAACTAGGTACCTATCCGTTTTTTGTTATGCAATCTTCAAATGACTATTTTGACTACTAATGTAAGTATACCAAAATGTAAGTATAACAATTTCTCACACAACGAAATAACGAACAACAATGTTGATATTATTCATACACTATGTAGATATGTGATATTGTATTTGTACTCGTATTTACTTTCCATATCTTGTTACCCAGCTAGTTTACTTACGATACACACACTTACTCTATACAAACACTACTAGTTTCACTACATCTACTTGTTTATATATCTTCCGGGAAAGTTACATTAATGGATTTTAAAGCAGGGTATCTATCGTGTTTTGTTTGTGTGAATGTGTATGAACTGCCTCGGTAATATTATGTTCAAAGCGCCATATAGGACAAAAATTGTAGTGTACAGGAGTTCTCTTAAATATATATAGAAAAGTTTACATACATTAAAGGCCTATGTCCAGCAGTGTAGGCCCATTGGATGATGGATGGATGGATGAAAAGACATTACAACAGCATGAAGACATAATCCATTTCTTAAAATTTTATATTACTATGTTGAAAATTTAGATAAAATGACAACCAGACAGTATTCTCGCAAGCTAAAAGAATTTTCGATGTGTTTTTGTTTTGTTTTAAATATTATGAAAAAAAAATTCTTTCGGTATCAAGTCTGTATACCTACATATTAGAATACTGCCAGTCCTATTTAAATGATATAGTGTAACACGTGGTAACACTTAAGTCTAAGTCAATAGAAATGACTGCGCACTTTACAAAAGGTAAATATTTACATTATTTATCTGACGATTATTTTCTGTTATGAAGCTTAATTACTCAAATAATTTATCCTGCTAGCTGGAACTATTATGTACTTATATAATAATATGCAACCTATATAAGTATGTATAATAGTACCGGTTTTTACACGCTTTACCTTAGATCACAGTAATGGTAAATAATATGCTATCTTTAAAAAACATACAGCACGCGCAGATTAAGTTGGCCGATTTGCTGCGGCTGCGCAGATACCAATTTTGAAACCAAGTAAATGGCAGAAATTCTGGTGTTTTCTTAGTTCCTGTACATGCGCGAACATATAAGTTTGCTTTGCTTTTACTTCACACTGACGAAACCTAACTTAAGGCCGGCCAAGTAAGATTGCCCGAACAAAACGTACGTATATTCATCATAACAGCCCATTAATGTCCCACTGCAGGGACGGGCCTCCTCCCGGGACGAAGGAGGTACGTACGGTACGTATAATAGATGCCATATTTTCAGTGATATAGTACGACCCTGTATTAGGACAATTAATTTACATACGCAGTAAATTATGCAACCTATTTCCTACAATGGTGTCTTCTGTAAGCCTGGGTAAAAAACCTGGCTGGCAACCTTTCAAAGGCAACGAGATTCTATTGGTTTTAAAAACGTAGACTACTTATTCCCGCGCAATAGGTCGATCCAGGAGTGCCGGGGACTTTTTTAAAACCGGAAAATTAGTGGACACGAAAGATATCTAGGCTTGGACATCTAATAGACCTACATAGTTACAATTCTATAAGTTTTTTTATTTTTTTTAAAAAGACCACTCCGCAATAGACATCATGCCCTGTGTCGCGGGGACTTTTACAAACATCAATTAACGGACACAAAGAACACCCAGACTCAGGACAATAATTTGTGGATCTCACAAATAATTGTCCTGCGTGGGGATCGAACCCACGACCTCGTGCACAGCAGCCGCTTGCGCTACCGTCGCGCCACCGAGGTTGTCCAAATTGTTACTTAGTGCATTTTATCAGTCTATACTCCTAGGTTTGTTCATCAATTTTAGTCCATACTACAGGATCTAAATAAAAGAATATTATACTAATATCATAACTTGTTTATATAACATTCTTTCTTACGTATTAGAAACAGTTACGTAATTATTTAACTATAACACATTACTATAAATATTGCTTTTCATAATAACTTACTTATACTTTAATTAAAAAAGAAACGTCATTTGAAGTTAATAAATATAACCAGTATAAACAATACTTATTCCAAACTCCGTGACCATGCCATTTTAAGAATTATTGCAAAATAATAATATTTAAAGTCTAGGAAATGAGGGTTAATTTTAATTAAATTATCTTCTTCATACAATATTGTGTGTGTACTTAATCTTTAACCCAACATTGCCAAAGATAGGCAATGAAAATTTATTTAGTTAATAGTGTGCCTATAAACTGGCGGCTCGTTCACTGCAACCGTATAAGCAAGTATTGTGCATTTGTGCCTGTATCCAGCAGGGGTTGTCCTTTGACTAATACGATGAATGTGCCTATGTGATATTGTGAAAGTACGCATGTAAAAACTAGATGCAAAAGAACTCAGCTTACAAAGCGACTTAACTACTGTATCTCTATATAAACACAGTAATATAAGCATTTTATTACTTGAAGAGGAAATAAACGTACTCAAGAGGATGGTAGATATAGGTGGAAGAGGCTTCTTGGTTTCAAAATCTTCTAGAGAATAGGTTCCAAGTTCATTACATAGTACAAGCTCAGCTTAGTTTGGGACTAAATGGCGTTGTGTGAATTTGTGAGGAATATTTATTTATTGTTTATTTATTTATTAAGGCTTTCATACATTTCTTTAGAATAAAAAAGATAATAATTAACTAGGAATGTAAGATCGACATAACAATTTGTTCATATAAACGAAGACTTGATAAAGTATGCCGACGATTGAAATTACTTCTAAACATTTGTTAATTAAGTTTAATCTTAAAATTTGACAAAAGATTTAATAATATATACTTATCTACCCTTTTAATTTATATTGTTGGAAATCCCAAAAGCTACATAATTTACATTTTAGGTAAAATTATGGTAATTACATTCTAGAATGGGAATGTAATTAGAAACATGAAATGGGAATATAATTAAAAACGTAGAATGGGAATGTAATCTAATTGTAAATATTTTAAGCAAGCCTACATTTTCACTGTCTTTGAATTTCTCACCGCTGTAAAAACATATTAAAGCCAGGGACAAACCTTTTCCAGTAAAGTATGGTATTGAGTTTTATTACAATAATTCCCTAAATCCACTTTTACAAGTGATGAGATAAGACCAGATGGTGTAAAGATATGGTGATACCATATTACTAAAACCACTCTGAACAGATCGGTTGGTATAAGGTTTTATATTACTATGGTGTCTTTTTTAAAATAATCAAACATGCAATCACAACCTATCTTGCAAGTACCTACCGCAAATGCTGCTGCCGTAATCGCAGGTTCGAGGGACACAATTTTTTTTTTATATATAATTTTACCTACAATGATCGTCTCCTGATCTTCTTGAGCCTGGAAATTCTGCAGCAGGCCATTAAAGGTGACGTAAATACAGATACGTTAAAATAATACACACATAATGAAGGAAAAATGTGACAACAGAAAATATTCCCTGCGATAAATCGGTAATTATAGTAGAAACAAACAAGCAGTTAAGTAAAATAAGTATTAAATTTCCTTTTTGATCACAATGTCTACACTGTAAAATGACTTTAAAGGATTACGCATAAAATGCATATTGACTAAGTAGCAAAATGCCTCAAATCATAACGACTTAGTACTAATACACCTTTAAATGAAAATGACTTTGTAGTAAAATGACTACGAAGTAACGCGTCTTTAAAGACAAACGTCTTAAGTGAAGATGAGTTGAAATCCAAAATACCTAAAATGCAAAACATCGCAGTAGGTAGTTTTATGACCAGAACACGAAAATACACCCCCTGTGGGCCACGAACCTCGGCCTGGACTGTCACTGACTAACAGGACGTGCGGAAGGCACGCCCTCTAGGAGCGAACGCGGCGCGTATTCCGGCCTCGAGGGTGAGGACGGGATGTACCCGGACGCCTCAACCACTAGTTGGTTGGGGTGAGAGGCAGCCGTTTCAATGTAGCGACGGGAACAGAGTTCCATGTGTTGCTGGATAGTTGGCAACTCGAGTTCTATGTGAAGATCCTCGTTACGCATGAACCACGGTGCTCCCGTCGCTTTGCACATTAACCTATTCTGAAGGGTTTGTAACCTATCGACCCTGTGTTGCATAAGGTGGGCGAAAACTACGCACGCATACGTCATAATTGGTCTAATTCAAGTCGTGTATAACCTAACCTTGTTTCGGATCGACATCTTAGATTCCTTCCAGAGAACCATGTGCAGCCGTCCCATCACAAATGAGCACAGCTTGCGAACCATGTTTATGTGGGGACGGAAGGAGAGTTTATCGTCGAGTATGAGTCCAAGATATTTGACTTCCCTCGCCCAAGGGATCAGGGAGCCGAACATCTTGACTTTTGGTGTCTCTGGCGAGAGGGTCTTGTGGCTTTGTTTCTTGTAAAACATTACCGCTTTACTCTTTTCGGGGTTGACTGTTATCCTCCATTTCTGGAACCAATCGCTAAGGGCGTTGGACGCAGATTGGAGTCGCCTAAATATCGAGGGGGAGGTGCCAGCGGCTTAAATAGTTGTGTCGTCTGCAAAAACGGCTGTTTGAAAACAAGGTTTATCTATTATTTCATTTATTTGAACAAACCTGTTACTCGTCCACTTTAGGATAAAAATAAGCAGTAATAATTAAAGTAACATTTAATTTATAATAATTCACAAATAAAAATAATGATCATTTGATTTATCGTCGTTTTGATTCTTAGTCCTAATGGCGTATTGTGTATTATCCTTTAAAGTTGTTTTCAATTTTGAGAGACATTATGCTGCATAGGCAAGAAACAATACAGATGTATTGCAAATAAGTCAAAACACTTGAGAGATATTGATTTGAGGCATTTTGCTTCAAAGTCATTTTACAGTGTAGACATTGTGATCATAAATGTTATTAGTTTAACTATGTAAACAATAGATAATACTAAATATCAATTAAGTATTAAGTAGCAAAATGTAAGAATGTGTAAGTAAATATACTATAACTAAGTATGCCGTTGGTGATTTATCGTGACCGGAATAAAAATATACTTAGTAAACTCGAAGCCATGTCCATACAAAATTAATGGTTATTTTACGGATACAAACATTTGATATGCCGACCGACGACTAGTAAGGACAGCGAAAAACCGATGGATGGTACAGGACCGCGCAAGGTGTAAATGTTTGTAGAAGACCTGTGCCCAGCAGTGGATGTCCATGATGATCCAGGCTGATAAGAGATTTAGGTATTTACCGACTCCAAATAGAGAAGGTTCACAGTTGGCGCTGCTACTACGTGTGACTATAAAATCATTACTTACTTAAGTTTGCGCAATTTAAGTTATCCGTGTGGTGACGGAGTAAGAATACAATATGTCACCACCCCATCTCATCCCATGGGTGTCGTAGAAAGCGACTAAGGGACTATTTGTGAATATTACTTAGAGATAGAAGGAAAACTTGAAATTAAACCCTATACCAATCCATCTGGCCAGCGTGGTATTAGTAGGCCATGTATCCCTCCGTCACGGGAGGAGGCCCGTCCCTGCAGTGGGATATTAATGGGTTGTTATGATGAATTTGAGTTGCACGGCTTAAAGTTGTTGCAAATGGCTGCACAGATATCATTTTTGGAACTAAATGACAGGGTGTCTTCTTCATTCCTGTACATGCGAGAACTTCTCTGATAGCTAGCTTAAGTCCAGCCAAGTAAGAATGCGCTAACTGAAGATAAGGTAAGGTTATTTACAAATATAAATTAAGTATTATTTAATATATTTTACCAAAACAGTATCAAGGTTTTCACGTAGGTATAAGAGCTTGAAATATATTACACAATGACAAAAGTAAGTTTCACTTTATATAGATCGTTTTATAAGCATTATCATTTTTTTTATTGCACGAACTTAAAAGAGTTTAATAATTTTTACAGTGCTTTACAAACACATTTTTAAAAGACATCGTTCGCACTAGGGTTCATACATGCCCTATAATGCGAAAGCAAGTTGTAAAGTTGCCACGGCATGTCGTAGCACCTTTACAGGTAGGTAGTCCCTTTCTTCTCCGAATTTCGATCGTCCGAAAATCATAATCCCAAACAAGTTTACTATAATCATCACTTTCCATAATGTTCGCGTATACGAAATTGTATATTACCTAATCGTCTTTACCTATAATACTTGTGTGTCATAAAATGGGGTACTATAATTATCACATATCCTATTTTCTTTTGCTATAAAGTCACATGTCCTAAAATAAAATTTTAAGCAGTTTAAAATTTTAAGTAGTTGGCAAAAGTCAGAAACAGTTGGTTAGGTTAGGTTAGTATGGTGACCACAACGCGCACGAGCCGAGCGAGCGAAGCGAGCGTGCCGCGGCAGCGGCCGGCGAGTGCCAGAAACATTTTTTTTATGTAAAACTAGAATATAGTATTTATGTTTTTTAAATATTATAGATTGTGATGGTTATAGCAAAAAAAATTAGGTCATGTTATGTTTAGGGATTTAGGTTTTCGGACAAGTGATATTATAAGACATGAATTTAGGGCTAGCTAGCATTCGGACACATGATGATTCCGGACACAAAATGTTATGACACCTTAGATTATGGATAAAAAAGTTATGAGACAAAATAGAGAACCTTACAGGTAATATTGACGGAAACAAAAATCATCCAGAGTCAGGACAGTAATTTGAAAATTGCACGTAATGGTGCGTTCTGCGTGGAATTCGAACCCGCAACCTCCTGCACGACAACCGCTTTACACTACCACTTTTCCACAAAAGAAAAAACTTGATAATCTAATTATCTATTTAAATCTAAAACCAGGGATGTTAATTAAACAGTGTTATCATAAATTAAAAGACCTTAATCGAAAGTAATAAAAAAAATGTGTTAAAATTTATGATGCATTGTTTTCACGCCATTGCATTTATGTATGTATCACATTAATCTAAGCATTGTTTCAATATCCAAGAGCATCAAGACATTTTACATAAATTAACACTTAGGTACAGACGACATAATACATACATACAAAAATATTATTCAATGCAAGAGCCTAGCTTGCCGTAAAAAGCGATGTTTGAAATTCTAAATTTAATTAGAAGGAAACTTCGGTAAATTTGACACATCTCTGCACCTCGAAGATTAACCTGGGACAGAGCAGAGGTTCCATTAAGTTCTGCAGATAAAGCAAAAAAAAAATAACAGCTACGGAAAGCGGATAAGCACTTTTTTTTTAATAAAAAAGTATTAGTAAAAATATTGCGTCATATAGATTCACAATGAAAATCGTCGCTCTGTTGCGGTAGCCACAATGATGCATCAATCTGTGTGAACCTTTTTTCACTTGTTTATGACTATGTACACAATATCGAAACTGATGGAAAGCACGAGTATAGCCCAGAAATAACTAATTTCTTTTGTTTACATAAGAAATTAGTATGATAGTATGTGATAATAAAATATGAAAAAAATAATAACACGATATTCTTTACAGTGCCAATACTAAACTTAAACTAATTATAAGATAACGGATAGGTATACCTATACACACTCACAGTTATATAATTTTATTGTATCTTTCTTCTCAATAGGTAATACTTAAAGGTGGTCCAGATTCCATAGGATATTTTAACAAAGTGATTGCTACCACAATTTAAAATTTCTTACAGTAGATAGAACCCGGATTAAAATTTATTGCCATAAGATTACAATGCAAAACAAAATGCGGATCTCAGTCTAAGAAGATACTGAACAACGAAGATGGTTTTGTAAACAATTAGAGAAAACAAATGAATACCCACAATGTTATGAATTCAAACCCACATTCATTCAATTGTTCAAAATGTCGGAGAGAATAAAGTATTCGTAAACAAACTGGATAATTCAATATTTATCTTATTATAATATAATATTCTTAAATTCTTTCTCAGGAAAAAAGAGATACTTATTATAACACGCAAATTGTTATAGGGTTTGTTTCAAGTTTTCCTTGTATTTAAGTATATCCCTTTTGCGGAATAATTATGTACTTATTTGTAAAGGAATACGTTTGTTTTGACGAAAGAAACGAACAAGGTTGATGGAATTTTATAATCTCAGCGCGCCCCTAGAAGAACATTTTACCTTTATTTTTTATAATACTAACTTTGGATTAAAATTGCTTAAAAATATTAAACTCCGCAAATAACTTTAAATACATCATTCATAACAATGGTCGATGATGATCAATGGTCTTCTATGGCAAAGACAATACGAACGACCTCGGTGGCGCGACGGTAGCGCAAGCGGCTGCCGTGCAAGAGGTTGTGGGTTCGATCCCCACGCAGGACAATAATTTGTGAGATCCACAAATTATTGTCCTGGTCTGGGTGTTCTTTGTGTCCGTTAATTGATGTTTATAGAAGGTCCCCGCGACACAGGGCATAATCCCTAGTGCGGGAGTTGTCTTTTCAAAAAAGAAAAAAGATAATTTAAAAACGCATTATTACCAACAAAGAAATGAAACATTTTTGAGATTTATACACGTGAACATTTTGAGAAAAATTCACAAAGACGGACTTAATGCCATGAGGTAATGTACCAGTCAATCTAAGGGTCACCCTTAGATTGTATGTATGATAAGAACAGGGTAGGTATGTAAAGCTATATTATTATTTCATAACATACTTTAACATTAATAATCACAATCTTATATGAGATGAGATACCTTATCGCATCTCATTATTTTACTTAATTATTTTTTTAAAATTGAGGGTAGGGCTGTAGAAGTAGGTACTTAGAAAGGTTAATGCATTCCACTTATTAAATAATATGATTTTTAAGAATCGGTTCAGAAATGACAAAGTTACGAAATACCAAACCGCATTAATCATTTTGACACTTGACTTTGCAGTCAACAATTACTATTAAGTAAATTACGTCAACAATTACTATTATTAATAATAAGTAAATTAAACAGTAACTATCTTCAATATCTATTTCATAAGATAACTAAGTTACGATAAAAATATGTAACATTAACACCGTAACAAAATAACATAATATAAAAATTCATTCAAAAAATGCATCAAAACATTAAAATATAATAAACCAAGGTTGTTGTCATTGAGATTTTCGGTAGTTTCGCATAGTTACTATCAATTTTACCTTGAATTTTGACATGTCGATGACGGCTCGTTACCAATTACATGTATCACAACACTGAACGCGCGAGGCAACCGCGCCGCACGACATTCGGTTTCTCACTGGCATAATACCAATCGAGAACGAAAGTTACAATTGAACCATGCGATTATAAAAAAAAATATTCTAACATTATGAAACAAATATGGTTGGATACCACTAGGTAATTAAAAAAATAAACGTTCTTATTTCAAATATTTCGACTTCTTTTTTAAACATGTCCACAATGGAGGTTTTAATCTACTCGTAGATATTTATATTTTGTTTGTTGTCAATTATCTGCGTCATCATGCATAACTAGTGGCTGCCGTGCACAAGGCATAAGATTTAAGACCCACGTAGGACAATTGTTTGAGCGACCCACTAATGATTATCTTAAGCTTGGATGGTAAGTCTCCGTGTCACAGTAGAACATTATCCCTAGTGCAAGAATTGTCCTGCTGTATAATATGTCAAGTATCTGTGTAGTGACGGAGTAAGAATACAATATGTCACCACCCCATCTCATCCCATGGGTGTCGTAAAAACCGACTAAGGGAATAACCGTAACTACTATCTTTACGAAATAAAAAGAAGGAAAACTTGAAATTAAACCCTATAACAATCCGTCTGGCCAGCGTCATGGTATTAGTAGGCCAAGTAACCCTCCGTCACGGGAGGAGGCCCGTCCATGCAGTGGGGCATTAATGGGCTGTTATGATGATAATATGTTAATCAGAAAAAATACTGTCTAGACTAGACTATTCGTTTTGTTGGAAAGAATATACAATTTAATAAAGGCTTGGAAGGATGGTATACGTTGAAGACGTCGAAGTGATTCTTAGCGTCGAAGTGATCTTAATACAACGCGGCTTTTTTAGTGCTGTACATAGCGTTTGTCTGTGTCGATCTATAATTTTAATTGTAGCTTCAATTTTAAGTAAACGACGATTTTAAACAATTTGTAATAAATTTTATGAAATAAAGTATTTTGAAATTTGAAAAAATTTTAATTTACCATTTCGTGGAACCATCGTGTGATAGAAAGATTTGTGTTTAAGACAGTTTCCTATGAGCCAGAAGTAGATTTAAGAAGGTCTTCACTGCACGTCGCTGTAATATTCGAATACTATTTACGTATTGACAATCTTGAACTAAGGGTTGTTCTGTTTTCTTCGTTTGTGATTCGCACGTATAGGTTTGGATTTGGTTCCCGCTAAATGTAAATCCTTGGGATTAATAATGTTTGTTTATGAATAATCCGCTTTGTTTGGTACTTTATATTATACTTATTTTATTATTAGGTTTAAGAGTATTTTCTCACGGCAACTATAATAATAAAACGAATACTTAAGTTATAATAGTTAATATTTTATGTGTATTATTATACTTACTAGTTATTATTATAACTGCTTTGGTGGTAAAACAGTCGCAGTATAAAACTGCTGTTTTCGAGGTCACAAGTTTTTATCCCACACAGGATACTTGTCTGTGCAATCCACAAATGGTTTACCTAAGACTGGTTATTAAATTGATGTAAATTCAATTCCAAATATTTCCACCTTGTTCGGTCCTGCGCCTCCCGCATCCATCGATTTTCCGTGCCGTCCTAACTAGATCGTCGCGGTCCACCGCGTGAGGCCTATTCCCAGCAGTCGTCTTCCTTTGACTGATATTATTATGATGATGATGCTCAAACCTTCACATATTACAGCTGCCTATTCTGGAAAGAAAGTAAGTTAAGTAAGAAAAGTAAAGTTAATAAAAGAAAAAAGAAATAGGTATAGGTATTCGTGTGTTTAATGCCAGAACTTAAAGTTATTCTACATAATGATAAAAATGCTAAATAGCACATTATGTAGATAGATAATATTACATCGGTAATATACCTACTAGTTGTGATAAGACGAGGAAAGAACACAATAACACTGTTTTGACAACGGGTTTTACAAAACGCACATTTTCCCTTCAATATTCCTACCTTAAATTATCCTTTCTTTTTAGCCATGGTCAAAAATCAATCAATATTTGTGTAGTTCCTGCATTTCCAGTTAAATAAAAACCTTAAAAAGATGAAAAATCACTATAACCTAGGTGTTCCTATTAATGTACTTACTGTCTGCATTTCCAGCGGTAAAAAACACCCTGAAATGTTATGTGGACATTCTGATGTTAAATTCACATTTAAATATAAGTATGTATTTAAAAAAAGCGTTATCCGTGTGGCGACGGAGTAAGAATACAGTGTGTCACCACCCCATCTCATCCCATGGGTGTAGTATAAACCGACTAAGGGACTATCCGTGAATATTATCTTTACGTAATAAAAAAAAGGAAAACTTGAAAAGATGATACATTGATAAAATGCACTATCTTTCATCAACTACTACAGGACTATGAAAAGACCTATTGATCTAGAATTTTAATATAGGTAAATTGATACCTTTAACTAGGTTTTTGTAATTACCAAAACGCGATAGCTTGATTTTGGCTCGATCATATTTATTTTTGAAAACACCTCTACAAAAACAGTTTTTTACATATTACACGGAAAGTACACTATCATTATGCTTAGGAATTACTCAAATACATTCGTAACATCAATATTAGTATTACTGTAGAATATCATTACATAACTACAACCAATAATTTTTAATGAATCAAATAAGATTTTAGCAATTTCTAAGCGCTCCGGATCGTTGCGGGCGCATCGCAATTTCAGACCTTATACCGATTAGTTAACGATCGATACAGAATGAGTACGGTCGACGATTCAGTCGGGCGATGGCCCTCTTCGACGCCGGACCTGTGCATGTCGACTCACCGTTCGTACTAAATTTTATCGCGTAATTTTTAATCGTAGGTAAAATATATAGGTTAGGTTTAAAATATATACCTAAGTTTTTATTAATACTTTGTTCTCTTTTATAAGTAAATAATAGTATTATTTTATAATAGTTATTTCGATAACATTGGTTCGTAAAATATTTTTGTAGTTATGTCTTTTATAAAACTTAGGTAATGTTCGCCATAACTCAACCAAGTACCTAGTTACTGTTGACCCTTTTGATAATGCAAGCGTTTGTTTATATAAGCGATTTTAGACTATATGCTCAAGTGTAATAAGTTTTATAACCGTTTTCGTCAAGATCACGTAATTGAAATGGCCTCAGTGGCGCGGGCAGTGCGGGCCGGTCGCGGTAGTGGCTTGCGTGCACGAGGTCGCGGGCTCGAATCCAACCAAAAAAGTTGTTTGAGCGATTCACAAATTACTGTCCTGAGTTCGGATGTTCTTTGTAAAAGTCTCCGCGACAGTACCTAGGAGTTGTGTGAAACTGAAAAAATCTAAGAAATAATATTACTCACCTATTTTATTTGCAAGCTTAGGTAGGTAGGTACTTACTGATAAGATCTAAATAATACTTTTTACTTTCGCGGAAACTTTTACAAACATGAAACAAACGAACACAAAGAACGTCCAGACTCAGGACAGTTGTTTGTGGATCACACAAAAAAATTGTCTTACGTGAGATTTGAACTCTCATGCACTCCACCGCGGGAACGTTTACAAACATGAAACAAACGAACACAAAGAACGTCCAGACTCAGGACAGTTGTTTGTGGATCACACAAAAAATTTTCTTACGTGATATTGGAACTCTCATGCACTCCACCGCGGGAACGTTTACAAACATGAAATAAACGAACACAAAGAACGTCCAGACTCAGGACAGTTGTTTGTGGATCACACAAAAAATTTTCTTACGTGAGATTTGAACTCATGCATTCCACCGCGGGAACGTTTACAAACATGAAACAAACGAACACAAAGAACGTCCAGACTCAGGACAGTTGTTTGTGGATCACAAAAAAAATTGTCTTACGTGAGATTTGAACTCTCATGCACTCCACTGCGGGAACGTTTACAAACATGAAACAAACGAACACAAAGAACGTCCAGACTCAGGACCGTTGTTTGTGGATCACACAAAAAAACTGTCTGCCTTAGGCAGTGGCGGGCGCAGTAATCGGTAATCGTAAGTCAGCATGAAGAGTCCACCACAAGGGCGAGACGAGACGAGAATTGAAATCGCACCGAACTCTTTCCACCAAAAATTGACATCGCGACATGCGTGTTTCTTGTTAATGTATTTTGAACTCTATTTAAGAAAAAATACGGTTCATTTTTACACAAACAAAAAGTAGCAACAAACAACAATAGGCCTATCGCGAGAAGCGAGTGTTTTTATTACAAAGTTAATATATACTCTATTTCCTAAGCAATACGGTTCATTTTTACATAAAGATTTCAATTTTTGCCTCGTTTCGCCCCTCTGGTGGAAAATCACCTAGAGTTCAAATCTCACGTAAGACAATTTTATTTGTTCCATCCACTAATTATTGTCCTGAGTCTGGATGTTCTTTGAGTCAGCTAAGTAAATGTTTGTAAATACCCCGCGACACAGGACAATACATAGTGGGGCTATTGTATTTTTTTTAAAGTTCTATTGTTTTGCGTGAGATTCAAACTCGCGACCTCGTGCACTGCGACCGCTACCCCGAGGCGGTCAAATTATTTTTGTGATCCCCAAATCATTGTCCTGAATCTGGATGCGCTTTGTGCCTTCATAATACCTTGCGCGGGTGTAAATTAAAAAAAAATAGGGGCTACATGTATAAACATAATAGACCGGTAGATAGGTTTTTCTGTAACAGAATTTTCTGTTACCTACCGCGGACTGACGTCACAGTATAACCAGTAGTCAAACTGGGCCGAATATTTATTATAAATGGGTGCGCGGTACATAAACAATAGTAAACATGCGATCTACTTTGTGTTTCCATTTAGTTTTGTAATTGTATATTAATACTTTTTATTTTTCTATTTTATATTTAAATAAATAGGAAGTGTTCTGTAAAAAACGTGTTGTTTTATGATTGATACATTTAATTTAAAGAAACATGTATATGTTTGTATTTATATCCACCATGTTTGTGATATAAATAAAATACTAAATTATAATATTAAGAAGGTACTTAACAAGTCATTCAGTAAAGTAGGTACAGTACCGGGCCGTTTATATTGCATATCAACCTATAGAAAAATACAATCGGTCAATTTCGGCTTCGTAGAGCGTCAGAGAAAAAGTCGATGTGTAATATTTACGGCCGGGTACTGTATTTATTATATTGGCCATGTTTGTTTGAAATTGAATTTATCGATAACCAAAACCAAACTTTAAACAGGTCTATTAGATCTATTCTAACGTCAAAATAAAGGCATCGAGGTCACTTTATGGATGGGTGACCAATCCATTCAAAAAATGACATCGATGTCATTGCTTAAATTTACCTAGATCAAAGTGAAAGACTTTTCATTATTATTGACCTAAGTACAACAAACCGTTTTCGTGATAAAAAAAATACTATATTATAATATTAAATACCTAAGTCATTTAGTAAGGTAGGTATTTATATCAGCCATGTTTGTTTGAAATTGACATATGAATAATATATTTAGTTTCAATTTATAACACACAGTCCGCTCGTTACTGCGGCACAGTAGCGACTGTTCCCTCCGCGATCGTGAGCGTGTAGGTATAAACTCACGTTTCGTCCGTTTCTATGAAGTTGAAATACTGTATATATTTGTACTATGGCACAGAGCGATAACGTGTCCTTGAGGGCCGGTGGGACGACGACGGCGCACACGGCGCGGCGGCGCGTGAGCGAGAGTATATCCGTCTCATTCGCGCGCCGAGGGGCGCGCCCCTCTGGCCACGGCCGAATTCAACTCGAAAATTTTCAAAGCAGCGTCTTAAACCCTATACAATCCGTCTGGCCAGCGTGGTGTTATTAGGCCAAGTAACGCTCCGTCACGGGAGGAGGCCCATCCCTGCAGTGGGACATTAATGGGCTGTTATAATGATTCTCTAAGACATACGACAAACGGCGTCATGAACACTAACTACTATTTTAATACTCCATAGTTAAACTATATTCCTCTATTAAATCGTAAATTATAACATCAAGCAATAAATCTGGTATGACTATGTTAATGCAGCTTAGTAATAAACAAGATAGTTTATTCACGAATGACCGTAATAAACTGAATCATTGAATACTCAGAGGAGTTGTGACTTCACTATAAGAAGTAAATAAGCTTCATAATATAAGACAAAAGAATATCAGTTGGGGCAGATAAGTTCTGGAATGGCAACCGCGTACTGGCAGAAGACTTTCTTAAGACGGCGGAAAATTGAAGGATGAGGGAGACAAAGGACTGCCTAAGGTAGGATATTTGGAGAAGGCTATGTCCAGATGTGGACTTTCATTACCTGATATGATGACGATGATGATATCAGTTAAAAGACGCCCGTTCTTGTACATAACGCAAGCATAATACATTCGTGATCGCTCTTTTCAAACACCACTGCTTCGAGATATCGTTTACGTGAGCGGTGTCTATTAATATTTGCTTGACTGCACTTTATTTACATTACTGCAACAAAAAATACGCAGAAAGTTATAATTATAACAATAAATTACCTTAGGTAACAACTTGTCGCAATAGGCATTGTAATATTTATTTAAGTACAGTATTCATAACAGCCCATTCATGTCCTACTGCAGGGACGGGCCTCCTTCCTTAACGGTGGGAAACTTAGGCTACTAATACCACGCTGGCCAGACGGATTGGTATAGGGTTTAATTTCAAGTTTTCCTTCTTTTTATTTCGTATAGTTAATATTCTCGGATAGTCCCTTAGTCGGTTTTTACGATCCCATGGGATGAGATGTGGTGGTGACATATTGTATTCTTACTCTATCACCACACGGATGATTACAGTATACGGATGTTTACAGTATAATGACCACAGAAATGTAGATATATCTGTGATAATGACACTGAAAGCTATAGGTAATGGTATTTAATTTAACAATTACTTAAATGTTTAGTGTTTAAAAATAATGTAAATGAATTTATGTCAAATGTTGTTATATTTTATGAACGATGATTATATGTAAGTAGACCAAATGAGTTTTTGAAAGAATAGTTTTTTTTCTTTTAATTTAAAGATGTTCATTTTATTCGATAGCTTATCCCCGCGACTTTATCTGGACATCAATGTATTTGAGACAACACGCACACGGCTACTTAAGGTTACATTGCAAACGTGGATTTTTTTGCAATGTTACAAAAGTAGTCAGGGATTTCTCGAGCACGGATCATGTTTGCAGATAAACTTCTGTACCCATCTACGATTTGTACCTAGTAATAATGCCATAATACTTTAGTTCTATAAATACATCTACAAATACAGTAATGCCTACGTAAGTATCTTCTTCCTTTTGTTTCTGAACTGATTGTGAGCTCAAGGTAGATAATATCTGCAGTATATGTGTCTTTGTTAATATTTGAATATCTGTGTTAATGTTTGAGCTACTTTATTTCTTATCTGTGTATCCGCAAGTATAATAAAGTGAAGAAATTAGTTTATTCTTTTTTACTGTGATTACACATGATAATGATAACATGTTATGCAGATTGCGCAGGGATACGTAATGTTACTAATCTTTTAAGTCTATGGTATCCTGCCTTCTCGCTGAAAATTGTTTAGCAGATTATTACCTACCTCTCTATACTGCAACTTACTAGGTAAATAAACATGATATCTAACCATGTTTGAGTTGGTAAAAATGGTTAGTAATTCGTTAATCGTTGAAACGAACCTCCTTACTTATAAACGCCTCTTAAATTTAATCATTGTTAAGCGAGATTTTTATAAGTAAATTCAACCTTATACCAAACAAAACCGTAAGAATTTAAGCTAATCAATTGACTAAAATTTTTGTATGGGGAAGAATTGATTTACAACTACGAGGTACTCCAAATTGAAACGTATTGAAATCATTCAATTTGATACTACAGTAGAAATTAAAATGGAAAAAGAGTGGAAATAACTATACTAAACTATACAAAACTGTAACTATAACTGTACTATATAAAATTAAGTTTTAATGTATTTTTTTACTTTAAATAAAAAAAAAATCCTCATTCTTATACCGCTGAGTATACTTTGAAGATAACATCTATGTATACTCTTTCCACAATAAGCTCAAAAGCTGTCAAATGTATTTTCTAATAGGGGAACAAGTAAAGATAGATAGATAGATAATTCTTTATTGCACACCAACTTATATAAATACCGTTTAGGTATAAAGGTACAATAAATACAACAGAACAGTAAATGTATAATGGGCGGCCTTATCGCCAAGTGCGATCTCTTCCAGGCAACCTTAGGATGGACATGATATACAACATAAAATAAAAACAATTTAATGGTGTAGTTGTATAGTGTCCTTCCTTCCGGTTAAGAATACAATTTAACAAACAAAGACCAAGCAAAAACATGAATACGTAGATTTTAGTCACACACCTGCTGTCCGCCTGAGCCAAAGGTGAGTGGACGACCCTTAAAAGGTTACCTAGGATAAATAAAATCGTTAATTACGCCAATTTCTAGATGCATAATCCTGGATGAATTGAAATAGGTTTGAAAAATTAAATACCATTAGGTACAATTATATTTCTTAAAGGTTAATTAAAGAAGCGTTTATTTTCTGAGGTAAAACTACTTTGGCATTTAGATACTTAAATAAAACTGAGTCATGTTTATAGGGCTGTAGTTCTTGTATGTACCTACTAATAGTAAAATAATTAATTTTAAATGTTCGGTTAGAAGGATAAAAGAGAATGAAACAAAAAATTAATAAAATACTTACCATATTTACTCTCTGTTACCCTAAGGCGTTATTTTTTTTCATGTCATCAGTTAAAAGTTTACGTCATAATAGCAAATAGTTATACCCGTGCCCACTTCGTCGGGCGGCAAAAAAAAGCGTCCCTTTTTTAGACATATTTCATTACTGCTCCACTCCTATTAGTCATAGCGTGATAATATTATAGCCTATGACACTCCGCGATAAATGGGCTATTCAACACAGAAAGAATTTTTAAATCGGTTCAGTAGATCCAGATTACACCCCCTACAACGTCACAAACACACAAACTTTACCTCTTTATAATAATAGTGTCTTTACCTATGAAATTGCCGAAATATTAAAATTTGTATTGAGATTTTATGCGAAGTTTGATTTTTCATACTAACGTTTTTTTAATAATTATTAAACTTATACAATGAAATTTGGTATAAGTAATAACGCACATCTTAGCTAACTTTTAGCATTTTAACTATAAGAAAAAAAAAATTAGGAAAGAAGTTACATTTGTTTAAGTTAAGTTAAATGTTAAATTCCGCTGGTTTAAATTAACAAATAATAATTATTTTTCTTAATTATCGATTGTTAGTTGTTTGTAATTACAAAAATAATACAAGCAGTCTTTGTTTTATAAGAAAATATAGGCTAATAAAGACTGCGGCGAAAAAAATGGCAATTTCATAGGTACCTAGGTATACCTATTATATTATTAGTATAGATTAAACACGTAAGAATATGTACTTATGTACTGTACTTACATACATATGTAATAGGTACTTATTTTTTTTTAGTAGTGTAAAAGCTGATGAAGGTCACATTATTATTTTTATAATACACACTGTAATTATTAAATGACATAACCTAAGTTAACGTATTATAATTATTATAATAATGCATTATTTATAATGCATTGTGAAAAAAGGCGATTATTTATAAAAAGTGATTATGCATTTGCGCCATCTAGTGTACAGTAGCAGAACTACTTTGTACTGCCCTCTATTATCGCATTTATGAACTGCTTGTTGTTGTAAACATTATTTTCTTCAACATAGTTCTTATGTTTCATCACAGATGTCACTGTGCTAAATAACAGTCTATTTGACAACTCCGCTTTGGCCACACACGAAAGCCGCCAGTTCGGTAATGGCTGCCGCCGGGGTAGTTCATTCGTATTGCTGTCATTGTGACACGTTGATTGGTTGTTTACATTATTTACATCACAATCTTAACCAAAACAATCACAGTGTATTGTGTTAATTGTGTACTTCTATTGTTTTAATCACGTTCGTGACCAGAAAAGTGCAAGTTGTTCAAGTATTTCCACGGTGCGATGAGCGACGGGCCGTTCACGTAGCGTTGGTAATGCATCGTCCAGTGTAGTGTTGTGATAATTGAATTTTCCTGGCTAAATGCTGGGGTACAGAGGCGCCATGTGCAGCAGGCAGCATACGCAGGCATGCCTGAACACGTCCCTGTCTATAAGGCAGGAGATACAGAGATTTGAAAGTGTGCATCCTTCTATTTACGCTCTATACGACCTTGTGGAGTTGGTGCCTGATCCGCTGCTCGCCCAGCAGATTAGAGATCACGTCGTGGCTATAGAAGGTTAGTACAATACTATATTTCATACTGGTTGAATGTTTACATGTTATCGTACGGTTTCTACGGGCGACTGGCTTTTGTTTATACTTAGATAAATCATGCTTCATAACATAACCTAATAATGCGTGCTTTGATACATTGTTTTCATACAATGTAAGCTTAGGAAACATTTTTATGGCTAATTGTGCGATAGGTAGGTACTTAAAACCTTTTATCACCACGGAATATTTAGCATCAGCATTAGGTACTTAATTACGCTAGAAATAAATATGTAAGTAAGCACTAAATCATGTTAGCCTAATAGTTTTTTTTTATAAAACATTTATTTACTGGTGTAAATAAATAATAATAAAGATTTAAGAGACCCTAGCGTTATTAAAGTCTTCTTGTTTGTCTAGATATTAAACTACTTATACTTGAAAATCAATACGAAAATGTTCACACAACCCCCTCTAGTTACGAATTAATCAGAGCTTGCAATGTAGATACAAGATAACTGATAAACGTATTTTGTGTATCTCTGTTAAAATACTTACTTATTATTATTCATAGAGAACATCTAGTCCAACAACGGAGGCACCTACCTATATTAATTGTTCAAAATACAAAATAATAAGTACAAACGAATTGAGAACCTCCTCCTTTTTTTGAAGCCGATTAAAAAATTAGTCTGTATAGTATTGACTGTATATATATTAGACCTATGTTTATCAATAAGTACCTATAACACATGTAATAGTCGTAATCACTTTGACATAAATATTATTCCTATTACCTGCGGAAAAAAAAAACTAGAGCACATCTTTTTCTCGCCAAAATAAATCCTGCTCATACTACAGAAAATCTATATTTATACATACTTCATATCTATATTTTACTCTACATACTCCGATTTCCAATCAAAGTTGTAGAAATACGTGGTTTTTATTCATTATGCATTTGACCTATTGCATAACATTAACGGGTTATTCTAAGTTAAGAAGTACTTTCGACGGCAAAGACAAAAAATATATATTTTTTTCAATAAACTTTATAAATAACTTATTTATTACTTAAAACTAAATGCTTCCTACGTGGTCACTAAAATTTATTGCAGAAATGTACGTAATTTAGTCACAATAAGCTCTAATATGTGAAAAATGTCTCTCCCCTGGTCTGTCCCATAACCGATTTTATTTGTAAATCAGTAATTATGAATGTATTAAAATTCAATAATTATTTTAAATTATTTAATTTTACAAGGACAGTAAACTTAGTAATAGTATCCTACAAGTAAAAGTGCTTTTATTCCAATTCTTTAAAAAAAATATGAACACCGAAATTTGTCCACCGTGTTTCGTGTCTCGTCCCCTGGTCTTTTGTTTTCGTTCAAAAATCAGTTCTGCTTTCCTAGTCTGCAGAAGTTGTGACCATGAATGCATAGTGTGTAACGTAAAGTTACCAGCAAGCGGCGCATAAGCAACTGCGCCGCCTTATTGCTGGCCATTTCGATCACGCCACTCGCTGGGTGCAGAAATGTTTAGTGAATGCAGTCTTTCCCCTGGTAAGTTTTCCATTGCCATTTTTTGTTAAAATACCAACATATACTTAAATATTTATTACAAATAGTGTATACATTGTTACGTTTGTGTGTGAATCACGTGCGTGAAATACTTTTACGGCTAATTTAGATTTCTATCGAAAATATATCTCCCCTGGCGTATTTCCCCTGGCTCTTTTGATGGCAGGGGAGATACTTAATATCCAGGGGAGATACATTTTTACGCGTTTCCATTAATACTTCTAGTTTTCTCTACGCCTTTACTTGGCGTTATGCTTATCATAGCTTTAAAATACAATATTAAGTTTTTTTTTACAGAAAATAATACCGACATAACGAAAAAATTGGGATCTACTAAAGATTTAGAGACTTTTTCAGGAATACTAAAGGTTCACCAAGTTACCGGTTGCGTATTGCCTAATATTGAAAAGTTTGAGCTGCTTCTGTGACTCTCGTCATTTTCAATTGGGTACTTTGGATTATCCACAAAAACATGCTAACATAAAAGGCATTATCTTGAATTAGGACAAAGTTGTCACCAACAAAACCAGCATAAATATGGAACGACGTGGCCCCCCAGGATTTCTTCAATGTACCGATCTGCAGTCAATCCCCTTACATGGCGGCCGGTTTCAATGAAAACCAAGTCGATTTTTTCTATCAAAAAAATACTAGCCCGCACCATGCAGGAGCCACCTCCATACGCAACAGTATTGTGCGTATCACTCTCCTGGCCTTCTATACACTCTTCTTCTTCTGTCACTACCATGCAGACATACTCTGTTTTCATCGGAGAAGAAAACAGAGCGCCACTGATCTTCCGTCCAATCGACGTGTTCTCTCGCAAAACGAATACGAGCTGCTCGATGCGCTGTAGTCTGTAGTCGATTTGGAACCTGTTGCTGGTCTTTTTGTTTGGAATCAGGGTTACCAGCTACCTTGAGTCTTCTACTCACAGTGCGAGAACTGACAGTTAGTCTACGCGTTTATCGGGGCTCCCGTTGGATTTGAACCCCGTCGAGTGAACAATTTCGCAGTGAAGTACTAACGATGAAAAGATCGTCTCTTTTTGAAGTGGATCCTTTTCTACCTGGACCTCTTCTTTGATCAAAGCCACCAGTCTCTTGGTACCTTTGGCTTGTTCTTACTCCATTGACTGGCTTATATTCAGAGTACGAGCCACTTGTCGTTTACTCATGCCTTGTTCCAACAGTGTAACTGCTTGAGCCGCTACTTCTGATCTTGTGTCCATTTCTGGGAAGTTTTATTGCTTGAATATTCTGGGGACGTGTACCTGTTGACATTTTACGGTCAACTAATAAAACTCATAGGTGTTGGTCGCCTTTAATATCCCCTGAAGTCGTAAGAGTATTTGAAAGAGTATTTTTAGTTTTTGTTTCTTTTTATTTAATTATTGCCTATTAATAGTAAAGTTATATAACTTTAAAACTTTCGTGTTTCATTATCACTTATTATTAATATCTACACGGGTATTAAAGTTATATACACCTATACTTAGGTAGTTTTGTTTTGATAGACAAGAAAAATAAATATTTTTTAAGTTTATAATGTTACTCAAAAGAAAATTTTTCTTTTTGTTATTGATTTTCATAGGAAACATTTAATTTTATAGACAAAAAAGATTGTAAACAAATGAAAAGCCTGATTATAAATAATTCATATTATAATAAATAAAGATGATACTTAAAAATAACCATGTTTATTATGATTATCTCTTCCCTGTTCATAAAGTATCCTCCCCTGTACACCTTGTCTCTCCCCTGTATGGTGTATTTCCCCTGGTCACTTATAAAACGTAATAAAACCAATAAATTGTCTGGCTACTTTGTAAACGTTTTAAACATAGCAGTTTACATTAAAAAAATGTATACTTAAGTAAAAATATATAAAAAAAACCCGTGCCGCCATTTCATACAACGAATTACCTCTTAACTTAGAATGACCCTAACCTCTGCTGTTTTCGACACATCCTAATCTCTAAACATTGCAATTTACGAATCGAAAAACAAACTTTTATTGCAAAAAAGACAAGAAAGTTTTGCATTGTTTTTAGTTGTTTACGATTAGGTACATGTGTACTCAGGTGTGCTATACTTTCTCTGTCGTCGAGCTATATCAAACCTGATTCTTAGCCTGATACAAGTTTTTATAAGGATTTCCTTGACGCTCAAGGCTCTTGAATAGCGTTACACAAACATGGTTTTGTTACATTACCAATGCCAAGGTTTCAAGGTTACGTTTTTTTTAAATGACTTGACTCCGTCTCACTTGCCGTCATCACTTTGACGGTTTGATCAAAATACATCTCTACATTTTTTGAACAAAACTCTTTATTTGTGGCAAACGATGTCGTAGGAAGAAGAGAACACAGGTATCAGACATTTTTAGACAGGCCGCAGACTATAGCTATAGCACAGGTGGTCCTGTTGTAGAAAAGAAATAAGGACTCTGCGAATAGTGATTCGAAGTTATCTTCATATTACATGTGATAAAACAGATACGGCGACAGTGACGCCCTATGATGAAACTTTATCAATATAGGGCTTCCCTGAGCTACTGCCACCTAGTAACAAAAAATATAAAAAAAATAAAAAAATACTTACATTATTTTTTTTTATACTTTTTATAAGTACATTTAAGCGTAATCTACGTGCGTGATATTGCATGACTCATTCAGTGTCGCCAAAATTGTAAAGTGGCTTAATATAGAACTAAATTAATGACTTTAATTTGCTAATTCTCTTTGCTCATACATTGTCTGGCCTAGAATGAGTGGCAAAGTCATATGCATGATGAAGACTACATTCACAAATAAACGATTTGATTTGATTTGATTTGATTCATATAACTAAGCCTCTTGATTAGTGAGTAAGAATCTTGCTAAAGCACGTACCCCCTTAATCATAAACGCCTTTTAAATTTAAGTCAATTGATTAGTTTAAATTCATGCGATTTTACTTAGAAAAACCTCAAAGAATTAGTTACATTTACATTGTTACTTTTCCAGATCGAATTTGATACACATCGAATTGATACGCACCCGTGAATGAACTGGGTTTGATTCACAAAAAGTTTCTCACCGAATAAGACATAGGCTACAATTTATAAAAATATTGTATTTATTCTAAACTAGTTGCAGTACTAATCCTGCCCAAACAAAGTCATGGGCACCCTACTAATAATAAAATCTCGTTTCAAAACCACGTAAATTGTTGATAACATTTTACTTGATGACACCATTCTCATAGTTTTGATAACAGATAAACATACGTACAGTTGAGGGAGGGTTCGTTCACCCCTGTGTTTCATCCCCTTTACATTCCCTACCCCTAAAATGTAATCAACTAGTTTTTGTCATCGACCTTGCCAGCAGAAAATATGGTTTTCGATTCATTACTTACAATATTTTAGTTATTATGTATTTTAATAGGTACGAATAACTTGTGTAGTTTTTAATTAATACGTAATGTAACGACTTAATTTTTCCTTCAATTCGGGAAAAAATACAAATATAAATCAAAAACAATTTAACGTTTTTAAAGTTCCTTGTCCACAAATCGTGATCCATTCTAAGTTGGATAATATGTTTATTATGAAAAGAGATTCTTTTATAAAAAAAAGAGTTATAAAATCCCACAACAATACTATTTTAAATTTAATCTAAAACATTAATTATACATTGCAGCAACTATTAATTTAAGTCCGTAGTACATTATCAAAATAGTACAGTTCATTAACAAGCGATGCTAGAGCAAATTAAGGCCAGAATATTGTTCTATAAATGCAAGGAATGCAAGTTACAATGTACTATTATATAATAACTTAAAGTTATATTATATTATGTACCTAAGTAAATACCTGGATAATTGTTATACTTTATGTGCATTTGCATATTCAACGTTGTTAATATTTCTCTTTAGTATCCCATTATAAACGCGAAAGTTTGTAAGTAAAGTATGGATGTTTGTTAATCTTTCACGTATAAAGTACTGTACGGGTTTTATGAAACTTTACAATAATATAACTTATACATCAGAATATATAACAAATATTGTCGCTGTCACTTTGCAGGTCTGGTCAAATGTGTTTTCACACTACCGCAGGACCGATGTCATAGGAACACATGTGTCGGAATATTGTTCCACAATTCAAAAATTCAGCATAGTTAGAAAAGAAACAACCCTAATTAAAGACCTACTCCTCTTTTTGAAGTTAGCTGAAAATTATAGTTTACAAGGTACTTTCAGTGAACATTCATCATTATAACAGTCGACTACTAGATATTAGCCTACTTCAAACATCTTCACCTTCCATCCTGCGCCACCTTCATCCTTCGGCTGCCCGCAATATATACCAGATCGTCGGTCCACATTGTTACCCCCACGGCCGTCCGGTTCTGTGTACTACATACAGAAGCGGGCTGCAGCACAGCCCTGCCCACTGGCAAGCCAAAATGCTACATCTTTCGTTCTCCTGTAAATCTCCTCATTAAATAATAATAATGAGTCAAAAGCTTTTACTTGTAGACACAAATCAGTTGTCACTGTTGTTATGACAATAAGAGGAAACAATTTACTTTGATTAGATTGTTAGGACGTATCATTAAAATTAATTGTTCTTTGTAATAAGACGTAATGCGAAACATCTTAGCCTTGGTTTTAAATATTACTGTGTTTATTATACTAATATAAAGTACACAAAATTATGAATTCGAATTCTAGGGCAGTGGTTTGTGCGTTCCACAAATTTTTGTCCTGGATATTCTTGGGTTTTTTTTTATTTTAAAAATATTGCACTAGAAATGAACCGCAGTTTTGTGGGGTTTTGACAGAAATTTTATAAGGAACTCTTCTCCGTGTTGTGACGGAGTAAGATTACAGTGTGTCACCATCCCATCTCATCCCATGGGCGTCGTAAAAACCGACTAAGGGACTATCCGTGAATATTATCTTTACGTAATAAAAAGAAGGAAAACTTGAAATTAAACCCTATACCAATCCGTCTGGGCAGCGTGGTATTAGTAGGCCAAGTATCCCTCCGTCACGGGAGGAGGCCCGTCGCTGCAGTGGGACATCAATGGGCTGTTATGATGACTGGAGTTAGTACTTAAGCGCGCTGCTCCTTATGTTTTATGAAAATACAGAATGTATAAGCTGTAATTATATCACATCACATTATTTTCAATGCCTTCGAAGATTAATTATGACAGAGAGACGTTCTGAGATTTATAAACGCAATTTACTTAATGTCACATTTTCTTTGAACTCCTAGAATACTTATAATAATTATAAGAAAAAAAGCGGCTTATTTACCTTTCTGTTTATTAAGTAATTAGAAGGAATAAAATGAATATAATTAATTAGTTTTCCCTGTGTGTTGACAAAATAAAAATGCCTTGTCATACGCCGTTCCAAACGATGTCTGTGGCCAAGAAGAACTCTAAAAAACAAAAGAACGAATGGGAACGTCTCCGGAACGGGACATTCTAGAGATGTTATGAAACGACTACTTAGTCGACTTACAGAATCCTCTAAATAAAATTGCGTGGCTACATTACATTTGTATTTTTAGATTTCTTGTTTTATAATCATAAAAGGCAAGCACAATCACATAAAAAAACTTAATACTACAAACTAACACGTGCTTTATTCATAGCAACAACTTGTAATAACATATTTGTATTAAATAGTTATTGCTGTAACAGCTTTATTTATAGAAATAATTACAATCGGCACGTTATTTATTAACGGGGTGCCCGTTAACAATTTAGCTGTCAAGCGATCGCCCGTTAATAGCTGGCTATTTAAACTTGGCTGGTCAACGTGGACTGCACGCGAATAGACTTACAAGAAGCTAGATAAAGTATAAGACTTACTTATTGGTATATCTATGCGTGTGGTGACGGAGTAAGAATACAATATGTCACCACCCCATCTCATCCAATGGGTGTCGTAGCAATCGACTAAGGGACTATCTGTGAATATAGGTAATATTTTTATATTATATTACATAGAAAGAAGGAAAACTTGAAAGTAAACCCTTTACCAATCCGTCTGGCCAGCGTGGTATTAGTAGGCCAAGTATCCCTCCGTCACGGGAGGAGGCTCGTTCCTGCTGTGGGACATTAATGGGCTATTATGATAATGATGACTTATTGGTATTATTCTGTCTTAGGATCGAGGATATAGGTATGATTACCATACGAATGGAGTATTTTTACTGTCATTGTCTTTAATCACAACAATTTTAATTAGATTATTAAAATTGTTACTGTTGAATATTTTATATTGTTTTAAGAAGGCAAAGTAGCTGGTACTGACCTAAGTGGTATCGTATACCTACTCTACCTAGTTTTGAAGTCTAGTCACACCGACGCGTACGTGCCGTGTGTATAAGGTATGAAGGTATAAAAAAGAAGGTAGGTATAAAACGAACTGTACCTACTCGACAACATCGATTTCAGATGGTACGATGACGAACCAACGAACAGTTCCCCCGAAAGAGCTAATAAAACTCTCAAACAACCGTCTCCTCAAAGCCCAAGCAACTTAAATGTGGCTGCGATCACTCTTCGCGCGATTTTTTCGCGGACTTGTCCTTTAAGTGAATCTCAAACTAAGTTTTTTGCTGTTTAAGCAGATTATTCCGAAACATACAGGCACATACCTACCATGTACGTATTACATTTTTGGCCAAAAGTATCTTTTACGTGAAAATATGTGGTCCCCATCTAAAATCTACGAGTCTAAGCTCACACAGTCGAGTTACTATTAGGTATTCTAACTTAATATAATGTTAGAATACCTAATAGTAGATATATATAAAATGAAAGTACAATGATATAGTCCATCAATTCCATTGGTCTCCATATAAGTTTTAACGACTCTCGGATTACGTGGACCACGATCTCACGACTTTGACATTAAAGTTAAGAGTTAGCTCCCGCCATGACAGTATCTAGAGCGCTTTCATTAGTTATACTATCTAATAATATACTATAATAATATAATAATATCCAATAATACTACTATTTATTACACACAAAGAAACAATATTGCATAAAAATTACGAAATAACCATTGATTTGTCAAGGTTATATCAAAAAATGAAATCTTACAAAGATAATAAAGGAAACATTAACAAAAAAAAATGGTATCAAAATTTAAACAAATAACTGGAAGTATAGTGTGACCACAGGAGCTGTGCACCTCCTGAGGTATGCGAGCGGCGAGAGGGGGGTGGACATATAGAGTACATGATAAATACTGGTATAGATTATACAGTCTATGATATAGCTACTAGCGACATCTGACGCAATATAATTAAGTTATTTGGCTGGTACTGGTCGCTGCACGAGCGGCTGTAGCAGTTTTCTATTAGAAGACAGTTTTTTTAAAAACTCCAAGAAAGTATTTACATTGTTGTATAGTTTTAAGCGTAAATAGGAACATTATTTGTGTTTTTATAATGTAACTTTGAGAAAAATGACATCTAGCGGAATGTATCAAATACTCTAAGAACATGAAATTCTTAAAGGAAAATATAATGTTCGAATTGTTATGACACTGCTGTCAAAACTCGTGACAGCAGGTAGGTGTCCGTTATGGTAGCATACACAAGAGCTATGTCGAGTTGGTTACTATGCCAAAAAACTCTGCATAAATAAAAATAAAAAAAAAATCCAATTGTTAAGATTAATGATGAGGAATTAGAATTCGTTAACACTACAGTATTCCTTGATACAGATTACCCCCTTAGTCATAAACGCCTCTTAAATTTGCGTTAATTGATTACCTTAAATTCTTACGGTTTTGTTTAGTATAAGTTTGTTTTTACAAATAATAATCTCGCTAAACAGTGATTAAATTTAAGAGGCGTTTATGAGTAAGGGGTGAGTTCTTATTTATCACCTGCATATTTTTAATAAAATATGAGTATATTTGGGTTACATTGTGATCAACTAAGTAAGTGTAATATATTACAGATATGTCTATAAAGTCGTCAAATTTTTGATTTTTATTAGTTCATAAATCTACAATAAACTAATACTGACTTACGAAGAACAATGTAAACAATGAGTAGAGTAAATCAAAGTGGCACGCGGGAAGTGATTTTTTTAAGTTATAAGGCGATGTTTAGCGGAGCACAATTTCGGTCAACTTTTATGCTATTTGGATGATGTTTATGGGCGAACTGCAACTTTGATGGGCATGTAATCGTGTTACTGTTTTTCGTAATCGGTCTCAAGTAATAAATTCACTCCATTTGAGATCTAGAGACCAAAGACAGGCATTGTGTACATATCACATTTTTAGATTAGATATTCATTGTAAGTAAGAAAAATCGTAGTACGACCATTTCTGTTGATACATTATCAGTTGCATTAGTATAATTCAGTCAAGATTTATCCCAATTTGAATTAATTGCTTTATGTCTATATCACGGTTGATATTGATAACTAAACTATGTCACTTTCGCATCGACTGGTCTGTCTACAAAAAATAATTAATTGCAATATTTTATTAAATTTTCTATCATTTAGCTCTTAGTGAATCCATGTTAAATTATATCTTGTTGGTTAATATTTAACACTGAATAAATTTTAGTTAGGTAGTTATTCTTTCCATTCCATTAGAATTAATAAATTTAAAAATAACAGATTAAAAATAATGAAAAGCTTGAAACTCCTGGTAAACACAGGCAACGTCGGCCAAAGAAATGTATGTTTCTATATTTCTGCTCTCCCCACAAAATACAATTATGTTCTACAGTTAAAAAGAGGTATATAACATTTTTCTTCTTTTACCTGTATTTTGTTTCTAGGTATGCCTAAATTTATTGTAAGTATAATCAAATGTTCAATTTACATAACTTTTGTAAAATTTCGAGTTCCAACCCTCAGAAAATTGCAGATGATAGCTAGAACTGAGATGGATTTTAATTGTAGTCTTGAAGTTCTACGCAAAACTTTAAATGCAACAGGCTTACCTACAAGAAATGCCCTAGTATTATAAGTGCTCTAATAGTGTAGTGTTATTTGAACATAATTGTTTTGAAAACTATTTTGTCAGACTAAATAGGGTTGCTACGTGTAGCATAGTGGCGCCCTAATTTTTTGTCAGGACTTTATAGACAGACTGTACATTTAAAAAATAGTTGTTGTAGTTTTAATATTATAGCGTAATGAAATAACTCCAGCCCGGCCCCTAAGAACCGTTAATATCTCCGATAATATTGAATTTTGTATTGAAAAAAGTATATGTATATGTGTATGTTATCTGTACCAGTACTATGAACATAAATTAACATGGATTTTTGACATATTCCACTGTGAATTCGCATAAAGCATTTACCTACACTAATTCAGTCAGAATTTCACGCATTATTTTTACATAAAGAATTTTTCAAAAGAAAAGTTCCCTTTCTATCAGAACGATCACGTGTACGCTACCATAACGGACACCTATTTTTTCTTCGTCCCCCACCTCGCCGCGCATACCTCAGGGGGTGCACAGCTCCTGTGGTCACACTATACCAAAATATTATATGCCTATATTTTTAACTGTTCTTTCCTCTTTTACATATCTCATTCTTTCTATTTTTATTATTCAAAATGCCATTTCTGATACATAAATATTATAACTTATAAAAAAAAGTAACGGTATTGAATTCAAATAATATTTTTTTAATTAAATAAACGTTTGGCTAGAAGCCAATTCGAGTGAAATCACATTGAAAACTTGGATACAAAACTGGGTCATGTAATACACTGTACATAATTTTTACACGCGACTTTAAAGTACAATTTATATATTATTTTAATTTTTTATTTAGCTGAATTGTTATTTTACATGAATTATAGTTTTAATTTTACAAAGCGTTGGTAGTTTATTGCTTATGTAACATTTACAATCATCATTATTATATGTATTGTATTTACTAGTATCCATAGTACAAGCTTTGCTTAGTTTGGAACTAGATGGCGTTGTGTGAATAAGTGAGGAACATTTACTTATATTTATATCATCATCATCTGAGACAAAAAACGTTTACTGCTGGTCACTAGGCCTACTAAAAACGCCACCTATTTTTGCCTAACCTATTTTTCAAGTGAAAAAAATCCTGAGCTACCTACATTAAAGCTGTCAAGGGCCAAAGCATGTCGATCTTGAACTGACTAAAATGACTATTCTTCCCAGCACTCACCTACCGGGGTACTTTAGGTAAGGGGTACCTTGAAAGCAAATCTAAATCCAAATAATGTAACTCCATCCATAGGACTAATACCTACCCTTAATTTGATGATGTAACTTGAGAATGAGTAAAAATAGGCTTACTTTACTAAGGTAATAATATTATATAATTATAGAAAGATGTATCCAACACCGAAATATTTAAAAACTCATGATACAGATGTACCTATAGAACATGCTGTCTACGCAATATCAATTTGTATTAATAGAAACGTTCCAACAATTAGATTTTAATGTAATATTGAACATTCCAAACGTATCATTAATCTTCTTTGTACGTGAATACGTTTCCCCCAATGCGTAACTGACGTGCGAATAACTAATTAATGTCAAATGTCAGTAGGTACTATAAGTACGTAGAATGCTTTTACAAAGTTTTTATTTCTTTTCCTATCGAATGCAATGAAAGGTTCTTCCAATAAAAAACAAATGTGTATACCATACAGTGTCATTAGATATAATAAAATTTAAACAACAAGTAAAAACGGGTTATGTAATAGAAAAAAGGGAACAAATGTTATTAAGACCCCGAAAATAATTGTAGATGTTAATTATTATTATTAGTCGTTTATCAAACCCTGAAAAAATGGTTCGCTTAAACTTCTTTTGAGGCGATAGTTAAACTGTGGTTCGTAATGTGGTTTAACCTAAAATTGATTGTGAGCGATAGATATTACAGAAGTTTTTCGACCAGCTGGTTTCCTCCCTCTTCTAGTCGACTATTACAAGGTTAAACTTGTCTAAAACCATATTCAGAATAGCCTTCAATGAGTTGAGAACAGAGACTGACGAGCTAAATTAATTCTCTTAGATAACAAAGAACTTCACCAAAGATGGGGCTTTGAAGATTTTGCAAATTCTTGTTTGACGTTTCGACGTAAGCTGAAAGTTGTTTCATTTGAAGTTATGAATGCTTTGATTTACTTGCGTAATTTAACTTCCCCAGTTCAAGCTAATTTTATAAAGGATACGGTGGATAATTTTGTTATTATTATGCTTTTAATTTGTTTCTTAATTGATGGTGAAATGTTTCAACGAAATTAAATGTTTATCCTTTGTTGACTACTGATTTGCTGTTGTAAAATTTTGAAGATTTCGTCATTCAAATTCGCTACAGTTAAGATGTCTGCAGTCACAACAACAACAACTAAAAGTTAACTTAACTGAATTTTTAACGATTTTAAGGAACGAGACACGCAGGCAAAAGGTTTTCTTAAATGTATCCTGGATTCCCGTGCTTTCAAACTCTGACGACTTTTTTTATAAGTCCATATTTCCTATTTGACGGGACAAACGTTTGTCTGTCTTTCCTTCTTTGTTTTTATTAGATCGTTGACTAATGATTCTGTCATCTTATAAAGGTGTAGTATAAATTATAATTAAAAGCAATTGTGACACTCGCTTACAGCAATCTTTATACTGCTATAAATTGGAACAAACTCGAATATTCCAATGAGTGGCAACAGTTTCTTTTCCACATCCTTCCTAGGCTTGACTACAATTATACAAACTGCAAAGTAGTAGTCCTAATCTGACAGACTATACGGTACTAAATAAAATAAAAGCTAAATTAAAATTTATATAAAAAAGTAATATTTTAAGATTATCCTTTGAGTTTTTGGCAAAGATTATTTTAATGATACACCTGACAAGTATCAATTAATACAAGTACACGTCAATTAAATAGTTCTTGTCTTAAGTAACCGGTTCGGTAACAAGTAGTGCGGGCGGAATTTAAAGGTCATTATCAATTATAATGATAATTACGTATGTGAACGTAGCGGAAAACTTCAACGGAACAAGTCGGTATGAATTATAAAGTGCGGGTTCGATCCCGCTTAAAGGATAACCGTTTTTGTATAACACGAACCTATAAATACTATTTAAAAATGACATTTAAATGCAATATTAATACAACAGTAAAGTTTATTTTAACAGTTGGTCATAATAGCCCTTTCATGACCCACTGCAGGGACATGCTTTGCTTTGACTTACTTGCATATGCGAAGGTTTTGCAAAGGAGGAGAATACTCGAGTTCGTCCGTATCCTCTTTTTAGACACAATATCTGAATTGCGTCTGCCTTAGTTTATTGACAACCATGCGGCCACGTAATGGCATGAAGTAGTGACATTGTGGTATTTTAATCCATGACCCAGAGAAACAAGTTTGTCATAAAAGTAGACTAAGCCATATCTAACACTTTTGTCAAAGTCACGTTCAATGATTTGTTTACTATGAATAGCATTTATCATACTACGAGTATACCGTTGTTTAGTTAGTGTGTTTGTTCAATCGCGTATTATTGATTTAGAAAATATTTGTTTTTAAGATTATGCTGTTTATTCGATTGAAGACCGGAGCAAACATTTTATTTATTTTTTAATAATAATGATATTATGCTAATAAACTTCTATTGTTGATTCGGTAGAACTGATTAAGACGGACATTTAATTCAAGACAAGGTCCTGGCTTAAGATTCTTCTTAATTAGCTGAGTCAATTTCCAAGCATTGTATCGGAAGGACCTTAATTGACATTTTACAAACACGAAAGACGTTAAGGCGAAGGTCAAACATTTGTAGGTACACTAAATATTTCTGGACTTATTTTGTTCATGTTATTAAATGTGATCATCACCACCACCATCTCATCCCATAGCTGCCGTAAAAACCCACTAAGGTACTATCCGTGACTATTATCTTTACTAAATAAAAAGAAGGAAAACTTGAAATTAAACCCTATATTAATCCGTCTGGGCAGCGTGGTATTACTAGGCCAAGTATCCCTTCGTTACGGGAAGAGGCCCATAAATTAATGGGCTGTTAGGATGATGATGACAAACTATAGACCAGTGTATTTTTTGCCGGTCATGTCAGTCACATTTAAAAGTCCCTTCTACACGTCCGATAACAGCCTATCGATTATGCACAATATATTTGCTCAAATCAGTCATTGAGTCACTATCGCTTGATATAAAAAAGTTTATTTATTTAAGCGCTGTGTAAGTACTTGAGTACTTCGTTAATACCAATGAAAATAATGAAAATAAAATTATTGTTGATTCTACAACAAAATAAATAATGTAATAATAATTATGGTGTAAGAATAACAATATTACCCACAATGTTATCATAAAGGTGTCAAACGATACAATACCGAAAAGTACACAAATATTAGTTGTACGAGAAACAATTAAGAAAGGATTATGTATAATCCCATATACCAATCCGTCTGATCATCAGCCAAGTTTTCGTTCGTCAATTAAGCTGTCCTGTCCGTTCAGCGAGATATTAATGGCCAGTAATGATGTTGGTATAATCAAGTCTGAATTACGTTTTAATCTTACAGTTTCTTGCTTTACTAAGTCTTAAGCAATAAACAACCATATTACAGAGTACCGAACCGCACTCTCGTTATTGAATTATTTACTAATCTTAAGTTTTTGTTCCATGATTGACTGTTACGTAGATAATTAGTTATTCTTCGTTGAAGAGATGAACTAAATTACAGTTTACACGTTCACGCATCGTGGGATGGTTAAATTGTGTGGTTGATAGAAAACTTTGTTTTTTGTGCTCTTGATGTAACAATTGAATAACTTGTTGGATCTTAATCGTTGTCGTCGAAAGAATTTGTTTTCGTTTTCCTTTGATTGTACTAAATTGACTGTTTCTAGGCATAGTTTTGTTAAAGTAGTATATTCTAATAGGTTTATGACGTTATTTATGCCCCCGTAGTTATTAAAAATCAAATCGTTACCCTGTAGTGACTGAGGGAGATCTGATAAACATAGTATCATGCCTAGAGATAGAAATCAGGGTTTGTTTTAAGTTTAACTAAAATATTTATAAATTTTGAAGCTTTTGAATTGTTATTTTGCATATACATTATTTTACAAGCCGCAATAAAACAAATGATATAAAATGAAATAAATTATAAGTAAACATAAAACATTACATTTATAATAAAAACATTTCTTTTTCATTCTTACTGTAGTTACATAATTACTCTCATTATCAAGTAATTTATAGTATGTCTTAAAATAGATTAAGTTATGGTCAATGTATCTACTAATGAACTATAAAATTAATCAGTCACTAACTTAAAAGTACAACAGGCTGTAACAGGGAATCGGACGTCATATCGGAAAGCCAATTAAAATCAGAAATGGGTTAATCTAAATTATTAGTCTTATGAAATCTAAGCTCTATGTATTAGTAAACAGATTCTATTTTAGCTTAAAGTATATTTATTTGTCAGGGAATAGATAGATTGAAGTCGAGTACCTAATAATTTAATTTTAGATTGTGGTCTTATTAGTAAAAGTAAGGTTTTTTGTTGAGTAAGTATTTGATCAAGTGATATTTTTTTATGAATTGGTTTTATTGATGATGATGATGATGTTATCAACATGTAGCCTATCGACTTCGAGTTATTTTTATTACATACTATTTGACGAAAGATTCGTGCTTGTCTTCATTAGTCAATTAGCTGCTGAAAGTAACAGTTCTAATGTCTAATATCTTATTGTAAAATTGACTATTAACAAAGATTAAGTTAACTTATTAGTCAACTATTGAGCGAGCCCGTCCTTTACATTGGTAATCAAACTATGGTAAAAAGTGGCCATCAATATCAGCAGATTTAAATAAGTCGGCTTACCTGAAAGTAAGCTCGCATTTCATTACAAGGATCTCAAAGGCAGTAGGTGCTTGTAGGGGAGTCGAACACAGATAAGAAAATAATGAACAGATTATAACCGGAAATAAGGTTATAACAAGATACTAATTAATATTGTATGTTATTATGTTGTTATAGTTACCTTAATAAGATATATAATTAAGACGGGCTCAATATCAGATCATTATTTATTCCAATAATGAGATCGACATATTAACTACACGAAAAATGTGTTTATTTTATGTATTTGTATTTAATAAACGAAATGATATTAATAAGAATTATTTATTTGATGTTTTTATTACGAAAACTTAGAGTTTTATTATGATATAACTGCCAAAAATTCAATCTGTCTTGTAATGACTTCCTAAAAACATAAACGTTTTAGTTTAGTTTTAGTAATCACACACATTAGCAAACTGTAAAAACCAATTAGTGTTTTTTTTTAATGTTAATCATTATCAAATCTCTAGTTATTTTAGTGTACCTACATCCCTGCTGAAGGGAGATAATGTTTCGTCGTTGACTTTGCTTAGCATTTTACTTGGGTTCTAACAATGGTTGGAATTGCCATAGCCGCCGTCTCGGAAGTTTCTACATAAACTTCTGATTTTTGGTAAAGACAATCTAATCAGGTGGTCATTCTTGAACTCTACTACTCCGAAATGTTTGTGCGGTTCGTTACACAAACTATGGAGCACCTATTGTCATTATTTTCAAGTCGCGTGGCGATTGTAAAGTGTTTCCAATTTATTTTTAACAAATATTAACAAAAAATTCGTTATACTACACTGAATCAAATATGGAAGTTGGCGTACTTTAATACACATTTTTTTGCCAAGCCACGAGTTGGCGATGTCAATTATCACAAGTATTCGAACAGATGTCCCAAGTTTTTGTGAACAGTTTTGCGTCGATTCTCCACCTCTACGCCCACTTAACAGTCATAAGTATTCATTTGGCCTCCTCAGTAGGGCTGTCACTCAGCTTTTAACATACTGATACATTTCTATGGCAAGTTATTTTTTATACTATTTTAAGGTTAACAAAATAATTGGTTGGTGAAATTGGTTAACCATTGTGCAAATTAAATAAAAATGTGCCAATTAAAAATCACTTGAGGGCCAAATAATCTAAAATCAAATATTACGCAGTTCAATCTTAAAGCATGTGTTAGTCATTCTAGATTTGGAAAAAGGTTAATTCTAAAGTCCATTAATATATTTAAAATAGCTGTTCTAGGAATTAATTTTAAATCGCCAATATTTTTAATGAAGTCGTTTAATTTGCTTTAATAAACCGGTATTTTTATCTATAATCCCGTCATTTTATATATAACTAGATTATTCTTTAATCTAAGTATCAACTCACACTACCTATACTTACGTGCAATTAGTAAATATACAACCTAGAACCTAAATTAATAATTTTATATTTATTTAAAAAAATATTGGCAACCCTATGTACCAGTTCAAACCGCATAATCGCTTTAGTAATTACGAAGTTATTTTATTTATCAACAAGTTGTTATACGAATGTAAACTATGTGTAAATGCAGTTGTTTTGTTAGGTAAAATAATCTAAATTGTTTAGAATTTTTCACTTTCGGTAAAATAATCTTAATTGCTTGACCTACGGCATTTTTAACTTTAGTACAACTGTGGTTTACAAAAAGAACGAGGAGCCCTTATGTTCCGTTTATGAGGTTCTTAATTTGAATGTACATTTTTTAATCTATCAGCCAGTCTTGTACCCCCAGCGCACACGTTTGCTTCAAAATTGAACTTTGTTGATCTTGCTACAGAAGTTTACATGCTGCATGTCAATTCTCGTACCTAAAATTCGGTTAAGTTAACTTTTAGTTGTCTTGTTTTTGCTATTGCAATTGTAATCTTTTGTGGTCGTGTTAAAGTTTTATTTAGAGTGTGACAATTCGACAACTAAAAGTTAACTAAATAAATAAGTATAATTTTTTCCAACATAAAATTTCACAGATAAAATTAATTTTATCATTTGACATTTGTAGATTATAGAATTTTGTCCTTGATTCTTTTACATTTTTCAAAGATCAAAGACTAAAGTCTTTAGTCTGTGGTTGAGACGACGCCATATATGTTTACGTTTTAAACCAAGTCCGTTTAAATAGACTATAGGTACTGCATAAAGGTATAATATACCATAATACTACTAATTAGGTGTATGACCAAGTTTCAAATACGAGGTTGGAACTTCTATTTAAACAGCATGCCAATTCTCGTCTATATATATAAAAGTAGTTACACCACTTATAACTCAAGAACGGCAGAACAGATTTGGCTGAAAATTGGTAGGGAGGTAGCTTAGAGCCAGGAGACGAACATAGGATACTTTTTATCCCGTTCGACGGCGTTCCCGTGTGACTTGAAAACGTGGTATAACAATAAAGAATCAGACTTGGAATAACAAAACGCAATATATAATGTAATGACGTATGGATGACAATTTGATATTTGTAAGAAATAAAACTATTAAATGCCACAGAATAAAAAAGTTGAAGTTGAAGTTATTTCTATTAAATATATAATTGACGTATAATAACAGCTATGTAATGACGTATGGATGACAATTTGATATTTGTAAGAAATCAAACTATTTCTATTAAATAAATAATTAACAATTATAGTGCCATTGCCCATTCGTATAAACAGTGAAGTGAACTATAAAACTAGGTATGGTTGAAAATTTGAGTTTTAAATAAATTTAATAGAAATAACAATGATTTTACTAGCTGACCCGGCGAACTTTGTTCCGCCTTAATGGCAATAAATATGCTGTTTTTTTGTTTATTTTTATTTGAAAAAAAATACAAAAAATATGAAATACCTACATTAATCATTCATCTGTATTTTAGTACATAGGTTGCTCTTCACTTAAGTACCTTGTGATACACGACATTTTTTGTTTTATTATCAGGCGCAAAAACAAACAACGCAGATGGTCTTCCGACCCGTGAACATGCCACGTATAATTGACCATGGGAAAACATGAATGTTCTAGATTTAAACCACAAACTTTTAAGGACTGGCCTTGTGATTTGTTGATGGTCATGGCAAATGCAAGACGTATCGGAAATTGAAGTCTTTTAAATGCAAACGGCATATCGGTTGGGATCATCGGGATCCTCGGAATGAGAACTTCCTCACCTTTGAATTTTCCTATCATTATCGTAGCGTAAATGACATTGTTCATCAATTTTCTAACCACCAAACGCGTACCGTTGCACAGTTTTGGTTGGTTTATGTTTCGAAGCATGATTACTACGGAGCCCACCTTTAGGCGTAAATTGTGCGGTGGTAAGCCAGGCACATCCAAAGAGTTTAAAAATTCAATTGGATAGTTGGTGGCTTCATCTTCATTTGTGACGCAGTCAATAGATTTGAATGAATGCATCGTTCCGATGATCTTATTTTGAATTATGTAGTTCAGGTCATCTACATCTTTATTTTTAGCAGATAAAATTGATCGCTCACTCAACCATTCATTATTTTTGTAGTTAGAAATAATGTTTGGAAATACATTGTTGATAAGTTCGTCTTTTGATGAGACAAAATTACAGAAATTATTTGGAAATGATATTAATCCGCTCGATTCATCGACAGGTACTTGACCATTACCGATAGTCAGCAGTTTCTCCGAGAAATCTTCAGCAGATATATCATTAAGCAATGTAACTCTCATGTTTGTTGTCAGCTGCAGTTTTTTCACATAGCACCATAGATTTGACGATTTGAGGCAAGCGTTTATTTCGTCGGCAGCCGTAGATCTTGGAATTACTGGCAGTATTTGGCGGAAATCGCCAGACAGTAAAATCATTGTTATTTCTATTAAAATTTAAAACTCAAATTTTCAACCATACCTAGTTTTATAGTTCACTTCACTGTTTATACGAATGGGCAATGGCACTATAATTGTTAATTATTTATTTAATAGAAATAGTTTGATTTCTTACAAATATCAAATTGTCATCCATACGTCATTACATTACATAGCTGTTATTATACACGTCAATTATATATTTAATAGAAATAACTTCAACTTCAACTTTTTTATTCTGTGGCATTTAATAGTTTTATTTCTTACAAATATCAAATTGTCATCCATACGTCATTACATTATATATTGCGTTTTGTTATTCCAAGTCTGATTCTTTATTGTTATACCACGTTTTCAAGTCACACGGGAACGCCGTCGAACGGGATAAAAAGTATCCTATGTTCGTCTCCTGGCTCTAAGCTACCTCCCTACCAATTTTCAGCCAAATCTGTTCTGCCGTTCTTGAGTTATAAGTGGTGTAACTACTTTTATATATATAGACGAGAATTGGCATGCTGTTTAAATAGAAGTTCCAACCTCGTATTTGAAACTTGGTCATACACCTAATTAGTAGTATTATGGTATATTATACCTTTATGCAGTACCTATAGTCTATTTAAACGGACTTGGTTTAAAACGTAAACATATATGGCTCTAAGCTACCTCCCTACCAATTTTCAGCCAAATCTGTTCTGCCGTTCTTGAGTTATAAGTGGTGTAACTAACACGACTTTCTTTTATATATATAGATTTAAGAAAGATAGTGGATAAATCAAAGTGATTTACGTGTTTTCTATTGAATAAACGTTTAATGCTACTTTCCAGAAATTTTTATCCATATCAAAGTGTGTGATTGCTGTAAAAACTAGTGAATTTGCAATATGTGGTGTTTGTTGACAAAATAAATCAAGTAAGGATGAATACGGTATACAACCCGTTATTTCTTCAAAAAAACATTTTTACAGAAAATGTTCAAAGTACATTAACTTCATGTTTACCATGATATTTTTATTATTATCATTGCCATCCTGTTTTTCTTTAGTAAGTACGCAATCTCAGCTTTCGCATATCGCACTTATAACCGTATCTAACTGCAAAGCGTTGGAAACATATGCCATATTCACTTACGTAAAGCCGCTTACACACGTTTTATCATCGTATGAAATCCGAAACATACATTTACTCTGTTCCCTTTAAAACTAAGCGTTATAATTACAATGTGTAAAGAATATTTAGAGATGTTATATGCTTTTGTTATAACCTGCTTGAAGTGCTAAATGCACTCAAGATAGTTTTCTTGTTGATACACAGAATTATATTATGTTTTTTAAGGATTTCAGTTTCAAGATCTTGGTTGTAGAAATTTAGCAATTAATTGAGTGTCTTTATGTTTTTTTTTTGGTATAGTGATTACGCACGTATTTTGCTAACGTCGCGTCACTGCCAGATTATCATGATAACTTGTATACTTTTGGTAAAATTTAACACAGGGTTAGACAAACCCGTTTAAAATATTTAAGTACAACAAGTATAATAAGATTTTAACTAACACGTCATCTCTATCAGTACTTGTTTCCACACACTTTATCTTCGTATAAAAGACATGTTTTAGCTCCCGCTAACGTAACGTGCACATAAGCGTAATTAGCATAACTTACGTAACTAGGCTACATACTCCACGCTAGTATGTCACCCGCTTAACAACAACTCGTTGAGATAAACAAATATTGTTTGCATCTCAAAACAAAACACGATGTAGGCGTACTCCTTACTCATCTACACCCTACAGTACATTACTGACCTTTAATAATATAAATATTAAATTAAACAAGTTTAAACCTTAATCCTATCCAGTTTAAATGTATTTCAGTTTGACGACAATATATAAATCCATAAAGTTCTACGTCGTTACTAAAGGATTATGATTCTGGGCACTGCCCACGTGTTTTTGCATCTTATGCAAATGGACACGCAAGTTCAAATCTAAATATAGATAATGTTTAATAACTTTATCTTGCTACTACATCGTTGAGAGTATTCTTAATTGAGGTCATTCAAGGAAAGGTTTTAGTTTTATTGTAGTGATTATAACTTATTATGTATAATAAATTAATATAAAATATTCCTATCGTACCCTTGGTGGTTTTTTCAGATGCTACCGAAAATCCGAGAATCTAGAGATCATCTTTTGAGATGATCTTTTGAGCTTGGTAGGGTTGGTCAACTAATGGCAGCCTAGTTATTTACACTTACACTTGTGTAGTTCGGTGATTGGCGTATACGTTGGGTCATTAAAATATTGGCGACGGCTGAAATAGCTTCAATAGCTATTTCATGACTACCATCAATTGCTTTCTTCCCTGGACAGTCTTTGAGCTTTTCATCAGCTTCGATACAGGCATATTGCCGTAGCTTATGTACGAAATAAACTCAGTTTTATACGTTTCCTTTTTAAATGAATCAAAATAATAATATTATTTTGATTCATTTAAAAAGGAAACATTTCTGTCTGTGATATATTATATCACAGACCCAAACAAGAAAGTAACATTGTATTATTCACGAAGACTACCGCGATAAATGTTAACCTAATAGTTATTACCGTTTTGTAGTCGTTAATAGTAATGGTTTATTTTACAGCTCGGTATTACTGGCACAAAGGAGGTTCAAAACGTTATTTTGTTTAATTTTCGCTTTATGCAAAATGGTGAAACCGTTTGTGGAAATCAAAAGCTTCCATGATCTTGTTAATAAATGCCCAACTATTATTCAATATGCCGATTTCGATGCTATAATAAAAGTGTATTTATGTTTTGAATTGTTGTTAAAACCATTTAAAGTTGGATTTAGTATAAGTGTTTATTATGTAGTATGATTTTTACGGGGATATTAGGTATGTATTTACAAAATAGTAGTAGGTATTTAAATATCTTTATCCGTTACTTAGTACTCAGAATGTTAAGTAATAACTATGTAAAAATATGTTTTTCTAACATCAACAACGCTGCGTTTTCCTGAGGTTAAATTGTACAAATAATTGTTTGAATACATACAATATAACAATACTAACTCGAAATACAATTAGTCACACATCTGCACGCTTTGTTATGTTCGTTAATTATTTGATTCCACAAATAAAAGTTCTAAAACGAACATTTTTATTCTTTTACCATTTTTTGCTCCACACTTTTTCAATAAGGCAGAATAGACATGTTGTTTTTATAATTTTTATCTCCTATCTTACTTAAGTTTATTCCTTCTAGTAGTTTTAAGCTGCATGCTATAAAATAACTGTAAGAAATTTATATCATACTTATGAAGATACGAGTACATTCTAAATCATACTGCTGTGAATTTGCTGCTAGTTTCCGCCCACGCGAGGTGTCAATTGATACGAGCAAGACGGGAAGAAGTTATGCTAAATGTTTCAAACGGCCAATTATCATGATTATGTCTTCCAAATCCATTGTTAATATCTTATCAATATGACTTTCAAACTGGCGAATCTACGCTTAATGTCAATTATAGAAACTACACTTGTTGCTCCACCAAAATTGAATTTTCACAAGTATAATAACGAGAATATACCTTCTAAATATATTCTGAAATCTAGCCTTTGACATACATACATACATAAACTCACGCCTTATCCCGTCCTGGGTAGGCAGAGACAACAGAACGCCACTTGTCACAATCCTGGCAAACAGACATTTTTCGTATGGAATCATTAGTTCTATAAGAATGCATTTTGTACCGTATCCCCTCTTTTATACTTCAGACACGTATCATTAGTTAGAATAAAGGACGATACATTTTACTGTAATTTGTCAGGACTGTCAAGAATGGAAATATTTCTCACTTAGTCTGTCACCACACCACAGGTCAAGTTCAATATAGTTTTATTTCACGACAAATCTTAAGATGAAATACACTTAAAAGGAAATAACTTTAGACGAATTAGTTTGATATCAATTACGAAATCTTTTACCATGCTCCATTCATTCATACACAGAATACCTTCACACATATATGAAGTTTCCTAACACGAACCATTGAACAAGATCCTTATGATATCTAGAACGAACTAAACGTCAAAAGCAGATATTTGATAACGCTCGTATGGAGCTGTCTGAATATATTCGTGTATGTCCACTAGTAAGCTCAGATCTCTCTGCGTTATAGACATTACGGTACGTGGAACGTTTACAGATCGATGGCTCTGTACATGTGGTTCACTTTGAGAACCTTCTTCATGTACCTACATTGCTTCTTAGAATATTCGATGTTGCTAAATGTTTGGAAAGTTTTCTTTTGTTCAGTTTCTTAACGAATATTGTTTTTTATTGTGCTTAATTTTGTATAGATATAATTGATAGAAATTTGACAACGCTCGTATGGAGCTGTCTGAATATATTCTTGTCCACTAGTGAGCTCAGATCTCTTTGCGTTATAGACATTACGGTACGTGGAACGTTTACAGATCGATGGCTCTATACATGTGGTTCACTTTGAGATCCTTCTTCATGTACACTGGCATAGTACAAATATATACAGTATTTCGACTTTATAGAAACGGACGAAACGCGAGTTATACCTACACGCTCACGATAGAGGTGGATTTGCGGAGTAAACAGTCGCGACCGTGCCGCAGTAACGAGCGGGAAAGTAGGTAAATGTAATTAAAAAGCTGGAGGTGGGCAGCCCTATCGCATGTTTACGTACCGCGCAGCCGTAGGCATTTATAATAAATATTCGGTCGAGATAAACTACTGGTTGTACTGTGACACTGGCTTCCTGATGGGTGTCACATACAGGCCTTCGCAGATGACGTCATGCTCATTACCCATTCACGTTCACTTAGCACTCTACAAACAATCACCAATAATGCTCTCAATTCCATCGCAGAATGGGGAAACTCAGTTAAACTTACTTTTGGACCACAGAAAACTACACTCACAGGCTTTACACGTAAATCAACTAAACTTGACATACACATGCATAACAACAAAATTGCATTCACACGAGACTTCAAGTATCTTGGAGTCATCATAGATGATCAATTTAAATTCATCAAACATACAAAATATATCATTGAAAAGGCCAAAAACATATTTTATAAATTATTAATTTACATGCGCCCCACTTGGGGTATACATTCCGATAATATACGTATTATATTTAATCAAGTTATAACTCCTATTATTACATATGCATCATCTATCTGGACACGTGCATTAGATTTCAAACTCATTCAGAAAAAATTACTTTCATTTCAACGCCTATTCGCCATTAAAATCATACGTGGATTTCGCACTACAAGTACTATTGCTTCCATCACTCTTGCTCAACTCACTCCTCTCCCTGATATAATTAGAATTTCATCACAAATTGAGACATCGAGACTTACGGGCATCTCATCCCTTCTCCCCCTTGACATTCCCCTTGAACGACCTGCTCCATCCTCCACTCTCTTGCATCCTTCCCTCCGTGAACCAATTACATTCACTGAATTGGACACTATAAGAGATTTTGAGAACCTCTCTACTTATCAATCTTGGTGCGTCTTTACTGATGGCAGCAAGCACGATGAGTTAGTAGGTTCGGCCTTTGTCGTGTTTGATCCCACAGGTGAATCACATATTACAAAGAAATTCAAACTTCACTCCTCATGCTCTGTATATCAAGCTGAACTGTTAGCCATACAAAATGCTTGCTTATGGATCATTAATAATACACATATTACACCTTCTTCCTCTTGCTACATCCTCTCTGACTCTAAATCTTCTCTTCAAGAACTATCTAATCCTTATTCACACAATCCTCTATCAGTTAACATATTCAGACATTTAAACACACTAAAAAACAAACAAGTTCATATACATTTCGCATGGGTAAGGGCACATATTGGCATTCCTGGAAATGAAGAGGCTGACTCTGCAGCAAAAACTGCAGCTAACATGCACAAAGCACCGGACTACTTACGGGTTCGTGGGTTACGCCCCCGGTGTGTTTTGCCCCCGTGGTGGAAGCCCCCGATTTTAAATTAAGTTATTATAGTTGATTTCGCCGAAATAAAAATATTTTTTACTAGATACAGACGATGAAAAAAGTGTTTCGGAACCAAATACGTAGACAAACTTACTAAATAAGTATTCTAACTAACACAATATTGAATACTATAAAACACCTTTTTCATACGTCAAACTGATACACAAAAAACAATTACACACATCCTTACAAGGGCTGTATGACAACTCTGAAGGAGCAACTTACACTAAACAACTTTTTTCTTCTTTTCAAGATATATCCAAGTTTTTATCTATCATTAAACCATCCTTTCCTATCACTCAACTACTCACCAATCATGCATACCATAAATCGTACCTTCACCGCTTTCACATAACCAATAATGATCTTTGCCCCTGTGATAACTGATAACTCATCAATTCAAACATTTAGGCATTTAATTCTTGAATGTCCACGCTTCCAAATTACTCGTTTACCTTTTATATATACATGTGAGAACCACGATATAGACCCATACAATCCACACTACTTAATTCATTTAATAAAATACGAAGAAACAGTTAACATATTCATCAACCATATTTCATATATTATTAAAGAATTAAAACATTTTAATCAAACTTAGCGATACAGTGAAGTATATTCACACATGCACATATAACTTGCTACATATACTTGCTGATGATTTGTATAAAGACCTGTAAATTTTGTAATTTTTATGTAAATATTGTCTTTTATTTTAGTTCACACATTTAATATTTTTCTTCTTTATTGTTAATCTGTTTTGTTTAAATAAGTGTCTGTTTTGTTTGTTTTTTATCTGATTGTATAATAAAAAAAAAAAACATGCATTCTTTATCATACAATTAAATATGCTACAACTAAAAAATTGCAGTTGTCAAAAAAAAAGATATATAAAAAAAATATAAAAAAGGATGTATGTAAATAACTTTAACTTTATTTTATATGTTAAGCATTGTTGTAATCTAGAATACTTTTGTCAATTCTTATGTTCTTCTTATTTTATTGTTAACCATTCATTTGTACTATTCACCACATTATACATTAAATAATAATACTGCAAAACGATCCTAGAAGAAGGCGTAGACCATTAGCGCCACTTCTAGGATCTTGCTCTACTAGATTAATTAAAAAAAAAAAAAAAAAAAGACACTGGCTTCTTCGAATATTTGATGTTGCTAAATGTTTGGAATGGAATAAGTATTTATTGTTGGTTTTGTTTAGTTTCTTAAATATAATAATATGGTTTATTATGATTTTCTATTGTGCTTTGTTAGTCGTATTGAATTAGAGAAGCACAAGATTGCTCTTGCGAATTTAGAGTCTGTTAGAACTCTTAGCTAATACCCCGCAGTGACGTCCATTGGTTTATATTAGGTATGTAAAAAAACTATAACAAACCTACATATAGCTAATATATTTAAAACCATCCCAAATTAGCTTATTATAGTTTCAAATAGTTCGAATATTATTTATAAAATTACTCATACGGAAGCACAAACATCAAAGCTTTTGAAATTACTGGTCATAACTCGAAGCGTATAATTACTGTCTATTATGCCCGATTTACACATCGACAAGTACAGTAGCGAGTTAAGTAGTATTTTAAGATTAAGTTGATTTAAATAGAGTTCCATCCTATTTTTTGGCGAGTTAAGTACGAAGTAGCCCCCTCTCTCGCGTCTCGCCAACTTGCCAAAAAATAGGATGGAGATCTATTTAAATCAACTTAATCTTAAAATACTACTTAACTCGCTACTGTACTTGTCGATGTGTAAATCGGGCATTATATTATGTACTAGGTAATATATCAGCCATTGTTGATGTTGCTGTGGAAATGTTAGTACATATTTGCTCGTAGACATAATGCATTTGATATGCATAGAACTTTTGTGTCTGAATGTGAAATAAATCTGATACACAAAGGGTTGAAGTTTGGTTGAAATTGTTAATTTAAACTAAAATTGTTTAATGAAACTCTACCTAGATAACATGCTTTATTTTTAGTCTTGCAATTTTCAACTGTTTTGTATTTTCCACACCACCAATTCTTAACCTAGCTATGTAATGAACGCATTTTACTCTAGGCTAATAAAATACAGTAAAAATGAACTTCAGGTAGCTCGAATGTCGGCTTGAGATCATATAAATTAACATAATTAATATCTGCATGCAAGGGTGTTAGTCCAAGTATATCTACTCATTTGTGTTTTACTGTTCTTTTTATTAATATCATCATCATAACAACCCATTTATACTGGGACGGGCCTCCTTGGCATTGGGTGGATTGGCTCCTTGGATTGGTATAGGGTTTAATTTCAATTTTTCCTTAATAAAGAGGTAAAGTTTGTGTGTTTGTGACGTTGTAGGGGGTAATCTCTGGATCTCAAAAATTCTTTCTGTGTTGAATAGTCCATTTATCGGGGAGTGTCATAGGCTATATAGTATCACGCTATGACTGATAGGAGTGGAGCAGTAATGAAATATGTTTAAAAAAAATGACGCGTTTTTTTCGCGGCCTAACGAAGTGGGCACGGGTCAGCTAGTTATTTCATAAAGATAATATTGACGGATAGTCCCTTAGTCGGTTTTTACGACCCCCATGGGATGAGATAGGGTGGTGACATATTGTATTCTCGTCACCACACACGGAGATTATTAGTATGTCATAAGTACAAGTATCCAAGCAATCAGTCTTTTTATTACCTTAATCATATGAGCATATAAGTAGATACTGATAGCCCCCCCTAGCAATGACATGAATCCTAAAGATACATCGAAAGCTATAAAAAGCTGCATTTCTGGTAATTTCCATTAAGTATGTTCTAGGAACTAAAAGTCTACATCATCCTGACCTGCTTTTAGTGTACTAGACCGATTTATTTACATCAGTCCAAGAGCGTGTCCTAGTGTAAAGCGAAGTACCCCTTTTGAGTACAAATCGATAGTCCCGAGAGTATGCAAGCAAAACAAATATTACGTCTGTCATATTTCACGTCTAGCATCTGCCAATTTTATTCTAACCCTTTTGCCTGTCAAAATTGCGATAGACAAACCAATATCTAAATTCCCACATAAGTATCAATGTAATTTTATTACGATTGTTTGGTTAGTCGATCTATTTAACTGACAACAACTTCCGAACTTATTTTTTTTATTTAATGTCCAAAAGCTTAATAAAGTTAATTAGTGATTATATTGTAGTCAATTACTTACTGAGCAAGGAATATTTACAAGGAAATGTAGTATTTATAGTGTTTTCTTTATTTAAACAACACAACACTGAACAGAGAATCATAGGCGTATTTATATCGTGTTGTTATTCATAACAAATTGTTTATGGCGAGGTATTATAATTTTATAGCAGCAATAAACGATCTAGTAATAAGTATTCATCATCATCAGCATAACAGCCCATTAATGTCCCACTGTAGGAGGGGGCTTCTCCTGTGACGGAGGGATACTTGGCCTACTAATACCACGCTGGCCAGACGAATTGGTATAGGGTTTGATTTCAAGTTTTACTTCTTTTTATTTCGTAAAAATAATATTCACGGATAGTCCCTTAATCGGTTTTTACGACACTAATGGGATGAGATAGGGTGGTGACATATTTTATTCTTACTCCGTCACCACACCGAGAATATTAAGTATTGCGCCTTAAGTATTATAAGAAAAGGGCATGTAAAGTACATTGACAGCACGTAAAAGAAGAAAATATTTGATTTTCTTAAATATAACCATGCCCTTTTAATTTTATAATTGTTTGGAAAGTACTTACTTAAAAAGAAATTGGACCTTTAATTACTAGACAGAAATCGGTAAAAAGTTACTGCTTTTCTAGTAAAAGTAAGTAATGTCTTTACCCTATATAAAATAAATAAATAAATATTCACGGACATCTCTACACAGCGCCATCTGTTCCCAAAGTAAGCTAGGCTTAACCAGCTTGTGTTATGTAACTTTTTATATAATAAGTTCTCAATAAGTTCTCAACTATAATAATAAGTTCTCAACTTTAAAATAATATTTAATGCACTTTTAATTCATTTTCAAAGAATTCTTTTCATTCTAAGTTTTATTTGACTAGTAACATTAAAACGTTCATCACCGTTACTTCGGAAGCCGTAACGGTAACCTGCCATTTCACACATGGCGGATCACCATCAACAAGTGAACAGCTAGTAAGACACCGTGCGCTTATGAGCACTCTTGCACAAGATGTTTAGTTTAGTACCGTAACACGGTGCTTGTTGTTGGAAAACACTTGAGATACTCGAGGTTTGAGTGTTTCGTGTGCGAGACCCTAATAGAATAGAGATATGGTGAACAGTGAACACTTAGTAAGTGTAAACGAGTTTATTTAATGTTTAAGTGTGATGAAGCTATACTATTTTGCCAATATAGTGATCTGTTATAATATAATAGTATTAAGTCACAAGTTCTTTCCACAAACACTTGGTTGCAACAAACGCGAAACAATCTATGGGTCATTCTAAGTTAAGAGGTAATTCGTTGTATGAAATGGCGGCACGGGTTTTTTTTATATATTTTTACTTAAGTATACATTTTTTTAATGTAAACTGCTATGTTTAAAACGTTTACAAAGTGGCCAGACAATTTATTGGTTTTATTACGTTTTATAAGTGACCAGGGGAAATACACCATACAGGGGAGAGACAAGGTGTACAGGGGAGGATACTTTATGAACAGGGAAGAGATAATCATAATAAACATGGTTATTTTTAAGTATCATCTTTATTTATTATAATATGAATTATTTATAATCAGGCTTTTCATTTGTTTACAATCTTTTTTGTCTATAAAATTAAATGTTTCCTATGAAAATCAATAACAAAAAGAAAAATTTTCTTTTGAGTAACATTATAAACTTAAAAAATATTTATTTTTCTTGTCTATCAAAACAAAACTACCTAAGTATAGGTGTATATAACTTTAATACCCGTGTAGATATTAATAATAAGTGATAATGAAACACGAAAGTTTTAAAGTTATATAACTTTACTATTAATAGGCAATAATTAAATAAAAAGAAACAAAAACTAAAAATACTCTTTCAAATACTCTTACGACTTCAGGGGATATTAAAGGCGACCAACACCTATGAGTTTTATTAGTTGACCGTAAAATGTCAACAGGTACACGTCCCCAGAATATTCAAGCAATAAAACTTCCCAGAAATGGACACAAGATCAGAAGTAGCGGCTCAAGCAGTTACACTGTTGGAACAAGGCATGAGTACACGACAAGTGGCTCGTACTCTGAATATAAGCCAGTCAATGGAGTAAGAACAAGCCAAAGGTACCAAGAGACTGGTGGCTTTGATCAAAGAAGAGGTCCAGGTAGAAAAGGATCCACTTCAAAAAGAGACGATCTTTTCATCGTTAGTACTTCACTGCGAAATTGTTCACTCGACGGGGTTCAAATCCAACGGGAGCCCCGATAAACGCGTAGACTAACTGTCAGTTCTCGCACTGTGAGTAGAAGACTCAAGGTAGCTGGTAACCCTGATTCCAAACAAAAAGACCAGCAACAGGTTCCAAATCGACTACAGACTACAGCGCATCGAGCAGCTCGTATTCGTTTTGCGAGAGAACACGTCGATTGGACGGAAGATCAGTGGCGCTCTGTTTTCTTCTCCGATGAAAACAGAGTATGTCTGCATGGTAGTGACAGAAGAAGAAGAGTGTATAGAAGGCCAGGAGAGTGATACGCACAATGCTGTTGCGTATGGAGGTGGCTCCTGCATGGTGCGGGCTAGTATTTTTTTGATAGAAAAAATCGACTTGGTTTTCATTGAAACCGGCCGCCATGTAAGGGGATTGACTGCAGATCGGTACATTGAAGAAATCCTGGGGGGCCACGTCGTTCCATATTTATGCTGGTTTTGTTGGTGACAACTTTGTCCTAATTCAAGATAATGCCTTTTATGTTAGCATGTTTTTGTGGATAATCCAAAGTACCCAATTGAAAATGACGAGAGTCACAGAAGCAGCTCAAACTTTTCAATATTAGGCAATACGCAACCGGTAACTTGGTGAACCTTTAGTATTCCTGAAAAAGTCTCTAAATCTTTAGTAGATCCCAATTTTTTCGTTATGTCGGTATTATTTTCTGTAAAAAAAAACTTAATATTGTATTTTAAAGCTATGATAAGCATAACGCCAAGTAAAGGCGTAGAGAAAACTAGAAGTATTAATGGAAACGCGTAAAAATGTATCTCCCCTGGATATTAAGTATCTCCCCTGCCATCAAAAGAGCCAGGGGAAATACGCCAGGGGAGATATATTTTCGATAGAAATCTAAATTAGCCGTAAAAGTATTTCACGCACGTGATTCACACACAAACGTAACAATGTATACACTATTTGTAATAAATATTTAAGTATATGTTGGTATTTTAACAAAAAATGGCAATGGAAAACTTACCAGGGGAAAGACTGCATTCACTAAACATTTCTGCACCCAGCGAGTGGCGTGATCGAAATGGCCAGCAATAAGGCGGCGCAGTTGCTTATGCGCCGCTTGCTGGTAACTTTACGTTACACACTATGCATTCATGGTCACAACTTCTGCAGACTAGGAAAGCAGAACTGATTTTTGAACGAAAACAAAAGACCAGGGGACGAGACACGAAACACGGTGGACAAATTTCGGTGTTCATATTTTTTTTAAAGAATTGGAATAAAAGCACTTTTACTTGTAGGATACTATTACTAAGTTTACTGTCCTTGTAAAATTAAATAATTTAAAATAATTATTGAATTTTAATACATTCATAATTACTGATTTACAAATAAAATCGGTTATGGGACAGACCAGGGGAGAGACATTTTTCACATATTAGAGCTTATTGTGACTAAATTACGTACATTTCTGCAATAAATTTTAGTGACCACGTAGGAAGCATTTAGTTTTAAGTAATAAATAAGTTATTTATAAAGTTTATTGAAAAAAATATATATTTTTTGTCTTTGCCGTCGAAAGTACTTCTTAACTTAGAATAACCCATGGGTCATTCTAAGTTAAGAGGTAATTCGTTGTATGAAATGGCGGCACGGGTTTTTTTTATATATTTTTACTTAAGTATACATTTTTTTAATGTAAACTGCTATGTTTAAAACGTTTACAAAGTGGCCAGACAATTTATTGGTTTTATTACGTTTTATAAGTGACCAGGGGAAATACACCATACAGGGGAGAGACAAGGTGTACAGGGGAGGATACTTTATGAACAGGGAAGAGATAATCATAATAAACATGGTTATTTTTAAGTATCATCTTTATTTATTATAATATGAATTATTTATAATCAGGCTTTTCATTTGTTTACAATCTTTTTTGTCTATAAAATTAAATGTTTCCTATGAAAATCAATAACAAAAAGAAAAATTTTCTTTTGAGTAACATTATAAACTTAAAAAATATTTATTTTTCTTGTCTATCAAAACAAAACTACCTAAGTATAGGTGTATATAACTTTAATACCCGTGTAGATATTAATAATAAGTGATAATGAAACACGAAAGTTTTAAAGTTATATAACTTTACTATTAATAGGCAATAATTAAATAAAAAGAAACAAAAACTAAAAATACTCTTTCAAATACTCTTACGACTTCAGGGGATATTAAAGGCGACCAACACCTATGAGTTTTATTAGTTGACCGTAAAATGTCAACAGGTACACGTCCCCAGAATATTCAAGCAATAAAACTTCCCAGAAATGGACACAAGATCAGAAGTAGCGGCTCAAGCAGTTACACTGTTGGAACAAGGCATGAGTAAACGACAAGTGGCTCGTACTCTGAATATAAGCCAGTCAATGGAGTAAGAACAAGCCAAAGGTACCAAGAGACTGGTGGCTTTGATCAAAGAAGAGGTCCAGGTAGAAAAGGATCCACTTCAAAAAGAGACGATCTTTTCATCGTTAGTACTTCACTGCGAAATTGTTCACTCGACGGGGTTCAAATCCAACGGGAGCCCCGATAAACGCGTAGACTAACTGTCAGTTCTCGCACTGTGAGTAGAAGACTCAAGGTAGCTGGTAACCCTGATTCCAAACAAAAAGACCAGCAACAGGTTCCAAATCGACTACAGACTACAGCGCATCGAGCAGCTCGTATTCGTTTTGCGAGAGAACACGTCGATTGGACGGAAGATCAGTGGCGCTCTGTTTTCTTCTCCGATGAAAACAGAGTATGTCTGCATGGTAGTGACAGAAGAAGAAGAGTGTATAGAAGGCCAGGAGAGTGATACGCACAATGCTGTTGCGTATGGAGGTGGCTCCTGCATGGTGCGGGCTAGTATTTTTTTGATAGAAAAAATCGACTTGGTTTTCATTGAAACCGGCCGCCATGTAAGGGGATTGACTGCAGATCGGTACATTGAAGAAATCCTGGGGGGCCACGTCGTTCCATATTTATGCTGGTTTTGTTGGTGACAACTTTGTCCTAATTCAAGATAATGCCTTTTATGTTAGCATGTTTTTGTGGATAATCCAAAGTACCCAATTGAAAATGACGAGAGTCACAGAAGCAGCTCAAACTTTTCAATATTAGGCAATACGCAACCGGTAACTTGGTGAACCTTTAGTATTCCTGAAAAAGTCTCTAAATCTTTAGTAGATCCCAATTTTTTCGTTATGTCGGTATTATTTTCTGTAAAAAAAAACTTAATATTGTATTTTAAAGCTATGATAAGCATAACGCCAAGTAAAGGCGTAGAGAAAACTAGAAGTATTAATGGAAACGCGTAAAAATGTATCTCCCCTGGATATTAAGTATCTCCCCTGCCATCAAAAGAGCCAGGGGAAATACGCCAGGGGAGATATATTTTCGATAGAAATCTAAATTAGCCGTAAAAGTATTTCACGCACGTGATTCACACACAAACGTAACAATGTATACACTATTTGTAATAAATATTTAAGTATATGTTGGTATTTTAACAAAAAATGGCAATGGAAAACTTACCAGGGGAAAGACTGCATTCACTAAACATTTCTGCACCCAGCGAGTGGCGTGATCGAAATGGCCAGCAATAAGGCGGCGCAGTTGCTTATGCGCCGCTTGCTGGTAACTTTACGTTACACACTATGCATTCATGGTCACAACTTCTGCAGACTAGGAAAGCAGAACTGATTTTTGAACGAAAACAAAAGACCAGGGGACGAGACACGAAACACGGTGGACAAATTTCGGTGTTCATATTTTTTTTAAAGAATTGGAATAAAAGCACTTTTACTTGTAGGATACTATTACTAAGTTTACTGTCCTTGTAAAATTAAATAATTTAAAATAATTATTGAATTTTAATACATTCATAATTACTGATTTACAAATAAAATCGGTTATGGGACAGACCAGGGGAGAGACATTTTTCACATATTAGAGCTTATTGTGACTAAATTACGTACATTTCTGCAATAAATTTTAGTGACCACGTAGGAAGCATTTAGTTTTAAGTAATAAATAAGTTATTTATAAAGTTTATTGAAAAAAATATATATTTTTTGTCTTTGCCGTCGAAAGTACTTCTTAACTTAGAATAACCCCTATATAAAACCATAACCTTTGAATATCACCTCCTCAAATACATAATAATATATGGGAATTTTCCCACAGTAGATTTTACGAGCCTTTTAGGATACGGCATTGAGAAAGTATTTGGCAAGTTTGTTTTTATATAATAATATTTAAGCGGCCATCTCTGAATAATTAAAATATTGAATTGAAAAAGTAATGACGTCTTTAAGTCTATTTAGAAGAAAGATAGCTTTTAAAAACCACTTTTACTTTCTACTCATAACTAAGTTTATTATACGAGTTATTCAAAGCATCTCATACCATAAAACAATCATAACATCAACAATGTCAGCAAACGAATAAACAGTATTGAAGTAGTACTTAAATATTAAATAGAGCGACAAACAATACGCACTCCCACAGATCATACAGATAAATCTCAGTGAACTCAAATGTTTGATCATAAAATTTTCACCTACCCGCTAATTATGCACTTTCACTGAACAACATGATATTGTATTTTTTTGTTCACAGGACTCTCATTTTCACGTCTAATGTCGCTTTCAATGTCGACCGAGTTTCCTATGTTATTATACTGTGCAATAATTAGATTGTTTTCGTTAGCGTGAGAATCATTTTATGTAGATGACCTCTTTGTTACGAGATCGAGTGTTGCTCACAAATGAATGTTTAGTATTTACTTTCTGTTGGCGGTTTTTTATTGTTTTACAGCCGTGACTTTGTTTTAAATGAGAATAAATCTATAAAATGTTTCTGTATCCATAGTCTGCTATCAGCTGTTTACCCTGTCTCGCTATGAAGTAAAGAAAAATATAACTATGCATTGATTTTATCTTTACGAAGAAAACATCTTTTACGATGCCTTGTGAGTCACAAGGCATCGTAAAAGATAAGAGAGAGAAAAACGCCGACACCTTAAGTCAGTCACAAGTTGTGACTGACTTAAGGTGTCGGCGTTTTTACTCGTAAATTAAAACCCATGTGTAGTTCGCTATACTTTGTTCTCTTCGACACGATCCTTTTTGTTATGATGTTTCTAAATTATCTTCCGGTGTGTAACGACCTTGTACTGAACACAACAACAGTGACTTCCGAGAAAGGTTTCAAAAGACATTCTCAAAAATAGTATCACATAATAAACCGGACCTTGATGTTTTTTGTTAAATATTTAAAAACATTTTCTCCTTAAAGAGCAACTTTGACAGATGGTTCAGCTAGGTATGGTTACAATTTACGGTTATCCAAGATACTTATATAAGTACAGATATTACGTACTTTTGATGGGAGTTTTCGTTGTTCGGCTTATTTAACATCTGCGGTACACCGTCGAAAGTATTTCATAAATAAGAAAAGTTTAATATAGAGACTGCTTAATTTTATACTTTGTAGACTCAGCTGGGCTCGGGCGAAATCCTTTTTTGTTTGCAAATAGGGAATTTGAAGACAAATTAAATAAATGGACTAGACCTGAATGTTATCATTCCATTAAATGTCCGTGTGGGTGCCTTAATGATAGGAAGGATCATTTTGGTACCATGGCTAGACACTGTGTCTAGGACATACGACCCAGATTAAAAAAGGCTCTTAACAAGAATAGTTATTTTTTTAACTTTCCCCTTTTTCGAAATTACTTCACTAAATCTCGAAATCACGATAAGAAGAATTAAGAACTTACCTAAAATTATAAAAAAAAAACTTATTGTTTCAATCTTTGCTTTGATCAGATAAAAAAAGTTTAATACCGAATATAACCAACCAGCAATAGAAAATACTCTTAAGCTCAAAATAATTTTGTTCTATTATCACATGTTTACCCAATACGAGTGATTTATGAGCTTAGATTAACTCGTTACTAAGTTATCAGGGGTCGTTGAACTGATATAGGTAGGGGTACGTCGTTTACGTAAAAACTATTTAGTAACATTAAAAACAAATAGTTTACGTTGTAAATTCTTGTGTTTTATACTAGTGTTAAAAAGTAGAGACACAGCTTGATCCCAGGAATCGGCTTTAAAAAAAAATAGTGTCTGCATGTCTAATCTCATGGTCAAATATCATGGATACATAACCATGATATTTGACCAATAGTAATGTCTCCGTGTGGTGACGGAGTAAGAATACAATATGTCACTACCCCATCTCATCCTATAGGTGTCGTAAAAACCGACTAATGGACTATTTGTGAATATTATCGTTACGAAATAAAAAGATAGAAAACTTGAAATTAAACCTATACCAATCCGTCTGGCCAGCGTGGTATTAGTAGGCTAAGTATCCCTCCATCACGGGAGGAGGCCCGTCCCTGCAGTGGTACATTAATGGGCTGTTATGATGAATGTTTTCCTACAGGCCTCCTTGCTTTAATAAAAAATATTCATCACTTTTAGTTTTAGTGGCGTAGTCTAGCTTTAGAAGCGTACACAGGTCAGTGAATCCGAATTCCACACACAATATGTAATTATATCCAATTTTTCAGCTTTCTTGTCCTTTATTAGATCATAGAATAAATAATCATTGTAAAATAAGGCGCTCCTAACAACTGAACGAATTTCATTTATAAATATTAGGTACATTAAAGTACGTAAGGTACTACGTCAAAGGAAAACTGAATACTTTTTCCGTTAAATAAAAAATACTTAGCTCGTTCGAGCTCTTTCCGCCAGGCTCTATAAAATGTAAAAAGAAACGGTGTTCTACTCTATCTATTAAAGAAATGAGTTTTTAAATAAAATATTGATAACGAAAGACATAAATAATGAAAGTACTTTACCCCTTTATCTCTCCTTGCATATTTCAAAAGCGTTATCAGTTGACTCAACCGTTTTGAAATATGCTGTGAGGAATATAAATTGAAATTATGAAACAAAAATATCTTCTTTAAATAACTTTTGATTTTCCTGTTTGATTTGGACACTGTGTACATTATATTCTATCTCGGCCATGATCTAGTCCTGGACATAGGCCTAAGCATTTTTTATCATGGTAAAAGATAATATACAGGGTGGCTCATTCAAAAGGGTCAGTATGGGAAAGTCTTAAACTATAAGTCATACGAAGATTTGTTGTTAGGAACCATGTCACCGATTTTAATAAAAAGAAAAACTGCATTCATACATTTGAAAAAGATACTGTACCCAGCTGGGGAATCGAACCCGGTTGTTTTGAAAAAATAAACTTATACTTTTTCTATTTAAATATCGATTCTGTAGGTCTTAAGTAGTAAATATCTCTATGAAACATTATGTCTTAAATGAATAAAATGCATTGTTTTCACATAGTTTAATTTATCATAGTAGGTGTTCGAAGTGACCACCATTACAATATTCAACAAGTTCAGGCATGTAAAATTGTCCCTACGGTTCTTTGTACCCCTCTACTAGTTACATACTCCGTGTTACATAATCATGTGGCATTGCATTAAACTTTTAAGGAAGTTTTGTTATCTACAGTAATATTATTATCATGCAACTACTTACTTCTATTAATCAAACAACAATCAATTGAAAAGCCCACATAAAGTATGTAGATATTGTAGATAGGTACAGAGACGTGTTAAGTTAAGCCTCATTTGAAAATGGAACGTTTCAGTATGACTGGCCCCATGAAGATACAAAACGCAATAAGAAGATAGTTACCTAAACGTGTTAAATATTGTGTTGAACAAAAAGGTGGCCACTTCGAACACCTACTATGATAAATTAAACTATGTGAAAACAATGCATTTTATTCATTTAAGACATAATGTTTCATAGAGATATTTACTGCTTAAGACCTACAGAATCGATATTTAAATATAAAAAGTATAAGTTTATTTTTGCAAAACAACCGGGTTCGATTCCCCAGCTGGGTACAGTATCTTTTTCAAATGTATGAATGCAGTTTTTCTTTTTATCAAAATCGGTGACATGGTTCCTAAGAACAAATCTTCGTATGACTTATAGTTTAAGACTTTCCCATACTGACCCTTTTGAATGAGCCACCCTGTATATATATAATATGGAGTAGGCCCTTTGGGACGCTCATGGGCTTCTATAAAAGAACTATAAACAGCACAACCGTATTAAACAGCTGCTAAGTTAACTCGTCTTTTCAGTGTGATATGACTCACTGTCTGGCTCTCTACGCATAAATAGACCACATGCATAATTATATTTAAAAAAAGTTGTTGTTTATTAAATATTTATACGATATATTTTTAGAAAGGCCTTCTGCATAGCTCCATCCCTTTTGTAATGTCGTTAGCAGTTGACTTATATATATTTTTATTAAATGTACTAGTCGTCTTTAAATAAATAAATGAACTGACAAAATCGAAACCAGTCCGAAACAGGACTCGAACTCGGATAGTCTAATGATACGTCATAAATGCTTTGCCAACTAGGCCACTCGAGCTCTACCCACGGTATTTAAATTATAACAAGTTTTTTTAATTAATTTAGGACATTCACTTAAAAATGTCTGCTAAACTTTTTTTATATATTTTATACCACGTCCTCTTTTTGCATGTTATCATTGTTTACATGTCTATAATGCAAATACGTAAATTGAAAGAATGATATATGTAGGTAAATATGCATTTGTTTGTCTGTGCGGGAAAATGGTAATTGCATGACTATACTATAATAGGCTAATTAGTGAAACTGTAACCAAATATATTCACGAATAATGTATTTGTTCGTAAGTATTAATCAGACGGAGCCATCTATGACAAACCTCTGTGGCGTAGAGGTCTCCCACACGGTACCTGACAAAATTTGTACGATTCACAAATGACTCTGTTTTGCTAGGATATTGATTTTTATATTCATATCAAATGGGTGTTTGTTAAAGTCACCGCTACATATTGTATGATACCTGTACTTGAATTATTAAGTAAAATAAAAGTAATTAAAAACTTTTACACTTGTCACTGTAATGAAGAAAAATTGAATTATAATACATTTCTATTACGCACATTCTTAAATGTTGCTGTCCCTTAAATTAATCATTTAAATTGAGTTGTCTTGAATATAAACCACGCACATTTAACAATGAGATCATCCTTATTTGTCCGTTTAATCTTAAATTGGTGGAACTTCAATTAGGTAGATAAACAGTCGGACAAATTCTTAGACGTTGACTCGTTTTAAAAAATAGGTCACGTCCCCAAGATTTACAATTTTATAGTTGATGTAATCGTACTCTGTCCTTGTCAAGAGAGAAATATCTTAGAAAATCATTGAACTAGTTTCAAATACTACGAAAACATTGTCACCAAGTTCATTAATATAAAGTTCTTTCAATTAAACTTTTGTTTGAAGTATCTTTCTTGTTAAGCCTTGCAATAGCTTAAGAATACAACTAGCATGTCCTTTCAAGAAGAGGTTGGAGATGACTAAGGGTCTAGAGACTATTTTTATCTTTTTTAGCCTGGTAGTCAGAAGCGATAGCGACGGACAGAAGCTATATTTAGGCTACCGTCCATTTCCTTAATTCTTAGACAGGATTCGCGCTAAAAACTATTTTATTGTAGATTTTTACTTACTTGGAAACAAACTTGTAGATATGTAAAAATATGTCCGATCCTAGAGACTGGCAGTTCATATAAAGGTGAAGTCTACTTGTTAATATCAGTTGACTCCGTCAAGTTTTAAGGCATATTAAAGAAGTAAATGTTTTTCAAACCACCTCTGCTATGTTTTCTGCAGAAATTCAAAATATGTGTGCAATTCTAACTCAAATCAAAACAGCTTAATGAAGTTCATGTTTAAATAAATTTAATTACTACAAGTTTGCTAAAAGCGAAATTGCAAAGCTCCTTTAAAAGAGATTCTACATTTTAGTCTATGATAATGTCGGTTATGGTTTGTAGCAATTATACATTTGCTTTACCTAAGCTAACAAGAGTACAAAAGACTACCCCAGGGCGTCATGTTAATGCTGGCCCGAATTTAGTGGGAGCTTAATTAAATACCTCTGTTCATGTTCTTTGTGACGTATATCATCTCGATTCTTAATTAAGGCAGCTTGTAGAGTATGCGTTTGTTTAAGACTTTATTTGAAGTGATAACAATGCTTAGTATGGAAATAAAAACAGACTGGAGTTAAATTAGATGTTGACTGAAAAAGGAGCATGCCTAAAAAGTTAACCTTAACTGCTAGCCAAGGAATTTTATGTACAGTAATTAAACGTACTGAGATAATGTTTAGGCCTAGGAAATTCATTTATTGGTCCTCTTACCGGTGACCTCACGTACCTACGGCATCCGCGTACCGTAATATTTTTGATAATTAGACTTCTTTATACGATAACGACAGAAGATTACAACTTAATATGTTTTTGTATATGTTACGAGTAATGCTTTACACCATACATTTTTTATTACAAGTATTAAATATTTGCCTCCAAAGCTAAAGTCAGTAAGTTGGCGAAAGAACAGTAGGTTTTATCAGCCGGTGCCAAACTGTTGCAATTGAGACTGTGTTTATAGTCTAACTTATGTCGTTACTTCATACTGATCCGTAAAATGGGGGTTGACTTGGACTGAGGTCTTCAAGTTTGAAGCATTTAGAAAAAACAATATTGGGAGTTTAATGTAATTTTTGGAAGATTTTTGGTAATAAATTAAATTTTAGTTTAAAATTGTAGTAGAGTATTTAGCCACGCACGCTACATTGTTTTGCAGTAAGTGGATTATTCTCCGTGTGGTGACGGAGTAAGAATACAATATGTCACCATCCCATCTCATCCCATAGGTGTCGTAGTTTGACCTAGGAAAGTGTATTATTTAATGCCTCGTATCGATATTGAAACAACTAAGTTATATTAAAGCTAAAGGTATTAAAGCAATCCTTTTTTACAAGCACAATACAGCAGTTGATTACTAATAAAAAAATAATTAATTTGCTCACAATCTCGTCTGCCAGACTATAAAAAATAACTATGCTAATAAATATAATAAAAACCGATCGGAACTCCATTTAGAAGTAAAAGGGTAGGTATAACTAATTAAAAGGTTCAACTTTTAAAATAGTTACGACCCCAGAATCAGTAATTAGTTGAAGCCTCTGCCGGTACCTACTTGAGTTTATTAATAAAATTTTACATAGCTGATGTTTTCGTCCGCGACTCATTTTTAATAATATTAAAAATGAGTCGCGGTAATGACGTATAAAGGTATTTTTCTTTGGAAACAAATATTATAGCTAATACATTTATGAATTTTATTTTATTATGACCAATGGATTTATTGAAAGTCATTTCATGTCATTTCACGAGTATGGCAACTGAAGCGTTGTTTCTAAGGAAATTATGGCAAATACCATTATGGCATATGACATTATTGCATTTTAAATGATGGCAAACATTAGTAAACCAAAATATATAGGCTAAAAAAGAATGAGGGTAAACTTTAAAAAACTAATAATACTTACTTAAAAAAGTAACAACTGGTTGTTTCATTTAGCATCTGAAGTATTCTAGCTCCGTCCGTATCGCCAATTAGATTGTTAAGCATTTACAAGCTTATAAAATGTAATACATATTAATATAACTCGCATAGGAATCCTATTAATTATAAAATAACTGTAAAGCTTTCTTTCTCTATAATAGTACTGAGACTAATTGGATTATAGTCTGCCGCAGAGCCGAGAGGTAAGTTTTTTCAACTCATTTATTTTCTTTTGATTTAATTCATTATGGGTCCCACGATGTTATGTAATAGAGTTAGCGATAATATTTAAAAATACATTAGTCAGTGTAAATATCAGCCTCTATTATCCCAATTATGGGCAAAGCTCTCTTCCCGTGACTTCCACGTGTTTCGGTCCATTGTTAAAATGTTCAGTCTCAATCGACGAAAAAGATAAATGCTTGGTGACAATCTGTAAATTATTTTCCATACGTAAACAATAGTGAAAAACTTAATCAAGCATGGTAAGTTCAAGTTCTCAATAGTTTTTTCAGGCTGTAAGTTACTGTGCCCCAGCTAAATAAATAAAATACAGTTAATCATCCTAAAATAACATTATTACAACAATAAACAAACACTTCCTTTAGCAAACCATAAGTTATAGCAAGTTCCGTATTGTATACAGAACCAAACTATTCTAGTGTGCAATACGAAACCAAATAAGATATTTATTTATTTATTTGGTTAACCAACGATTGTTATCACTAATAACATTAAATTTTTCTACTTAACAAAATAATTCAAAATAGAGTGACACAATTAATTATAGGTTAACACCACGTGACCTTATTAGAGTATCTAAGACGTGAAATAATAACAAATTGTAGTTTAGATAATCTACATAGCACTCAAATAACAATCAAACCTATAACTATTACATGCAATAAAATTAGCATAAGACATTGTAAAATTATATTATAAATTACTGTAAATAAAATGAAAATAAAATTAATTTAATATAACAATATAAAGGTATTATATTATTAAAGGCAGATTAAAACTTTTTTCTTCGAAATTCAATTATAAATTCATTAAAAATAAATCAATTATTCACAAAGAAATCAATCAATTAGAAATAAATCAATTACTAATCAAAAATAAATCAATTAATTAAAATAAATTAAAAATAATTCAATAAATCAATATAGTTAACAATACAATAAAATTGTGCTCCAGCGAATCGTATCCCTATTATCAAATCATCCATTGATCCCTAAGGAAGAGATATATCATTGCACATAATAGGGACATAAATATTTCATCTTGAGTACTGTGTCCATAATAACTTGTTTGTACACGCTAAGATTTAGTGCCCATGGGTAAACATTGTAAGCTTTACAGATGTAAAATAACACATATTTTATGCAATTTTTGTCTTATCATGGTTACTAGGAAACAGAGATGGAAAAATCGCTTAACTTTACTTTTTTTATATTATTTTTTATACCTACTACATTGCAATATGGCCATTAATGAAACGCTCGAATACAGTCTAGAAATCATGATTAACAACTTCTGTCCGTCGCTTGTCATCACCCTGGCTATCTGGACAAATGCATCTTCATATTTAAGTGCGTAGATATGACAATGTTATAAAAGTTCATTAATTGCCCTTCAGGGGTAAGCCTCCTCCAATTATTTGGAGTAACCTGGCCATTTATACCACGCTAGCCAGATTGGCTGGATTGGTACAGAGCTTTACGTCAAGTTTTCATTTTATTTTCATAGAATCATTGCCTGTAACCTTTTTCTTTTGACGACCTATGTGGCGCAGTCGAATTTTCAGTACAAATTTTTGTGTGCATGAACATGATTGTTTGCATTGGTCTGAGTGTTTTCTAGGTATAGTATGTATGTATTTACAAAAAAGAAAAAGTATTTAATTATGTTTATCCGTAGTCTAGTACCCATAGTACAAGCTTTGCTTAGTTTGGGACTAGATGGCGATGTGTGAATGTGTGAGGATAATTATTTATTTATTTTCCTGGTTTGTTGCCCGCCCTGGTAACACTCATGATATGTATTGAGGTGAAGACATCGTGTGCTCTTACTCCGTGACTAAATGGAGAATGGTTTGTATTTACTTTTCTATAAACAGTTGGTGTGATGCATAGTGTATTAATAGGTACCTACTTTAACTAATACTATTACCTGGTATCACTTTAGGTTTCCTTTTAACGTGCAATTCCAAGCATCAAGAAGTTGACCTTAATGACTTAATCTGATACGACTTACGAGCTCGACTTCCAGTTAAAACATCGTTGTAAAATTATTGTTATGTTGTTTAGGTTTAGTTAGCTCTAAGACGCTCGTCGTATTACGATAACCATAAGTACGTCCAAAAAAATTACTAGCACGCCTACAACGTTTTTAAAATAATTAAGATTATTACAAAAAAAAAGTTCACTTAAAATCTTGTCTATTATTTGCACCTTAATTGACAGTGTACTTCACAAAATTAAAAATCTATTTACGAGCACATGTATAATTTGACAGAAGAATAGAAGTTTACAAACAAAACTACACAATTCAGCAGCTTCATGGGGACTATCGGTTCACAGTTCATTTGCTACGTAACATATTGCAAGCGCTACATCGCTTGAAGGTTAACTTGGCAATATTCCAAGTTTCATAGTACTCGAGTTTCAAGCGCCAATTCTGAACGTAAGAACCTATTATTTTTAGTGTGAAGTTCAATAACACAGTGTTTATGTTTTTAGACGGTTTGTTTTTTTTTGCGTATTAATGATTACGGGATGTCCGATTTAGCGTCCGTTTTAATATTTTGTTTTATTTTAACATGGATTATGTCTGAGAATTTTGAGTCATATTAGACACACGTGTTCTTTAAATCACGTGTCGTCTATATTTGAACTCGTTGTTGAATCATTTATTAAGATTTTTTAACAGGCAATGTTGAGAACGGAAGTCTAACTGGTATTTTCACAGATTACTGAAATTGCTCGTTGATGTCAAGAAGGTCAGATACGCATCTCTTCATCTTCTCTTCTCTCTTCATCTAACAGTAAAAAAAATTCTAATAAAACTGTTTACATCGATATAAAAAAGGGACTTAGTAGCTTACCATGGAAATGAGTTTACAAAACTACCTCACGAATGAAGTTAATAAATTTCCTGAAAGCCTACCCAATGTAAATAGTTTTAGGTTAAACACAACCCTATCATTAAAATATCAAGAATACATTAACTTAAGTTGACATTGGTTTTCATACTAATGCATTATAAATAACAGGCCTACGCCACAATTACCATACTTTTGTCGTGAGTGACCTTAAACAAATACAGATTCGATACAAATAATATTTATGGTCAACAAAATGTGGTTTTGAATACGGAATGTTTGAATTTGTTTTCGGTAATTATACACGCAAGCTAGACTTACACGATACGTTTCGATATTTAGGAACATCGATAGAATTTTGTTTTGTCAATAAATACTGTTTTTTATTGACATCGTTTAGTTATTAAGGTTAATGATTGATATCTGTATATTCTGTTTATTAACATCGTAATAGAATCTGATTCTATTTTCATAGGATTGGTGAGAAAAGATCATCATCATTTAGAGAAAAGATCATTACCATAAAAGCGCATTCGGGTCCCGTAATTATGAGACTTCTACCTGTGTCGGAAGAAAGATTAGGCAAGCTCGCCAGACGAATTAGTGCAGGGTTTTATATCACTTTAAAGTTTAATTTTAATAGAGACAGTTTCTGCGAACTTTCCATTATACAAATTTTTGGACACCTATGGGAGAAGAGGGGGCAGTGATAAATGTATTTTTACTCCGCCACGCCACGGAGATTCTTCACACCGGCAACTAACATAACATTACTCAATTCATTCATGTTTCATGAATAGTATAAAATATAAATTTACTATCGTTGGTTACAAAGCAACCCATAGTTTTCCCTTTCACCAAGGCTTACATAGTAAATTCCAGCCAGGCTTCTAAATATTTAACGTACCTTAGACCGATAGTAAGACGGATAGCTACCACGTTTTCACAGTATCAAATAAACGCTACCTCGAAACTCAAGGGAGTTCAACTGGGTCAAGAAAAATCTGGAAATTACTATTGGACGTATAAAAGATTACTAGCTCTTACCGTTTATCCCTATAATATGTTTTGTAAGAAAGGTAAATTTGTCTTTATGATTTTTGTGTCGCATAATGTTACATGGCTTGAACTATTTTGTTGATATACTCGTAGATAATGTTTTTAGACTTTTTTTGTCAAGTTGAAAAATAGAACAAAAAGTGAAGATGACATGACTATTCACTCCTTCCATTAGGGTATGGTATATCATAAATTGTCTAATTGCCGTGTCTTAAAATATACATAGAAAAAAAGACAGTATGAACTACTTTTATAATTGTATTATTTATTCACACATAAAGTGACGAATTATTTTTGTTTCAGGTAATTCTAATGTTTTATTGTGCGAAATCTTTAATGCGCGGAACGATGTGAGTTTGCTGGGGTAAGTAGGTAATTAATTGATTTTAAATAAATGAAGGTCTTTCTTGACCTTAGAATAGAGTATTTAACCACAACAATCTTCTTCAAGAATTTGAAAGATATGTAAATCATCCAAAATTAATACTAGGGCAATTAAACTTAAATGAACAACCTTATCTACCATAAAGATAGTCCAAACTTAAATGCCTTACAAGGAAGGTACTATATCAGAGGCCTTCAGTGTGCACAAATGTCAGTAGCTCACCTTTTGTATCTATTAACCTAAATCTAACTTCTCACGCAACGTTTAACTCTTTAATCTATTGTTACCATTAAAAATAATTGTCCATTTTAAATCTTAATACTATCTTTATTACTAACCACAACTTCGTCTACAAATACAATATCTTTATAAATTATAGCTTATATGATATTCTGATGTATAAACTATATTATTCGAAAGGTTTAATAAAATCTGTACAGTAGATTTTACGTGAAAAAGTAATAAACATACTTGAAAACTTTCGCGTTTATAATATTATTAGAATAAGTTATACTTATCTAAATGAGGTTTTATAGTGCAAATGCTTTAGCTGTTACCGTGAATAGCAAAGCGCTATTTAGATAGGTACTATAATACCTATACTATAATATTTTAAGTTGTTCCTATTTTTATATTTTTAGGCAAAAATAAAACGAATGCAAACTTTATGTGTTTCATAAAGTTTTGTTAATTTGCTATTAAAAAAAAACTAGTCTCCAACCTAAGATGAAACTCAGTGTCATGTATACCTACTACTAAAAATGTATTTTACTCACATTTTCGAAAAATCGTTTCAAAAATATTGTGGTCGGTACACCTACTGGCGAGGATTTCCGCCAGTCCATTGCATTCTCGTCTAACTAAAGCGTTTTGCAACCGCACATCCAGCTAGAACATTTACACAGTTGACTGAAATCGCATATGACTGAGTTATAAATGTTTCAGTTTCGCTTCCTGATTTTACAGCTATGTGTTTTTTATAGTTTTTCTATTGTTAGTTATTTTATAGATACAACTTGTCTCAAGTACCTTAGTGATAAACTTCTCCCCCACTAGAGATCATCCCCATTTACATTTAACTAACACAAATAAACCACAGGCAATGGTTTATATTGCTTGGGATACGAACACGCTGCGGCATTTATTTCATAGGGCTCTTTCTATTTTGCCGCTTCGTGCCGTACGGCTGCCGTGCATTTTTCGAACGGCAAAAGGAACGTTCGTTTGTTTTCTTACAAATCTTGCCGTGCGGCAGCCGTACAGCTTCCGTTTCGTGCCGCACGACAGCCGTACGGCAGTATTTATAGTGTCAAGCGTCAGCCGTACGGCAAGATTTGTATGATAACAAACGAACGTTGCTTTTGCCGTTCAAAAAACGCACGGCAGTGGCTAAATTGGAAGAGCGCATATAGTTTGTAACCAACCAGGTACACAGACATGCTTAAGATGGTCTGACCTCTGTTAACGCTTGAAGTCATTCGGACAACTATTGAGACAGAGTGTATTGTGTAGTATGCATGGGACGATGTGTGTATAAATTGGTGCAATATAAATAAATAATCCTCACACATTCACACATCGCCACCTAGTCCCAAACTAAGCAAAGCTTGTACTATGGGTACTAGACAACGGATAAACATACTTAATTTATTTTTATACATAGAGATATATTTAATTTATACAAATTATACATAGAGAACACTCAGACCAATGCAAACAATCTGTGCACACAAAGAATTGCATTGAGCGGGAATCGAACCCGAGACCTCTGCGTAGCAGCCATGTAATATACCGAATCACCGACTGCGCCACAGAGGTCGTCGAATATTTATTTCGTTTATTTAAAGTACGTAACTCGAATCGGTCTAACTACTGCACTACTATCTAGCTATTACCGCACTGTGCCAAATTCTTTTATCTGCTTCAGACTCGTGCCGAACAATACCTATCTAGTTTCAAGGTTACGGTCTGTAAAATTATTAAGCTCTTCTTTTGTGACGTATATTTTGAAGTGAAAATCGCAATGCAGTCTACTGTATAGCTTGTAATTATAGCAGATACTATAATATACCATTCCGTGAATATCCCACTTCATGGTCCCTAATTTTTTTTTCGCTCGGAAAAATTACCTGTATGTAACATCAACAAGATATTATCATAACATTCCATAATTATCTGACAATAACACCTTGAAATACTACGACAGACAGATTGGCATCGGAGTTTATATAAAGTTGTCTTTCTTTTATCTTTGATATTCGTTACATATTAAGTAGTTTCCAAGATGCCTCTAGATTGGATGAGAAAGTAACTTCTATAAGATAGATAAATTGACTTCTACTATGACTTTCGTATGTAGCAGCAAATGCTTTTAAAGTAATTACAAGAAGCCAGACATATCCTTTGTCCATAAAATAACAACTCCCGAATGTAAGTACGAAGTAAGTTTTGCGTACATTCGTGAAGACATAACTTTTGCATTAGGATGTTTCTTCATCTAAAACTTGCAAGAGAAATCTTGCAGTGTAACATTTAAGACTCATTTAAATGAACTAAAGTTATAGAAAAAAGGTGGAGCTCGGGCCAGGACTCGACATTGCATAGTTAGATCAAGCCTTGCTAATTAGCCCAGGCAACCACCGATCTTAATTCTTCCACCGCTTTGCACCACATTCTTAGTAAACTTTATTAAGTTGCAGCAAAATATTACCAATACTATACCTATGAGCATATCACATTTTAATATTTATTCCTCTGACCAATGTTAACCTCAACTTAGCGATTTTCCGTAAGTTATGCTGGACTTTCTAACATTCCAAGTTATCTTTAAAGTAAACTAAATTTCTTTGTTTTTCCTCTATCAAAATAATATACTGGCCGGTTTAGTGACCCCTGATAAATATTTCAACACTAAATCTGTATTACCATAGTCATAATAATAAAGTGTAATGAGTTTACAAGTTAATGTACCATAAACGACAAACTTTAGGTACTGTAGGACGCTATGAAAAGTGAAACGGACGTTTTGAAAGGGGTAAAAAGTTGATGTTAAATTCGATACAAACGTTTTGGTACATCGTAAACGTTCCCGTTTAATGTCACCGAATTAGAGTTAAAAATTTATAGTCGACTTTTACTTGAGTTTTATTTTGATTGAATTTTTACTGATGGAATTTTTTTTTGAACATTGGTTTAAACATTTTTGATTTTTTAGTAAATTGGTTTAGCCGTGGTAAGCGTAACGTGGTAGGAGTAAAACATGACTTATTATTATCATCACTATGAGGCGGATAAGTATTAATATAATTACCCAATGTCCTGTAGATAATCCACGTTTTATTCACCTTAGGAATATGGAGTAATTTTAATCGGCATGACAGACCTGAATATTCTTTATTTTTATCATCCTTATTAGCATATAATAGACTATTTGGCGAGTAGCCTACATGACTAGGAATATAAAATAATAAATCAGTTTTTTTCATTTCGCCGGTAATAATCTGTACTTAGCAGCGGCGCTAAGTTCACTTTTACAATCCTTTTACATTCGTGGTATTCTAATTAGTGTCCGACCGAAACTGGTTTTCCGGCCGCAACTGAAACCGAAACCGAATGTTCGGCCGTGGCTTCAGTTTCGGCCGAAACGAAACTCACGTATGAAATTCTTAAAAATACGATAACTTCCGAAACGACTTTTGGTTTCGGCCAAAGTTTCGAGCAATTTTTGGAATAACCGAGCTGCTACCAAAACTAGATTTTTGGACGAAACTCGGCCGAAACTAAAAATTTCGGTCGGACACTAATTCTAATATTATACTGTAATCCATAAAGAACGCTAGGAAAATTGTTTACAATCTAAATCTACGTGCTCAAAGTCATGAACCCTTTTCTTCTTTTTATTTTACATTTTTAAAGTTAAATTATTTTCTACAGCAAAATTCCAAGAATATCTCGTGATAGTCAATGTATTTCACTGATCTGAATCCGATATTGATTGATCACAGAATGCAGTAGGGATGTTTAAAGAGTTCCGTAACGTGATTCAAAACTTTTAGATATAAGACATAAAATCTATCTAAGATTTATATAATTATGTAATTTCGGATAGATGCTAAAAGTGTGCTTTGTAGCTCTACGTGCCTTAAATTATACTAAACTGTTTGCGAAATAATTTAAGATTAGCAATGTATGCGAATGTTACTAGAATGTATTAGAAGAGTGTTTCTTCTGCAGGCGCATTCGCTAGCAGACGTCTTCTGTTCAGTTGTTTGACAAGGACATTACAGTGTCGCTAGAAGTAAAGATCTTTGGAAACGACCTTTATAATCCCAAAATTTTTGTACACTACTGTTCAGAAATTGATTCAGCGTATAAAGGAAAACTATAACTATACTAAGGACAATTGGTTTGTACCAACTAACAAACTTTTACAAAGCAACGCATCCATTAGTGAAAAAAAACCAGCTGAAAATAAATACATATCCGTATCAATGTCATATCATACCAATCTCTATTGTCAAGCACCTGATGCACTAGTGTCTTTTGTAGAGCTTTTTGCTGTGTTTAATCACGCCGATGTACATATCAATCATCTTTGACACTAGAATCAATACCAATCATTTGATGATCGATAGCTGAATTTTGGCTTCGAGAAAATAGATGAAATTGAGCGATGACTTAAAAAGTTTGTTAAATGTTTGTTTCTACCTACAAACATAAACTCACGAATTTTTCCCATGGGGGGTAGACAGTACATACCACTGAACGGCTAGATCCGTACAAACCGCTACTCCGCACCCGATTTTTTCGCCCCGTTGGAAACGTTTGGCGTGGTGTATGACGAACATCACCGCCTTTAAAGTTGAAGTTCGTTTACGTACTATAGAATGTATTCTGTGGATTAAATTAATGTTTTACTGAAAGTTAATTTTGTATGTTTATCATTATTATGTGATTTCTTCATAGTCATTGTACCCAAGTGAAATTGGAACTCATAATGTATACGATTGTGTATTTTATAAGCCTCAGAGGCTCAAGCTTAAAATCAACGTGGCAATGTATTTTGCAGCATATGATGAGCTTCGGCCATTGTTTTCACACAATGCAATGTCTAGTTTTTAAATCTCCATTTTTGTTTTGCATTTACTGTTGCTAATTCGTTTTTTTTTGTTTGTAGTTCTGGTATCTATTAATCATGTTTATGTCTATTATTGCATTTCTTCGTAGTAGGTACTACTAAATACAATTGTTTATTACATTTTTTATTTTCTTTCCTTATTATTAATTCTTACTTTTATACATATAATCTTATATTGTAAAATTAGGTATTTGTGTACACACAGCAAATAATCAAGCTAGTCACTCATGTACCTTAATACCTTGAAATAAGACACAATTTCAAATGAAAATGTTTAACTTGATGTGTTGCTGTGTGTACATGTCAATAAGCAAATACAGTTATACTCGTAAAAGTTATTGAAAAATAGTAAATATTATTATTTTTGCTAAAGGTTTTAAATGCTTTTCTAATTTAAGTAATACTAAATTAACAGTCAATATCTAAGTCATAGAAGGAAAACTTCATAGGAAATACAATACCAGGTGGCCAGAGTCGTCATGTGTAAAAGTTTGGTTTAACAGCGAATCTACGTGCAATAAGAATTGGTTTTCTCTTTCCCCGTATCCTCATTTTCGAGAGTTCATGTAAAAATTTCCCTTCATATTATGAGATCAATTGCAACGTCTTAAAGTTACTTATTTATTGTTTTTGTAATAGTGTCTGATACATTATATGTGATGAAAAACTAGGGTGTCATCACTCCATCTAAAACGCGACTAAAGGACTTTACTACTTAACAGTTACTATTTTTAAAAAGATGGAAATCTTGACCTGAGAAACTATGCCAACTCGACTTGGCTCGAGGCAGCTTGGTTCTATAAGGCATTATACTTCCTTACCACCAACGCCTCTAGTTTCCAACACACCAACCAAGGCAACCCCTTTCTTAAAAGTCCTTCCAGCAGTTGCTATCAAGGGTTTACTTCTGTGGGAGTGGTTTAGTTACGACATTCTGGGGATTCCACGGATGTTCAAAGTCATTACCAGTACGAATCACACTGTATTGAACTATTTCTAAAGTAATTTTCTGAGTGATATATGAAAGAAGAGATTAAAGCTAGTTCATTATGAATTATACTCATACATATATTCCATTCAATTCTCGAGTATTTTTCAGACCGATACTAGAAGTTTATTTTTACAAATTGCAGAACTAGCACTGTTGAATCTATAAAAAGTTAATCAAAAAGCGTTACGATGTAATATTCAGTGTTGTTGCTGACTGTCAGTGCTACCAACGTTAAAAATTACGAGCGTAGGCAAGTTGATAACGAGAAAATTAAAAATGCATTCGCACCCCTTTATCCTGATGTTATTTACTGTAGTTTTATTTTGTCACAAGTGTTTCTATCACAGAAATATGTGATAACTATGCTTTCTTTAGATTTCATTCTATTGTTTTTATTTTCGTTACTTAATCTGGATTCTGGACAAATGAAAAAAAGTGGTGTTTGAGTATAAATTTAATTTTCAAAGTGGAGCTAGATTTGCTGTATGTATTTACTTAAGTAACATAAAGGTCTCTGGGTTGGACTGGATGCGGAAGGCGTAGGACCGAGTTCTGTGGCGCGTGTTGGGAAAGGGCTATGTACAGCAAAGGACTGCAATAAATATGTTGATTGATTAATAACATTAATTATAATATTGTTTTTATGTATAAAACTTGAAAATGTAAAATGCTACACGTTCGATGTTTTAAAAGTAGTCTAAATCCCTTGTAAATACTCTAGCAAATTTTGGCGATTTTACGTTCTTCTAAATGTCTCATCAGAAGTAGTGCTTTTGTTAAGACATCATAAAGCTTACTAGAACCTTTAGAGGCAAGCTAAATAAAAGCAGAACGTAAACCAGTTGTGTTTTTATAGAACAACTAGTTTTGCAAAACTAGGTTAATAATTAATGTGAATTTCGTTGTTTCTGATATAAAATATGTTTGGACAATGACACAACATTGTAAACAGTAAACTAGATATTTATAGTAAAACATAAATTTCAATAATTGAGTACACTATTTAAACACATTAGCCGCATTATCTAGTTCTGTGGTCTAGAGCATAAACGTTTAATGGTTTTTGGCAACGGAAACGAAAACAAAGTAGTTTTAATAAAAATATAAATGTCGATTTAAATATTGTTACAACATTCTCACCACTCTAAGTTGAGCATTCTATATTAGCAATATTTGATTCTGACGAAGAACTTCGAATATAATTCGCGTAGGTAACAGAAAGTTGACACTTAGTACTTATTATATTGATTATATTCAATACCTATCATATTTATTTTATACATTTTCATCACATGTGATAAACTTAATTACCGATACTTTCACTACATCGGCAACCTACATCTCACTATTCTTTATTTAGGAGTACTTGATGGGCTCGACACACATACCTACCTAGTCATAATTATTGAAGGAGGAGCCGCCGGCTCCTTGAAAATTATAATCACGATAACAAACGATTTTTACTTAGGTACTAAATAAACAACGAAAATTATTTGCTGTCAATATTTCCCTTTATTTTATTTATCACTCAAGTCCACCCTTTCGAACGCACACAAATCTAAAACGGATTTTTCCCAAGTCACTTTCATTCGTTACTACGAACACTCATTCGGTATTCGATTCACGTTTCGATAATATATATCGACTCTAGATCAGATACGATTGGTACGAGCAAGATGGTTTTAATTTATGAACTTTGCTAGTGAAAATGTTTTGTTTATCGTCAAGCTATGTTCAAAGAGTAACCTGATTTATAAACTATCTTGTTTCAACTTGCGAAATTCAATGAAATGAATTGAATATGTTTGTGAAGATATTCGTAAATATTTATTTAGATATTTATAATAATATAAATCATTAAGTGGTATTTTGTACACTTCATAAAGGTTTCTCTTTTTAAAAAGATGGCATGTATGTGTTGTGTTGATGACACTCACTTAGAAAAAATATGATAAAACCGGCACAACAACGACGACTTCACAGTTCTTAGACTGCAATCGTGCTAACTTCAGGTTCGTTGCAGTCTCATTGTCCTTTTGTAAACTGACAGCTTATGTACTATTAAACTTTAAAAAAACAAAACTTGGTGTAATATCTATGTTTATATTTGGACTTATATAATTAAACAAACAAATTATCAACTGATGTACAAAATAAAATAACAAGCAGCAATAACGTTAATTATTCACGTTTATTTGTAAACACTACAGTTGCATGATGTTGATTAATTAGTTTGAGTTTTTGGTTGCCCAGTTGTTTAGTTTAAAAGTGAATTCATTTTAGTAATAGTAATATTATTCTCTACATTAGCAAAACACTATTTTGACCTAAACTAAGCACAGCTTGTACTTTCTTATACTTTTATTTTTGTAAAGATCATACAAGCGAGGTCGGCACACATCCAATTAACGAATACAAAGTACCTATACCTAAACTCAAGACAGTAATTTGTGGATCGCACAAATAAATACTTATTTGTCATATCGGGTTTGAACCCGACGAACACTGAGGCAGTCTCTCAATGTATAATAACTTCAGTTATGAAATACCAGACTGTGTGAACTTTTTAATTCATCGCAGGACGAATCTGACAGGCTTACCAGCTTTGACTTTTTTTATAAACTGGGAAACTGCGCCAGAAAAGTTAATGGAAGAGCGGCGGAAAAGTTATTGTAGATTGTCGGCTTGTTTTTCCATTAACAAAGAAGTGTATTAAACAATACTAATGAATAGAATAGAATTTGTTTATCCAGGAATTAATTTATTGATAAAAAAATTGTAATCTCAACTTCCTTAGAGTACAGTGTTTTTGAAGGCAGTCGATGTCGCATTTACTGGTGTGCCCTTTGTGTCCTGAGCGGTGTACGATGGCCGATCTTTACGCGGGCACTCCAAATGCCATTGAAGTAGCCGCTCACTATTCTAAAACTGTTTGAGTTTCGACCATTGGCACGAGAGAAGAAGAAGGCAGTATACGAGCAAAAGTATACAAATAAATACATAATATACCCATCTCCGTAACTTCTACAAGGCCACGATATCTGTACTCTGCTCATTTTGCCACCTCTTACGTGGCCTGCCTCGGCACCTATTCGGTGTGTTAACAAGAAAAAATGATGCCTCCTACTCCCAGGTTGGTTGGGTTCAGGATTATGGAAAATCAGTTGTAAGCGTAACTTTGTTATACCCTGCTTCCTATAAATATTGGAGTGTTAAATAAACTAGTCTTCCACTATTATTACTTATCGTAAAGTGTGAAATTTTCCAATTTCTCCAAACATAATTGTTCTAAGTTCGTTTACCTAGGCTTTCACCGAACCGTTCGACCATAGGCTATGTTTATCAGTATTGTGACATCCATGTCGTATTGGCTTTTACTAAATAATAGCTTCCTGTTTCTATACTTACATTTGTAAATGTAGAATTCTATTCTTTTACATTAAAAAGACAACTCCCGCACCAAACCTTCCGTTCGCGGTAACTTTTATAGACATGAAATAAACGCACACAAAGAACACCTATGCTTTATTAGACAACAATTTACATAATCGATTGTAAAAGTCTATTTGTAATGACGCGTCTCCTATGCAAGGAAAACCAATCAACCTTATACCACGGTAGCCAAGATTGGTTGGTACAGCGTTTGTTTTGAATAGTCTTTACGTTAAGACGGGATTAGTCTTTTTTTTCAGTCATGGTGTTTTTTTTGCATGATTTCTTCGTGCTAATTTCGCACTTCGTCCGATGCAGTTATATTCATAACTACACCGGACGAAGTGCGATATTGCCGATGAGTGACATCACAGTGACAAATAAATATTGTTTTCTTTCTTTCCTTTCAATGTTAGTCAATAACATTTAAATTGATATCATCTTTGTATTATCATTGTACCTTATTATCAAAATAACAAAAAGTGATCATCCATTTTAGTTGTAATAGCAGGTCGATTGTTTTGTTTCCTATGTATAAATATTTGATAAATGTTCATTGTATTCAACATAACATAATGTTACCCTTAGGTTTAATATAAAATGTTAATGTTAACATTACAACTTCCTTTACTAGGTCGATAGGTAGCTAGTCTAAGTATGTTGCAAAGTTAGAAAACCCATAATAATCTTAGTGGTTGCGAAGCAGTTATTTGCCAAAAATAAATGTTTGTAATCACCTTACAAAAACATCTGAGTAATTAATTATCAAACTGAATATCTATCAACAAAGGATTAAAAAATAAAAACGTCTTTGCCTTCGGGTAAAATCAAAGAAATCATTAAATAAAACAATTCTCTGAATAATTTTATGCTTAAACAGTCTGTTAAATGAAAGAGCGTACAGCGTAAACTTGAGAAAGGTAGACAAAGGCCTTTTACACAATAATCCCGTCAAAGAGGATGAGAACAATAAACTGACCTATCCTGACCAGTTTTCGAACTTCAATGGCTTTGTTCTTGCTTCATTTTAAAAATATTTGAGGTAAATTTATCCTGTTCAATATTGACGTTATTTAAGTATATTAAAATGTATATTTTAAAGTAAAACGTGATTAAAACGTTACGATCATAATATAAACCTCCAATTACAGGCTGCAATTCCTCGAGCTGTTACTTTCTTCAAACATGTTATGAGAATTAAATTTACCTACATTATTTCTGAAGTTATAAATTTTGCGTGTAAATCAAAAAGAATAATCATTGTTTAATTTATATACTTACCTACTATCAAACATTATCTAAGGCTGTGCCCTAGTGCCAAAGAAACGTTTACAATAATGTAGAAAAATAACATATGTTTTTTTGAAATAGGTAGGTACTTACTTGAAATAATGGTACTACGGCCCTTTCTGTTATATTACAATTTAACCGACCCTAAATCACATCTCTCTTCACACGAACAGAAGCTTATCACTACCATAACACATTTCTCTCGACCGCCAATGATACACTATGATTTACTTTTATTCACCCACTAGAATGAAAATAGCCCGTTTTATACAGCAAAGGACCATACGTCGGAAAAATAATAGATCGTTGCTAAAATTCATCGTCAACATAAACTGGTAGCGTTATAATATTTTCCTCACAAAAATGGTTTCCATTTTGTATCACTTCTATGATATTTTATTACATCCCCGCCCGTCAGATGAGCGTCATGTCGACTGTAAAATTTAATTTGTCACAATAATATGCGGTGACTTTATACGGAGGCAAAGAGGTAGAAAAGTTACCACTTAAAATTGTCATATTTCTTTCTTTGTTATGTATCTATTTTATTGTTGATGAGAATTGGACGAAATGGAAACAGTAAAAGTTTTTTTCTCATTGAACAAAAGATGTTTTATTTGTTATATTTAAACCTTGTCTTCTGAAAACGTCAAAGTTTTTATATTATTTTATTTTTAAGTACTTTGCCACGTGTATCTAATATCATTGTCACATATTTTTACAAACGTATTTCTCAGTTATAAATAAAACGAGAGGACTATCCAACAGTTAAAAACACAGAGAAGCTTATTTGCTAAAGAAGACGTTTATTTTATAGTGACTAGTGCCGATCAATTAGAAGTTAGTGTTTTTAACACTGCACTTGTTTAGAGTATTATAACTAAATCTTAGAAGAGGAAAGATAACCTGGAACAATTTACAAATTATGCGAAACACAAAATGGTTTTCTATGTCAATCGTTTTTATACTAGTTAAACCGTCCACTCTGTACATCCTTTCCATTTGTATTTTAAACAATTCCTTGTATAAACAATTGTTTTAATTTAAACCTAGTCCGGTATTACAATATAATATAACATTTACTCAACTGCTAGCAATTTCATTTGCGGCGACGCGTTATGACGTATTACTACATTCCTAGTTAATTAATTTGTACCAGGAGATAGATCAACTAGCAGTACACGACCATTTATGTCAGTGGTCGACATCACTTAACTCGTACAAAGGGGATCGAATTTGTTTTATGACTTAGGGCTATTATCATTCGGTTTGTGAGTACTACGTGATGCTGTATCGATTGCTGGGAGAAATTTGTGTCTAGGTCTGGTGCTGTTAATCAATGACTGATCTATATGTATACTGCGTAAGTTTTAGTTATTTAGTTAGAAAACTTATTTACTAGTGCGAAATTATTGTCTTTATTTATAGTAATATCGCATTGCCTTGTCATCAAGTCTGATTTGTAAAAACCTGAAAGAAAGATAGATGCGATGCTGAATTGCCGTGTGAACATTGGAAGCGCGATTCGCGATTAATAAGTCTGTCATAGTATCAATTACTCAAAATAAAACAGTTTGGAACAACTTAAATCGTTTAAAATGTGGAATTCAGAGCTTACGACCAATCAGATCTAAAATTTAAAGATTTTTTCGAGTTCTATTTAATACGTAAACGTGTTACTTTTTCATAGCTGTAGGTATATGTAAAAATCATGATGGCGGCAACGTAGCAGTAGAAAATAAATAAAATAGATGGTACGATGCAAAAGTCGCGGTGCGCCGTGCGGTCCAATCCAATTTGTGGAGGATTGGACCAGATATTATCGGTTTGTGAAATGTTTGTACGTAGGAAACATTGCTCTATTGCTGTATTTTAAATAACTTTCTATCTTTGCTTCGCCTTTCTTCGTAAGATAGACAGTTAATATATGAGTACGAGTGGTCTAAGTTCATCGTGTTAAAACTATCACCAAATACGACGTTGGGCGCGGAGCTTTAGTTTTTGAAGAAAAAGACGATACAAAAACGATCAAAGGCTGCTGCCTAAAATGCTAAAGCCTCCGAAACTGCTAACTAATCTTCGTTACTTCAATTATAAATATTTATTTTAGCAAACCATATTCCCTCTATTCATTTTCACTTACTTTATTTAAGTTTGACTTTATTCATTAGAGATGTCATGACAAATAATTTAAATATTTTATCGTGAAGTTTAAATAAATTTCGCAATATTCTTGTGTTAGAATATTATTATTGCTGTAGAGTTTTATGTTCGTAATCAATTAATGTAGAAATAAATCTTTCAAAACATATTACTATTAATGTCTGCTAGTCTACGCGTCCATTTTTTATTAGTTTTGATGACGTCAATGAATCCCATTAGTGTATTATTATTAAATCACTATTTTTTAATTTCAACTTTAAATTGAACAATAATTGTAATTGAGTACTTCGGTTATTTTTGCACATTGATTATGTGCAAAAGAATGGTATCCATACATATTACACATTCACAATTTACATTGTCTCGTATTGACTTATAACACTCAAGTTCCTATAACTCTAAGATAGGGTCCTAATAAACTTTCAATCTTACATTATTAACCACAAAACTCTACCAACAAAGAAAAGGTGCGTGTTCGAAACGTGAATTCAATAAAATATCAGCAACCAGGAAAAGTAGCAAAATAAAGGACAATATTCGACATGACGAAACAAAGTTTACGACTGTCGTAGATAATTCAGGGACCCGACTCATAAGGTTTAGTGTCACGGGAGACTTTATTGGCGTGCTGAAGCAATACGACCTTCCATTACTGTAATAGATACCGGTGTAAAACGCGCTCTATAATTTTAAAGCCAGTGTGGTTTTTTGGCTGGAGCCATATCATATTTTGTTGCGAGGTTCGTCGTCCGTTTTTCTTTTTTATGGACGGTGCTGAAATTATACAAAATCTACTGTCGTCTGGAAAAGCGAATGTGGTGGAAAATTTGGACGTTGATATCGTACATTCGTGTATTTAGTGGCAGCTAAAGTTATTGTTTGGATCTTTGTTTTGTTTACCCCTTTTTGTAACATTTACCTTAATATTTAGGTCTAATGCTGGTTATAAATAGATATACTTACCTTATTACTTTTTTCAATGATTGGATGTTTATTTTTAAATGATATCACCGTTATGCAAAATAATGTGGATCCGATTTCAATGTTACACATTCAAATACTCATAAAGTATACAATACTTATATTTTGTTTTTGTTACAGGTAAAGCTGTGTTCTGTATTTGCGACGTCGAACAGATGTTTGGTAATCAATTCTATATTACGAATTCTACCGGTGTATACCTTGCCAGTTTCAAGGTAAACCTACGATTCTACCTTTAAGAAACACACGAATCATAAAGTTGTTAGTATATGGTTTAAAACTTCAGTTAACTGTAAGGATTTAGAACTTTTGAGAATTTCATCACATCTTCTTCTTAGCGTATCGATGGCAAAACGATACTGGACTAAATTGATGTAGCCCAAAACTCTGCGACACTAACTGCGTTATCGCTGGCAATTAGCTCTTCCTGAGTGCAGGTGTAAGGGCACCCAGGACATGATGAGAGGTGGGCCATAGTTTGTGGAGCGCCGCACAGGCAACCCAGTCCGCCACTGTCCGTGAGGCCCCACCTGAGCATGTTGTCCTTGCTTCGTCCTACCTGGGTTCGCAATCTGTTTAAGGACTTCCAGGTAGCCCATGGCAACCCATGTCCGGGCGGAAGCCTCTCAGAGAGCGGCACAAACGGTTTAGGTAGTGACACTCTTTCGCACCAAAGGTTGCACCTCGCATGTGCTGGGTCTGTACTTAAAGGGTGGACGCACTTTATGAAGCTCTTTCGGCTACGCAGCCTTTGCTGCACCAGAGCATAGCCGTGCATAGGGTGCCGGTGGTCGCCATCCATTTTGCTCCTTTCAAGCGAGGCCGCCACATCCCTACGGACATCAGGGGGCGCGATGCCAGCCAATGGGTACAGCATTCTGACCGGTGTCGTTTAGTTTGAGGCAACCTGTAATAATCCGGCAAGTTTCGTTCAAAGCTGTATCCACCAGCCTAGCATGAGCTGATCGGTTCCAGACTGGGCAAATTTCATCACATACTCGTATACGATATTCATTACCATCATGACAACATTCCATTTTGTATGATTACGTCGCAACCTCATCCATCGGCTTTACCTCGCTGATCAGGTCGACAACGCAATAGCTCACCGCGTGAAGGCTCTACCCATATTTTTCGCCTTTAATATATATAATAATTAGTCGACTTTTACGACATCCGTGAGGCACAAATGAAACATTGATGGCATGCACCTATTTAATGTAGTTAATACATCACAATATGTTAGATGTGGCCTCACAGTAGGACACAGAATGCTTCCAGTCTGACAAGTCTTTTAATTTAATATCGAATAGACTTGTAATATCATTTCATCCCTTTTAAAAATTATTATAAACAAAGATACATAATATATCAAAGACATATACATAAATTAATGTTATCCCCAATATAATGTAGGTAAGGTCTCCAGTCATAGCGAGTACGGTTGACAGGTGAATAACTTATTGGTATCAGGGGAATATTGTTACTGCTACTTTAATATCATTCTTTATTCATCTCCCTTGAGTACATAAACTGATTCTCGACCTTCGAAACTATAATGATAAATAAATTAGACTTGATTATAAATTTGAATAGTTAGTTTTGGCTTTTCTGATTTTATGCGTTTAAAGGGTACAAACATAACTTCTCAATCCTTGTTCCCTTTTAGGTAAGCAGAGACTACGGAACGTGATGTACTATGATCCTTACAAATTTGTTTCTACGATATACTAAGAATGTAGTATGTCGAAACAATAAAGACGGATTCGTTATTAACTACAATATGGTGGCAAACAGGCGTACTACTACCACTTACTGTCCACTTGGTGATAAGTGGTTACAAAAGTATCAGACGCGCTTTGCCCACCCTTTCAAAAGGTTGACCCATCTCTTGAAGTACACATAATATCACATTGGTAGAAACTGAAAACAATCCGTATTTCAAACCGTTTGGCCATAGTAGCCTAATTTACTTTCCATCACTGGATCAGGTCCATACTTGCAATAGAACACTTATCGACTAAGAAAAATATTACAAACTAGTATGTAGAAGAAATAAATAATTTCCTGCGCTGATCAAAATCGAATATTTTCAATATAAATTAATAAAGATCGCGTTAAATGCTCACACGTTAAATAATAATTTACCGAGTATGAAGTTGTTACAGTTCATATTATATTTGTTCATGCAATGATGCATGCTTTTTAACTTTTTATATTAATTAATAATTTAATTAATTTAACTATCAAATGTGGTGATTACATTTGATTGCGAAGTTTCTTGTACCTTCCACCTAAACACACTTTTGTTGGAATTGGATTAAATTAACGTTATTTGGAAGATTGAAGACTCCCAGTTAAGCAATAAAGTATACTACAAATACAAATATTACATATAAAAATCAAATTAAACATTATTATAGCAACATATCATATGAAATAACATATTTATTATACGTCTCTAACGCAAACCGTTAATATTTTTCGGCTTCCACACAACCTCAGTTCATAATCCACTAGGCCTCTACTTATTGTGCTACCTACCATAACCCATCCCTTATAATCTGTAACAACGATAACTAACCACTAAGAAGGGTAGTAAGTGTTACGGGTACACACTTACTACCAAAGCAATGAGAATGTTATGTGCCAGTGTAGTTTGTGGTTAGATTCGTACTTTGTACGATTTAGTCTATTTTAGATTATTCAGGTAATGATTAGGATTGCGTAAAGTTAGCCCTTTGCTGGATTTGTTACGTGCGTATACCAATGTCTGGTTATTACATATTACGCCTCCATGGTAAGAGCAAATGAATTGCTTTGTTTATATGGAGTTTTAGTTACACGTAGCTTCATAAATAATAATTTGTGTCGTGTTTTAGACTCTACTACCTACTTGTATGAATTTTGCATAGATGCAATTTTGTAACGTCGTGCTTTAAGAACACTTTTCTGATATCAGTTTAAGAAGCTAAATAATAAGACTATTTCGAAATATTGTTTGTAAAAACTCTTATAAAATATATTTAAACTAATTCGATTCAATGCACGTAAATAATGCATTGTTTGATTTTTTTATTCTTAACCCATCAAGTCAATTTATTAAACTACAAGATTTTAATAATTATATGCAAGTCATAATAGACAAAAGTATAATTAGTTTGTACTCTTTAATAATTAGAAGTTCGGATATTTAATTAAACTTAAAAATTAAGGATTGAATAATTATTTCTTCGGCATTTCGATTCGCATTTTCCGAACAACTCTACAACAACGTCTTGCAAAGTTTTAAATTGAAACTGTTTTTATTCATAAAATACTGAATAAATAAACCGTACATATACGTGAAAATGAAAACTTTTTGTGAATCATTTCTTTTAATAATACGTGTACGTAAATATTCACTGTGAATATAACTGAATATTTTAAGAAAAGGTATGCAAGTTTACCAAAAATGTTATTACAGCGCAACCTCCCGTGAGAAAGGTACATGTCCAAACTTAACAATGGAACAGGACGGCAAGACAAAACGATTGTATACAAAACCGCAAACTACACCACAATTTTATACCCGTACAAATACAACAACGGCGAAACGAAAGCCGTCTCCTGAGATAAAACGTTACAATAATAGCCCTTTCACAGATCGTTTTAAAAACAAACACCGGGAGTTGTTTGAGTTTTTGACATGTACAAATGTAGTGCAAGCTCACACCGAACAGACATTGAAGCATAAGTTCTGCTAGTAGAACAGTATAATTGTGTGCAAAACTAAGATTTATCACTGTTTAGTTTTGTTGCTATGTTTTATAAATTGTTTAATACAGTTTGTAATAGTTTAGCCCAGATATTGTGCTAGTTTTGTATGTGAGTCTTAAAGTTATAAGTTTGTTAAACTCTATTATGTTTTAGAAGTTTGTAAGTGGATTTTCGTTACGTAGGCATTGTTTTGCATAATAATATTTTGGTGAGTGGTTTTATGGAGTTTATGTTTATGGTAACGAACTCTTAGAAACAAATGGGGAATTCGTATTAATGTTTGAGTTTGTATAAAACATTTCGAAGGGACAATGTTAGAAAAAGTACATAGATCTGTGTTCTAGCGCGAGTATTACCTAATTACCAAAACCTGACTGACTTTAAGAAGGTCTTAACGATCACCCACTTTAGACAGTTTACGTCTGTCATATTGTTTTTTTTATGAGTTCACATATTCTTGCTGGAAGAATATAAAACGAATGGAAAGTCTAACGTTATATTAGATCGAGCTGTTTAGGCTAGGACATGAAGTCACTGAGAAACGCGCAAACAAACCCACAATACAAAATACGTTACTTTTGGATTAGCCGAATAAAATGAACCCTTTTTTGTATGCATGACTCCGAAAGTGATTAAATAAGCGTAATATAAGCCGCGTTATTAGAACAGAACGAAACTATCATAGATTGTGCCCCTGTCAACTAATTTCCATTTGGCAAATGGAACTAAAAGCCGGCATTAGCATCGGTAAGCGCTTCAAGTGTAGACGAAAGCTTTTGAAAACGATTTTCAATGCTATTTGATTCGATATTCTGGATTAATTATGATAGAGCTTTGAATTTAAATGATGAGCCAGTTTATTTATTGTACCGTTAAGTTAAATTATTATTGGTAGGTAATTTGTCTTTTGATTTTCCAAGTAATTGGCCTTTATCATATTTTATTAAATGTAATACGACTTAAAATTATGATTAAACATAAAACATTAACATTTATTCCTTGGAATTGAGTCTAAGTTAGAGAAAGTTTCGTTGGGATTTTTAAAATAAATGTATACGATAAAAAGTAAATAAAGCCTCTCTTACACTTGGCTAAACTAATACCTACTTAGTTATTGTATAAAGTTTAAGTCCATCTTCGTTTGATAAAGTAAAAATGAATACACCTATCTTTTGTATATTTATACTTGAATTACTTTTTTAATTTCAAGTTTTAGATCAATAACCATTGTTATAACTTGTTAAGCTCCGACGCCATATCAAAAATAACAAGTTCCTTTTTATATTTTACACGAATTGCTAAAAAAGAAATGTATTTAAAACGTATCCGTATTGCTACCGCAGTACGGATTCGTGTTGGTGCAATATTTATCCATAATACATGGAGTCAGTGAGTGCTCATTTTCATCCCATATTAATTTTGTTCACGAGTCTGTAACTGATGAAGTAAATATCTTCTTCTCTTTGAACACTTCTCTACCTTTATTATATTTCGACGCTCGAAATAAATTTGTTCCCTTTTTGTCAAAAAAACTCTTTATTTTTCTTTTGCATACATTTTAATTAAATTCTCCATCAAAATTCTCTTTGACGCGCTATCGCTCGGTATTGGGCAAATGTAGGGAAACTTTTTTTTATTTTATTATCACACAAAGGTGCGACGGGCCTAAATTAAACAAGTTGCTCGATCAACGACCCCGGTGATGTTCGAAAGTGGATTTAACATGCTTTAAATTAAAATTCAAAATTGTGAAGCAAAAATGCTTTTTTATATTTAACGCAGAACCTCAATATCAATATTTTGTAAAGGGTTGAAACGGTTACGTTATTTGCATGGTTGAATTCAATGATGTACTCAAACACTTGTTGGTTTTAATTTTATGTTTGGTTATGTTTTAACATAAAATCAACAAAATAAAAAAGTTTTGCAGCAATTTTCTTGTTATAATGAACTCAAATATTGCTTGCTTCGTAAAATAAAGCGTTTCTTTTTTTACTTACATTAATGAGTTTTTATTACATTAATTGCAAGATTAGGTTAAGCAGGTGTTACCACGAATTATCCGAAAGATTTCGTGTGAAGATAAAAAACAGTGTAAATACTCTCTACTATTCTAAAAGGATTCCTTCAAACGCCTTCATTTAATGCACACTAAACTTATATCAACCAGTGTGGTTAGACATGATTTTTGAACACCGAGACGTTTATTGATAGATATGGTGCAGCTTCTATACATATAGGTGATACTAACTATGTAGGTACGCTATTTCCTAAACTTTACTACCCTAGTCTAACTGAAAAAAACAGACTAAATATTTATTTTGCTAAACAATTGGAGAATCCCAATAGTCAAATTAGACCCTAGGTTATATGAACCCTTGACCACTAGAATAGGTAAAGTATTTCTTTTATTTATGCATGCAATATCCGAAAACCAATTGTACCTCGGCTCACTAAATAGGCCTTTTCAGTGTAGGTTTTTTATAAGTTCGTGTATTGACTTATTTGGAACAAAACCGAACTGACCACTACTATTTATTGCGTACAAAAATGGACTGGCTAAATTAAACTTATGAATTCATAATGATTTCACCTTCTATAAAGAGTACTACGAGTCCAGAATATGTGACCTACCCGTAAAATGTAAGAGAATTACTAACAATACGCTGGGTCTTAAATTTGTAGAGGTAAATTCTGTTTACTATTTTCTTACAAACCTATTAATACACTATTGTAGCTACGGAGCCGTAGCAGCGAATAAAAATTTTAATAATTGATTGATTTATTATTAGCTTATGCAACAATATTTATTTTTATATTCTTTCACAAAATTTTATCAATTTAATGAATAAGCCCAATCCCTGCAGCGGGACATTAATAAGCTGAACAGCTTATTAATGTCCCGCTGCAGGGTAGTGTAACATTACACTATTGTAACAGCTCATCACACTACACCACACATAATAATATGTCCCTATATTACCTTAGAACGTTCACAGCGCAATTTTTTTCAAAAACATTCCTACCCCTTACATTCATGATGTTAAAAGAAATTCTTTACGACGATTTATCCTATGCAGCTAATACACATACCATGCGATGAAAGCGAGCATATTTCACGTCTCTTGTGTGCAGAGCTTTTAATGTCAATATATTTACCGATAAATATGAATATTTCTTTTCATATCTGCTCTTTATAGTTTATATTGATCGTTGAGGTGATTCCGTTATATGGGAAATTGGTATTTTCCTATATTTTATAAGCGACTTACCTGAGGAAAGGCATTTCAGGGATTCACATTTGTCTATTGTCCATATTAGTCCTGGATATCAGGCTAGCTACATATTTTACCCTTTTACCCAAAGACAGTAAGTAATATTTGTGCAGTACTGCTTGATGGTAGATTAAACAGGCACATGAGACACTATATGAAATCAAATATTATCGAAGTGAATAGTGTCGTAACCATTAATGGTATCCACTTCATAATAAAACTAGTATTAAAAACTCAGTTAATTTACAGTAAGTTTTAATTAATATTTTTAGCACTTACCGCGACCGCTCGAACTGCGTCCGTTAATTAATAGAGTGGCTATTAAAGTAACTATCACATTTATAAAATTAAACTGTTTTACGTCAATGACAAATAATAAAGAGGAACCAGGATTAAATAAAGGAATGGTGTAGGAATCTTACTACAAAAGTAAAAATAGTTGAATCCTTTCTAGTGGCAAATTAAGAATGTTATAAGCTAATCTGCTCAACATTATCTAACGGGCGAATACTCAAACGTCTGTTAAGGGTAAAGCGGCGCAAAAACTAGAAATTCTCATACAAATTAAGCGCCGCTTTACTTTTAAAAGCCGTTTGAGTATTCGGCCGTAAGTCACATTTTAGTTTATTATTATTATATCAAGCAGACCGCGGAAACACAGGCGTGACGATCTAGATTCCTGTAGTTAAAATTGGCTAGAAATCACAAAAAAACTGAGGCGTTGCACAGAGGGGTATTTGACCCTAAAAGTTGGCCAAAAATATTTTATACGCTTAATGGCGGCGTAATGATGTTTTATTTCAGTTTTAGCATGGGTGAAGTAAAACAAAGGCTTTTGTGATAAATATAAACATTTATTCTTCATCATCTTCAAAACTTACATTTACAATGTCACTTTCAAGTAATAATTCTAAAATATCGGGCGGAAGTGGGTGATTTTTATTATTTTTTCTCTTCCTCATGCCTCTCAGGACAGGGTTAGATGTCAACAGGAGCCTGTTTAGAACATCTGCGTTACAGGCCACCCGGAAAGCTTCCTGGAGTAGTTGAGGCGGAAAACTCGGATGTGTTTGTTTCTAGCCTCTGCCGCTTCTTCGGAGAGTTGTCCAATAGGAAGAATTGCTTCCCTTATTACTGTAGCTCCATGACGCAAAACTTTATGTAAAGTTGGAGACATGGGATAAAATTTGTACAATAAAACGTATAACTTAGCCGTTTCTTGGCAATATGTTTCAAACATCCATCCATGTCAGACGATCTGAGTTTTTGGCCTTTTACTTCTTTCGCTCGAGTGTGAGAATGACTTTTGGGGTCGTCCGGGACATGGTCCTATAACAAAAACACAATAGTTGTACTCAAAGAAACAATTAAAATTTTACCTATTACTAACTCTGAAGATATAATTTAAGTAGGTACCTAATTACCTACTGTCTATTTAAACGGACTTGCTCTAAATAGTAAACATATATGGCGTCGTGTCTACCGTAGACTAAAGAGTACTGATAGCTAGAGATGTGTAACTGATGTGAATGAATGAAATCTTCACTTAAAGTTCTTTTAGTACTGAACGGTTTATAGCAAATTTTTTAGCTACATACATTAAATAATTTAATAAATGTAATATCCGTTATTTAAATGTATGGAAAAAGTCCTTGTGACACAGGAATTATTCCTAGTGCGGGAGTGGTATTTTTTAAAAGAAAATAGTTTGAGGTTATCTGTTTTATTTTTTTCGTTTTTATTACATCTGACAAAAGATTTTGGTTTAAAATAGTAATCTCAGAATAGTAATTTTAGAATCATGTAGATTAACAAAATTATAAATTCACTTACTTAAACAACATTATCTACTTAGTACTTAAATAAATAATTCTTATTTTATTTATATTTTGACTAGGTGATGCCCGAGGCTTCACCCGCGTTGTATGAGTAGCTCAAATGTTATTCTACATCCTAACCTAACCCTATATTCCAAATTTCATCAAAATTCATTCAGTAGTTTTTGCCTGAAAGAGTAACAAACATCCATCTATCCATACATCCTCAAAAAATTTCGCATTTATAATATTAGTAGGACTTATTTAAACATCATCATTTTATTCGTATGCCAATCGTTCATTCACTTTTGTTACACATCCCTACGAATCTATGAAATTTCTAGAATCTACAAATGTCAAATAATGAAATTAATTTTTATCTGTGAAATTTGCCGTTGGAAAAAAATACATTTATTTAAAATATAAGAAAAATAGTGGTGAAATCAAAGTAATTTACGTGTTTTCTATTGCATAAACGTATAATGCTACTTTCCAGAAATTTTCATGCATATCAAAGTGTGTGTTGATGTAAAAACTAGTGAATTTGCAATATGTGGTGTTTGTTTACTAAATAAATCAAGTAAGGATGAATACGGTATACATACTACATGAAAGGGAAGCCAGATTAGCAACAATAATAATAAACAACTACACATTGTTGTGGGTAAACAAAATTCTTCAAGGTATAACAAAACAATAAAGGGTAATTAAATTTGGTTATCACTCACCTGCTTTCGGTAGCGATATACCGCCTTTAAGCCACTCGGCATTATTTTCTAGGAATCTTGCCTTTGTGTTGCGTCCAGCTGACCATCTTTGTTTAAATTTATGGCCGATCATTGACAGTTTTTGCTTAACATTAGCAATATTTTCATCATTTTCTGCATATTGACTGAGTTGTTCCTGTTCCATAAATTGCAACTTTTCATGGAAAGTTGTCATATTTGAGCTTTCCATTATATCAAATAAATCATTGCGAGTCATAACTCTCATTCCAGAAGAGCCTATAACAGAAATACATAATAAATAAGAAAAACTTCAATTACCCTGTTTTGAATGTGTCTACGGAAAAAAATCAGCAAAAATGGGGGGGTGCATTCGGGTGGCTGTTTTTTACATAATAACATACTATAAGGTCTACGCTACAACAATCAATTGTAAATTTGACGGAGAAATGAGGAGAAATATAACAAAAACCTTTTTGAACTTCCAAAATGTGTTTTTTCATAGTAGTTTCTAGGTGCTTACTGTCAAAGCCTATAAATAAAGAATGAGTAAAGATTGGTTGTTTAAATTTAGTACTAAGTGAGATACATACCTGGTTGTGCACAATCCATAGTGAAAACTAACTCAAAATCGTTCAATCACAAAATAAAAAGTATTTTAAAACCACGAACTTTAAGCGCATTGAACAATCACACGAACACTATTGGCGAACGGTAACTTCCGACCGAGCTTACAGCGCGCGAGCATGCGCTAGCGCTTTATGTTTTTCGCTATTGTGTGGAGGGGTTATACTACTTTTTGGAAACATTGACTTAAATAGGGTAGAACCAATATAAAAAAATGGGATTTTGACCAACTTTTAGGGTCAAATACCCCTCTGTGCGTTGGCAGTGAGACTTATACTTAGACTAATCCGTATTCGAAAGTAATTGAATGATTGACGCCCCTGAAAATAATTACCAAACTAGTCGTAAAACAATGTCTATGGCAGTTTAAAAACTAAAACAGTAATCTGATTTAATCCGAGATTTCTAGATACCGATTTTCGAATCAGAGATTTCGAATCGGAACGGACGTAGTACGAAAACGAACTCTACGTCGAATATACGTCGATAGGGGCATTTTTTTATAAATTCATGAACGTTATAAACACGAACGCGTGTTGGTAAACGCTGTCGTAAAACCGCATGTTAATAAAATACAAACGAATGCGTTTGTAACAAAGGTACGTCGTTTTAAATATTATTTATTTACTTCAAACAGTTCTGTTTGTTATAGAATGTTGATAAAAAATGGTTAAAAGAGCTGTACTCAACCGAGGGATCTAAATATCAACTATACGTTCAATTCTTTTATATGACTCAAAACAGTGATATTGTAAACTAATGTATTTATAATTTAGTTGTATCGTCGTGGTATGTGAGACATTTCTTATTTTTAAGATATAAAACAATCATTAAGAATAATAAAAAGTCTAGTACCTTGACGTCTCTTTTCAGAAAAGAGCACCTGAGCAACGCTATCAAAGTTATTTCTGACAATCTGATAATAATGTTAAATACATTAGTCACTCTGGACCGAATCATTCATGCCTGATAAATATAGATTCTGACAATTCTATAACCGTAACACAGTTCACAAAAATAGCTTTCATTAAAAATATTTGAAGGCGTATCGCGACTGAATGGCGGGATTAAAAATAATATTCCTTTCATATCCCCACGTAATGCGGCGATGAAACGCCTGGCGTACTTACAGCCGTTTTCAGATTATGAAAAATGTTTTTCAGCTGGAAACTGTGTATTGCGGTATGTTTCCTGCGATGTACGGATACCTTTTTTAATACATATTACGTTTTATCATTGTTTCACAGAGTTATAAGTGCAATGGTATTGTGTGTGGTAGGACTTGTTATTCGACTGATAATAATTAGCTTGATACGTCTTGTTCGTCGTAAAAACTAAACACTAACCCCCTTGCTCATAAACGCCTCCTAAATTTTATTCAATTGATTAGCTTAAATTCTTACAGTTTTGTTTGGTATAAAGTTGGTTTTCGTAATAAAAATCTCGCTAATCAATGAAATAATTTAAGAGTCGTTTGTGAGTAAGGAGGTTAATATAATATCTAAACTATTTGCAAAACCTTTGTTTAGTGACGGAATAACAATACCAAATGACATCTCATTCTTTTGCCTCGAGGGTTTCAGTAACTCCGACTTAAGATACTCGACAAAAACATAATCGTAATGTAATTTTGGTAAATGTAACTAAAACAAGGTCGATATAAAATTAAATGCTAGCCATACTACGTAGTATTTAGCCTACTGGCGCCTACGAGTAAAAGATAGCCTACGACTGCTACGCGCTACGCAACCTACATGACCGGCCCTACAAGTAATTTATTTGGTTTCGTAGCCACTTTGAATGGAAAATCTTTCCTGTACTTGGGCGTTAGGTTGTTCAATGATAATGTTAAGAAAATTATTTTATTTACTATTTATTATGAAATAGTTGCAGTGTAACATTTTATGTGTAAACATATTACGAAAACTTTTATTCAAAATACTATTTCGAGTAAAAATTTTCGCAGAGGATTACTGAAAACCATGTTTTAATAATTATCATCTGCACCGACATCACTGCAAGACATAGGCCTCCTTCAAATCATTGTGTGATCGATCAAAGCGGGATCCTATGCATCCCTCATCTATTGGTCTCCTGTCACCTTCATCAGATTGTCAGTCCACAACGTGAAGTGTCCACTATTTTAACTAATATTATTATTCCTAATTAGGCATTTATGTTTAAACCTCTCTAATAATATGATTTGGTTCCTTTATTTATATTAGAAAACAATGTTTACAAATACTTTAAATATAAAAATAATTAAAAAGGGTTCACAGTTAATTTAACTCTTCAAAAATTCAAGGTTCTGCCTGAAATTGATACTGAATGCAAATTGTTTTGTAAAGCTAACAGACCGTCTGTGTCGGGTCGTTGTAGCTCGGTTAATGATTTAAGTTTAGGAAAGTTTCAGCATTTTTATATTGGACTAAACCCTTCATCGGTCTGAGGACTTAGGGTCCCGTTGTTCATTACAAATTTAAATGATCCAATAAAGGCACTTTGCTATCACCGTTAATGTTTACTGTGATGTGGTTTTGTGTCTTTTTAATTGAAAATTTTAAATAATTCATGATGTCCTAAATGTTAGTAGGTTTTAGTGTCTTTTGTTAGCTGTATATAAAAGAGAAATAGACACGGTTTTGTTAAATTGATGTGTCTCCTTTGAGTGTCCCCTTTTGCAATGTCCAGATATACGCTATGTGTATTTCGTAAATCACTACTTTTTATTTTTATAAATATTTTGTATCCTTTTTTTATATATATATCCTATAGTCTGTAAAATGATTAATCATTTCACACCTATTATTTTTTTTAAAGTTGCTAATTCAATTATTTTAGGTCTGTTTAGTTTGGGACTAGATGGCGTTGTGTGAAAGTGTGAGAAATGGTGTTTTTTTATATTTTTTTTATTATTTATTTAATAAGTGCAAATAAAAAATCTTTGTAACTGAATATGTTTTTCAAAGTTACTACCGACACAAGTTCCGAGTTGAAAGTAGTTTACTATAAAATGTTTATTGTTCTGTAGTTTAGTGGGTTATAAATCTGTCAATAACAGTCACTATTTGGAACCACTTCAATTAAATGCAATCATCATTAAATTTTCTGCGTTCACTTTCACTGAAAATAAGCGGAAAGCGCAGGGTGGGGAGACCCCTTACACGGTGGACCGACGACCTAGTTAGGACGGCGGGAAACTGATGGATGAGGGGGGCACAGGACCGCACAAGGTGGCAATGCTTGGAGGAGGCCTATGTTCAGCAGTGGACGTCGATTGGCTAAAATGATGATGATGATGACTCTAAAAATATATCCGAAAGATAAGATTGTAAGTATGGTTTATTATGCAATCACGTTTAAACCGCTGAACCGATTTGGATGCAATTTTGTATAAAGCTAGTGGCATCCAGGATTAACATATCAGCTACTTCCTACCAAAACGACATAATCGTTAGCGGATCTACTAATACACTTCATCATTAAAGAAATTAAAGAATAAAAAACAATTTTTTGATTCACAAAACTTATAAATAAGTCGAAAAACTATTTTTTTTAAATATTCTAGAAGAACAGTTTTTCTAGATAACATGATAAATGTGTAATAATAATGTGTGGTATCAAAAGATGAATAAATTTACAAATCTTTATATGCAATTGCAGTTGTGGAATTCTACTGCTATAAGCCACTAACGGCAATTAGCTATCTGTTACACTTCTTTTTACTACTTACATCATTTTCTTTATGGACAGGTGCCTTATAAATAAACAGAATTTATTTTGCGCTTCAGAAATTTCCAATATTATGTTAGGATAATACGGATTAGAGGCGAGATAGCACTAGGTATATTATGTTAATTCTGTGAGCACCAAGAAACACAGGGTAGATCAATTAATCTTTCCCTGTAATTTCGCTACTACTAATTTTACTGTTACAGTACCCTTCTAACTATTCGCAGTAACATTTCTTGAAAGTGGATCTTCTTGTAGCGAATTAGTAGTAAACAGTTATACATATACGGGTTATTCTAAGTTAAGAAGTACTTTCGACGGCAAAGACAAAAAATATATATTTTTTTCAATAAACTTTATAAATAACTTATTTATTACTTAAAACTAAATGCTTTCTACGTAGTCACTAAAATTTATTGCAGAAATGTACGTAATTTAGTCACAATAAGCTCTAATATGTGAAAAATGTCTCTCCCCTGGTCTGTCCCATAACCGATTTTATTTGTAAATCAGTAATTATGAATGTATTAAAATTCAATAATTATTTTAAATTATTTAATTTTACAAGGACAGTAAACTTAGTAATAGTATCCTACAAGTAAAAGTGCTTTTATTCCAATTCTTTAAAAAAAATATGAACACCGAAATTTGTCCACCGTGTTTCGTGTCTCGTCCCCTGGTCTTTTGTTTTCGTTCAAAAATCAGTTCTGCTTTCCTATTCTGCAGAAGTTGTGACCATGAATGCATAGTGTGTAACGTAAAGTTACCAGCAAGCGGCGCATAAGCAACTGCGCCGCCTTATTGCTGGCCATTTCGATCACGCCACTCGCTGGGTGCAGAAATGTTTAGTGAATGCAGTCTTTCCCCTGGTAAGTTTTCCATTGCCATTTTTTGTTAAAATACCAACATATATACTTAAATATTTATTACAAATAGTGTATAAGTACATTGTTACGTTTGTGTGTGAATCACGTGCGTGAAATACTTTTACGGCTAATTTAGATTTCTATCGAAAATATATCTCCCCTGGCGTATTTCCCCTGGCTCTTTTGATGGCAGGGGAGATACTTAATATCCAGGGGAGATACATTTTTACGCGTTTCCATTAATACTTCTAGTTTTCTCTACGCCTTTACTTGGCGTTATGCTTATCATAGCTTTAAAATACAATATTAAGTTTTTTTTTACAGAAAATAATACCGACATAACGAAAAAATTGGGATCTACTAAAGATTTAGAGACTTTTTCAGGAATACTAAAGGTTCACCAAGTTACCGGTTGCGTATTGCCTAATATTGAAAAGTTTGAGCTGCTTCTGTGACTCTCGTCATTTTCAATTGGGTACTTTGGATTATCCACAAAAACATGCTAACATAAAAGGCATTATCTTGAATTAGGACAAAGTTGTCACCAACAAAACCAGCATAAATATGGAACGACGTGGCCCCCCAGGATTTCTTCAATGTACCGATCTGCAGTCAATCCCCTTATATGGCGGCCGGTTTCAATGAAAACCAAGTCGATTTTTTCTATCAAAAAAATACTAGCCCGCACCATGCAGGAGCCACCTCCATACGCAACAGCATTGTGCGTATCACTCTCCTGGCCTTCTATACACTCTTCTTTTTCTGTCACTACCATGCAGACATACTCTGTTTTCATCGGAGAAGAAAACAGAGCGCCACTGATCTTCCGTCCAATCGACGTGTTCTCTCGCAAAACGAGTACGAGCTGCTCGATGCGCTGTAGTCTGTAGTCGATTTAGAACCTGTTGCTGGTCTTTTTGTTTGGAATCAGGGTTACCAGCTACCTTGAGTGTTCTACTCACAGTGCGAGAACTGACAGTTAGTCTACGCGTTTATCGGGGCTCCCGTTGGATTTGAACCCCGTCGAGTGAACAATTTCGCAGTGAAGTACTAACGATGAAAAGATCGTCTCTTTTTGAAGTGGATCCTTTTCTACCTGGACCTCTTCTTTGATCAAAGCCACCAGTCTCTTGGTACCTTTGGCTTGTTCTTACTCCATTGACTGGCTTATATTCAGAGTACGAGCCACTTGTCGTTTACTCATGCCTTGTTCCAACAGTGTAACTGCTTGAGCCGCTACTTCTGATCTTGTGTCCATTTCTGGGAAGTTTTATTGCTTGAATATTCTGGGGACGTGTACCTGTTGACATTTTACGGTCAACTAATAAAACTCATAGGTGTTGGTCGCCTTTAATATCCCCTGAAGTCGTAAGAGTATTTAAAAGAGTATTTTTAGTTTTTGTTTCTTTTTATTTAATTATTGCCTATTAATAGTAAAGTTATATAACTTTAAAACTTTCGTGTTTCATTATCACTTATTATTAATATCTACACGGGTATTAAAGTTATATACACCTATACTTAGGTAGTTTTGTTTTGATAGACAAGAAAAATAAATATTTTTTAAGTTTATAATGTTACTCAAAAGAAAATTTTTCTTTTTGTTATTGATTTTCATAGGAAACATTTAATTTTATAGACAAAAAAGATTGTAAACAAATGAAAAGCCTGATTATAAATAATTCATATTATAATAAATAAAGATGATACTTAAAAATAACCATGTTTATTATGATTATCTCTTCCCTGTTCATAAAGTATCCTCCCCTGTACACCTTGTCTCTCCCCTGTATGGTGTATTTCCCCTGGTCACTTATAAAACGTAATAAAACCAATAAATTGTCTGACCACTTTGTAAACGTTTTAAACATAGCAGTTTACATTAAAAAAATGTATACTTAAGTAAAAATATATAAAAAAAACCCGTGCCGCCATTTCATACAACGAATTACCTCTTAACTTAGAATGACCCATACATGTACCTTATCGGGTGGTAAATCTATCTATCTCACCAACAAATTGGACATGGAACATAAACAGTCTTACAAACCTGCTTTTGTACGCCTTGCCAGCTACGCTTATTTGCTAAAGTACTGCCAGTCTTCTCGTCATCATGACCATTCATGGGTGTGAGTAGGAACATCGTAGGTTAGGAGTCAGTACATCGTATTACCACCTTTTTAGGATTCCGAATCACCTACCACCCAGGGCTATAAGCTGGTGGAAGGCCTCTTAAAGGTTTTTTCATTTAAAAACGGCCTAGTTAGCTAGTAAATAAAATAATATATTTAATAACAAAATCCACAAGTGGTGTTTATTATCTATACAATGTAAACGAATTAACATTAATTGCGTCTGCTTATAAAGTGGGTAAATTAACTAAGTTTGTACAGAGTAGATGGCATTCAGGCACTTAAGGATTATTTAACAGAAACAAGGATATTAAAGACTCAGATACTGTACAATCTTGAATCCATTATCTATCTAGAAAAGTTGTTTTGTACTTCAGAGGATTTGCTTGAGTAAGTACTTAAGAATAATGGACTTTATCTCTAGATTAAAGGAGGTTGGTAGTCGATGTTTCTGGGTTAATTAAAAAGTAATATATAAGTTCTCTATGGTGATTCAGAATACAATTTTAAAAATACCTAAATAAAATATAAAAGCTGCTACAAAACACCCTTTTTGTATGTTGCTGGTACTTATATTGTATTTATACAACGGATATTGGGATATCCTGACTCACAACAAATAGTAATATGTGATCATATCTGCTAAAACTGCTCACTGCCGACACAGGTCTCCTCCAACAATTTCTACGGACTCCATCGGCCTACTGCAACCATGATCAGGTCGTCGGTTCACCGCGTAAGAGATTTGCTTCTAGATATAATAAATAATTGTACAGACTGGAATCTGAAGTACTCATACGTTACTCCGCTAAATTAGTTTATTTACGAGCAAGTCATAAATCGTTGAAGTTCGTCTTGGATTTTATTTTGTCTGTAAAAGTGCGCCAGACTTCGCCTTCTTATATTTTGAGACCAGCACTCCACAGGTTAGCAACGCACTCGCTACTTTTCTGATGTCCTGCATATAACTTCTGCAGACTCCACATATCACTAACCATTGCAAAACCTATAAGCTTGATAGCCATGTAAAATAAACTATAATTTTATATCCATTTGATTCAATCATCAAGTACCCAAAATCATTCAATCACTACAGAACTACGCCCACACTTTCAATCGTTCAATATCTCAAAACCATCTCTAAATCGAAGTAGTGCGATGTGATTCACCGAAATACGATTTGTATGTGAGTTTACCTAACAATGCTAATATATACCCTTACCGTACTCAGTCTTGTGGAAACGGTTACAAATATTGTGTTTTTAATGGCAAAGGGTTGTTACTAACGTTATTATTTTTCGATTTAATACTTGCGTAGTTTTTGCTTTTATTGGTTTCAGTATTTTATTTTTTTACTTTTGTGTGGTGACGGAGTAAGAATACAGTGTGTCGCCACCCCATCTCATCCCATGGGTGTCGTAAAAACCGACTAAGGGACTATCCGTGAATATTATCTTTAGGTAATAAAAAGAAGAAAACTTGAAATTAAACCCTATACCAATCCGTTTGGCCAGCGTGGTATTAGTAGACCAAGTATCCCTCCGTCACTGGAGGAGGCCCGTCCCTGCAGTGGGACATTAATGGGCTGGTATGATGATGATGATGATGATGATGACTTATATTACAAGGAATTTAGTTTTACAAGAATCTATATTGACACGTGTGTACAGTGTTTTGAAAATGTAGCATAATAATATGTAGGTACGTATATTATTATGAAATAGAAAGAATTGTGTTAGAATTGCTTGTATTGATCGAAATATTACTTAAATAAATTCGTTTTAAATATCGTCAGCATACTTACCTACATGCTTTATCTCTCTTAAACGTAACAGACAACCCTATTTGAAATACATATGTATTATAGTCTTATTTCATTAAACACAATATATCTAATCATGTTTGAGCATCTGTCTTATGTTTGAGTGTGAATGGAGACGATAGGGTGCAAGATGTTGATTACAACGGGTGGTATGCGGCCACGAAAACAGATATTGATAGAAGGATATAAACGGCTATGCTGGCTAGATCTGTTAAATGTATGCAGGGTGACAAAATACAGAATTAAATGCATAAAAACTAGTTTTTAATATTTTAAAAAATAGATTATTATCATGGATAAAGCTTAGACACCCCAGATGCGTAACCTACTGCTTCTTAACCAGATCCATTCTTTCTCAAACACTATGAATTAGTTGTCGTATTATGAGGTAGTGCTGTAAGTGTAACAACTCCTTACTACAAAAGCATAGCTTATAAATGTTTTGCATCAGAAAAAAGCAGTGGAATTATTGTCTTCCTTCGTAGACATTATTATTAATACCCAAATAAAAACTTTATAAACGCTACTCTTCTGGCCCCAACAGAAAATTCTCGGGACATTGGGCACCAATTGATTTTCCGATATGAAGCATTCTACGAAGATACACGAACAATATTGTTTGCTAAACAATATTCAGACCCTTTAATAATGTATTTTAATTAAATCTTTTTCAATACTTCTTAGTGAATTAGATATAGCCCTTATACCTAATAAATAGAAGGTACTTGTAGTAATTTTTTATTCTGATTTTTTAGCAACTTTACTCATTATCACTGCATTTATCCTTCAATCAATTAGCCTTTTATCGCAATCCGCTGCTGGCGTAGGCCTTTCCCAATACACGCCTCAGATCACGGTCCTCGTTTATTATTAGTAAATATTTTTCATAAGAAAATATTTATGGTTAAGGTTCGTGTATCCTTTTCTGACTAACCAGTCTTTTCTCGTAAAACACAGCGTATTATTAAATTGTATAAATACATATACTTACTATTAAAATCTCCTATGAAAAATTGTTTGTCGGTAATTGCACGAAATCTGATACAGCAGTTTTTGTGAAAACGGCCATGAATCATTTCACCACACACGCCTGGCCATTCTGACTACGTCATGCCCAGTAATTATTATATGGCCATTTTACGGTGTACTAACATTAAAACTAATTTTACGAGCGATTTATGAATTTTATGGGACATTATTAAATGTTGTAGGTAGTTGTGAAGGTTAAACCAAATTGTTAAGGTCAGTATTTGGAATATTGCCATTTGTGGTATGACTTGGCTAAAGGCTTGAGTGTTAGTTTTTTTTATGCTTTAGGGTCTCAGCCAAGAATGATTACAGTTTTAATTCTTATTTTTTACTTTTACAACTGTATCCTGATAGTAGATTCATCATCATATCAACCAATTGACATCCTCTGCTAGACATATGCCTTCTCCAAATATTGCCACCTTGTACAGTCCTTTTCCTTGTCGTGTTTACACAACTTGGGTATAATGAAAAAGCAACTAAAATATATAATTCCGAATTCCTTGTAGTTAATACATAAACAAGAAAACAGTACAAGTAGGTACAGCCTTTCCTATAAACAAGAAGCTTACGTATTACGTAGAAAACAATAGAGAGAAAATATGAAGCAGGTTGAACTTCAAGAAGTACAAGTTAAACAAAACTCACACATCACAGGAATTTCAAAGTTATCTATTTATAAACGATTACTGACCACAATAGCGTTGCACCCACACAGAACAATGTCACAAATAATTGTTTAGCCTGGATTTGCCTATATGTTTCTTGTATCTAACGTCTTCATCGTACACTACTAAAACTCTAATGCAAGACACGAGTCTTTTCTAATGACGCAGTGTGTTGGTAGTAATTTGACCAATAATGTCTTAATGTGGTATATTGTTCCCACCATTCCCGCAACGCCAATATCTACAACGCACCACACCTTGCGAATAAACAAATAAATAACGCAGTAAAATAAAATCATGTAAAAATACGCGTCATGCGTTCTTCCCCTTAATATTGTAATGAGTAATATAAAGTAGGGATTGCCACAAATAGCTGTTGGGCACATTAAGCAAATATTATAAAATATTTAACGTGGCTACGGCCTTTTGTCGTGAGGTAAACAACGAAGAGCCATTAGGCTCTGTTTGTCGGACGAGGAAATGGCGCGATTTTATTGTCTTACCCTTAGTTGTACTTATAACTCATCTTAATTTTGTTTAAGCAGGTTACGTGATGTCAGAAACAGTAGATAACTAAGAAACGTAAAGCAGTTGTATAAAGTTTTGTTTATGTTTTGGTATGATACAAGGAATAGAATGACGTGGTAAGAAAGCTTCTTTATGGAGAAGAGCTTAATTTCCTTTATTTCCTATAGTTGTATATTTGCTATTTCACTATCTTTTAAAACTAAAGTTTAGTCCTTACCTTTTAAAACTAAAACTAAAGTTCAGTCCTTACCATTTAATTTTAATTTAAAAAATGTTTCGTGATCGACTATATCACAGAACACAACATTCACGCAACTAAATTTACTTCGCCGATAGTACAATATAATACAAAACATCGTCCTATCTCCAACTAAACTTCATTCACAAAATCTAAAGTCCAAATAGTTGTTCATGGAATTGAATTTTCGTCGCAAAACCCGCGCCGTGGAGCCCCCCTAACAGTACCGTTAGCAAGTCGTTGAGAAACAGAGTTTACAATTACAGGTGTTTTTGTTTGCTAAATGTTTCTAACTTTGTTTTGTTCCTGTGTAATTTTAAGCCTGATGTTAGAGGTGACGAAGTTTTACGAAGTTTGTGCTAAGCGTCATCTTTTGAGGTTGAGCTAGTGAAATTGTTGGTTGTGGGAATGTAGAGAGAATTTCGATTTAATATGTTTCTACTAAAGTTTACAAATTAGTATATTACATGAAAATTCTCATAAGGGTAAACTGTTTTCAATTAAAATGTTTTTTATTTTTAATGCTTGTTCCACAGTGTTGACTCTGTAAAACATTTATGTACTTAAGATACAATACGAAAAGATCATCAACATCATTATATCAGCCAATGGACGGCCACTGCTGAATATCCAACGTGACCAATGTAAATATTTCCACCTTGCGCGCTGTCCCGCAGTCCAAACTAGGTTGTTGGTCCACCGTGTGCGAGATCTCTCCACCTTCCATTTTACGGTACGCAAAAATAGAAATATTTGTATAGAAAGATTTCCTTTGACGCTATTTCGATGTCAATGTCTTCTTAAGTCTTGGTTAAAATACATAAACAACGCAGTATACCATAATATATTTAAGAGACAACCTTAGTGTTTGCCTCAGGTGGCTTATAAGAGAAAATGCACTACGTTATTTCTGTACCTACTCAAGTTCTCTGCATCAACTCCATCAAAGAGAAACTACTTACATAAGTTATGTTAACTATGTACTTACATAGTTCACTGTATACTGTATTTACTCGCTTATACACGTAGTGTTGGTAGATTTAGATCTGTTTAAATATTAGTTTCTTATTAACCGTACTGTGTTTTATGTGTTAAGTGTTGTGATGAACTTAGAATGCGAAATTACACGAGCTGTTCTATACCAAACATCAACCCCCTCAGCCCAGCGGGGTAGTTAGCCAAGTTTTATTTTAACACTTGAGTAAGTCTATTTCATCTGAACGTCTCCGTACTTAATCAGCCCGGCGGATGAAGGAGGCATAGGAATCTGCAAGGTGGATTTTATTGTCTGGTAGGTTTTTTTTTGTGTAATGATGGAGCAGTTTATCTCCCTGCGAACACATGTTCGTTAGTGCTGAAATAAGACATTGCCACCATGTTGATGGTAACAAAAGCTGACTCTTGCTGCTTCTCTTGAACAAGACAATGCCATTAAGATGATACATTGATAAAATGCACTATCTTTCATTAACTACTACAGGACTATGAAAAGACCTATTGATCTAGAATTTTAATATAGGTAAATTGATACCTTTAACTAGGTTTTTGTAATTACCAAAACGCGATAGCTTGATTTTGGCTCGATCATATTTATTTTTGAAAACACCTCTACAAAAACAGTTTTTTACATATTACACGGAAAGTACACTATCATTATGCTTAGGAATTACTCAAATACATTCGTAACATCAATATTAGTATTACTGTAGAATATCATTACATAACTACAACCAATAATTTTTAATGAATCAAATAAGATTTTAGCAATTTCTAAGCGCTCCGGATCGTTGCGGGCGCATCGCAATTTCAGACCTTATACCGATTAGTTAACGATCGATACAGAATGAGTACGGTCGACGATTCAGTCGGGCGATGGCCCTCTTCGACGCCGGACCTGTGCATGTCGACTCACCGTTCGTACTAAATTTTATCGCGTAATTTTTAATCGTAGGTAAAATATATAGGTTAGGTTTAAAATATATACCTAAGTTTTTATTAATACTTTGTTCTCTTTTATAAGTAAATAATAGTATTATTTTATAATAGTTATTTCGATAACATTGGTTCGTAAAATATTTTTGTAGTTATGTCTTTTATAAAACTTAGGTAAAGTTCGCCATAACTCAACCAAGTACCTAGTTACTGTTGACCCTTTTGATAATGCAAGCGTTTGTTTATATAAGCGATTTTAGACTATATGCTCAAGTGTAATAAGTTTTATAACCGTTTTCGTCAAGATCACGTAATTGAAATGGCCTCAGTGGCGCGGGCAGTGCGGGCCGGTCGCGGTAGTGGCTTGCGTGCACGAGGTCGCGGGCTCGAATCCAACCAAAAAAGTTGTTTGAGCGATTCACAAATTACTGTCCTGGAGTTCGGATGTTCTTTGTAAAAGTCTCCGCGACAGTACCTAGGAGTTGTGTGAAACTGAAAAAATCAAAGAAATAATATTACTCACCTATTTTATTTGCAAGCTTAGGTAGGTAGGTACTTACTGATAAGATCTAAATAATACTTTTTACTTTCGCGGAAACTTTTACAAACATGAAACAAACGAACACAAAGAACGTCCAGACTCAGGACAGTTGTTTGTGGATCACACAAAAAAATTGTCTTACGTGAGATTTGAACTCTCATGCACTCCACCGCGGGAACGTTTACAAACATGAAACAAACGAACACAAAGAACGTCCAGACTCAGGACAGTTGTTTGTGGATCACACAAAAAATTTTCTTACGTGATATTTGAACTCTCATGCACTCCACCGCGGGAACGTTTACAAACATGAAATAAACGAACACAAAGAACGTCCAGACTCAGGACAGTTGTTTGTGGATCACACAAAAAATTTTCTTACGTGAGATTTGAACTCATGCATTCCACCGCGGGAACGTTTACAAACATGAAACAAACGAACACAAAGAACGTCCAGACTCAGGACAGTTGTTTGTGGATCACAAAAAAAATTGTCTTACGTGAGATTTGAACTCTCATGCACTCCACTGCGGGAACGTTTACAAACATGAAACAAACGAACACAAAGAACGTCCAGACTCAGGACCGTTGTTTGTGGATCACACAAAAAAACTGTCTGCCTTAGGCAGTGGCGGGCGCAGTAATCGGTAATCGTAAGTCAGCATGAAGAGTCCACCACAAGGGCGAGACGAGACGAGAATTGAAATCGCACCGAACTCTTTCCACCAAAAATTGACATCGCGACATGCGTGTTTCTTGTTAATGTATTTTGAACTCTATTTAAGAAATAATACGGTTCATTTTTACACAAACAAAAAGTAGCAACAAACAACAATAGGCCTATCGCGAGAAGCGAGTGTTTTTATTACAGAGTTAATATATACTCTATTTCCTAAGCAATACGGTTCATTTTTACATAAAGATTTCAATTTTTGCCTCGTTTCGCCCCTCTGGTGGAAAATCACCTAGAGTTCAAATCTCACGTAAGACAATTTTATTTGTTCCATCCACTAATTATTGTCCTGAGTCTGGATGTTCTTTGAGTCAGCTAAGTAAATGTTTGTAAATACCCCGCGACACAGGACAATACATAGTGGGGCTATTGTATTTTTTTTAAAGTTCTATTGTTTTGCGTGAGATTCAAACTCGCGACCTCGTGCACTGCGACCGCTACCCCGAGGCGGTCAAATTATTTTTGTGATCCCCAAATCATTGTCCTGAATCTGGATGCGCTTTGTGCCTTCATAATACCTTGCGCGGGTGTAAATTAAAAAAAAATAGGGGCTACATGTATAAACATAATAGACCGGTAGATAGGTTTTTCTGTAACAGAATTTTCTGTTACCTACCGCGGACTGACGTCACAGTATAACCAGTAGTCAAACTGGGCCGAATATTTATTATAAATGGGTGCGCGGTACATAAACAATAGTAAACATGCGATCTACTTTGTGTTTCCATTTAGTTTTGTAATTGTATATTAATACTTTTTATTTTTCTATTTTATATTTAAATAAATAGGAAGTGTTCTGTAAAAAACGTGTTGTTTTATGATTGATACATTTAATTTAAAGAAACATGTATATGTTTGTATTTATATCCACCATGTTTGTGATATAAATAAAATACTAAATTATAATATTAAGAAGGTACTTAACAAGTCATTCAGTAAAGTAGGTACAGTACCGGGCCGTTTATATTGCATATCAACCTATAGAAAAATACAATCGGTCAATTTCGGCTTCGTAGAGCGTCAGAGAAAAAGTCGATGTGTAATATTTACGGCCGGGTACTGTATTTATTATATTGGCCATGTTTGTTTGAAATTGAATTTATCGATAACCAAAACCAAACTTTAAACAGGTCTATTAGATCTATTAACGTCAAAATAAAGGCATCGAGGTCACTTTATGGATGGGTGACCAATCCATTCAAAAAATGACATCGATGTCATTGCTTAAATTTAGCCCCCCTTTATGTAATCCCCCATGCGTGTCTTTCACTTTGATCTAGGTAGATCAAAGTGAAAGACACGCATGGGGGATTACATAAAGGGGGGCTAAATTTTCATTATTATTGGCCTAAGTACAACAAACCGTTTTCGTGATAAAAAAAATACTATATTATAATATTAAATACCTAAGTCATTTAGTAAGGTAGGTATTTATATCAGCCATGTTTGTTTGAAATTGACATATGAATAATATATTTAGTTTCAATTTATAACACACAGTCCGCTCGTTACTGCGGCACAGTAGCGACTGTTCCCTCCGCGATCGTGAGCGTGTAGGTATAAACTCACGTTTCGTCCGTTTCTATGAAGTTGAAATACTGTATATATTTGTACTATGGCACAGAGCGATAACGTGTCCTTGAGGGCCGGTGGGACGACGACGGCGCACACGGCGCGGCGGCGCGTGAGCGAGAGTATATCCGTCTCATTCGCGCGCCGAGGGGCGCGCCCCTCTGGCCACGGCCGAATTCAACTCGAAAATTTTCAAAGTAGCGTCTTAAGGAAATTAATCAACATTTCTTTGTAATTTTAAAAATTCATTATCATCTTCATCATATCAGCCAATCGACGTCCACTGCTGGACGTATGCCTCCTCCAAATATTGCCACCTTGTGCGGTCTTGTACCTCTCTCATCCATCGGCTTCGCGTCGTCCTAACTAGGTCGTCGGTCTACCGTGTAAGGGGTCTCCCCACCCTGCGCTACTTTGGTTCTCCTGCGGATCTCCTCATTTCTGATTCGATCTGATCGATGAATGAGGAGATCCGCAGGAGATCATTTTTGAAATTACAAATGCAATATTGCTTCTTCATGTTTCAGACATACCTATATCTTTTCGAATTATTAACACGAGTTAGTTCTGAACTGAATATTGGCTGTCATATGCAATATCCTGTTTCACTGAATATAACTCTGCATGGTTTGTGTAATTTAGTTATTGTAAATTTATAACTTATAACATTTCTATTTACTTAATTATTTTAAAAAAGGTTTTGCAGATGTGGCGGGCTATCATAGTTTAATATTTGTTTCATTATAGAAGCGTTGGTTATAATGACAAAAGTAAACCAGCTGATATTCAAAAGGATCGCTGTTTCAAATCTTCCTTTACTAAGAGAAATAGTAGATCGATGCAATTTATCTCAAAAAGTTCAAAACTGCTGAGTGAAAAGTAAGTCTTCTAATAAGAAAGCTGTTTTACTAACCTTTTACGCTAACATAGAGCTAATTGAAACACACTTGATATTCTTAAGATTATTTTAGATTAACATAAAGCCCAATGATATGCTAATTCTCTATAATAACATATACAATATTAACTTGTACCTTGTCACATAAAATATTCATCAAAACATTTCATGTTATGCTACGTTAAGGCTCCCTCTGCCGCCCTCCTTCTAAGTCCCTGGGCGTTCGGCAAATAACTAAGGATTAGAGCCGTTTCATCTGTAACTAGTAACGTCTTTCATAGTGATGGGACGTGTTTGATATATTCTAAGGAAAATATGTTTACAAACTAGAAAGAATGGGTTCTAAGAATTTTTTTGTTGAACATTTTTACGTTGAGCTAATCGCTCTAATTTTTTTTACTGGCGACTCCCGTAGACCATTGAATATCGTGAGCTGGGTAAAAGCAATAATGTGCCGAGAACGGCAACGAGTCCAAAAAATAAAATTAAGGTAATTGAAGAAATGTCCATCCGGGATGAGAAAGTAGTAGTAGAGTTGCCCTGTTAATAATTTTTATGTGACCTCTGTTTGTTTTACTAAAACCTGCATGATGTTTATTAATATACGAAAACCCATCCAGTCTATTTCATTATCATTGTATCAGCCCAAAAGACACATTGGCAAAAATGAGACTGTTTACATCCGGCTCGATCTTATTTTTGCTCTATTTGAAGGTTTACAAATTCAATCATTGTTAAATTAAATGAGTCTGCAATAATTAAAGACAGTAACTTAAAATTATTTTAATTTGTATCTCTTTCGTATTAAATTTGTTACAAGAAATTGAATCGCTCCTTAAAGTTCAGTGTACTCGAATCCTATTTAAGTTTCAAAATAAGTCCCTGCGATTACGTAACCATGGCAACGATTTCCCCGCTTCAAAAACCCGGGATAATTTTCACCGTGTCTTGATTCAAGTAGCGTCCTATAGTCACATCCGTTCAACGATTCCCTTTCTGAAAGGTAATAAGGGTCTGTTTTGTGACTGAGTTAATTATAGGTAAGTCTATTTTTGTTTCTTTGATGACCTCTCCCTTTGTTGTCAGTTACAGGTGGACTACGAAAATGAAGATATATTTTTTTTGTTGCCTCGAGGATTACGGGATCGGTATTGTATTAAAAATCTATTTAAATGTACTGTTAGGGATTATTGTTATGTTTTGACATAAATTAAACTTGCTTTATGGGTAAAAATATTAAGTAATCATTTTATTTTTGTAGCTTTACAAAACAGTTAGAAGGTACATTTATAAAATAAAAGTTTTCTTACGTAGGTACAACTAATATTTACGATCTTGGTCCGGGTACCATCATCATCATCGTTCATATCTTAGCTTGAGGCCGATATGCTTATGAGACTGATAGTCCTCAGGGTCTTAAAGTGATTGATCGTCCGTGTTTGGTCCTTTTTGTTTCAATAGGCCTCCTTCATATTTCCTATTTCCTTTCATATTTCCACCATGTGCGATTCTGTGCCTCTCTCATTGTGTAGTATTTAAATAGTAACGTACAATTATTACTTTACACGTACCCATATACTATGATTAAATTCCGTTAGTAGGTAATGTATAAACAAATATAAATCCATAACTCTGTAACTAGCTATTTCCCACATGTGTGTTAGTACAAACAAAATGTCAATACGTATAATCATATAAATTGATTCACATAATTCAACTGCTATGTATTTAGGTTCCCATACCCGCATAGCTTTGACTACCAATGATAAACATTTCATTTGTATGCATAGAATAATGCTATTTGGTATGTATAAAATTGTGATGATATTTTACATTAGCTTTGCTTTTTCAACGCAAATGCGAAAGAACCCTGTGCTTGACAAATATGAACCTTAGAGTGCTGTTATTCCACAAGTTACGGATCATTTCTATCGAAACCAATTCCGGCCTATGGCGTAACGGACAGACAGGTATATTAACAATAATCACATAAGAAATGATTAGAGTATAATAAATACAAGGAAAATGATGTAGAGGTATCCAGAGAACTTCCGGGCAAAGCTACTTAAACATAAATGGCATAGCAATTTCACCGACCAAACTCCCTATCGACGGGTCCTACGTAGACTAGTATAAGTGCAAAAACACAAGTTTACAGGAGAGCAATTCAAAGGTTTAAAAGCTTATAACTTTGTCAAAGTTCTACAGAAATTACTGAAATTTTGATAGGTTATACCTGGAAATAAAAGAAAAAAACCGGACTAAATATATTTTTATATTTCTTTGTATTTTAGAAAATAGCTGTACTTGCATTTGTTTAGCTTGTTTTGATCAAAGTATTCAAACAAGTAAACTGTTACAAGTAACCACTTGTACTAGTTTACAAAGTTCTGACTTAGTTTTTAAATAATGAAAATAAAAGAAATACACATTATTAGTCATACATATGAGTGTAATTTGTAAATCATGAAACCTCGAAATATGGGAAAATAATTTAATTTATCTACTTTTAGCACTTGCACTACTTTACAAGCTACCAAGAACTAGTTGTACCAATAATTTATGTAGTTTTGTAGGCATGAACCTGATTTTTTTATGGAAAAATGAAACAACAAACGTACAAAATAGTAAAACACGTTTATTGTGTAACATTAAATGTGTAAAAATAAACGTATTTACTATTTTTATAATGACTTTAAATTTAGAAGTCTTTTCCATTTAATTTTAAAATGTTAAAAATTTAACATGATTTTCGCTCAGATAGTAAATATCATCTTTAATAGGTTAAGGAGATATAAAAAATTATTAAATCAGTCTTTAACAAGCTATAAACTTTAATAAAATATATACTTGGCTTCATCTTTTTAGTAATAATAATTAGTTAAAGTAATCAGTGCTTTCTTTACCTTGTTAATAAAATAATATGTATCTATAACAAAATGTTCGATTCTTTTTAGGTAAGAACTGTACGACTACTAAGACCAATTAAATAGTTGTCTTACAGACTCGTCAAAATAAAATATACATTGCACAATTAATTTTGTACCACAACAAAAATCTGCTAAGTGGTAAAAATAACTAAAAAAATAAGACTTCTATTAAAATAAAAACCTAGTCAGATACGCTTACGTATATATAAAACGTTCTAACGTTTTATTTTATTACAAGAAGGCGTGCAGGATGGCCATCTTTTTGTTTAGTGGAAACATTGTTGTCCCTCCAAGTGGATGTACTGGGAAAAGATTGATCATATACACTAAAAACGTTGTAAAAATATGAATAGTTTTTAGAAATTAAATACATAAAGTAAAATTCGTTGCAGTTACACCCGTATCGTACGTACGCGCTGTATCGTCGCCGCGCGTATACTGGTGCCACGGTCACTTACACTCACGCGTCACGTAGATCGTAACCACGTAAACTAATGCAAGTAACTTATATCAGTTTTGACCGTCTCCTTGCATTAAATTGTGTTACTTACATCAGTTTACGAGTTTGTATCGCCGAAACTAAAAGAAATTTTAATTTTTTTCTTACTGATTTGAGAAGAATAGGTTATTTTAAGGCCATTCAAGCAAAAAAGTCATTTTCGTCAATTTGCGGGTTACATTAGTATACGTAGGACCCGTCGCTATGATATTAATTATCGTATTCAGTATAGGTATCGACCACCAGTGGAACAATGTCCAACTTGGGAAATTAGTTAGTCTGTACATCGACAGTGCTCTACCTATTAGTTAGTCATATGCTAAAGTTTATGCTCTCCTGGTATTCCATTACCATATTCATAAAGATTCCTCCGCCCAGGGAACAGTTTTAGCTCTTATTTTTGTTACCATTAAGGTGGTCAATAAGTTTATAGTCCGCCTGATGACAGTTACCACTAATGATTTGTACAAAAATTCACAGCTTCTTCCCAGTGAGGTAGACCTTCCTTCATGGTAACACATTCATACCGTCATACTCACATACATTCATAGCATCTTTCTTTTCCTGGATGAAACTTTCACGCTGTGAACTTTTAATTATAATATTGATTACATCATGCTATATTGTACCACAACTTCGGGATAAGGTCACATGATCGCAAAAATGGACTAAGTAAGAACGCATCAGAATGTTATAATATGTAGGTTTCCCTATCAGATAGTGGCAGTTACTATCTCTCAGTGGAGAGATGATCGCCACCTAAAGCATAATATGTCGTGATTTATCGGTGATTTAAGCGCTCGTAAATGTTCTGTTAAGCGATTACCTATCTATAGAGATACTGTTTAACCTGTCGTTTATTGATCAATGATAATTAAATAAACTGTCTGTTCTAAGGTTAATCGTAAGTTAAGTATTTTGCAAGATAAGTTCAAGTCGTTTAAATAATTGTTTCACCTTACACTATAAAGGCTATAAGCTGTATAAACATTAGACACTATGTAGAAGCAAAGTTGTTCTAGTTCAGCTTCATAGTACCTGTGTGTTAAACTTGGTTAGTCCAAGAGCTTAGTCTCAGACTACTTATGTGACTAGTTAGATGCACTTTGTTATACTATGACTTACAGAATTTGGAAGTTTTCGACAAATTTGGGTGTGTTAAGTGGTTTAAGGATTCTTACTAATTAGGGTATTTTTAAACGATAAGCGTTTACCTATACAGGGTGGCTCATTCAAAAGGGTCAGTATGGGAAAGTCTTAAACTATAAGTCATACGAAGATTTGTTCTTAGGAACCATGTCACCGATTTTGATAAAAAGAAAAACTGCATTCATACATTTGAAAAAGATACTGTACCCAGCTGGGGAATCGAACCCGGTTATTTTGCAAAAATAAACTTATACTTTTTCTATTTAAATATCGATTCTGTAGGTCTTAAGCAGTGAATATCTCTATGAAACATTATGTCTTAAATGAATAAAATGCATTGTTTTCACATAGTTTAATTTATCATAGTAGGTGTTCGAAGTGACCATCATTACAATATTCAACAAGTTCAGGCATGTAAAATTGTCCCTACGGTTGTTTGTACCCCTCTACTAGTTACATACACCGTGTTACATAATCATGTGGCATTACATTAAACTTTTAAGGAAGTTTTGTTATCAACAGTAATATTATTATCATGCAACTACTTACTTCTATTAATCAAACACTAACAATCAATTAAAAACCCACATAATGTATGTAGATATTGTACTCGTAGATAGGTACAGAGACGTGTTAAGTTAAGCCTCATTTGAAAATGGAACGTTTCAGTATGACTGGCTGCATGAAGATACAAAATGCAATAAGAAGATCGTTACCTAAACGTGTTAAATATTGTATTGAACAAAACGGTGGCCACTTCGAACACCTACTATAATAAATTTAAGTATGTGAAAAAAATGCATTTTATTCATTTAAGACATAATGTTTCATAGAGATATTTACTGCTTAAGACCTACATAATCGATATTTAAATAGAAAAAGTATAAGTTTATTTTTGCAAAATAACCGGGTTCGATTCCCCAGCTGGGTACAGTATCTTTTTCAAATGTATGAATGCAGTTTTTCTTTTTATCAAAATCGGTGACATGGTTCCTAAGAACAAATCTTCGTATGACTTATAGTTTAAGACTTTCCCATACTGACCCTTTTGAATGAGCCAGCCTGTATAGTTAGTTCTCAGTTTTTCAACCGACTTCAAAAAAGAGGAGGTTCTCAATTCGGTTGTATTTTTTTTTTTTTTATTTTTTTTTTTATTTTTTGTGTTTGTTACCTGATTTCTCGAAAACGGCTAGACCGATTTGAAAAATTTTTTTTTTGTTCGTATGGGTATGCTTCCCATTTGGTCCCATTGTCACCAGATCTGGATCTGGATGACGGTATCCCAGAGAAATCGAGGGCATCTCTTGAAAATTGTAGGGACGCATTGTGTAAAATCTTGTCATACATGTGCATCTCTGACGTCACTACCAAATAGTCAAGAGTAAGAACTGGTCAGATCCTGGAGACCAGAGTGAGTCGAGGGAACACCTCAACGGCATATTGCAGCTACCTTGTGTTTGGGCTTATTTTAATTGTATTGATGAAGACTTTACAAAACTTTACACAAACATGATCTGATGATGAAGAAGATTGAGGGTCGAGGCAACTCCTCAACGGTATATAGCAGTTACCGAGTGTTTGGGCTTATTTTATTCGTATTGATGAAAACTTTACACAACTTTACACAAACATGATCTCATGATAAAGACGACTGAGGGTCGAAGAAACTCCTCAACGGCATACAGCAGCTACCTTGTGTTTGGGCTTATTTTAATTGTATTGATGAAAACTTAACATTATGAATGTAATCGCAGGTGTGGTTTAAGACTTGAATGAAATTCTTATTTTAAATTAAAATAGGAATTAATAACGGATTATAAATAGACAAAATTGTTGAATTGCATTTAATTTATTTTAAACTTATTCTTTAGATATAACAAATTGATAATAATAATTATTATATTTATTTGATTTATTTTAATTTTAATTAACTTAATTATTATTACCAATTAACCATGCCGAGACGGTGGCTACGCTTTTCGATGTTCTCCCTATTTAAAACTTTTTGCATGTAGGTCCTCCGTTGTTCACTAGTCTCTTTTGAAATGACATTGGAGGTAGATTTCCTACATTAAAAGGCGTTTATCCCTTTCTTCGTTTGTTTCATTCAATCGGCGCTGTCTCATATAAGCAGCGCGTTTCGTAGGTCTACCCATATTCCGACAAAGTAATGTCCCACTGCAGGGACGGGCCTCCTTCTGTGACGGAGAAATACTTGGCCTACTAATACCACGCTGGCCAGGCGGATTGGTATAGGGTTTAATTTTAAGTTTTCCTTCTTTTTATATCTCAATCTCTATTCACGGATAGTCCCTTAGTCGGTTTTTACGACACCCATGGGATGAAATGAGGTGGTGACATATTGTGTTTTCACTCCGTCACCACACGGATTTATAGAATTGGAATTCACTAAAAATTTAGAAATAAAATTAATTTTCACAAAAAAAAAGAACCGACTTCAAAGACAAAAATTGCACTAAAAAGTAATAAATAATTACTTGTATTTTGATTTTACAACAATAAATCAGCCATTATTTCTATTTAATTTTAATTTATAGAATAGGTTCTTTTCATTAAGTATTGTAAAAGTATTGTTAAGGATATTTCTTTAAGAGTCTGTAAATATATTTATTTGTAGATTGTTTAAAAGATAATCAAATTATTACAAATAATGTAATATTATTGTTATTTTTGGAGGCGGTGTCAGCCAACGGAATAAGTACGATAATACCTAAGCAAACGGAATGACGGCCATGAATTACAGATTATAAATGACTTCGACATTATATTTGTTGATTGTGTATGGATTAGTTTAAAAATTAAACAAATATTAAACAACTATTCTTATCATATTTAAATAAATATATTTTAAAATACCAGTATCACATTTAAACGTTTTAATATTATATTTAATAACTGATTAAAGCTTTCCAGAACTTAAAATAGATTAGATTTAAAGAAATAATTCGCGAATAGGATCAATAATGCAAAATGTTGTCTACAAGTTCGTTAGAATAGGCAATAAAGTTTTGTATAACACACTCTCATCACTTTAAATGGTTTCTAATTAGATAAATATTGCATTTAAAACGAAAACGGCCGTTTCATTTTCGAATGTGAATTTTATGTAATTATTAGTCTGTGTATAACACGGCGCCATAATATTTGTTTAAGTTTTCAGTCAGAAATAAAAAATGGTATACTTAATAATAACGATCGTGGCTGACACCGACTCCAAAAATAACAATAATATTACATTATTTGTAATAATTTGATTATCTTTTAAACAATCTACAAATAAATATATTTACAGACTCTTAAAGAAATATCCTTAACAATACTTTTACAATACTTAATGAAAAGAACCTATTCTATAAATTAAAATTAAATAGAAATAATGGCTGATTTATTGTTGTAAAATCAAAATACAAGTAATTATTTATTACTTTTTAGTGCAATTTTTGTCTTTGAAGTCGGTTCTTTTTTTTTGTGAAAATTAATTTTATGTTAAACATTGTAAATTAGTATAGTAGGGTTGAGTACATACCTAATGACATTAAAAATATCGCAGGGTCAGCTGCATGGGGAAAGCAAAAGGTACGCCCTTCCTATAGTAGGTGTTAAGAGAGACGTAGGTTCAGCGTAATTAAGGAGGTTTAATATCATAGAAAGACAAGGTGTAATGGTGTTAAAGTATAAAACTACTGTAAGGGAGTATGATGATCATTTTGGCGTGACATCATTAGGAGGAGACTGACGTAACTTTTGAAGTTGCCCTTTTACCATTCGATGAGGTCCGTGCACTGAATATTGTAGTAGGAAGATAGATTTAAATGGGATATAACGTCTATAGAAATATAAACAATTATACAAATAACAATATACCTCAGTGCATTTCTCATCCATTAACAGCTATTAGCGACGCACTTTCTGCATACTTTCACAACGACAAATTAGCACTTGACAACAGCATGACGTCACTCCTATCCCCATTGATTGGTGTGTACAAAGGCATCCAATAATAGCTCGTACGTCAGGGCTATGGAGCGTGAGAAACGATGATAAGGTCGACTGGACTAGACGATCGGGTTACGCGGTCAATGATCGACGCCTATTAATATGTAATAATGTTTCATAATCTTCTACGTGAATGATCATTTGTTTTACGCTATGCCTCTCTCTTCTACGTTTCATTTTCATCTTCGAAATTGATCGGTCTACCACTAGTCATTGCCAAGACCGATGTTGTACATACATTGTATACCTTCAATAAATGATGAAAAGCTATGCTCATTCACCTGAAACTGTCTAATTAGGCAGCGCCAACCTAGTAACTTAATATTACCTATGAATAATTACTCATCAGGATGTGCTCGCGCTACTAAAGGATATATTTAAAGGTCTTACTGTTAGTCTAATTTATTAATTCATAAATGTACTACTGCAGGTATGGGACTCGCACAACTCAGTTCAAAATATCTTATCCTTTTACTGTATATTACGACATATTAAACATTATGTATGTTGACTCTATCTATATACCTTTATTATATACATACATATATGATTTAAATCAATTGTCAAGTTCTGATTACAATATTCCATAATCTAGTATCTGACAAAGGAACTATCTATATTAGGTTATATTATAGTAAGTTAATATAGAGCTCGGACATTGCCCCTGTTGATTGGGATACGTAATCGACCGCTAACCGACACACAAATTATGTTAATGGCTCAATCCACCGTGATCGTGAGCGTTCCATGCTCTTCTGTAAATAAGTTATCGTTTATAAACCTGTTAACATGTGATCACTGTAATTAAGTTTTCATAGTGGCATTTATCAGCTAACTAATTACATATTTATTATTTAATGGAAAACGTTTCACTGCGTACTCGTCGTATTAGACTATACATATATGTATTTTTATAGATATTGACGCCGCGCCGCGCGCCCGTTGAGATAGCACGCGCTGACCATATTCCCTTTGTAGTAGATGGAATGGCCTTGTGGTTTCTTTAGTTGTACCCGGGTTTTCGTTTAAATAGACTTAGTATATCTTTAGACTTATACTTATCTTTAGTGTACTTTATAGACAGTAATCCCTAAAAGTGTATCTCATTTCCTCTAAATTTTAAAGATTTGGTTGATGTTTTCATAGTTCAGTTGGGCAATTTGAGATCTTGACGAAAGACTCATAATTGTAGATTGATTAAAATTATAATTTAATTAGTCTTCTGTTTTTTTTTTGTAATCCCTTCTTTTGGTATGAGGATTTCTTTATAGGTAATTACGGTTATGACTTCGACTACTCCAAAACCAAACTATTTCTTTCAAAGCTTGTTACAGCATAGACTGAAATAGTTTCAGGTGCCTTTGAGCATTCGTCCAAGGCGTCTGACAAACGTTACTACATCTCAACATTTATTTATTATTTGGCCTCAGAACAAGGAGTACAATGTAACATTAACATTATACATTTTTAACTTAGCTCTAAGTGTCTCATTACTAACAGAATATCAAGCTCGGAATTTATGTTTCATATTCACACAATCACTTAAACTCGGACCTGCAATGTCCTATTATAACGTATTGTAATTAACGATATCGGTCAAGACAATAGGTACCTAATAAAGCATAAAATCAGTTTGGCATGCGAGCACACACGCAAGTTGCATTACAAGTTTACGATTGCCGAGTGTTAAGCACTAACATTAAGCTGCTAGCAAACATTACGGGCATGTGATTAGCTGTAATTACGAACGATCACAGTAATCAGAACGTAATGGTCTATATTATTGCTGGTATGATTTATATGTTGTAGCTTCTTGAGTCTGTGTTTGAGTTACACGATTTGCATCACCACAATCGAAAGGTATACCACCAAAATGTTTACCGAATATTGTCGTAGTAATGGTGTTATAAGAGACTGCCTTGCTTTTTAATGAAAATCTATGATGAACAAAAAGCAAACTACAGGTTTGCTGGCTTCTATGCTTGCAGGTATATAATTGTATGATTATTCCTGTTGTAGATAATGTATAGCGCACAGAAATATAAATGTACAGTGAGTGCACTACGTAGCAAAGGAGGTGTCACGGTTGACCAGCTCGATCGGTGAGTGTGCTTCCCTACTGTGCCAGGTATACATACGCAGCGGGACACTAGTTTTGAAATTACTACTGTCAACATATTATTAGCAAAATCAGCAAATTTCAATGAATTTCTCTAAATGCACTCGTTGAAGACAAAATACTTAAGTACTAGATTTGCATGTAAAATATCACGCATATTCAAAATTTGTCTACATGCTTTTCGAAGTATAATAATATTCCCTAATTACTGTTTTACCGCTAAACAACGCTTCCAAACTTCCAGCACCCGTCTTTAGGTTCGGTGTTAAAAATACGTGATCTGCACAATTTAGTTTAGTCTGTACCAACAACTGAGTTTACAAACCAATCTCCCGGCTTGTGCAATGTTGTTCCGGAATACATTCAACTTGCTTAACACCCTGTATTTGTACTGTCGACAAACTTGTTTGTTCAACACCTTTTATACGATGCTCTACGGTGTTATTGTTAAAGATTTGGTTCGTGCGAATAAACACATTTCCTCTCAAAAATTTAAATCGATGAAAAATAGTTCATAGCCATTACAATTACAAAGATATGTATTTATGAAAGCATTTGTTTTCTTTAAAACTCTTAACTTTAAAGCTTTGAAATTGCCAACTCTAAAAGATAATATATCATATTATTTTATTTGCAATTATTTATAATTTAAGTTCAATGACGCTTTACTTAACGATAGTATATGATTATATTTATGTTATTCAATAATTGATACTAAGTTGATTTCAATGTTATGGAAGCCGTGGCTGTGGTACACATATTATTATGAACTTTACACGTTGTGATACACACAAAATAGTGCCAACTGATGATATAGGCACAATAAAGCGCGACAATTATACGTTTCAAGGAGCTATTTGTGCAGGAGGTTAACAATTTAATTTTACCCTTAAAACTGATATATTGTGTCTATTCATCAACATTTGACCGATGACTTTACATTCAAGTTGGTAAGTCTATCGCAATAAAATACAACAGTAGCAGGAAGGCAAAACTACACGAACTATTCACAAACGTTTATCATAATCTGCTAACTCAGTTTCGAGGATACAGTACAAATTTGAAGAGCCCGCCCCATTAAATGTTAATTCGAAACTCGGTATAATCCAACGAATTAGTTATTCACAAGTAATTTACATGCTGTGTCCGTTCCTTTGTATATTAATCGTAATGTTTGTTGCGAACTGGCTTAGTCTCCCAGTGTCGGGATAGGCGTGTCGGATTTTGGAATGGAGTGTTATTTTGACACCTCGTAATAAATATTTTTTTGGGAATGACATATTTGTTTGGAATAATAGATTTTAAATAATCGCGATTTTATACATAATACTATTTTTACGGGTCTTACTCGCGGTATATACTAATTATATTTGTTTGGGTTCAAGAATGACGTGATATTTAATAAGTTCCTCTAGCAGCGTCTTCGTAGAACTTGATGTACACAAGCAACGGATTTCAAAAGGCTTTGTATCAAGTTTTTCATTTCTTCTTATCTAAAAGATTTTAATTGCTTAGTAGTTACGGAAGAAATATAGCAATGATATTATTTGTATTTTTTAAACAAATTAATAAGCTTTAAAACTTCAGTTACTGTTGAATATCTCACTATTATGCATTGTTTCTTACGAACTCATTATACGTGCCCTTTGCACGTCTCACTGGTTTTAAAGTTATTACGTCACTACACAGAAAGAAAATATATTTAAAGATATTTGACGACCTCTGTGGCGTAGTGGTTATATAACATGACTGCTACGCAGAGGTCTCGGGTTCGATTCCCGCTCAATGCAAATATTTGTGTGCATGAACATAATTATTTGCATTGTTCTAAGTGTTTCTACGTATGATATGTATGTATTTCCAAAAAAAAAATATACTTGTAAGTACTAATATCCGTTGTTCTGTTACCCATAACACAAGCAGGTTAAGACTAGCTTACTTTGGGAACAGATGGCGCTGTGTAGAGATGTCCGTGATTATATATTCTTTCTACTTTTATCCTCTTTACCAAGCTTAGTTCCTTATAATTAAATTTATTTAAAATTGCACAGTAGCAATCTCTCATAAAGTCTCGCCCCGCCTTCCTGATAAGGATATGCGAATTCCATTGTGCAAAGCACAGGATGTTAACCTTAATAGGTTGAGGCCATTTTAGTAAGCACGTCACGGGGCCAATGAACTATCACCTTATGAAATTGTATTACGTATGGGGACGTGTGAGTTAACTTGTGTTTGTGATAATTTGTGGTTTGATTTCACTGCGTTATTGGTATTTTATTAAAGGCTGTCTATAATTGTGATTAGTACTCTATATCTCTGTACCATGACCGTGATTTTTTTTATTTAAGATCGCTGTAGTGATTATGCCATGTGTCGCGGACTCTTTACAAACATAAATGTGATAATATACTAAATTTTAGGAAAGGCAATACTAAAAAATATTTGTGTGGTGAAAGAATAAGAATACTCGATGTCCATGACCTTATATCAGAGGGGGGAATGGGCTTTTAGTTTAGTAAATATGTCAATTTTATAACTTGACTCTGTAAATATACAATTTTTCCATTTTCATTTCATTTTAACAAGACATTCATTTTTGCTGCTATACGTATTAGCTATCAGTAAATGGGACGCAAGCCGTACGATCGTCGTATTATTGTATACAGTAGATACGTGATCGGAGTGACCAAGGTAAGATAAGCTCGTGTTTGGTTAATCGATGATGTCATATCGTCGAAGGTACTGTTACCTTTAAGAATTGTTTGTATGTAAGAATTACTAATGCAACGTTGTTAATTCTGATTTATAGGTATGAGGGTGATATAACGAAAACAAGTGTTCTTCTTGACTGGTTGTATTTGAAATCATTGACAGCTAATATTAGTCAAGCTTTGCTTAGCATTAAACCCTTTATGCAAAAGAAAAGAAAAGCGATCTTAACACTAATATGTTAACATGTCACTCAATTACTAGCTAATGTTGGTTTGTGTAGACTGTAAAATGTAATATTAGTTACTTCTATGTTCCTCTGTAAATCATAGAATTTATACAGTAATGTGCCATACCAAGATTTGCAATTAATTTATGTCGCTAATATTAATTCGTTAAAAAAACCCCACCCGTGTTTTTCCTTTTCACTTAATTAATCTCGTACAATTTAATGCTACAGCAAAACTAAAACATCTCAACGCTGATATATGTGCCGGCTAAAATATGCTGCTACTTATTTATCTAAAAGCGTCCACTAGCTCTGAAGTATTATTTACGATGTAAAGTTTCCACACGTTGCTACAACACTATGATTTATAAAGGCATTTAGACCCTTTAGTGGTTATGTATATCGTGTTCGATAACTTTGAAAACCAATTGTTTTGATAAATTTATTGTTAGCTTTGTATTGAACATAGTATGGTGTAATTAAGTTGTCACATGTTTAGTTCTTGAGATGTCATTGACTAGGTTATAGTATAGGTTTATTTAGGCCCCTTCCCTTCGGACCGCGACTGCGTACAGACGTGTGCATTCATAAAAGAAATTATTTGAAAATTAAATAAAATATTCATTAAAATAATTAAAATAAATTGCCCTGAATTACTAGGCAATCATAAGTGTTAAAAACTGTTTTAAACAACCACGAAAGAAGAGCGCGCATATCAAGAAATTTTGACGAATTTTGTCCACATTGCAAATCCATGAAGTACCAGGCGCACATAAGTTGAGAACAGTGAGTAATACACTTGACAAGTTAGAACAAGATAGTAATAGGCAACAACACTATAGAAAACGTCATCTGTCAAAGCCTTGACAACGTCATCTGTCAAAGTCTTGACTTCAACATCCGCCAAGCTGTCATACTTAACACGACGTTCCATTTCACGCACCTATCTCGGATTGATATTTATTGCAAGAAATAATGTCGGTGAAACGTTCACCCCCAAATAAGTCAACACAGCTTAACACGCCAACTACCACTGAACGTGCGGTATCTTCACCGGATCTATCAGACCTTAAGAAACAAGAAAATAGTACTACTAGAGCTAAGCGCTTTCGACCAAATTTTTCTCCGGATGGTGACATGCTTTCTTTTGAAGACAAAATTATGGATTTACTTACTACCTGGAAGCAAGAACAAGAGAATGTCCTCAAAAGAATGACGTCGGATATCGCAGACATTAAACTGCAAAATAAGAAAATACAAGAAACAAACAAGGACATCGAGAAGTCTATCGAATTTATAAATCAAGGATACGAAAGCATGCGGCAGACTGTGGAGAGATTAGAAAAAGAAAGGATTGAACAACGTAACCATATTGCGACATTGGAAATAAAAGTTCGTGATCTAGAAATTAGTTCTCGGAGTTCGTGTATCGAGATTAGAAATGTACCACAATGTGAGAACGAATCAACGAACGACCTAACATCTATCATGTTGAAAACCTGTAATGTTGTCAAATCCAATATAGTAGCGTCAGATCTACGAGATATTTACCGCCTACCAGGTGGAAAGGGTACAAGCAGACCTATTGTGGCAGAGCTACTATCAGTCTCTACTAAGAATCAAATTTTAAACGCTACTCGTTCTTACAATAAGGGTCGTCCAATATCTGAAAAACTAAATACTATGAACATCGATATTAAAGGGGAATGCTTTCCTATCTTCATTGACGAACACTTGCCAGGCTATACGCGACAACTTTTTTATGAATCTCGGAAATTCGCGAAGACTAATAATTACAAATTTTGCTGGATACGGAACGGAAAAATTTTTCTTAGGCAGCAAGAAGGAGCCCAGGCCACTATTATTAACACCACATCATGTCTTAAGAAGTTACTTAAGTCTGAGTAGGTATGTTTTGGTACGTTCAATGTTTGAATTAATTTACACTCTGTTTTATAAACGCATATACTTAATTGTTTTAAAAGTTAATTCTAAAAAAAACCTTAATGTACTTTTAGTCAATTTTAGATTATTCAAAAAAACTTGCCTGCCAATTTCATTCTTTACTACTTTTATATTTTATCATGTTTGTTTACTTAGTATAAGTTTTATTAAGTTCTTTATTGCTATAGGAATAACACTATACAAATATTCATCTAACTTACCTCACCTTAACTTCAACACACATCACACAAAATATTACAAACAACTCTACCACAAACACAATTCATACAAAACCAAACAATGCAACTTATTACTTAATGATACATTATACCATACTCACCTTAGGTTGATATCAAATCTTCCAAAAACACGACACTCTTATCCATCCATAATTTTACTTTCCTTTAACTTTCGGCTTCACAGACAAAAATATTGGTCAAATTTAGCATTTTTAAAATTACTGTGGATACGTTAACTCAAATATCAGATGATCTGGACAGCATAAGTGTATCGAAGGTATACCAGTGCAATCCAAACAGTTGTTCAGATTTTATACCCAGTGACAGGAAAAAATTAAATATCTTTCATATGAATATTCGTAGCATAAATCGAAATTTCGATGAACTTACGTTACTGCTCAACAAAATGGACACTAATTGTGACATTATAGTTTTATCTGAATGTTGGTTGAGTAAAATACTAAACATACCATCCATAAAAGGTTTCTCCAACTATAACTCCACTTACTCAAATCAAAATGAAGGTGTTTGTGTCTATGTCAGAACTGACTTAAAACATAGTGTTTATCAGCCTATATTTCAGGATGCAAACTGCTTAATTTGTACAAGCGGAGAAGTAGCTATTATAGCTATTTATCGTTCACCATCGTATAAAAACGTGAATAACTTCTTGACAAGCCTTAACGATACGCTTTCCTCTTTAAGTAAATACAAAACTCTAGTTGTTATTGGAGACATAAATATAGACCTGACCCCGGGACAGCCGAATACTCACTCTGACGATTATTTAAATTTATGCTCATCGCATGGACTGCTCCCGGCACATCTGCTACCTACACGTGGCAATGCCTGTTTAGACCACGTTTTGCTACGAAGTCCAAGACAAGCTGTATCTTTAATTCTGAACACCTATATCACTGATCATCTCCCTACATTACTTTGCCTAGATCCAAACAACAACACAATAAAAAAGCCAACTCAGTATATAAATCGAACTGACTTACAAGCTGTCATATCAGCCTTGCAAAAGATCGACTATTCTTACATATTCCAGTTACTTGATGCTAATACCGCGGCTGAAACACTAATCGCGAGAATATCAACAATTATAAAGATACATACAAAACAAGTTAGGGTACCACACAGGAAAAAAATTCTCAAGCCTTGGATTACCCCTGGTCTCTTAAAATGCATGAAAAATCGAGATGCCTTACACCAGAAACATCGTAAATTTCCTAATGATATAATAATTGAAACAACATATAAGAGATATCGCAACTTTCTCAGTAATTTACTAATCCAACTGAATTCTAATTATAATAAAAAGCAATTTGTGGAGGCACGGGGTGACTCAAAGGCTACATGGGACGTCATCAAATCTATCACAGATACGTGTAAAGATAAATCTTCTTTAAGCGAACTTCTCAACCTGCATAGTAATCCTCGAGACGCTACAAATATCGTGAACCATTACTTCTCAAATATCGGTAAAACACTAGCTACAAAAATTCAAAACAGTGAACGGCCTCTCTTGAGTTCAGCAGCTAACACGGTTGGAATCGGAAATAGTACGGGAAGTTCTATGGCTATGTGGGAGATCACGGAATCTGAACTGGAAGTTATAATCCTAGGCTTAAAAGACAATTGTGCTGTAGGATGGGACAACATTTCGGCCACCATTTTGAAATCAACTCGCGAATACGTAATTCCACCCTTAAAGCATATTTTCAACCTTTGTTTAACAACTGGAACTTTCCCCACTGTTTTTAAAAAGGCTCTTGTGCATCCCATTTACAAGAGTGGTGATAAAGAACAAGTCTCTAACTATAGGCCTATCTCTGTACTGACGACGATGTCGAAGGTCTTTGAAAAGTGCCTCAACAAAAGGTTGATGAGTTATCTAGAAAATTTTAAACTCATCTCAAAGAATCAGTATGGCTTTGTTAAAGGCAAATCTACTGAGGATGCCGTTAGTGACCTAACGGAGTCAATTGTCAGACTGGTAGATAACAAACAAAAATCCATGGCAATTTTCTTAGACCTCTCGAAGGCCTTCGACAGCGTCTCCATACCTATACTTCTAGACAGAATGGAGTCCATAGGAGTAAGAGGTAACGTCCTGGAAATGTTCCGGAGTTATCTGAGTGGTCGCACGCAGTGTGTAAAAATTGGTCAGCACATCAGTGATGAAGAAACACTGACCTACGGGGTCCCTCAGGGCAGCGTGTTGGGTCCGACACTTTTCATCCTGTATACCAATGAACTTAGCCAACTTCTAATCCCACAGTGTAAAGTAATCACCTATGCTGATGATACAGCGTTAGTCGTGCATGGTAGAACTTGGGAAGAAGCTTACGCTCATGCTGAAAATGCTCTTGCAACGGTTGTGTCATGGCTAGCTGACAGTCTTCTTACATTAAACGTTGACAAAACCAAATATATAACCTTTTCATGCACCTCTGCTGGGCAACCCCGTGGTGATCTTCAGCTAAAAGGACACAAATGTGACAGAGTGACCTCACATTGTGACTGTCTGCAGCTAGTACACACACCCTTTATCAAATATCTAGGCGTGAATATTGACTCTTACCTCCGCTGGGACAAACAGATTGAAATTCTATCATCGCGTACTAGAAAATTGTTATATATTGTTAAAAAGTTGAGATCCTCGGCTGACCTAAACACCCTCAAACTAGTTTACTTAGCTCTGGTGCAATCTGTGCTTACATACTGTATCTCTGTATGGGGAGGTACATGTTCTACGCACATGCTTAAACTGGAAAGAGCACAAAGAGCGGTTCTCAAAGTCCTACTGCATAAACCTTTTAAATATCCAACAACCTCATTATACCAGGATTCTTCCGTGCTCACTAGGGCATGCAATATCGGAAGGTTCTCAATTCCGGAACTGACTTTCGATACTGGAGGTCTAACTCCGGAATTCCGGAGCTAGTTCCGGAACTGGTAATTTTAGAATTTCTTTAAATTAAAAAAAGAGGCAGTTGTTTACTTCTAAATATTCACTAAGAATTTGAACATGTTTGGTAATTTATATCCCTTATTATTGTCATTTTAAGCCGTTAAATTAAGGCAAGACTTAACTAACTCATTGTTCTTGTATAATTACATTTTGCCAGAGAATGAACTTTGTACTTGGTAACTTATTTGGCCAGCACAGAAAAACACTTTCATTCTCCACACTGGTTAGCAGAACACAAAAAATATTTGTAAGCTTCTGTCAGATACTCGCCATCGCGTACATTAGAAAATTAGTCGAGAGATATAATTCTTTATAGAACTGCTATTGTGAAGTTCTAAAGACGATAAAAGATGCTATTACGGAAAGTTGTATTTCCACCAACAAAAAGTCGGACGGAAAGAGCCGAGTGTGTAGAAAGAGTAGAAATGAGCTCGCTCCTACCTCGAAAACGGAGCGGAGTAAACACAATTTTAAAAACGCTGTTGGTGGAAACAAAAACCTATTTTATTTAAAAAAGTACGTTTAGCTTTCTCATTTTTCTTTCGCGGTGGAAAACGTTAATGAGAACCAAAACAAACTTGTGTCTGATATCGAAAACATACTTAGTTTCGAATTGAAGTCGTCTAAATCTAGTCTGATTCAACCCCTCGAAGACACAGGTTGGCGCCTTTACCGCTAAAAAATCTCCTTTCATCGAGGATATTCACTTCGAAGGCGCTCCCATTGTTACCAAGCCGTCTATTAAAATCCTGGGTGTCAGCATTTCGAGCGAAGTTCAGTTTCGCGATCATTTGGAGGTAAAGCTAAATTAGCTTCGCAAAAGTTGGGTGTGCTCGATAGAGAGGGTCAGTATTTTACGCCAAACCATCGCCTACAAACTCTACAAGGCTCAGGTTTGGCCACATCTCGAATACTGTTCCCATCTCTGGGCTAGAGCACCCCAGTCAACTCCTTCAATTGACCTTATACAAAGAAGGGCGGCTCGAAATTGTTGACGATCAGGTGCTCTCTAGTCGGCTCGATTATTTAGCTTTGCGGAGAGATGTAGGGTCTCTTTTCATTCTCTACCGCATTTATCACGGGGAGTGTTTTAAAGAGTTGTTCTGGACATTGCCCACAGCTGAATTTCTCCACAGAACCACTCGCAATCGACTGTCCTACCATTGTCACCTTGATGGTTGGCGGTCATCCACTGTGCGATTTTCGCAAAACTTCCTACCGCGAACAACTGTTTTGTGGAACAAGCTCGCTGCGGCGATATTTCCGGACCGTTACGACTTGGGGAGTCAACTTTTAGAGTTCTATACGACTTCGCAAGTTGTCTCAACTCATAGAGCTGTTCTGTTCGTCTAGTTTAATTAAATTTAGCCGTAATAGCGTTGCATTATGGCACAAGCAACATTACGATAACTCACAAGCCAAATAATGGAATGTAATGCAGGTATTATTTAATAATATCAAAAAATGATGAATACCGGAATTCCGATATTACTCCTCTCAATTCCGGAATTGAAAAATCAGTAAAATTGTCACGGCATTCCGGAGTTACGGAATTCCGGAACTCCGGAATTGCATGCCCTAGTGCTCACGGTGAGACAGCTCTTTGTGCTCCAAACAGCACTTCGAAAGCATGTAACTGTGCCTCTCCAAAGCACCGACAAGCGTAGGAAGGACCGAATATGTACCATAATACCCCATAGAACCAGTTTTGCCGGCAGAAGTTCTTATATCCTAAGCGCTAGATTATATAATCGTATTAACAAACATATTTACATTCATCACTTACCTAAAAAAGAATTTAAAGTATCCTTAACTAAATGGTTAAAGTCCTTAAATTACGAACATACAGAAAAGCTCTTAAAATCTTTACCATAGTATCACAAACACAAATATGAACACGTAAACACACACACACAAACTCATCTCATTATAAAATCATAATAGAATATATTGTATAGATCTAAAACTAGTAAAATTAGAATAGTTGTACAATAATATTTTCGTATACATACCATATCCTCAACAAGGGAAGGCGCTGGAACCTGTAGAACTATGATTTCATAAGTACAGGTGCCAACGTTCATACTCGTGAGACACTTCTGGTCAAACTACACTGTATATTGTATATTATTGTAAGTGAATATGTGTCAAAAATTTCATGAATAAATTTATTATTATTATTATTTACATTTATCACAATTAATTACATTTTTAAATATAAATATAAAAATAAAAACATTTAAAAATATAAAAAAAGGTAGACCCACCGGCATCGGGTACAGGGACCAAGCTACCGGTGGTTAGGGCTCCAGAGATAGGAACCTCCTCACAATACGTGCCGTGTCAAGCAGTACTGCCTTCTGCATCAGACCTATGATCCAACTGCCAAGGTCGAGTCTCCTTAGATGTTGATAGAGACTCTTTGGAATAAGTCCATTAACCGAAAGTACTATCGGAACAATGATCGCCGAATCAACATTCCACATGTCGACAACCTCGTGAGCCAAGTTCAAATATTTTGTTTGTTTGTCTTTTTCCGCTTTCACAAGATTCTCGTCATGAGGAACGGTGACATCGATTATCATTGCACGGCGTTCTGACCGATCTATCACCACAATATCTGGCTTATTGGCAACAATAGTCCGATCAGTGATGATAGATCGGTCCCAATATAATGTAACACTACTATTTTCGAGAACCGGGTCGGGTACATACTTATAATACGGTACTTCTGCATCGACAAGATGATATTTAAGAGCAAGTTGTTGGTGGACAATTCTGGCTACTTGGTTGTGTCTATGCAAGTATTCACCATTCGCAAGACGAGAACAACCAGAAACAATATGTCTGAGTGATTCTCCGGGACAGTGACATGCCCGACATATGTCAACTGTACCATCCTTCAGGATATATTTCCGATAGTTCTTAGTCATTACGACTTCGTCCATAATTGCAAATACAAAACCTTCGGTTTCTCCAAAGAGATCTCCGAATCGCAGCCAGGACACAGATGATAATGTGTCAACATCAGGACCATTTAAGGCCCGGTAAAAACGACCATGCAACTCCTTGCTTTTCCATATTTCTTTACGATCATCGATAGTTTGTATTATAGGTTTGCGCCAATTCTCTTTAGCCAAACAAAGCGGAGTAAGTCCGACATCTACTGACACAACATCTTTGTGTATATCCGCATCCACAGTGAGAAAATATTCTCTGAGATTGTACACCTCGCGATTGTGGAGGGTCCTAGCACTTAAAAAACCACGACCCCCACTCTTTCGTGGAATGTACAATCTCATTACCGAAGAACGCGGATGATGCATTCGATGAGCTGTCAGTAGAGTTCGTACTTTTCTATCCAAAGCTTCTAGTTCAGTCTGTGTCCACTTTAGTATGCCAAAGGAGTACATCAGAACCGGCATGACCCAACTGTTATAGGCACGAACTTTATTGCCCCCTGTTAAAAGGCTATTCAAAACCTTTTTCAAACGGGCAAAAAAGCGATCCCGTAACTGTTGTTTCATGTCCGTTTCCGCTATACATAAAGCCTGTGACATACCAAGGTATTTGTATGTGTCGGATGGAGAGAGACATCTAAGTTTTATGGAATCTGAAAGTTGTAACTCATCAGATTCCACAACCTTACCTCGCTTAACATGCATGACAGCACATTTATCCACACCAAATTCCATTTTAATAGAATTACTAAAGGTTTCTGTTTCCTTTAGTAAAACTAATAATTGGGATTTAGTTGGAGCAAATAATTTCAGGTCATCCATGTACAGGAGGTGGGATATAACTTGACCATGTCTCTTTAACCGATAGCCTAACCCTGAACACTCTAGCAAAGTACTAAGAGGATTCAGTGCTAGGCAAAACCACAACGGACTGAGACTATCACCTTGAAATATACCTCGCTTAATTTGAATAGGTACCTCGTTTCCTAAGCCCTGTCTACATCCTGAATAAAAAAGAACCGTATTCCATTTTGTCATACATGTCCTCAAAAAAGTGCATAGAGTTGCATCAATCTTATACAACTCCAGCACTCTCAGAAGCCATGTATGAGGAACGGAATCATACGCCTTCTTGTAATCTATCCAACATGTAGACAAGTCTTTTCGGTTACGACGTACCTGTTCGCTAATAGTAGTGTCAATAAGGAGTTGTTCTTTAGTTCCACGTGCCTCATTCCTACATCCATTTTGAGAAATGCACATGATAGAATTTTTTTGGATATGTAAAGATATTTTTTTTCTCAAAATAGATGTAAGAAGTTTGTATATTGTTGGGAGGCAAGTAATTGGTCTATAGTTTTTAGGATCCGTGGAACTACCTGATTTATAAAGCAAGTGGGTTACACCAGTAGTAATAAAATCTGGTAGCGTACCAGTTTCTAAAGATGACTGGAAATGAGATGCTAAGCAAGCGTGGGAACTATGGAGCCATTTTAACCAAAAATTGTGCAATCCGTCTGGTCCAGCTGATTTCCAATTTGGTAGTCGACGGACTGCACAAGTAACATCCTCAGTTGTTATAATTACTGGCTCCATTTGGTGAATACGTTCACACGCTTTTTCAACATCCCCTATCCAGCCACCTTCTGTATGATTGACAGGCACCGACCAAATGCTGCGCCAAAAATCATTCGTAGCATCAGCATCAGGTAGCTGCATGTCAACCGAGCCTACAACAGGTCGCTCCCAGTTTCTGTAAACCCACCGCTCATCCTTTTGGAATGCACGATTCTGGGTATATCGTTCCATTCTCTTTTTAAATCTTTTGATACGATTTGCCCACGCATAAACCTTCTGCTTCAGGAAGTCAATGCGTTCTGTGACATGTAACATATAATCTCGACGATCTACATTGGTTTCAGAGAATGCACGTGTCACAAAACGCATTACCCTCGGGCGCGTATTACCCGACCTGAAGCAGATAAGCTTACCTATGAGTGCCCTAGCCTCAGCAATACGACGCTCAATCCTGCACTGCCACGCCGGCACAGTTGGTCTGAGTCGAGTAGCAATATCATCGACTGGACACTTAATATGTGCTACTCGACATGCAGCGACAGCCCCACAGTACAAAATTGAGTGTGCATCGCCGAGATTTTCACTGTTATCAAAGTAGTTTAATAACAGTGAATCCAGAGAAAAAAAAAAAAAAAAGAAAAAAAAAAAAATTATTATTATGTTTCTCTTTTCCATAATACTCGGGTCTATTGGAGACCCGGTTCTTTGGAAGGCATACATCGGGCCGAAGCCAAGACGAAGAGGCCCTTTAAGAGATTTTTAATCTGGTAATGGATACACAGATTATTATTATTATTATTATAGGTTTCTGTATTCTGTCGCATATTACTCCCCAATGAGGTCTTAATTCCGGCTAGATGTCTATTAATACATGCTTAATTACTACAAGAAATATACGTTGTCATAAATTGACCAACATCCCTGTAATGTTCAAGTACAGGAATAAGTCTCCTCCAATAAGGAAGGAAAAACTTGGTTTTCTGTTCATCACCACCCTGGTCAGTCTGATAAATATAGAACTTTAGATGCAATATGTAAATAATAAGTAAATAATAGGTCGGGGAAAAAGTCTTTTCGCATAACGTAGGTATAAACTTATTATAAAATTTCTTTGACTGTACTACTTGTGTCTGGCTGGTTTTGGTAACATTAAAAAGGTTACATTGTTACATTCCTTTATTCATTATAAAGAAAAGAAAAAAATAAAAAAAAGTTGTTTCCCGCTATTTTTCATTTGTTTTTCTCTCCGTAAAAATGAGTGAATCTAATGAAGAAATTCGATACATTTTAAAATTTTATTATAAAAAAGGCAAAAATGCAACTCAAGCAGTGAAAAAAATTTGTGATGTTTATGGACCTGATGCAGTGTCAGTAAGAGTAGCACAAATTTGGTTCAAACGTTTTCAGTTCGGAAATTTTGATGTTAAAGATGCACCTCGCTCTGGTCGCCCTGTTGCGAATAAAATGGACGCCATTTTTGAAAGAGTGGAGCAAGATCGGCATATTAGTAGTTACGATGTAGCTGAAGAACTGGGAATTGACCACAAAACAGTTTTGACCCATTTGAAGAAAGCTGGTTATACAAAAAAGCTCAATATTTGGGTGCCACACGAGCTCACTCAAAGAAACTTAATGAACCGTGTACTCATTTGCGATTCATTATTGAGACGTAATGAAACCGAGCCGTTTTTGAAGAGATTGATAACTGGCGATGAAAAGTGGACCACGTACGACAAGAACGTGCGAAAAAGGTCGTGGTCGAAAGTTGGCCAGGCTTCACAGACTGTGGCCAAACCTGGCCTAACACGAAATAAGGTGATGCTGTGTGTATGGTGGGATTGGAAGGGCATTGTTCATTATGAGCTTTTACCGCCCGGCAAAACCATCGATTCTGATCTTTATTGCCAGCAACTGATGAGATTAAAGGAAGCAGTCGAGAGAAAACGGCCGGAATTGATCAACAGGAAGGGTGTGGTCTTTCATCACGATAACGCTAGACCACACACATCTTTAGCCACTCAGCAAAAATTAAGAGAGTTCGACTGGGAGGTCCTAGTGCATCCACCATATAGCCCTGACCTTGCGCCTTCAGATTTTCACCTGTTTCGGTCTCTTCAGAATTCTTTAGGTTCTGTAAGGTTGACCTCAAGAGAGGACTGCCAAAACTATTTGTCCCGTTTTTTTGATCAGAAGTCCCAAAGTTTCTACAGTAACGGGATAATGTCTCTGCCCACAAAATGGCAGAAAGTTGTTCAACAAAACGGTACATATATATTGTAAATAAATGTAAATAAACTTTGAAAAAAATGTTTTGACTTTTCATACAAAAGTACGAAAAGACTTTTTCCCCAACCTAATATGTGAGCACCTTTATGCTTTAGAAGAAAGAACTACCATGAGATTTAAAAGCAAAATAATAAACTTTCTTTTAACAACTGGATACAGAATATTCAACGCTACGGCACCTTTATAGAAAACAGGCAGACTAAGAAAACTTAATGAAAATTTAAAACCCAATCTCGGCTTTCTCAAGATTTTCAATATAATGCCGAGCTTTTGATCCCGCATGTGGGTAGCACGCTCATTCTGGTTTACGTTATTAGTCTAGCTTACTAAGAAAATCCCTATTTTTGATCAAATATTCAGATTTTAAAAACCTTTACCTGTGTTTTTAATGTCTGATACTTTTGTAATATGAATTAAGCTTTATTTTCGAATGATATTGATAGCAAAAGGTTCAATTAAAATGTCTTTTATTATTTAGGTTTGTTTTGAGACCAGACAAGCTAAAATGAAATAGACAAATTGTTAGAAAATATATTATGGGTAAGTACAATATGTTAAAAAATATTTTTTTTTAATTTGCCTATATTCTAACACTACGTAAGGTTTTGGAGAAATATTTTTTGCATTCAATTTATCAAAATAAACATAATGAAAATAATATTATTATTTTCAGTGTATACCGAGGCTCATCTGTGGGGTCATTCTGTGGACGTACATTTTAATTATAAATGTAATTAAAAAGTCTGTCGTGTTCACGTCTGTCCGCGACGACCGTTGACCGCAGAATGGGACGGTTTAATTTGTAGTGCGGTCACTTGCAAGTTCATTTTGACGGCCATTTTGCGTGGACCAAATGGTCATTTTTGTCGAGCTTATTATTTCCATATTTATAAATGGAATCTCTTTTGGAATTTAACCAACGTAGTAAAACAATGTAAGAATGAATGATAGAATATTATTCAAAGATCAGTGATAGTTACAAACGGCAAACTCAAAAGTTAGTATAAACTTTTAAGCCACAACGTTCTTGAATATAGTCTCGAACAAATTAATAAACACTGAGTCCTACAGAATATTTAACTAAGAAGTTAGTAGAGAGGAAATGATCTCTCTCAACTTGCCCCAGACAATAATAGATCAGTCTCTTGAGAACTTATACTGTCCAGTACAAATTGTATCGGTTTTAGTTATTTATTCAGTGTCATAATATTTTACTTTATGTTAATGTACTAACGTGAATGGGATTTATGTAGAAGGTATTCGTGTTATTAAGATAATGAAATATGACTACATAGACGCTATCGATCAGCTAATGGACGTCCACTGCTAAGCATAGGCCACCTCCAAATATCTCCACCTCTCTCTTACAACGGTGTTCGGACATAGGCACCATTTTCTTTTGATAAATTAGAAGCTTAGTCTAGTATTATTTATAAAATTGATTTTTACAAAAAAAAAAAAACCGACTTCAAAAACACAAATTGCACTAAAAAGTAAAAAATAATTAGTTTTATTTCGGTTTTACAACATTAAATCAGCCATTCCTTCTACTGAATTTTAATCTAAAGAATAGGTTATTTTAATTATTGTAAAAAGTATTGTTTAAGATATTTCTTGAAGAGTCTGTAAAAATATTGATTTGTAGATTCTTTAAAAGATAATCAAATTATTACAAATAATGTAATATTATTGTTATTTTTGGAGTCGGTGTCAGCCACGATAGTTTATATACCTACCATTTTTTATTTCTGACTTAATATTTAAACAAACATTATGGCGTCATGTTACACACAGGCTAAAGACTAACAATTACTTAAAATTCGCATTAGAAAATGAAACGGCCGTTTTTGTTTTAAATGCAATATTTATCTAATTAAAAACCATTTAAAGTGATTCGAGTGTGTTAGAAAAGGCCATAAAGTTTTGTATAACTATATCATACTTATTGCGTTGGCTGACACCGACTCCAAAAATAACAATAATATTACATTATTTGTAATAATTTGATTATCTTTTAAAGAATCTACAAATCAATATATTTACAGACTCTTCAAGAAATATCTTAAACAATACTTTTTACAATAATTAAAATAACCTATTCTTTAGATTAAAATTCAGTAGAAGGAATGGCTGATTTAATGTTGTAAAACCGAAATACAACTAATTATTTTTTACTTTTTAGTGCAATTTGTGTTTTTGAAGTCGGTTTTATTTTTTTTGTAAAAATCAATTTTATTTTCAAATTTTTAGTGAATACCAATTCTATAAATCCGTGTGGTGACGGAGTGAGAATGCATGTCACCACCTTATCTCAACCCATGGGTGTCGTAAAAACCAACTTAGGGACTATCCGTGAATATTATCTTTGAGAAATAAAAAGAAGGAAAACTTGAAATTAAACCCTATACCAATCCGTCTGGCCAGTGTGGTATTAGTAGGCTAAATATCCCTCCGTCAGTGGAGGAGGCCCGTCCCTGCAGAGGGACATTATTTTGTCTAAATATGGGTAGACCTACGAAACGCGCTGCTCATGAGACAGCGCTGATTGTATGAGACTGTAGAGGTGATAAAGAAAACGTGACGGTTATTTACAAGACTATTTACTTAATGACACAGAATGAAAGAGAATACAGAGTTATTAAGTTAGTTAAGTTCACAGCACTGAAGTTAAGTTAAGTTATACAAGAATAAAAAACAAGATGTAGATTAGCTAGACGTAGCTTAGACTACGAGTATATAGGAGTAGAAAACAAGATGTAAATTAGAATCTAGAGATCGAGTTAATTGCGTACGCATGAAGTGCGGGCGAACGTGCATTCGCCGTCGGTCTACGTCTCGCACTGTCGCTCGCTCGCGACTGAGCGGTAGCGGGCGGACCGGTCACCGTCGGGTCGCGGGGAGTGCAGCGCGGGCGCCGCGCCGCCGCGGTATGTTCATTGGTGCGCGTCACAGGTCACAAGACTTGACGCGCCCGCCACGGGTTCGATTCGATGACAACCGAAGAAAGGAAGAAACGCCATTCTCGAAGTAGGAAATCTACCTCCAATGCCATTTCAAAAGAGACTAGTGAACAACGTAAGAATCAGCTTTCACAAAAAAGGACCTACATGAAAAACGTTTTAAATAGGGAGAACATCGAAAAGCGTAGCCACACCGTCTCTGCGTGGTTAATTAGTAATAAAAATTATTAATTTATTGTGCGACATGCACACTAAATTGATAATTTAAATAAATTGACATAAAAATAAATCAAATAAATACTTATAATAGTTATTATTATCAATTTGTTGTACCTAAAGAATAAGTTTAAAATAAATGAAATGCAATTCAAAAATTTGTTTATAGTCTATTTATAATCCGGTATTAATTCCTATTTTAAATTCAAATAAGAACTTCATTATTAAGTCTTAAACCATACCTTCAATTACAGTCATAATGTTAGTGTAAAGTTTTCATCAATACGAATAAAATAAGCCCAAACACTAGGTAGCTGCTATTTACTATTAAAAAGTTCCCTTGACCCTCAATCTTCTTCATCATTAGATTATGTTTGTGTACAGTTGTGTAAAGCTTTTATCAATGCGAAAAAAATAAGCCCAAACACTAGGTAGCTGCTATATACCGTTAAAAAGTTTCCTCGACCCTCAGTCTTCTTCATCATCAGATGATGTTTGTGTCAAGTTTTGTAAAGTTTTCATCAATACGAATAAAATAAGCCCAAACACTAGGTAGCTGCTATATACCGTTGAGGAGTTGCCTCGACCCTCAATCTTCTTCATCATCAGATCATGTTTGTGTAAAGTTTTGTAAAGTATTCATCAATACAATTAAAATAAGCCCAAACACAAGGTAGCTGCTATATGCCGTTAAGGTGTTCCCTCGACTCTCTCTGGTCTCCAGGATCTGACCAGTTCAAATTCTTGACTATTTGGTAGTGACGTCAAAGATGCACATGTATGACAAGATTTTACACAATGCGTCTCTACAATTTTCAAGAGATGCCCTCTATTTCTCTGGGATCCCCTCATCCAGATCCAGATCTGGTGACAATGGGACCAAATGGGAAGCATACCAATACGAACAAAAAAAAAATTTTTCAAATCGGTCTAGCCGTTTTCGAGAAATCAGGTAACAAACACAAAAAAAAAAAATAAAAAAAAAAAAAAAAAAAAAAAAAAAATACAACCGAATTGAGAACCTCCTCCTTTTTGAAGTCGGTTGAAAAATAACACTGACTTTATTCTTTTATTTTCCACTGGCTGATCCGTGCCCACTTTGTAGGGCGGAAAAAAAAATGCGTCCCTTTTTTAATGATAAATGGACTATTCAACACAGAAAGAATTTTTAAATTCGGTTCTGTAGATCCAGAAATTACAGGGGGTAATCTCTGGATCTACAGAACCGAATTTACGATTTAACGAGATTACCCCCTACAACGTCACAAACACACAAACTTTACCACTTTATAATACTCGTATTAGTATAAATTATTAATTAAACACTAAGACAAAAAAGACAGATGCCTAGCTATCGTCAAATTTTGTCGGTCAATGAAACTTGAAGTTAAAGACGAATTCTATCAAAAGTTACAAGTCTTCAGATTGTATAAAAGCCATTCTAAAGGATTTCATTTCGCCTTTTATTGGTGCACTCATTGAATCTCACGGTTCACATCGTACACCAAGATTGATTTAGACTTTCTTTGTATAAAAATTGAAGAAACTTAATACTTACTCGTTCTGAAAGGATTTGTAATTTTAGTCTGAAATGATTACGTCCGAGTAAGTGGATCTAAATTTCCCTTTGTATTGAAAAAGTATTGACAATAGAGTTCGAAATAGCATCAACACAATTTTAAGTTTATATAGTTGATAAACAACTATGTATTTAAAATTGTGAAGGAAATGTAATCTTTATTGTATTAATGATTTATAAAAGACTTTAATTATGTAAAAAGATTTAGTTTAAAACAAATGTATTTAGTTATGTTTCTTAGTTCAAGAAAAGACAAGTCCCATTGTAAAAACTCAGTAAAGACGCTCTTTAATTTATCTTTTTATTAGTTGTGAACTCAGATGCCTTCTGTTTAACTATGAAAACCATGGAACTAAAGGATAGTTTAAAGGTATGTTCTTCTATAACAACCTTCAGTTTCATAACAACCAAATTCAATATCACATTAGTTCCGTCCTTACAGTGTAAGATAAGACTTCGATTAAGATAAAACAATACCGAAATGCAAGACTGCTGACCATGATTACGTTTGAATCCAACATAAGCCATGATATTTTTTAAATCCAATGCGGAAGAATCATGGTTTGCTCCTGACCAGAAAAAACACAAAGTCACAAATATATGACTGAGATTTGGATTCATACGTACAATAAATTCATCACAGCGACTAGTACGTTACCTACTCAATAAATAATATTACCTATCGTTATAAGCATAAAATAATAAAAATCCTTTTTGTTTCAGGTAAGAGGAAAACACAAGCCTTTACATTAGCATATTGCTGATTTTAGGTAAGAAGAAAAAATACTTACACGTGTTTTTATAAATATGATACCATCGTAACCCTTGTCTAATAAGTGACATTTTGTATAAAGCTTAGGTTTGCAGGTTCTGAGTAGCCTTTTTGTGTACTGTCGCGTTATATGACATGACATTGTGTACTTAGACTGTACTTATGAGTATTAGTCTTTACTGGAAGGTCATGCATGGGATCCTGGCTGGAGGATACATCATCATTTTAGCTGATTGACGTCTTAAGCTGGACATGGCCTCCTCTGAATATTTCTACTTTAAGCGGTCCTTTGCCTACGTCATTTATCGATGTCCCGCCAACCTAACTACGTCGTCTGTCCAGCGTGTAAGGGGGGTCTTACTATTTGGATGACACAATTCGAACAATTCATTGAAAAAAACTTGTATAAATAACCGAGATATGTAATCAGCGGTCCGGTCCGTCAAGTTCGAATACGGACTCAAACACAGCTTCGCGTACACCGACATATGAGGTAACTTATTCTAAGGCTCTCTTGATTGCTGAAAGAGGCCTGTCCCACTTGGAGTTACGTAGGTATGTAAACTGCTAAGAATGTTAACTTCTATGTAGTAGTCATGATTCTTAATAGTGTATTTTGTAAATATGCTATAATGTTATACTTAAATAATGTTTCCTATTAAAACGATAGTTTTTATAATAAAAGTTAATGTTTAATATACTATCGATGTAGTAAAATAGACATTATTACAATGAAAAAGAATGTTATAACAGCCACTCATAATGAACTGCTACATAAACCTGGATTAGTAGTGCTCATGCGAGATATATTGGAGGCATCCATTCATGGAAAATGATTAACTACTGTTTTTCCAGCGATAAAACCTTGCAGTAAAATTTTTATTCACATGCCAAAGTAGCTGGAATAAATTACTGCATTATTGGCAAGGTTTTCATTAATAAATCGTTCATCATTTGTGCAGTGTTTGCACTCAAGCAATTTTCTTCGAAGAATTCTTTTGCTTATGGCTTCATTAAAAATTTAGGGAATTGGCAATCCTGCCCTTTGTACTTCCTTTCTACATTGAACAAAAAAAATGTATCTTTATCAAAATTTAATATGTATTTGTACCTACTGGGTAGATACTTTAATTACTTTGATAGTGATGCCTGCAAAATGATGTCACGAACTCAAAAATCAGCCCGTATTTGAAAAACAATTAATGACATGAAGAATAATGAAAAATAATTAAATAAACGACAAAGTACTAAAAAATAAAATACGCTAAATTCTACTAAATTACTAAGTTTATTCACGACGTGTCTGACTGGCAGTAAGCAGAATTGATTAAATACCTAATTAGCAGTGAGTGAATAATAGTCAGCAGAACACAAACAGAGTTACGCTGCAGTTATTCTAATTTCTCATGGGGTTTTACTGTTTATCTGAAATATTGCTTGCAGAGCAGTTTGTTGGATGCCTTGAAATACGTGCATCTATTTTATTTACAACTGTACTTGGACTCGATGTAAAATTTCTTCTTATATTGTTGGTAAACGCTGTGTAGGTATATAAAATAATATACACTTATTGACCTTAACTTAACCTACACTAACCCCTGGTTTTCGAATCACTGATCAAGTAAAAATCAACTAATCAAGTGTCAAAACTATCATTTTAGTTCTTGAAAATGGTACTTGACAAGAGTTTTCACACTTGATTAATTGATTTTTACTTGATCAGTCATTCGGAAATTGGTTACAAAACAGGTTCAAACATTAAACAAATCAAGTTCAAACATTATCTATATTTTTAAATGCTGTAGAAACAGGTGTAGCTTAATAAATGTTTAAGGTCTTCCAATAATTAATTTAGAGTTAATGTTAATGTTGCACCAGGCTAGAGAGGACTCAGGCACACCTGCATACCTAGGCCAAAGACGGGTGAATGACCTCTAAAAGGCTTTACGTTAAAATAAATGTTAATGTAGAAATGTAAAATAAAATGTTCCATATTTCAGACGTCTAAAAAATATGCAAAGGAAAAAATAAATAAACGTAAAACTAAGTCCTTTACAAAGCTTCAATTTTGTTTACAAGACTAGTCAGTGCAGTGTCTCGTTATATTATTAGAAAAATACTCATATTTTATAAAGTTATTTAATTTTCTCTTCTCTAGTCTGAGACAAAGATATTTAAGTTTAATAACTTGTATTTTTATTTTCTCTGTCAGATTAAAGGAGAAAAACTTTTATTATATTCATAGACTATTACGTTGTGTCGTTCAATTATTTAACGACGTTGAGCCACTCCAAGCAAAGGTAATTAGAAATATCAAATGAATTATTTAAAAACATTGAAGTTAATTTTCAATAGAATGAGATCATATCTTATTTAACGTAATACATAAAATATGCGGTCCTTTCACTAGGTAGACTAACGATCTCGTAAATGGAAAGAAATGAATAAAAAAATTGAATTTATTTTAATTTAACTGTTTATATATCATTGAAGGTTTCTTAAAAATAATAAACATATACAATGTATCACTACAATATAAGCCTTTATCTCCGTAATATTGTGAAAGGCAATAAACAATGTCTTAGTTAATCCTAACTTAATGTATATTGATAGAAGCTTCACGATTCATTACGGCTTAGTACCGCGGAAATAAACAAAGTTAGGCTGTTACGTTTATGAGGGCTCATCAAAAGTGCCATCAATATGATGAGAGAGGTTATGGCGCCCGACGTGGGGCCATCAACGACATTCTTACATTGACTACGGAATACTTAAATATTGTATTATTAATAAAGATAACATGTTGTTAAATATTTTATTTTTGATGTAATTGAATCATAGAAACTTTATATACTTCATACATTATGAAAGCTTTCTCTCGCTTTCTCAGCCATTTGCTGTCTACTGCTGGACATAATATGACTCTCTAAGTTCCCGCCACTCCGTAAGGAGTCTTTTTTGTCTCATTCAGCCATTTTCGGCCACTCTTTTCAGCAAAATGGCCAAAAACTGATTTTAAACTATTAAGGGTCTGCTACAGATTGTATTCAAGAAAAGACAAACTATTTACTAAGATATAACCCTGTGGCTATTTACAGACATGCCTTATTTAACATCTAAGTTCAAGACATTCGATTGCGGATCACACAAATAATTACCAAGTGTTTTTAATTTCTCTCGTATACACAATGATGGGTGTTACTTAGTATGCACAAGGCTCTCATTACAAGATGCCAACAAAGCGAACTCGTCATGAGTATGTAAATTAGTTAGTTTGAGCTACCAGACAGTATTATGAAATGAAAATACAAAGGTGTTTATACAGACTACATTAATGATTCTGTGGGCTGGATGGGTAGGTGTGACGTTGCTTAGTGGCAAACTGCCAGACGAAAGCCTGCATAACAATTATTTAGCAAAAATATACGCACGTGTGTGAATGCAAAATGTCTGCTTATGTTAAATTGATGTTGACAGAACCAGCTTTAGACTTAAGATATTGATTGAATAAAACAATTATTACAATTTGAATATTAAACTATACGAATCCTAATAGGCCTCCCTTTACGCAGACCAAACGTAAAAAAAGTGTGTTAAGTCACCCCAGTTTCCTTTATGTTCCAGATATACTTACATCCCCCTCTCACGGTTTTATACTTAAAGCCTGTTATAGAAACATTTATATTATCCTATAATATATTTCCTGCTTCTTTTTTATTCAGGCCTTTGCATCTTTACTTCAAAATATCTATTCTTTCTATTTAAACTAACCAAAAATTACTATTTGAATTCATTTTTCGAAATGATAATTTTTATTAACTTAATTTTTATTTTCTATTAACTTTTTTGCTTCGCCAGATATACCAAAACAAATTCTACGAAATAAAATCAATGCACACGACAAAACTATAAAAATCTTTGCTGATCAAACGCCAGCACAGCAATTGTATTTAAAAGATTTAAGACAAGAGCTAACTACAAGGACTAATAATGGTGAGACTGACCTTACTATTAAATACATCAATGGAGTGCCAAAAATAATATTACAATCAAAAAACTAGCGGAATCGAGACCGAACCAAATACTACCAAATATCCTTAAAGCAAAGAACGAAATATCCTACCAAATACTGAACACATACAACGACCTGAAGTCAAGTAGTCACTCATTCAATTTCTTTTATTCAAACATAAGAAGTGTTTCAGCACCTGGAAAGTTTGATGAACTTAAGTGTGTCATAAAATCTATTAAAAACAAAGTACATTTCATACTTTTAACGGAAACGTGGATTAAAAGCAGTCAGGAAGCGGAGCGCATGCAGATTCCCAACTATACACATCAATATAACATTCGCACGAACAAAAGAGGTGGAGGCGTTTCAATATACATTCACGACGACGTACCATATGAACTACTCGAAGAAAAATACAGACATGGGAACAATTATTTATGGGTACACACGAGAAAATTTAACTTAGATATTGGATTAATATATAAACCAGGTGATACTGATATAACACAATTTCTGGACGATTTTGAGGTACAAATACAACATAAAAAACGAGCTATAATATTTGGCGATTTCAATATAAATATACTAAACAAAAACACCGCAACAAAATTGTACACAGAGATGTTAAATGAACACAAATACAAAATCATTAATAAAATTGATACAAAATATGCAACACGAGCTACTACGACGTCAAGTACTATCCTAGATCACATTATCACAAACGTAAACGACAAACTTTTCCACATGTCCATAATAGATTCATCAATGACGGACCACAAGCAAATAATTTTGAGTATGCAAAATCAGAAACCAGAACCACTTCAAAAAGTAACCTACAACTTAACCGATTACAAAACCCTATACAAACAGGCAAGCGAAGAGACATTTCAAAACAACAATAACTTGGAATATAAAGAAATTGAAACGTACATCACAAACCTAATAACACGAAGCACAAAAGAGAAATATAAAATACTTAATCTACCAAAACAAGATTGGATCAACAAAAACATATTAGAAAGTATAAACAAGAGAAATCTACTATGGCATAAGATGAAAAAAGAACCAAATAGTACCAATTTAACACTTTTTAAAAGAGCAAGGAATCAAACCACACAACTAATTGTTAAAACGAAAAGATTATACTATCACAACTTATTTACAAAATACAAGGCAAAACCTAAAAAAATGTGGAACTTGATTAATAATTTAACTAACAATAAAAGAAAATCTGACAGTGCTCCTCCAAATCTTTTATTCGAGAACCAACTACTAACTGATGGAAACGAAATATGTGAGCGTTTTAATAGTTATTTCGCAACGATTGGGCCTCATTTAGCTAATCAAATACCACAAACATCTCATAGAAACTTAACATACACCTTAACAAATAATAATACACAAAAAAATCAACAACAATTTTCAATCTTTACACCATGTAGCGAACAAGAAGTATCCAAAATTATAGATAAACTAGACTCAAATTGTAGTTCTGGCATTGACGGCATCAGCACTAAAGTTATTAAATGCATAAAAATTTCCTTACTACCAATTATCACTAGAGCCATTAACTACTCTCTACAAACAGGAACATTCCCTGAAGAATTAAAAATTGCAAAAGTCACACCGATTCATAAATCTGGAACAAAAAGCGATCCAAGTAACTACAGACCCGTCTCTGTGTTACCTGTTGTATCGAAAATATTTGAGAAGGTAATTTACAATAGACTTCATACATATCTAACTCAAATTGATTTCTTTTACAAAGGCCAGTACGGTTTTCGAGAAAAATCAAATACATTATCTGCAACCATCGACTTAGTAACTAAAATAAAAACAAATATCGACACAAAAAACATTGGACTAGGAATATTTATTGATTTAAAGAAGGCATTTGATACTGTTTCTCATTCACTCTTATTAAAAAAGTTACATAATATCGGAATAACCGGTAACGCTCACAAAATTTTAAAATCTTATCTAGAAAATCGTCTCCAATTAGTTAAAATAGGCAAATATAAAAGCGCACCACACAAAATTACTTGTGGAATACCCCAAGGCTCAATACTTGGGCCTTTACTCTTTTTAATATATGTCAACAACATCTGTCAAATAGCTTTGCACGGTGAAATCAGTCTATATGCTGATGACACATGTATATTTTATTTTGGACACTCACTCAACACAATCACAAAGCTAGCACATGAAGACCTTAACACTTTACAAAGGTGGTTCCAATTTAATTTACTTACAATTAATACAGCCAAAACCAGCTATGTTATATTTAAACCTAAAAATAGAAAAATTGATAATTATACCCCATTAACCATAAATAATGTAAAGATAAAAGAATCTAGCGAAGATAAATATTTAGGACTGACACTGGATAGCAGCCTAACTTGGCAAGCACACATAAACGGAATATGTTCTAAGCTGTCGTCTTTAGCAGGGTGTCTTTATGGCAATGTTAAATGTATGCCACTTAATATTCGTTGGACAATTTACGTCTCCTTAGTAAAACCGCATTTAGACTACCTAATTGAAGTGTGGGGTACAGCAACTAAAACTACACTTAAAAAATTACAGGTAAAACAAAACAAAATAATTAAAATTCTTTTTAATTACGATTTTTTGACACCTACACACATAATATATACAGAAACTAAGATAATGAATTTAAAACAATTATATTACTACAACACATGCATATTAATAAGAAAAATTCTAGACAATAAAATACAATCACAATTAACATTTAAAACTAAAAAAGAAATAGGACTACGTCAACTTCGAAGCAGTAACAACATAAATCTTACAAAACCGCGTACAAACTATGGGAAAAAGAATATAAGATACGAAGGAGCACAGTTATACAATAAATTACCATTACAAATAAGAAAAGAAAATAATTTCACGAAATTTAAAAAACAATTAAAATATTTTGTTATTAATAAAGTTCCTCTAATTTAAAAATAAATCTAAATCCGACCCTGTATATTTGTCTTAGAAATTTTTACCATACCCACTTTATATGAATATGTAATACAATGTACTGTAATAAAAGTTCTTCTTTGATACCCGCATAAAATGTAAACTAATTATAGTTATCATACTCGTAGTATTAAGTGTAACACTGTTTGTTCGGAATGCTTAAATTATTATTTTTGTAATTATAAGTTAAGTTACTCAGTAAGTGAAATATTTGTATTTCTTTTGAGTAATAAAGATTCTATAACCATAATAACGAAGTGAGTTCACAAGCAGTAAACGAATTTAGTCGTAGCAATATACAAAAACAATTCAGTACAAATTTATAATAACAAAATTAATTACATCAAAACTCCAGCATAGACGTTCCAAGATAAAAGGAAAATGAAAAATTCCTTAAAAGAGAAACATATTAAGAAGCAAAAATAAAAGAGCGGCTTATCAAACAATGGTTACGAAGCTCGAAGCAAGTATATTTCTGAAGAAACTGAACCTACCCGAATTGTTTTAGAGGAATGCCGATAGCCTAAACCCATTAGATTCGGCACGCCAATATAAAATACTATAGCCCTATAAATAAACTGGTCTTCAGTTTGACAGTCAATTTATAAAATGTCCAGCGACTTTTTGCAGATATTCCGTTGGGTAAGTAAAAAGTTTCTAGTCGAAATGGTTGGAAAGGTTTAAGTGTCAGCTTGGTTTTATAAATGAAGGATGATTTATTTTTCAAGCATTAATGTGCCATTCATCATTATAACCCACATGCTCCATTTCTGGGCAAGTTTATGCACATAATTTTTTTACTTATAAGTAGGTTCTTTACAGAAACACTCTGTTCATACAAGACAATAGCATTATACAATACTTCAAGAGTTGACTTCAACTTTAATATTGGAAGTTACATTTTGCGGTCTCAGCAATTATTAGTTATAATGAAATGTCTAATTTACTTTGCCAACTTTACCTTTTCCACATACGGGGAAAAACAGAGTGGACCTTGTTAGGGTCGTGGTAAATCGATGATTGACGCATGGAAAGGCTTAGATGAGACATTATCGCATGATTTTAAGCCTTTTTATTAAAAAATCTTGTATGTTACTCATATTAATAATTTTATGCATTTAACGCTAACGAGCTACGTAGGTATTTCAGAGATATTAAATTATTATTAAATAGAAACAGATCAAATTTTATTAGAAATATAAGTGCTAAAACTATTGAATTTACCGCTAGTTTTGTAGAAACAAAATCACAAATGCTTGAGCGAAAAGCATCAAAACTTTTTGAAGTAGGTACGTACTCACGCGAAAGAGTAATCAGATTCCAACTCTAACCGATTAGTTAAAAAACAGAGGTATGATCGGTTCGTGATAGCTCCAGGACCGAATTATTCTTGAATTTCTTTGAGCGTGCTGAGCGAGAAATCTCTGTAAGTTTATAGGAGGATACAGTAAATCTTCTAATAGTTGTATTCTAATAGTCTAGTAGTTGCTTTAAGGTTCAAAACGTGCTACGTGTAAAAATCCTATTTATTCAGTTTCAACTATTTCCAATGGCCGTGAAAGCATAGCTAATAAAAAAAGAAGTTAGCTTTGCATTCATATTACAAGTAAAAATATTGTTATTCAATTAAATGATATTATTACATTATATTATTATTCAAAAATACTTGCACTACGCAATTCTAAACAGCGGCGTAACAAGAAACAATACATAAAACACTAAATCAATAGTTTTAAATTAATCACCAAGTGATGGTACACACATGCTCTTTCCCGACGAGCATTCCAATAAACTAGAAATAAAAAGGCAACTAACACGGCCACACTTTCAAACAAGAAAGGTTTTTCCATGTTTTTTGTAAGTGTGTATCGATCGCGCATCCATTAAATGTTGTAAAATGACAGCGCACGCTCGCGTCATTAAAACTCAACGTGCACTGGTGCTTTTTAAACTTTCAGAATATAGTTTCAATGGAAAGTGCAAGGGTTAATCGTCGGCAATATGTTGTCAACTGTTTTCTGTTGGAAGTTGGACAATTCTGTACTGTCCAGCGCCGAGTAGGTTGATTGACAAGCAATGCAGCTCTAGCTAAAAAGCTTTAACAGCTATTTCCATCTTTTTCCGTCTGATATGTAAATAAAGAAGCATAAGTACATCTAAAAAGTGTTATCTACTACTAAACTACAACCTTTACGACACTCATGAGATGAGATGGGGTGATGAATTATTCCATCATCACACAAAGAAACTAATTACTTAAACAGATTCAATCTTATATTCAGAATAATATTTGTGAAATGTGCTCGTCGCCGACATTTCATTCAAACGTTTGATCGTTTATCTTAAGACGTTGAAGAAGCCACAATTATTTCAATTTCTCGACCGTTTTGATAAAAGCTCTTGTAATAAATCTTGAAATTCTTTATGCTCCGCATTTCCAATCTTTCAATTAATCGCTTCTTAAGAGAACTGCTGAAAGTTGATCGGAAAATTTTCTCTAAGACCCCGTGATCGTATTTTTAATATGAAAAAGTGTTACTTACGAACGTGGAAATCTACACCTGGCGTTCAATTATATTGTGAAAGAATTTAATGCTTCCACTAGCCGCGTACCAAGTATAATAATAGGTTTAGGTAGTTTATGCTTTAACTGTTCCTTTTTAATAAACTTTTTGTAAAATAACACCAGTTTCTTCGTTTGAAAGGTAATTTATTAGTTACTGATCATCCCTTAAAACTTAAGCTTACCTACTTATTATTTTTTACATTAAAATGATTAACCGTTATGAATGACATTTTTAATGTGAAAAATCCAGATCACGATTTTAATGTCCAGTAAGATAATAAATAATAAATACTATAGGGTATAAATACTATAGTAAGGACTAGAAATTTTGGAGCTTACTTTAAACATTTTATCATGTTACTCTATCAAGATTTGTATTTACATAAGTACCTAGTCTGTCCATATTAGTATTCTATTCTCATGTACATGTAACCTAATAACGTTTTATTACGTCACACGTGTCCTAGGATAATATCGTTTCTAGTACCTCCTTCAACGAACACATTACATGTTACGAGGAGAGGTAGCCTATCGAGATTCAGGCTTCTGGCGTATTGTTACGTTTTAACTATATCTTGAGAAAACTGAGAGTCTGTCCCTTAAATAAAAGCTTTCACAACAGAATATTAGAGATAATTTTCTAATAACTTAAATTGCATTAAAGTATGTTTATCCGTAGTCTAGTACCCATAGTACCAGCTCTGCTTAGGTGGGGACTAGATGACGTTGTGTGAATGTGTGACGATTATTTATTTATTGTTGTGACATGTTTGATTTTGAAGACATAAGTTAATTTAAATACATATAATGAAATAATTATTTTAGAACAAGCATTAATGCGAAGTGTGGAAATGTTTGAAGCAGGCTTATGTCCAGCAGTGGACGTCAACCGGTTGATATCTATCCTGCTCTTATGTGTATCATAAAAACTGACTACTTTCTCAAAAAAAAAGTAATAGTAGACCAAGTTTTCTATTGTCACTGGAGAGTACGTTCCTGCTGTGGCACTTTCAGTTATGTAAGTTTGTTGTTATGAATCTCACATATTATGTATATTCAAAGCTCAGACCAAATAAAAAATATTCAAAGTTGAGATGAAGCTATTCAATAAAACAAATATTTAACTCTATGACTTATCTAGAACCTACAAATTTGATATCTGCGTCGTCCACAAGTGAATGCCATAGACATGTAATATGCATAACAATGGTGGCATCTGAAGCCTGACATCATGTGATTACCTCGATTACTCGCCTTTATCACTGGGGAATAAGGTTTAAAATAGTAAGTCGTAAAACAGATTAATTGTAGCATATTCTTTTATTGGAACCTGCATATATGTAACATGGAACGATAATTCACTACGAGTAGTAAATTCATCTCTTTTTATTTGAGTTTATTTGTTCAGTAACTGTTCGACAGTTTAGTAGACTTTGTGATTTCATCTTGATGACTGTTTTATTACTTATTATACTATTTGGTCTTATTATCGTTAGAGAAAAATGAAATGGCGTGGAAAATTACGGTCCTTTTATGTTCACATAATCCTGATATATTTTTTATATGTCGTCAAAAGAAAAGGAAAACTGTATGTTTTACGTCGCCTTTGTATATACTAGCTTATGTTTGCGGGTTCGCTCGCGTCAGTTAACTTAATCTCATGTGTGACTGTCACGCAGAAAATACACCTGACAGAAAATCAGAACTTTAAATCCCGCATGTTACATATTTGTGTAACTCACTAAACTAATTACAAAGTTTACAAGACATGTAAGACAACCGCTTTCACCGAATCACATAACACAAAATAATAATTTAATGTAACTACATAAATTATTATAATAAAAACATGGGATTGTAAAATTCCTAATTCTTCATCACCAATAAAAACTATTTACCATACCTGCCAATTTCAAAGGAAATCCATTGAACCCGTTCTATTTTCCGCAAGCCAATTCTGTAGCACGAAAATATTCAATACAAACATAAAACATTCATGAATGAGTCTCACCTGTAAATCCGTACATGTACTGTATCGTGCCATCAAGAGTCATTCAAGTTGTGACTATTTCAAATATGACCCAAATATTGGCCCAGCCGATGAATATAGAATAAAAGTAAAGGGTAACCATGTTTTACGTTCAATATTTTGAAGTTGCATGGAATGGTAGAGTAGAAGGCGATAAAGGGAGTTTGGAAAAATAACGTTTTCTGTTTATTTCGTTACATGTTAAAAATATTCCTTACCACATTCAAACAACGCCGTCTAGTCCCAACTTGAGGACTATAGGTACTAGACAACTCATAAAGAAACTTAGACATATAAAGAACAAATGGAAAACACTCAGACCAATATATTTCTACATTTATATTTTCTTAATCATTTTACGATCTCATCAGTTTTTTTCTTGTGAACAATATTTACATATTGTCATATATGAATCAACAAATAAGGCAGACTTATTATTCGACCACTTTATAATAAAACAATGTGATATCATAATTAGTCTGTACATAAGGGCTTGCATGAAAAGAAAATCGAAATCCACTTACTGGGACATTCATGGTCATCCTATGATGTTGTCTCCTGTGTACCGTTAATGTCGAATGCTTATTGCTACTAGTTTATTTTTATTATACAAGAAACAATTTCTCTAGGGTGAAATTTCAGACTCAATCAGAGACGAATCATAGCCAATCAGATTACAGGTTTACCTACTTAGTTTTTTTACACTTAATTTTTCTTCCTTTTCTATTTCGTTTTTCAGCACGTCAATTTATAACCTTTTAAGGGTCGAAAAAATTTATAAAATATGAAAATAAAAAAAATATAGGCACTTAGTTAATTATCTCTCAATTACTTTTCTTATTCCGTGGGTTTCTATGGTAAATGTGGTACATTGGACTTTCATTTGAAACTCTAGGCACCTACTACCAAGCAACTGTGATTACTTTAAATAACCCACTAGTTTATTTCGTAGTCTGTGCAATAAAAATAAAACCGGTCAAGTGCGAGTCTGACTCGCGCACCGAGGGTTCCGTACAAACCTATTTATTTTCCCGCCAAATTGTGATAACGTCAGGATTCAGATTCCAATTTCTATTTTTCCCGCCAAAATTCAAAGACGGCACGACTAAGCTGTCAATAAATATTTTCCCGCCAAAAAACTATGACGTCAAAACTGATCTGTCAAAAATTATGTGACGTCACGACTCATCTGTCAAAAATTCAATGACGTCACGACTCAGCTGTCATAATATATTTTCCTGCCAAAATTCTGTGACGTCACGACTCATCTGTCAAAAATTATATCACGTCACGCACATCTGTCAAAAGTGACACGGGTGACGTCACGAATCATCTTTCAAAAATTCTGTGACGTCACGACTCATCTGTCAAAAATTCAAAAACGTCACGGCTCAGCTGTCAAAATATATTTTTCCGCCAAAAGTCTGTGACGTCACGAATCATCTGTCAAAAATTCTGTGACGTCACGACTCATCTGTCAAAAATTCAAAAACGTCACGGCTCAGCTGTCAAAATATATTTTCCCGCCAAAATTCTGTGACGTCACGAATCATCTGTCAAAAATTCTGTGACGTCACGACTCACTTGTCAAAAATTTAAAAACGTGACGGCTCAACTGTCAATAATATTTTCCCGCCAAAATTCTGTGACGTCACGACTCATCTGTCAAAATTCTATGACGTCACGGGTCACGTGACCAAAATTCTATGACGTCACAGGTCACGTGACTCAGCTTTCCCGCCAAAATTCAATAAAATCAAAATATAATATGATTGAAGTAAAAATTTAAGGTTTTCGGAATTTTCCCATTATATGTACAATAAGACCTTGCTTCATGCCAAATTTCAAGTTTGTAGGTAGACTGGAAGTACCCTGTAGGTTTTTGCCTTTACCCCTCTAAATTTGCGACAAAAACGGCTATATCTCTTGATTGCGTTGGATTAGCAGTTTGATTTTTTTACGGCACTAATAGGCAACAAGCCTTAGTATTTGGTGAAAATTTCAACTTGATACCTCCTCGCGTTCCTGAGATAAAAGGTCTTGACAGACAGACGGACGGACGGACGGACAGACGGACGGACGGACAACAAAGTGATCCTATAAGGGTTCCGTTTTTTCAAAACTGGTACGGAACCCTAAAAACTAGCTTGCAAAAGAATTTTATACGTACGAATAATAAAATAGTAGGAGTACATAGTTTAATTTGTAACTAAGCAAGAAAAAGCCGTTTAATACTAACCCTAATATAATCCAAAGAATAAAAAGGTTAACTGACACAATTTCACGGATTCTTTTTATATTACAACTAAGATATCGACTAAACCCAAAGGTTTTAGGAATTTAAGACGATACAATTCAAGATTATTTTTAAAACACTCGTTAAAAGACATTGAACCTAATGAAAAGCACGAATAAATGTTGCCTGGGGCTTTTCGCTCAAACGTACGGTGGTCGCTAACCAGGCAACCTACCAATCAAGAAAAAATTTGGTCTCTAGATCCTCAGTCATATTTAAGAGCAGTAACGGGTACGACAGGGGAGCTTGCTAAGAGGGATTAGCATAATCCATCTTATTATTTTATGCTATACCTACGTGGAGTTGTACTGCAGGCATATTTTAATCATAAAAAATCTAAACGAAATTAATTAACTGCCTTGGCAGTTCATGGTATGTTGGCGATGTTAACAAGATGTAGGTTCGTACTGAATGAATGATATTATTTATGCAATCAACAAGCCAAAAATTAGGTTTGACCTAATTTTTTTGAAGCTGATCTTGGAGGACCTGCGTTTTTTACAAATTTCTTACACATAGATATCTATAATTAAATATAAATAACTGTATTAGCGTATACTTGTTAATCTTATCAGTTATAATTAGACACATGTGTATCACCAATTAACATAATTTGATAGTAACGAGGTCACTGCTTGATTAATGTCAATCAATCAAGTTCGATCACTGAATGATTTTGATGATGACCTTTAATAAGCTTTATGTATCTATTACACTTAATTAATTAGTTTATACTCATATTAGTTTTCTTCGATCTTGGCCCAAATCTTGTATACTCGTATATCGTGGTAAATCGGCCTAACTCGTCTACCAAAGAAAAAAATCAATTTAGTGTCGCTATAATTAGCAGTAAGAAGGAGATCCGGGTGAAATAATATGTCGACATCATGTGCTCTCTCAAAGTAGTAGAGATTACACTAGAGAACAACACTTTTTTATATGTTTTATTATGTTTTGGAACCACCAGACATATAAAGCAGGACTATCGCTATGATATCATTTTCGGAGTGATGATGAAAAGGGTCAGGAATATACGACAGAAAAAACATAAATGTTTTTCGCCACGATAAAAACCAATAACACAATGTAAAAAAAGATGTTATTGATAACCGCAAATAACCGTCGCAAAATGGCCGTAGGGAAATGACCGTCGCAAATTTTGATTTATGTGAAAAGAGCACTGAATTCCAATAGATTGTAAGTTCATTCAGTATTCAGCAAAGGCATGCAAATAGCCTATGAATACCACGACCCATTTCACTCAATCGAAATTTCAAATAGACATCAGCATAGCTGCAGTTTCTGTAACGATGCCAAAAGTAAATATGCTAATGTTTTGAGATAAGTATGTGATTAATCAGGTAGGTATGCTACCATGGAGTCTTGTCCGTTTTTAGTGGTCACATAGGAATCATATCCAAGGAAATTAACTAGTTTTGTGATTGTTGAGGCTTAGCTCTGATGCGAGACCTCTGTGGTATATGATAAACGGTTACCACTTACTATCAGCTCAGCTGGGTCACTAAGCTGACTGCCACTTTATAGAAATAAAAAAAGTTATATTAAGTACTAAAAAGGAAACTTGTCAAGATCTACGTCGACTCTTTTAGAACACCAATTAGGTTTCATTAAATAGACTAATTAATATATAAATTTAAAATGAATGTATTTCTACTTATCACAAAACTCTTAGTTAATTGTCTAGATTGGCATTTTCGCTAGTAGACAGTACATAATACAATTAAAAAGTAATTGAAGTAAAACATTGAAAGAAATATTTTAAGGCTTACTTTTATTTCGTTTCAAAATGAACACTTTGCTAAGGTTCCTTACAGATTATTTATGTTGTAATGTATTGGTATACGGAAAACGTTTACCACATACCAAGTATGCTTGAATGCTTTTCATCAGGCTATCCTACTTTACATTACATACACGCGAAGCTTGCTTCAAACACTTTTCTCTGCTTACCAATATCCTTATTTATTCCCATTGGAGGATACACCGAACTATCCAATTGGAGAGGCAATTTGCTGAGCTCGATGCAGATTGAGAAAATAATCGCATTTTACTATTCGTTCCGCTGTATTCGCGCTGAGACTTGTATGTCGATGTTGAATCGTTGCAATATGGTCTGAATGAAATAGTTTGAATTGTTATTACGTGATACAATGTTCAATGTATTCATACAGTAAATATTGATAATGTTAAATAGAATGTTAGCCTTGTATGCGAATACTGAGCACATTTTTGTGGTTTTAAATTTTGAATCATAAAATGGTTAAAGCAGGCTACGAGAATCCTCATTATCTATACTAATATTATAAAGAGGTAAAGTTTGTGTGTTTGTTTGTTTGTGTGTTTGTGACGTTGTAGGGGGTAATCTCTGGATCTACTGAACCGATTTTAAAAATTCTTTCTGTGTTTGATAGTCCATTTATCGGGGAGTGTCATAGGCTATATAGTATCACGCTATGCCTAATATGAGTAGAGCAGTAATGAAATAATTATGTTTATAAAAGGGACGCTTAAAAACGTTTATTTTGCTTCTACTGCTTAAACGTCTTACTGAAATAATGTATTAGAGAATTGTACCTTTAAAAAAGTTTTACAATTAAGAGACTTAAGATTGTCGTAAAAATGCTAGGGTGTCGTAAAATGATGAAGGGTGTTGTAAAAGATGAAAGGGTGTCGTAAAACTGCAAGGATGTCGTAAAATGATGGAGGGTGTCGTAAAATGCATGGAGGGTGTCGAAAAATGATGGAGGGTGTCGTAAAACTGCTAGGGTGTCGTAAAATGCATGGGGCGTGTTGTCAAACTGCAAGGGTGTCGTAAAATGATGGAGGGTGTCGTAAAACAGCTAGGGTGTCGTAAAGTGGTGGAGGTTGTCGTAAAATGATGGAGGGTGTCGTAAAACTGAAATGGTGTCGTAAAATGATGGAGGGTTTAGTAAAACAGCTAGGGTGTCGTAAAATGATGAAGGCTGTCGTAAAAGATTGAAAGGTGTCGTAAACCTGCAAGGATGTCGTAAAATGATGGAGGGTGTCGTAAAATGATGGAGGGTGCCGTAAAATGATGGAGGGTGTCGTAAAACTGCAAGGTTGTCGTCAAACTGCAAGGGTGTCGTAAAATGATGGAGGGTGGCGTAAAATGATGGAGGGGTGTCGTAAAGAGAGACTAAATGTTCTGCACTTAGTAGACATTGTTTTCTGCCCAGACTTAAGATTATATTCTTTTAAAACATAATATATCTATACTTCTATACTTAATATTATAAAGAGGTAAAGTTTGTGTAACACGTTTCTTTCGCCGCCCTACGAAGTGGGCACGGGTCAGCTATTAATTGATAAAGTCCTACTACGCCTTTAAAATGAGGTAAATACTAATAAGAAGAACAGGACTGCATGAAAAGGAAACAATTAATTGCTCACCTGTCCTACAGGTTATCTCATAATGTGCAAAGCACGTAAGCCCTTGTGACTCAATAAAGGTGGATTGGCTAAAAGTACCTATATGCTAAGAGAATTTATAGTTACTTCATGTCGATTTTCAATTGATGAGTAGTCCTGGTCAAAGAATCTAATTCAGGTGTTTTAAAAATCTCCTAACTCTGCTTACCCTACAGGTACAGGCCTCTACTTTTTCCTTTTCTTTCTATTGCTTGCATCTTATATATTATTTCTTTTCTGTAAAACAAATAAAATAAAAACAATTTCCAACCTAACCATTTTCTAATAGCTATGAACTCACATATGGAATATAGAAAGTTTTGCCTGACTGGTTTTCTATAAGCTATTCCAATGCATGTAGAGGTTAGGTGTCGGCGTGTACTAATGGAAAAATGATATAGTTTGACCTCCTGTAGAGGGAATCAACACTCAGTTTTCTAGAGAGTAAAAGAATATTTTTCCATTTTTGTTTGAATAATTAGTTATCTGGAATCTTTACAAAATTATATTTAGATATGAAGCCAGACACAAGACCGCGCAGGGTGGAAACGTTTAGAGGAGGCCTATGTCCAGCAGTAGAAGTCTGTAGGCTGATATAGATGGATGAAGCCAGAACAATCATTTTTGGACTGGATTTGAAGTCCACGAGGTCTTGGCAAATAACATTATCAAAGTACACAGCGGGAACGAACTTGCTTTACTAGTCATCCTTTCATAACTTTACCAGTAGTTGCGAATGTGTGCCCCTGAAACCATAATAAAAGCTACCTGTACTACAAGAAGAATAGTGTAGGTGGTAAACAAAATAACCACGCGCCTGTTGTTTTCATAACAGAGCAAATTGATACGAGAGCGTCGTAAAGTACTGAACAACAAACTTCACATTGCTCAAAACAAATTTGACGACGAATTCCTTAAGAATTTTGTGTATTGTTTGAGTGAATGACGTGACATGTCTGTTTGTAAAAATGTAGGCATAAGTTGAATTTTTGTGAAAGTTATTTTACTATTAGGTATTTGTAGGTACACTTTTATTGTAAGGGTCGTTGTGAGGGTCTTTTGTTGTGAGGGTCGTAAGAGTGGCGACCGAGGTTACATTAAACTGCCTCGGTGGCAAAAAGGTCGTGTATGCTGCTGCAGTGAACGAGGTTATGGGTTCGAATTGCGTGTAAAATAATTATTTGTGTTTTTACTTTAATATTCATTTAATAAAAAAATATTTTCTCTTTTCAGGTAAGGTGACTATTTTTATAGACGAAATTAAGTAAGTTGTAAATATCATTTTGCGATCCAGCTTACCAAATGAAAGCCGTTGCAATAACATCAAAGTAAAATAATTTAAATTTGGTAAACTTGATCAAGAGTTGACCTCCTAGCCGAACTGCTCCAACATAGCAAGAGTCTATTTTTATAAAAAAATGTAAAGAGATAAAATATGAGAAGCTGTTGAGTTATTAATTAATATTCACCTAATCGCAGTTCTACTATTTTCCAATTTATGTTTAAGTTATTCACAAAGGTAAATAAAACCTAATAACCCAAAAATAAATGTGACTTTTTTACAAGTTCGAAATGAAGAATAAAACTTCTTTACGACAGAAACAATCGTAAAATTCGTTTTGTCGTGAAATGTTAGAACTTACCTTTGCTGAAATAACAATCGTGGACTAGTTCTAAAAGCCACTCGACTTTTTGACGCGCAAAATTAACTTTAGCTCTACTTTCATCAAATGAGGTCGAAAACTGTACCTTGAATGTTGAATTACTTTTTTACCACTAAACAGAAAAGAGGAAACAAAATTAAGAGTCTGTCATTAATAATACTTACCTAATGAATTGTTTTGAATATTCGTAATAAAGAAAAGGTTTCACCAAACAATGACTTTTATGCAATACCTACCCAGTTTTGACTTTATTGTTGTTGTTTAATTGCTTATTAATGTCTGTTTAGACGTGTAAGCAAAGCGCAAGGTAAGCAACGACCTGCCAGTTGCTTTTATATAAGTACCATGATTCTTGTCAACACACATTGTAAAGAAAGTCTAGGGAATACATTTTTCTTTTGCCGGGTTTCCCTTCCTTTTCTGTTTACCAGTATTATCACCAGGTCGTTGCATGATCTACGTTGTTCCCCTTCAAGTTACTTATTTTATATTAGCAGTCTTTTGGTTTGCATAACATGAAATGATGGTATCCGCGTGGTGACGGAGTAAGAATACAATATGTCACCACCCCATCTCATCCCATAGGTGTCGTAGAAACCGACTAAGGGACTATCTGAATATTACCTTTACATAGAAAGAAGTTAAGCTTGAAATTTAACCGTATATCAATCCGTTTGGCCAGCGTGGTATTAGTAGACCAAGTATCCCTCCGTCACGGGAGGAGGCCCGTCCCTGCTATGGGACATTAATGGGCTGTTATGATGAGACGTGCCGATTGCTTTTTTATACCATGATTCTTGTCAACACCTTTCTTTATCCGGGTTTCCCTTCCTTTTCTGTTTACCTGTATTATCACCAGGTCTTTACATGATCTACGTTGTTCCTCTTCAAGTTACTCATTTTATATTAGCAGTCTTTTGGTTTGCATAATATGAAATGATCGTCTGATACCCTTTACCGGGACGTGTTTTCAAAACACCACTTGCCTATTGTACCTTACTATACGTATGAAAGAATAAAATAAAACTTAGCTAACATTAAACAATAACTCTTAATGATGACATTCAAATCATTCGCTATGACGAACGACGTATGAACTACATCTTAACCTGAATGTACGACAACCACAGCTTGCTTGACATTATTAGGTCCCAGATTTACGAGTATATTGAACGAGACTATCGACATTTATTGGGCAACGTTCCAATCTCTAAATATTGCACAAAATTTTGGCCACATCTTGTTTTATCACATTTAGAAGATGGAGTACAGTGAACCGTTTATTTACATGTATGACGACAAGCCGATCGGTAAATGATTGAATATATATTCCGTTATGTACGTTGATTTTGATGACAAACCTATTTGAGATTTATAAACTGGCCCGCTTTTATACGAATTAAAATGGAAATTTTACATAACACTGCGTTACTACTTTTTTTTTACGCTAAACGCTCTAACAACTAAAGTACTATTGAAAAATAGTATACCGTTAAAAAGGTCGCTTTGCAAACGTTGCTTCGTATCCTGGTAAAATCTGACAGTAGTTATTATACCCAATAAATCGTAGGTCGTTCAAATAGGATGAGATTTAAAGAATCCAGGACCCGCACATTATTCTTAATCACAACCACAATCAGTCTATACGTAGGTAGTCAAAGTACCTGACCACCTTACTAAAGGCGTGAACATTAAACCCATTTCAAGGGAACGAGCTGAAAACTCAACGTTTGACCGAAGCCGTGACAAATGTGGTGCATTAACGAATAATGAGGGTAGTCACGAAATAGTTTTGTGGACAATTTAGATACATGTTAAACCAACAAGCACATGAGTACTATAATATCGTTTTAAACTGTTTCAGTGTTAAATGTGGAGGAAATGTATATAAATATTTTGACAATCAAAACTAAACGGAATTAAAGTGTTTTTGAGCTTAAAAGTTTAATGAAAATTATTGATTTGATACTATATAAGATCTGCAATTCTAACCTACCCTGAATTGTTCAGGGGATCATGTAAGCGAAGTTGTCCTTGCTACATTTACTTAGAGTCTGCGAAGTTTACGAAGTAAATAACTTCTAATTATAACTTATTAACAAAAAAACGTCTTTACGAATGACTTTTACTTGTTATTTGTTAACCTGCCTATCAGCTGATTGACATTAAAACATAACAAATACCAAACTCATTTTAATCAATTACAGTTTGAAAGTGGTATTTTATTATAATAAGCGAAACCACGCATTTATTGTTCCACTTTTATTGGCCGTTGGCGGAATGGCAAACTGTCGATATTCGCCATATTAAGTTTATCTTTATTATACTTTTGGAATTTTAATCGACAGAATTTAATTAAGTAAACATTTACATACGTTTACCACGCATAAAGAGCGACCTCAAACCGATACCCGTACTTTGCCACGATAGCCGAAAACTCGGAGGCTATAATTGAAACCAGGTAAAAGCTAATTACCAAAAAACAAAGAGAAGGCCTTTGTTTCACAGCGTTTACAGAAGAGCCCGATCTCATTAAACTCTAACTTTTATTACAGTAAAGAGACCATACAAAGAGCCACACGAGAAAAAGGAAAACTTGAACGAAATTTTCTCGAACGGAACCACGAGTATAAATTAGCTTACAACATTCCCGAAGCCCTTAGGCAAATACATGAAACGAAACGATTTAATTAAAATAATACAAAGCATATTTACTACTCTTGTACCTTTTATATATAAATATACATATATTTCAAAAGGAAACTTGTACGGCAAGGAGATGGGTGTAATTACTTAACATTTGTGGTAACAGTCGGCAAATAGGGAAATAGGATGGTTGCTTGAGAAAATTCGATCGGTGTATGTCTATCACTAATACTATGGACTCTCTTAATAGAATTTCTCGAAGCTTTTATGTTTAAATAGCTTCTCAGTTTCAAGATGAATGAAGAGCAACAAGTAATTAAATAAATAAATTACTGAAATTCTTAGCTCAATAATTGTTGTAATGTATTTACCTAATGGTTACACACAGAGGTCTAATGGTTCAGTCTTAATTGATAAATGTTTATCTATCGCTTTCTGACAAGCCGTCTTAAGCGCCGATTATACTAGACTACATGTAGTCTCCTACATCATGTAGGAGACTACATGATGAAGGACGGTCGGGACTCGCCAATATCCGACATGTAGTGTCCTAACAGCCTAAATGTGATTACACTAGACTACATGTAGTCTCTTACACGATGTAGGACTACATGTAATCTAGTGTAATCGGCGCTTTAGTTGTACGATATGCTATGATCGGTATGTAAGTGAAATTCTAGTAGTATTTTTCCGATGGACATGATAGACAGACGAAGCATTTAGTATCGAAGTTTGAACAAGAATAGCATGATGTCAGACAAAAGCAAAGTTGAATACCTAAGCCATCTCAGTATCTAGATAAGTTGTCGAAAGTTTGTTCACTTGTAACAGACTGTATCTACTTTGTAAACGCTCGTTTGACAGTTCTGAACAAAACTTACTTTCTATAATATTTTGTATTGAAAAATTTGTAATGGATTCAATTTTCATAGCAAGTTTAATAGAAAGAAAGAAAGAAAATAAATATGTATTAATACTTAATATAAAATAGTAATAATATGAGGGTGCATACCACAGAAATCTAAATAAAAGGAGAAGTGGTATGACGGTGTTTTCTTGTCAACGCAATATGATTAGACCGATTATATAGCTAAAAATGGCTGTCACCTAGGTTTAGCTGTGTTTTGACAACGACCGAGATAACATATAAAATGCCGAGTTGTTCAGTGGTTGCCTGTAAAATTAAGAGCAATAAAAAAATCTTTATTACTAATGGAATCACTTACCGTATGCTAGTACATGTATTTTATTGTATTTACCTCTAAAATCATGAAAAAATAATCTTCAATGTCCTCACTATGTTATTTTCATGTTCGGACAATTAAGTACTATAATATTCTTGTAACATATACATTGCTTCTCTAATGCTGTCTAAACTAGTCATTCAATGATATATGAAGCAATGAACTATTCGCTCAACGATATTACGTATGACAAGTGGTTGCTAACCGTGATCGCTCTAACAACCAAACGATAGTGACGATCCGTTCATGACTACGACTATCTATCGTTTTCGATAAAAAGTCGTGTATTGTAGGAATTTTAAATTGTAAAAGTTTTATTAAGTTAAATGAGTTTTTTTTTTTAAATGTTGTGTTACGCTGTTTAAATTATGTAATTTCAATATAAGTATTACAATGTTGAAATAATATCCTAAATACTGTACACGCTGTTACCTGCTTCAAAAAATAATCTGTATACTTAGTCTTATATTATACAACTATCCAAAAATTTACATCTATAAGTTGTAATTGACTACAAAACAGTTTTGGCCCAAAGCTCAAAATATGGGCCACACAAGCTCACTCAAAGAAATTTAATGAACCATGATGTAATTAAACAAAGCGCTTTTTGAAGAGATTGATAATTGGCGATGAAAAGTAGATCATGCATGACAAGCACGTGCGGAAAAAGTCGTGTTTTAAAGTCGGCTAGGTTTTACCGACTGTGGCTAAATTATCGCTAGCTCTCCCTCATAGGTGCGTTACTTTTGTATGACAACAGTCAAAATGTTACAAGCTGCTGCGACAATAAGGACGCAAAAGAAGTATGACGCTTGAGTTCCTTCAACCTGCGATATTACGACATCAGTTCACGGATTAATTTGTTTCACGACATGTACGATCTTACACAAACTGTCGTGAATATTATTTTACAAAAGTATTGTATTATATAATACATATTTATATAAAAGTAATTATTATTTAAGTATATGATAAGTATTTAATTTTTAATAATATATAAGTCTTGTCTATCGATAAATTTTATTAATTATTTATCGATAAGGTCAACGCCTAGCATAAATGTAATTTTTTTGAATGTAGTAGTTTTAAATTGTAGTAGTTCTTCTATTTAAATTTTTTGAAGTTTGTTTTAGTTGTATATATTATTATATAGTAGCGCTGATTGGTTCGCTGTGACACCGTGTAAGGGAGATATTTCAAGGAAAAACGAGACAGAGTATTGCGTTCATTGATAATCTAGATGTAACTGAGAACAGTAGTCTATTCGTATATTCTATTGCTGTGTGTGTTAATAAAACTGGCGACATTAGGTTTCCATACAAAATGACATTCAGGGCACATCTCCTTTTTTCAGATATCTGTGGTGCATACAGTAGAAACTAATTATTCCTTTGAGTGGGTAATAAATGATTATGAAAAAGAGGTGGTAGTTTTTTTTTAGCAAAAGGTGGTCTAAGTTGGTAGGTATAGCTGGTGTGCTCGCTCAATCCATCAGTCCATCTCCTGGCAATTATGGTGTGCCAATGTTACTATGCTTACGTGAAAGCTGTAACTTTAGCTTGCTAGCTAGTTAAATTACAGGGTTATTCGACTTTTTGAGAAATAGTTCGTGTCCCATGGTGACGAGGTAATTGCTATATTTGTAAAGAACATAAATCAATCAATCAACTAGCCTATTGCAGTCGCCACAGAACTCGGTCCAGCGCCTTCCGCATCCAGTCCGACCTAGAGACCTTTATAAGGTCGTCGGCTCACCTAGCTGGCGGGCGACCTGCACTACGTTTGCCGAGTCGCGGTCTCCACTATGGAACATAGTTCTTCTGCTATCTGGTATGAACAAGACAAGCGTGAACTAAGCAATCTTGTTGACATGTTGCATAAACAAAAATTCACGGCTAACTGAGTGTTAAACTAGGCAAAATTAACGTTTATTATTTGTTTTGAACGTTGAAGACGTTTCTTTCTACTTAAACTGTAACAACTTAGCAGCCGTGGTTTACGTTTATGAGTGAAGCTTGTTAAACTTTACAACCTCGTTTTGTTACTCATCACAATGATAGCCTACTTCAAACAACGATAAAGGCCTACACATAAAAAACTTATATGGCTGCATAGTTGTTAGTTGAAAAAGGCTAGACTGTCACGAACAGGCCTAAAGTCTTGAGCTCACGATTCCTATTGAATGTTGCTGGAACATGCCATATTACCTGACTATGACCAATATGATGTGTACATAACTTTAGTATATTATAACAAAATTATTTAGCCACTTTAAAATAAACTATGTAGGCATTATTAATAAGGATTGTTTTTTATTTCCACACAAATCGGGAACAACGGATATCCTATGGCTAATTCGAAAGTGATTATTACTATACATCTTTGGAGTATTGATCACATGTTAGGTACTTACCTATTCTATCAAACCGTGCATCGACTCCGTATGTAATCCGTTACTATGTTGCAAAGAGAAAAATGAATGAATGATTTAGTTTTTATATTATTTTTTATTTATACCTATTGCGTGATGTCTTTACAACTCTCCATTCTGAATGTGCTACATAGTAAAACTTCTCTCATTACTTTATTAGACAAGATTTACACCTTCTTATCCACGTATTTTAAAGTGGCGTTCTGTCGTCTCTGCCTACCCCGGACGGGATAAGGCGTGAGTTTATGTATGTATGTATGTATTTTAAAGAATTTTGCATATATTTCGATGCCTCATATACCAATGGCCAATGGCACAAGGATCATAGACAAAGAGGGGTTTTGAAAAAAAATTGACGACATCTTTGCTGTAATAGTTAGACGCAGTATGGTAAGTCCACGTTTGTAATTTCGAATCCCATGGCAATTATTTCTGTATCTCGTAAATATGTAATGTATGTACTTCAATAAATAAATAAGGAAAACATCCCAATTCAGTAATAACTCTCTTTTCTCCATAATATAATTACATGATTACACGTGCGTAACATGTGGCCAATTAGCAGCCATATTTACCTGTACAATGTCGTAAGTATTGAGTTACTCTTGTCTATCTCTTAATTAGTTATCTATGGAAATAAATATCACCATCTTAGTTGGAAGCCTGAAATTTTTGAATTGAACTTACTGATGTTCAATAAGCTAATTGCATAGTTTAAATTTTCACGTCTTGCAGTTAACTGGATTTGAACTGTAACGACGAACAAATTTAGGTAAGTGCTTCAAAATAATTAGGTTGAAAGTATTTACCTAAAGACATCTCCGTGTAGTGCCGGAAAATATATTGTGTTCATCGGCATTTTCAGAGAACCACAATACTGCAACAGATTCATTAAATAACCCTGCCAGCGTGATATAGTTTGTCAAATTAATCTCTAAAGCTAGAAGAAACGTTTATTTGAACCTTGAATCTAAAACAATAAAGGCAGAAATACGTCTTGATAGAACATATCATGAGAAGAAAAATCCGACGTCAAGAATCACTACCAGTAAAAGTTCCTACATGAACAAGACAAACACAATCCCACTTTTTCAATTAACTTAAGTTTTTCCTGTAATGCAGTTAGGAAGTAAAGAATAAGTTGCACTTGAGAGTATGCGATCTATTAGGTTGCGGTTACACTACACCTGACAGCGGATTTATGACTTGAAGTTCTTTTCTGTTAGCGGAATTATGACGCACCGTTTACTGATTATGTAGAAACCTTGACGATAAATATTATGGTGTCAGACAGAATCTCTCCTTTTCTAGCATTGTACAGTAAAAAAATACTATACTATACTAATAGTGGAGACACTGTTGAGAAAAGTATAGTTTCTTAAATTGTCTCTGTTAATAGTGTTACTTATGAATATTTTTTTTTTATTTATTAGAGCAATTTTGAAACAATATGCTGAAAAGCGTATGTTTACCTAGAATCAGACAATACCACAAGACATAAGCAGCTCAGTAAATCTCATAGACAATCTATTTCACTATCCCCGTAAAATAATATCATTAGTTCACAGTCAGGGAATAGCGTCTTACGAATAGCGAGTTACAGCGCAACTCAACTGATTAAATGACCATTTCGCTGAAAATCAATAGGCAACAAAGCTGTTTAATTATTTCCTGCCCTTTTTGCAAACACCTGTGATATGTTTTTTCCCTTTGATATTGCTTTTCCATTATCACGGTCCATCCAATTTTTCATAGCTCTTTATTGTATCTAATAAGGCAATGTTATTTCCTTTTTACATAATTCAATATCCTTTACTTTTATTCAATATTTTTGTGAAGGCTTGGTAACGTCGTTTTAAATAGATGATGGTACAATCTGTACATATAAATCTGTATAATGTAATATATAACATTGTTTTGCGGCTATATCTAAATATATCTTCTAAAGCTGTGTAATTAAGTTTTTAAATAAAATATACAGTTTGGAAATTCAAAGAATCTCTATTTTTACGGCTACACCACTGCTTCGTTTTTCTGATTTTCTAATTCCAAATTCGTAGAAATTGATTGTATACATTTCCACGTGGACGCACCCGCGGGCGCCTGTGCACATTGAAATAAAAAGTGCAAAACTCCCACCAACCAAATCTCCATTATTAAACATTTCGCCGCCCGCTTTCGCGTGTTCTGCAGTGTCACCCTACTTTCAATTACATCACCTACGTTCGTAGAGGTCGTGTGAAAATTCGAGAACATTCGAGAAAATTCTCGAACATGTAGGTAGACCACGTTGCTGTTAATGGGTCCTCCGTGAGTAGCTGCGGCTGAATGTCCTGTAATATTGAGTAGAGTACCTGGAGCTTGCCGTTTTTGTTGCCCGATTTTTGTCACTTAAGTGTATAGATGCTTGTAAGTGTCCCTGTGCTTTTAAATAATAATGCGCTCTGCTCGTTTCCTCTACTTATATAGGACACATTTTTGGGGAAAGTATATACGTACTTACTTGTACATAAGCATGGATATTTTGTAACATCTTAATCTTACTTGACATCTTTTTGAAAAATTGTTAATAATTAATAGGAAAAAATAATTCCTTGTCGGACGGACGGTCTACTTAACAGCAAGCCCAAAAGATGCAAAATGTTCTCTAGGCTCTCGATTGTCCTGTCGCTACCCCCTGTGCTTTCATACAAAATTGCCTGTATAGAAGGAAAGCCTTGTATTCTAATATCGCCTCACGGCTAGATAGATATTTTATTAAAACAGCCAGCTGTCAATGCACATAGTAAAAATATATTTGATTTTTATTTTTAACTTCATTCCTGGAAAAAGGTGTTGACTGTTTCTGTTTGTTCCAGTGTAGTAGCTTGAAAATAAAATAAATATTTAACGTTGTATTTTTTATAAAAGTACTCTAGAACTGAAACTGGAAATTTCTAGATTTTTCCACGTAGTGCTCGGACACTAAGTGGTCGCCATGTTTGCATTAAAGTGTCCACCGTACATTTTCTCCCACGTTGACCTGAATGTTTGTTTTTATATTCTGAAGCACAACGTTTTGGACTCGTTAATGTTTTACGGAACAAAGATAAAATTAAATTTGGTTAAACTTTGTTTTTTTAACACACATGTAGTAGGGAGGTTTGGGTATGTATAGATAACCACATAACTGTATTTACTACATAAAATATGTACTAAATTAATACCTTTATTAAAATTTATTCTACAGAATATACACACATCAAAAAAGTCTAAGCAACATGCATGATATTACAAATTTACCATTTATATTAATTTATTTTACCATTTATTTTAATTATAACGTTGTATTTTATTTTTAAAATAATATTTTTAGGGTTCTATGATGTAAAAATAACAGCTGTTTTCTTTATAAGTTCCTTTAATAACAGAAATTAACAATATTAGAATATACAGGTACATAAGAAACTAAACTTTTTTTTTACAAATTGAAATTTCTTAAGAAAATGAATTTATTGTGAAAGAATAGGACAATTTAATACAAAGTATGGCCTCCTCTGCTATTCAGAACTTGTCGGCAACGATTATTCATTGAATTAATGAGACTGTTTATGTCATCTTGCGGTATTCGCTCCCAATGGAATTGTAGCAAATCCTTCAGCTGTTGGGTTGTTGTCACTCCGTCCAAGTCCTTCAAAACACGTCTCTGGAGCATGTCCCATGCGTGCTCGATGGGGTTGAGGTCTGGCGATTGTGCAGGCCAGGGCAATACCTGGATGTTCTCCGTTGCCAAGTATTCACTGGTTCGCCGAGCTGTATGTGAACGCGCATTGTCATGCATTAACGTAAAATCGGAGCCAAAGGTTTGTGCAAATGGATGGACATAAGGTCTGAGAATATCCTCAACGTAATTTTCAGCGTTCATGTTTCCATTTACAAAAACGAGCTCAGTTCGCCTGTTCTTCATAATACCCGCCCATACCATAACTGTTGAGCCGCTGTATGGATGAACTTCCTGAACGCACCTGAGTCTTTCAGTATTTCCGGGTCGACGGTACACTCGCACCCTTCTTGTATCAGGCCTAAACCCGAATCGCGACTCATCGGAAAACATAATTTTATCCCATTGTTCCTGGGTCCATGTTATGCGTTCTCTACACCATTCATTTCGACGAGCGCGATTCCCGTGACGTATCGGTGGGCACCTGATAGGGCGTCGAGCTCGTAGGCCGTACTCATGCAGTCGATTTCGCACAGTTTGGGGACTTACATCAACACCACTTGAATTTTGTAGCCTCAAACTTATCTCTCGAGCGGTTAACATCGGCTGGCGTCTTGCAGTCAGTTGTATGTACCGGTCTTGCCGAGTGGTTGTACTCCTTTTACGGCCTGGATGCTGTTCAGCGGGTTCCCCTGTATTATTGTAGCGCTGCCAAAGACGACAAATAACACTTCTATGAATACCAAAATGTCGAGATACCTGAGATTGATTACTTCCCGCTTGCAACATCCCTACAGCTCTTTGCATTTCATCTGCCGTCAAATGACGTCGCTCCATGACGTAAAGAATATCTAACAATTCAATTTTGTCGCCAACTGTATTTAAATGGTTGGTAAAATTATAAAATCAAGACTAAAACGTAGCAATTAACATGCACTCAAATTCAAACAAATTCGTAGTCATTTGAATTTTATGAAAAAAAACAAAACATAATCGAAATTTTTTTTTTACAACCAGCCAGTATGTCATCAATAACAAAAAAGTTTACTTACCTATACACTTTGAGTGAGTAAATACTTAGAAATTAATTAATATAAATGGTAAATTTGTAATATCATGCATGTTGCTTAGACTTTTTTGATGTGTGTATTACAAGTAGCTACAAATATGTACGTCCAGAAAACTATAGTATTAAAAATATAAAATGATGGAATCAGGAATGTTTCATTTGTGAATTTAGCTTTGTGTTCTGTTTGTTGTTCTACACTTTATAATAAAATCATTATTAAAATAGTTTAGTAACGTAAATGCTACCACAAGAAGGTTGCTGTCTGATAAAAGATTTCTGTTAAAGTATGTAATAACCGCTGAAAATATAGTGTTCTCTTAGAACCATACCACATTAACACAAGAATAATATGACATATATGAAAAAAGCAAAAAAAAGGTACAAAAGACATCAAGACTCTAGATGTCGCCATTGGACCGGAGACAGGAAATGACGTCACTCCCCCGCCTGCCTCAATCGAGTGCATTTTTTTATGAAGTTACTGCACTCGTAGAGTAACGAAGCAAGTTTTATTATATAAAGATTGTTTTTTTTTCATTGTTGATGTCTTTCAGCCCATACTGTAAATATAATAGAAAGCATTATGCAATATGCTAAGTCAATTCACCACTTCATTATCCTAATATGGATGTACGAGTCAGTAATTATTGCGAAGGTTAGGTATTGAAAAAAACGATCGAAAAATTATTGTAAACTCCAATTATATGCGTAAGAGCCAGAAGAGTAATTCTGACTTAAGTAATATTAGTAAGCCACATTTTACTCTATCACTTAGAGGATTCATAAGGTTGTAAGAGCCTGGTATCCTAATTACCAAACCATTAAAAAACATACAACCTCACATCTTATCTTACCGTTTAAACAAATTGGCCTAATAATCTTTCACAATGAAATCCTATTCAGTTAGAATCAATAAAGTCAATCCATTTACTTAAGTTATATAATACCGTACCTATACCTAAAGGTATATTTACCCAACAAGCAACTGAAACATTAGCGGACCCACTTAAGATAATTAAAGTACAATCAAAATTCAAAGGCGGTCCGAATGGACGACCGTCTAATATCCTGTTAGTGTTCAGATAACATTAATCTTAGCTTGACGTGGTGAACGGGGTTGGAATACACCCTGTTTTGTGTTTAGATGAATTTGTATAACACCCTGTGGGGTTGAGAAGGTACGTACACTCTACTACAAAAGTGGATTAGCACATCCAGTATTACTATACATAAGAGTACCTATCAACGCCAAAAACTTCCATAAGTAAAGTAAGCTCTAACTAACTCAGCCGACCTGAAGTTACCTATCAGAAAAAGAGAAGAAATAAAACAACCGCTCCCCTACGCACCCCGCCATTTAGATTCAATACTTAAATCTGCGCAGCAAACTGCAACTACTTAATGGCAGCCAAGTTAGTTGTTAATTGTCAAAAGCGACATTGTAATATTGTATGTGCTAATCCTCTGTTGTAGATGACTGTACCTATATTGGAAAGTTAATCATCTTTGTTCTGTCTGTCTATTTTGCACTGTCTGGCGGATGCAATTAGAAATTTGTGGGAAACACTGACAGGAGAATAATCGTACATTGTAAAGTGAACAGAACTATTAAAGCCGGGTTCACATTTATCTGACGTGTCGTGTTGTGATGCTTTCTGTCGTGACGGCTACTGTTCACATTGATATGATGTGTTATGACGCACTAAGACGCTTTTTTGTATCAGTTGTGTCTTGGCTCTTAGCGAGTTCACACATTTGCAATGTTTTTTCAAGAATCATTCATTTCTGACGCGTAACAACACAACACAGGCGCGTGCACACTAGTCTGATGCGGTGTGACGTCCCGATGCACCGCCCCCCGCACCTCACCCGTCCTGACGCGGACCGGGATCGTTTGTGACGCGACACATCAGAAGCCGTCACGACACAACACATTAGATAAATGTGAACGCAACTATATAAAATGTATGAAACCGATACCGTTCTGATGCATCACGACACGACACGTCAGATAAATGTGAACCCGGCTTTACGTGAAGGACTTGCCACCTTATAAAGGTGACGAGAGATGAATGATAAGGTAGTAATAGGACCACAGGCAGCTTGAACATTTAGAGGAAGCCAACGATTGACGTGTCTTTGCTAACATAGTGATGATAATGATTGAAAGGAATATGCAGTACATAATGAGAGTTTTGTTTCATATGAAGCACTCTGACAGATTGTCTATCGCTGTCGTTGTTGAAAATTTAGTCGCTTGCGACAACTTTCTGACGGCTTGGATCTTTAACACATCTTAAGTCCTTAGGAAAAGCGTGAACCTTATTCTCTCTATCTCTCTCGGCTGTCGGTCACGAGATCACGGGTTCAAATCTGCTGCATGCCAAATATTCGTGCCATCCACAAAAAAGTGTCTTACGTTACAACTTGTTAGCATTAAAATATTCCAGTAAATTGATAGTAATTATAAAATAAATAACAATTTCGACATGCTTTAAACATGTGTCAATGTCAAAGTTTGTAATACTCGTAGAAGCATAATATCGCCAATATATCACTTACATACATTACACGTCTATTCATACTTAAAGTTCGCTCTAACTCAACTTCAAAGGACTTTGATATTTGCAACATTATCTTTATGTAAAATCGAGAATAGTGTAAAAGTCTTTAGAATATCAAAGGATATTTATTCTATGAAAGAATAATACAAGGGTATTATTAGTATTCAGCCATTGGGCTATCGGAGTCCACTGCTGGACGTAGACCGACAACACGCGCCGCAGAACACGGTCCTCCGCCTACATTAATTAATTATAATAGTTATATTAATTATAACTAACATACTATTTATAAACTCTTTACGAGGTTACACACTGATTAGTATTGAAGTACTATTAGAACAATGTCTTTGAAATTAGCGACTACCTTCTATTGCGCTTCGCAATGACTTATAATGCACCATAACAATATTAATTTTACTTACATTCTTGCTATGTATGTTATACATTTTGTGAACACATAGATAGTGTTGCATGTACTTTATATGTTATTACAAAAACGCAATGTCCAGCAGTGGATATCTGTTAGTTAATATGATGAATATTTTAGCACTTTTTAACTTTGAAAAGTTGGTTCTATAAAATTTATTACAAGCATTTTAACAATACCTAAGTACATTTTGAATTAAAGAGACTTGGACTTGGATCAAATGTATAAAAAAAATAATCTTTTACAAGTTTCTTATGTACAATTTTGTCGAATCTTGTAATATATTTAGAAACTTCGATTTAGAAAACTATGATTAAGTACTAAGTATGATTTAGAAAAACGGATTTTAGGCATTCTCTCTGCAGAGCAAAGAAAATTTGCATTTATTTATTATGAGTTGCAATATTATAATAATATAGAAAAGACAAAGGAAAATCATTGGTAAAATCAAATAATTCACGTAGTACGGTGGGCGTATGCATGGTCACGTAATTCCACTCAGACGCTCGAACTTCACACCCCGTGTAACCTTTAAAGCTTCAAGATATTCCACCGCCATTATGCTTATAGGCTTTCAGTACTCTTTGAATTTTGTTCTACTATCAAATATTATATTGAAAGTAATTCCATGCATAATAATACAAAGTTGGATAGTTCGTTTCTTTAAATTGAAATTGGTGATAATCACATAGGGACGGATTATACTATATATCTATACTAATATTATAAAGAGGTAAAGATTGTGTGTTTGTGATGTTGTAGGGGGTAATCTCTGAATCTACTGAACCGATTTAAAAAGTACTTTCTGTGTTGAAAAGTCCATTTATCGGGGAGTGCCATAGGCTATATAGTATCACGCTATGACTAATAGGAGTAAAGCAGTAATTAAATATGTTTAAAAAAGTAACGCGTTTTTTTTTGCGAAGTGGGCACGTGTTACTAATAGACGGGGAGCTTGAATAAAAATTCTTGAGCTAATTTTATTTTAATGTAGTTAAATTAACGCCATTAAAGGCTGCGCGCTGGCCAGACGAGGACACACGATTTGTCTAAAGTTTCTATTTTTCTTCGCAATCCTAATGTCTGCGTAGCATGTCCAGTAGAAGGCTTTAAGTACCCACGTTATGTACCTACTACATGGTTATTCTCTTTTCAGGTAAGATCGAGTTTCTACTATACTAGATGTACGCAATAGTACAGAAGTTACGTGTAAGTATGTTTGTTTTTTTTTATATACTAAACACGGCAATATATATACCGAACCTGATGGAAAGCGCGAGTACAGTCCACAAATGAAGCCAACGGATAGAAGTCCAAAAACAACTTCAATCCGTCGTCATCATCTTGCCGGTTTGGCCAAATGCTTCTTCACACTGCGTTTGAAGGACCCAATATCATATGATGGAGGAAATACGTGAGCCGGAAGCTGGTTCCACAACTTAATGGTACGGCATCTGTTCAGGATGCCAAGTTTACGTGAAACTGTGGTGATTACTCCTTCGACATAGTCACGATTGTTTAGATCATGTCGAAGGTTCATCCCTAAGATGTTCAAGTTAGTCTGCAGCGACAGCGTAGTACCCTTGCCATGTATGTATTAAATAGTTATTAACAGACATACAAATAAATAATCTATTTAAATGGTTTAGTTACTGCTTCTTCTCTGCTGGTAGCAAAGCATTAGCGGGCGATTGCTGCTAATGTGCTCAGATCGTTCGTATTATGTGGTATTGTTAGTACGAATCAGTTTGTCCGATGTGATAGCTTCGCAAGCTCGCAAGCTTCGTTTCAGTCTGTAAGTTCAGTCTGAATTATTGAGTTTAAAAGAACTTCAATGATGATAGTATTCGTGGCCTTGGCACTTACACTTATTTATCTGTTCTGACTCTCCTACAAACAAATCAAAAGATGGAACAATCTTATACTTATAAAGTTCTGTGTGTCAAAAAATAGATTAGTATTAACGGCATCTTAGTAAATCAATAAAAACTTTCACATTTATCATGAAATTCCTACACTACTATATACCTATAGTAACAACACAAACTAATCGCTTGTAAAGTAGAACAAGAACGACATAGGTACTCGTAGCTAAATATCTATTCCAATTCCGAGATATGACATGAAACCGACATGCATCTATCGCAATATTGCATTCGGAATTCAACTTACCTAGTACGAAGATAGCTCTATTTGAAGTCGTACCTTTGATCATGCGGAAATCAATATAACTATCAAAGCGTCTAAACAACGACGTAAGTAATAGTTAGGCTTGCAATATTAAGTAACTGCTAAGTCGTTTTACGTCTTTCTTGTCTTTAAAGAATCGATTTCAAACTTCGCGATTTGTATACATCATTCAATTTTGTATCTCACACGGTGGCCTAGTAAGGACGGTGAAACACCAATGGATGGAAGGAGGCACAGGACCGCATAAGGACAGTGTCCAGCAGTGGATGACTATTGGCTGATATAATGATACAATTTGTAAATTGGTTTTTGGTCTCACTCGCGGTGTATACTACTCGTAAGTTTTTTTCCCGACGTTTTGGTAGATTTGCAAGGTCCGTCTCTCCGCTACCAATACTTATGTATTTACGTCATAAATGGCAATGCTTTATAGTAAATTGTACAATATATTCCCCGTGTTAGGTTATTTTATTGGAAAGGTTCAGTAACAGATTAAACATTATATAATAATACATAACATGAAATACAGTTACAAATCTGAAATCCACTTATAACTATGCACAACACATATACAAATAGAATTTACTAGACAACCCTACAGTTGTACTCTAAATACTTTATATAGACCCGATTTACAAAATTCTACAAGCCATATAAAAGAAGTCACTAGTAAACTCATAAATGCTAGATATACAAGTACTAAATATTAACTAAAACATCACGTTGTCTCTGTGGTATACAATCGTAATATCCTGTACCGAGAGTAATAAAAGTGCACTACACTTCCGTCCACTACAAAGTAAGCACTTCTTAACAAATAAACGACTTCTTGAGACAAATATAGATGTTTCTAACCTTTCTACTGATCACATTTTTACTTGTTACTAGTTGAAATATAACTGAGAGCTTTTATTTCGTAGTAACTTCTTCATTTTGTTTCTAGAACCAGATATTTATTTTTTCTTTTGCATTTCTTGGTAAGGAGACGATTAAGTCGCATGTGTAAAGTTAGCTGTTATCCAAAAAAACCTTGGCTTTGTATAAGTAGTGTATAGTTAGTAGTTCTGCACTGACACTGCCTCTGTCAGACATAAGCTGTTATGTCCCATAGTACCTACTGTAATTACACACTACTGCTTGTACTGCTACATTTACAAAGATTTTTTTTAATAAAGAGAGACCAGTTAATTCAAAATGAATATGAAGAATGATTTATTAAACGATTTAAGAAACTAGGATTAATACAAAACTTCTACAATCAATCCTCAGTCCGTGCTAGTGGGCTAATGAATGATAACTTAAAAAATCAAGATGTACTTTTTTCCTTTACATTTATTGAATTCGGAGCTTTTTCATTAGGTAGTAACTTTGGTTGAAATAGCTATTTTAGTAATTGCAGCTATTAACTGTTTCAAAACATTTTCGAAAATTCTCTTTATTAAATTCATACTTGTACTAGTAAATTCTAACTAGCGCATCATAAAATAGTAAAATTTTGAATACAACTTTGTTTTAAACTAGCTAGAACACCGCGAAAAATTATACAGTAGCTGGCAAACAACTTTTGTTTAAATGAAATTGGTTTACATCATAACAGTTTAAGTACTTACTATGTTATGTTACGGTTTGACATTAAGGGAATATCTTGAAGACTCCTACACAAATATACCATGATCATCACCATCATTATCAGCCAATGGACATCCACTGCTGGACATAGGCCTCATCCAAATATTCTCACTACGCGCGGTCCCGTGCTTGTGATGAAATATGATGACATAAATATAATAAAAAAATTATAAATTAATAATTAGTTTTCGCATACTTTTATTAATAAATAGTCGAAGGAGCGCAGCGGGACCGTTTTTCTTATTCAAAGTAAAAACAAACACGACATCCTTTCAATTTTATTTGTAACAAACATGTATATTGTTACGTAAAATAAAAGCACTGCATAAGTTACAACAGTATTCGTCGATATTTTTGTGCACTCCATTCATCTGAATATCACTATAAAACATTTTACCTGCCGTTTGTTCGCGTCCTGAATACTTTCGCGCACCTGAACCGCTTGTCGTACTTGCATTAATTAATCATCTGCTAAATTCCTTTGTCCCTTTCATAGTGATTAATTATTTTTGACAAATATCATCTGTAAAGATGGCGTCTTTAGTTTATTTCCCACTTTGTCAACCTTTATTGCGAACAAATATCTCATCCTGCGGGTGTCGTAAAACCTGACTAAAGGCGGAGCTATGTTTCTGCTTCGACATCCTGTTTACTACATCATAAAAACCATTAAAAGGCCTATTCTAGGATCTTCTACAGTGATAGAGGTAATCTTATGTAGCTATAGATATCACGTCGGTTAGTGTTTTCTTTATAAATGAACTAGCTGACCCGTTCCCACTTCGTTGGACAGCCAAAAACACGCATCCCTTTTTAAACATATTTCATTACTGCTCCACTCCTATTAGTCATTGCGTGATACTATATAGCATATAACACTCCCCGATAAATGGACTATTCAACACAGAAAGAATTTTAAAAATCGGTTCATTAGATCCAGAGATTACCCCTTACGACGTCACAAACTCACAAATACACAAACTGTACCTCTTTATAATATTAAGTATAGATATGTATTAATTTCTACCTAAAAATAAGAAACACTTGACAAAATACCTTACACAAATCCGTCTGTTAAATGGTACCTGTACTAATAACCCAAGCTTTCCTCCATCACTGAAAGTGGGCCGTCCACGCAGTAAGACTTCTAAGGCTTAATGTTTACGAAAATAGTGGAATATAGAGATGAATAGCCATAAATCAAAGGGCATAAGAAAGATGGATTATGTGCGTGACTCGGCTAAACAGAGGTGTTTAATTGAGACAAGTGAGAGGAAACTAATATAAACCATTATTCTTAATGTTCATTGGAGCCGATTGGGAATCAATGACGCATGCAACTTGTAGTCATAACATAAACGTTTCCTTTGGTATTTGGATAAGAATTTTTTAACTTTTATATACCTACATTATTTTTTTTGACGATTTGACGACCTCTGTGGCGTAGTAGTTATATAACATTACTGCTCAATGCTAATCTTTGTGTATGAACATGATTGTTTGAATTGGTCTGGGTGTTTTCTATGTATAATAAAGTATATACAAAAAAAAAGTATTTAAGTATGTTTATCCTTTGTGTAGTATAGTACCTATAGTACAAGCTTTGCTTAGTTTGGGACTAGATGGCGTTGTGTGAATGTATTTATTAGGGTTGAAGTCCTAGAAGATTAGTTAATTAATCCTACATTCTTCTTCATATTACAACACTAGCTGTAAAACGCGACTTTGTCCGCGATTAAATTTGAAATGAAATAAAAAAAAAACTTGTATAATTCATACAAAGTTTATTCATCATCATCATATCAGCCAATCGACGTCAACTGCTGTACATATGCCTTCTTCAAGTATTGCCACCTTGTGCGGTCCTGTGCCTCCCTCATCCATCCTCCTGTGCCTCCCTCATCCATCCTCCTGTGCCTCCCTCCATTGCCCTCTGAGACACCATGAGCCTTCTGAGTAGGTCCATAGGTCAGGCTACAACATAGGTATCTCCATTGTCCTCTGAGACACCATGAGCCTTATGAGTAGGTTCATAGATCAGGCTACAACATAGCTCTCTCCATTGCCCTCTGAGACACCATGAGCCTTCTGAGTAGGTCCATAAGTCAGGCTACAACATAGGTCTCTCCATTGCCCTCTGAGTGACCATGAGCCTTCTGAGTAGGCCCTTAGGCCCCCTAAATTTGAAAAAGTTTTTTTGTCCTAGCTTGATGTTATATAGCCTATAGCCTTCTCGATCAATGGTCTATCCAAAACTGAAAATTAAATTCAATTCGAAGAAGTAGTACCTGAGATTAGCGCGTTCAAACAAACAAACAAACTCTTCAGCTTTATATAATAGTATAGATTTAGAGCTAGCGGGAATGAGCAGAGCTGAAGAGACTTGTAACAACTCCCTAATCTACGTCTAGAGTGTGGCCTTAAGTAGAATACAGACATGAGTTTAGACTCTTTTCCAAAGCGTTATATCTATTAGTTCTTAGTTGTGAGAGTTTACATTCTCACAACTAAGAACACTCTCACAATAATAGAAGTAAAGTAAGTAATTTTAGCTTGATACTATTAAAGATGGGGTTTTTTTACCTTATAATAAATTAATACTTAAAAATGGGTTTATCCTTTTAATAAAACGGATAGTATTTTAGTATGATCCTCTCAAGACTCGAACGTACAAAGACAACGTCGAAAGTACAAAGAGGCTTATTAAATTGGCGATGTAAAATAAATACATAGGCAGACGCGTTTCTCATTACTTATTCCTTTTGAACGATTTGTTCCCCCCACTGTTTTGCTCCAGCGCGAATCACAATGCTCTCATATACATATATCAGCAATGTATGGTAATCGAATTTTAAAAATATATTTGTATGAGAGAGGGGTACGGGTCAAATGGTTACCTTTTGCTCATTTTTAGGGAAAATAAAAATATACGCATATTTTAGTGAGCGAATGACTAATTATTGTTTAATCGATTACATTAAATGTTTTAAATATTTTTTGAATCTTTTCTTTTTAGTTTTGACGTCTTCTGTACTTGGGACGGGCTACAGACACAAAGTCGGTTAACCCGGTTGTTGTCGGGTTTTCTGTGTTTTACTTCTTTGATACTTATAACAAGTACTATGTAACTTATCTACGTAATCCTTGATGTGAAATTTAGTAATGACACGCTGTATGCTTAGTTCTTTACCACACGATAATTCAGTTTAGATGATTCCATTTTTAATTATGTATAGATTGTGTTTAAACAAAGTATATAAATGTACAAAGTCACATTCTATTTCTGTCATTGGACATAGGTCTACCTCATTCCCAATTCCTGGGCGGAAACCGTACCGGCGCCGAACCCACGTTACAGGAAATCCTATTGCTAGCTTGAGTGTCTGACTTATCCTATACAAACGGTGAAAACGTTTTCATGAATACCTACATCTGAAAGACACAATTTACATGTAGTTGAATAAATCTACTAGTGTGTGTAAAATAGAAATACTGAAGCTTTTATATTGGTTATCGATACAGGTAAATGTAACGCTCAAGGAAGCAGTTACCATGATAAGATGAATGTCTTCATCTTGTTTATTGTCCTACAAAACGACGGGCCTCATAATATGTCGCCCTACTGGGACGGGCCTCTTCCAGTGATAGAGGAAAACTTAGCCTATAGATAGAGATTTTAATGATTTTATCAGTATGTCTTATTTAACTCCGCGAAGGCAACGCTTACTTTACTGTTACAAACATTAAACAACTGCTTGCAACAATATTCATTTGGGATCAAATTCCCAAAATAGAGTAACGCTTCTTCGTCTACTATCATTAGTCACCGACTTTAGTGTTCGTATTAACCGACTCCCAAAAGAGATGGCTATATCAATTTGATGTAATACTTTAATGTAGGCTAGCTAATTTTATGCTAATCTTTTGTAGAAATCGATCCAGATTACTAAATTAACGTTTCAGTATTAAAACTCGTTATACATAATTTGAAAAGTGTCATATTGGGAGGGCGTCACAGTCCACTACCGAGGGAACGTAAGCAGACACGAAGGGTACTCTTATACCCAGTGATTTATTGTACCTACTATACGACACATTGTTATACTTTTAAAGCTCAAGATGAACGACTGTTAGTATAAATGGATTTTTGCTTATAAAAACGTTTTAATTTTCCTGCAGTTAAGGGATTTGTGAGATGATTTGTGCAGTGGTGGGTAATTTTAAAATACAACGTTTTAAAATTCATTCATTAAAAATGTATGATAACATGATACATTTCTTAGATATTATCTAGATAGATAGAATTATTATAGAATTTTATGTAAATTTTTTACCACGCATAAAAGTTAGAACGTATGTTCTTAGAAGTAATAAAGACTTAAGTCTATCGGTTAACATAACATTAATTCATTTGGTTTTTATTTTAAAAAAATATTCTCGAAAATATTATTTTCACATTAAAAACCGACTCCAGAGCATTGACACTGATTAAGTTAAGAACGAAATTACTTAACCCATTAAGATTAAATTGCTATGAGAATGAAAATAAGAATTGAAGGACTTAAATCGGTCGAGAAATTACTGAGTTCTGAGGTAACGACTATTCAACTAATACGAGCAAATTGAAAACTCCTGGTCTTTTTGAAATCGTTTAAAAATTCAACCTGTATGGTATTTGTCTCTGTTACCAGTTTATTACATGAATGCCTATCTTCCAAGCTCAAAGGGAAGCCACATCTGGCGAACTAAATTTGAACACCCATTCACAAATTTATTTTAACAAAAAACTCGGGAGCGCCATCGTAATTCAAATTGGATCATGAGACGAGAAATTACCTTAATTTAAGGAAAATATACAATGTTAAGAATGCTTACAAAATGGTAACGTCGAGAGAAAAAAAAAAGGAAATATGCGAAATTGGTAAACGAGGGGGGTGTATTATGAGGTTCAAGATTTATGGCAGTGGAACGATTACACCTGCGTGCCTAGAGTAGATTCTGAGATTTATTTGTATTATTTATATGAGTAATTGGCATTTATTATTAACATTATATTTTAAATGTTTGCATTTAATGCTCAAAGTTGTAAATAAATAAAGTTAACATTAGTTTTTACTAAATTTAATATTATTTCATAATATATTACGAGTATAAGCTGGTGATATTTATTATTATCCTTCACGATCAGAATGTCTACTTAGTTAAATGTCCAATAGCGCAAAACGCCTAATGAGCAGTACGTTTAATTAGCCAAACGTATTATCACCAGCCATTATTAGTTTATATATAGACACTTGATAAAACTTTTACTTGATTTAAAAGTAGAGGGTAAATGATAAATCATGGATCATGAATGATTTACAACCTTTTGCTATTAAAATATAGTATCACACATGGTAGATACTCTTAGACATTCTCACTCAAAATTACAAAGAAAAACGATTAGATAAACTAACATTCACATACGCTTAAACGCGTGAAATACCTTTGAAAAGCAGCGAAAAGGGAAACATGCTGAACCATCTCCTTAATTAGTATTTATAAAGTTTAGAAACAACGAACTCATATCACTTCACACAAAAGGTCTCGCTCCATTGAAAATTAATTCTAAAAACCGCATTAAAATCAAAATAATAACGTTTTGGGGGTAACAAAACAACTCGCAACTCATATTAGGTGAATCATATAAATTTACGAGCGATACGGTAAGGACTCCCGATAATGTGTACCTTAGGGTGGTGCTTTAATTAAATAGGACTTTTCAAGGGTTCGTTGTACGATTCGTATATGTTCTGTTCTATCTTGTATTGAATAAGATATTTGAAATATGGGTGAATTACTGATTTCCGAATTAATGAACCTAGAATAACGTTACCACGAAAACATGCAATCACGAATAACGTTACCACGAAAATATGGAATCACGATTTTTTTATTTTGACATCGTTTCACACATTGTCGAAAGATTAGGTTAGGTTAGAACAATGACAATGCGATGCACGAGCCGAGCAAATGCAGCGAGCAAGCTGCGGCAGCAGCCGGCGAGTGCCAGAATGAAAATTCGTGATTGCCTATTTTCGTGGTAACGTTATTCGTGATTGCATGTTTTCGTGGTAACGTTATTCGGGGTTCAGTAATTCGGAAATCAGTATGAGAGTCGAATATGGGTGAATTACTGATTTCCGAATTAATGAACCTAGAATAACGTTACCATGAAAACATGCAATCACGAATAACGTTACCACGAAAATATGGAATCACGATTTTTTTATTTTGACATCGTTTTACACATTGTCGAAAGATTAGGTTAGGTTAGAACAATGACAATGCGATGCACAAGCCGAGTAAATGCAGCGAGCAAGCTTCGGCAGCAGCCGGCGAGTGCCAGAATGAAAATTCGTGATTGCCTGTTTTCGTGGAAACGTTATTCGTGATTGCATGTTTTCGTGGTAACGTTATTCGGGGTTCAGTAATTCGGAAATCAGTATGAGAGTCTTGGAATATGCTGTATGCGCTTTTTGATCACTATTATTGTACGGCTGATTTTCGTAATTATTTAGAACCTTAAATAGGAAACTGAGATTTTCGATTAATTGCCTTGACTTTTATAACAAATTTAAGAATCTACCATGGTTCTTAATTCCTAAGCTGTCACAATATGACCAGATTTGCTGACGTGAATATATACAGATATTTCTTCAACTTTTCTTAGCATCTTAGTTTCGTTTGTTGATTCTCTAAAGTTAATATTTATAGCCCCTAACCTATAAACGTTGATAGTGACCCTTGTCCATTCCAGTTATTCTATTTTAAAACAAAACGTAACCCAAAAAATATACAAGATTAAAAAAAGGCAATTTAATTAACCAAAAAATACAACAGTTTTGTGTGAAAATCAACAAGTGTTCAGTCATAAAGTACTTCAGAACCAAATTGGACGTCAGACGAGTGCAAGTGTAATGTCACTGAGTGCGTTTACACCGAGTGCGTCAGTTTAATCCATTCGGCTTAACTTTCAGAGCTAATTGAATTTCCACGTACTCTAGCACCCATGAGTATTGGTTGGTACTGACGGTACGTAATTGGTATTATCGTATAAGATATTATTCGTGTATTAATTGCTGTTGCTATTTGTATCGTAGATCTATATCTACCTACAAACAACACATACATGATTTTTATTTAATAACGGAAACATGATCATATCGAATTCGATAAACAACGCGAATTTATGCCCTCATAATAAATACATTTCATTGCCAATACTTTCCCAAGATAAGATAATTAATCGTGTCATAGTAAAGTTAAAACAAACAGCAAATTTCGTGACTTAAGGATAGAGTCTTAATAGTCAGATCCGTGTTTACGACGCGCTCTTATTATTATTTATTTTATAACAATTTATATTCGTCGACAATAGTCAGTTTAAAACAATCATAATATAAAATCCCTGAAGGGACGGTACATCTAAAATCATGCACTGAAAGTTGAACATGCTGATTCTAATCTGTTCATCGGAAACCCCAACAAACAGATGTTTTCCGATATAAGGTGTTGCAGGAGGAGTTTTCTAACTCATATCATTATCTATAAGTTTTCTTACTCATATTATCGTTATCTAGCCTACCTTTTAATTCTTGAAATCTTGTAAACAGCAATAATACAAAGTGACCAATCACAACCCAAGAGGAAAACACTAAGAGCGAACAGAAGTCATCTCAAACACAAGTGACTATATAGTAAGAGTTCTCGAACAAAACCTCTTTCATCAATCAAAACTTTAGCCCATAATCAGATGTTTCATTGCTCGTATTTCAGCTGATGGAGCAGACAATACTTTGATATAAACAAGACTATCAAAACTATTCATTACTTTAGACATCTTGTATAGGGAACAGTAAGATCGTAGACCACAGACGGACAGGGAGACAATTAGCTACTTGGATATTTGGTCTTTCTAACTTATGTATGACGAGTTGCATTTTGACTATCAAAGTGACTGTGATTGTTTAATTTGTTGTTCTGCTAAAAATGTCGTGGATTTAAATCCCACATAAAATAATTGCTGTTAGTGCTTAACTCAGGCCTGTATTTCAACCGCGCACGATCTGGTGCCTGCCTCACTTCCACCGTCATCCCCTCTCCTTAATCAGTGTGAGAGGTCTGCCTACTTTGCGACCTTGGGTCCGCGATTGGCATTTCTAAGCTTTATCACTTTTTAGCTTTATGACTTTAAGGTACCCTCAAGATGGCATACTGGTAGTAACATTAAGGATTCTTATCGATATAAACATATTACATAAAGTCAACTTTCCCGGAAATAAATGGATCTATTAAATGCGGAAAACACATCTTTTAACTCACATTAAACAAACCCCCTGCCACTAAATCACTTATAATGTGCTTCCGCAACAAGATAGGTAACCCATCTCATAATATTTAAACATCGCGGCCAAACTGGCACAACACAGAAAGTTTCAATTGTAGACAACGAAATAAGGCAAGATTTGCATCTAATTAAAAGTTCCTAATTGAATATTCTGTTTTATATAAATCTACAGCCCCAGTTGATTTATAACTTATTTCTAAACGCTTAATTTGAGAAGTTTTTTGTTATAAAATATAGACGAAACCGTGCAATTAATTGTAATATTGTTGTGAATTGAGAAAGTTAGGGATGCTTTTTCGTTTGTTTAATATGTCTTTTAGCAGACGCGCTTTTAGAGGAGGGACGTTTTTCTCTCTTGACTGATTTGGCAAGGCATTTTAATAGTGGGTAAGAGTCTGACATAACCAATATAGACTTAATGTCGGTACTCATGGAAACTTCCCGACATTTCTCCTTAGTTACTTGTATGTATTTGCTAAATAGAAAATGCTAAGCATATTTTCATTAAACAAATAGTAAAAATGCAAACAATTAAATACATTAACTATCAATATTCAAAGATTACGTATCGGACATATCTTTTTATAAAATAAATCAGAATAAGAGTACCTATTGTATTTTCATCCCCAAAATAAAGCTAACAAACAGAAGCGCATGATGGTCGACGTCACGGTGTTATCTCGGGGTTTCCCCATCTCATGCAGAGCTTGATGGGAAAGTGTGGTACAAGACGTAAAATGTTGCGATTATTAAATAATCTCATGTTATATTTGTTGATTAATATAAACTTCATAATTTTAGGTATTTTGCTATTGTTCGATAAAGCTTTTTAGCCCAGGCGGACAAGCGAAAAGATGGAAGTTCGGCCGACTAAAATAATAAGTAATGTCAATTTTTAGGGGTTCGTAGCAATTTTGTAAAAACGAAGCCCATATAGGCCAAACGGATTGGTATAGGGTTTAATTTCAAGTTTTCCTTCTTTTTATTTCGTAAAGATAATATTTACGGATAGTCCCTTAGTCGGTTTTACGACACCCATGGGATGATATGGGGTGATGACATATTGTATTCTTACTCCGTCACCACACGGAGAACAAAATTACTTTGATTTAACCACTATGTTACATAAATTTTAAATAAATGTATTTTTTTCCGACGTAAAATAACACAGTAAATGTACTCCATCATTTGGAGATTCTAGAATTTGTCCTTGATTCCTATACATTTCTCGTCTTAGTCTTTAGTCTGTGGTTAACGCGTCGCCATATTTGTTTACCTTTTAATTTTTAAGTCATAAAAATACGGTATACAGTAATAAGGCTAAGTGTTTATATTGTGAAAATGCATTTTACACGTTTACATGTAGAAGTGTAGCAACATTATCAACTATTAAAATACCCAATACTGTAAGTTAAGTCGACAATATCGTAAGTATTTTACCGGAAAGTTATAGAACCAATTTTAATTCTCCAAGAGAATCGAAAGTTTCTTAATTTCAAGCCAGAACTAAGAAGAAACTTCATAACCCGAATGAACTGCACTTTGTACTGAAGTAGAAGCTAACTAAAACATAAACTGTGGCTCAAAGTTACCTTTATCTTTTTATGCGCAAATACTTAGAAAGATAAATTCAATAATTTGTTGAAAATGGACGAAACATTTCAATTTTGAACTGTTTATTCAATGAAAACTTTCCAGACATAATGTAGCTACTGGAATTAATGGAACTTTTAAACAATTTTTACATCTTTTTTGCTGTGGGACGAAATAAGTTACTTAAGTTAAGGTTCAGTGACTCACGCGATAGTCTGACACCCAAATAAAGATGAAAATTTAGGGGTGTGGGATGCACTGGCTCGCATGTAGTAAAAACGTTTGGAGGAAATCTATGTCCAGCTGTGGACATCTTTTAGCTAATAAATGATGAAACAAAAACGACAGTAACAGATTAGTGAAATAAATTTGGAGAAGATTTAAGTTGATTCAAAAGGTATCTATCTACATGTACATTTTAAGAATAATTAGGTCCTAATTTCCCGACAGTCTATTTTAAATGGATAAACGTGATCTCTACGCTGTACTTATCTATCTATTATTGGTATTTATCTGAGGATAAAAAAATATCTAGCTTATTTATTTAAAACTGACTTCAAAATAAAAAGGTACGAAATACTAAATTTCATACAGCAATGATTACTTACTTAATCAATAGTTTCTGCATTTTTATACGACTTGGTGAAGAGACGAACAGATATTTATTCATACTTGCAAGCTTTCGCCAATATTATATCAAAGAAAAATTATGAATGTTGGTAGATAAAAAATTATAATAAAATAAATTATGCAACAGCGCCGTGTCCTGATAATCTGTCTCTCTTAACATAGGCCAGACCACAGTGAGGCGAGGTGTCCCGCACAGAATCTGACGGACAATGGGGATAGAAATAGGGACGGCACGGACGCTATTGTCGCCATGTAAAACTGAACGGGATACATACGTCTCGGAAAATTGTATCGAAACGTCAAACTAGTTTAGTAGAAAATTAGAGATCTTTTCCCTTCTCAAAAGTAGCTCGTTTATTAATTCATTGTCTAGCAGAATAATTGTAAATCAGGCAGGGCTCATGCCAGGCTTGCCTAGTGTAAGGCTAATGCATGAAACGTACATTGTATGTACATTATATGTTTGGTTATAAAATAAATATGTATTTAGGTAAGAAATTCATTTTAATTCGTATACTTTAGGCGCTTTACTAAAACCACAAAACTATTTTTGCTAGAACTTTCCGTGGTTCTTTCTCTATATTTATTTGTTTAATCAAAAGCGTGTTACGGCATAAAATATTATACAGTATTCCAAAAAGACTGTATTTCAGCTGATGGAGCAGACAATACTTTGATATAAACAAGACTATCAAAACTATTCATTACTTTAGACATCTTGTATAGGGAACAGTAAGATCGTAGACCACAGACGGACAGGGAGACAATTAGCTACTTGGATATTTGGTCTTTCTAACTTATGTATGACGAGTTGCATTTTGACTATCAAAGTGACTGTGATTGTTTAATTTGTTGTTCTGCTAAAAATGTCGTGAATTTAAATCCCACATAAAATAATTGCTGTTAGTGCTTAACTCAGGCCTGTATTTCAACCGCGCGCGATCTGGTGCCTGCCTCACTTCCACCGTCATCCCCTCTCCTTAATCAGTGTGAGAGGTCTGCCTACTTTGCGACCTTGGGTCCGCGATTGGCATTTCTAAGCTTTATCACTTTTTAGCTTTATGACTTTAAGGTACCCTCAAGATGGCATACTGGTAGTAACATTAAGGATTCTTATCGATATAAAGATATTACATAAAGTCAACTTTCCCGGAAATAAATGGATCTATTAAATGCGGAAAACACATCTTTTAACTCACATTAAACAAACCCCCTGCCACTAAATCACTTATAATGTGCTTCCGCAACAAGATAGGTAACCCATCTCATAATATTTAAACATCGCGGCCAAACTGGCACAACACAGAAAGTTTCAATTGTAGAATATTATACAGTATGTTTCCAAAAAGACTGTATATGAGAGAAACACGCCGTGAATTTTGATAGTGTGAATAGAGTGTAAAATTGCGTTTAGTTGTACACCCGGGGCAAGGGTCTGTTTTATACCCTGCCTAGTCATTTGTAGGTTCCACGGGACATGTAATGCCTAAGTGTATTTTGTAATTATTATTATTCATAGTAGGTCCCGTAGCTATATTGAATATCGTATTATTTGGTACTTAAATGAGAATTAAACCAAATTTAACATTGTGTCTTTTTATTTATCCGTGTGGTGACGGAGTAAGAATAGAATATGTCACCACCCCATCTCATCCCATGGGTGTCGTAAAAACCGACTAAGGGACTATCCGTGAATGTTTTCTGTACGAAATAAAAAGAAGGAAAACTTGAAATTAAACCATACCAATCCGTCTGGCCAACGTGGTATTAGTAGGTCAAGTATCCCTCCTTCACGGGAGGAGCCCGTACCTGCAGTGGGACATTAATGGGCTGTTATGAAGCGTCTATTAATGAAGGCATATTAATTGGGTTAGTTAGTTCAATATCTCATTCCAAAATATTTTATTTATTAGTAATTCCCCATATTGACCTTTAAAACCGTATATATCAATACAAATGTAATATTAATGTCAAAACAATCCTTAATTATGTCCCGATGTATCTACAGTATCAGCTGGCTTCCCCTGGCTATCATAAAAATAAACTGCCGGCGAAGGGTTGCCATGACACTGCCAAGGGACTTGTGAAACATCTTTCTGATATTTTAGGGTTCCGTACCGATTTTGTTGCCCGTCTTTCTGTCCTTCTATCTCACAAGACCATTTTTATCAGGAACGCGTGGAGGTATCAAGCTGAAATTTTTACCAAATACTAAAGTCTGTTGCCTCTTAGTGCTGTAAAAAAATCAAACTTTTAACCTAACGAAATCAAGAGATATAGCCGTTTATGTCCCATTTTTTTAGGGGCAAAAACCTGCAGGGTACTCCTACAAACATGAAATTTGGCATGAAGCAAGGTCTTATAGTACATGTAAAGGAAAAATTCCGAAAACTTTAAAGATTTACTTCCATCATATTATATTTTGATAATATCGTCATGGAATTTTGGCAGGAAAATAATTTTGACAGATGAGTCGTGACGTCATAGAATTTTGGCGGTAAAATATTTTTGACAGCTGAGTCGTGACGTCATAGAATTTTTGACAGATGAGTCGTGACGTCACAGAATTTTGACAACTTAGTCGTGACGTAATAGATTTTTGACAGCTGAGTCGTGACGTCATCGCATTTTGGCGGAAATATACAATATAGGTTTCTACGGAACCCTGGATGCGCGAGTCAGACTCGCACTTGCCCGGTTTTATTTTTATTGTAATTGTTTTTTTTTAAATTACTGAGTTTTTACTTTTTTACCTTTTATGAACTGTTTTCCTTTAGTTTTTTTTGTGATTTTCAAACGTTTCAAAACTTATATGAGTATGGTGTCACTATGTATCTAGATAAACGTTATCTACTTCTTAGTCTACATTCCGGAACTTTTGAATTTGGGTAAAAAAAGTTGGCAAAAAGTCTAATAGGACACATTAATTTTTGGCAACTGCACTACATCAATAGCAGTAACTGTATCCACTCTATCAGTGAGGTCTTCACTGGCTACTTTAGATAAACTACATTAAACTCACACCTTATTCCCATTGGGGTAAATGGAGACTACCCTTTAGGTCCACAATGTTGAATTTGCAAAATGTTGAACCAGAGCCATGTACCACGAACCTTACAAACCTACTTTACTTCGTCTTCGCATGAAAAATAAATAACCTAGGTAATTACACGTAATCACTGTAACACCTATTCAGTGTTAGTTGTCGCTTAGAATTAAGAAGCTCGTAATGAGAAGCAGGAATTCTATCAATTGGTAAATTGCTTGGGACCTTTGAGCCGCCTGATTGGACAGGTAATGAAGCTATCGTCGACTCGGAATAACTTACGTGCTATTTGGACGGATTAAACTAACGTGATGGAGATTCGGCTTGAATAGTTTAGATGGGATTATTTATTTAAGTAGATGTAATTAAGATTTACTTATATCTTTAAGGAGTAATTTTACGTGTTGCAGAAACGATTTAATATTAAATAACTAAGACTTAAGGTTCAAGTAATGCACTTTGATAAATGAAGTTAAGATGGAAAAAAGATAGTGTCCGACAACATGTTTGTAATGCTTTCATACTACTAGAAATAGATGTGAATATAAGTCTGAGATACGCAAAGAAACCTAAGACTAAGATATCAAGCATAATCTACACTATCACGACTAAGTCAGACCATTTGTTCTGTAACAGAATCACTGTAATTCCTTCACGCAACAGTACCTACGTATGCGTAAACATGCGGTGGTCCTCTTTATACCGATACAAGCAATATGTCACCTCTTACGGCGCCCATGGGAAATGATGGAGCCTTCTATTCATAGCCACGACACCTACATATTACCTGAGATATATGTATTCATGTATATGTTTCTATACTATAACCAAGGATCAGCTTGTCGGGTTCAGAATCTATAATGGCTACTTTTATTAAGCTATACCTACTGCTAAAAGAAAGATGTAAATCTTTGCATCTGCAGGTTAATCATTTAGCTTCGTTGCTGAGTTATTTGATAACCCTTTGAGTTTAATTTTCTTTTATTGTTGTTGTGCTGAATATTAGTATATTAGCTTAGTACATAAATTTATTAAAATATTAACTACTAATACTAACAAGTACATTAAAAGGCTACTTACAATAAGTACTCTTACAGATTAACTTGAATCTAAGTTCTTCGTAAAAGGTTTCAGACAGCTTATAAATTATATTTGTTTAATATTGTTATAATAGTAAACAGGCTAATAATTTAAAAAGTGTTTAGCTTTGAAGCTCAAGTGAATCTGGCGTATGAGGCATTCTAATCATTTAGAATAGAAATACAGCAATGACATTTACTCTACTACCCTAAAAGGCAAACGCGACCTTGCTTTTCATTGGATAACTGCCAACTAACTAGCTGCATTGCCACTGTTATAATAAATTAAATTTTTAGTATTTCATATTTGTTCACTTGAAATCAAAAGACTTTTTCATTTCTATTGTTTAGTTTAGCTGAAAGTAAATTTAACCAATAGCTTGATATGTAGCTGAAATCTATAATTCTCTAGAATTATGAAGTCAATAAACAAGAAATTGGCATATTCGTTGACTTGCACCACCAATAGATAAAAATCTTACAACTAAAAGAATTTCCCGCCCCCTAAGACTCCGTATCCCACTAAAGCTATCTTTAATTAAGATCGAACAACAATATTCCCAAGTAAACAAAGTAGGCGACTCAATTTTTAAACGTATTTACATTTAATTTAAGACACGACGTTATCAGGGGGCGAAGCTCATCGGAGGTACCTTATCGTTTGAGGGGTGATCAGGACGAACGATATTGACTCCATTTGTCTTTGTCTTTTCTTTCTGGAATTTGTGAAATACTTAACCGCGGAAAGTTAATTAAAGTATTGCTAAGGTTAAGGAAGTAGCTTTGTTTTTTTACTAACGGACTTCACGACTGTGGCTTGCAATGTCATTGACGAATTTAATAAGTGGTATCATACTGACGCCATGTCTAATTTAGTTTGTTACTTTTTGACTTGTACGTTCGCAATTGTATTCCTACCTCAATGGTAATGTCTTTTAACCTAAAAGCATGTCATTCATGCTTGTCTAAGTTATCAATAATATTGTATTTTCTATTTTCCTTTTACCTTATGAATACAAAAAAACACAAATCCAATAGCTCAAAATCCTTCATAAAGTCTACCTAAATCCTCAATCAGAAGTTAAGTCTAGCAGAAAACACCTTGAAGTCATTCCTCGGTATAACCCGCAAATCCCGATGTCGTGACTTTGACGCAACCCTTTTTCAACTCAAGTAAGTAATTGTTATTTGTTAGATGACTATCACTTTTCAGATTTGCCTTCCCCGAATAAACACACCTGAAAAATTTCCTTATTTATGTTCTTTGAAAAAGTTTTTTTATTTTGTTTTCTTGTTTTCTGATAGAAGTTTTGTTTTTGTTGTATACGAATTTGGTTTAGAAGTTTAAATGTATGAGCTTTAGGAGACTTGTTATCACGCTAGAAAATGTATGATCCTGTTATTCGTGAATTGTTTTCTTTTTTAATTTATACGAGTTGACTTATTTGTCTGTGTGCCCTGCCTAATTCAAAGATAAATCAAATTATTATTTGGTGATACTCTTTAAATGCCATTTGTTGCTTAGACAGATATACTCTTAGCATACCTGCGCAATTTTAAAAAAATCTTGAAACCTCGTTTCAACTAGTTTTAGATACTATTCGTATACACAAGGAATCCAAAACTACATAGCGATCAACTACTCAAAAATGTCCCAAATGACAATGGTCAGTTCACTTAAATTATTCTCCTTACCTCTTTTACCTTATGCTTCTAAACTGCATTCATTTAAATATACATAAGCCCCTAGGCTTACAACGAAGGAATGCAACAAACTATGGACACAGCTACGTTAAGACTTAAATAAGATTAAAAGGAAACCAAGCCTATTGTCTCATCCTAGTATAAGCTTACAGTCAAAGTAATACACTACCGTAATTAAGAGAAACCTCAGTGAGAAGGGTTGACGTGACTGCTTGGAGGGATGAAAGTAAATGGTCGACCATCTTCGACTTGTGAAAACACCTGTGCTTAGTCATGTTGACGACATTTTATTCATTTTGCGTAGTGCGAACGTTAAGGATCTTGAATATTGATAGGGAAGGGGGAAGGGGATAGTTTTTTTTGGAATTCCGAAAAAAATAGCTTTATCACTCATCCACCGAATGAATTTTAGTAATTTTTGGATAATTGTGCTATTTGACATGAATGTTCTGTAATCCTAGTGACATCGAATGCCAGTTATTTATACTCATTTTGGCAAAGTCCATGTTCTCAAGAGTTCATAGATTCAAATCCTAAACAGAAATACACACCTCAACAAAGTCTAGGGATATTTGGTATTTACTCAATTAACTTCAAAATTATTGAAGATAGCATACAACATATTTATATTTTTATAAAGACAATTTATCAGGCTACAATCCAGAATTAAACAAAAGAATCATTTTTGCATAATTTTTTTTTTATTCAAATAAATAAAAAATTTGGAAAATTAGTAAAACTAACAATGAATGTGTTTCTTAAGCAAAAGTGAAAATAAGCAAAAATTAATCTGTGTTTAACTGTTATGTGAATAATCAGTAGTCAGCACATTAAAAAAACCGTAAATAACGGTCCTGCAATGGTTTTTCATGCTTTTATTATGTTATCCAGATCTTGGTGCGGTATATTGTTCCAGGTCCGACTAGCATGCAAAAAAAGATGCCCTTCCATCGCAATTTTATGCAGGAAAAATCACCAAAACCCTTCTTTTAACATGTCCTACGCGTATTTTATGGTTTTGAGGATATGGGATTGAGTGGTTCAGCATAAAATCGATACGTCGTGCTCCTGCAACCAGCTCGTCATCGCTCTCGCTTTATGCGGACGGATGTTATTGTCCATGAACTTAAACATTTGGCCCAATTGTAGTCTACGGGGGTAGATTATTAGTACTAGCACCTCGTTAAATTATTTTACAGCCGTCACGATGTTTCTGATCAAAACGCGCTCTGTTTTTCCACCGACACAAATTCCCGTCCAAACCATAATTGTTCCATCGTGGTATGAATAGATTTCCTGAGGATGTTGTAGACGGCTATCACAACCAGGAACTCGCCAAGCACGTTCTCTACGTGAATCCGAGTGGAAACCGAACCGGGACTCATGTGTAAACACTACTACAGATCACAGGTTATCTGTGCAGAGCAAATGTTCAGGAGCCCAGACTAGTCGTCGTGCGCGATTCGCTCGGCGTAGTGCTGGAGTATAAAGCGGTATGCGAGCATAAAGGTGAGCTTCGTGCCGACTTCTTCTGACAGTTTGGTCACCCGCAAGAGTCTCCAGCAAGAGCTGGAGCCTCTACACCAGCTGCATGGTAGTAACATTTGGCTGTCTTTTCGCGGAAACTTGCAAAAATCGATCATGTCGTTAAGTGGTGATAGACTTTTTGCTGTGGTATCTTTCAGCCACTTCACCAGTAGCACGATAACGTGACCATAATCCTGATTTCATATTTTGTATTGTTATAATCTCTTCAGCAATACTCCGCTTAGTACCCGCAGCTAGGAGCATGCCTACTGCCCATAACATTTACTCTCTGATGAAATGGCGCCGCTGCTTGATGCACACAATATCATTAATTCCAAATAAACGTTTAAATTGTTATAAAACTTAAATTTTACACAAAAAAGCAGTCAAAACTTACTATTGGTAAATGAAATTTTCGAACTTGACTACGTTTAAGCCGCGTAAATCTTTTATTTTTAATTATATTTTTAAAATTCAAATTTAGAATGGTTGAAAAAGGTTAACAAAGTAAGTTTTCATCAAAAGAATGAAAAAAAAACCAAAATTACAAACCAAATTTTTTGAGTTTCACAACTTTATACAAAATATCCCTAGACTTTGTTGAGGTGTGTATGTTTTTAATGTATTTCGTGTTCGTTAATTGTGCGTCCATTATGATCCTGTAAGATAGATAACTTAAAATTAAACTGAAGGTAACTTCAAAAATATTCAGAATAGTCCAGTATAACTTCATCAACTAAGCGGCTTAGTTTTCCTCTTACACGAACTCGCATGAAAAATTGCCTCCTCTCCAAAAACAAATGCCATTGCAGTATTGAATGATGGATATGAAACCAGCGAGGCAGACCGTTTTAGGAGATTCGCTCTACGAACTTGTGATTCATATTGTTGGAATTGTATAGAGCTGTTAATTTTCTCGTCGCATCAAAGCTTAAAAATAATCCATAATTAACGCCTTTTCCTTGCCTTGCTTTGGAAAACCTTGCAGCTAAATTAGCCTTATGATTTTTTGACACCCTTAGGTCTACTGTGATACAGGCAAACTTGTCCTACTAGGACTATGAAGGCGGATTGGTATTGTATTTCTTTTGAATTTTTATACGACACTAAAAAGAGAAATACTCATTACTCAATGTATTTATTGCACTTCATATGTTTTTAATTCGCGTATATTTCTAAATGTTTGTTCCTTAAGAATTCTTTGTCCAAAAAAAATTATATTTTGTTTGGACGGGTATATTTTTTAGTAAATACCTTAAAAGTTTTTTTAAATTGTTTCAGTAATTTATCCAAAAATTTGGTATTGAAAATAAATAAAAAACGAACGGTTTTGGTTCTTCGAACCCTTTTTTAAATACAGAATATAGTATTCAAGGGCAATTATATTACGCCTGTAATATTTATTTTAATCACCACGCTGAATAAAAAATGTATTTATGCGTTTTAAATAAACAGAATGTAATCTTTAAACGACGTTTTCTGGAAGAGAAAACTAAAGTTTTGTAGCTTATTGTCTAAATAAAAAATTCATCTAAACATTATGCCAATAAAACGTTTAAACGCTATTCATCAATTAAGAGTTTCCTGTTTGTAATTAGTAGTTTACCGTTTTAAGTGATAATTATTTGATAAGCTAGTTCCTTTACTCAGAAATATTTTAGATTAATAACTTTCAATATTTTTTCATTAGATTTAATAATGTTGGTTAAGGATTATAAAATTAACAAAATAATAACAATAAATAAACTATTCAAACATAATATCAGAGTGTTGTGACGGATTAAGAATATATGATATGGATACTCCAGCTCGTCTCCATAAATCATCATCATCATAACAGCCCATTAATGTCCCACTGCAGAGACGGGCCTCCTCCCGTGATGGAGGGATACTTGGCCTACTGATACCACGCTGACCAAAAGGATTGGTATAGATTTTTTTCCATAAATGCCTAACCAAAATTGTTTCTTGCTCACACGAGCAGGAAAAGCGATGGAATAAAATCAAATTAAAAAGCCAATTCTTTTAATTTGAATTCACAAAATTTTGTGTCATCTCGCATCATTACAACACAAAGTCAAAATTGGTCCCGTTGTAACCATAAATGCCTAACCAAAATTGTTCCTTGCTCACACGAGGAGGAAAAGCGATGGAATAAAATCAAATTAAAAAGCCAATTCTTTTAATTTGAATTCACAAAATTTTGTGTCATCTCGCATCATTACAACACAAAGTCAAAATTGATCCCGTTGTAACCATAAATGCCTAACCAAAATTGTTCCTTGCTCACACGAGCAGGAGAAGCGATAGAATAAAATCAAATTAAAAAGCCAATTCTTTTAATTTGAATTCACAAAATTTTGTGTCATCTCGCATCATTACAACACAAAGTCAAAATTGATCCCGTTGTAACCATAATGCCCGATTTACACATCGACAAGTACAGTAGCGAGTTAAGTAGTAAGTTGTTGATTAAGTTGATTTAAATAGATCTCCATCCTATTTTTTGCTGATTTAAGTTGGCGAGATGCGAGAGAGGGGGCTACTTCGTACTTAACTCGCCAAAAAATAGGATGGAGATCTATTTAAATCAACTTAATCTTAAAATACTACTTAACTCGCTACTGTACTTGTCGATGTGTAAATCGGGCATAAGTGCCTAACCAAAATTGTTCCTTGCTCACACGAGCAGGAGAAGCGATGGAATAAAATCAAATTAAAAAGCCAATTCTTTTAATTTGAATTCACAAAATTTTGTGTCATCTAGCATCATTACGTACGACACAAAGTCAAAATTACCTCTCTTTTAACTAAAAACGACAAATACTAATGGCAGATTGATGACAGCATACCAAACGATAGATTTGTTGATGAGACCACACAAATATGGAATTTTACAATAATTAACATTCATCAGTAAAAGATAAGTTTAGGGTATTAATCACTCTAAGTATTACACAAGCCCTTCAAAGCTTGTGGGGCCGAACGAGGTGATTTGTTCCACCCACTATATGATTGGTCCCGGGCGTCGCTCGCACAACGCCAGCGGAATTATGTTAACCGTATTTAGATGCAACGCTTCGTTAGTTCCCTATTCCCCAATATTCCTTACTGAATATGTTGAATGGTATCGATGTATGTCTGTGATGAATGGTTTGAGTTCCATTCAAGTGTAATAAATTGATTTATTTAGTTATACTCTACTGATACATATGCTAAACCTAATTGTTTCTATATCTGTGAGATCAATTTAGGCCGAGAGGCGAAAGCTTTCGCTTACAAATGGCCTTCCCATCCGTACCCATCTAGGTCCTAAGAGGCAACTGAGCATACAGAAACCATTTTTCTTGGTGGTGGTGAGTCAACTAATGGCCGCCTGGGTAACAATCACCGCACATTAGAGATAAAAATCTCAAAAATATTATTAAAAAATACTAGTAATACTGCGCATACGAAGTCGCGGGCACTAGCCGCGACTTCGTATGCGAAGTATTTGTATTCCGAGTAGCTCAAATTATTAAAACAATATCTTTATAATTTGTAGCCCATATTTTAATCTGATGTTTGTAAACTTTAATTAAAATCCATAGTAGTTTCTAAGTGAAAGAGTAACAAACATCAACACATACTTATAAACTTTCGTATTTATAATGTAAGTAGGATTATTTAAAAAGATGCTTTTGTATTGTATTTTCTATAGTCCAAAAGAACCCTCTTAAGAAAATGTTTCTATGAAGTAGCTCTGAAAGTTAAGTAGGCCCTTAGAGACACACTAGAAAACTTTTGTCTAAGTAGTAGTTGTTATATAATTTTATCTATATTTAAATATCTAGCTAGTAGTATTAAATAGGCTATGAGACTAACAACTTCTCTCTAAGGTAGGCAAAGCCTTAGCTGTGATTCGGTATTGCTGACGTTCAATAGCGGCCAATTACCATCGGGTAGACTCTCCAAAGCGATAAGAAAAAATATTCCTAGGTATATTTTGTATTTTGTTTTCATTTTCGTTCTGTGCGAACGGTCCCAGATACTAATTAACATTACTACTACACACTACACTAAACGTTCCCACAGAGTATAAAAGTAGGTTGCAGAGTGCCGGTTTGTAAGGATCGTAGTACTTAGCGCTCAATAGTCTCTACCTACTCCTCACTGGAAAAATACTTGTGAATGATGGATCATTTCTTTATTGTATTTAAAAGATTCCATTATTATATAGATTGCCTCACGAAACTGCTTGCGCAGTTTAACTGTGAGATCGTTGATTCTCTTATATAACAATTTACATTTATACATAAGTGTTTACGTATGTATTGACAGTCTCATTGTGATTCAAACCCGCTACCGCTCATGATGAAAAGTGATAGCTATTAGTAGCCGCTTCCCGTGCTAATTTTGCAATTAAAAACATTTATATCAATTGCGTATAATTTTGTAGTAAATCTGTATGATCGGTACATTTTTGTTGGAAATTATAACAGCGATACCGGCAATCGAGGTGTTTTAATTGTTGGTGTATAATTACGTTTATACCTTTTAAATATTTCAGTATCGCAGTTAAATCTTTCGTAATGATGAAATAGTTTAACAATATTTCTACGAATTTACTTCTTTTTATTATTTTAGAGCTAATTTTATAAAAAAAAAAACAACTACTACTACTCACGCACTAGGGATGTGTCGCGAGGGTTTACAATTAACAGACAATTAACATCTCCGTGTGGTGACGGAGTAAGAATACAATATGTCACCACCCCATCTCATCCCATGCGTGTCGTAAAAACCGACTAAGGGACTATCCGTAAACAATATTATTATCTTTACGAAATAAAAAGAAGGAAAACTTGAAATTAAACCCTATACCAATCCGTCTGGTCATCGTGGTATTTGTAGGCCAAGTATCCCTCTGTCACAGGAGGAGGTCCGTCCCTGCAGTGGGACATTGATAGGCTGTTATGATGAATTTACAGACACAAATAACATCCAGACACTGGACAATGATTTGTAGATCTCACGTGGGATTCAAAAGTGCGACCTCGTTGCCCGCAGCCGCATTGCCACCGAAGAAGCTAGTACGACTAACGAACTAGTAATTTAAAAGACTAAATTACTAGTTTGTTAGTTCTTTGCTGCAGTCCACGATGGATTACTGGCCCTCCTGTAGCCTTAGTGTTAGAGGATTTATTTCTCCTGTTATTTTGTTAGCAGAAGTCAAAATTATACTGAGACTTAACGTTGTACTATCATGTTTTATACATTATACTTATTTTATTATTTGTATGTGTGTGAACAACTCAAACTAATCACTTACTCTGGCACTGACACTCAAACTGGCACTCGCGAGTACTACATTTATTCCATTGAAACAACATTATTTATTCAATTTAACCTTATTCTTTAACACCTGGTGTATCTACCGGTATCTATTATCCGTAAAAAATACTGAAACGTTCCACGTACCCTTCATGCATAGTTAACCCTCTTGCTTAACCCTTAAACGAGCGAGAAAGATCATCCCGAGGGAAATACCCCCGGGTATAGCGTTCTTACAATTTACATGACGTATTCAGACCAATATAATTGGTTGCATTTCATATTGAATTTAAGTATTCAGCAGTTCATTTTTTCTTAAGAGTACCAAAGTTTTATTTTTATACATGTCATGTATAAAAATGGTAGACCGACGACCTCATAAAGGTCTCTGGGTCGGACTGGATGCGGATGGCGCAGGACCGAGTTCTGTAGCGCGTTTTGGAAGAGGCCTGTGTCCAGCAGTGGACTGCAATAGGTAAGTTGATTGATTTTTGACATGTCATGTACTTGGTTACGATTATGTTCATGTGTTACTTAAAAATAATAGAAATGTCATGGGCATGACAAATTCAAACCGACTAAACCATATGATATTCTTCCTACTTTTTATGTGTCAGAGTATCCAGGTCCATGAAGGAGTAATCTTAGACCTTGATCGGGAACTCTACAGAGATAAACCTGATAAATTTGACGTGAAATCGGTGTAGGGACACAGGATTGACTAATGAGAACTACTTTCTACCAGGAACCTACGTCTATTACCTGATATGAAAATAATTTTAATCCTATACGTATAGGTATTCAATAGCAAATAGAGGTCAATATGCTATACACATTGTATAACAAATCTAATAAAATCATAGAAAAGTTCTAACAATTCAATCTTTGGCGGATCAAAGCGGCACCTGGTTTTGCGATTTCATATCAAGAAGGGATAAATTTATTCAATTTCGTGCGGGCCCGGGGCCTTGCCCTTATGAGCCTTTGATAACTGAATGCTTTCTATAATACAATACATATTATGTTTTTGTTTACTTATAATACTATTAAGCTAAAACAAAAATGTACGTAATATTTGGAAATATTTGGAGAAGGCCCTACGTCTAGCAGTGGACGTTCCACTGGCTGATACTAAGGCGATTAACCAATCTAGGTACGTGCTTATTATTATTCTATACAGTAGGATACTATAGACAAACCTCTCATCAAGATCTTAGGAAACTTTTAACCTATAGAAAACAATTACAAAATATCCATACGCATTCTCCGTGTGGTGACGGAGTAAGAATACAATGTCACCACCCCATCGAATCCCATGGGTGTCGTAAAAACCGACTAAGGGACTATCCGTGAATATTATCTTCACGAAATAAAAAGAAGGAAAACTTGAAATTAAACCCTATACCAATACGTCTGGCCATTAGTAGGCCAAGTATCTCTCCGTCATGGGAGGAGGCCCGTCTCTGCAGTGGGACATTAATGGGCTATAATGATAATACGCATCCACATAAAGATTCACATTGATATAATAATATAATCAAGAGAGTAAGTTGTTAATTAATTACTATTCTGTCTGATACCTTAAATATGTGCCTTGTATTCACGGTGTAGTGTCGTACTAATTACATAGTGTCACTACTTACTGTTTGCCTTAAGACAGTGTTCAAGACGAGACGTAAAGAAATAGCAATTATAATATAATTGATTGCCCGGGAATGACAATTCAAAATCACAATAAAACCTGCTCCGCTAACGTGACTGTAATATGCCAAGATTCCTGATGAAAGAAAGAAAAATTATTTATTTGGTGAAAACCAAGACACACACAGATTACACAATTAACAAACTCACAAACACACACAAAAGAAAAGAATACAGAATAGAACGAATACAGATTAAAGCGCCGATTACACTAGACTACATGTAGTCTTCCTACATCATGTAGGAGACTACATGTAGTCTAGCGTAATCACATTTGGGCTGTTAGGACACTACGTATCGGAGATTGGCGAGTCCCGACCGTCTACATCATGTAGTCTTCTACATGATGTAGGAGACTACATGTAGTCTAGCGTAATCGGCGCTTAAGTAATGAAGGAGGCTTGTCCCTTCAGTCAGAAATTAACGGACTCAACCAAAGACCAGCTCGATTTCTGTACATTTTCAGAATAAACAAAACATTTAAATGTCAATTAAAAACATTCCTCTCGATGGGAAATGTTCAACGAAATCCAACAAGCGGTCAACCGATATTCGTATATCAAAATTAATATGCAAATGTTAAACTACCACTAGTATACCTTAATACTATTTGTATGGATATTTATATATTTTATTAACCGCGAATATCGGCTTGTTGTCAGTATAAAATGACGTAGACAAACCATTATTTTCCGTTTTGCATGCGAGTTGATATTTGAAATTTTATTTTCGTAGAAATCAACTTTCACATCACGAATCGTATTCAGTTATTAATTTCAACCACAGAAAACTAACTTAATATTTATTTTGTTACAGGTAAAATCATAACCCAGGCATTACATTTTAATATTACATTACCGTAAGTACAGCAAAACAATCTAATCTATCTCTAGAACCACTAAACAGTAATTCAGTAACTATTACCATTAAGGTGCGTACACATAAGATAGCCAATTACTACAAGGTACTATTGTTACATTTTGTTACTCTAAGCATTCAACGTAATTCGGAAGAACATTAAAAATGTATCTGGAGAGCAAAAGCGAGATTACGAATAACTTATGCATTGTTTAACTTGCCAAGTTCGCTTAGATTGTTTTCTTTTTCGCTTCGTATATCAGAGAGAGAATGGATTTTATGTTTACTTTAGACATACTGGTATATACGTGTTAGGTGTTTTGATATACCTTGTTTGTATGGTGATGCACTAAGAATACAAAGTGACAATAATAAAGGCCTTCAAAGGGAGACCGGCAGACCTAAATTGGACAGATAAATTGGAATCAATCCATATACTTGACCAGTTTATACAAGTAATTAAATAAAAGTGTGACCACTTTTATTGTAAGGATACATAATGTAACTACCATTTCAGCCTATGAATGGCATATAATATTTGGAGAAGGTTCACCATGCAGGTACGGGCCTCCTCCCATGACGAAGGGATACTTGGCCTACTAATACCACGCTGGTCAGACAACTTGGTATAGGGTTTAATTTCAAGTTTTCCTTCTTTTTATTTCGTAAAGATAATATTCACGGATAGTCCTTTAGTCGGTTTTTATGACACCCATGGAATGAGATGAGGTGTAGACATTAAGGTATTCTTACTCCGTCGCCACACGGAGAGAGTTTATGTATGATTAAATAAATTGACTCATAACTTAATTAATTCATCCGTCAAAACAGCTGAATGAATGATGAGATAATATAGATATAAGTACATGTATCTAAGTATAAATTTATCATTAAGGATGTCAGTGTGTCACGTTATCTGTTGCTATTAGTAATGTAGGTGCTTGGCTTCTACGTTAGGGTATCATGTTTCGTAATGTTATTATATGCTATATTTAGTTTACTGCACTCCCTACTGCTCTCTATCTAGAGCTATCTCGGTAGCAATGCGCCTACCGTGCTTGAGGTCGCGGTTTTGATTCTTACGGAGGACCAGTCTTTGTGTAATCCCCTAATTATTGTAGGTACTGAGTCTGTGTGCCTCGCGAAACAGGGCATGACCCTAGCGCGGAATTTGTCTTAAAAACAATCTCTTAATCTAAACTAATATTATACAGAGGTAAAGTATGTGTGTTTGTGACGTTGTAGGGGATAATCTCTGGATCTACAGAACCGATTTTAAAAATTATTTCTGTGTTAAATAGTTTTTTTATCGGGGAGTGTCATAGGCTGTATAGTATCACGCTATGATTTATAGGAGTGGAGCAGTAATGAAACATGTTTAAAAAAGTGACGCGTTTTTTTCGCCCCGCCTAACGAAGTGGGCACGGGTCAGCTAGTGTTATTATAAGCTGTATTTACTCTACTGCATCTTCATTTACATCTACTATGAACTTTTTTCTTAGTGCGTTATAGTTATAGCGTAAGTGACGCCATAAAAGAACTTACTAATAGGTCTAATCTAATCTAGTCTAATCCTTCAAAAATGAGTATATGATACGTATGCATGCGTGCCATAATTCCCATAATAACCTCAGGTTTGTACGTATAGTACTACCTGGCATCCTGTAGTCTATGCCTACTCCAGCCTGTGTGAACAAGGTTTCTGTGTATGTAATGATGGATGTTTATAACAATTCACGCACTGCCATTTTAAGAAGGTTACTCAATTACACTCATATGTCAGAGACATAATATTTTATATATAAAAGTGTAACACCATTCTCTCTCACGTGAAGTATAACGTTTCTAATGTCTTGACAAATGATTCTGAATGTCTCGTTGACGGCATACGTTCGTGCGGAGAGGTTTTTTGTGAACTTAGATGTGTTACGATATTATGTACGTGATGTCCATGTATAAGGTATCATATCTTGGAATGATAAGGTGATTTAGATACTGGCTAGTATGCGGCAAGCGGTTTGAAGCCCATACAGGATATAATTTTGTGTGAAACATAATGAATTGTAAAGGTTGGATGTTATTTTGAGCGGAATAAAACAGAGGATGCGTGTTTGTGCGATCCTCTAATGCCTGTCCTGAACTTAAATGTTATTGGACACAAGTGACATCCAAATTTGTAAACAAGCTAAGCGATACGAAGCATAATACAGTTACGATGGTACAAGAAGAGTGTTTTACAATTAAATTCAAAATAATATCATATTGCTTAGAACATTCCTTAGGGATTGTTACTTGAATACAGAGCACTAAAGATCATGATAATATGTTTCCCTGAGCAGATTATATTTCTCTTACAGGGCCTCTACATAGTCTTATCATAAGGACATTTTCTGGGTTTCAAATAGACCTGAGATAAATAATGATGCTGTTAGTGAAAATCAAACTCCACTATTTCTCAGTAGGAACACAAAATAATTAAAAAAACAGTCTCAGAAACTCTTGAGAATCACATGAATACACTAGCTGACCCGTGCCCACTTCGTTGGGCGCCGAAAAAAACGTTATACAGCGTCCCTTTTAAAACATATTTCATTAGGTACTGCTCCACTCCTATTATTCATAGTATATTATAATTATATCCTATGACATGACTGATAAATGGACTATTCAACAAAGAAAGAATTTTAAAAATCGGTTCAGTAGATCCAGAGATTACCCCCTACAACGTCACAAACTCACAAACTTTACCTCTTTATAATATTACTATAGATAAACTCACCATAGGGGTAGGCAGTGACCACTGAATGCCATGTACGACGATACTTACACAAACCTTAGTTTTCGTTTACATTCATAATTACAAATCTTTATACAAAGGCCGGTTGGTCTATGTGTGAACACACTTGCTCTTTCTAAATCCCATAAAATGCTCTTTTAAAAAACATCTATCGTTATACAGCGTCCCTTTTAAAACATATTTCATTACTGCTCCACTCCTATTATTCATAGTATATTTTAAAACATATTTTATTACTGCTCCACTCCTATTATTCATAGTATATTATAATTATATCCTATGACATGACTGATAAATGGACTATTCAACATAGAAAGAATTTTAAAAATCGGTTTAGTAGATCCAGAGATTACCCCCTAAAACGTCACAAACTCACAAACTTTACCTCTTTATAATATTAGTATAGATAAACTCACCATAGGGGTAGGCAGTGACTACTGAATGCCATGTACTACGATACTTGCAAACCTTCGTCTTCGTTTACATTAATATTACATATCTTTATACATGGCTGGTCGGTCTATGTGCAACACACTTGCTGTTTCTAAATCATAAAATGCTCTTTTAAAAACATCTATCTATCCATTTACCGGTAGAGTTTCGTCTGTCGCATATTGAATAATTTAATTTACGGTAACTATAGCTAACAATGTCAGGTAGTTTAATGGTTACAGTAGAGTGAAGTCTATTGTTAGTTTGTTCATTATATTGTTCACAATTAGACATTATTGTTGTGGCATAGGCAATTCCTTTGTACCTATTGAATATGCCTATGTGTTTATGCAGCATACATTCCTAGTTTTTATATGGGCAGTATTATTAGTATCTACATAGCTGATGCAGAAGGAATATTGATTTCTAAAGTAAGAAACATAATAATACTAAGGAATGGCGTACCTTCTTTATTATTGTTCCAAAAGTGTGTGTTTTGAATCATACGTACGGTTAATATATAAAGTAAAGTATGTTAGTTAGTTCTTTCGTAGGTAGTTCTTCTTCTAAAGACAAATCGCGTACAAGGCAAATTAAACTATTAACTATAGAAAAACATGGAATGCAGTTGCAATGTACGGTCAAAATACCCAATAAATACCAAAACCAAATACCCCGACTGTACCTACACAATCTGAATGTTGTACTTATAGTTTAATGTCGTTATAATGTCCAAGTTCCTATTAATAAATTAACCATATTGAAACTACGTAACGTAACACAGGCGTAGTTTGAAAACTTTCGTAACTTAAAGTGTAGCAGTCTAGATTTACTTAAAACAAGCACAATAATACAGGTAGTGCCATCTGTTTATGCATTAATACACTTTTTTGTAAGCGCCACCTATTGATCAAAAGCTTGCAAAGCAAAGCAAAGCTTTGCATAAGTTCTTAACGCCATCTGTCGATATTGTCACACATCGTTTTGTAACGTTTGGTTGTATATACTTTCACTACTTCCCGCTAGAGGGAGTTACAGAAGATTTTGTTATTTTTAAGTTTATAATTATAATTAATTATGCCAGAATTCAAAATATTTTCAATCTGTAATCAATATTTGAACTAAACATAATTAATATAAAAATAATATTACCTTAGTAAAAGAAATTTTATTGAAAATTTTCAATAACTTTAAAATATTCTAATTTATTTTTTTCAATTTTATAAGATTTATTTTTAAATAACAAAAAGATATGCTCCGCCGCGACAGTGTATCACTGCCGTGACCAGGATTCGAACCTGGGTTACTACGGCCACAACGTAGGGTCCTAACCACTAGACGATCACGGCTATCGGAGCGATGGAGGTGTTGGCGAAATTAATGTTCGGTTTAGAAATGTATGACGTATAAAATATGATTAAAAGTGAAATTATTGACAAGGTAAAAAAATTATTGATTACCGAGTCGGAACGAATAGTATTTCGCAGTAGTAGCTACCTATCGTACCCGTTGCTAATGATTACACTTAGATTTTCTCTATTATTATTTTAGGTGAATAATAACTTAAATTTACAGCCTCGATAGCAAATTCGCGGGTCCGATATTTCCGAGGTATGTATGTCTTTCTGTCCATTAGATTAATCTTAATAAAATACCCCGCGACACAGCATGATGCTTAGCGAGTTGTCTTTTTTAAAGTATAAAATAAAATAATAGTCCAGTCTTCCTTTGCCCAGACTCTTGAGCTATGGAGGATCTGAAGGACAACACGGACATAACTATTTACCATAATTCTAACATTGATGGATTTATAAGCAAACCAATCACCATTCTTTTGCTTTATCTGGAGGGCTCGCGTCTTTGCAATGTAATATTTATACCTGGCACGATAACGAAACCTGTGATGGGGAATACCATATCCCGATTCTCATTCCATACTTGTCGTAAAAGGCAAAAGCAGGAAAACTTGAACTAAAATTTCAGACTAATCCGTCTGGCTAGCGTAGTATTAGTAGTAATTTTTCCACGTCAATGATCGATGCCTTACCACTGAAGGACATTAATAGGTAGTTGCGAGGATAACAAGATGGATAGCAGTGTAATACATTTCCATAACAGAACCAAACGTGCCTGCGATATCAAAAGTTCTGTCAGATATCGTCTCGCACTTGCCTTGGGTATTTAAAACCAAGTTCGGTTTTGCGAGCCATATTAGGGCTCCTAATAGGAGGTAGTCGTTGGGGTCGCCGTTATCGAAATCGATAAGGAGGACTTACATGCCTAACCATTAAGTTGTGGAACAAACTTCCGGCTTATGTATTTCTTCTATCGTTTGCTATTGGGTCCTTTAAACTTTACTTGACCAGACCAGACCGGCAAGATGATGATGGCGACGAAGTGCAGTTGTTTTGCATTCGCACTATCCATCAGATTCGATATGATCCTAAGCACCTTTAAAATAAATTATGGAATAAATTTCATACCCTTAATACTACATTGTTAAGATGGCAACCAAATCCAATGAGCTTGTACCCTAACATAACCAAACAAGATATTGAATACTCCCTTTCTAAGATATAAATCAAAATTCGACAATGTCTCAAACCAGAACGACAAGACATATTTTTTGCGCGTACGCTCTGAATGCGCACAATATGCGCGCACGCATTATGCTGACCCTTGTCGTACGCAAATTGGGTGAGCTAACTAGACGGATTATGAGATACTTGTATGAGATTGTACATGTGGATAACGTGGTAACTGATTTTTTTGTGAATTGGTTTTGTTAAAATTTTAAATATTAAAATTGAACTTATATTTTTAAATATTTGTGATAAAAAAGTGTAAATGCATCTAACATAAAATCCTGAACATCTTTAGTTTGTGAAAGTCATAAAGGTATGTGTAAAGTAGTTTTCCAACTATTTGCAATATTCTTAGAACTTATTACACAAAAATTCTGCTAACAATGTTGTTTTGATTGCTAGTCTGCTTTCAATAAATAATTTATTTTCGGATTTTTAGAGATATACTTAGTAGAATTTTATGTACAGATCGTAGTTGTTTTCTAATTCTTATAAGAAAAAAAAAAAATTTGATGAACAAACTCCTATAAGATTTCTTGCAACGTCAGTAAAAATTGCCATACAACTTCGACCCAGCGATATGTTTCAATCTCAAATAATTCAACCTTTTAATTCAAGTCAATGAAAGAAAAAGCTTAGCCTGTAAAAACGAATGTCACTTACCACATTCGCAATCTCTGCAAATGTCAAGGAGTTATTCATGTATCTTGTTTGCATATACATTGATCTAATAAAATATATCATTATAAATAAGGGATCATTATCGGTTAACAGCAAATTCAGGTTTTCAACATTACATTATAACTTAAACCGGTAATAAGATGGGAACATCATGTTATAATACTGTTTTTGGCTTTACTTGTTATCACGCCTCTTTTGAAGGGGTTACGCAGATATAGATACATTCTTCGATACCTTGTTATTTCATTCTAGTTACACGAGAGTGTGATTCATCATCATTGTCATACGTATTAGTAATTATTTAATTTGCAGTGTTTTTGTCGACAAAATTTTCATAAATTATTTAGCTAAAAACGTAAAAAATAACAATCTGATAATCGACTTTATTGTGAACTCACTATCACAACTTATTAAAATTAATTTTAACACTCACTTAATTATCCGTTTACATAATAATAATGTTCTCATTTTAAACAACTTCTATTAGACTCTTCAATTACCTTTTTTGATAAAATTCAACATCAAAGTTTTAAATTCTTTGTAGTATACATATTTTTCTAATATAATAGCTGACCCGTGCCCACTTCGTTGGGCGGCGAAAAAAACGCGTCCCTTTTTTTAGCATATTTCATTACTGCTCAACTCCCTTTAGTCATAGCGTGATACTACATAGCCTATGACACTCCTCGATAAATGGACTATTCAACACAGAAATAATTTTTAAATACGTTTTATTAGATCCAGAGATTACTCCCTACAACGTCACAAACAAACACAAAACAGACCGACCACCGAAACTCCGGTTTATAATATTAGATTATAAATATTTTAAGTAAAAAACATACACCTCGCCAAATCTCATATCAGAGGACGTCCGTGACCTCATTGTGACAAGAATCCCGGTTATCTATAATAATAGATGCATGATCTGTACTGTACATAGATATGCCGTCGGTTACAGCATTACGTAGGGCCCGTAGCATTCAATCTTTTCTTTGGACATATTTTTTGCACAAATGCAGTAAAGACGGCATTGGAAATACTTGTGATCAAAAATATAATATAGTTCTTTGTTTTGGCCAATGCTGTTAGTAGACCCAGTGTTCTGGTTGATATCCAATTTTGCAGTGAAACATTGGCTGTTATGATGACTGATTATTATAATTTCACTAGTTTTATTGCACTTACACGTTGATCTCTGCATTACCCAAAAGTTTAAATGCAAGAGAATGCCTAAAGGCTATCAATTGTTACTTATTCTGTGATAATATTAAATTGTTGTGATGCTGTATACTTTAACTTTTTAAGTTTCAACTGCTTTTTTGCAGATCCGTTGTTGTAATTCTAAGTTTACTCTCTTAATTCTTGAATCAATCTAAACACATTAATCTACCTTAAACCCTTGTAATAAAATACATTTTCGTATCAATTTTAAATCTTGATGTGCGCTGTGTGTACAAATCAGTTTACGGTCAAATCCTTTTTATTCCTTCAGGCTATCAACCGTCGAACAATCTAAAAAACGGCGACTAGATCCTTTCCGCGTCAGTTACTATCTGTTGCTTGGGGCTATGTTAAACAATTGATCCCTTTCTCCTCTAATCTTAAAGGTAACTATCATTTCCTTTATGCAAATAAACAATAAACATAATGTATACTGTTTGTAATGGACCCGAATTTTATTTTGCAAATGATGACGATGTAAAGTTAGATTAAGAATTTTAAAGATTACGTAATGCTGTACTATTTCGATTTGCTTATGGGTCCCCAGACTCCACAAAATATTCCTTTCCCATAACAGAGCCCTCACACATCGTTTCAAACCTTACGTATACATCAACAAATACACAATATAACATTGCCGTAGTAAAATATTTTAGCAATATTTATGTGGGTGATAGGAACGCAAATAAAATATCCCCAAGTAAGGGAAAGCAATACTATAAAATTTCTATATTTACGATTTTGACCTATTTTTCTTCACTCGACAGCACAAATGCACCATTCAATACCGCAATGCCCCTACTTTATTTTAGCGATTTATTAGATCAAATAACATCAATAGATAATACAATCAACATAAATACTCATTGAAAAAACACCTTTATCGCGTAAGAAATAAAGTTCACCTTGTGTTTATTAAAAAGAAGGAAGATTTTGTTAAAACCGTCTATATCAAGTCTTGAATGTTAGGGCGTTTGTTCAAACAACATTAAGGAAACAAGGGATGATGGCTCTGTGATGAGAGATGACAGGAATCTGAATAGAATTTTGATAAAGAGATGGGGACCAAATCAAAGATTGACTTTTTTGTTTATTTATTGCGTATTGGAAACTTTTTGAAGGTTCGCACGAATATACCAACAAAGACATATCACTGATATTCATTGTTGACGCCCTAGAACACAAAATATTGGTTTTTGTTACAATATACACATTTTTTTACGGGCCAAAATTGATGGAAATAGGAACAAATGCCCGATCGTGCTTTAGGAGTATCTTAAATCTGGGCTGGGTCATTGAAACGGACGAAAGAAAACAAATCGTCTACAAACCCTTCTAAGAAGAATGAATACAGGCTGGCCTCTTGATATTTCTATACAACGCAATGAAGAACAATACGTTTAAAGAAGGGTTAAAGAATAGTTCGTGTACTAAAATGACTCTTTAATTACAATTTTGCATACGGAAACAAAAGCATCTCTATTTCTACCCATCGTTTACTGACGAGACAACTAAACACTGTAAGTTACACCACCCTATACAACTCCGTGTGAAACACCGCTGCACTCATTCAAACCTCATCAAACTGCATTCTGACATGTCACGTTGCAAATTTTGACATTGTCATGACAATCAGATTTGACAAGAAAGGGTTCAAACTTTCGAACCCTTAGGTCAACAATAACATTTCACAAGTTAACGTTTTGTATATTTTGTAACTTAAGAAGCATGTCCATTGTTGCACTATCTTGTTTAGATCGAACGAGGCCTATTGTTAAGTTAATAGCATTATCTGTAATCATATTTCTAAATATTAGATTACTTTTATTAACTATAAAGAGATCATTGGTGAAAGGATTATTGTCACTTGTCCTAACTTTGATTTAATTTAAGGCTTTTGTATGTATTCACTTCGCGCTGTCCGTTGTCGCTTCGCACAGTTGTCAAAGTAATCTAGGGTCTTAAAGTAATGTAAAAAAACTACTTAAAGTAATGCAAAAGATAAATTATGAAATTAGTTACTTAACTATGAAATATGCATCTAAATATTAGGCTATCAATCTAACTCCAATTTTACTGTTTTTAATAATTGCCTTTTAATAAAAAAAATAAGAAAAGAAGAACAGAAAACAATCTATTTGCAGTAAAAGAAAAAAATAATACTTACAATGAAAGTTATTAACTACAGTCACCCTAATTTTGCCGCAAAACAGTCTCAAATCAATAAATGCGATTTAATAATAACTAGCTGTGCTCTTCTTTTGATGCTGTTTACCGAACGACGAGAACTGGGAAAACATATCTATTGGTAGAAAGAGGACTGAAACTCACACCTTTGTTCATTTCACTCAATTGTTTAACAAACATGAGCACATGCATGCAGTTTACATTTGATTAACAATATAATTTAAAACAAATGACTATGGTTTAAGTTTATAATTTAGTTACACTTTGCCGTCTATAATCGCGTCTATAAAGCACTTGAGTCCTGCTCTCGAATTTGATGTTTTGTATAAACGTTCTATTTTTTTCTTTTTTTCTTATTGTTGTTCTAAACTAAATGTAAAAACATAAGGTTAACTAAAAACCATTGAGATTGGGAGATTAACGATTAGGTACTATATTTTTCTGAAAGACGTGCATTAAGTTTCTTAGGTTGTAAGTTATCTATTTGTCAGTAGCTTAGCGTAGCTTCATTAGCACATATAAAGATAGTGGTATTAAATAATCTTTCGGAAGGTCCTTTTCCAAGTTCATTCATATCATCGACTCTTATGACCTTGTAATAGAATGGTACATACAATACTTTGTTGTACCGTGACCATGACTGCTCCATGATTTTATTGTTCACCAAAATGTATGATTCAATAATGATTTTTCCGCCTCGATAACTTGGTCTTATAAAGGTCATGCAATGTTTTGTCTGGTGTACACGTTGAAGGAAAATAGTTTTCAGCACGAATGATCCGAAAAAACTGAAGCAGATCTCATCTTACTCAAGGTTGCTAGCCGTTATAATGTTCCAATTAAAGAAAATCAAGTTTGAGAAGTTACGCCGGTACGTCAGATTAACATCGTTGTACAAACTAAAGTGAATCTCATGATCGTTTGCCGTTGTATTATCTAAAAAAAACTGGTTTACATTTAAATTCATTGGTAAAGTAATAATGCAACGCTGTAAAACGTAAACGACTCAAAATTTTACTCTAAAACATTTTCTCACAGTTAAAATAACAATTATTTTTAAAAATCCAACCGGTTTTGCAACACGGAAGCTCAGTCGCACGTTTATTCGTATTTTGAAGTAAATAGTCTCACCATCTGTCCGGTCCTAAGACTGTTTGTCGGCTCGCTATTGTTAATTGTTTGCAGTCCGTTGCATCGCTGCAACGTTTTGTTAGACACGTCAGAATTGACGTGTTATGATTGAGTCCTGAGTTTTAAGGTCAACGAGGTTATTATTACTTTTGTCTTCTTACAATAATGCTGTTCTCGGTCTTCAGGACTTGGTTTTTGTTAATATTTTCTGCATTATAATCCGATTTGGGTTTGTTAATCCCCTGGTTATTATTATTTGATGTAGTTGCTCGTCATCAACTTGTAAATCGCTTGCTTGAGTTTCGACCAATTTAAAATGCAAGTTTTTCTGTGTTGAGATAAATAAAACTATGTTTCTTATTTTTTTATCACATCGGCGTAGGAAACCCGTATCGTTAACTACGTTTCTATCAATTTGCTAAACGATCCATAACCAAATCTTAGTAGCGAGAAATTATACTGTTACCATGGCACATCGTACGTTACATAAATGATTTATGGTGTACAAGTAATTCTAATGGGTTTTACGGGACATAAATTTGTTTTATGCCTTTGATAACACCGTCTAATGTCATTGATATTGAGAAGTCTATTGTGAATGCGTGTGCGCATGCCGTGCAGTTATTGTGATAGAGAAATATTTTGATTTATGAACCCTTTTGTTTTCTAAGAAACTAGCACAAAAAGGATTATTTCGAAATTATGAATAGTTTTTATTTATAGATTTCAAAATTTATTATTCAGCCCTTTCTTGTGATAATTAACTTGACATTTTATTGTTGTGAGTAACTTTATTAGAGACCAGATTAAACAACTGTATTGATTCACACATGTTTGATTTGTGCTGGAATCAAATTTGTCATACACTAAATACTTCGCTATTTAACAGTTCGTAAGACAAGGATACCTTTTTCTAGATTTTTTTATGGACATTTCATTATGACAAACAAAAACCTAACAGCAAAATCGGTTTTATTTTTGCCTAAAGGTTATCCAATGATAAAAATCCACATTCTAAATTATATTTGCATTCTTATTCAAAAAACTTGTTCTTGGAAATATTTCTTCTCATTGGGTCAAAGAATCCTTTTAATATTTAGGTAGTACTGTTGAATTTGCAAGTCTATCTTTAAAAATTAATAATGTTATTCTCACAGTACATGTTCCGCCTCTTTTCTCTTGGGTGGCACCCCTGGCAATTCTTATCCAATAGCATCGTCTTAAAATTGCAACTTTATTTTGCACCCTTCTTCAATTACATAAAAAATACATTAAGGGTTGCCCCTTCTTTTGCAGTTAGGGTCCATATTTTTTCCCAAAGCGAATTGAATTTTTACTTCTTTTTGTCAATTTTACGATTTTGTGGGATCTTATTTTTGTAATGCGGTGCGTTTTTTAAATATTTAATATGTTTTTTTTGCGATAGTAAAGTTGTCTACGTTTTTTTTCGTTAAATGTCAAAAGCGATTGAGGTTGTCTTGGGATTATAATATTATTGTTTGTGTGTAACATTATAATGTCGTTTCTAATATTAGAACAAGGGTTTGTTTTATCTTGAATCGGAGTTGACTGGCTGCTCTCTGATGGGATTAAGTCGTTTTTACGCGCGGAGGGATAGCTAATCTAATTTACTGGCGAAGGTACCTTGTACACCTGTCCTGTCGTGGATAAGTGTGTCTACTTGTGCGTTGGTAATAAAAATTGAATTTAGATACCTGTGGACTGGTAGCATGTTTATTTTTTAATGATTGGTTTAACCTTTGGAGATGGCCTTCGTTACAAAATATTCGCTTTGTAAATTTTGAGTCGTCGTTATGTCATTATCGCATTAGATTTTTAGTTGATTTCGCGACATCATCTAGATGTTTTTGGAGACTTATTACAAAATGAAATGCGCCTTACTTTTTTATGACTACATGGTTATAATAAATCAAAGGAATACTATGTATTTCTATATGTGCATACTGCATGTGGTATGGTAGTAATATCATTGTTTTATCATCGGTCACCACAACAGACCTTGATCCTAGTGTGGAATGTACTTACAAATTGTAAACTTAAAAATCGTTATACTCCTTTAGTGTTTTTACTTAGTTACACGAACAAATGAGTTTACAACAATAATTTAATACGGACAAGTAATTCGCTTTGGTCCTCGTTACTAATAATCCCGACTTAAACAAACACGAAACAATGTAATTTTTTACATTTCACACGAGTAACAACCGTGTAACCAATATTAACCTTCAAAGTGATGTAACACAAAGGGATATGTCAGTCTAAATTAACTCAGGTTTGTTTCTTTAAATAATTGTAACAATAACTATTTATCATTCAAGTTATTTTCAACCTTATATACAACTGCTAAAATTGATTTTTAATTGTTGTCTTCTTGTTTCATGTTAGAGTATGCAAATATTTTTGACGTTTTGAAGGGTCTGTTATGGCAATTTTTTCGCAAGCTTCTAAGTTTTTTTTTAAAGATTAGATTGTAAATACATTTTAATTGGGGCTTTATTGTTGTCGCCCTTCAATGTCAAGTTCAGATTTGATGCGTTATGAGTGATGGGAAATATTGTCATTTGCGGTTAACATTGGAGTTAATCCGTTACGGTTATTTGGCCTGGCCTTTTGTGTTTGATGCTTCGTGTTTATCAAGGCCACGATTTGTAAATAATGATGGTATTGTAGTATATTATTGTACATACATACATACATACATAAACTCACGCCTTATCCCGGCCGGGGTAGGCAGAGACGACAGAACGCCACTTGTCACGATCCTGGCAAACAGATTCGGCCTCGTCCACATTCATTAAGCGAGTCATACATGCGCGTCGGTTACGAGTGCTCTTTATTTGGCCCTTTTCCAATATGCAACCTATCTGGTCACCATATGTTTTCCGTGGCCTACCGGCACCGACTCGCCCTTTCACACTAGCCTTGTATACTTGTTTCGTCAAACGCTCATCATTCATATATTATTGTGTATTTTGGTTAATGATTCTTGACATCTGGCGTTAATATGGCTTCCTGTATTTGGGTTATGTAAATTTGTAATGGCTTTTAGAACAATTATGAAGACAAATAAAGTATATAACATTTTAATGGAAATTTAATTTTTGGCTTAAATCTTACCCAAAATATATTGGTATATATTTTGTATACCAAGAGAATACCAAAGCGTCTGACCAGCAGAGTATATAAGTTCAAGTTTTCATCTGTCACTAGTGGAGGTCCGTCCGAGTTGGCCTTTATTAGGCTGTTGTTATGATGTATGTAAAACGGAAATAAATTAGTTCTATTGGAATAATACCTACATATTCCATTGCACTGCACATTTTAAGTTGATTTCATGTGTGTGAATAAAAATCTATCAATAATAAATTCACCCTCAAAAACGTTAGTAATAACAGCAATAATGTCAAAATGATAAATCATATTCGCGAATGATTGTACAATATTCCTATATTTATATGATATGTTCTCGTATCATTAATCTAAATTCGGTCACAGTCGTGTTGACACAAATGGAGTAAAGTCGTTCATTTCGTTCATTTTATAAGAAGCGTATCATTAATATTGTGACTTTTTTTGTTGAAGTATGAAACGCGTCTTTTAGTTCATGATTTTATATTTATTGTGTTAAAAAAAATGTGTGTGTTTGTTCCTATTTCTATTCGCGGAGGAGGCTGCATTTGTTATTTAATCGCTGTATTAAAAAGATCTATTAAACCTTTCCTTGCTTACGAAATTAAAAATCCAAGTTTAAAGACTACTAGTACTTAGTTTAAAAAAATGTTTTCTCTCGGTTTTACGAACAAATTGTCCAGCAAGAGATTCTAATCAACCGCATGCAAGGCAGACATGTCTTCGCTATAAGCGACCGCGATCTTCCTGAACCCATGTGTCTGATTCTCAATCAACCAGCAAACTCATGCAAAGTTCAAACCTCCTTTTCTTTCAAAAACTTTCGACAAAATAAACGATACGCTCCTAACACAACAATGTATCTTTAACCTTAGTGCACACCCCCGCAATATTATATTATGATCCGTCAATTGTTCGCCACCCCTTCATTACATCCTACACGAACCGATATATTGAGATATTAAAGGAGTCATTACGATGGGAATTATTTTGGATTACTATGATCGATGTGCGTGTGACATTTGAACATTAACTTTTATTGCCGTCTCATTTTATCCCGGTGATGTCACTAAAAAGCTTAGTAAGTATATTCCTCACACTTTTATACTGGATAGCTTTTTCCTATTCCAAATTAAGCACGGCTTATAGTATGGATTCCTAAACTGAAAGACATATTTTATACTTTTTGTACCTAGATACGATAATTTTACATAAAAACACCTAGACCAATGCAAAGCATAAAGCTCTGTATAGGAGTCTAACTAGATCTGTATATTTTGACTATTTCTCCACATATATAGTTTAAAATCCTTGTTTATGGAGCTTCTAACGTTGATTTTGTCGCCATGTAAATGTCTCGGTGGTAAAACGGTCGTGCTTGCTGATGCCTTACGCTTTTGAATACTACTCAAGAGATTTCTTTATGCAATAACTATCTTGAACCTCCATGCATTTTTTGTCCGATACATAATTTAATTACTGTTCAGTCATGGAATTGAGGCACAGGGCGATCTCTGTGCGAGAATTGATTCTACCAAGCCAGTAAATAAGTATAAATCAACTTTGTGTCCCAATTATGTTTAGTTCTACTTTGACTTAAAGTAGAACTAAACATAATTACAGCCGGTACACTTTCTTGCAAGAATTTGCGTCAAAGTACCAAATTACGTATATTTTATATTCCTTATACTCTAAATTATTCAGAACGTTTAGCGTTACCATTTCAGTAACAAGATTCTCTTCTCCCACGTAAATTTTATCACAAAATGTTGCCTGAAATTATGTTTTTCGACGTCAAAAGGTCAATCATTTTGAGCCCTTTCTCAGTTCATGTTGGCATAATAGAGAGTGGGACGAATATAATGTTATAGAATATTATTCAATTGAGAAAAGCTTATGAATACTTAATTTATAATAACGTAAGGAGTTTATAATATTTTGAAGAATTTTCACATTATCCACGTGTAATGTCTCTCTGAGGGTGTCGTAACGGAGCGACGAATTGACGCGATTTTAAAAACGGAGTTACGAATTGACGCGATTATTTAGGTGGAGATAGTTGAAGGGATGGAGAGTAACATAGGCAATTTTTTTTTTTTACTTTTGTGTCCAGGGACAGTGCTACCCCGAATTTAACGCAAGCGAAGCCGCGGGAACAAGCTAGTATAAAATAAAACCAGCTGCTGTTGTTACTACTATTTCAATATAAATACTATACTATGATAGTAATAAGATTAGCAGATTATTACCACGTGATGAGACTCGTGGCGTGTGATTAATGTCGGGGTTAGGTACTTCGTGACGCGTTCACATAGAGCTAATATTGATTTATTATGTTATATATTGTTAATTCGTTACAAACATTGCATAGAAACTACATTTGAATTGTCATAATTAGCAAGAAAGAAAAATAACGCATTGGTTTGTTATTATTTTTCGATAACGCAATTATTTTGATTAGGTATTTTATACTTAACGGAGACACTCAGGATTTTTTCCAACTACGTCTTAGGCACACTAACACCCCCTTTATGTTTCATCATAACAGCCCATCAATGTCCCACTGCAGGGACGGGCCTCCTCCAGTGACGGAGGGATATTTGGCCTATTAATACCACGCTGGCCAAACGGATTGGTATAGGGTTTAATTTCAAGTTTTCCTTCTTGTTATTACGTAAAGATAATATTCACGGATAGTCCCTTAGTCGGTTTTTACGACACCCATGGGATGAGACGGGGTGGTGACACACTGTATTCTTACTCCGTCACCACGCGGAGAAAATGTGAAGAAAATGTGAGAAAATGCAAGTTTCTCTTCATTGAAACATAAATTCAATGAAGGGGTACAGAGAAACTTGCCTACTTATTATAACCCCCCTTACTCATAAACGCCTCTTAAATTTAATCACTGTTTAGCGAGATTTTTATTACGAAAACCAACCTTATACAAACAAAACCGCAATTGACTAAAATTTAAGAGGCGTTTATGAGTAAGGGGGCTAGTATGATATCCTAAAATATTATTTTTAGAGACCTACGAAGTATATAGTGCCTAATTGATTATGTAACAAAAAAAAACTTGTTTATATTATAAGGCGGAATTCATAAGTCATTATCAAAAATTCGCTATTCATAGGTTAATGATAATACACGGTTTTTACATTCAATTTTAAAACAATGTGTTGTTCACAAATAACGATTACCTCATAACAATTAATATTTTTTGTTACTGGACGCGTATGAATTTAGGAATTGGGAACGTGTCGATGCTTGAAGTATTTTTTAAACAATCGTTTACTTATAAAACCTTGGGAATTGGTTATAATTAATTCGGTAGGGGCAGGCATAGTCGTAGGCTAAGGTAGCTCCCGAAGATGGTAACCGTGCAGGTTTTAGTCAGTAGACCGGTCTATGGGAGTCTGACATAACCACCTCGCCGGCACCCCCAGGCGAGGATGTGTATGCATAAATCATTTCCTCCACAAAAAAAAGGCTAAGGTAGCTGGTGCCTGCGACTTCATCTCCGCAGAATTAGTATTTCCACTGTGTCCTGTGCTTCCATCATCGTGTCTCGGCGTCCTATATAGGTCGTTAGTGCTCCATGTGAGTGTCCCCATCCTGCATTTTACACTACAAGGTCGCTATTCAAGAACATTTCTACCCCAAAGGCTGTAAGTTCTTCGCACTTAATTCGCACTCCCCACCGAATAAAGCCGTAAGATTAAAATATCAACTTTTCAGGAAAAATAAAAAACCGTTTTTAGTGAATAACTTAAGAACTACACGTCCTATATTTTTTATTTATTTATACGTTTATTTCAGACCCACTATAGTCCATAGTTTTGTTAGTATTTTTGTTAGTAACAATTGTGCTTAATATTAAGTTAGTATTGTAGTATTTTCTTAGCTAATAATTACATATTTTAGTTTACTTTAAGCCAATGACTGTCCCCACCCAGTGTTGCTGGAAAGGGCAGTCAAATCTGGCTGCAATCATTTTCAGAATACTGTTGTCACTACCATGCAAGCGCTGTAGTAAAGAGGCCGCTTTCTTTCTCATGATGGCGTGGAATCCATCGATACGAGCCTCTGCGAACATTCCCGATGCGCTACAGCGCCATGGCAGTCCCAACAGCATTCTGAAACAATTATTGAATTGGACGCGCAGGTCACTGTAGGCTCGACGCGTATACGACACCCACAGGCCGCTCGTGTAAAAAGATTGACAGAACGACCTAAAAAGGGTTACTTTGACGCTAGTAGTACAACGAGCAAACCTGCGTGCAAGCATATTGCCTCTCACACACAACGCCCTGCGCTCCCTCTCCATATCCTCGTCGTCCCTTAGGTCACTTGTGACAATGTGGCCGAGGTACCTAAACCTACTTACAACGTTCAGTACTACGCCGTTGAGACTTATGGGAGGAACACTGCGTGGCTGCTGCTTTGGTGCTTTAAATACAAGAAGCTCACTCTTCTTCGAGTTGTATATCAAGCCATGCTCCTCCACATAGGCCTCACAGGTCGACAACAACTTTTTTAACCCCCCAATCGACAGACCGAGCAGCACCATATCGTCGGCATAATTTATATTATTAACTGCTACTCCATCAATATGGCAGCCGACATGAGTACTGCTCAGCCGCTCGAGAAGTTGGTTGATATATAGATTAAATAGCAAGGGTGAACTTAGCCCACCCTGTCTGACTCCGCATTCCAGTCTGTACTCGTCGGACATAGTACCCACCCACCTCACTCGGTTTTTTTGATTACCGTACTAGTATTTAAGAAGGGAGGTGTATTCCGCCGATACACCCGCGTCCCTCAACTTGTCCCACAAAATGTTATATGCAACTATAGGCCGACCGTTTAACTCAGACCCCGCCTGCGGTAATAGAGGTGCGCGGGGGGCGAGGACAAAGGAGAGAGCTATCTCTTGATTTTTTGCCAAAACGGCGCCATCTCAGATACTGTGACCCGAACTACATTACATCACAACACAGCTCTAATTTTTAGCTAGCTTATTTTTATAAAATAAAAAAAAATAAAAATTAAAATTATACCCTAAAGCAATCGAAATACCTGGAGAGGTTGTTTTATTTTTCTGGTCAGGCTTTAAATTGTGTAATAATTTAGATTGCATAATTTTTTCTAAGAAAGTACTAGTTTTAGTGCCAAGATGACGCCACCATCTTTGACATTTGTAAATTGTATAGAAGACGGACTAGCATACTGCACTATACTACGAATTTTAATTCGATTCCAGATTTGACAATTTCAGTGTAGCAACGTTATGACAAGTATTAAATAGTGACGTTGCGAAATTATTCGATATGGAAATGAAATATTTCCGGATCGATTCTTCTCGTTTAAAATTAGTGGTATTTTTAGTTTTGACGATTAATTAACGATCTGAGACTTTTCTTTTATAGGTAATTGTGTGTGAAATGAATAAAAACTGTGATCATGGTGTCTTAGCCCAGCATACTCACAATAAAATCTTGATATTTCATGAATGCCAAAAAATGGTTCTGAAATAGTTATAAATAGTGCGAAAAGGAAAAAAATAGTGCTCTTATACTTACGAAATTACAGCCATTTTATGAGTCACATAAATATTGTTGAAATAATAATTTATTATGCCTATAACCACAGAATATAAAAATTAAATATGAAATAAATAGTATTAAATATTATTTCCGATTCACGAGCATTCACGAAGGACTAATTTTGTATCCTAGGTAACCGATATTGTATTGTCATCCCCACTAGTGACAGCCGACCATTGACTTTTTTATTGACTGCAATATTTAATAATAATGTACTACTCAATCGGTAAAGCAGACTGTGATACTCTGCTTTATCAAATCAGTATACATATACGTAGTACATACTGCATAAGCACACGAAAATAGGCCTTAAGGTGACGAACCAATAATTACCTTAACTGTACATAAAAAAAATATTGTAAATATTTTTATAAATTGTCGCCGTCATCGCTTTCGCTATCGCTGTCACTTTCTGTAACATTTATTATAAATGTGTCTGTGATATTGTCAATTAAAGTATCTAGCCTACACATTTTTTGCTCTTCTTTGACAATATGGGATACGCATTTAGACCATTCGGTAGCCGTAATTTTTTGAATGCCTTCCTGAAATAAAGTTCTCACGTCTGTCAATTTGAAGTTTTTATTATTTTGAGCTACATGCCCCTTTACCTGCGCCCATATCAATTCGATAGGGTTTAGCTCGCAATGGTAAGGGGGAAGTCTTAAAACAGTGATCCCATGTTGTGCTGCAATTTCATCTACAGCGTACTTATTAAAAGACTCGTTATGTGGAATCAGTTCTAAAAGCGTAGCTTTAACCATATCTGGTTCGTAATAAATATTTTTATTTAAAAGCCAATCTTGAATTTCAGCTTTTTTCCAGCTCATTTTTGGTGCCGTTTCCAATTTTCGGGAGTGGTAAGGTGCATTATCCATCACCACAATTGAGTTTGGTCTTAATTTTGGTAAGACTCCAGCGAACCACTCCTCAAAACAAACTGCATTCATCTCATCATGGTAATCTTCACAATTTTTCTTTGCTTCAAAAATCATGAGTCCCTCTTCTAGGAAGCCTTCTTCACTACCTATATGGCTAATTATGAGACGTTTGCCTTTTCCAGATGGATTTTTTAATCCAGTGGTCAGTCCCTCCAAAAACGCTTGTCGAGATGATGTGACTTTCATGTCCACCCAAGTTTTTTTTACAGTATGACCTTAAAGTAAATATAGTACATTAACATTCAATATTACTATTAAAATGTAAAATGTATATAAATTCATTTTGTGTATAAATGTTAGCCGTACCTGCGTTAACCCAAGTTTCATCTTGATAATATATATGTCTCCCTTCTCGTCGAAACTGACATATAGATCGCAAGTAACGCTGTCGCCAAGTTATTATATCATTTCGATCAATAAGTGTGCTCTTGCGTGACCGTGAAACAAATTTAAAATTAAGATGTTTCAAAATTTTTCTGAGGGTGTCTTTGGAAATATTGGGTATTTCTGGATCATCGTTCATCACTTGTAAAATCTAAAATAGTAAATTTTATAATAGCTTGGAATCATTACTTAGGTATATATATAAAAGATGTACTTAGGTTTAAAATAATACAGTGTGACTGATTGACTAACCTTTGAAATGGTTGGAGGTTCATTTCGGTAAAAGAACTGATGAACAATTCTTCGTATTGCAGAGAATGTAAATTCATCAATTTTATCTTTAAAACTTCGCTTTGGTCCAGATTTTTTAGGAGGAGTTGGCGGCGCACCTTTATTTACTTCCTTCAAAACGTTACAAACAGAGCGTGAGGTTATTCCCAATATGTCAGCAACTTTGCTCATACATTCATTTTCTTCCACAACTTGAAAGGCCTCCAATTGCGAAGAAATTTCATTTTTCACGTATTTGTAGGCGTTGCGGATCATTACTTTTTCAGTAACAGTGAAAGCTTTTCGTGGACGTTTTTTTCTTGGGGACAAGAAAACATCCACGTCTTTTTGTGATGTACTTGGCTGAGGATCCATTTTGATGGAAAACCAAAACAAATAGTTGACAAAAAAACTAATATCGATTCGCAATGAAATAAGATAGGTATTCGTGCAGTCAGGCTGGGAGAATGAAGCCGAATGACACTATAAACAAAATGACGATAGCTGCACGAGCGCACACAGGCTGCCAATACTAAAATCTATCTAGGCTCAATAAGTTTTGTTTTTAATATAAAAACATAAATTTTAACTTTTTATAAAATAGAGCAGCGATTACTAATTAATAAATTATTATTATGAATAATTATGTATTTATTTAAATAAAAATCAATAATTTAGTCTTTAATTGGCAAACTGCTGGCACACACACTTATTGTTTATCGATTTTTGTGTTCATCACTACACTATTATATGTGGTATCATTATTTCACAAAATGACAGTAGCTAATGTCAAATCAGGAATCGAATTAAAATTCCTACTATAGGTGTCATACTGACATACTGACTAGGTGTCCGTTATGGTAGCGTGTAAAAATAAAAAAAGCTCTTTTTTTTTTTTTTTTTTTTATTCTTTTTTTTTATTTAGAGGCTTTTACCTTACAAAGGTATGCCAGCCTCATCATATCCTAATATTAAATAATTCCACCATCAAATAATCCTAATACTAAACATTATTAATAGAAGAGAGAGCTAGTAATGCAAAAACCATTTGGTATATTAATTTTGCTTCATTAGAGTCGGGTAAAAATAATGTTTTAACAAATGCTCCTATGTCATAATTGTTAACTTTTAACGCTTGCATTACTAGTTCTCTCTCCCTTCTGTTCTTTTCACATTCCATTAGGATATGTTGGACATCATCAACCTTATTACACATTTCACAGTTTGGTGAGCTAACTTTTTTCATAAGATATCCAAACTTACCACATGGAATGTGACCAGAACGTAGTCTAAATGCCATTACAATCATTGATCTTGTCATTTTACTATGAGTAAACCAGGGAACTGGTGGAGGCTGACTCTGCACCGTTCTGTACCATATATACCCTTTTCTTTGCTCCTTTCATCGAAATATTCTTTGAATTTTGAGAAACATATCTTTTTATAGTGTCCTAGCATCTCAGTATAAAACGGCGCAACATCAACCTCTAAACCATCCGTAATAGCACTTTTTGCTAGATTGTCAGCCATAGTATTTCCTCTTATTCCTATATGGGATGGAATCCATTGCATTTTTAACTGTATGTTGTTTAATGTACGGACTTGATCAAGAATTGCATAGGCTATCGGAACACCTCTGAAGCCAGAGGCGCAACGAGCCAAATGCATTAAACCGCTCTTGCTGTCAGTACATATCACAACATTTCTATTGGTATCAGGAGGATAATTTGTAAAAATATTACCAATGTTTTCAAGCGCTTTTGAAATCGCAATGAGTTCCATTGTCATAATTGATATATTTACATTTGAAATTTTAAATGAAGCTGAGACACTATCAGTTAGACTATAATAGGCTGCACCACAGCCAATTTTATTCTTAGAACCGTCTGTAAAAAATACTTTCCAGCCAGAATATTTACTATTTAGTTCTTCTATTACATTTAATTTAAGCGACCCTGCTTCGTAATTTTGTTTTGCTTCCTTGATACAATCTAATGTGTAATTAATTTTTTGACGCATATTTATACATGTTACCCATGAATTCAATGAATACATATCTAATATATTTGAGCAATGCATGTTAACTGACTTACATTCTATAAATATAGTTACGAGTAATGGTTTTTTCTTATTATTCCAGTATCTGGTTACAATTAGATCACTCAACTCATGTATCCATTTAATTGTTATATTATTACACCAAGACATGCTTCTTAAGTAAAATTTATAAGCTAGATACAATCTCCTATTAGATAAAGGGCATAAACTTAGTTCAGCTTCCATTACATGTAATGGGGTTGTTCTTATGAATCCACCTACACACCTTAAATATTGGTTCTGAATTTTGTCTAGCCTACATAAATGACTCTTCGCACTATTGTCATAGAGAAAGCAACCAAAGTCAATTCTACTTCTTACTAAAGAAATATACAAAGATCTTAAATGTTTCGGGTGAATACCCCAAGAGGCCCCTGCCAACACCTTAAATACATTCAAGAATTTGGTTGCCTTAACTGATACTTCATTAATATGTCTGTTCCATAAGAGAGATCTGTCTAACCAGACACCTAGATGTTTTACACATTCTACCGAAGATATTGTTGCGTCATTTACTGTAAGTTTTATTTGCTTTTTTCTTTTGCCTCTACTAAATAAACAAACTTGTGTTTTTTCCGAAGATAGTTCTAGACCCATGTCATCCAATAATACTACCATTGTATCTAGAGCCGTTTGTAGTTCCCTTTCCGAATGATTTATGCTTTTATGTTTTATATAAAACACAAAATCATCAGCATACTGAGATACTACTACATTTTGTATTTGTTGGCAAATTTTAAAAGTTATTAAATTAAAAAGAACAGGTGAAAGTGGGTCACCTTGTGCCAGACCTCGGCTTGTGCGTCTAACGGAAATAATTTTTCCCTCAATACTATCCTTTATCATTAAATACCGTTCTGATAAAAAGGAATAGAGATAATTGCAAATCTTGGAGCCCATTCCTATTTCATCAATTGTCTGAACTACTCTATCTACTAAAACGTTGTTATACGCATTTTTTATATCTAAAAAGCATGCTATTGTGGGATCATTATGTGTAAAACCTATTTGAATATATGTAGTCAGTCTAGAAATACAATCCAGACAAGACTGGGCCCTCCTAAATCCAACTGTATGGGGCGAAAGTATGCCATATTTCTCTATGAACCACTCTACTCTTTTACCGATCATATTATGTAAAAGCTTGCAAACACATGATATTAAAGTTATTGGCCTGAGTTTACTTTCTGAATTAGTTTCACTTCCTGGTTTAGGAATCGGAATAACTGACATTATACGCCATTGTTTAGGTATATATCCTGTTCTATATACATTATTAAATATATGTAAAAGGAAAATTTTAGCTGTAGAAGGCATGTTGTAAATCATAGAGTAAGTTATTCCATCACTACCTGGAGCAGTGTCTTTCTTTTTTAATATATTTTCTAATTCTGTTAACGAAAATGAGGCATCAATTGAGGGGTTTTCAGACCGAAAAACAGGTGACCTATTAATAACTGTATCTGGGGTTAAAGAGTATAACATGTCCTTTAGCTTATCGTCAGGTATATAAAATTTTGTTTGTTGATAGCCTCTAAACCAGCGCATCTTTCTCCACATATCAGAGACTGACGTGGTTTCATTTATATTGTTACAAAACTTTTTCCAATTACTGTCTTTGGCTTTTGAAATTAGTTTATGTACATTTTCCACTAATCTTTCTAATTCTGATAAGTTTTGCGGAGTAGGGTTTCTCCTAAACTTGGCTAAGGCCCTCCTACGTTCAGCCACTGCTTTAGATAAAGTTGGACTCCAGTACTCTTTAGGTTTAAAGTTAATTAATGGGCTATTACAAATCTTAGTTAAAGGTATGTGTTTAGACATAGCCGAATTTATTTTATCTATAAAAAAGTCATACATTGCCTGCGTATTATTATTAAAGTTTACTAAATTACAAAAAGACTTAGTAAGCTCTTGACTAAAATCTTCCCAATTGGCTTGTTTAAAGTTCCGCTTTGGAATATATTATATTCCAAAGCGGAACTTTAAACAAGCCAATTGGGAAGATTTTAGTCAAGAGCTTACTAAGTCTTTAAAATTTAAATTAATTAATTAATTAATTTTAATTTTTTTTTTTTTAAATTTAGGTAGCGAGAAGGATAGATTATTAATCTATCCTTCTCGCTACCTAAATTTTCATTAAGTACTATCCAGCGAAGTTTTATAAAAATATCTGATGAGGCAAAAGTGATATCAGGTGATGATCTCTGTATATTTCCCATAACCAACTTGACTCTAGTTGTTTCTCCATTATTTAGTGCCATGAATCCATGATCTAGTGATGCGTCTAATGATTTTGATTTCCACGTTGGTCAGTTTTATATGACCAATTTGTGTGATGACCGTTAAAATCACCGGCTACTATTGATCTCTTAGACACTGAAGAAAAAATGTTGTCCCAGTCTGACATAGAAGTACGTACTGAAGAAGGGCAGTAAATAGATAGTACATATTCCAAACTTTTACAGTTCAATATCTTTACACAAATAGTTTCTATACCAACATTACTTATACTAATTGGCCATAATTGTGCTTTTATGGATTTATGGATAATTATCGCAACGCCTCCATAAGAGTCTATCCTATCTTTTCTGTAAATATTGTAATCTCTGATTTTTAAATTAATGTTTACATTTAACCATGTCTCGCTGACTATAGCAATATGTATTTTTTCCTGCGATAGTAAAGCATCAAAACTAAGTAACTTCGGTTTTAAACTCTGGCTATTCCATTGAATTATATTTAACAACGAGTCTTTGCGATAATTATCCATTAGTTAGGTTAATAAAAAACTTACATATGTTTTCTCCCATTAAGAACTCACTAATAAATACCTTACATTCTTCAAAAATAACTTTCAAAATAGACAATATTATTTCCTGAATTTTTTTGTTTGAACAAATGATTTCTTTAATTTTTTCAAAGACTTCTTTAAACCTAAACTTTCTTTGCTTTCTAAACTCAGCTTCTCTTTCTTTTTCTTCTCTAGTTTCTTCTGTATTGTTTCTATTAATATGACTGTCACTCAAGCTACTTTCCGACTCAGTTTCCATTGTTGTAATTTGCCTTTTTTGTATGTGTTTTTTACGTTTATTTTCTTTTTGCATGTGTTTTTGCTTTTCTTCTTCACAAGCGAGTACTTCCTGTTCAGTGTTTATTGAACGAACTACACTACTGTACGTCTTCTTTAATGTTGTTTGGGATTGTTCTTTATGCTCATCAAGTAGCTTAGCTGTTTCTAACGTATTAATTTTATTACTTTTTTCCTTCAAAATGATGTCTAAAGCAGTTCTATACGGAATGTTTTTGATGCTCATAAGATTTCGTATCATTTTCTCTTTAATAAAGGATGGACATGTTTTATCAAGCGACATGTGATTACCTTTACAATTTATACATATTACTTTATCTGTTTCGCAATTTTCATGTTCTTTGCCACATTTAGGGCATAAAATCTTCTTAATTGGGCAAAATTTTTTTATGTGGCCATACTTCCAACAGGCAGAACATTGGGTCACGGGGAAGACATAGCGATCTACTTTGAAGCGACATCCATAAGCATAAATAAATTCAGGGGTTGTTGGACTTTCAAAACAAATACGAACAGACTCACAGTTTACCCATTCACCTCTCTCGTTCATACGTTTTAATCTTCTAGTGCTTAATATTTTGTATGAACATTCCAAAGCTTCTAGTAACTCTTTCTCATCAAAGTCTAGGTCTACGCCTTTTATAATTCCGTACGACAAGTTAAGTAAATTCACAAATTGAATTCGTATCCCCATATCAATAAAATTTTGGCATTTAATCAATTTTTCGGCATCTTCTTTGATTTCAAAATGTATTATTACCTTATAAGGACTTTTATAATTTATTCTTAAGACGTTACCTATGTTCACATTCCTTAATAATTTTGCCAGAGCCATTTGTTTAGGTAAAACTTCTAAAGCTGTTAGACAAACCTTGTAAACTTCTTCTATAGTTTCTTCCACACTTAACCGTTTGGCATGTTCACTTTCAATACCAGATTCACTCCTAATAAGCCGCTTATGGCGCCTTTTTGTCATCACCAAAAATCCTTCCTCGCTGCTGTCTTCGCCTTTTTCTCTCTGTCTTTTTCCACCCAATTTTCTTCCATCAACTTCATAATCAATCCAGTTATTTACGATATTACTTTCACTACTCAAAACACTTGTATTATTCACTTCACTATTGTCGTCATCGCTTTTTTCCTCCATTTTTTATATATGTGGGTACTAACGAAAAACTACAATTAAATAGTACGGAGATAACAAACTACGTGCGTTAGCCTCCGCGACGCGCGCGCAACTGAAAAAAAGCTCTTATTATTGTTCTTATTATCTGTAAATATTTTCTAAGATTGATTCTTACAAATTAATATGTTTAAATCATACCTGTTTTAATGTAAACTGTGATTATTGTAATGTGATTATACTGTGATTTTAATATATATAATTAATGATTGTACAATTGTTATTATTTGTAAATATTTTCTAAGACTTTAGTTATAATTATATTTATAGTTTAAATCAGCCATTCGTATAATAACAAATATATTTATTAAAGATAAAGATTTATTGCAAAACTGTATATATCAGGTCTTCGTGTATGAATACATTAGTCTCAACAGTCTATCCACATCGGATATGCAAATTATAGCAATATAATATCTTAAAACTACACAAATTAAACAAAAACTTATTTAACTAACTAATTGTTATTTTTTTCAAAACATTCTTATTCAAAATATTTGTAGATTCTTTAAAAAATAATCAAATTATTACAAATTATGTAATATTATTGTTATTTTTGGAGTCGGTGTCAGCCAACGAAATACGATAATACATAAGCTAATGGAATGGCGGCCATGAATTACAGATTATATTATTATATGACTTCGACATTAACCCCCTTACTAATAAAAATCTCTAAAATTTAATCACTGTTTAGCGAGTTTTTTGTTAGCAAAACCAACCTTAAGCCAAACAAAACCGTAAAAATTTAAGCTAATCAATTGACTAAAATTTAAGTTGCGTTTATGAGTCCGGGGTTTGGCATAAAGTTGTTGATTGTTTATGGATTGGTTTAAAAATTAAACAAATATTAAAAAACTATTTTTATCATATTTAAATAAATATATTTTAAAATACCTGTGTCACGTTCAAACGTTTTAATATTCCTATTTAGTAACTGATTAAAGCTTTCCATAACTTATGGGCGTTGATGGGGCTAACCAGCACCGTCAATTGAAAAAAATCGTAATTCGTGAATAGAATCAATAATGCAAAATGTTGTCTACAAAGTCGTTAGAAAAGGCAATAGAGTTTTGTCTAACACATTCTGATCACTTTAAATAGTTTTTAATTTGATAAATATTTTATTTAAAACAAACATGGCCGTTTCATTTTCGCATGAGAATTTTAAGTAATTGTCTTTGATTCGTAGTACTTATTTCTCATCTTAGTCTTTAGTCAGTGTATAACACGACATCATATTTCTTTAAATTTATAGTCAGGAATAAAATATAGAATATAACTATCGTGGCTGTCACATTACTCCAAAAATAACAATAATATTACATTATTTGTAATAATTTGATTATATTTTAAAGAATCTTCAAATAAATATATTTGTAGACTCTTCAAGAAATATCCTTAACAATACTTTTTACAATAATTAAAAGAACCTATTCTTAAGATTATAATTAAGTGAAAAGAATGTCTGATTTAATGTTGTAAAACCAAAATACAACTAATTATTTTTTACTTTTTAGTGCAATTTTTGTCTTTGAAATCGGTTTTTTTTTATTGTAAAAACCTATTTTATTTGGCATAGTAAACAACTCGATATAGCTCTTGTGTACGCTACCATAACGGACACCGCAACCCCGCCCCCTCGTCCCTTTCATACCGCAGGCGGGGACTGAGATAAACGGTCGGCCTATAGATCGAAAGCTTTTGACAAGTCGAGGAAACACGCATATACCGGCGTCCTCCTCGCTGTATAGTACTTGACAGTTCGCTTCAGACTCAGAATAGCACTCTCTGTTGAGAGTCCTGCTCTGAAACCGAACTGGGCATCGTGTAACTTAATCTGTGCCGTGAGACGACTGTTCAGCAAGCTGTCAAGCACCTTAGCCGCTGTGGTAGCAAGCGAGATGGGTCGATAGTTACCTATGTCAGAAGTATCACCCGTTTTGTTTTTCACAATAGGAACGACTATCGCGCGCATTAGCGGCTCCGGCAAATAAGAGTGACCTACACATAAACTAAAAAACATGGACAGTACTCGCGGCAAGTGCACCCCTGCATATTTAAAATGCTCGATACTAAGCCCATCGTGACCAGGAGACTTACCACGCTGCATTTTTTGAATAATGTTTGCCACGCTCTTGGCAGTTATCTTTACATTCTGCTCCGTCACAATGGGCTCACCATCTCTCACCTCGCCAGACATGGGACCCAAGGGCGACCGTACAGTAAAATGCTTTCTAAAAGCCTCAGCAATGGTTTTGTGATCAGCAAAGCCACCTACACTCATCGGGACGCTCGGCCTAACATTCAATTTGTTGGTTTGCTTCCAAAAGCTTTTAAAATCTTTATTGGAGTGGTCGGATGCCAGTAGGTCCATTTTAAATTGGTCTTGTCTAACCTGACACCATTTTAATTTAGCTTTAAAATGTTTCCTAGCCTCCGTCATCTCTTCAAAGGTTCGACCATTAGGTGGTCGTCCAGCTAAGTTCCATAACTGAAATTTAAGCCGCGCCTCCCGATGTGGGCCCGCTACATGCTTATTCCAACCAATAACATGACTCCTCCCTTTACCCTTTTTCCTATATGTTTGAATGGCTGCTCGAGACAGAGTACCAGTAATATGTTCATACAGTCTGTCGAGAACCGTATGATGTTCTCTGTTATTACAAAAACTATCACAACATTTACTCAACTCCTGTGGAAAATCTATTAACCGTAGTATTGAATCACAAATGTCACGGTATTGATTAAATTGCTGTGTCTGTCTCTCACCCCATACAACACGACTTACAGGTTTTTCAATAACAAAGTTATTAACTTTAAGTTTAAGCTTATTTAAATTACATTCTACTACGAGTGGATAGTGGTCCGACCAATACACGTCGTAGCGCACAGTCACACCAACGATTGAATCCCGCGCTGACTCTGTGACAATGCAGTGGTCCAACCATCTAGTACACCCGTGAGCATCACTATAAAATGTGTAAGTTGTTTTAGGGCACCTATAAACATGATTGACATGTCAATTGAAAGCTAATTTTTTTGTGCTTAGTTTGAATATTTTTTATATAAATATTGATGAAGTTCTATTAGATATTAAATAAAACGTGTAATACCACAAATTAAAAGGATTATTTTTGTGGTAAACATCTATTACCACTGTATTCGTGGCAAAAAGTACACCTCGCGATTAGCGTATTAACCTATAGTCGGTAAAACTTGCTGGTTTATAATTTAAAATAAGACAATGCCTATTTCTGTAACATTGACTTACCGAAAATCGGCGTTCATTACTTCACGCGAATAAAGTGGTAACCGCGCCTTACAAGTTTATTTTATTCCGATGTATACAGTCGCAATAGCGTATTACAAGTTCGTTCAATACTTGTCCGAAATGTAAGTGTTTACTAAGTCTTTATTCGATGGTGAAACGTATTTTTTTCATGCGATGAATAAAGAATTTTTGTTATTATTATTATCAATATATTAAAAAAAAAATTTAAAAAAATCTGGGAGGTGTATTTGACCTTGAAGATCACGAAAATGAAAAAACCTTAAAAAGGTGGTAACCGCGTTTACGACTTTATTCGGTGGGGGGTGCGTCTCTCAAGAGGAAGAAAAACTTAAAATTATTAATCTAAACTTGTTAATCTGCGTGCCTTAACTACTAATACTAAGTTCCACCTACTATGATGTAGCGTCTATTATTAAGCTATCACATCATCACAAGCGCACCTATTCTTATAATAAGTATGCAACTTAAGTGTATTTCTATACTATATAATAAAACTGTAGAGAGATCAATTCTGTACATTGAATATATGTTAAAAATTAATATTGGAGGATGAATGGTGATCGACACTAATGCCAAAAATGCAATCAATAAATTTTTTGTCTGTCTGTCTGTCTGTCTGTCTGTCTGTATGTGCACGCATGGGTCAAAAACTACTGAAGGCATTTTAACCAAAATTGGTACGATTGTAGTCCATACTCCTGGGCAGGTTATAGGCTATATAACATAACGCTAAGACACATAGGAGCTGAGCAGTGACGAAAAATTTGAAGCAAGTCGGTTGAAAAAACGCGCGTTCGAGCTCTTATCATCGCATACGTTGATCATACGCCAAAAATATGTATTACAAAAATAATGGTCTTCAAAAGATGAACAAAAAAGTCCTTAATAGTATATATCTATCTTTTATATATTAGCCACAATAACGTGTTTAATCGTTAGGGTTTTCTTCAAAGTGTATTAAATACATAAATATATTGTAATTTGCATAGACATATCTTTTTCAAACTCCCATATTTCAAAAGTACACTTTAATATCTTATTCACAGAAATCTAAATAAAAGATATCTGTGATCTTATTCATAATTTTTTTTTTTATAGAAATCGGTTTTTAAACACACAAGATATAGATGAAAGAAAATTTCCAAATGTCGCCGCGCCAGTATGAGTATGGCTGTACGGTTGATTTTTGTTTAACGTCCGAAACGGCCAACCGGTGCATCTATATAATTTCATTCTATATCATTTCATTCATTTTTTGCTAGATGGTAAAAAGGTGTTAGGTACAATAATTTATTTCAGCATTTTTTTTTACAAAAGACAAATCCCACACTAGCCTTTAAAAATATCAATTTAACGGACACAAAGAACATCCAGACTAAGGACAATAGTTTGTGTATCACAATTGTCCTCCATGGGAATCGAACCCGCGAACTCATGCACGCCAGCCATGTAATGCGACCGCCGCGCCACCGAGGCAGGTAATTCTGCCGCACCATAACGTGGCGTGCAAATGTATTCATTCATAATTAATTAGCGATTATCCGTGTGGTGACGGAGTAAGAATACAATATGTCACCTCCCCATCTCATCCCATGGGTGGCGTAAAACCGACTAAGGGACAATCGGTGAATATAATCTTTACGAAATAAAAATGAAGGAAAACTTGAAATTAAACCATATACCAATCCGACTGGCCAGCGTGGTATTAGTAGGCCAAGTATCCCTACGTCACGGGAGGAGGCGCGTCCTTGCAGTGGGTCATTTATTTTAACTTACATATTTGACAACAGATGGCATTGTGCCTGTGACGTCATTTTCAGTATCGCGGTGTTAAGATTTTCCTTGAAAGAATGACGTTCGCTCATGTCTTTCAGCATAAGTTTAGACGCAGTCTTCATAGATCTGTCTTTGTAAAGGTCTGTTTTTGAAAAGGTTTTGGTTCGTTCGTTAATTTTACAATTCGTTTGTAGGTATATCTGTTTGTTATAAGGTTTAAAAAACGATTTTTCAGTATTAAATCGAATTGCGAAGTAAGTAACAACCGCCACGCGAACGAAGTCGCGGGCACAGCAGCTAGTTATAAACATAAAAATACTTGTTCTGACTGATTCATCTACGCACAACCTAAACAAAACAGAGGTTATTACTATCAATTTATATTTATAAAAACATTTTAAATACTGAGATGGAAATTCCACCTCTGAAGAGTATAATTTAGAGATCTACTTTTGTAAGGAAAACCGTCATTTTGAATGTTGGTAGCCTGAAGTTTTACAGACACATGGACAAAGACCCAATACAGTAATCTTTTACAGTTTTATGAATATTCTTCATTATTATCCTAATTAAAAACCACCAAGATTTTTTCGTAAGCAATTATTTTGCTTAATAAAAACGTGACTGCTTAGTCTAAGTTTTCACATTTCGCTTATAAAATAGTTAGGGAGGGTGCCGCACGTGCATAGTGCGTAGTCAGATGAGGGACGTGAGTGGTTTGGGTTTTTGGGTTCCGTAATTCTATATAGCAAGTTATTAAAATATGTAGAGTATACATGCGTATGGTCCATCAATTTTAACTTTAGGTACAAACAAAAATCATCGAAAAATACAACAATCAACGTTTAGAAGATAATTATAATGTTTAGAAGATAATTATAATAATGTTTAGAAGATAATTATAATTTTTTACTTTTTTGAAACTTTTTTAACAATCTATGGGAACGAGTGCAAGATTATGAGGATAACTTACTCTTTTATTTTACGATTGGTTCATTTATCTAGTAAAGATAAAACACCTACACTATAGGAAAAACAGCTGTGTTTAAACAAGGCTTTAACAAATCCTACTAATATTGAGAGTATAAATGCGAAAGTTTGTGAGGATGTATGGATGGATGGGTGGATGTTTGTTACTCTTTCATGCAAAAACTACTGACTGGATTTTGATGAAATTTGGAATATAGGTATAGTTTAGGGTGTAGAATAACATTTAAGCTACTTCTGCAACGCAGGTCAAGGCGCGGGTATCAGTTAGTAATATAATAAATAGCATACTAAATGCAATTTCTTTACCATATTTTATTGTAAAAAAATAGCTGTACTGAATCGCAAACGCGGTAGTCTTCTCCATTTTATGAAAAACACAGACTACAGAACCTTACAGTACACATTTTTTATAGTCCCGCAATCTGTTCGGGGACATTTTTATAACATTAACTGCAGTCTGTTTAGCAAGAGGGCCTGACCCTCCGGTCTTACACCACGGAGGGTGGAACATAATATCTGCATCAGTGTGTTAGATGACGTAGCTAGATATTGATATGATGGATTACTTTGTAGTTTATGTACATTTTTATGAAATATTTGCTCAAGTTGACGATTTTGACAAGACTTATTAGGTACCTATATAAAAAGATATTATGGAAATAAGTGCACACTCCTTATGCTCTTTTTTTGGTTTATGCTATGTTTTTCATAAACACACTGCCTTTAGTTCGTACTGTAAATTATAGCTTAAAGCGATCCTCGAAAATGAGAATTCGAGATATAGTTATTTCGGAAAGTATTTATTTGAGGTTGGATGTTTTCGTGGTAGCTTTATTGTTAGTAATTCGGAAATGTGTATGAGAGTCCGAACAATGATATAAAAATACTTTCAAAAAGAATAATTGCGTAACATTTCATATTGTTACTACACAGTTACAAGGATTGCCAGCATAAATAAATACAGTAATTATTTAGTACCTAGTACAAGTATTATATAAGTAACTAGCTACCTAGTAATATTTCAACCACAATCTACAGTTAACACCCGGTCATTACCAGTAATATCGGATGTCACTGTAGTATCGTGTAATTGTGCACTTTCTTCTGTTTCTACCTACAGGAAGTGAAAATGTTACTTTCACTTCATCAGGGTATACACTGGTAAATGATTACCATATTCCATTATAATGGCCTGCATTGCTTCTAGTTATATTGTAACCATCAATTAAAACCATTTAATTATTTGGGATAAGCAGTCCCACTTCTTGATATTTTTACGTGTTAATGGTTCTACGGTACCCGCGCAGAATTCAGCGACTCGCACAGCTTGTTCAGTGTAATCTCCTGTAATTCCGTGTCAGGCCCTTCAAGGACCAGGTATCTAGGCAGACAGGACAGTAGATGCTCCATCACCATTATTTTGATTGACGTTTCGGCACAGGTTACACAAGCCGTGGTCTTATGCTGTGTCTTTTCCTGATTAGTCAGCTTGAAACCCGAACTTGTTTAATATTATTAATCATGAACCCAATAGTTTAAAAGTTATAATCTTAGAAAATATTCGAAAAATTTTTCGTTTCGTATTGCATTAATCGTAGAGCTCATAACTTAAAGTATGGTTATGGTTCGTTAATAAAGAACATAATTTTTATTTCCTGTATCAATCAACCACGGTAGGTAATTTGACATAATATTTGAATCAATTATGAGCATATTAGGGTAGAGGGTGTTTTTGTCATAACTGTTTCGTCACATCTGGCCCTGTTTTGTTCACTGTCTATGTAAAGAACTGTTAATTTTATTAAGCTTTTTTTTATTAATCGTCGTATTATAAATTAACGTGTAACCATCACATTCAAAGGTTCATGCTTCTTTCTATTAGTAGAAATGGAATAATGTTTTAAACACAATAGTAAAAATACAATTTAAAAGCGGAGATAAAGTAAGAGTCGTTTAAAAATAGGTACCTATTTGGATTTTTTTTAAATGGTTATCTTTATTTCACAGTATGAAGTAAATTCAGACCCTTTTTGCAATAGAAATACGACCTTTAAAAGTTGGTGCGAAGACGATCGATAAAGAAAACACAGAGCCGCACGCAGTGTGAACATTTAAACGCAAATTACGTCTACCAGTAGACGTCTTTTGGCTTACATGATGATCCTATACTTATTAAACATAATCATAAACACAAGTCCTCTTATCACTTGTCCCACAAGCAAAGTGTCCTTCCTAGCCTTAACACTCCATACTACCTAGAGCATCGAAGCGAGAAAACTGTCACGGTTAACCAATACCGGTTGCGACCACCTACGCACGTGGAGGGTTAACTCACATGCATTCGAACTCTTTTGAATATTAATAATTTTTGGTTTGTGGTGTGTCGTTTTAAGTGTTTTTTTTATCTTGTTTTATTTTATGTACCAGTGAATTGAAAGGTGTTTGTTATTTCATTTTATATAAAGTTTAGAGGCTTTTTGGTTGAGCGTGCTAATCTGAGGAACTACTGGTTCGAAATTAATTAATATTTTTGAATAATATACTCTTTGTGTGGATGTCCTTAAAAAAATAGCAATGACAAGATTTCATCTTTACAAAAAATAGATATATTACAAAAAACACATTTACTGTTTTATTTTATCGTATGGTAAAACCTATATACAAGAGATCATTACACCTAATTAAGATCTCCAATATTAAGTAACAATTAAGTTTATAACTTATAATATGAGGTGCTCTTACACACGAAGTTGTAACAAGTAGTTAAGAGTTTGCACAAGTTAACTAGTTACACGCTACTTAAACTTGTGCCGCGGTAACTTTAATATTTACTTATGATACAGGAATTTGTCTTAAATATTATATTATGGATGTTGATGTATGGCGTTAATGGGAGTTCGTATGACTATTGTGTGTGTTGTTTTTGTGATATTCCTTTATGTGAAAACACACATAATTACATAAACTCACGCTTTTTTTTTAAATAAAGGGTAGGCGGAGACTTCTGAGCGCCAAATGCTACGATCCTTACAAAACAGCACTCCGTAACCCGCTTTCCACCCTGTGGTTAACCTTCATGCTTGGCGAAAATCCACCTCAGCGATAATTATTTATATTTATTCTGCATGTCAATTCTCGTACCTTAAAATCGTAAAAAAATTCGGTTACGTTAACTTTTAGTTGTCAAATTGTCACACTCTAAATAAAACTTTAACACGACCACAAAAGATTACAATTGCAATAGAAAAAACAAGACAATTTGACAACTAAAAGTTAACTTAACCGAATTTTTTTAACGATTTTAAGGTACGAGAATTGGCATGCAGTTCCCACTATTATCTGTGTTTTACATAAGTAATCTGAAAAAGTAGTATTTTGTTAATGAATGAATTCTCATTTTGTTACCAAGTACTTCGATCCTTACAAAGCTTTGCTTTAACAGCATTTATACACAGATATGAAAATAGGTAGATACAGTAAGTTAAACACGCTAGATTTGGGCGCAGACACATTTGGTCTTCATCGGTCATGGACCAAAACATGCGGAAGTCAAGAAAAGAGGCCTTTGCTCAGCAGTGGGATAATATAGGCCAACACAGACTAACTAAATATAAATATACAATAAAATAAACATACAAATTGGGTAAGTATACATCTCATTTATAAGCTAATGAGATTACTGGAACATTTAACTCATTTAGTAAATATTTCAGTGTTTATATGCTTTCATAATATTTTGAAAGGAGAGTGAATGACGGAGAGATCGTATGTTTACGTATTAGTTCCACTTCATCACCTTCATATGTCTGTGACCTATTTTCTTTTTGCAATATACAAATAATAAAATTTATTTTTGGATAATTTGACGTCAGAACACTTTTAGTATCGTATTGCTTTATGCTAAGGGTCAAATCATACTACAGCAGAGTCGAAGCGCATCGAAGCGTCAAGCCAAAACTGAACATATCAAATTCAACCTTAACTCCACAGTGTAACACACACATTACTTCTGAGATTTAAAAAAGTCGCGCGCATTCTTTCGAATTCGCGCGTCTGCGCTTGACAAACGCTGATTGGTGCGCGCGCAATCTCAAAAATAATGTGTGCGTTATACTGTGGAGTTAAGGTTGAATTTGATATGTTCAGTTTTGGATTGACGCTTCGATGCGCTTCGACTCTGCTGTAGTATGAATTGACCCTAAGGCGTGCACATATTATTATTTTACTTACAAAAAAAGAAAAAAATATTTTATTTTAAAAGTAGGTATAGGTAACACTAATGTACACTACTACTTACATTATTTACTAGCTGATGGCCGCGGCTTCACCCGCGTTGAATAGGTAGATTAAATGTTATTGTTATACTCCCTAAACTACCTATATTCCAAATTTCATCGAAATCCATGCAGTAGTTTTTGCGTGAAAGAGTAACAATCATCCATCCATCCATTTTTCCTCAGGATATTAGTAGGATATCCGCGGTGACACTCTGATTTCAGACGAAGAATGCGACGCAAAAGGTGTATAAAGAAGTAATATTATAAAAGTCAGCATCATTCATTGGATTATGTTATATTGATTTATTAATAAATTAAAAGAATTACTTAAAAAAACAGTAAAGTACAGTTATGTTACCTATTGAAACATTATTGGAAAGATAAAAACTAGTACCGCGATTATGAACAGGTTTTTTAACTTAGCTATCGCCAACGTCCATACCATGTTGAATACACCGGTTCTCGTCCGATCACCGAAGTTAAGCAACATCGGGCGAAGTTAGTACTTGGATGGGTGACCGCCTGGGAATACTTCGTGATGTTGGCTTTTTGCTTTTTTTTTAAAGGATTTTTTTAAATGTTAGATAAAGAAATAGATAAATAAGATAAATCTTTTTATATTCACCGAGCCGCTTTGTTAGTTTTTCCCCAAAACTTACTTTTAAGATATACCCTCGTTTATCCTGGCATACAAGAATGAAAGTTTGTACGATTATACACACTGATATACTGCCTTTTAGGAAACTATTACAATGAAAACATTGACCTTTTTACTTTTTCTAAATTCCCAGCCACGAAGCTTCACCCACATCTTTATTAAATACTAGCTGACCCGTGCCCACTTCGTTGGAGCGCGAAAAAAACGCGTCGCTTTTTTAAACATATTTCATAACTGCTCCACTCCTATTAGTCATAGCGTGATACTGTATAGCCTATGACACTTCCCGATAAATGGACTATTCAACACAGAAATAATTTATAAAATCGGTTCAGTAGATCCAGAGATTACCCCCTACAACGTCACAAACACACAAACTTTACCTCTTTATAATATTAGTATAGACATAGTGTTTTTACGATTGTATGTCAACGAGGATTTATAATAATAAATAGCTTAATAGAATAGTAATGTCGGTGTTACACGTCAAACTCTGGAATTTAGTACAGGATCAGTGTACACCTTGCTTTATGGGTTTGTTGGCATCGACTTACGTCATACGGGACCTACATTTTACAGCTGATATTACCTTTGGTTACTGGGAAGTATGAATCCTCTGGGAATTTAACAAAATTGCAATTTAGTTTAAAAAGTTGATTAAAAGTAAAAGTACGCTGTGCTTGCAAAATAATTAACCTTGATGCCTATAATGTGTTAATGTTTTGATCGTTTTAACAATGGCTCCAAAGTAGAGTATTTGTAGTGTAAGAATAACTCAAGTAAGTAAAGATCAGCTTTGAAAATGGTTTCATTAGCCATAGACAAACTACACATTTATCTAGTGATAGCAAGTATACGAATCCGCGTTGATACCCACGCATTGAAATGCAGTAGCAACAATACAATATAACTTCCTACTCCATCACAACACGGAGTAACTGTATCACCGTAAAACATTAACCGATTAAAATCGAAAAAGTATTCATAGTTCAAAATAATCGACTATCACGATCCCACAAATCACGACTATCGAGAATAACGTACGCATTTATTTTGTTCAATCAGTAATCAGATCAATTTACCCATGAAAGATTGATATTGTCTGAAGAATACGTGAATGTGTTACAATAGCAAAAAAACTCCCTCCGTAATAAATACAAGGCCCGAGTGCTTTACGACCCAAAACTAGACACAATTTACGATACGAATATAACCCCGTATTAGTTACAAGTCGATGAGTTTCGATCGAATCAAATAGAATCGATTATTCGAATATTTATTATGCGATTATCGTTCGAGCGTAATGTGGGATCGATTGCCGGTTTGCTTTTCACCGTGCAATTAGTTTTGGTTTGTTTCTGCGGAATAAGTTATTGATTTGATAATTGAGGGTTTAATAAAGCTAGTTTTTTTTCTTTTTATTTGTTAGTGTTTGTGGAGTGACTAGTTATGAATACATAATGTTGTCACCAAAAGTTTTTATTAAGCAATCTATCTTATGAGATCCAATAAAGTTTTCCTTATTAATCCGTATTTACTAACTGATTGTTTAACGTATAACTATCCCATTTAATTGTGTTTAACTGACCTTTGAATGATTGACTTTAGGGGATCATGATACACCGATACCTGAGAGAGAGTAAAAGTTCAACTGTAATAAATGCCAGTCAATCAAAGATAAGCTGCCATCAGATGTTTACAATGTTCGGTTCATTGATTAAATGATTTTTCTTTTTAAAGGAAACTGGCATAATAGGTCTTATCATAGAAGTTCATAAATGCACTATTGCAGGAACGCAACGCTTTTTCCTTATTCATCCAAGTGATGTGTAGAAGACGTACAAAACTTACCTTGTGTTAAAAGCAAAAAGACAAACTAAAATTAATTCGTCTCACTAGATACGTAAATTATAATCGCATTGACTTTTTTCTCAAATTCATTGTGTTCGTAACTTTAGTCGGTGTTTTTTCAAGTACTTATAACAAACCAATTTCTTACGGCGCAGAATTCATTAACCTTATCTTACACGGGTCGTTTATTTGGACAATAAAGATAAAAAATTCAGTTCTCTTCTAAAAGCGAATTTTAGCGTTTTTCTGACATTATCACTTTGATCGTCACGCATTATAGTCAATTAGATTAAAGCTAAAAAAATTATAGCTAAATTAAATTAAAGAACTAAACAATAAAGAGGCTTTATTATTCTTATTATCACTGACATGATCGTTAATTATGTTTTCAAAAGCCACTTGAGATTAAAAATAATTGACCAAACGTGGGTTTTCAAGATAACTCGCACCCTAGGGCTCTATCATTTTAATTTATCTTGTCACTTTACGAACTGGCTGTCACATTGCTATGCAATCTCACATTGCTATGCAATCTTGCCCTCGATATTCGAATGAAAGGTAAGTGAGGAATACTGTGGCTTTACTTGATAGATCTAAAACAAACAACTATGTATCTTTATTCGCTTAGATTACAATATAATCAATATAATCATAACAGCCCATTTATGTCCCACTGCAGGGACGGGCCTCCTTCCGAAACAGAGGGATACTTAGCCTGCTAATATCACGCTGGCCAGACGGATTGGTATAGGGTTTAATTTCAAGTTTTCCTTCTTTTTATTTCGTATAGTTAATATTCACGGATGGTCCCTTAGTCGGTTTTTACGACACCCATGGGATAAGATGGGGTGGTGACATATTGTATTCTTACTCCGTCACCACATGGATGACGTAACAATATAATACTCGTACGTCAAAACTTTAAATAAGTCTAATCTATAAACGATATAGAAGATAAAGCAACATCTGAGCGTAACTGTGCTTCAGAGGGCACGTAAAAAGTCGGTTACGTTTTTGTCACAGTGACAGAAGTCGTTATAGCACCTTAGAGGTTCTACAGGGAGCTTGAAATAAGTCGAATGATAACTATTATACTCAATAGTTCTTCAGTTGCCTGTACACCCCGATTTACACATCGACAAGTACAGTAGCGAGTTAAGTAGTAAGTTGTTGATTTAAATAGATCTCCATCCTATTTTTTGGTGAGTTAAGTTGGCGAGACGCGAGAGAGGGGGCTTCGTACTTAACTCGTCAAAAAATAGGATAGTCTATTTAAATCAACTTAATCAACAGCTTACTACTTAACTCGCTACTGTACTTGTCGATGTGTAAATCGGGCTTTAGACTACCTCGAGATGAGTTAAGTTAATAAGAGGTTCGCTGTAACGCTAAACAAATTTATTTTATTTTTATTCGACTTCTGAATATAACTTGTTACTTCATTGAACGAGTGAATATTCTGCTGGGATCATTAGAATCGTGCAGTCAGTTGAAGGTCGTATTATGCGCATTATTTACTTATTTGTTGAGAATGGTCATTATGTTTGCACAATCATATTTTGTGATAACTACGTAGCATGACGAGTTTAGTATACACTACATCATCACCATCATCATATAAATTACTGGAAATTCAATTCTACTGTTGGACATCTATATAACTATATCATAACTCTAGCTAATCCAGATAAAGTCATAGAAGCAGACTAAGATACGGCTATAGAACAAAATAAATACCTTAAATGTACAAAGGTTTCTTTAAAAATCACAAGACGAATGTTTTTATTTAAAAAATTGATATCCTAACTAATGCATTATAGTGCTTCTCAATAATATTTATCTTTTGAATCCTTCACCCCAAACGCTGAACATTTGAGAGCTATTTATCTCTGAGTACCATTTCAACATTACTCAATTAAACAGACGGTAAAGCATCGTTAACTCTATAAACCCAACCTTGTTTGAAGAGTAAAAACCTCTGCCCAGCTATCATATGACCCCTTGTCACCCTAAATGAATAATTTTGTTCATGAGCTCACTCAGTTTTGAATGTAGGTCGTATTGAATCGATTTTGCTTGTGTTTTGCGGTCTAATTTTGGTTTTAGATCGAGGTATTGTTTCTAATTTTATCCGATGACATTTCAAAATTTAGAACTTTACTGTTTTGACTGTGCTCGTTTCTATATGACCTCAAAACAAAGCATGCATTAGCTAAAACACATGCATATTAAAATACTTCACAATACTCCAGTTCTATTTCAAAAAACAGATATGAAATATGTATCTGCCAATTTTCTTGAAAGTCTCAAATGTATATTGAGAGAAAAATACAAAGTGAATCGAAAGAAGCTGGAAACTTGCCGTATATTTTTCAACGTCTATTTCCTTGTAGAGCTTTATCCCCTGCATGTCTATTTCTATGATGATTACTTTTGACTTGCTTGCTTTTGGTCTCTGTTTTGGTATTATCTATTAAAGAACATCCTTTCAAATGAAATATTTCGATATTCTCTATAATCTGAGATTCGTCACATAATTATATTTACTTGGAAATACAAAATTGTATTCTAACGTTATTATTATTACAGTGTAATTACTACGAAATTAACATCAGATTTACTTCAACACCCAGTCATTAATTGCAAAGACTTGTTTTGTAAAACTTGAGACTTTGAAAGCGATTAGCGATATTCAGATTTATAAACAAAAGGATACGGCGACAAAGTTTATTTCAATTGTGAGTTAGGGCCAAATTAATTACTAATTGTTTGACCTTATTTCAGTAATTAATTATAAAGGGTACGATTAATTAACTGTAAGTAAAAAGTAACAAAGGTCATTTTAATTGTAAACTTAAACAATCCTATTACAGACAAATTGAATGTTGCCTGCGGCATTGCCTGCGTCGAAAACATTCAGTAAACATAAAATTACTTTTCTATTTCTTTTATTAAATTTTCAGTTTCTTAAAAATCCCTAAATTGATCAGAGAACTTGACAAGAGGGCTATTTACCAATTACTTTGGTCGCTAATGGAGTGGAAAATGTATATTTGCTGTTAACACATATTATTATGCAGTATTATACTAATGAACATCTTATAATTTTACTTTCATTAGTGTACAGTCAGCCCCAAAAGTCGCTGAACACATTTTAAATTCCAAAACTGCTGAACACTAAAAGTGGCATAAGTCAGTGTTGCAACAAGAGTACAAAATAAGCTAAACGTACAAAACGACCATAACACGCTGCACACGGTTATTCCAAAAGTAGCTGCACACGGGTATTTCAAAAGTAGCTGCACACGGGTATTTCAAAAGTAGCTGAACACTAGTGTTCCAAAAGTAGCTGAACACTAGTGTCTATTATGTTTACTTGTTGGAATAGATACATAATTTCAACACAATTAACTGAGATTCGATAGCCTAGGGTATAGAACACTCGACTTTGATGAAGTAGACGTGCGTTCGAAACCGGGTTGTGCCAAGTATTTTTTTGGTTTTTTTATTTTTTATTTGTTGTATTTTATCTCAAAAAAAACAAGTAACTTAAATTCACCGTCACTGTTCACAGGTATTTTAATAAAGTTAAAATATTATTTTTAATTTTTAATTGAAGATTAAATAGTATTTTTATTTAATTTTTAATTTAATGAAGACTTTAAATTGTATGAGAATCATTTTCGGAGATTCGATGATATGAGTTGAAATGTTATGTAAGAAGAAGTGCTCCCTGTTGTGCGACATTTAACTTAATAGTTTTATGACATGCAACTAAAATTAACTCTAGAGGTGATAAAGCCATTTAATTAATTTATTAATTAAATTATTTAATTTAATTGTCGAATATACATTTTTTTCGTAAACGAAGTCGCGGGTTACAGCTTGTATTGAATAATAATAGTAGAAAACAAAATAAGAAAAAATAAAAAAACACAAAAAGTAATCCGTTCCTCAGGATCGAACCAGAGCTGTTTTCTTTTCACCCAAGCTCTATACAAGCAAAGCTATCGTGTTGACAACTGTTTTGATGAAATTGTTAATGTAGTATTCCGCTTTGAAATTGGCTTGACTTTTGTCTACTGTCAAAATCACTCACTACAACTACACTGAAACTCGACCGCAGATGAGCGACGCAGCGGGCGACGTTGCCGTTCAGTCATGCGCGGCTCCCGTATACTGCACGAGTTGGCAACTGAAATACCCGTGTGCTGATACTTTTTGAAATACCCATGTGCAGCTACTTTTGGAATAACCGTGTGCAGCGTGTTATGGTCGTTTTGTACGTTTAGCTTATTTTGTACTCTTGTTGCGACACTGACTTATGCCACTTTTAGTGTTCAGCAGTTTTGGAATTTAAAATGTGTTCAGCGACTTTTGGGGCTGACTGTACCATTTATAATGTATTTGCAATATTTAAAACAGTTAGTGTCATGTCATCAGCAAAGAGTACTTACTTGAACGACAATCCATTTAACGTGAAAAGTACAGCAATCTCGTTGTAACCGCCATTAATGAAGGCAAGCATCGTCAAGTTCGCCATTTGTTTAGTGATATTCCCACGACATAGGCTCAGATCATTACCGGCATAATGATGCTCATTAAACTCGTTATGTAGATGGTTATGTTAGGAAAGTTCTAACGACTTTGTGGTACCATTCACATTAAGGAACATTACCTATTTACACAATTAACTTTGAAGTGTGGTATAGATATGTTTGGGACTTTTAGTTTTGCTATATTGATCATAGTAAGGTTGCACTGCATAATCTTCTTTATTAGAAAAAGATTCATCGATTAGGTTCTGGATACGAATATCACAATTGTTAGCGTGGTAATATGACATTACTGCATTATCGCTTCTACTGAGTGACTTCACTGCTGCGCTGTTCTAGCAGAGAAAAATGCTTGGTTGAAATAAGCTATTAGTCTTTAAGTGATCAACTAAGGCCAACAATGAACATGAAAATGAACGCTTAACATAAGGTGACCGTCTTATCGTTTGCCATCTATCATCTTTAAAATATTTTTATGTTTAGATTGAGTATTGACATTACCGCATTCTTAGCATATCATTAATTACCCAGACAGTTACATAACATAGCTAATAATATTTCAAACAACAATGATTCACAAAACAGGTCGACTAAAATACACGTAATGCAAATATAGAAAAAACTAATGAAAACCAGTTTTATTCGGTTATTTAAACATCAGAATGTTTGCCATCTTATCATTTTAATTTAAACATGTATATTTATCTTTATATAGTATTAAAATCAAAGTAGTATATTGCTGCTTGTTCCTGAATATTGTACAAACTGCGCAACGGATTTTGACGCATTATTATCATACAAATAATTTCTTCCGGATGGTTTGTTGGTATAAACCATGGTTCACGAAAGTCATATACGAAAGTAATATTTCGTGAAAAAATATAATATATTGGTGATTTCTATGATAACGCTCTATTTGGTTGCAGTTGGCAAACAGCGACGAATATAATACCACACCGCTAATTATAATAATCTCCTCGAAAACAATACATTTGCTACACATCAACAAAACTTTGCAGAAACGAACCAAAATCACTCAAACCAACCAAAATTCGTCAGTATACGAAAAGACTAGTTGACTATGGGTAATTAAAAATTATATAGTAAAACTATAGGCATCTCAAGTTAATAATGTATATTCCTAATGATTTTATTCATACACGTGCTACAACCTACGTAAAGCATTGCACTTAAACCAATTCGTGACTGAACTGCAACTATCAAGGATTACACTCACAGAAGCTTAAAGATGTATTAGTTCTGCTTGCACAATTAGATCTTAACAACGGTTACCGCAAAGGTTTTACGATCAACTATTTTCGTATTATAGACTTTATTACATGATTTTAGGGGTTAATTTACTTGAAACGTTTCCATAGGGTATTCGAAAGAACTTTTTATGTTGTAAAATTTATCTACTAGTATATACGTCCTTAAGTCGTAAAATCTTTCATTGCATTCTGTTACCGCGGTCATAAATTCGTCTTTTGTGTATAACTTGTTCAAGTTTAAAATTCTCTGAGTATAGATGTTTCTATTATTCATTTTATGACGTCGTTACTTATGTAATAGTGGTTTGATAATATTTTAACTGATTTTAAATAGTGTCAACGTTTACCTTTTTGTTTCAGGTATTACCATATGCTGGATGAAACAACTCATTCTATACAGTATTTATAATAATGAAGTGGGAAAACACAACAACAATTCTTATTGGAGGTTATATTTCTTTTGGGTAACAGATCACAATTTTTGGCAGATTTGTATTCTAAGTTTACCTAAAAGCATCGGATCGTCATAAATGCAGCCCAATATGGAGAACAACTAATCATATTATAATACGTGGACTAAATACATAGATATTTACACCTCCTATTATATTCATTGCTATCATGGCCCCATTCATATAGGTCCGTAAGGCCTTAAATATGTATATTATATAATATTCATCATACGTATAACAGTAGAAACTTACCGCTTTCATAAAAACTCGGGAATATTTGTATGTAGGCGTTGTATTTTAATATCTTTACGATCTAAAGCATTTTGTAAGATATTTCTCTTCAAAGATGTTTTACCTTCGTTATCCAAATTATTCGTAACCCCACGCAGCCTGTGAACATCTTAGCTAAAACAATTTGCAAATAAATTAGTTCAAGGCAAGTTGATTCTCTTTGTGTTAAGATTCCGTTAGATTGGCTATAAGACTGAGATATAATTTGATTTCATGGTTGGTACTCGGTTGAAATAGTTTATTGCCGTAATGAGGCTTAGTGGCTATTAATTACGAATCTTATTTTACGGTTGTATAATATTAAATCTCTGTGTTTATTATTTGTATCATCATAAAATGGTATTAGAATCCACGGTGCGGGATGCGGGGTCAACTCCGGGAAGAAATTTAACATCCTATATTATGCGAACCAGATCGTCTATAAATGTTACTTTCTCAGCACAGCTACAGGTTCGAATCCTGTCCCAAGTATAAAATTATCCCATTGTCTTTATTATTTTCGAAACTAAATTAATGTCACTGTCTCTTAATTGATTAATTCCAAAATTTATTAATGATAAATGCAATGATGACATTTTAATAACCCGAGATATTACTTTACCTAAGACAAAGCAAGCTGACTCGATGTATAATTAAGAAGCCCATATATACATAAAACAAATCAAGACAGCTCCTTACGCATAAAGACCTTTAAAGTCTACCTACATGGAATGCCACAAGGTTCTATTCTAGTTCCTGCACTGTTTAGTCTAGATTTCAATACAGCATCCTACTCAATCGCACCCAAATGCCACATAATTTGATTTATTTACATTAGTGGGAGGACAGAAGCAAGTCTAAATAGTTTTGTTTAATAACAAACTTGTCAAATGCAACAAATTATTTAATAAATTTGACTTTGACTGCTGAAGCTTAAACGTTAATCTTATCGTGTTCTATGGCGTTTAGAGTCGTGTGAGTACTTATAATATTTGTGGTTGTTCTACCGTTCTAATAGTCATTCGAAGGTAAAAGTATACCTAGTCAACGAAATATATATTTTATTTAAAATACAGAGGAAGTAATTTGTAGGTTTTTATTTTGTCGTTTTTTTTTTACACTCCCGCTGTAATGTTTTAAAAACTTCTACCTATGTAGAATTTTAAGACATCATAGATAATGAGTTCTTAGTGGGTCAACCGCGAAACCACTTTTTTGCTTTACGGACCGGTATAAAATCTACGTAGCTACTGATTGCCAAATATCGGGTTGATTACGGTAATTTGTATTCCCTCCGCGACCGGCATGGATGTAACATTGTGTATCAGTGATGGTCTTGGTAACATATCTATCTGGGAGAGATAGATATGGAGGTGAGCACTTTAGCTCACTTTCTAGGATCGCACTATGACAGAACGTGCGCAGCCGCGAAAAACACTAGAGTAGCCAACAACAAGTAATTAAAGCTTCCATTCAAGTATTAACAGATTTTCCCACTTTAATCACATAACCAATGTAATTTATAAGATCTACTCGTCCATTTGTTTAATTCGACTTTGTGATAGAATTAATTCTAAAACAGTATCTGTACTGCTTTAGAATTAATTGTTTCCTAGCTTTGTTTGTACTAAAACCACGTTTATTTCAATTACAGAGTTTACGTTTCTTCCTTATGTTATTTTTTTTTATTTTATCTGTTAATTGTTTTGTTGTTAAGTGTGGATTTGGTCTTTTGGTCTTATTTTTTATATAACTAGTTTGGGTTTATACAGTGTTTATTTAAAGGTATGTTTGTTAATTATAATAAAATATGGTGGTTATTGATCTATAAGTTACACTAGCCTATACTCCATAAACTTCATTAGTCTATACTCCATAAGCACATCTACTTATTGATAATTTTGGAACAAACTAAATTGTTACTAAATCAAGCTTGATTGATTTTTGTGATGATGACATGATTTTTTGGTATCTGATGTTGAATTTCCCTTTTTTTTCTTTACCAATCAAATTTAAAAAAATTGCGAATTTGAATCAACAAGACTAATTCTAATACATAGGTACCTGTTCTATACAAGAAAGTGGCTTAACGTAAATATATTCATTCATTCACCATCAAAAATATCAAATGTGAATATAGTTTAAACCCTCTCTCCTGTATAACATAACCTATCAAAACAGATTATGAAGGGCAGGTACTAGAACTTTATCTCGTTGAAGACACAACCGGTTCTATTCCCGATCAACGAAGTAGTGGGCGAGGACGACATTCCCAAAACGTACTGCTACAATTGAGTTAAGGCTACAATTAAACAGACAGGTTTGATGTCTTTAGCTTCATTTAAACCTGAACCCGTGGTTTCGATGGCGCGGTCTATAACATAAACACAATGTGATAATTTGCTGCAGAAAGTGGACTAGAAACCAATGTCTTAGTGTTATTGCTAATTTTATCTCGAAACATATTATTATCTGATGTTCTTACGAGCCATAAAATGGTAGAATACCCTTTATTGAACGACAAACTATATCGATCTACTTAAAATGGTAGAATACCCTTTATTGAACGACAAACTATATCGATCTACTACTTATGAGAGCAAACAAATTATCCTGCTGTAACAATAGATAACAACAAGCTGCATCGGTATTATGTAGACCTTTGTAGCTTTACAGAAGAACGATCGTCATACCCTTGCGGATTTGATTTTGGGTTTTTGTGAGGTCATTTTGGTAGGAACATTGGGTATTGGTAAGACCTCATACACATAGAACTCTAAAGGGTTAACATATTTCGCACGATACACAAAATAATTCATGTAAATATACATTGTTCTACATTTCACTTAATCTCGAAAGTATATTCTCCTCTATACATCTCAGTAAAATAAATCTTTGTTAGAAACACTGAACTGAAGTACAATATTCCAAAACAACCAATACTAAAGACCTCTCAAATAATAGAAGTTTCTCCTTTGTGTGTTCTGTTTGTAAATTTTGTGAAGAAGGCGTGGAGATCAAGTTGTGTTGGACGAGTAATGCAAAATGTGAACCGCATCGTGCCTTGATGCAGCGATAAGACTTTGCACGACTCTCTACGGTATTTTGTAAACAAAGCGATGTAGCGCTTTATTTAACGTTATTATTCTGTATTCAGAGAATGCTAATTGCTTGATTATTCTACGGGGATTGAGATTTTATAAAACTAAATTGTATAATGTTTTAATTTCTGAAATCTATTCTTAGCAATGGTAAACAGTTTGCAACTCGTTTGCCAGTACTTGATAATGTACACACTTTCCAGTCTGTTTTGAAAAACACTTGTATTGATGACACAAACATGGTATTATTATTTTATTATATAATTATATATTAGTCTATGGTAAGGCTACGTACACCTACTTCTTGAAAGTACACAAGTATAATTGAAAAGTGTTTCTACATTATTTCTTCGAAACAATGAATGTCCCACTGCAAGGACGGGCATCGTCCAGTAAAGAATCTTGAGCTACTAATACCACGCTAACCATGTGATGATTAGTAAAGGGTTTTGTTTCTCTTCGACATTTTGCATTACATCATCAAATGAACTTAATACTAAGTCCAATAATATTATTATCTTCATTCCTAAGTAAATTATTGATGTCGAGTATTAGAAACGTAGGTTACGTCCTAGTTATTGTTATCTAGAGTTAATTAATTAAATAGATTAATTGTAAGTAATAATTATTTGTTGTTAACCTTAATTAATATTGCACTCATTGATGAACGTAAACAAAGTGTAAATTTTTTAATGAAAATTATGGGTCTGGGAGAAATTCTAGAAGAAATAATACCAACGTTCTATACAATTCTTCTTTTGCTTAAGGTGCCTCTCCAGCTAGTAAGGGTCGGCTACCAGCTTGGCAAAGTCCTCTTTATTTTCAGCTCTGCGGAATAGCTCAGTTGTGCCAGCTGTGCCGGTCCACTCCCTAATGTTTCTCAGCCAAGATTTTATCCTTCGTCCAAATTTCCTTTTCCCTCGACTTTACCCATCAGTATGAGTTGCAGAGTTGCCCATCATTGAGAGTTCTATACATTATATACCTACATAATTTTGAATGGTAGAGTCCACTTACCATCAGGTGGACTTGCTCTTTTGCCGCCTTATTAAGGCAATAAAATAAATATACTTATTTGTTACTCATTCACACAACGGTCTCGAGTTTCAAACTAAGCAGAGCTTGTATTATGATGAGCAATGCCTGAACAATTCCTATAGTAGGTAAACGTGTGTAACTATGTGTGTAATTCAGTCAAATAATCTAAATGAAAATATGCACATTTAAGTGGAATAAATTGGCCCATATTCATCACAATTACTATTCGCCGACATTCCGGCCATTGAACATTTGTACACCGTCGAAATAGTATTTAGGTACTATATCTTTAAATTGTCGACGATTTAGCTACTTATATTTTTTAATTAGGTACACGATAGTGATAGATAGTGTGTTCGAACTACAGAAGATATCAATCATGTTTGTTCTATGCCTCTAAATATATTTGTTCTAGTGATCATCATAACAGCTCATTAATGTCCCAATGCATGTACTGATCTCCGGGTTTGCAAAGTTTCGCCACACTGGCCGAACGAATTGTTGCTAAGTTTTTGGATGATATTAAATGATAATCACACGCAGCAATAATATATTAAATGATAAATTCGAACACATATAAATATTCGTATATTATTCATGACTGAATCAAAATATTTTTGGCTCTGAATCAGTACATTCCGCGACTAAATTAGGTGTTTTAAAACATTTAGTGTGGCCGTTTTAAACTACCAAATTGGCGTGAATGAATCTAACGATTGCATATTATTATTAGTACGGGGTTTTTGACTTTTAAATCAGTTCATCAACTCCAGTCCAAAGGCCCATGTCTTTATTTTTAAGACTGTAAACTCCAGCAATGTGTTCATGACTTGTGTGTTATCAACATTTATTTAAATACACAAAGATTCGCCAGGTTGCGAGATTAGCAGGAAATTGTCCTGTCTGTGGTTCTAATCCACGAACTCACCTAAAGAATTTCCATTGGGTTCTCTGGCCAATCTTCTGATCAATTATGTTACCTGGAGTTTTGTTTAGAGTGTGGCATGCTTTGCTTAGCCGTTACATTGCTCAAGTCTATAAGAGTCGATTACAACTTACCATCAGATGGACCACTTGCTCGTCTACCACCTTAATGCAATAAATGAATAAAACCGAAAGCTTATGTTCAAAATGTGCTGCAATAAAAGATATTCCCCCTTACTCATAAAAGTCTCTAAAATTTAATCACTGTTTAGCGAGATTTTTATTAGCAAAACCAACCTTATGCCAAACAAAACCGTAATAATTTAAGCTAATCAATTGACTAAAGTTTAAGTGGCGTTTATGAGTAAGGGGGATTGTATTCATAAATTAAGCTACTCGAAATACTTATACGCGAAAACGACGGGCACCAGCTAGTATATTATACTTGGTTACTCAATCTTGATATCAAGACGTAGTATCACGTAGTATATCTATAGTTCTGTTGTCCATACTTAGCTGTATCACAGTCACGTATTATGTATTAACAGGTGACACAGGAAGTGTGTATATGGGGATCGCTTCGCAGCTGTCCGCCTATTAAGGTGCTTTGATTGAGGATATTATTTATAATAGTGTTTGATTTATTTTAAAAAGTTTATACTGGTGTTCTGTGAAATCTATAATGTTATTTGTTTCCTTCATCTACATGGCGTTCTGTCGTCTCTGCCTGCCCCGGCCGGGATAAGGCGTGATTTTATGTATGTATGTATCTATATCTACATAACAGCTCATTAAGGTTTTACTGCAAAGACGGGCCTCCGTAGTGGCAACTAATACATATTATAATGGTGTATAAATGTAGCAAATTAAAATTGAGTTAAGCGACTCTACATTTATTTAATCATGTTTTGAATTTAAGATATTTATTATAAAGATCCGTTATGCATGACATACGAATGTAACTATATTTTTATAATACATATAAGAGAATAGAAATAATACACGTAACTACTTACGTAAAAGATCTACCTTAGTTTGTGTAAATATAAAGGTGCTAAACATATATTTCTTTCAATCACCTTGACCTTGTCCATGATTATCTGGTTACGGTTAATTTTACGGTCTTTTGTATGAACGCTAGGTAAATTTTGATAACGATAGATAACATTGCGAATGTGTCGCGAGCTAAGCCCCTCCAACATCATCGCACGTTCCAGCCAGTACGCCGCGAACTCTGTTCATGAGCAGACGTATCGCGCGCCGTCGAATATTCTCCACCACCTACCAAACAGGATACTCCGCATACAGAATAGTGATGAGAAGAAACAATAGTGACATTTAAAAAAGGAATGTGTTATTAGTGCCGTTTATTAACGCCAATTAAATGGACCTGGGAAAATTAAATTAAGAATTTTTATAATTCGAATGACATTGTTCGAAACTCTAGGTAAAATCGAAATGGGATTTGTGTAATCAGTTATAATAGTGACGTTTGGTGCGAAAAAAGTAAAAATGACTATGTTAGCGGTGAAGAACTTTTTCATGCCGGAGAAAAGAGTGGATTCCCCGAGGTTCTCAAGGATGCCAGAGGCTTTGATGAGGTCCATAAGACGACGCTCTCTTAGAGTAAAGAGAACCAAGTCTCTCGTTCTCGTAAACGAAAAAAGGAAATCCGGTGAGTGGTAGTGTATGATTTCATTTTATTTTATTGACATTATATACCGCGTTATATTAAAAACATATTACCAACGCTATAACTTTACCATTATATAAAAGTTAATTGTGTGACGCGAACTATTGTTCGCAATATAATAGATAGAGAGGCTTGATAGCTACCTACTTTAATAATTATTACCTTTTAAAACAAACTACTTACCACGTTTATTAATACCTCTTCCATCGTTATAAATCCCGAGTAGCAATTATCTAATCATTATAAGAATCATTAATATGTCTTTAATTTAATCGTTCAATGTCTATCATTTTTTTTGTGATAAACAAGATCTAGAAAATCGCCTATATAAGTTAGTAAGAAGGAGATAATGTTGTAGAAAACATTCCAAATGAATAATTCATAACACGAATGTAATTTGTAATAATACGTAACTTTTAACTTGTGAGTTAAGTCTTCCGTAAAAAGACTCATAATTATTCAACTGTTAAGTGTTTTTGGACGCGTGAATACCATCGTTAGACTCCTAATGTGCTGATAATCATTATTGTTAAACTCCAGAAACAGACATTACGCATATTCGCATTCGCTATTACAATTTTTGATTCGTTGCGAATTATTTAACAGATCAAATCGATCAATACCAACCTTTTTGAAAATGGAACTAAGTAGTTTCTAGGTTCGCTTATACTGGAGTACTAATTTGGCAGCCATTGAAATTCTGATTTTCTCTATTCTATTTAACCTTAAGTAACATTATGAAGCAATTACCTAGATTAAACAGCATGTATTTAGGATCAGTAATATAGTCATACTAACTCTACAGCTACTACTTTAAATTGTATCGCAATCTGTATCATATAATTTGTAATGTATGCAATAAAGAGTTCAAATGAAATGAATTAAGAAAACTGTGAAATAATCGGTAACAACACTTTTAGGGTCGGATTTTTAATTAGTAAATTGTACCCCAAAAATACAATGCGGTTTTTCTTATCTAAAATCTATGCAGCGTCAGAGGCCGTGTTACGTGTCGACTTTACTAAACGCAAGTGACGTCAAGGGTCGGGTCGTAGTACTACGGGATATCGTTAGCATTGTTTCTATGGCCAGTGTGTTATATTTTAAACTAGCGACCTGCTTCAGCTTTGCACAGGACCGCACAAGGTGGCAATACTTGGAGGAGGAGGCATATGTCCAGCAGTAGACGTCGATTGGCTGAGATATGATGATGACTGCTTATACTCTACAATATTATTGATGTATTAAACATATAAACCTTCCCCTTTAATCATTGTATCTATTGAAAAACACTGCTTTAAAATCCATTGCTGTAGTTTAAATTTGTTTAGTACTTATACTATTTTATGTTATGTAGTATTAAAAATTTCGATATTTTGGTGATACGTTAGTTTGGCTCTTATGGGACCAGTTGTAGTACGTGATATCGTTAGCATTGTTTCTGATGGCAGTGTGTCATATTTTAAATGGTCAGTGCCCATTTAGATTCAGTTAACAATCGTAGATTGTATTCAAGCGGAGTTCTACTTTCGAATATTATACTCAACCATTCATATTGTATGAGCTTTGACTTTTTTTAAAATGTTTTGTATGTAGTGTTGTTATATGACAACTTCCGTGTGTGATGTAGTAAGAAAACAAAATCTTAATAAATACCTATAGATTTATTTATCTAAAATTGGCTTTAATTAGTAAATACAAAACAACAAATATTTATTATTATTTATTCATACACTTCATCTGACAGGAAATCAAATATTATACTGAAAGCAAGTAATAATATGTTTACTTATGACAATTATAATTAAATTTTTAAAAAATTACAGATCAATTACAAAGACATCAATTTTATTCGAGATTTTAAATACGTACAATATACCCTTAGTCCTTGATTGAAATATTATGTTTCAAATATATTGAATAAAGTTCAGTATACTTAAATAATAAATATTATTCACTTAAAACATCCATCCATTAAACATAAAATAAAATAAAAACTACAAATGTATATCCATCCATTAATATGGAAAAAAATAGATTTGTCTTGTGTATTTCAATTCAGTGTTTTCAAGTTCTTCTTCGTTCTTTCAAGTCTAATATTTTCAAAACTCCATATTGACTGACAATCACGGACTAAGGGTCTTGTATATTATTATTATGTAACAAAACGTTTACATATGCAAAAACATGAGCAACATAAGCAATTAGCAATTAAACAACAAAGAAATAAACCTATAGTAGATAAAGTCGTAGTTAACGGGAGAGCCATCGCTGCACCGTCTTCGATACCTCACCAGTCACTAATACTCGTAAACCTATAACAAGAAGAGTTACCAGTTATTACTTATATTTAAACCACATATTTATGACGAGGACAATCACTACATAGCATAAAACAAAGTCGCCTTTTCTGTCCCTATGTCCCTTTGTATGCTTAAATCTTTAAAACTATGCAACCGATTTTGATGCGGTTTTTTATTAGGTAGATTGATTCAAGAGGAAGGTACATAACACATCCATAATATAGTAGAGAAGCCCATACAAATTTAGAGATTTCTAAGATAATCGTCTAATGAAGCTGTACTTAAAAGTTGTCTAAAACATGTAGTAGGTGCGTCCCTTTTTCAACATATTTCATTACTGCTCCACTCCTATTAGTCATAGCATGATAATATATAGCCTATGACACTACAATTTAAAAAATTTCAATATCGTTTCTGTAGATCCAGAGATTACCCCCTACAACGTCACAAATACACAGACACACAAACTTTAACTCTTTGTAATATTAGGAAAGAGTATAGATGATTGAATGTAGACGACGAAGGTTTGTAAGGATTGTAGTACTTGGCACTTAGTAGTTGCTGCCTACTCTAAGTGCCACAATAACCTCCTACGAATGTTTCCACCGCGTGCTTATTAATCATTTTATATTAGTGATTTCAATACCTTTTTTCAGAGTTATCTTTAACTAAACCTTAATGATAAGTCTTTACTCTTGTTTCACTATCTATTGCATCTGAAATTTATCATATCGTTATCATAACTATATATAGAAATAACATCAACATCTTAATTTTTGTTAAACGTAATAATTTAACACTCTTACTAATATTTTTAGCTATTAGCATAGCCTTAGCAAATGTCTGAGTCACCTCTACATATAGATAGGTAAGAGAAATAAAACATTATATATATATTTTATTTTATTGAATTATTAATAATTTTACTAACACTATTAAACATAATTCTGTTCCAACAAGTTAATGGTAATTTGAGCAAATTCACAAAATTTTCTGTTAATTTCAGCAAGTTTACAAAGCTTTCTGATAACTTGAGCAAATTAACAAATTAAAATTTATTTAGTATCCGCGTGACACTAAAACCAGCCTAAAACTGCTGGTTAAATAAATTTTAATTTGTTAATTTGCTCAAGCCTCCTTTTAAGCTATAGTATCTTTTAAACCTATCACTTTATTAAATGCATAACAAACACAACAGAGAACTTGAGCAATTATACAAATGGATAATACGGCCAACGCAGACAGTAATGCCGATGCTGAAGTCATTTTGAATTTTCTTGAAATTAATCCGACACCTATAGAAAACAAAAATTACTATTAATATTATTGTAATGCGAAATTATTGAATTAGATTGTAATTGATTAAAAAAATTCTAACAAAACAATAATTTTAAATGATTTCCTATTTTTCACGATAGCCGTAGTAATCTGTTGTGTTACTGCTCAAGCCGTTGAACATCATAGACCTATTGCAATAAGGTTTTATTAAACCTACTATATTGCTATAATGATCATGTTTTCTTTGAAGTGATATCTGTAGTTAAATTTGTTGATTAGGATAAAATTTAGTAGCTTGATGACAAATGCTTGCCCCATCTTTAAATACAATCATCTCGCAGACTTTTCTGATTTCAATGACAAATTTAATATTTTTCTATTCAATTTTAACTGGAAAATGCTTAATTGAACTGCCAGAGACATGCCCTTTTTTCTTATTGGAATATTCAAAATTTTATTTTTATATTAAAATATCATTTGTTTTTCTAAAAGCTTTTAAACGTTTGCTTAAAAGAGGTAAAGTAATCTACTTTAAAGTTGTGTATGCCGCTACTACTATATAGTTTAATAAAGAACTGTAAATGTAGCAGGTGTGTGTAGTAAGTAAGCAAAAACAGTAGGTAAAACTTTTTTTCTCTCATCCCCATAAAATAAGACCTAATCTTAGCATTCCATGGATTCTCCGTGCGGGTGAAGGATCCATCGCGTGATAGAGGACGGGACACTTGCATAACAGCGTCTAGGACTTACTTATTTCTATTGTTGTTTTCTGTTTAATAATTATGACATTGTAATAAATACTTACGTTGTAATATTTATTTATGTCTGAAATCTTCTAAACAACGCCGAGTTTCTGAACTTGTAAACTAATACAGCACTCCAAATAAGTATATGTGCAACCACACATCCAGCGAAAAGAGGCAAGACTCCGATGGCCATATTAGGTTAGATCATTTTGCCTTCAATTTCTTGAAGGGTACTAAAACAAATAAATGATACAAGATTAATGTATAGTTTTTATTGGTTAGTTAGAAGAAGAAGAATTATGGTTGGTTAGTGGCTAACTTAGTGTCGATAATTGTTTGAGCCCACGGGCCATTAATGTGGCTTAACGACTGTGTCGCTATCACAACCAGCAGAGACCGACTTTCTACGTGCGCTACGAAGCACTTTTCTATGAGTGCTCTGGCATTGCTGAGGTCCATGAGCAGTTACGACATACCATCGGGTGGTTTATTTTACATTGGCTGCATAAATTGTGTCATTCTAAGGATTAAATTAAGTGTTCCTAGCAGAACTCTACATATTCTGTGTGATCCATAGATTATTGTCCTAAATCAGACTGTTCGTTGTTACATTGATTTTTAAAGATACTAAGTATGAACTCTTGTGCGGGAGGGAAAAAAGAAATAAAAATTCTAGTCACCATTATGAACTGGACCACATAAACGAGTCCGATTAGCTTATAAATCGATTAGTATAAAGATAACGCTAATTGAAGAGCAAGCACTCAGGCAGCCATTTGCCCAAACAAGATGGTGTAAACTAATTGAAAAAGAAATTCAATTAATGGTGATAATTAAACGATTTAATTGATGTAATCTTACCCCAAAATAGATATAATCTGACCCCAAATTAATTGTGCTCTTAACATAAAGGGGGAATAATATATCTTACTAATTTAAAGACCGATATGGAGTTTAATTCAATTATATTTCTATTAAAAATACTGCAGGCTTCTAATTCGATTGTTTATTGCAAATCGAAAAAAATATGATCTTCCTGCATTATAGGGACTCTCTCTCGCGGGATAGCACCCTCCTTTCTAACCCTTTTTGGATTAGAGAGGAACAGCCATGGGTTAGGTAAGTAAACAGTATTTTAAACAAAGATGGACAAAATATTCTGACTTTAAAAATAGTCTCAAATAAATAAATATTTTAATTTTAAATTAGTTTTTGATCAGATGAAATTGAAAACTCTATCCTATAAATAGTAATCTAGTACTGGAAAATATTACTTATATTTTGAAGCTCTTAGTATAAACCTGAGCTTTCAAAGATTGATTTGTAGTAAACTATAGTAAGTAATAATAATAAAACCGACTAAACCATTGTTTCCGGCCAACGGCTAACCGCTAATGATTCTAAATGCACCTGGTCAGCGCGTGCCAGTTTAAATGTCACACTTTACGTGACAAAACGAATTAAACTTGACCCGTTTTTATTAGAAACTACTTACCTACCTCATAGTAGCTTTTTCTTTACTTGTTTTTTTTTATTTTTATAATTAATCTGTTGCAATAATTAAATAAATGGCGGGCCATATAACATCTTGAATGATAAATTTTGCAAATGATTAATTACATTTTTATTCGTTTTTGCATTTTTATTTTGTCAATACGTTGTTGATTTTGAAGTTTTTGACATTTATTTTTAATAACAACCAGGCAAAGGTATAGTGTGTAATGTAGAGTTTTATACTCTTTGGTATGAAGCAAGCATGAAAATAAAAACTCTTTACAAAAGAGAAATATTTTACTTAACAGTGGGTCCGATTGCCTTTCTTTTCGCTCTTAAATAAGGATGCACTAAAAATTATAAAATAAGACCACGTCCTTATATAAAAGCTATTGCGGATGTCACAAAATAAGAACGTGACCTAAAAAACTACCAATTCCTTTTGTCTATGAAAACAACCTTAAATAAGAGTGTTGTTATATTAAGTTTGACATGTTTTACGTCAAAGTCTTTTAAAATTTATTTACATAGGCTTTGTTGCTTAGCGACCACATCGCCGCCTGTTCGTACTTATTTTACGTTTTTACTTGTGATATCTTTTAATTTGTTTTTATAACATGGAACCAGATTCACATCGAACGGATCAGAATTATCTCTGATATGCCGATATGTAAGCCTTCTTTTGTGTGTAAACTAATAAGAAAAGACGCACTTTTTTATAAAGAACAAAGGCATTCAGTTAGGTAATTTTAACACATTTAAACCCTTTTACCGTTGATGTTCTTCATTTAACCTTCTTTGCACAATTATAACACTGATAGGAAACATTTTTGTTACTAAAAATCCAAGAAATACCTATATTTTAAATGAATTAAAATAAGCTCGCACAAAATTTCGAGCGACTTTAATTAAGGCAGTTTTTATACCGCTTCTACTTAAATAAGGTCAGTCAAATGTCAAATAAGACGAAACGCAATCGGAATAAGAAAACTACTATCACTAATTAAGTTTAGGATGACCCTATTTTAGTGTATGTTCTTATTTAAAGGAAAGGTAATACCCATGTGTACTAAAAATTTAAGTTTACATTTAAGTTCATTTTGTTGTTCTTAATTAAAGTCAATTGAGAAACGCAATCGGACCCAGTAACTGTATTATTTAAATGAGTAAGTAAGTGAATGGAACAAACATAAAAAAGATTTTTTTTAATATAAACGTAAAAAATGAAATAAGTACTTTCTTTCGAAACGGTAGATTTGTTTTTTTTCAAGTTATAAATTTGCGTTGAAAGAAACTTATTTACTTACTTACTTTTCTTTTCTTCATTATTCAGTTCATTCTTTTTCCAAGCGACCTATTGCCCCTTAGTCTTAGTGACGTAAAAAAAATGCCCGCTATTCCGTTGAAGACTGGCCGCGAAAACGTCTAGTTCTATTTTCGTAATTCAAATTATTTTCATACTGGCAACCGTCGTCGCGTGGGAATCATTGAAGTTTAACGACACTTTATCACTTCAATTTTATCTTATGTAGAAAAATATTTTTATAGAAATAACTTTCTGTATGCATCATCGAGGAAGTTAAACTTAGATAGAATCTTGCCACCAATAACCAATAATCATTATTACCAAGCTTTGTCCAAACTAACCATGGCCATGCAAGAGTTCTGTCACGTAATACATATGTGCTTACAAACCGAAGAGGGTTGTTTGGCATCAACCTCGGTAACATTGGCCTCAGTCCAAATACGTATCTAGTTTGATTAAACTCGATATTAGGTATCATTGGTGCATGTTTTTCACGGTCGAATTGCTATGTTAATTACCTACTTATCTATTATAACCTTTAGTACGTTTATAGAAATATATTTTGCTAACGGATGTAATATTGTTGTATAGCGATACAACAATATTAGATGGCGGGAATAATGAAATCTTCATTATTCCCGCCATCTAGCGATACAACAATATTACATCCGTTAGCAAAATATATTTCTATAAACGTACTAAAGGTTATAATAGATAAGTAGGTAATTAATATATAATAATTAATATAATCCCATGTGATCTATTTCGATGGGTAAGAATTTTCTCGTATGTTCTTTCGAGCATGGTAATCTACTAGATTTCGAGCATGGTATTAAGCCATAGGTATAATCATTATTATATCAGCAAATAGACGCCCATTGCTGGACATAAGCCTTCTAATATCTTGATACCAAAATAGCTTGACTTATTACGATTGCGTCTACTTTTCCTTCTCTTGATTGTCGAATATCTACAATCAAGAGATAAGGAGGTAGGGGTTTTGTATGCATGGAAAGTGATGAGTGTTCAGCAAATATGCTTGACTTGTACGCGTGAAGTACGTGAGTAGCGTTCCGCTGTTACTGCGCACTGTCCGATCCGAATCTTTATGCTTTGGTTCGGTTCAGCAAAGTACCTCCTTAATTTGTGCAATGTGTTCCAAGTTCAATATAGGATTTCAAACTAGAGACTTATCAACTCCCTTAGTCGACTTTTAAAACATCGACTGAACTAAAAACAGTGGTGATATTTTATTTTCTTCGTTCGTCTTCTCCCTGAAGATACTACTGGTGTTTTACCTAATGATATATTTGTATATGATAATCCTCCATAATACTCGAAGACAAATAAACTTCCCTAATTCAGCTTCAGTAGGTAAATAGTACAATAAAAATACTATTTAAATACGGATACCCCTTCGACCTCAGATGTGGGTCACAACAATTTTGGATGCAATCCAACCTGTACCCCTTTACGCCAAACCTTGAATTTAAATGTAGCCTTTATAACCTGAATTGTCGCCCAATTTAACGAAATGGTTTTAGGAGCAAATAAATAAGGGAGAAAGGGATCCTAAAATACTTACTTTAGTATTTTTAGTAAAATAAATGTGACTTTAGAATTAAATAGAAGAATGCTCTTAAATTGAACTTTCCAGAGTAAGAACCCAATATACTTAGCCAGATATAAAATGATTAAGATATAAGGACCTCGGTGGACCTGTGTTCACAAAATAAAATTATTTGATTTGATTTGGTGGCATAGTGGTTTATACATGCTGCACCAAGGTTTCTTTTTTTGCGCTATGTACATTTTTTTGTGCATGAACATTAACGATTGCATTGATCTGGATTTTTCTATGTATAATATTATGCTCGTATGTATCCATTAAACAAGGTCTGCTAAATTGAAGATTAGAAGACTATTAAAAAAATTAAATAGGTATGAACTACACATTTTCTGTCATTGAATGCGTCCAATGTCGCTTTATTACTTATATGCTTCCAATAAAACAACTTTGCCACTAAATACGAATACGTCCTTCTTAATCAATATCAAAAAAGGTTTGATAGACGTTAAAAAGACATGAAAGTGAATTAAGCCTTCATAATTAATGTGACCAGTTCCCAACTATATGTTACCTAACCCTCAGTTTTCTGAGTAAAACAAATAGGTTTCGGGGAAAAACTGACGGCTAGGCTGGCCACACTATCGAAATTGCAAAAGTTCGCGCGGCCCTGCTCATAATAAATTCATTTAATGTTGGCGTTCACGCCAAACTCGCTTAAGTTATAGAAGGTAGAGGTAGCGAAATGGCAGTTTGAGGCTTTATTCAATAGAGTTTGGACAAGCTACTTATTCTCTCTATAGTACTTCAGTTTATGACTCTATGAAAGATGAATCCCTTCGGAGCAGAGACGTGGGATTTGAGTATTCAAAATATATGGGATAAAGAAACCGTTAAGACACTACAATTATACGGAGTATTACCCTTGTGGTAAAGGACTAAGAATACAAAAGAACTTCATATCGCCCAATCATCCCCAAGGCGTAGAATTTAAGGAATTTAAGTATTTTTTTTTTGCTGTTAATGTTGCCATAATCTTAACTTATTTTATTTATTATTAAACTTACACACCAAATATTTATTTATTTTAATTTAAATTTTTTTTTTTATTTATACTATACTTACATACTATAATTATTTTATATACATTTAAATATTATAATTAAGTGTATATAACATTTTATTGTTTGTCTGCTGTAGGGAATGTGCTTTCTTACATTTCCCTACAGCATACAAACTGAAGGTATTTCAAGGGTGAACTCATGCAATGGGCCTCACTGAAAATCAGCACCACTTTACTTTTGGGATGCAAAGCAGCACTTGCTGAGTTTTACCTATCACCACATTTTTTTTAGCTTTTGCCAATAGTAATTTATAACAAACAGATTTTAATTTCATTACAATTTGTATCTCAATTATGTCGTCCCGCTATGAAAAGGACCGCAAGCAAGAACTCAAAAACACTTATTAATATACTAATGACACTATGCTATAAAACCATTCAGGAGTAGCAATACTCTCGTTTCCTCTAGTCGCCCATCACACAAGCCATCAAAGACGGCTCATACAATTTATTGGGGTCAGGACTGAGGGGCTTACGTTATTGAAAAGGTTCTGTAACATATTGCGGTAGCATCCGCTTAGAGACGACACTCCCGGGATCAATATAAAGCACAAATAAGGATGGATGTGAATGTGGATTGATGCTTAGACAGGGCTTACCTTAGAAAGAATGCAGAAGGTATAAATGAAGTAATTTCAAGCCGTATTAGACACTGTTTTATTAAATATGCTATTTTTTTGTCATTTTTCATAATTTGCAACTGTTGAAGACCCGGATGGAAGTATACCGTCCAAATCTCCGGGTCTTCCGAATGGAAGCTAAGACTTCGAAACCAACAAACGTCTGTAAAAGCGGAAGCGCATATTGGAGATTGGGATAAGAGAAGACTTGGAAACGTTTTCTATGACATCATCAGTCTGGTATTATGAAAAGTAAAATAATTTGTATATTAGCATCAAATATCTTTATTTTCAGCATATTACTCTTAACTATCAATGAAAATAAACACGCCACATATAAACATTGCGAGGCGCCAGCGCAACGCAACTTTGCACTGATGCAATCGATAAAATTCTCTCGATTCGTCATCCTATGTCTGCGCTGTACAACTAGTGTTGTGACTCACTCGCCGTGTGTGACATTGATTTTGACCTCAGAATATCGATCTTGTACAAGTTCATTTTACCATTTATGTAAGTCAATACGATGGTGTTAAAAGTTGCAAGCTGTTCACCATCAAAAAGAAGCTTTCAAATAAAAACTTGTAGAACAATTTTCTTTAAAAAAATCAGGTTTTTATTAGTTATTGTCGTTGATGACTCTTAAATGTTTTGATGAATAAAATGTGTCACCTGTTCTTTTAATCAAAATCTTGAATGCATTAAACGAGGTGCGAATATTTTTTTCCCTATACCAATCATATCGAATACGCAAAAAAGTAATATAATATGTAATTTTCAAAAATCTAATAGAAACTGTATTTCAATAAAAACGTACCAAAGAGTATTCAAGCATGAAACTATAAAAAGAAAAATAAGAAAATTAAACTACATAACGGAGAAGTACCGTTCTTATTTCAAATAGTTTAGAATGAATGGACAATAGTTTTATGTCGCGTAAATAGAGTGCTTGTGGAATAAATAACGAGTGTAATGAAAGTATCGACTACTTTATGTGGTACTTACTAAGTGACCATAAAATCAAAGATGAATTGACAGTGTAATACATTAATGATTAAAGGGTTAAGTAAAATTATCGGGATTACTAAATTATATCAACATCTTCTTACTTTAACAAATAATCTCAGGAATTGTAAAGTAACTGAATATACATATAATAAATATTAAGTTTCTGTAAAATGCCTAAAAAGATTATAAGATGCTTCGTTATCACTACTAGACATGACTAAATTATTATCATATTTTTAGTTTGTAAATAATAAAGCTATCATCTATAAAAATGCTGTGAGTTAGCACGCCAAAAAAAATCCTATTTAACACACATTAGCTTAAAACTGATAAAACCATAACCATTTCTCTACAAAATAAAAACTAAACAGTTGAAAGCTTATAAAACTAATAGGTAGGAATATCCCTCTAACGGTCGCTTTTGCCGTCACCGGCAAAGTGCATTCGGAAAAGCCATTTGCCGAGCACAGAGGTCGCCATGACAGCCGACCCAGTTTTGTTCAGAGCCTTTTTATAAATACAATAGAGGCAAGCTTCTCAAGCTGGGAAATTGGTCATAACTTTAAAGAACTCCAGGGTTTAAAGTAGTGTTTTGTAGACAGCTAGTTAATGAGTTGCCGTGTTTGTTAAGTTGGAAAAGGGAAGGTTTATGCCTTATCACTAACTTATCTCGGGTTTGTTTTATAGATTTTAGTAGCTTTTTAAGTAGTTTATTTTAAATTAATAGTAAATAAATAATAAGTAAGTTTTTTTGCGCTATATACAGGGTGTCCCAAAACTCGACGTTAATTCGAAACCGGGTGATAAAGCAAGTCATGCTGCATTATCAGAAAAATATTTTAAAAAATCTAAGTCGCATGGTTGTAAAGTTATAGGCCTTTGAAAAAAAACACAAAAAATCCCTCTTTGTGACACTCTTTTCCCTCCTGTTGTTACAAATCTTAACTTTTTCCATCTTTTTTTATTTGCTGTGTTACCCTGAACAGTGCTTCTTTAAATTCTAATAAATAATTTAAAACCACCTGATCTAGTTTTCACATCAATAGGAGTTATTTCTTAGAATAAAATTTATTATGAAAAAAAATGTCCAGTTTGAACTGACTGTAGTGAAAAAAAAATGTACTACGCGAGTTTGGCAAGTTTCGCCAAAAGTTGGCGCATTTAGTAAGGATTGGAAAATGGTATCATACTTGGTAAATTGTTGCCGCTATCATGAACAAAAAAATCTTTTTTGTAAAATTTAGGAGCCGATTCCAATGCTGAATAAGTTAAACTGCTAAGTAGTTGAGCCAGAAAGAGTCACCATCCACGGCTGCGGTGTCACAGGTGGTGAACCGGATCCGGCGCCTGGGCCTGGAGGTGGCCCTGAACAAGACGGAGGCCATGGTGTTTCATGGCCCCCGACGCGCGCCGGCGCCGGGATCACACATCGTGGTCAGTGGGGTCCGGATAGCTGTCGAGTCCACCATGAAGTACCTGGGATTGGTGCTCGACAGCCGTTGGGAATTCGGTCCCCACTTCCGGCGGCTGGCGCCAAAGCTGATGGGTGCAGCGGGCGCGCTTTCAACGTTGCTTCCCAACTTGGGGGGCCCGAGCGCCGCCTGTAGGCGGTTGTACGTGGGAATCGTGCGATCTATGGCCCTGTATGGGGCCCCTGTGTGGGCGCTCGATATGACGGCCAGCACACTCGCCATTCTGCGCAAACCGCAGAGGGTGATGGCTGTCAGAGTCGTCCGCGGGTATCGCACGATCTCCTACGAGGCGGCTTGCGTCCTGGCCGGATCCCCGCCCTGGGACCTAGAGGCGAAAGTACTCGCGTCATTATATCGATGGCGCGAGGAAGAGCGGGAACGGGGCTCGAGACCGGTGCAGCGGCAAATCGCGCTGCGCCGAGAGGAGCTCCGTCAGGTCCTGGTGATGGAATGGCGGCAAAGGCTTCTGCGCCCTGCCGCCGGCCTCGCTACCGTCGAAGCGATCCGGCCAGTACTCGACGACTGGCTCGGGAGAAGGCATGGCTCCCTGTCGTTCAGGGTGACGCAGGTATTGTCGGGGCACGGTTGCTTTGGCAAGTACCTGTGCCGCATAGACAGGGAGCCGGACGCTCGGTGCCACCACTGCGTCCATTGTGGGGAGGACACGGCGCAACACACACTCGCCGAGTGTGTGGCTTGGGAGGAGCAGCGCCGTGCCCTCACAACTGAAGTGGGAGGCGATCTGTCGCTGCCGGCCGTGGTGCGTGGCATGGTCGGTAGCACAGAGTCGTGGGACGCGGTGGTGTCCTTCTGCGAGGACGTGATGTCGCAGAAGGAAGCTGCGGAACGGGAAAGAGAGATCTCCACTCCCTTCCCCGACCGCAGAAGACGCACCGGGCGCAGAAGAAGGGCGGATAACGCCCTCTTCCGCCCCCCATGAATGGGTTCAGGGGCGACGGACTTGGGGAAGTCCCCGCCCCCCTATTCCAACGGACCCGAGGCGGAGGCGCGCGCGGGTGTCTTCGTGCGCGCCTCTGAGACGATGCACGGGGTAGTCGAACACCTCACTACTCCGTGCTAGTGAGGAGGCCCGGACAGACCGGGCCAGCACTAGTGCGGGGCTGCGGAAGAATTTGGATTCCCGCGGCCCCGCGCGCACGTGTGAGGAGACACCGGGGTGGTTTTAGCCGGTAAGAGTCCGGCACGCCCCTCCGCCTCTCTCTAGGCGGAGGTAGTCCATGAGGATTTCCCCCCGAAAAAAAAAAACAAAAAAAGAAAGAGTCACCATATCAAGTGAAAAGTAGTAGAAACTATGGTATTAGTTGAAAGTGCCAAAAAGTACAGCCTATCGCAATTTTAAAAAGCTAAAGCTAAGTTACACTCATTACATTCATGCAAATTATGCATGTTCATGTTGCTGTCTTTTTTAATGTTAAATCATCAGGCCAAAACTTTTTTATAAAAAAAGAGTCATCTCAGTACCTCTATATTATCCTCTATATTATAATAATCTGTTTTTATTCTGAAAATATTTCAATGTTTTTTTACTCTAGATTCTAGAAACATTGTAATTAAACTTCAAACGGGATCCAGGTCAGGCTAATGTCCTACCTAATATTATATGAACTTATACAAGATGTTGCAAAGAAAACATTTTAATATCAAAACATTACGCAAACTGTGCCGTCGACGATATAAAAGCAAATAAATAGCGGATACTGGAAGTTCAGGAAGTCAGGGTTGCCACCAAAATGTTATTCATAAACAATAAAAAGGAATAAGAATATATTATAATTGAACTTAAAACTTAAATAATGTTATATAACCATAGGTTTAACAATGGTTTTAACTGAGCTTACAAATTACCTATCTAAAATACAAATAAATATTGGTCTTTATTTTTTTATGTATTTCTATAAATAAATCTACAAACTTTTGAAATAAAAACCTTTATTTTTGTCCGCAAATCCGCTTTTATAGAAGGAAATACATTATGACATGATATTCTATTTAGAAAGAATTTTTCCTTAATACGCAGACAAAACCAAAGGAATAACACTTTTTAGTTCTCAAAGTTATATAAAAAAAAAAACAATAAAAGCACTTAAAATGTTAAAGAAAAACAGAAATATGTAGTAACAATAAATATAGAAACCTGTAACAGTAATAAGATAACGATGGGCTCTTGTCTCTATACTTAGAACCTTATTGGCGTAGGTGTAACAACAGGCGTCTAACGTAGGAAGCCATCACCATATCTATGAGGAGTATAAATCTTCAGCGACGTGTCTATAGGTAATTTAAACACTAATTTATTAAGCTAGCTTGATTTATTTGAAGAGAATATATGATTTGCAGTAAATACTTGAAGTCTATTTTACTTAGTCTTTTGCTAAATGAGAATGACATATTTTATTCTCTTATTTAAAACGACAACGCTTGCGCTCAGATCATGCCATGTGTCGTAGGCACTTTAAAATTTTTAATTTAATGGACGTTTTTTGAACTTCCAGACCCAGGGCGATAGTTTGTAGATCGCACAAAAAATTGTCTTGCGTTTCGAACCCGAGATCACATGCCCTTCAGCCGATTACATGATCAATTTGCCACCGAGATTTAAATAATTTTAGCACTATAAATATTGCAGACAACCCTAGCTAGGATGCAAGCCGTATACCGACAAATGAAGCGAAATATTGAGCTCGTATTTGCATATACATGGATAAGTATTAGCTATATAATATTGTCAATGGTCTCTTACTTTGTATCTGTATCAGTACAGATATAAATGCAACGGATGCACTGATGCAGTTGTATCGATATAATAAAAAAGTTATGGTATTGGATTATACTTTGTAAGTAAGATCTAAGAACAGCAAAATCTATGGAGGTTCTGATTATTTAAATTTCTTAAATGTTGTATGTATACTGACCTGGTGGGATGTATGCGGTCGTGTATGCGGCTGCCAGTGAGCGAGGTCGCGGCTTCGAATCCCACAAAAAAATGAAATTGTGTGAACCACAAATAATTGTAATGGTATTGATCTTTGAATTTTATGTTTGTTTAAGTCCCTAAAATAATAAATAGAAAATATTTTTAAAATATAAAATCCAATTTAAAGTGAAATTACAAAAATAGAACGCTACAATGCGTTCTTATGATAGTATGTTAAAAACAAATATAGTACTTAACTATAATTGTATATCCATAAAGAGGTATAATACTTACAAAGATTTCCTTCCAAGTAACACGTATTATTGTTCTTGCATGACTAACAATGTATGTGAAATGTATGTTTTGTCCATTCATCATACATTTTACTATTTATTTACGTTAATTGTGTGTATTGTGAAATCAGTTTTCATTTGTGACTGCAATGTAGTAGTTAGTAGGTACTTGATTGTCTGTTTACGTCTAATGCCCGATTTACACATCGACAAGTACAGTAGCGAGTTAAGTAGTAAGTTGTTGATTAAGTTGATTTAAATAGATCTCCATCCTATTTTTTGCCGATTTAAATTGGCGAGACGCGAGAGAGGGGGCTACTTCGTACATAACTCGCCAAAAAATAGGATGGAGATCTATTTAAATCAACTTAATCTTAAAATACTACTTAACTCGCTACTGTACTTGTCGATGTGTAAATCGGGCATAACAGAAATGGTTCAGACATTTCTGAGATGTTCTGTTCTGCGTATAATAAATATGAAAAATGGAATACAATTACAAATTTTTCGAATTACAAGTTCTTTTTTTAAACTCACCATTAGGTTCAGTTCCGACGTCCAACTTTTATGCCTGCAGCGGAAAACAGCTTTGCAGTGCACCTTCTTCCATTGGAACAGATCCCTACAGACAGAAACATCATTGCATTAGACACATTCCTATAAACGGATACATCCTACAAGGATGTATCCGTTCCATATAGACGCTTCCATATAAATATACATCCTTGCAGTTTGATACATGGGTTATCTGTCCTAAACTAGCGGGTTCATCTACTTCGGTAATACACCATTATTGGTAAACCATTATTACGATTTTATATTACCCAACCACTATCAACGATAAACACATGCACACATGTGCATAATAACCCATTTCACAGTTCATCAAGCTCTTCTATTATGAAACGCCTTTGATGTTTGGTGATGTCGCTACCTGTATACTATATAGCACAAAATGTAACATAGACTTTACATAAGTCACCCTTATCTATGTACTAATCTTTTGATTTCCTCGGAAAACAAGTAGTCGTGTATGCGCCTGGCGTGAGCTAGGTCGCGGGTTCGAATCACGTGCAAGATAATAATTTAATCCACTAACTATTGTCATGAGCCTGGATGTTCTTCGCAAACTTAAAAACAAAATTGTTTATTTTCACATAACAATACACATCTGTTAAAATTATAAAAACACACAAGTGAACTGTGTCCTAAAACTAGGACAAAATCAAACCGTGTTATATATTCACAGCTGTCCTTATTAATACTATGTGCACACAATTGTTATTATGTAAATTATCCCTAATTATATTAAAACTAATAACCTACCCCAAATAAATTCCTAAAAAAATATTTAATTTAAATCATTTAATAACCCGATTATTATCTGGATCGTTTACGTGAATTCCTGAGTAGTTTGTATCGGTGCGTATGCGCACGTGGGCACACAGGAAACGGAAGCCATTGTTTAGCCGCGCGGCACGAGTTGAATCGTAAATCGACATTCGAGTTTAATAAGTAAGCGAGAAGTTTAATAATGTCAATACTGATTCGGAAACACTTATTTTTAGTAGCACTTAACTTGGGTTTTTTTATGTTATCCTTTTTAAACATTTTTTTGTAGGAAATGATTACGAGATGAAAATTTACATATGGGTAGTTAAAATGTTCGTTTTGGTCACCGTTGTCCTTAACTCCTTAACAAAGTAAAAAAAAAAGTTTCAATTATAAACCCCTAGTGCCCCTGAACGTCGTCTTCACATCTTAACATATTTCCAAAGGTACTGTTGTTTATGTAAATTCTGTCTTAATACTACATAATAGCCTCTAAAATCAATCATAATCCTGCTAACTTGCTGTCTCAAGGAATAATTAAAGCTATTGCGATGAACTCTTCCATGGCCTTGATCATGACCACGATGTCACACTTAATCACTTAATGAACCCGAAAACTAAAAAAAAAGCAATTCACATAAGTTATTTTTAATTTGCTCCCCCTTTCATCCACGCGCGAATTATTCATTGGTGTAAAAAACCACTACGGTTATTTGAACCTTCGTTTTCACCCTATCACCGTAAACGCTATCTATAAGTACTTTAGAACGCATTTGAGGCTTTTTCTTTGTAATGTTAAATGACCGTCCACTCCTGTTACTATGAAACGTGTGTATGGCTCATATTCTTCAATATTTAATGCTCCATCCGTTGTTTAATTCACAAAAGATGTTCCTTGAATTTTAAATTAATTTCGGTGTATGGTATGGTAGTGCGGAATTTAGTTTACCAGTATATACAATTTCCTGGTAGGTGATCCGTAGCAAAATCCAAAAATATTTAAAAACCAAATTAGGCACACGAAATCAATATTCCACATTGTAATGTTAATTTAAACTAATGTCGAATAAAATCGTACCCGTTCACTCCCATTCATTCCCATGCACAAAATGTCACACAGCAATATGAAATCAATTAATTTCACAATACATTTATTTGCATCACAACAAACAGATCTTTCACTTGTAAACACATGGGGTTTTACAAGAACCCCCGGTGTTATTGTGGGCGTTACCATGCCAACCGCTGCTAAATTACTTAATAATGATCGCGAAATTCACGTATCAGAAAACATGTAATTACGCTTTAGAATCTTTGAAAAGAGTAGTTCTTGTGTGGTAAAGGAGTTGCCGTAGTGTTAGGATCAACTATCTCAATAAATATTATTTTGTCGATAAAAGTAAAAATGTAGGAATACATCCATTTGTGACTCGGTGTCAAAGGTTTTTGCTTCTCGATTTTTCGAGTTCAAATATAAATATAATGTGTCTTGAGCCTGGATATTCTTTTGTGACTATTTCAAGTTTCTAAAAATCCAAGGAATGGACCCCATTCCCAGTGCGAGAAATGTCCTCATAATTTATTACCTTAATCATTTATTTCCTGTATAAACTTCTTAACTGTATGTAAATAAAAAGTAAAGTAAGCTGGTTTATTTTAATTACACGTGTAAAATAAGTGCGATAGCAATCAAATAGAATCATAAAAATTTAACCCATAAACGTTATCGCGACTTTAAAACGGACAAAGTTATTTGCGTAACCAAATTTAATTTTCTCCAAATGTATGTTAATAAATATTTGTTTATATTTATACTCCACTTCCTTGTACCAGAAACCTTGTATCTAATCTAAGGATTGATATCAAAGATAACTGTAGTTCAATATCCGATATTATTAAAGAGTGATGACTGAGTATTTCCAGGTTGATTAAATGATTAATAATTTGTAATCTAATCTAAACCAATGTTATGTTTTTATCTGAATGACAAACCATTGTCTTTTGTATGTTATATATATTATAGAGTATCATTGTTAAACTATAAAATAAGGATTTTATTAGATATTATTGTTGGCTTTATTTATTTAAAACCTTCTATACATTCGTTTTGATATAAAACACATGTAGTATGTAAACAGCAATGAGAGACAAAAGCGTAGAAATAGGTATAAATATGTATACTTACAAAGTTTCCAAATCACGTCCAAATAAAAAGACAGGTAGATTAGAAATCCATGCAAATAAAGGTACAAGTAAAAATCGATAACAATTTCATCGACAAAAATATAGTCGACAACCTTATTCAAGATTAGGGTTCACACAAAGCTTCCTTAATCTATTCGCGAAGGGCTGAATGGTACATTATTTGGTGGGCAGATGTTCCCAGGTAACTAGAGCAGATGCTGCCAAGAACAATATATTAAGAACTGAATGTTATTGTGAAGACGTAATTTAATTATTTGGAGACCACTTGCGTGTGTTTGTTGCGAATTTGAGTGCTTCTTTAACGTAATTACTTTTAAGCTTTATTGCTTTTTACCTAACGCATATAATTAATAATTTTGGGAAGACAGGAGGGTCGGGTAGAGGTAATGAAGGATAATGAAAATACGGTTTAAGGTATAATTTGTTTTGATGTCTTTGTAGGCGAACTTCACACGAGTATTATTAATTAGTAGTTTACATAAGATAGCTAATTTTTGTCTTTTTTTTATTAGTGTGATCTATAAATTATTGTATTAAAGTTTGTTGTATTTTGTGTCCGTTAATTTCTTATTTGTAAAATTATTATAAGTTGATTCCTTCTTCAAAAGCCTCCTAAGTCAAATTAGGACAGATTAACGAGTCACCTGATTGAACAAAGATAATTGTAATGTAAGTGTGGTACTGCTAGTCAAGTGTTCCAGCATTGTTAGCCTTCTGGGCAAAAGGGTACGTAGCCGATCTGATACTAGACTGAACGGTTCCCAGTTAAAACATCCCACCAGCTAAACAGCAAGCTCTTTATTCTCATTATCTCAAAGCTAAAAGACGTCTAATTTACGTTTTTCTCGATATTTTTTTATATCATTAAATAGATAACTGATGCTGTAAGCAAACAAACGCCCATCAAACAGCTAGCCTGTTAAATCGGACACGTCTTTAACATTGTGACTTTGAAACATTCACGGGCGTGACTTAGTTTTTCGAAACATTAGAAACTTGAACAAAAAAGGGTTGAATTGTTGGTAAGAGCACCGTGTTTTGCGCAATGTGCGACAGAGCGAGAAATGAGTCTGCCACTAAAGTGACATTCAATCACTTTTGATATCTATCCCTAAGTGAATTTGGGGTGTTGGGAAATGCAATAGTTACGTTTGCAAACGTCTATCATGTTGTGAAGAAGATTATTATTTTGAGCAATCCATTAATGGGTTTCCTGAGTCTGGATATTCCTTAATAAAATAATCTTTGTATAATTTACCGCGAATGATCTTTAATTGGGTAGTGTAAAGCTAAGCCTAATAAAAAAAAACAAAATCTAATTTATAAAGAAGGAAAAATAAGTATTATTCCACCTTCTTGCAGGAATAAGTTGTCAAGCAAGATGATGATCAAGTATTTAAACGTCTAAAATATTACAGCGTTTTCTTTTTAAATAATGATAATTACCATTTCATAAATGGCTCACCAAACAAATTGAGTGTATCTGTGTCGATCTCCTTCATCTCAGAATCTGATTGCAATTTAACGCAAAATTACGCTCATTACGCGAACTATTTTTAGAATATGTAGCTTGATATTCCTTGTTAGGTTAATTTGATCTGTATTTTATGAGAATTAGAATTCAATTTTGTGTGTAATCGTTGTAATGTAATTTTGTAGAATGATCTGGAGTATGCTAGGGTTGTCCGTTTACTTAATTACTTTTTTCTTCTGAGTGTCGTCACCAACTTATCTCATGCCTTGGGTGTACCAACCACTAAAGTTCACTAATTTTTTTTTAACAATACAAATACATAGGAAAGAAATGTTTAAATAAAATACTGTACTAATCCATCTATAATTGTTTTAATAGGCTATAGGTCCTTTCGTCTCTGGAGAAGACCCCAAACAATATCTTTGTATTTTAACCGTTTTCGTGTACCATGTACATATCATATTATGTGATATTATCATACGCATCATTGTACTACTGTATCTAAATCAAAATTGCCAACATTTTTCCAATTGCAAAATTCTTTTCTAAACATTTTAATCAAAGCAAAATGTAATAAAACGTTATCAAGTCACGTGTGACAACCTTAACAAACGATGTTAGTCAACGCTATGTTATTAAAGCAACTTAATTTAAGATGCAACGTTGCGGCGCCGGCGCAACCGCTGCATGAGAATGACGTCATAGTTTGTGTAGTATATGCAGTGTATATGTCACTATGTGTTTGTAAAATATTCGCACATGTATTCGTAGTAAAAGCCCATTATTTTCCCATTGAAGGAGGCAATTTTCTGTCATGGAGAAAAACTTGGCGTATGGGGTACCGACTGACCAGATTAATATCAGTAGATATAGAATTTTAGATGAAGTTTCCTTTTTTTGGTTTGTTGTAGATATAAAATCTATGAACTTTCCATTGGTCAGTTTTTACGACATGGGGACAGATGAGGTAGTAATACCATGTATAGCCGACTTAATCTATACGATGTGTTACGATGACTTTTAAATAAATGACATTTTAAAAAAATACCATGTATTCTTTCTAAACACGAGTACTATAAAACACTATGTTTATAAGCAAAATGAAGTATTAATATGCAAGACAAAATGTATTCAAAGTACTTAGTTCGATATTTCTGTACATCCAGTTAATCAGAGGCACAGGTGTTCTGAGCCGGTTTTTAACTATAGCATGTCTAGAATGTACTACGAGCCTGTTACTATCCTAGACTTATTTCTGTCTAAGTCTATATAAAAACCAGTCAATTCCAATAGCATTTTCAGAAATAAGTTCGTAAAATCATCGTTAATTATAAACACGATGATTTTAAACTTCGAATCAAAAACGTTCGAAATATGTTCGTTATTTGTAACAGTACATTCAAACTTGGAACAGCTAAATGAAAATTTGAAATTGGATAGCTGTAATAATAATGAAAATTCACTTTAATTTAATAGACCGTTATTAGAATAACATATTATTAGCATAGAATCATATTGTACCTTCGTCAAAATTTCAAACTTGGGATTACCTTTGAACTTTGCGTTGTACTCCTACACGTTACCTTTGTATTGTCAGTCAGTTGTTCGTAATTTATATACTTGAATTACCTTTGACTTTCAGTGTTAGGGCCGGACTTCACCAAAGCGAAAACCTGGCGAGCGGAAAGGAGATGTCTTTTAAACAACCAATATAAGTTCGTTATTCAAACATCTTCAAACATCCCTCCGTGTGGTGACGGAGTAAGAATACAATAATGTCATCACCCCATCTCATCTTATGGGTGTCGTAAAAACCGACTAAGTGAATATTATCTTTATGTAATAAAAAGTTGGAAAACTTGAAATTAAACCCTATACCATTCCGCCTGGCCAGCGTGGTATTACATAGTAGGCTAAGTATCCCTCAGTCACGGGAGAAGGCCCGTCCCTGCAGTGGGACATTAATGGGATGTTATGATGATTCAAACATCTCAGTCTCCGTCTCCGCTCAGCCTCGTTATAAAGCGACTTCTTCGCACATCTCGGCTTTGGTGAAGTCCGGGTCTTACAGGCTGATAACTTAACTTAATTGTTAATTAATGAGATTGTGTAGAATATGTTTTCTCTCTTTACTTGTTCCAAGTCTTCGTTTTCTCATTGATTACTTACGCAATCAATATTCTTACTCGTATTTCTCTTATTTTAATCAATAGTCGAAATAATTAACGAAACTTTAGGATTGATTATCAACTTATAGCAGGTTTTACAACTAATTATATTACTTATAATAAATAATGAAACAATACATTAAAATTGTATTTATTTCCTATGCAAAAAGAAACAATTACTTACTGTGTTATGCCTAGTTTGAAAATACTTTAACGCTGTTCATTTGTTTTGCATTCAACCTCTCATTTTTTTACAAAATCATCGCATTAATGTAAAATGAAGAAAGACTCAAACGAACGCACGTAAAGAAATATCTCGACAGATATAGAGCAGACAGAAACTCCATTCTTTTGGACGAATCCGTTATTCAATATTAGTTCCAGATTCAAATGTCAAATATATCAGAAACCGTTTCCGATAAATTCGACTAAAAAAATAAATCTGTGTATAACCTAAAGGAGATGTCATTCTTAAACATTTACTTACGGACAACCTTAAGCTTATAATTATAAGGTTCAAAATTGAATGAATGTTATAAGAATGATATACTTACAAATGATTGTATTCATAGATATAAAACCTCCTTGCCTTATATTTGTTAAGGAACATTGACATTGAAGTTTGTAAGGCATCTGTCCCATTGAAACAAAATTTAGTACAAATTCATTGAATAGGAGTTTTTTCGAGTGGACACACGCTGTTATGGTTATTGACCACCTTCGCCCACGTCTTTGATACAAGGAGGTGATCTTTGAGGCTTTGAATTATATTCTATGTTATCTACTTTGTATCTACTTATTCGAGTACAAAGGGACCGAAGGAATCTCAAATATTATTCCGTATTTAGGTCGAAGGTTGAAATGAGTGGACAATTAAAAGCGTGTTTTTTTTTATTTACATTTTATATTGATGACCTATGTGCATAAGCATTCACTTACCGAATAATTTCGTAGAAATTATATGAAAATGCCAGAGTTCATTTTATAAGAATGTAAAGTTTAATTACGAATAAACCCTTACAAGCAATATCCGTGTTTATCAGGAAATGTTATTGAAGTTAACATTTTATCATAAGGGACAACTTTCTTAATGTTTAAACCAAAAAATATCTTTGTTTAAATTATAAAACCTATAAAGCATAAGGGCCTTTACGCGGCGCACTAGCGCCGCCAATAGAAAAAAAAATCATAATTCGCAAATAGGATAAATAATGAAAAATGTTGATAACACACTCTTGAGGAAAGGCAATAAAGTAACACACTCTCAACACTTTAATGTTTTTCAATTAATTATATTATTAATATTTATTTAATTGTGAGCACTATAAAACTATAAACGAAAAAAAAAACGGCCGTTTTTGTTTATAATGCAATATTTATTTACTTAATTGAAAAACATTTAAAGTATTGAGAGTTTATTATACAAATACTTTATTGCCTTTCTCAAGACTTTGAGACTTAGACAAGACCATTAAAGTAGTGAGGAAAGATATAAGATGTAAAATACCTAGAAGTTAGAAAAGTGGTTTATAACCTACTCCATAAATATGTTGATCGTCCCGTTTCTCACAAAACAAGTGATAATTATACCTGAGATGACATCGAGAGGTGAGAACTAGTATCGACTACATTGTATACTAATTATTACTTATATCTTCATGTCGGGTAAGTTCATTACTTAGTACGGTTATCTGTAATTTCATAGAGAAAAAAATATTCAGAGAATTTTATACTGTGTTAGGGTCGTAGCACATATAACGTAACGTAAACGGATCGGCACCGTATCAACTCGAGCCGTTCGGTATTCTTTGTATTAAACTCCTTACTGCAACGCACACTAATCGGAATCGTAACGTATCGGATTTTTGACGTTTGACACCGAAGAAAAAGGCGAGGCGGTGCCGATCCGTTTACGTTACGTTATATGTGCTATGAGCCTTATGCGTGACAATAACGCAAATATTAACACAAGGTAAAGCATCACTTTACTAAGCAAAAACAAACAAATATCGAAAAAATACCCTTCCTTTTCAGAGATATGATCATTCGAGTTTTTAATTGTTTTAACCTTTTTTCATCAAAATACTTACGGAACGCGTTTAGTTTATTGTTATCCTACCTCTGCACAGCCAGTACCTCAGCTAATAAATAAAATAACACGCATACTCTAAGAAACAAATCCTATTCATTCAAATCTTACCCTTATTTCCTCCTTTTGTTTTAATACATCCCTGCCTAACTCCAAGCAAAGTAATCCAATAGCACTTGTCTTGTGCTAAAAGCCTTCTTTTATAATGTCAATAGAAACATGACACTACGATTCCTACAGAGCTCCTGTTACGTAGGTGAATTAAGCCTACAAATATTGGAGGCTGAATTGAGTGAATTTAAACTTAAAAGTACGATTTTGTTTAGAAATAATCGAAAATAGTTGAAAAGTTTTTTTAAACTGTCCTAGTTTATACATAAACTCACGCCTCATCCCGTTGGGGGTAGGCAGAGACGACAGAACGCCATTTGTCACGACCCTTGCAAACAGATTATCATATTATATTATATATTATTATATTATCATTACAAGCTTTGCTTAGTTTGGGACTAGGTGGTGATGTGTGAGTGTGTGAGGATTATTTATTTTTATTTATTATAGTTTATATTTTATATCCGTACCTTAACCTTATACCGTAACCTCTTTCAGCCCCTGCTCTATCCCTTAATCGTAGTCGTAATTCTAAAAGATTTGCTTCTGTTTCATTTTCAAATAAAAACAGTTAAAACTACTATTAGTACATACAGTCAAATAAGGCTTAAATAGGGACAAACCTCGGAACGGAAGCGAATAAGCTGTAAATTCGTATAATCCTTTGTTTTGATGTTCTGATGACTGGTGAAAAAGTCTCATATGATCACGTGTCTGCGTCATAAGTTATTCAAGGTCAAAGGTCACGAAAGTTAGTTTTTTCCCATCATCTCGTTTTCTATGGGAAATACGCATTTAACGTCATTATAAATATTGTAGATAATAAAATTGTCTACAAAAAATATCTCAACACTTTTCTCCTAAAAAGCATCGCTTTCGAGATATCGTGACTTTAGAGCGCAGGAAAGTCGTATTTTCGACTATATGCACACACTAGCTTTTTCCCGTGATTTCGCTCGCGTTTATAAATATTATAAAAAAATAAGGCTTATTTCAATATAAAGTAGCATATGCATGCTTGGTCTCAGCCTAATCGGTTTGAAATTGACAAAGTTACATACAAACTTCCATCCCCTATCTTATCCCTTTAGGGGTAGAATTTATCAAAATCCTTTCTTAGCGGATGCCTACGTTATATCATCTACCTGCATGCCAAAATTCAGCCAGATCTGTCAAGTGGTTTGGGCTGTGCGTTGATAGATAACTATGTCAGTCAGCTTTGAGTTATATATAAATAGAAGATTTCCGCACCACCTCTGAGGTAGATAAGGCCAATCTTGCACCAACATTAAATCAATACAACAGTACATTGAATCAAGCTCAAAAAAAAGCTCGGCGGTTTTTATTAACGTGGTTTCTCCAGTAGGAATACTCCTACCACATAGTGATCTATCAACGCACAGCCCAAACCACTGGACAGATCTGGCTGAATTTTGGCATGCAGGTAGATGATATAACGTAGGCACCCGCTAAGAAAGGATTTTGATAAATTCTACCCCTAAAGGGATAAGATAGGGGATGGAAGTTTGTATGTAACCTTGTCAATTTCAAACCGATTAGGCTGAGACCAAGCATGCATATGCTACTATATATTGGAATAAGCCTTATTTTTCATAATATTTATAAACGCGAGCGAAATCACGGGAAAAAGCTAGTGTGTGCATATAGTCGAAAATACGACTTTCCTGCGCTCTAAAGTCACGATATCTCGAAAGCGATGCTTTTTAGGAGAAAAGTGTTCAGATATTTTTTGTAGACAATTTTATGATCTACAATATTTATAATGACGTTAAATGCGTATTTCCCATAGAAAACGAGATAAAGGGAAAAAACTGATTTTCGTGACCTTTGACCTTGGATAACTTATGACGCAGACACGTGATCATATGAGACTTTTCTACCAGTCATTAGTACACCAAAACAAAGGTTTATGCAAATTTACAGCTTATTCGCTTCCATTCCGAGGTTGAATGCTTATTTTACTGGAGTATATTGCTAAAATAGTTCGTGTATCAACAGGCAGTACAAACAGTAGTAATGCGACGGAAGGAAGCCATACTTGGCTATGTACGCTCAACGCTTCACAGTATGTGACGCGCCCCTCAATTACTTGTCATAGCTAAGTTAATATGCAGAAGTTAATTTTAAAAATTTTCCTTTTTGAAACATATTCTATTGAGATTTGCCTTTTATTGGTTGTAGCGCGATTATTCTGTTTGGACCAGGCAGCAGTGCCTAAAATTATACCCCCTTACTAATAAACGCCTCTTAAATTTAATCACTGTTTAGCGAGATTTCTATTATTACAATTCCGTACAGAGACGCGTGGCTTGCTCGAATAGGCGGTTAGGAAGCTCAACGTTGTTGACGTGGGTCTTCGTTTCTACTGGCGTACACTAATATGACCCACGTCTATACACCGCTCGCCCGTCCCACCTCATACAATGATGCCCTTGTCAGAGGATTGCAGCGGCACGTACGTAACCTTTTCCTCATGCAGTATAACCACTACGCCACAGAGATCTTTCTAACTTAATCTTCTGTAAACAACTGTAGTATGTAAGCACATTATGCGTCATTTAATTCTACGAGGGTCAAGGTTGTCACGAATCATAACTTAGTTCGTGTTGTGCTCTAATTAACAAACAGATTTCACTAAGGTCAACTAATTTACTAACTACCTCTCAGTGGCGAAGGGTGAGTTTTTATAAAAGGTAAGCCGGAAAAAAAACTTACCATGGCAGTGTAGATACAGGTACTCATTTCAAAACTTCTGACTGGCTCACTGTTCGATGCTTAGATTCAAGTGGTTGAGGAAATTTCAATCCAAATTTACTATACGAGTAAGCACTGATGTTGACAGTGTCTTTCAAGTATAATAAAAGTGGCTTTGAAAAAAGCCTTTCGTGAATGAGATGTGCATGAATATGTGATGTCTACCAACCAAAACTAAATACTATTTACTTGCTAAACTACACTACTTATACTCTAAAGCTATACGTCTATTTTTTCTCACAAAATGAGCAAGGACATTATCATAAAAATCGGGTTCGTTCTTAGTCTTAAGCAACAAATGTTTTTCTATAGATATTATAGCTAAATCAGACAATCGCTCCTCCTTTTGAGAGTTTCTAATGTAAGTATGAATTCGTTTTAAAGCCGAAAACGATCTCTCAGCGGATGATACTGTAACAGGAAGAGTCAAAAAAATATTACATAATGTGGAAATTTGTGGAAAAGTGTCTATTAAAACTGAATTTTGAAAATGAAGAAAGAGCTCATAAACGTCTAGTTTATTTAAAGATGAAGTGGTGTATAACACTTTGAGTTCGTTTTTTAAAGCACTAAACTCGAATATCTGTGGAAATTTAGTAATTAAAGAGGATATTAACTCATCTGGAAATGAACTACTGTAGTAACTATATTTAGATTTATTAAGCAAATTAAGAAAACTGATCTGAGAAAACGATTGATATCGGTATTCTATTTGCGTCTTAACATTGTCTATTATTTCAATAAATAGACGTCTATACAACGTTCTAGTGTCTAATTCTACATTAAGGCGTCTACGCTGCCGCGGTGGCTCATTAAATTCTTGGATGCTGTCATAAATAAAATTAAAACTATTTATAAAATCATTTGAAAGCCAATTATTGAACCTCTCTATTTCGCGTGATGCAATATCGACGTCTATTTGTTTTGATTGCAATAAATTAAAAAGAACGTCGGTTTTCTGAAATATTTCAGATAATACAGTTAAGAAAAAACAAAATTGCATGTTTTCTAATTTAGCTAAAAAGCATTCTGCCAAAGAGAGAGATTCGCTGTCCCAGGATTGCGCATTTTCTGTTATTGAATTTAAAGTATTAATTATGTCTAATCTACTATTAAAAATTACATTGATAATACGCGAATGGTAGTGCCAGCGAGTTTCCGATACTCCGGGCATACGGCGGTCAGCGATTTCCTTTAAAAGGTTCGACCGTTTAGATGATTTGTTAAAAAATCTAACAATGCTATTAATGTGTCCAAAAAATGTTTTTAATTCTTGAATATTTTCAAGGGACCGGCTAAGTACTAAATTTAATATATGCGCGTAGCATGGAACAAACGTTGCCATTGGGCATGACTCACGTATTTTCGCTTGCACTCCACCATGCTCTCCAGACATAACCGCTGCCCCATCGTACGACTGACCTACTAACTTACCCCTACAACGGTACTGGTCAAGTATTTCTAACAACTGGTTAGATAAGACTTCAGCAGTACGACTACCACTAACGTCGTAAAATCCTAGAAATCGTTCCTCAATGCCAGTTTCAGTTAAATATCTAAATATTACAGTAAGTTGCTCCCTATGGCTTACGTCAGGTGTTTCGTCAATCATAACCGATACAAATTGAGCTTTATCTATCTCTAATCTAATACGATCTCTTAAAACGGATGCAATGCTATGTATTAAATCATTTTGAATGTCACTAGAAAGACCCGAAAATACAGGATTTTGCATAGAAGAACATTGTTCTAAATGTGATTCCATTACTGAGTCGTATTTACTTAAATATAATAAAGTTTCGATATAGTTACCGCGGTTATCAGATCCTGAACTTTCATCGTGACCGCGAAAAGCTAACTCTTGTCTACCTAATAAAATTACAGTATCTATAAACCGTTTCATTAGATTTCTATTTCGATCTACTTTTCTGTTATGTATTTCATATGTATTCGTAAAAAATGTTTCGATCCTAGTGGTCCCGAACTCATATAAAGCTAAACAACTACGAATATGTTTCTCAGTTTGGACATGTTTCTTAGACGAATTCGATAAATTGTTAAGGTCGCTATATCCTACATGACTCCACATACTTTTAGAATCTGAGAATAACAAACAAGGAAAACAGTACATTCTATTTAAATTACAACTACCTGTGAGCCACTTGTATTTATCATAAAGAGATATATTAAAATGTTTTGTAAATCCATCGCGTCGTATGTATTCTATGGTCATGTCTGGACAAGCACGACCTAACTGAACTACGTGTTTCTTATTTTCATAACTTAATTTCGAAAAAGATGTTTCCTCACACAACAAATAATCAGTAAGACAACAATCTAATGCTATTAACGCTGCCATTATAACAACAAACTTTTAAATTTGCTAACAAATAATTTAATACAAAAAAGTACTTACAAAAAGATGACGCCAACGCACTACGACAATAATAATGTAAATCAATACACAACACTCTACTACAACTACTACACAATCACAAATTATAATTAGTAATTACTACTTTACACAACAAAGCGATTTCTAACAATTATTTGCAATACTTTAAATAATAGAAGAAAACAAAAATAAATGCAACTTGTGATGGGAAATGAAAATGAGCCATTAGCCAAGTATAAGTATAATATGCATCGTTTCACCTTCATTGCAGTGCGAAATTCAAAAAAATAGCATGACGTATCTATGATCAGTGATCACGTTAAATGCTCTCTCGCTCTCGCATGTCGCATCTCAAAGCCGAAAATGACCGAATGTCTCTTTCCACTCGTCGATGTGCCGGCGGCGCCGCCGCGCTCGGGTACTGTACAACAGGACCTACTCGTAACATAACATAACCCGGCCTGAGCCGGCTTACCTTTACGCCTACATACGCAGATGAAATGCATAATAATACACCTAGGTTTTGCATGTGTGCGTACGGCTTTCGTACCGTCTGTTTATACTGGATTCCTATTTTTTCGCCCGGCTTACCCGCCATTAGTTGACAATGTTGTAATAAGAGATGGCGTTATGTGTACGTAAATAATAATTATATTAAAGCGATTTACGTAACAGAAAACTTTTTGTTTTTTTTTTAATTTTGTGTACTGAATAGATGTTGCGTGCGTCATTGATTTATATTTTTTTAATAGAGTATGCTTAGCGGTTTTTGCAAAGGTAAGCCGGTAGGAATCGGGTTATATGGACACTTCGCCACTGCTACCTCTATGTCTGGACTTGGAAAAACTATTGTGAAAAACTAATTCTCCTTTTTTCAAGCTTAATTTTCTTTAATTATGAGTATATTTTACTGGCAAGAGTTTTGTTTTAGATTTTAAGATAACAATATTTTTAATAACTTAAGTTTTTTTACAGTATGATCGTTGTTAATTATGTAAACGAATATTATAAACGCGAACGTTTGTAACTATGGATAGATACTTGTTACTCTTTTACGTAAAAACTACTGAATACATCAGAATATCACAAGCTACAATTTGTAACATTAGCTAATCGAGATACTAAGCCTGCGCAGATAATGTCGCGGACAACTGCTAGTAACACATATTTATATCACCAAAAAGTTTCATTATAAAACATATCTTCTCCAATGCAAACTTCCACATGACATAATACCTAGTGAATTTTCAGAGATATCTCAACATTTTGGAGCTTATTCGTAATCCTTCTTTATGAAAGTTGAGGTTGGATTTAAAATGTGATATTACAACTGTTAGAATCACACAGTTACTGCTCTTTCTATCTGTATATTATTATATGCTACTATTTGTATGTAGTAAAATATTATGTAAGGTGAAAATGTTTGGAAGACCTGTGTCCAGCAGTGGGCTCTGGGAAATCTAAAGAAGGAAATCTTAAGGGACATAAAAAACTATACGAATTCGTGTGGCCCGTGTTTTTCTTCGTTACTAGAGGAGACTTTTTCATCACATTAATGGGTTGTTACGATGAAAGAGATATTCTTTAAAAGATGTATCGATGTAGAAAATTATCTTTTTCACAATATTAGTATTCAAATACTTGACGCATGTAATATAATCGTCAATCAACCCTCAAATACATATCATAAAACATTTTTATTTCAACTACAAGTAGTTACAGTCAAAATTCAAAGGATGTACATAAATTTTACTGATCCGGTCTACTAAGCCCTCGTAATTCCATGTCTCAAGTGCCAAAAAACACGATAAAGGTCTCTTTTCACACCTTTACTGGTCCATAAAGGTACATATGAATGTTAATTTAACCCTCTACTATCGCTAAAAGGACCCTAAGAACCCAAATGTAATTTATTGATGTCTGTTTAGCAATAAAAGTTATTTATATTTATTACCGGCATATCGTTAATGATGGTAAGCCTTGTAAACATGTCGTAAATGCTTTTTTATTTGATATTTGTATGAGATTTTTATGAGAGGTGTATGAGAATTTTATTTAGACGTGTATTGTGTAGTTCCTGTTCTTTGAGAACCATATTTTTAGTGTAGGCATAATGGGATCATGTAGTTACTGTCTAAGGCATCTTTTTAAAGATACCTAATATTCGTCCTTAGGTTGCATTAGTAAAGCGCCGATTACACTACCCTACATGTAGGGCCCTACATCTTGTAGGGCAATACATGATGTAGGGCGGTCGGGACTCGCCAATCTCCGATATGTAGTGTCCTAACAGCCTACATGTGATTACACTAGACAACATGTAGCTTATGCTATAGCTTTAGATAAGGTCGCGAGGAATGCCCACCCTCCAGGCTGTGTGGTTATTGACTAGAAGATCACGTAAATAAAAGTAACAATAAACGCGGTTGTATATCTCCTGCACCGATATACATTGCGGAGATTTTTATCAACATCGTTTTAAAGAACACAAACAATATCGAGGCTCAGTAGAATCATTTGTGGATTGCACAATCACATATCATGCATGGGGTTCAAATCAGCAAAAGTAGGAGATGACACATGGTATCTCTCGTGTTGGTTGAAATATTTTGAAGTTAAATAAATAAAAGATACATGTAATTAAATGGCAAAGTTATTTTCCTTTAGGAATAAATCTACATCTATGCAATTATACATATATCCTTGTTTATTTATATACACAATTGAACATAGAAATTGTTAACAATACCTTCATTGTTATATGTATTTTTCTTTACAATTCATCAGGATAATGGTATTTAATTAGAGCTGGTTTATATGACACTCTATTTACCTACTTGTTTACCTATTATTATCTATATGTAAAGATATGAAGTGTAGGTACGCTATTCTTACCATTTTTACAAATGGTACCTATTATGTAATTTAGACTTGACTTCATTAAAAATTAAAAAAATACAAAGGCTCATAAGATCTACTACTACTGCTTTATATACTTAATCAATTCAAGTCATAATATACATCATTATAATATAGGTATTATCACAATACACATCTACGACTAGATATCTTATCTCATCATGCTATTGCTAAAATAGATAAACGTAAAAAGTTAACGTAAAGTCCAAAGTCCATAATGTCATGAATCTTACTGAAAAGATGCTGAAAAAGCCTCAACTATACTTTAACTACAGTCGCGCTATGGGTTTTTAAATAAATTGAAATTAGTTAATAAAATTATTCATTTTAATTTACATGGACATCATGAGAATGAGCTGTCGATGTCAGGGACATGTCTTTCGCCACGACGACCCAATGACCCAACCACAGAATGCTCTTTACAGCCTTCTAAAGAATATAACTCAGGAAGTCAGTTATACTACGTTTAGATGAAAAACTGTGTGACATCATCGGCATAAGGCTTATCATTCACGACATTATTTTGACATGGAATTATTTTAAATGGTTACATAACTAATATTGCTACCGACAAAGCCACGGGTGATATCCACTTAGAATTACAAGGAAGTAATAGGATATCAAGTGAAAGTCGCAGTTACGATACATATTTATTATGAATAAAATTACTTAATATTTCCTATTTCCCAATAATTTAATATACAATTGATGTCCATTTAATTTTATGTATGGTGTATTTTTAATAACGGCATGCAAGATAAAAAAAAACAATGTAGTAAACAAATCTGTTTTTATTAATGAAAATGAAAAGAACCAAAAAGTATTATAATTTACAATAAAAAAATAGTTCACGTCATCTATCTTTTTTTCCTTCAAAAATGAGTTCCATAAAAAAGTCACTAGGTGTCACTAATAAACTAAAAGGTTAAAAAGATATGTTTAAATTTAGAAAAACAAAGATTAATCCTTAGTATTAATAAAAATAAATTATTAATTTTGTATTTTTTATTGTTACAGATTCTTTCGTTAATAGTCAGGAATGGACCGCATCACGAGGTGTTACAGAACTTCGAGTAGGAGTTTTGGGTTCACCGGACAGTGGGAAATCAGCACTAGTTCACCGTTACTTGACAGGGGCATACATGCAAGAAGAAAGTCCAGAAGGTAATAATTATATTATTTATTTTTATGTTATGTGTATTTTAAAGTTATTATTACAAATTATTGTATAACCGCCATCTAGCGGCAAATAGCAGGAACTTTTCCATGTAGTTCGTACTTTTTACAACTGTCACTAGATGGTGGTATGTACGACATGTTTAAGCTTACTATGAAAATTGCTAGATGGCGCTTCTAATCGCGTAAATTATCTTAGAAAGTTCAACGCACGCTTGAGAACATTATTGCCGTGATTATACGTGAGGGCCTAAGTAGGTACTTATTGCGTAGGACTAAAATGCTATTTATCTAACTACCCACGCACTAGACTCGATCATTATCAGCTATAGAGAAAAGTTAGAACTTCCGTGTGACGAACAAGATTTTCTAGATAATAAGTCCATTGCTCTTGATGTAGGTAGAGCTGATAATAAAATACATAATGCTACTTACCAGGGTAAATGTTTATTAGTCTAATATAAACGTAATACATTTTGTGATAAGTATGTACTTAACTTTATTCCCATTGGACATAGTTTTTTTACATCGGACACGACAACTGATTTGTTTATTTAAAACCCTACAAAAAAGGATTTCCTTACGTTCGACTCTTTCTATTATGTACAGTGTAGATGTTTATTTTATGTAGTGTATGGTGGGGTGACGCTATTTTTGTGGCATAGACGATTTGGCTCGAAATCCTTTGCTTTAAAAAAGAGCCTATGGCCTAAAACGCGACGAGTAGTATAAAAAAATATAAACAAAAAAAAAAAAAAAGCTCTCCCTTTGATAGCAACCAAAAGTTTCACAGAAAAATATTAAAATTATATTTTTTTGGTTTTCCCAACCGTACCATTTTTTCAATTAGATTCGGTTAAAGAATTTTAATATTAGTGGTATAGTTAAGTACTTACTAAGATGTTTACGTAATAAATAGTAAATAGGTAACATGTTTTTATCATTGTTCAACAGGTGGTCGATTCAAAAAGGAAGTTATAATCGATGGACACAGTTACCTCTTATTAATACGAGATGAAGGAGGATCACCAGAGTTGCAGGTTAGTAAACTTATTCCACTTATTAAAGATTTGGTTTATGGTTTATTACTTATCGAAATAAATAAAAACATTGGTATGAGTCGACCATGCATATTTAGTCAACCGAAACGTCGGATAAAAAACTGACCCCCTTACTTATAAACGCTCTTAAATTTAATCACTGTTTAGCGAGATTTTTTATTACGAAAACCAACCTTATACCAAACAATGTAAGAGCTTAGGCTAATTAATCAATTGACTAAAATTTAAGAATTTTTTTATGAGTAAGGAGGTGAGTATTTATATAATTAATATCTAGATTATACAAAACATACTTCTTGCAAGATTTGAGGCAGAGGCTTAGGCCTCTGCCTCAAATCTTGCAAGAAGAGGCAGTTGTTTATGGGCTGTAATATTATGTTTGTATAATTGTTTGCTAATTAATGACAATAAGGTTAATTTTGCTTCTTACGATACAGTTACGTAAGCTTTTTGTAAAAACATTATTCATTTACAATAATATAAATAACTTAAAACAAGCTATCAATACAATGACATTTCTTTGCCTAACTCTCGGTCATAATGGTATGCCCCATTTAAAAGAATTGATTGTTTTTATAATCCGGGATTGTCCTATTTTTTATCTTGAATGGACCAAGAAAATAGAACATCTTCATTTCTTTTTCTTGCAGTTCGTAATATTTATGGGTAATTAGTTGCTTTATTAGTTGATAAATAAAGTTTTTTAATTTATTTATTTATATTTTTCTTTATTTTCTATTGTTGTTGTAAATCTTATAATTGAGATACTACCGGGTCCATCTTTCCTGTACCTAATTATTTGTTTATTTACTCTAAATTTGTTCCTCCTAGTTGGTAGAATTCTTTATTTCTCTGCGTTAAGTCCCTCTCCTCACATGCAGCCCTGTGACTTAATCTAAGTAGCACTTTGAAGCTACATCAAAGTACACACAACATTTCCATTTCATTCGAAAATGTATCTTATTACAAGGGATTATGGTTTATGGTTATGGGTTCATCAAGTTTTAGAACAAAATCTCTAAGATAAAGTACGTTATAATGTCAGTTTAAGAGTACTATATATTTTTTGTTAATAAAACGGTCATCTCAATAACATTGTGCCTATATGACTCACATGCTATTCATCAGACAATTTTTTGTTGACGGTTAAATTCAATTGTTTATAATTGTTGAAGTTTCAACGAACTTCTTTGCCGCTTTAAATTTTCTTAATAATTAAAAATAATAATATCTATGTGGTGATGGTGATAGAATACAAGTTGCTTAAGACCTCAGCTAATCTAGCCTGTGCCGAAACTTCAAGCAAGATAAAGGTACATACCATAATATGCCGCTTTAATCTGCTATTTACATTTTATATTAATTATAATTATGTAACGCAAAAGTTTACAATTTATTAGCTGTTAAGATAGATTGCATTTCAAATTTCAGTTCGCATAATGTTGTTTACCTTAATAATAACTTTATAATTCTAAGAACGGTATAAATTTTAGACAGAACAAGTAAAATCAATAAAAAGATAATGAAATATTCAAGTTAGTCGCTTGTACTACAACAGGAGAAGCTAGGTACTTGTCTCTTCGCAAAGAAAAGAGGCTCAGTTTACGTACTTCGAAATAGAATATAGTGACCTACTCGCTTATGTGTGGTTCCATTGACATAAACGATACGAGAAATGTTACTACGGGAAAATTGCTGTGATTAACTTTCGGTTACTGCCTAGCAGACATTTCATCAGCACGAGTTCGCTAGTTAAAATCTCATGCAAGACAATTATTTGTGTGGCCCACAAATGATTGTATGGGCTCTGAAACACTTTGTGTCCATTAATGTCTTGTCTCTAAGAGTCCCCAAAAACGCACAGAGCTCGATGTAGATCCTTGCGGGAGTTGGCTTTTAAAACAGAAACAGAACAATAAAGTTTGAAACTTTTGAGTCACAATTATATTTTTTCATTAGTTAGCAGTATAATAGTACTGAATAATAAATAAAAAAACAATATTCAACATAATACAATGGACACGCACCGTATTGCCAGGATGCGCGTATCGATTTGTGCTATAAAACTCAGTTCGAAGGGAGTCGAACATTTTAATAGCCTTTATTCTGTTTACGGTAACAACGAAAGCCGTTTTACTGTCATTCGTATTACATTTACAAGCCGCTTATAGGTTCACAACAGAATTACAATACTGGCTGTATACTTTCATACCAAACTCTGTCGTCTAATTCTGTGGTACTTAATAGTGATAATACACTCTACCTATTTATGTCGTTCTATCTTTATGGTATCAGATGTTTTGAAGGTTTTGGGGATTTCAGGTTCTAGTATGGTAAACATGTACCACAAGGTGCGTCGACGATCTGGTTTGGGGGCAACCGATGGATGAGCTAGGCATAGGAGAGAGGAAGATGGAGTAGTTTGAAGGAGGCCTATGTAGTAGTATCTAGTAGTGGACGACTTTGGGTTAAGATTTTAATTGTTGATTTTGATGCTTTTTATAAGCAAACAACGAATGTGAATAAAAATGATTATTATAACGAAATAAAAAACACAAAATACACATATAAAGAAATTCTGAATAGCATTCATGAGTTTAGGGGCCAAAATCGTATATTTTTACTGTCTAAACATGTACGAGTATGTTGCATATACGGCGTCTCCCAACGTATCTCCTCACGTAAATCGTAAAATTTGTTTAGGGATATGGCTTCCCTAGCTGGGTACATTTTATACTTCTTTTTATTTTACTTTCAAAACGAATACAAGACTTAATCAGTTTATATAATGTTAGTAGCTATAAGGAGGTTTCTAAATACACATTTTAAACAATGACGAACGATAATAAAGGTAGTAGTTTGAAGTTTTATTTTTTCTTAAACTTTCCCTACAGTTAATAGCGGGAAGTATTTAATAGTGCAAAAAAGTAGAGTCTGGACTAACTTAGTGTTAATTAATTGTATGTCTTTAAAAGTTTTAGGAAATAGTTGTTGATCTCGAATGAGTAGTTATGAGTACATTACATACCATGCCTTGTTCACTTGGTAGTGAGTAGAGATTACAGAGCGCTTTTTACTACAATCCATCGGATACAACAGGAATGTATGAAGATATTTATGAATCTGAAATTTTCATTTAATCTTTCATGATTCAATCGACGACGAAATAGACGAAACAAAGCAGTTTTGAAAGGATCATAATGGTTAAAGATATTTTATCAAAAGATTTCAAAAACAATAAGAGAGAAGAAGACGCTTAAGAGAAAAAATGAGTATTTATATTATTAAATTGAATAATCGAAACAGTTATTTATAAAGCAATAAACCTATTATAAAATATAAGTAATTGTATCTGCTTTATAACAATTGTCTTGAAATCCCTACAAAGCAATCAGAAGCAGCTATTTCTATTATAGTTTTAATTGAGCAGAGTGCCGTCGACATGTTGAATCGATATGTGTGATTGGTTTATCGTTGCTTTTGTACTATTGTGTACTATTAAAACATAGCTATGGTGGTTACTTTTGTAAGTAATCAATAGATATTTCTATTGACGAACGTAGTATAAAGAGTGTGTTTGTAAATTATACTTATAGATTTTTACACAATATAGAGCATAAGTTAACTAAGCATGAAAAAAAAAACATCTAAAAATACCTATATGTTTAGGAGATATGTTTTTTTTTCTATTTTTTATCACTTTAGAACGAGTGGAGTAAGAAAATGGAAAATTGAAAAGGTCATAATATCTTCTAAACGAATGGGTATTTTCGATGTTATTTTCAGTTTAGTTAGGGACTATTAGGATTTAGGGATGTTATGGGAATGTGTGTGGAATATTATTTTAATTCACCTACCTTAGTAGGTACAAAGTATATTCATATGACAAATACAGAATTCAAAACGAATTTTCAAAACACAATTCTTATTGATCTCCTTAGCACACCTAAAGCTTAAAATAGCGGCCACTCAGATTGTCAGGCTAGCAGAGGTGATATCTCACCCCTTCCTGCCGATCCCTATGGTGTGACGTCATCGCATTAGAACGGATTGACCCCGGCCGACGACATGAGCCTTTAGCTAAATATAGTAACTGCGTTAGCCTGTGTTGTATGTGATATGAGTCGAATATCTACTCATATAAAGTATGTTTAAATGCTGGGATTGATATAAAATACATAACATGCATGACCATCCCATCTCCTTCAATGATTGTTCTGCGTGGGATTTGAATCAATGACCACATTCACGGCTACTCTCCCACCCATTCTATGTGAATAGTTAGGTATATAATCATCATATGACGACCTCTGTGGCGCAGTCGGTATAATACATGGCTGCTACGCAGAGGTCTCGGGTTCGATTCCCGCTCAATGCAAATCTTTGTGTGCATGAACATGATTGTTTGCATTGGTTTGAGTGTTTTTTATGTATAATATGTATGTATTTACAAAAAAAAGTATTTAAGTATGTTTATCCGTTGTCTAGTACCCATAGTACAAGCTTTGCTTAGTTTGGGATTAGGTGGCGATGTGTGAATGTGTGAGGAATATTTATTTATTATATTTATATTTATCATATGTATAAGCCAGTTGACATCCACCTGCTATCCAGCAGGCCTCCTTCAAATATTTTCCCTCTTTTCGCGGCCCTGTGCCTCACTTATCTATCTGTTTCCCGCCGTCCTAACTAGGTTGTCGGTCCACGGACTGAGGGTCTCCCTGCCCAGCGCCTTCCGATACGCGGTCGCCATTCCAGAACGTTCTGCCCTAACAGCTATCAGTTTTTCGCGCTACGTGTCTTACCCACCGACACTTTAAACGTGCAGTGCTATTAGGGATATCATATCAGCCCATTATGGTCCCACTACAGGAACGATCCTCCTCCCGACACACGGAGGGATACTTGGCCTACTAATACCACGCTGGCCAGACGGATTGGTATAGGGTTTAATTTCAAGATTTCCTTCTTTAACTTCGTAAAGATAATATTTACGGTTAGTCCCTTAGTCGGTTTTTACGACACCCATGGGATGAGATGGAGTGATGACATATTGTATTCTTACTCCGTCACCACACGGACAGTTTAGTATTAGGGATATAAAAACATTGAATAACAAACTACATTAGCTACCATTAATACTTGAACTGGTTATATTCGCATACGACAAGCCTTCCCTTTCAATTCGACACAAATTGGCCTAGTATACAAACATCGTATTCGGTGTAGAGGTCCTTGTGTTACGAGCAAAGTGCTTGTATTTCGAGGAAAGGGAATATTGTGTCTATATTGTCATAGTTGTATTGTCAAGTAAAATCTGATAAAATCCTTTTGTATTTTAAGAAACTTTGTGTAGAGAAACCTGGCCTATGAAGACTACATAGGCGAGACAGATTGGCGTTTATATTTTTTACAAGACGAGAATTAGTAGAATTATTTTAAGATCGTAATTAATAGTCGTGATGAATTAAAATCTTATTACCGCCTCTAAAACTTTTGTTAAAAATAAACTAACAGAATATTATTAAAAAAACAACAGAACCGTAGCTGTAGGTATATACTCGATACTATACAACGGCTTGTCTATGGCAGTCTAAATAAAAAAAAAGCATCGTTTTACAAACGTCCCTCGAAGCCAATACCAATCATACAATTCAGAGAGGCGGAATTGTGAATTGATAGAAAATATAATGATTGAATTCTTTTAGCTGCGGCTTTCCTGTTATGTTCTCTTTGCCATTGATGTACCATTTTTGAAGCATTAATAAACTAAAATTATTATCTGCCTTTTCGCCAAAAATTATTTGCCAGATCTTCTCAACTATCGTTTCGCACAATTTAATTTCGCCGAATAATCATTTGCAAACTTATCATATCAAAAGTGTTAAATTAAAAATCTTAAGTTCGTCTCAAACTTCAACCGAACATTATCGCATCCTTTCTCAGCCAATATGAGTATGGAAGTACACCCTGGCTGATAATACAAAACCTCTTAAAAACCCGTATAAAGTTACCCTGGAGTACATAACACAACACAAACCGGGCTATCTTCCGCTAGCTAGTTTCTTCCCGGTTTTCATCCACGTACCTACTACTCAATTTAATCATGACAGACAGGCAAATTATTGTTGCTTTTATGATACCAGTAACTATACAATTTTGTGCCACGACAAAACGTCTTTTGAAGACTTATTTACATACTTATTGCATGATTCAATTAATGTATTAGCCTATTGCAGTCCACTGTGATACAAAGGCCTCCTCCATCATATTTATATCTCCCAGTGCATAATTATTATTTTCTCAAACAAAACTACATAATACAAACAAGAATTTCTCCGTAAATATGCATTTAAAACTCCATTCACCTCTCGCAATCTCATATTAGTTTTAAATTGAAACTGCTCACTGGTTCAGTACGCTCGGAATCTCGGCCTATTTTCAACTGGAAGTCGGAATTGCGACGTAACTCGACTAATTGCTCCACTAGGGGTTGAATCTCAGTTATTATGGTGTTAGAAGGGTTAGAAATGAATAGAATATGACTTAGAAGGGGAATGATTTTTGATTTTTAAACTATCTTTTGAAGAAATCTTTTAGAATAGGTAAAGAAAAAAATAGACTAATGGTTTTTTTTTAGTTTTAATTCTTAATATTCCTGGGATTTTACGGTGCCGATCTTGTGATTGACGTGGACACAATTGCGACATTAAGATCTCTGAACAACGCATTAATAATAACCTCACTCCTATGTGACCTGCTCTACCTATTAAATTTGATTACATCCTAACCATGCCGCTTGCTTGGGGCATACACACAAGTAGAAAGTTTACTGAAGCTTTTACATAAGTCCAAATCAAGACTTATTTTAATTAACCTACTAAAGCATTGTTATGCCAAAGCGTTGAATTTCAGAATGCGCCCAAAATATGTAACAGCTCATTTTAGATTACTCCATGCTCTTTTATATCCTGCTAAGCGGTTGTGTGATGACGTCATGTATCCTGGCCGCACAACACTATTGTCCTGAGCGTCGACCTAGTTGCATTCAACCTCATGTCCTGGCAGATTGCCTTCTTTTAAAAAAGAGGTCTGAAAATTTGGCCTTTTTTTAAATGACTACACATACTTCCAAAATTAAATTTTTCTAAAAGAAATACGATTTTGACTGCCAATATCTTAAATCAACTACTAATATTAAGTAATCATGTAGGTTTCTATATGTATAGGGTTTAAACCCCAAATTTAATTTGTAATTGCCGGAAAATGAAGCGACAAAGGGGATGCATAATTGCCTGCGGTGGTTTATTACAGAAGACTTATTTCAAATTCAAAATGTTGCCACAAAATTTGATTTGAAGGCATATTTCCATCCAGAACAGGTAATTACTTCAATCAAAATATATTTATTTGAAGCTATATATTCCTCCCTTAGGGTAAGAGAAGTATATTACAAGACCACTATGCGTATCCTATCCTTCAATTTATACTAGAGAAACTTTGATGTTTCGAAGAAATATACTCGTATTTCTTAAGCCACGTGTAAAATAATTACAATTCAGAGTTTATTCTATTCTCAAAGGACAAGGCATCATTCGCTGCTTAATTATGTATGAAGCTTACTCTGTGAAGTTTTGTAACCTTTCTGAATAATATAACACGTCACTAATCAACGTTATATGTAATTGACTGGCTTAATTATTTTCAACAGATACGAGTAATATACTTTTCTTTCTTGATGGCTAAGTTTGCAGAGATACCTTCTTCAACCAATTGTCATTACTGTTTTGACTCTAATCGCGATTTCAAATGCGTTATAGCCACTATGTCGCGACTCTATCAAGCTACCAACAATTTCCTAATCTTTCTTCAATACTATTTTGTATATTTCTGCCAAGGTTTATTTATATAAAATGAGGAACCTCAAATATTAAATTTTGTACTCCTGTATAAGCGATCTAGCTAAAAGGTGCATAGTTTGTACAGTGTGTACGGCATCCACGTTCACCTGCATTCAATGTGCAGGTGTACCAGCCTATATCATGTTGTTGAATCTGTATTCATATAAATTAGGTAACAAATAAAGAGCTTAGTACAGAGAATGAAAAGGTACATCGTTTACAAAATCTTGTTCGATAATAAAACTGTAGTACTTACTAAATTTTCCATTAAAGCCTTTTCAATATAATTAGATTCATGTTGATTTTTCCAAGAAGAAACTAAAATATCATCCAATTGTATGTCTTTTAGGTAAAACATAATATACGAGTACGATATCTATTTTTTTTATAAAACCCTCCTGGCAAATATATTGTGTATTTTATATCAAATGGAAGAAACATATTTATAATTGTTATTACATTGTTTTATTTGACGATTAAATTTTTTCGAGACAAACATGATTTTAGCAGTACCTACTTGAACGCCCCACGGCAAGAAGGCGCCTTTTGTATAAAACGATAGAGAATTGACCTTTAAATAACATGCTGGTCACGGCAGACTTTTCATCTGTCCTTCGAAACACATCTAAAAAAATGCTTAACATGTCCCATTGATCAGTGACTGTGAGTGCCCACTTAGAGTAATAAACAAACACGACGTGGTTTTCTAAAATCGGTTTATGTTTTGGTCCATACATTAGTAGTTAAATAATAAATAATCCTCACACATTCACACATCGCCACCTAGTCCCAAACTAAGCAATGCTTGTACTATGGGTACTAGACAACGATAAATATACTTAATTTTTTTTTGTAAATACTTACATATTATACATAGAAAACACCCAGACCAATGCAAACAATCATTAAATTTATAAATTCCAACAATTATTTTTAAATTCCATTTTTTAGTAATTAATCAAGCTACTCAAGGCCTATGTACCTAGTCGACGTCGCGTCGTTCTTAATTAATTCCAATTCAGTCTAAAATAGTGGTGGGTACAGGAAGTTCGCAATCAAATTACTCCCCTCACTAATTGACGGAAAACTTCGGTTGAAAAACCTTAGCAAACTTGTCGGACGTCCGTGTTACTGAATGTAATGCAGGTGGCAAATTGGAGATGTCACAGGGAACGGGGTGAACAGGGATTGAATACTGACGGTCTCTGTTAAAATGCCACTATTATAAGGATATTGTATAAATTGCCAAAAATAAACAGACGGAGTCGCCAGCACCACCTAGTTATCAATAATTTGAAACACTTTAAAGAGTCCAAAATGTTATTTTAATTAAATTACATTCTCAACAGTCTAAAATATACAATTCGTAACAATACATATAAGAGTAAATTACAAATTTTGATTCTTAACACAAATCGTAATTGTTTCAAATCGTAATATAATACTTAGAATACAAAAGCGAAGAACAATACCGTACACGTTTGTTTGACTTTAGTATACATATATGTATTGAAACCAAATAAAGTATGCAATGATATAGCAAAGTCGGTGCATATGTGATGTGAAAGGCTCGAAGGGGACTCAAAACAAAGGAAAGGAGCTATTGTGTTCCGTTTTACGTAAAGACAGGACGTGGTTGTGGCGGGAAATATATGACACTGTATGTATAATACTTCTCACGTGTTATTTAATATGTAAGGGGCTTAATAGCAAGGCTATAGTTAAGTTAATAGTTAGTACTACGTAGTTAATACTACGAGTATTTAGATATAGCTACTTAGTTCCATTTAGAATATTATACACAGAAAAAAAATAAAAATGTAATAATTCATTCATTCATCTCAGCCAATTGACGTCCACTGCTGGACAAAGGCCTCCTCTAAATATTGTAACCTTGTAATAATATTACAATATAAATATATACAAGCATATACTATAAAAAACACGCCGGAAAAGTTATCGAGTTAACTTTTTTATATGGCTTGACATACCTTTGGTTGGGTAGTAGACATGCCTTGAGGCATTAAGTCCGCTATTATAATGTATTTTGTTTAGAAGAAATAAATAAGATAAACAAATTTATTAAAGAAAAAATTAACTTATTACTAAAACGTGCATAAATTTAGTTTATGTTATGAAAACAAACACTAAAAAAATAATGATGCCACAAAAAGTAAAAGAAATACAAATAAAATAAAATTGCTACAACAAAAAAAGAGTGAACGAAATTACAAATCTTGTGTAATCAGTCATCAAGTGACATTTGTACGTAAGGTTATATTACAAAGGGTGAAAACACTTGTTTGGTAGAGGGTGGCTCGCGTGAGGCGCCATAGAGTCGACTGTATTATACCTACACAATGGTATACAAAGGCTTGGTAGGAAGGTTCAATTACAAATAGAATATCGATAGATATAGTACAATATGTTTGATAGGTTGTAAGTGTGCAGGTGGTTTCCTATCAACTATTTCTCATGAGGAGCTATTAGTGTCGTCCTTATGTCACCGTAAAATTAATTTACGTTGGATTACAAATTATTATTACAAAATATTCAAGCATAGTACATGCTTGAATATTTGTATCGGTACTAAATAACGGATATACATACTTACATAAGTACCTTTTTTGTTAATTCATACATATTTAACAGGGTATACATGAAAATGGCACGTTCAATTTCCTTTCAAGCAGGAGACCCGTCCCTGCAGTAGAACGTTTAAGGGCTAAAGTGAAGATTGGGTGATAATAATCAGTCAGTTTAAGTAATACAATAAAATATTGTTAAAGGCTATAAATTTATTGAAGCTGAAAGCATAAAATAATGGCTGTCACCTTACCCTTTTAGACTACAAAAGCTTTTAATACTCTACTTTCAAAATTTATTAATTATTTTAGAATTTAATTTGTCATTAACATTAATGAATTGCCAACGATTAATTAACGGAGCTTTTGAAATATGTAAATGTTTACAAATCGTTTATCCTGTCAAGAACCTTGATATTTTGCTACTAAAGTATGGCTAGGTATAGGCTGTCAATCAAAAATGGGTGCAATGGATACGAATACCCTTTTGACCGTTTTTGTAAGGCTCGGAATGTGCTGTGAGGACTTTTAGTAACATGAAATTAACAGTTGCAGAGTGCATCCGAGCCCAAGACAATTATTTGTTTATAGCATGGCATGGGATTTGAATCCGCGACCTCGCCCATGACAGCCGCATATTTACACAGCCGCTTTACCATCGAGGCAGTTAATTTAATTTAGTATGTAACATTTAATAGAAAATATATTCTAATAACGAAGAAAGGTGCTAGCTATGTCAATTCAATAATATTCATAAATTCGACCCGGAAACCTTGTAACCAGCACCTGTGCAAATCGTAAATAAACTTTTATGTATTTATTATTTACATACAAATACACTGTACAAGGAGTTTTTTGTTGCAAAAAAGGAAAATTTCTTTTGAAACACTTTCTAGTAGGTACATATTTTTATATTGATTTATTCCTTGTGGTACAGTAACTTACTGTATCGTCAAATCTTCTCCGTGTCTAAAATATAGAATATATTTTAGACATTATCCTATCTAATTTTGTAAAACCCCATTACTCATGACATTTCGGAGATATTATCTCTAGAAAAACAAAAAAAAACGCAACCATTATAACAATTAACCAAGGTATGTATAATGCCACGGGGGTAGATAATTAGGTAGATTAATACAGGCTGCTTTTAATACGAAAATAATCGAGGCAAATTGAAGGGATTTACCTTGGTTCAGTTAGGATTACAAATTGATCCGCACCGATTCGACCGACTTACATGCGGGCGGAGTCGGGGGAATCAGCTAGTGTAATAAAAAATAATACAAATTAAGGGTTGTCATCGCCCACACACAATAAAAAGTAATTCACGAAATTACAACGTAAAAAAAATCTAAAAATTGCAATGCAATATATGTATATGCTTGTATTTATCAAATTGTTCAAGCACTGTAAATATAACTATCACTCAGTAATAGATTTAGGCTCTACAGACCGTTATTTAACATTGAAAGTGCGTTGATCTCATAGGTCACTTACAACATTGACTTGCAAGGTCAATATTTGAAGTCGAGGTACACCAGATTTCGTTGCTCGATACCTTGTGATGAATTCTAATCAGGTTCAAAGTACCGTAGTCATTTTGGTGTTAAGGTTATTTTAGGATACAATGAGTACCCGACAATAACGAATACCACCCATTTTGGCAAATTTTTTTCAAGTAATAAATCAACTATTTTACAAAGGGAATTTGTTCGGATCATTAAAAACAATTCATACATTCTTTTACGCCATAATAAAAAAATGTTTTTATAGAAATTGCGGACATCAATTAATCACGCTAGGAATCGTGCCCTGTGTTGGAATTTTTTACAAAATTGACTGAATGGACTCAAAGCTTATCCAGGAATTACGGCACTTAGGTACAAACTTATCTTGCGTGGAGTTCGAAACAGCTACTTCGTGTATGCCAGCCATATTCCCACCGAGAAAGCATTTGTAATACTTTATTATTGTTTGAAAGTGTTAATAAGTACGACAAAATACTTTGTGATGAAGCCTAATAAACAAGGTTCAAAGAACCGCTGGGCAAACGAATGCCGTGGTACTTGATGTTATTGTAATTTATTCAATGTCGCCCACAGCGTTACATTCTGCAGACACATAAAAAACTTTACTGTAAAATAGCTGCTTAATATGCGTTGTAATACCTTTATTAACCTAACAATTGTGGTACATACATACATATGCTTTTTCCTATTGGTTCTACTTGATTCTTACAAACCTAGTTTGCTTTATCTGCACACATACTTGCACATCGGCTTACAGTTCGCAGAGACCTAATCGGTGACATCGTGTAAAAAGGACTACTTTTTACACGATGTCACCAATTAGGTCTCTAAAGTCAATATATTTCTATAGCCTCCACATTCGACGTTACCTAGGTACTACTTTTGCGCTGTAAATTTATTTTATGATCCTCAGGGCTTACAGTAAGAAAAAATGGGTGAACATTTGTAGGAGACGTTTTACAAGATATGATTTAGAAACACGTGAAAGAGATTTCACTTCTAGTGTAATAAATTATCGATTTGTACGCAAAGCACCTGGACAAATAGTGATATATGTTACCCTATTCTTTACATAGAAATTCTTGCTCCATTTATTTGTTTTCAAGCCCCATTCATCATTGAGTGTAGTTTCCCGTAGTTAAGTGTATTCTTGTTCTCCCTATTTCATATTTAATGGCGAAAAGTTACCGAAATTTATCAGCTAGATTGTTTCGTAAGAAATTGGTGGCAATATATTTAATGTTATCTAATTTATTCATTTCACCCTCCTTGATACGAGCCCCATATTATTTCTGTAGGAGTTAAGATGTAGGTAACTGGAGGAATTTTCTGGCGTTGAAAGTTTAAGACGAAGTAATTGGCGGGTGAATTTTGTGTGTTACATTTAATTCAAGGGAAAAATTATTTGGTCTTTTTAGCTGCTGCTAGGAATTATGGAAATAATTGGTATGTAACCACCTTGAGCAGGTTGGAGGTCCACCACACGAGGTGTCTGCTTACGTTGCATCTTCCGGCACTCCGCCGTTTAGAACCTTTCTACTCCATCGGTAGGTAATTGTTTATGCGTGATATTTGTCCTATTCATTGCCATTGTTGCTGCCATCGCGAATAGAAATACTCAGCATTCCTACTCTTTTATATAGTAAGTCAGTTAGCAATACAAAACATTACAAGCTAAAGTACCTACCTATCATTCCCACCTCATATTGAAATTGAAAACGTGAAGTAGAATATTTACCACAATTACTTACATTTCAAAACAAAGTTGATAATAAATGTATGTCACCTTATTGTTGTATTCGTTTGAAATGTGAACTTGGATGTCTTTTGTTTCAAAACCTGTTCTAATGTTAACAGTAAAGGAGCGTCGCAAACGTATTCTATGCACATAAATATACCTACTTAATAATGGGAGAATTTGACTGGACGCCATGACGAGAGGTTGAGCTGTCATTTATATATTTTTTACAAATTGATTTTTCGAAGATTTTGTGATGCAGAAGAGATGCAGTTTTGTTTTGCAAGTTCGTCGTCAGTAAATTAATATGAATAAATATGCAAGTGATTGGTGAATAGCTGGTGGCATTGTGGTCCTGCTGTTCCTGTCTCCATTTTACGCGTTCCCGTCAAGTTCTCAAGAAAGACAATGAAAAGTGAAGCATCGACTTTTTAATGTTATTTTTTGTTACTTTTATACTTACTTTTACTTATACTGAATGTAATATCTCTCACTTGACACTGCCAAATATGTAACTATGTTCATGAGGCCATTAATAAATAAATACAATACAATACTTAATAATGTACCAAGTTAATAAACATAATGTTTTATGAATGAGGTGGAACTGGTTACATGTTATACTGAATAATCTTACCGAAATACTTATATCTACGTAAATATACATTTTAAATAATAATATCAAGTCTAGATTGTAGACGAATATTTCAATAATAACAAATTCATTCATTCTTGACATTTCTTAGAAATTAACAATGTGCCTAAAAAAGTTTTAGCTCACTTCAGTGATTGGCAGAATTTGTGGACATCGCCATAGCTTGCTCGGAATAAGTAAAAAGTTGAGTTCGAAAATAAAATGATTGCTTGAAAGTTACTTCATGTTTTTCTTGTAATAAAAAGACACTTTTTTCCTAGTATACAAATGATATTCAACATTGATCATCTAACTCTTAACGGGTATAATACTTTTAGTTCCATTGGCGCCGTTATATTTTCATTTTAATAAAGTAGGTATGGTCGAAAACTAAATGGCTTTATCACCTCTAGAGTTAATGTTAGTTGCATGTCATAAAACTATTAGGTTCAATATCGCACAACAAAACATCAGCTAAATCATGACGCTACTTTGACATATCAGTTCTCTTGTATTAGCAAATAGTCGTTAGATATTTATAAAAACAAATAGTAAAGTCAACGTTATTGACTGTTACTACAGCATATTTTCGGTAAAACGTATTATTCTAATGAATTTCTCTCTTTTTTCCTTCTATGTCCATCCCTATCATTTCTTGCATGACGTCATTGGCGCATATTTCAATTTAAAGTTTTCGTAATTTTATAATATAAAAACAAATTAGGGTAAACCACCTAATCGTTAGAAGTCCTACAATTATTGGCACTTAAGAGTTTAAAGTGAGTAAATAGAAAGAAAACACTATAGATTATTCAAGTTCAGTATGATTACTCAAGTTCAAATATTATTTATTTAATATTTTTATCATATTTTATTTATTTCATGTGTCAAAATAGCAACAATAAATTTATCACAATCCTTTTATTGGCATTAGTGCCAATAATATTTATTTTATACTATTCAATCACATAATAATGATTAAGTATAAGCTAAGATTAAAGTATTTTATCATTTTATGATATTTTATATTTTAATCTGACACGAAGTCCACTCTTAAGGTGCCAACAATTGGGTGGCTTACCAGTCAATATTTAAATTCTACATTTTCAGTTTTTCTGAAATGACAAGCTTGTAATGTCACAAGTAACAAGTTGACTTTAGTTTTAAATTATTTAATGGTTTTTCATGGTTTTCCACATACAAACTCTACAGTTTAATATAGTGACATTTGTATTGTGTTAGTAGATATTATAATTTATTGCGTTGAAGTGAAAGTTTAAAATAGATTGCACCTTTAATCTAAGCATAGTTTTGATTATGGTCAACCAATGACGTCAAGCTCACGCATAAACATTAAATAACGATCTTAATGAATTTGAATTATGATAGAATTTTTTGTCAAAACTGATAAAGCCATTTCGTTTTCGAGTATACATAAAGGAAATGGTAAGTTTACTTCACATTCTAAATTAACCATTCACTCTTTTTGAATAAAATGTTGCTAACCCTAATAAAATGTTAGAATTTTAGGGAAAGAATGAAGCAGTTAAAATATTTGTAACTTGACATTTTAAAGCCCTATTATTTTGAAAGTGTTAACAAAATACTTTAATTAGACTACATCAAAAGGCCTTTAGATGTTATGGCTACAAGATTAAGGTCGTAAATTGAATTGAATGCATTCCTTAACCACAAAAGCTTTACCGTCGTCGTGGAGTAAGTTGTAGGCAATTTAATTAGTATGGGGTTCTTTAATTAGGTCGTAATTTTGTGTTTCGTTGACTACGGCCCCCGTGGCGTTTGTTTGTGTTTGACCAGAATGTAAACTCTCACTCTAACATTAATTACCGTAACATTTTATACGGAATAGTTAATTTAAGTTTCTACACGTGCTAAGGTTATGTGATCACGCTGTGATAATAGGGAGAAGCTAATTATGTACATTTGTTAAATGTAAATACATATAACTATTTTTATGATGCAGTGTTTTTAACACCTAGTTAAATAGTTATACAAGTGATACTTAAAAAAACGTTATCTTTATTGTCGACGGCCACAAAATGCGATAAAACATTACATTATGTAAAAATTTAATTACATGCAACAAAGTATTACGTTTTATTTCTTGTTTTACCCTACATAACTTGTACTCAATGCATATTGTTTTTGAATAATGAGCATCGTTTTCACACCTAAATGTCGTGGTCACGTTTGCTTGGCTGTTTGGATAAGACAAAAACCACTACCTACTCAACAGTGAGTTACCGTATTTTCTTACAAATGATCTGGCTTGTAAAAATGTATTCAAAGTCTGCTTGTAACCGATAAAGATATTTCCATATTTAATAATATTATAAAGTAAATGATTAAAATGAATATGATTTGAAGAATTCCTATGTGACTTTTGTCTCGTGACTAATCCAAGCTTATTAGGTTCTTGTACTTATGGAAATACGGCTGAACCGCTGAACGCAGTAAGTTATTCAGTCTATTACATTACTTCTTGTGAAGATAATGAATTGTTACCCAACCAAATCACAACTTTAAGTACATGCTGTATTTTAGTAAGCTACAATTTCGTTTATCCGCCTTCTGTGGAGTTGCCTGAAGCCAATACTAGATAATTTTACCCTCTTCGTAATTAAAGAATAATACAGTTTCATTAAAAGATAACGTGGAACTAATTCAGCAATTGTAAACTCAGCTTAAATGTAATTTTCTGTATTAATATCCTTCGCGTACGAAAAAAAATACTAGGTACTATAAAAAATTAAAGACGGAAAATTTTTAACCAAACAAAGTATTGTAAAGCATGGACAATGTAGGTAAACTAGAGATGATCATAAATGAATATCGTGTTCCATTACTAACACTGTTCACATTACTAGCGTTCTTCCTTTGTTCACGCCTTGTAAAATAATAGCGAAGCTCACAAACTTTACGCACAATGTGATAATGACAATGGTTTTAGTTAATTACATAGTTGGTTTCGCGTAACATGAGTTTTTGTTTGTCGTTAATTTTAACAAATTCAATGTTATTAAGTGTACCTACTTGTAGTATAACAGATTACCATACTTTGCATGACATAGTCAGCGACGATTAATTTTTTTTATATAGATATAAGTACAAAGCGTATTTATAAAATCATAACAAGTAAAATATACAGAAAGGTTCTTATTTCCTTTATATTATATGTATTTTGTTCTTTGATACTTTCCTTGGTAATTGAGTTTTGAAAACCCATTTCGGAGAGTTCAATAAATCTACTTGATTCTTTGAAAATAAGTTAATTGAATCTGAAGAATTTCATTTTTGTTTTTATTTGGCTAAAAGAGTTGAACCGGAGTTCTATTTAGAAGTAATTTTGTTATATAAAAAAAATATTTTCAAATAAAAAAAGGATTCTGTAGATTATTTTGGAAAGTGTAACTAAACTATTTTAGTTAATAAGTATAGTTGCTGTCCATATTGAAGCGGAAACAAGTTATCATAATGATGTGCGGACGTAGGTACATTTTGCTTTTTGTAGTACATTGGCCCCAAAAGATAATGCAATATATTATGCACAATACAATGGCAAAAATATTCTTGACAAAACTTAGATAAATCAAACTAAATATTTTATCATTAAATATTAACAAACAGGTTTGGTAAGTTTTAACACTGTCTATAAGCCAATGCTTTAGAAAATAATAAAAAAGACTTCGAATGGATGACACGGAGAAATTTAAAACTAAGTGTTATGTTACTCGAATAGGAAGTGCGAGTAGATACAATACATAGTTAAAACAACTTTATATAATTATGCTTAAGATTAAGTAACTGTGTACTAGAGCCTAGAGAATATTGAATTGACAATACATAATAACATGCCAGCTAATCTAGGCGTATAGAGTTATAAACGTTAACCAACAATTATTAATTTTGTTGCTTTTGACGCACGATTACTTTACGCATGAGTTGTATTCAACTGGAGCTGCATTTGATAACTTCCCCGTAATTATCCTTTGTATAATTTCTTAGTCGTAATAAAGAAGATTAAAGTGAAAATTAATTGTATTGAACATACATCAGTTGTTGAAAATTAAAAGTACTGAGAGGCTCAATCCTTGATATACTTACAAATTATTCCATATGTGAAAAACGATGTGACCACTCTTTTTGACTTATAATAGAATATGAATAGGTTTAATGACATCAAAAAAGTCAATAATAAAATATATTTTTTTTTCTTTTAAGTCTGACCTTGCAATATCAATTATATCTCCTTGTCCTTTCCTCCTTCATTTGACCGTAATGGTGTGAACGTAATCTTACCGATTTCATTCACTCTCTTTGAATTTTTAAATCATATTGTGTCAACGACTGACCTTGCAACGCTGCTATTCAACCGATATGACATGAACTCAGGCTGTCTGAGGCGCAAGGTCTAGAAACTTGGATTTTTAGTCCATTCACCTACAGCTCCAGAGACTTTTAGAAAAAAAAATAGATGAATGAAAATGTAATGTTTGATGTGAATAAGTGGTAATTTTTCTAAATTTTGGAGAATAAAAGCATTTTGTTCACTGTATTTTATATATAGCAACTAAAGAGTTACTCAAAAAGTCAAAAGTAAGTTAAATACATTAAAAACATATTGCTATGTAAAAAATAAACATGAATATTAATAACAATCAAGACATTTTGTAATCAATACAAAGAACATTATATCTATTACAACAGTTCTTTTAATTATAGCATAAGCTAATGGTCGTCATGCGCTAGGTAAAAAGGCTTGCAGTGGTTGCATCTGACGTGCACTCTATACTTCTGTCTCTTTTTATAAAGCGTGGACAGGGTGTGGGAGGGAAATGGAAATAAACGAAGGCTTCGCCGCCCTAGCCGGGAGACGCCCGCCCGCCCAGTCGCCCTGTGTAAGCCGCCCTGGATACACAGTGTCGCTCTCCTCAATCAACTTTTTAATGTCATGCATGACATTATAATATTGATAATAAAAATAAGTGCTAAGCTTAGAATGACTAAATATCTGTAGATAGTGATACCATTTTGAAACTCAGTGATTTAATGGATGGGTAGGTACGGTATTTGTTGAAATTATTGTTTTATCTTCATTACTAGAATAGTCTTATTATATCGACTAGATTATAAATAACTTGAATGTGATGCGTGTGAACGTTTACATGTAAATAATAAATAACTAACATTATATTGCGCAAAATAATTCATAGAAAATTACTTTGCAATTATTTTATTAAGTTTGCAAAATATGGAGTTTTATTAAAAACTAATTTACTTTATCTTTAATCATTTCATGCATCATATAAGTAATTTCTAATTAATATTGTGCAACCGGCTTGTAAAAACCTTTGCTTTCATTTTTATTTCACATTTATGTTTTTATTATTCGATTCTTTCCTAATCCTTTATTTTTATATGATATTGGTAACGATCACAAAGAGCCTTTATCTATAATAAGTTGGCCTTGCAGGTTATTTATAAATATTTCTTAGAAAAGGTTCACGTACTAAATGGTGTGAAACTAATTCAAATAAATGTTCCCGTTAATGAATTGTTTGTGCCTAAACTTAATGCTGATAAAGGTGGTGCTACATTGCCGGCAATGCTAAGAGACTATAATTAGTTGTTTAAGTTTACGACGCCTATGCTATTAAGCGTGAAAAGTATTTTTTTCTGTAATTCTGTTTTAACAATAGATTAAAAGAAGTGCTTAGAACAGAATTTATTATAAAATGTGTTTCCGTGAGACAAAGGAACTTAATCTGTGAAGAGTAGGGGGATTTTTTCAAGGTTTTTCATCCCATGTCATCGTCACGCACTCAGTCACCGGATGACGCTTCTTCGACGTCGATTGTTGTTCAAACTAAAGGGGTGACACCCTCCTACACACGCATCTTCATTCAAGTGAAATCTGAGTTACTCGTCATATATCATAGTTTATAACGAAATCAGCCTGCAATAAAAGGTTTACATATTTTAGTTTCTAGCCAAAATACATATTATGTTTCAATCATTTAATAAAATGCAACTTAAGTTTTAGAAACTTTATTACAGATAAAATATTGATATCGCTCTTTTCCAAAAGTAGTAAGTATTATTAAGATTTCTTGTTAATGAAAATTACGACTCGTTTCTATTTCCATAAAATCATTAGTGCTCATAACTCGTTATGAACGCGTATTATGCAATTACTTCGCCTACCACATACATTGTGTTTGTACAAAACAAGTATCGCATAACCCCTTATGTTTAAACCCCTATGAATGCATGTAATTATAACCCCTGTAATTATTATTCCTCCCTGTTGGACATTTGATGTGGTGAATTCTTACAAAATATTTTGCAACGGGTTATTTTTTACGTTTGAAGTTGGTAAAATATTGTACCTACACCAATAAAAGTTGTGACGAATATGGTTAGTTTGTAATTATGTATGGACCTTAATTATTTACATGTTAAATATCACCACATTGCATTAAACGTACCTACCTACGGGCTTGCTAATTCTTGTGATGAGGCTATTTTTAATTTACTTACGTCTAAATTTAATTAGTCTGATCCTAAAGCCGTTGTAGTGGAAAGTTTATGATATAACATTACCAAATAAATTTATTTTTCGTAAATTTCATCAAGTTATTAAAAATAAGTATGTATTTAAATAGGTTAAAATATTTTATTTTTTTATACTATAACAATATGTTTTTATTTGTTACAGTTCACTGCTTGGGTGGACGCCGTAATCTTCGTGTTCAGCTTGGACAACGAGATCAGCTATAATACGGTGTCGAACTACTTTAATAAAATGTCCCATTATAGGAATTCCGCTGAGATTCCGATCATATTGGTCGGAACCCAAGGTAAGTTTATTACATTTCGGACCTTCCGTTTATCTATTTCATTAAAGATACCATATTTTCGGCATCCTTTTCAAATATTAAGTACCTATATACCTACCTACTTATTATTCATTTTAAACATTACCTAAGTCACAGCTTGCTACTTAATTATCCAGGTATTATAAATCACCTGTGTTTGATATTTGACCAAACTAAAACATGTAAGAATCCTTATAAAGTAGTATAATTAGGTATGCGCGCCCGTCAAACTATTTCCTATTAAATGATTGGTTGCTCTTCCAGATGCCATAAGTGAAAGTAGTCCACGCGTGGTGGACGACAACCGCGCTCGCAAGTTATCGAATGAACTACGAAGATGTTCTTACTATGAGACTTGTGCTACGTATGGCTTGAACGTTGAGCGAGTCTTCCAAGACGGTAAGTGCCATTAAAATTTAGAAAAACATTAAAGATTATGATGTCAGCTTTGCTTTTCCAAAAACACTGACTTTGATTTGGAGACCGAAAACCGTTTAAACATTGTATAATATGAATTTAGTTTATATCCCAATTATAACAAATTGGTATGTTTTGTAATATGTATTAACTAAAATTTCGTCTCAGGCTATCGTAAACAAAATAGTAACATTATCAATAAATTTATAATCTCTTCTGGTAGGTATCTCGGGCTTTCAATTATTACCAGATTACCTACTTAAATGGCAATAATTCCATTTTTATTTTTATAGCTGTGTCTTTTTTTATCAAATTAAAGATACGTGAATTATCATTTATTTCCATAAATGTAATTTGAAGTAGGTACGAACTCACTTGAAATTATGATTAATTGGTATATTACACTAAATATTTTGACACAGAAATTCCGGCTGCGTAAGTGACTAGGATCAATAGAGAGTTATAAAATTACATAATAGAGATTTTCTTACGATTGCTTCGTCTCGCGTGATGCTCCGACGTGATGAGACTATACGCGTACTTATTAACTAGTCCGTGGATCTCGTTTAGCTCGCGGGGTGTGCTATCGCACGCAGTGGCAACACCGGCCCCCAGCCGCGCGGTCGTTTCATTCGTTCATATTCGTTCCGCTAGGACACCATCGCATTGTTTACATATTTTTGACGTTTTTATAGCGTCGTCCGTGTTAAATATCTATTTAATTTCAATCGTATTCTGAATGGAAGGATGGAGAAAACACTTATATTTAAGTCTAACATGTCTCCTATATCCAGTTTGAGGCGTCGGAGTTCATGCTACAACATACAAAGAGCCGAGGAACGCGATCGTAGGAAATCGGCTAAATTTGAATGTGCGTGAAATTTTGATTGTTCGAATATTACCGTTTAGAAAATAGTTGTCGTGCTTTTTGGTTATTGCATTTGTGAAAGTTTTGTGTGTCGTGTGGTGATTATTAGTGAATATTTCTGTTATTTTGCAGCGTGCCAAAAGATAGTGGGTACGAGGCTATCAGCATCATCACAATGTTTGTCCGGAGGTTCAAGACCCGTGACTCCTCAACCGCTGGTAAATTCGCCAAGTCACAATCACTCATCGTTTCTTTATAAGGTAGGTAATTGCTATGCTATCATTTCCTTGTTCATCGGTTTAGCTTTAATTTTTTGTTCACGATATGGTATTTAACATTCCTTGTGTCCATTTGAGATTCATTTCACTGTCTAAAGAATGTTTTACTAATAAAAATCGGCGATAAGTTGTTTGCACGTTTTACATTCTATCTAATTCTTAAAAACAAGTAAGTAAATATATAAGAAACTAGTAAGGCAACATTGTCATACAATTGCATTTAATACTTACTCTGTACGCAATGTAATAATTTAAACTATTCACAACAAAATTAATACAAAACCTTTTAATCTAAACAGGACTTACTACAAACCCTGCTTAGGTTTGCTATAAGTCCTGTTTGGAACATGTGTTAGACATCTGAAAAACATACTTTTACTCTTTTTTTTGTTAATTAATACATATTGTGCATACCAAATCAACAACTACCGCTGTTAGCCCTGTTCATAACTTATACTTTTCCTATTCTATTTTTATATTTATATCATTCCAGTCCAAACCCAGTTAAAATTAAATAACACTTAAAGCTATTTTAAAGGACACAGCCATGAATTACATCACTTTAAAGGAAACATACACCAAGTTACTATGGGGCTAACTCATCTTGCTAGTATCACTATTTTCATCTCAGCCAAAATATGTCCACTGTTGGACTAAGGCCTCCATCAAACATTTTCCCCTTCCTCTGTCCTGTGCCTCCCTCATGCACATAGTAAAAAAAGTATAGTGTTAGATAAAATAGAAAATCCTAGATTACCTCCATGGTTGATTGAGGTCCATCCTAGCATTGGGACAATTACTGAGAATAATATTGTTGTATTTGGTAATAAGGATTATTGTGAAATATTTTGGCAATAGCCTTTTAAAGACTGAACTGATGATTTATTGGGATTTTAATGTGTGTAGACATAAACCTGTTTAAGGTTGTCATTATATACTTCTAAGCTAAATTATGCATGAGCATGGTCGGTTTGACTGGACAGTGTTATGGAAATTGTGGAAATATTTGGATTATTTTAGCCACTTATAACATTTTCTTTGAAAACATACTTCTTTAATTTAGTTTAACTAATACATAAACAATATAGTGTATCCTCCTAATGTTATGAACATGAAAGTTCGTAAGTATGGATGCTTGTTATTTTTTTATCTAAAAAGTTTAAATGGAATTTAATAAAACTACAATAATGTAACTTATAGGTACATTAAAATAACACATAAACAACTATTTCTAAAGTATATTTATATAATTTAAGCTACTCGAACTACTAATCCTGTGGAAACAAAGTCGCTGTCACCAGCTACTATAAATTATTATAATCCATAGTCACACTCATAATTAAAAAATCAAGTTACATATTTAGATGAACTACAATTATATTTGTTTGTATGTTTTTAACATAGCTGGTTACACAATTGCTTATTACCACTCCAATTGAAATGTTAGCTAGATACTAATCAATAACAAGTTATTGGTCAAATGTTCATGATATTGCAATATTAAATATAAATATTTTATAGTTTACTTTACCAAAAAAAATTGAAATATATAAAAACTATGATATTCACTAAAATAGGAAAAACAATGGAACAAATCATTTTATTGTTACCAAAAAAATTTAAAATTTGTGTATTCAAGCTTTTGGACACCATTGTATATTTATCATACATTAATATGCATATTGTCAATAACTGAACAATTGATTTGATAATATTTAGAGCTAATAGTGAGATAATTATTATAATAGTGAGATAAAAGACAATAGTCTAAATGTCTGTTAGTCTTCATTGAATAAAGAAACAATTATAACTTATTTCTAAAGTTTATTTTTAATCTGAAACATAAAATGTCTTCATATAAGTATTGTATTGCCAAGGGTTGAATCAGATCAGTTTCATCAAGTACCCTTGTTGCGACCACGGCTCTTAACAAAGGGGTTCTTAGATCATGAGTGCTCTTTTCTTAAATTTTCTCACACGAAAGGTTCGAAGTTTTCTTTTTCTTGAGTATACTTATTTCATCGACAAGGGGTTTGAGTTTTCTTATAATAATACTATTATTTATATCCGTTTAAAAGAAAACCTTTTTCTAATTAATTGGAACTAACAAATATATTAACTTGACCTAATCCTTATAGACGAATATCTGAAAAATATAGAAATTTGTTTTTTTATTTAATAATCATCATCATATCAGTTAATACTCGTCCAGTGCTGGACACCCAGTTTGATCATGTGCCCAGTGCCACCCTTATTCTTCGGTTTGCCGTCAACTTTACTTAATAATACAGTCAAATAATTGTAGATGCATTTTGATTACTACAATGCTATTTTGGCCGAATCGTTTGATAACAAAGCTTAAGTCATTTGATAAGGCATTAAAGCTAAAGAAATAGAGTATTTGTGATAACTGATAACTTCACGACAAGCATTCGTAGTTACAGCTGATAATAACTGATGATTATAAAATTTTAAAGTTATTTAGTGAGTTTCCCAGGGTGGGCAGGAGAACTAAAACGAAATCCTTAATCCAGCTAAGGATAATTCATCGTCCATTGGCTGGTATGATCCGTCTATAATATACTTTGTATTATTATTTTCTAGTATGTTCACACTATTTAGGAATTATTTCCGTAACTTTATAAATTATCATATGCCACAGGTCAAACATAATTATAAATAAACTAAAATGCAATTAAATATTATTACATAAATACATATTACGTGCGCATGATTTGATCTGTGTATTTTCTATATAAAATATGTAATTATTTACAAAAAAATAATAATTAAAAATGTTTATAGTTTGTTTATAGTATTACCATAACAAGATTTGCTTAGTTTGGGATAATTTCGCATTGTGTGAATGTGTTAGGATGGCGAAGTGTCCATATAACTCGATTCCTACCGGCTTACCTTTGCAAAAACCGCTTAGCATTGTCTATTAATCAATTATAAATCAATGACGCAACATCCACTCAATACAAAATAATATAAAACAAAAAAGTATTCTCTTACGTAAATCGCAATAATAATTACAGTAATAATAATTTTCAATATAATTATTTACGTACTCATAACGCCATCTTGTAATTAAAGGTTGTCAACTAACAACTTGTTATGGTTCAGTCAGAGAGTACTTAAAGCGCGCATGCGCGGAGCGCAGTAAGCCGGTCGCGAAATTAGGAATCCAGTACAACAGACTGTACGGAAATCGTACGGTCACGTGACACTTTGTATTCGTCGATCTAAGGTACCATATAAGCCGGTGGCCATCGGCTTATGACAAGGATAAAAGATACAACTACAACATTGCGAGAGCGAGAAAGCACTATTGCAACCAGTGGACCGACCAATTGTAACGAAGTTTCATTTCATTTCACGTTAAGTACTTAATTTGCCATTGACATTCCTTTGTTTTTATCAATTATTTAAATCTGATAGAAATCAGCCTTTCTTCTGAATTTTTAGTTTTTAATTATATTTATTTGTTTTTATATTTTTATACGGCTTGCGTCTTGACTTTGGCAGAATCATCGGTAAACGATAGGACCATTTGAAGAAAAAACAGATATTTGTATTTATTTTCTGCAAATAGGTTATAAAATTCGCTTTCTTGTTTAAAGTAGTAAAATTTGTATGTTTAATTATTTATGATTGTGTATTATGTGTTGTGCATTGGTTGACTTTATTTTTGTCGTAGTGCGTTGGGATCCTATGGAATATTTTTGTAAGTACTTGTTTGTATTGTTTTCAGCAAATTTAATAGTTTGTTGTTATAAGGGACAGGTTAATAGTGTTATATTATATTGACTATCCTATTATGTGATGTGCGATAAAACATCATTCTCGAAATTGAATTATAAATATAAGAAACGCCGGCGCTGTGGATTTACGAAACATTTTAATACAATTATCTCATTTCGATACGTATAAGTAAGTGGCTTACAGACAGTATTCTCAGATTCTAAAAGTAAGTAAGTAGGTATGTAGAATCATTTAGGATATAGCAATATAAACAATTAATCTAATTGATCAAAGAAGTCTTCCAAACAGAGAAACATTTTCGTATTTTAAGTTTATGAGTTCGGGACAACTAGGTAAAATCGAAACATTTTCTCACGAATACCTATGAACTACAGAATAATAGTAATATAAAGTAGAACAAAAGTCCACGGAATCTTCGGCTTCCCTTTTATAAAAATCCACCCTTCGCCACTGATGTGTATTATTATTATAATGATAACAATAAAAATATAAACTTTTCTGCGTTGTCAACAGTGTCTCTTTCCTGTATGCAGTGCTTTTATAAGTAACTGACGTACATTTTCGCACGACTTCTGTGGCGTTGTGGTTATATAACATGACTGCTACGCAGAGGTCTCGGGCTCGATTCCCGCTCAATGCAAATCTTTGTGTGCATAAACATGATTGTTTGCATTGGTCTGGGTGTTTTCTATGTAAAATATGTATGTATTTACAAAAAAAAAAGTATATAAGTATTTTCATCCGTTGTCTAGTACCCGTAGTACAAGCTTTGCTTAGTTTGGGACTAAGTGCGTTGCGTGAATGTGTGAAGGATATTTATTTATTTTCTATGAATCTCAGCCATGAGCAGCACACTGTTAGACATAGGCTTCCCCAAGTCAGGACCACTCATTTCAGTTCTCAGCGGGTTTTGTACAACTATTTCTGGTTTCCCTCTTAGGCTCATCAGGCCGTAGGGGCAATCCACTTCGTTAAATCTTAATTGCAGTTATTTTCTGCGTAATTACGAAACATAATATAATTTCTAATAATTCCTCCGGCTCAATATTTTGGACAGATAAAACAGATACAGCTTGGTATCTAATCATGTTGTGATATCGTTTATCTGATTGCGTAATATGTAGGCGACTGTACTACTCCACATAACAGAGAAAGTTTAGGTTACACTTTTTAATTTATTCGGTTCTTTTATATTATTATTCGATGTTGTGATGGAGAAGTATTGATATTTCTACTATAGTCTCGTCGTGTCTACCCCCTGAAATTCATAGTCAGATTATCCTCTTAGAACCCGTTTGAGGGACCGTCAAACTTTTTGGTATATGAGCGTTCGGTATTCACGAGATTCCTACAATTTACTTTATTTATCCGCGAATTATGATTTTTTTTTAATTGGCGGCGCTAATGAGCCCTATAAACGCTCCTATGCGGGCACAGAATTAGTACTTACTAAACGCCTTAATACCAACCTAAATACCTTAAACAGCAGGTGTATTCAGACACCTACCATCTTTAAAATAGTATTGTCTTATAATGATAATAAATTCTGTGTCAATGAATCATCTTATATGACTGTACATTTACCCATCGATCACAATCGTTTATCAAATTCTCACAGTAGATATCTTGACTGAATATAAATAACATACGTAAGGTGAGAAAATTGTGGTACTGTCTTTTGATGGACTAGCTTATCTGATAACGAGTGCTAAGCTTATCGGACGTGTAAATATTATTAATACTTACTCAATGGACACGTGTTGTAACCACGAAATGTGTATGATAGATGTACCTATTTGTTGTTATGAGACAATCAATCAACTAGGCTATCGCAGTCTTTTGCTGGACTTAGGCCTCTCCCAACACGCGCCACAGAACACGGTCCTGCGCCTTTCGCATCCAGTCCGACGGGACCAAAAGACCTTTTAACCACTTACCCCCTTACTCATAAACGCCTTTTAAATTTAAACACTGTTTAGCGAGATTTTTATTAGCAAAACCAACCTTATACCAAATAATACCGTCAGGGCGCTTGTACACGCTAAGAAAATTTGCCGTGTCTGCGCTAGACAAGACAAATCTTCGTGTAGACGTCAAGAATTTTGTCTTTTTCGCACACGAAAACTTTTCCTGTCTTCCGCAGACAAGACAAATCGAAACGTGTACACGATAGGATTTTTTTCGTGCAGTCGTCAGACGGGCGTAGGGCACGCAAGTAATAACAAGTGTGATAATCAGTGTGAGTTTCCTTTAGTAAAAATGTTAACTAGAAAGCAAAAAGTATGGTACCCTACTACACCGCTCCCCGCCCCTCCGCAACAACGTTCGCCGTGTCTTGTCTTGCGCAGACAAGAATATTTTCTTATTCATCGCCGGCGCTGTGTACACAGGTCGTGCTTAGAAACGACACGAATTCTTGCGTAGGCCCGGCGATTTTTCTTACCGTGTACAAGCGCCGTAAGAATTTAAGCTAATCAATTGACTAAAATTTAAGAGGCGTTTATGAGTAAGGGGCTAAAACGATAAAAAAACATGGTTACAATGATTAAGATACTAAATCTTATCAAGCAAGTCTAAAAAGTGGAACACGATCCCCGTTTTTTCATTGTAGTAAAGATTACGATGAATGTCACGTATTGGCAAAACAAAGATCACAGATTAGTTTTAATTAAAACTAGTTCTTTGGTATTTCAAGGTTATTATTTTTATTGCAGACGACTCTATCTGTTATTTTATTGTTATTGTGCTAACATGTTTTATATTAACTATGTAATAGGTATTTGATTTTATCACTTTGTTTTATATTTAGTTTCTGTTTATGTAGTTGAATAGACATTAGCTCTTAAAAAAGTTGATGTAAACCGCAATCAATACCTTAAAGGTCTGCATTGTATTATCACTGACGTGGGTTGTTATGAAGATCCCGTAGACGATAAGATCATGTAAAATTAAGTTATAAATGTATCCAAAATTCATAAAATTAATATAAATTGGACATAACATTATTTTTCATGTTATAACAACATGAAACAAATATGAATGTTCTTACAGTTATGGTAAATAGTCGATACAAACGTTGAATACTTTAAGTGTTAAGTTTATTGGCGTCCTCGCACATGCCCTTAAGGGGATACATTGACTAAATGCACTATCTTTCATCAACTACTACAGGAATATGAAAAGACCAATGGAGCTAGAATTTTGATATAGGTAAATTGATACCTTTAACTAGGCTATTGTAATTACGAAAACGCGATAGCTTGATTTTGGCTCGATCATATTTATTTTTGAAAACACCTCTAAAAAAACAGGTTTTTGCATATTACACGGAAAGTACACTATCATTATGCATATGAATTACTCAAATACATTCGTAACATCAATATTAGTCTTACTGTAGAATATCATTAACATAACTACAACCAATGACTTTTAATTAAGAAAATAAGATTTTAGCAATATCACAGCTCTCTGGATCGTTGCGGGCGCATCGCAATTTCAGACCTTATACCTACTCGTTAACGATTAATACAGAATGAATACGGTCGACGATTCAGTCGGGCGATGGCCCTCTTCGACGCCGGACCTGTGCATGTCGACTCACCGTTCGTACTAAATTTTATCGCGTAATTTTTAATCGTAGGTAAAATATATAGGTTAGGTTTAAAATATTTATACCTAAGTTTTTATTAATACTTTGTTCTCTTTTATAAGTAAATAATAGTATTATTTTATAATAGTTATTTCGATAACATTGGTTCGTAAAATATTTTTGTAGTTATGTCTTTTATAAAACTTAGGTAAAGTTCGCCATAACTCAACTAAGTACCTAGTTACTGTTGACCCTTTTGATAATGCAAGCGTTTGTTTATATAAGCGATTTTAAACTATATGCTCAAGTGTAATAAGTTTTATAACCGTTTTCGTCAAGATCACGTAAGTAATTGAAACGGCCTCAGTGGCGCGGGCAGTGCGGCCCGGTCGCGGTAGTGGCTTGCGTGCACGAGGTCGCGGGCTCGAATCCAAGCAAAAAAGTTGTTTGTGCGATTCACAAATTACTGTCCTGAGTTCGGATGTTCTTTGTAAAAGTCTCCTCGACAGTACGTAGGAGTTGTGTGAAACTGAAAAAATCATAGAAATAATATTACTCACCTATTTTATTTGCAAGCTTAGGTAGGTAGGTACTTACTGATAAGATCTAAATAATACTTTTTACTTTCGCGGAAACTTTTACAAACATGAAACAAACGAACACAAAGAACGTCCAGACTCAGGACAGTTGTTTGTGGATCACACAAAAAAATTGTCTTACGTGAGATTTGAACTCTCATGCACTCCACCGCGGGAACGTTTACAAACATGAAACAAACGAACACAAAGAACGTCCAGACTCAGGACAGTTGTTTGTGGATCACACAAAAAAATTTCTTACGTAATATTTGAACTCTCACGCACTCCACCGCGGGAACGTTTACAAACATGAAATAAACGAACACAAAGAACGTCCAGACTCAGGACAGTTGTTTGTGGATCACACAAAAAAATTTCTTACGTGAGATTTGAACTCATGCATTCCACCGCGGGAACGTTTACAAACATGAAACAAACGAACACAAAGAACGTCCAGACTCAGGACAATTGTTTGTGGATCACACAAAAAAATTGTCTACATTTTTATTCATTTTTACACAAACAAAAAGTAGCAACAAACAACAATAGGCCTATCGCGAGAAGCGAGTGTTTTTATTACAAAGTTAATATATACTCTATTTCCTAAGCAATACGGTTCATTTTTACATAAAGATTTCAATTTTTGCCTTGTTTTCCCCCTCTGGTGTAAAATCACCTAGAGTTCAAATCTCACGTAAGACAATTTTATTTGTTCCATCCACTAATTATTGTCCTGAGTCTGGATGTTCTTTGTGTGAGCTAAGTAAATGTTTGTATATACCCCGCGACACAGGACAATACATAGTGGGGCTATTGTATTTTTTTTAAAGTTCTATTGTTTTGCGTGAGATTCAAACCCGCGACCTCGTGCACTGCGACCGCTACCCCGAGGCGGTCAAATTATTTTTGTGATCCCCAAATCATTGTCCTGAATCTGGATGCGCTTTGTGCCTTCATAATACCTTGCGCGGGTGTAAATTAAAAAAAAATAGGGGCTACATGTATAAACATAATAGACCGGTAGATAGGTTTTTCTGTAACAGAATTTTCTGTTACCTACCGCGGACTGACGTCACAGTATAACCAGTAGTCAAACTGGGCCGAATATTTATTATAAATGGGTGCGCGGTACGTAAACAATAGTAAACATGCGATCTACTTTGTGTTTCCATTTAGTTTTGTAATTGTAAATTAATACTTTTTATTTTTCTATTTTATATTTAAATAAATAGGAAGTGTTCTGTAAAAAACGTGTTGTTTTATGATTGATACATTTAATTTAAAGAAACATGTATAGGTTGTCTATAAAGTCAAGAAATAAAAGTTTGAGGAACTAAATTGTTCATGTGTCTGGCAACACTGAAGTTCAAAATAGACTTGTACATGAGCTGTCATCGAGTAGAAGTTCCGGACCGTTTTTCATTTTGGGATTATTATTATGTTATTAATCTACAATAAACTAATACTGACTTACGAAGAACAACATAAACAATGAGTAAAGTAAATCAAAGTGGCATGCGGGAAGTGATTTTTAAAGTTAGAAGGTGATGTTTGCCGGAGCACGAAGCTGGTCAAATTATATGTGATTTGGCTAATGTTTATGGGCGAACTGCAACTTTGATGGGTATGTAATCGTGTTACTGTGTTTTGTAATCTGTCTCAAGTAATATATTCACTCCATTTGCGATTTAGAGACCAAAAACAGGCATTGCGTACATAGCATATTTTTAGGTAAGATTGTCATTGAAAGTAAGAAATATTGTAGTACGACCTATTCTGTTGATACATTATCAGTTGCATTAGTATAATTCAGTCAAGATTTATCCCAATTTTGAATTTGAATTAATTTCTTTATGTCTATATTACGGTTGATAACTAAACTAAGTATCTCACTTTCGCATCAACTGGTCTGTCGACAATGAATAATTAATTGCAATATTTCATTATTTTTTTTATTATTTAGTTCTTAGTAACTCCATGTTAAATGATATCTTGTTAGTTAATATTTAACACTGAATAAATTTTAGTTAGGTATTGCAGTTATTATTTCCATCCCATTCTTTGCCTGTATTTTGTGTCTAGGTATGTCTAAATTTATTGTAAAAGTATAATCAAATGTTCAATCAACATAACTTTTGTAAAATTTCAGGCTCCAGCCAACCCTCAGATAGTTGCAGGTGATAGCTTGAACTGTGATGTATTTTAATTGTAGTCTTGAAGTTCTACGCAAAATTTTAAATGCAATAGGCCTACAAGAAATGCCCTAGTAATATAAAAATCGAGATTTGCCTGAAGAACTAAGGGAAGACATTTTTTATCATTCTTCATACAAGGTAACCTGTATAATAAAGCATATTCTTTTGTATAGTAATTTTTCTCATTATTAACTGTATAAAATAGTTAAAATAATAGTTTCTAGCCTATTTTTATCTTTATTAAATAAAAAGAAAGAAAACTTGAAATAAAACACTATACTAATACGTCTGGCCAGCGTGGTACCAGTAGGCCAAGTATTATGATGATGATGAATTGATATATAAAATAACAGAATATTTTATAAAATCATCACTAACAAGTAACTATTTATGTTCCCGCAGGTCACAAAATGTTGGCAATTTCTAAAAAGGGCCTTCAGCAGCATCACAGCTGAAACTTGGAAAAACAGTTGCCATCGCGTCGAGAAGCTCTAATCAGAATACTACAAGAGAGGACGTCACCTGTAGGCAAATACTGACGATAATAGCAGCAGCAAAGAAAGCTTTAGTGATGACGATGAAAGTGGCAACGAAAGTTATCTTAACATAATATATAATAGAATATTTAAAAAATCCTATGATGAAAGCGATGAATAAATCTCCTTGTTAACTGTGTACATGCGTTTTTATTACTCTGATTCAATCCGTTCTTTTATTCTAATACCCATACCATTCTAATAGGTGAATTTTGACCCATGTAGTTTAGGGTTGGTGTATGAAATCGATTAAGAGATTTATCGATTTAGATAACAAGCGATTAATCGATAATCGATTATTATTTATAGTTTAGTTTTTTAAGTTTGGTGTATTGTATTGTCAAAATTTAAAATGGCTTGACTATAGTGCTTAGAAAACAGAAATAAAACATCGTCATCTAAAATGTTTAAAGGGCTAACACTACTTTACTTCCATAAAGGTCATGTTATAACAATTATTCAAATTTCTCAATCACTTAGGGTTTCAACCAATGAAATGAATTATCTCATTATGAGTTGTGTGAATTTCTTACTTGAGTATTAGATATAATGTATTTCAAAATTACTTATTTTATTTCAATAAATTGCTAGTATAAAAACTATTTTCTCAGACTAAATAGGGTTGCTACGTGTAGCACAGTGGCGGCCTCATTTATTTTCAGGACTTTATAGACAGAGTGTATATGTTTGTATTTATATCCACCATGTTTGTGATATAAATAAAATACTAAATTATAATATTAAGAAGGTACTTAACAAGTCATTCAGTAAAGTAGGTACAGTACCGGGCCGTTTATATTGCAAATCAACCTATAGAAAAATACAATCGGTCAATTTCGGCTTCGTAGAACGTCAGAGAAAAAGTCGATGTGTAATATTTACGGCCGGGTACTGTATTTATTATATTGGCCATGTTTGTTTGAAATTGAATTTATCGATAACCAAAACCAAACTTTAAACAGGTCTATTAGATCTATTCTAACGTCAAAATAAAGGCATCGAGGTCACTTTATGGATGGGTGACCAATCCATTCAAAAAATGACATCGATGTCATTGCTTAAATTTACCTAGATCAAAGTGAAAGACACGCATGGGGGATTACATAAAGGGGGGCTAAAGTTTATTTTCTTTCTTTCTTTCTTTCTTCTTTCTAAATTTTCATTATTATTGACCTAAGTACAACAAACCGTTTTCGTGATAAAAAAAATACTATATTATAATATTAAATACCTAAGTCATTTAGTAAGGTAGGTATTTATATCAGCCATGTTTGTTTGAAATTGACATATGAATAATATATTTAGTTTCAAATTATAACACACAGTCCGCTCGTTACTGCGGCACAGTAGCGACTGTTCCCTCTAGCGATGTGTAACTCAGGAGTGAATCATAAAAAAGATGTATATCCTTACAAAAGATGTATTCACTCACTAACTCACCTGTTTTTCAATTACATCTTTAAATCATTGCCGTTATGGTTCCTTTTTGTTTAATTGTTTAAAGAGATGTAGATTAAAGATGTAGATTGAGGATGTAGATGGAGGATGTAGAGAATGATTTGATTTTGACGGATGAATAAGATTTACTGTTGAACTTTGACGTGCATAGGAAACTACTTCGTTTGCGTTAGTTATAAAGTGCAAAATCAAATGTTACTGCTGATGAACTTCGTTGAATTGTTTAAAGAGATGTAGATTGAGAATGTAGATTGAGGATGTAGATTGAGGATGTAGATTGAGGATGTAGATGGAGGATGTAGAGAATGATTTGATTTTGATGGGTGAATAAGATTTACTGTTGAACTTTGACGTACATAGGAAACTACTTCGTTTGTGTTTGTTATAAAATGCAAAATCAAATGTCACTGCTGATGAACTTCGTTGATTTGTTTACATATTTTTTTAAATGTGGGCCCTGTTGTTTTAATTTCAAATATAGAATATATTATCACATTATTATTATTTTTTACCTATCACATTCATCATTGGACATTTTTAAATTTATTTATTATAATTTAATTTAATTTAAAATGGTAACTACTATAACTATAATTTATTATCGGTATTTATGTTTATGTTATGTTATCAGGTAACAAAAGACTTTGAAGTGCCGAACAGGTCGGTTAAGCTTTTGTTATCCTTAATTGCATTGAACACGTGCAGAATGACACATTGTTTTCTCGGAATCTAAACTCGGTAAACAAACTAAATATTAACAAACAAGTTAAAATGTTTCTTATTTACATCGTGTTAAGAGTTATAGATTTAAACATTCATAATGCATCTTTGTTCGGCTGTCACTATAGTTACAAAGATTTAAAGGAGTTGAAGATTTAAAAGATGGATATAACTCTTTAGGACCAAAGGATTTATAAATCCCTGATCAGTTCAAAGATTTAAATTGCGCATCGCTAGTTCCCTCCGCGATCGTGAGCGCGTAGGTATAAACTCACGTTTCGTCCGTTTCTATGAAGTTGAAATACTGTATATATTTGTACTATGGCACAGAGCGATAACGTGTCCTTGAGGGCCGGCGGGACGACGACGGCGCACACGGCGCGGCGGCGCGTGAGCGAGTATATCCGTCTCATTCGCGCGCCGAGGGGCGCGCCCCTCTGGCCACGGCCGAATTCAACTCGAAAATTTTCAAAGTAGCGTCTTAATTGTTATCGATTTCCTTAATATGTATGTATGTACATGTACGCGTATGTCCCAAGACAATTTCAGACAAGGACCTACCGTCCTAATTGATGAATAAATGAATGGCATTGTCTGAATTCTTCAACCAATATAATTATAGCAGCTAGCAATCGTTTAAGAGGTTCGGGAATTCCGCCAAGGGACAATTTTTGTGTGATCCCACATAATTGATTGTCACAGCCTGGATGTTTTTTGTCCCTGAAATTCATGCTCGATAAACCTCCGTGATCTAGGACATGTTCCACAGTGCGAGAGTTGTCGTTTTGAATTAAATATCTGAGTACTTTCTCAGTCTTCATGGCACCTATGCGACAAGATTTGATAATTCCAATTGTATTCTTACTCCAGCATCATATAGCATATCTTTGTTGCAGGATTTTTTGAATCAAACTTAGCTTCAGTCTATTGCATTATAAAAACAATGATTTTACATTTAATATTGTCTCTTCGATAATTCGAATGACATTCTCGTCCTAAAGTAGGGTAACAATGGTCATTGTTCCATATTTGATATGTGTGACGTTATATGAAATATGGCGTAGAATACTCATTTAAGACCTTAACAATTATTTGATATGACGGGATGTCACATATTTCGGTAATTTAGGCAAATGACGTAGGCATCCTGCCTGTGTCGATAAAATGAAATACGCAAGATAGTGGCCTCATTACTGAATATTAATGTCCTATTGCAGGGACAGGCCATTTTCAGTAACGGATGGATAGTTGACCTATAAATCTGGCTCGGTACATCTGGATGTATAGGATAGTATTTTCGTGTCATGTTTTTCTTATTTGTTGTAAGATATTGTTTACGAACTTTTCCTTAGTAGATGTTTAACACGCCCTTGGGATCAAATGGTGGGATGGATGACATCATGTATTCTTGTTTATGAATGATGTATCGAAATTAATAATAATAACATTTATTATTGCATAACCCCTTTCTTCTCCCAGAGGTCCCAAATTTACTTCACACCAATTTCCCTGTAAAGTGGTTTTCCCGGCAATGTATTATCTTTGTGTGGATTCTATTAATATTAATAAGATATCACCCTTGTGGTTAGCAAAGTACTTAGATAAACTATTATTTAGTAAATAAGTATATTAAGAGACTGGTGTACCACTTTACAGGCGCGTAGTTAACTTAATACAGTCTATAAGCTTTTATGATAAACTAGCTGCTGTGCCCGCGACTTCGTTCGCGTGGCGGATGTTACTTACTTCGCAATTCGATTTAATACTGAAAAATCGTTTTTAAAACCTTATAACGAACAGATATACCTACATTACAAACGAATTGTAAAATTAACGAACGAACCAAAACCTTTTCAAAGTAAATAAATAGTAAATAAAATATCTATGAAGACTGCGTCTAAACTTATACTGAAAGACATGAGCGAACGTCATTCTTTCAAGGAAAATCTTAACACCGCGATACTGAAAATGACGTCACAGGCACAATGCCATCTGTTGTCAAATTTGTAAGTTAAAATAAATGACATCGCTTATTTCATCATAACTGCAAGGACGCGCCTCCTCCCGTGACGGAGGAATACTTGGCCTACTAATACCACGCTGGCCAGTCGGATTGGTTGATAATATACGGATAGATTGGAAGATAATATTCACCGATAGTCCCTTAGTCGGTTTTACGCCACCCATGGGATGAGATGGGGAGGTGACATATTGTATTCTTACTCCGTCACCACACGGATAATCGCTAATTAATTATGAATGAATACCTACATTTGCACGCCACGTTATGGTGCGGCAGAATTACCTGCCTCGGTGGCGCGGCGGTCGCATTACATGGCTGGCGTGCATGAGGTCGCGGGTTCGATTCCCATGGAGGACAATTGTGATACACAAACTATTGTCCTTAGTCTGGATGTTCTTTGTGTCCGTTAAATTGATATTTTTAAAGGCTAGTGTGGGATTTGTCTTTTGTAAAAAAAATGCTGAAATAAATTATTGTACCTCACACCTTTTTACCATCTAGCAAAAAATATTTGACTAAACTTAGACTCGACTATATTATTATTATTATCTATAGATAAACTGCGTGCAGTATTTTTGAATTACTTAATAAAATAAACACAAACACTTTGAATAATAATTTAATGTTTTGTGATTGTATTTCTATATTTTATTGTCAGTTTTGTATTTTTTTATTGTTGACAAATAGCAATAATGTGTAAAATGATTTTATAAAGAAAAAACGTGTTACTTATTATGTTGTCTGTTATATTATACCCATATATTATTAATTATTAAATAGTTATATAAGTGTGTTATAATTGCAGTTATAATAAGATTGTGAGAAAAGGAATGTTATTTTAATTCAATTTAATATTTATGATTAAGTATAGGTATAGTTTAACTTTAAAAAATGAAGTTTGTACGCCAATATTAGCAATACAGGAAAAGACTATTTATTTTTGTCAGATGTTTTGTATCTGTGATTAACTAATAAAGGTTATTTGTATTTGTATTTATTTACATTAATAAAAACAGGTGGAGTCTGTTGCATACTTTTACGCTGACCAGTAACTACTACAGTTTAAACTAAATTAATACTTACCAAAAGAATAATTTTACTTTAGATTAATAGCTTACTAATACAATTTATATTTAATTAAATTGTTTCAATTACGAAAAACACAAAAATATAACAATCAAGTAAACTTATAACTGATTTAATTTAATAAGACTTATAATTGATATTACACATACGATTCATGGTTAATTTTATTAACATTTAAAAGGAATAACTTATTAATAGCACTTAATAATAAAATAGTTATAGATTATTTAAAAACTCATTTATTTTACGATTACTACTGGTAACGCCATCTCGTGAACAAAAGAAACGAAATTTAAATTCATTCAACATTGAACAAAATCCATTTTTCATGACCCCTGATTTGTATTGGACTGTTCTAATAAAGAGATCTAGCGATATCTCGAGTAATACTTATCCGATTTTGATGAAACATACCTCAGTTTAAGCCTAATAAGAAAGGCTACAATACAATGTATTGGTCTTAAGATTATATTTTAATTCGTTTTAAAGATGTGCGGTAACAAACAGACAGACAGACAGATAGACATTAATTCTAAAAATTGTAAGTGTGTAGTGTTGTTGCTTTTTGACTTTTTTCTAGATTTTATAGATAATTTTTATCTGAATTTTCGAAAAGAACAGACATTTCGACCTCTACAGTTTTATTATAGTATAGAAGAAGATAGATAGATTACCTACTTTAAACTTAATACCTAAAAACTACGTATCTATGTATTTTAATATCTAAAGCGCGCTTATTCCAAAAAGAGTCAATAAGAACCACGTCCGTTCGCATTAAGAGTCAATGTGAATGAAATTATATAGGCACCGGTTGGCCGTTTAGGACGTTAAACAAAAATCAACCGTACAGCCGTACTCATACCGGCGGCGCGGCGACATTTGGAAATTTTCTTTCATCTATATCTTGTGTGTTTATCAACCGATTTCTATAATTTTTTTTTATGAATAAGATATTAAAGTGTACTTTTGAAATATGGGAGTTTGAAAAAGATATGTCTATGCATATTACAATATATTTATGTATTTAATACACTTTGAAGAAAACCCTAACGATTAAACACGTTATTGTGGCTAATATATAAAAGATAGATATATACTATTCAGGACTTTTTTGTACATCTTTTGAAGACCATTATTTTTGTAATACATATTTTTGGCGTATGATCAACGTATGCGATGATAAGAGCTAGAACGCGCTTTTTGTCAACTGACTTGCTTCAAATTTTTCGTCACTGCTCAGCTCCTATGTGTCTTAGCGTTATGTTATACAGCCTATAACCTGCCCGGGAGTATGGACTACAATCGTACCAAGTTTGGTTAAAATGCCTTCAGTAGTTTTTGACCCATGCGTGCACATACAGACAGACAGACAGACAGACAGACAGACAAAAAATTTATTGATTGCATTTTTGGCATTAGTATCGATCACCATTCATCCTCCAATATTAATTTTGAACATATATTCAATGTACAGAATTGATCTCTCTACAGTTTTATTATAAGTATAGATATAGATGAAGTATTTATCGGGGCGGAATAGTCCCTGAGAATATAACTTTTAATCAAACCCCTTTATTTATGTGGCATATCATCATTGAAATGACGAATTAACTGCTTTATGCATTGTTCGACTGTTTATGATACTGAACGAATAAATGAAAATGACATCATTACGAGCTGCGCAAAAAATTCGTGATGTTTACACGCTAAATTAACATATTTTACTTCTAATCTATAAATACATAGTTCAAGCACAATTATTAGAATACATACTTTAACCAGCTATATGCCACCACTTTTATTCTTTCTATCTTGTTTCATTTAGTGGCAGGAGCATGCACCAGTTTCTGAGTGAACAGAGATCTTTGTACCCAATTTTTTTATATAAATAATGTTTGTTAGCAGCCTACAGCGATCACGTACCATTGCTACATAAAAAAGCAATAAAATAGACATGAAGAAAATGTTCTTCGGCCCTTTTGTTTTGAACCAATGGCGGGTGAATCATGGACGGTGTACGTTACTTTTTAGAGGTGTTCGTAATAGGTCAAGGCTAATGCCTTAATTGGGCGCAATACAATTTACATATCTACTTGAGTGGGCTCTTGTCTTAACATTGTTTATGGGCATCAAGTGAACGTTATAAGTTTTTGGCTGTACGTAGAATGCATGTAGGCGGATTGTTTTAAATATTATATTTATGCTAGTAGTATACGATGTTAGGAAATAATACATAGACTAATGCAAATATTGATGTTCATGTTCACCAAGATTTAGGTACGTTGAGCGGGAACAGAAAACTTAGATTTTTTAATGAACTTTAACATTATACGTCAAATCTAAGTACTTAACTGTTATAATAACTTACTTCAAACATAGTTACTAACAATTTCATAATATTTGCTTAAAAAAATAATAAACACGATCTCAATGGAACCTGTATTGTATGTAATAACAGTTATCTTCACGCATAATTCGCCAATTTTCCGCCACAAGGAAGCTTTTAGACGCATAAAGAAATTGCGTGTTACAAAAATTCGTTTTGTGTAAATATCGTAACGAATATTATCTAAATAGTCGGCCTTCAACAGGCATTCTTATGAATTTCCTTATTAAACACGTTTGTTTATTTTGCGGGAATGTTCCCTTTAATAATAATTGTTTTTTTATTACTTGATAACAATTATGTTTAATGTTTTATCTGATATAGTTAGTCAACAAATTGTGCGTATTGTGAATAGTCCTTCCTGCTTATTATTCTTGGAATTTGATTATGACGCTACTGTACTAACAACAATGCTTGGTCCTTCACCTTCCATCTCATCCTGTTGGTATAGAAACGGCTTTAGGGAGGTGTTTGTAGAGATGACATAGCACACCAAAAAAAAAAGGATGACAGAAAACTACGGTTTGACCCAAACCGTGCTAACGTGGTGTAAAACTGATGAGTAGTTTTCGATCATTTTTTTGTGTTGTTGGTGTTAGTAGCTAAAGTTTTACTTTATTACTGAAAGAGTCCTGTCTCGGCAGAGGACCTGTTATAATCTGTTGTGAATATTTTATAAAAGTTAAAGTACTATTATAAAATGTACATGGTTCTATTCGTTTTAACTTAATAAATACGTATATACTTAACCCCGTTTACCTAATCGAAAGAACGTACTAAGATAGTAATGCAAATACTCAATGAATTCCTTGAGTTTGCGTAGATCGAAATGTACACTTTGTAGAAGGCCGTTAAAAAATCTTTGTATCTTTGTTGCAGGATTCTTTACCACGAGGCCATCACACGCTATCTGCATCATCTCACCACCTGCATAGAGGCGCACAGTCCTTCGACGCTTCCTCAAACAGCAGCGGAATATCTTCCACTCACGTAGTCGAAATACACAGCACTAACGGTTCTGACACTTCGTCACGTTGGGGAAACTCCCTCGGAAGTCATGGGTCCTCATCAGGTCTAGTTTCGATAGCCACAGAAAACAACAACGTCAAGTTTACAGCTCCCCATTGCTTAGACAATCTTCAAGTTAAAGATCCCAAGGATTTACCCACCCCATCTTCTACTCCAACGACATCAAGGAAGTCAAGAAGGAGATCGAATCTCTTCACTCCTTCTAAGAAGGGAGATGATAGATTGAAGAACGGTGAGCTAGGGTCTGGTCGAGCAATTCCACTAAAGCAAGGTTACTTATATAAAAAGAGCAGTAAAGCTCTTAACAAGGAGTGGAAGAAGAAATATGTTACTCTGTGCGATGATGGAAGGTTGACTTATCATCCCAGCTTACATGTAAGTTATAAAAACATTTATTTTAAACTTTATACTTACTTAATTAGTTTTGAAGGGATTGATATTATGTCATTATTAAATCTTTTAAAATTCCAGGATTATATGGAAGACGTAAACGGCAAGGAAATATCTCTACAGTATGTAACAGTGAAGGTGCCAGGGCAGAAGCCACGCGGCTCCAAATCCATCATCACGACAGTACCTGGTTATAATGGATACACCAGCTTGGATATCCATGATAGCATTGGAGGATTGTCTATTGGTGAGTAATATACCAATTAGAACATCCATGAGTTGTTTAAATGCTGTATTCATAGGGAATCTTCAGGGTTCGGCCAATTTTTGTTTCCAAAATCTTGGTTTTGGCAAGAAGAGGGTAACTGTAATTAAAGTTGGAAAAGTAGCCCGGTTTGCTAATGTGGTATTGTTTAGATCATATTAGATGAGCAGTAAAGGCGAGATCCTTTAGTGAGATTCATACAAATTGCTGTAATGTTTCTTGGCTAGAACTTACTATATTTACATGCAAGCCTTTCAATCGCTGAAAGTTCCAATGCAGAGACAGGTAAACATGGCCTATCAGCACAGGGTTTTGGTATGGGTTTTATTTAAAGTTTTCTCTATTTTACTCGCTGAGATAATATCTTTGTTTTTACAATAATATCATACTTCTTGTTTTAATCGGTCGTAGCATCGTCACCACTACCACGATTACGTATAAGTCGTCTCTACAGCCGATCCACGACTATTGATGTACATGGTCACATGTCCGATACCCCAATGAAAAAGATGGGTACGTGAAATCCCTTCTTGTCGATTGTGAATTCCCTTTTTGTCGATTGTGGATCCCCTTTTGTCAATTGTGAATTCCCTTTGTCGATTTTGAATTTCATGAAATATTTAGCATGTTGTGCCGTTTTTTAAGGAAATTATGTTGAGTATGTAATGTACATTTATTGATCTCTCTTGATGCCTAATGCCTTTTAAAAAGCCTTTAATAGACATTGAATGTCTTCTTTCTTTCTCCGGGAGGAGGGGGAGGAAACGTTTGGAGGAGGCCTATGTCCAGCAGTGGGCGTCTAGAATGATGATATGGAATGTCTTTGTCGATACTGGATTATTTCTCCCCTAACACAATGAAATATACGTTAGTTTAGCTATGCTTTGTTTGCATATTTGTAATGTTCGTTACTATAGCAAATACATAATCTATACTAATATTATAAAGAGGTAAAGTTGGTGTGTTTGTGACGTTGTAGGGGGTAATCTCTGGATCTACTAAACCGATTGTGTTGAATAGACCATTTATCAGGGAGTGTCATAGGCTATATAGTATCACGCTATGACTAATAGGAGTGGAGCAGTAATGAAATATGTTTAAAAAAGCGACGCGTTTTTTTCGCTGCACTGTGGAGTGGGCACCGGAACTCGTCAGATGTTGTAGAAGTGGGGTAGTAAATGATACTATGATGACATGTTGAATGCTCTTTAATTACATCTTACCACCATTTATATACTTAATATCTACGTGTCTTATAGCTATATTACTATCTTAATGTCTTATCTTAGTATCTTATGATAGTTATAGTACAACCGTAATCTATTCCTTGTTATCGGATGATGTATGTGACCAGCTCACACTACATCACCCTTCCAGAGAAAAAAAATAAAATTAAATCTAAGTTAATTTTATTGTTTTGATTATAACTATTATAATTAATTTTAACTATCATAATACAATTTGGTTCTATTTTTATGTACAGTTTCTATTTTATTTTTATACTTTATTTTTACATTTGGTGACTCATCTTTTATTACATAAAATGGTCCATTGTACACATTATCTAACTTACTTGCATTCTCATTTTTCAACAATATTAAATCACCTTCCTTATATGTTACAGGGTTACTATTTTTATCATAAACAATTTTCCTGGCCAATTTACTAGTTATCAAGTTTTCTCTAGCATCCGCTTGAGCTTTCTGTAAACGAAACTTAAACTCTAAAGGATAATCATCGAAATTATATATAGGTTCAACACTCCCATTATTTAAATTACTTGGTAAGTTGCATAATTTTCCGAACACTAACTCATATGGAGTATATTTAGTTACAGTATTTACTGTTGTGTTGTATGAAAAACACCAATTAAGGGATCCAAGAACTCCATGATGACGAGTTGTTATTTGTCTGAATTCTTAAATACGCACCCAAAGTTTTATGAGCATTTTCTAGCGAACCAATACTTTCATGATGATACGACGTTGCTAATATTTTATTTATGCCTAAAATTTTGAATAATTCTACCATGACTTTGGAAATAAACTCACTTCCCCTATCTGTAGCAATGTTTTGCGGTATCCCATATCTCAAAATGAAATTTTCCCCTAACGCTTTTGCTACCTCATTGGTTGATTTGTTTTTTAAAGGATAAGCTTCCACAAATTTTGTTAACTCACACTGTAATGTTAAAATATATATATTTCCATTCGTATCCTTATCGAATGGTCCTACTATATCCAAGTAAATTTTCTCAAAAGCTGTTGACGCAGTCGTCGTAATTGTCATTGGTTCCCTAATATTTTTCTGAAATTTTTGTTTCTGACACTTATCACATTTTTGGACGTATTCTACTACATCTTTTTCGATACCTGGCCAGTAAAAAGATTTCTTTATATTATTAATCATCCTTCGTATCCCTGCATGACCACTAGTTGGTAATATATGAAAATCGTTCATGACTACCTTCTTTTCTTCCCTGTACATCTACATTCCTACGTACATCTTTCACTATACATACTTTAAAGTTCTTTTGTAATGAACTATTGTTTTCCTTTAAATACCGTGCCATTCCTTTTATCAAATACTCGTTATCATTATTTTTTAACATAATAATATGTTCCAAGTTTTGTTCAAAACAAAACTTTACTATGTCTTTCAGCAACTCGTCTAGGGAAGAAGCTGATAAAGATTCATAGTTAATATAAACACTTAAGTGTTCTGGCACGTACATCAATTTATTTCGTGACTTAGACATAATTATTTTACAATTTTTGTCACGTATCAATTTTCCCCATTTATTTGCATTTATTCTGCGTAATTCCACATCATTCCCTTGTTTCTTCAGTACTTCTACTATTCTGGGATGCCCTATCCTAGAATCTATTATATTATCCTTCCGAATATCCTGTTCTTTACCCAATTCCTGCAACCGCCTATTCTGCATTCTCGTCATTACTGATATACTATTATTTCCCATATCTTTTAAATCTTTAATGGAAATTTTTAATCTAGATAATGCGTCCGCTAGCACATTGTCCTTCCCTTTCACATATTCGACCTCAAAATCGTATTCCTCTAAATACAGACGAAACTTCATTAACCGACTTGATGGGTCCGTCATATTAAATAAATATATTAATGGCTTATGATCTGTTTTTACGATAAATTTCCTACCATATAGATATGTCCTAAAATGTTTAATTGACCAAACTATAGCCAATAATTCTTTTTCTATAATAGGATAATTTAACTCGCTTTTCCCTAAAATTCTACTCGCGTACGCGATGGGTTTGCCGTTTCCATTACTCAAGACACTTCCTATCGCAAAACCTGAACTGTCTGTTTGCAGTACAAACGTGTTTTTTTCGGAAAAATCGGGAAAATCTAAAATTGGTGGTGATATTAATGCCTCCTTAAGTATTAAAAATGCTTCCTCGCATTCTTCTGACCAATTAAATACAGCATTTTTCTTACACATTTTATTCATTGGTGCAACTATTTTAGCGAACTTAGGGATGAATTTTCTGTAATAATTCGCAAAAGCTATAAACCGTTTTATTTCATCACTATTAGCGGGACGTGGGTAATTTCTTACTACTTCAATTTTTCCCGGATCTGGAGAGATACCGTCATTTGATATAACGTGTCCTAAACAAAGTATTTGCTTCCTTAAAAACTCGCATTTAGATGGATTTAGTTTAAGATTAGTTTTTCTTAATCGTGTAAAAATTGACATTAAATTTCGGTTATGTATTTCTAAATTTTGCCCAAAGATAACCAAATCGTCCTGGTATATTAAACATTTATTATAATTTAATCCGGACATCGCCACAGTCATCATTCTACTAAATGAACTCGGACTAATTTTTAAACCCATTGGTAATCTGTTCATTTGATATTGTCCTTTGTCTGTCGTAAATGCTGTATACTGTTTACTTTTTTCGTCTAATTGACATTGATAATATGATTGCGACAAATCACAGTGACTAAAATACATAGCTCCTGATAATGAATCTAAAATTTCATTAATATTTGGTAAAGGAAACTTATCGTCTTGAATTTTTTCGTTTAATAGCCTATAATCTATTACAAGCCGCCATTTTTTATCCCCGTCCCGGTCTGCTTTTTTAGGGACAATTAACACAGGACTAGACCACTCACTAACCGTCTCTTCAATAATTCCATTTTTTAACATTTCTTGTACTTGCCTATCGACCTCTTTCTTTTGAGCAATTGGTATCCTGTACTGTTTTTTATATCCCGGTGATACATTGTCTTTTAATTTTATAGATTGCTCATATATATTAGTTACAGTCAACTTATCTCCCGGTAAATGAAATATATCTGGATATTTCGCACAGATCTGTTCAATCATTAATCGTTCCTCATTGTTTAAATAGTCTAATTTTAAAATTGAAAATATTTCCTTAATACGTTCAACACTCTTACTTGACTCCGGAAAATAACAATAGCTATAATTCCTTAAGGGTTGAATATCTATATTTTTTAAAATACATTCAATTTCCTCGTCTTTTGTATTCAATATCCTAATAGGTATCATTCCATTTTTCGGTTTAGCTATTACGCTGGCCAAAAAAACCCCTTCCTGTAACTCTTGTTTTGATACCACACAATCTTCGGTTATGCTAACTGGAAAATATTTAATTACCTCGCAACGCGGCGGAATACTTAATACATAATCATAATATCTAAGTGGCATCGAAATAACTTGCCCTCGGTATTCCTTAAGAGTTAGTTTATTTTCTGAGAAATCTATAACGCCTTTATATTTTTGTAAAAAATCTTGACCTATTATGCCGACCGATTTACATGGTAATTCATTAAATACATAAAACTTATGCATAAACGAACACTGTTCGAAATTTAAATTTAAGTACACGTAACCTATCGCTTGTATTTTACCACCTACACCGTTAACTACTACCTTATCCTTAATAATATTGTAACATCCCGGGTAACATTCTAAAATTTCATTTTTTATGGCTGATATTGACGCACCCGTATCAATTAGCCATTCCGAGTGTAGGCCATTAAGAAAAAAATAAACCCAGTTTATACTATTATACGTTAATATATGTTTATCTTTATTCACGAAAAAACTGACTCGGCTCTATTTGTTGTTCCAATGTGTCAAGTTCATTATCGCCTGACGTATGTTCTACTTCTAAACATGCTACAGCTCGCCGACCTTGCTGACTCGGTTGTTCACGATAACCGCTACGTCCGCGAATTCCATTACCATGCCATCTCTTTGTATTATTAAACACGTACCTATCAGCTGTGTTTTGTTTTGCGCGATAATTTTGTTGGAAATTATTATTATTTCCACTACCTCTATTATTCCTGTAGAATCCATTTGTCCTGAACTGTCGTTGAAAAGTTAATACCTGTTCTAAGGAATTACAACTTTCGTCTTCTGCTATCCTAATTGCATCTTTTAATGTTGTTATATTCTGTGCTGAAATGATAGTGCTTATACGTTGATTTCGAAGCCCGTCAGCGAATCTTTTTACTGCGTATTTTTCGTTTAATGGCCGTAACACTTTGTATGCTTCCTTATCGTTTCCTGCCTGCGCAATGGTTAAGTCTATCATATACTTTTCTATTTCTATCCCGAATTCTGTTATCGATTTATTACTTTGAGTAGCCCTAGAGAATTTATTTTGAATAGCTACGTCTGATTTTATTGTCAATAGATGTTTTTTCATGTCATTTACTAATTGTTCAACCGAATCGTACTCTCCTGATAACCGTATTTTAGCCCCTTGGTTTAACCGTGTTTTTAATACAAATTTTATTAATAATTTTTTTTCTTCCTCTTTAATCATTGAACTGTATAACTCAATAGAGTCTATAAGGTCTTGAGTGACATGTTCTTCTCCCGTTACTTTAGGCAATAGCCCCACGGCCGTCCTCAGAGAAAAACTCTCGGTACCCATTTCTGACGGTGTAATCTTATTTTCGAATTTTATAGTCTCTAAATAAAGTTTCTCTATTTTATTAATTAATTCTACAATTTCTGTTGAAAATTTGCAACTTCCCGAAATAATTGTTTTAAATTTATCGTATAAAGTTTGTATTTCGTTAATTTTTCCTTCAAAATTACTTCCTACCCTTCTACTGGGTCCTAGTTTAACAATATTTTCTCTTAAATTTTTTAATTGTACAAAAATTGTAGTTAATTCTACTTCCATAATTTAATAATAACCGATTATGATAAACTTATAGTCTTTAAACACATTCCGTACACAAACATAAAATAACACTGATTTTCACTCACGTTTCCTTCCTTCTTGTTATGCCTGCATCACTCGCTGGACATCCCTCTTATTTATTTCTCCTTGTATCCAGTTCATGTGGCACCTTCGGTAGAGATAACCCACTGCGCTCACAATAATAACCAAAAAACACGCTGCCATGAACCAAACGACTGTACTTATGGCTGACAGTTGTTGTTGTGTTGCTGTTGCGTTGTTGGATCCACCAGAAGCTGTCTGAGCTATGATTACTTCATCCTTCGAAGTAGAACCACCCATTTTAAAATAAATTTAATATTTGTACCTCTATTTTAGTTTTCCGCGTATCCATAACCTGTTCCGAATCTCATTCTGCTTTTCTAGACTTCTTACGGCAGGGTCGCCATGTGGAGTGGGCACCGGAACTCGTCAGATGTTGTAGAAGTGGGGTAGTAAATGATACTATGATGACATGTTGAATGCTCTTTAATTACATCTTACCACCATTTATATACTTAATATCTACGTGTCTTATAGCTATATTACTATCTTAATGTCTTATCTTAGTATCTTATGATAGTTATAGTACAACCGTAATCTATTCCTTGTTATCGGATGATGTATGTGACCAGCTCACACTACAGCACAACGAAGTGGGCACGGGTCAGCTAGTTATTTATATACTGAAGTATATAAAGTAGGGTAGACAGCACATTGACTATGCTCTGACTTTGCTGTCGGCCATAAGCGGTGTTAACCACTTATCATTAGGTTGGCCATTTACTTGTCTGTCACTTTCAAACAATAAATAAATGTAACTGTTTTTACCGGCATAAAATCCTTTTGTCGATTAATTGCTTATGTCAAACATCGTGAAAAAACGGCAAGCATTTCGTGCGTCAGGGAAATATTAGTTTCGTTTGATTAATTACAATGATTGAAGGAAACAATGATTTATATGATATATTGATAGCTTACCCCCGGTTTCCGAATGACTGATCAAGTGAAAATCAACTAATCAAGTATCAAAACTCGAGTCAACTATCATTTTCAGGAACTAAAATAATATTTGAGAAGAGAGAATCGAATATTATACGAGGGGTGATCCAAAAGTAATGATAATCAATAACAAACACAATGAATAAAATAAAAAAATAAATTTATTTTTCAACATAGTCTCCTAGCAAGTCTATTACATTTACATTTAGTCCATCTCTTTTCTAAACCTTAAATTCCCTTACAAAAAAAATCTATCTTGACTCTCAAAAAAGTCCTGAACCGCGGCCATCACGTCGCTATCATCATCAAATTTCTTGCCTCGGAGGTGTTCCTTGAGTCGTGGAAAGAGATAGAAGTCACTGGGGGCTAGATCTGGTGAATAGGGGGGGTGTTTCACCAGCTCAAAGCCCGCTTCCTGAATGGCAGCCATGGCAATTGCAGCTTTGTGAACAGGTGCGTTGTCTTGATGGAACAACACTCCAGCCCGCAGTTTGCCTCGCCTTTTCTCCTTAATAGCCTCCCGCAATTTTCTTATTTGTTCTGCATAGTAGGAGCCTGTAATAGTGGCCCCCTTTTCCAAGTAGTCCACCATGATTATTCCTTCAGCGTCCCAAAAAACAGACGCCATAACCTTCCTTGCTGAGCTTGACACTTTGAATTTCTTCGGCGTCGGTTCATCGGATTGTTTCCACAACCAATTCATCGATTGTTGTTTTGTTTCAGGATCAAAATGGTGGATCCAGGTCTCTTCAATGGTCACAAAACGTGACAAAAAATTATCCTTGTCTGCCTGGAACTTTTTGAGATTTGCTCTTGACATGTCGACTTGTTTCTTCTTTTGCTCGTCGTTTAACATTTTCGGTACCCAACGCGCGGAGACCTTTCTCATATGCAATTCGTTCGCAAGGATTCTTTGAATGCTGCCATATGAGATCCCTGTGACCTCAGCTACATGCCTGATAGTCACTGTTCGATCTTCCAATACAACTTCTTCAACTTTTTTCACATTTTCTTCAGTGAGGGACGTCGATGGGCGTCCTTCGCGGTGTTCGTCTTCCATCGATGTTCTTCCCAGCTTAAACTCCTTAGCCCAGCGTGTTACTGTGGAATATGGAGGAGAAGAGTCCCCTAATGTTTCCACCAAGTCGCGGTGTGTCTTTGGTAGACATTTTTTTCAAGCAGAGGTATTTAATGACAGTTTTGATTTCGTGTTTTTCCATTTTGACTTTCACTCATTGACAGTCCGTATTCAAATGAATGTAGCTCTCGGGAATTGTGGCCTATTTATATGATTTTTTTTCCTGAAGTAGTGGGTAACAGAGCAAGTGACTGAATTTTTTTTGTATTTTTGTGTGCACTAGAAATAACTGATTATCATTACTTTTGGATCACCCCTCGTACATACCGGAATGGACCGAATGTTCTATGTAATCTATTTCCATTATTGTTAATGTACAAGCATGTTGTTTTTATGAGAATTTTTATTGTGTGTTCCTATTGTGACCATTGTAAAGGTCTTATAAATATTTTGAATTGTTGACCCCCCCTCCCCTTTTTATTGTAAGTAAATATTTTGGTGTTACTGTAATCGATACACAACTGATAAAACAAAGTCTTTTTGAAATACCTTCGAATAGGTATTTCCGCATGACCAATTAATTATTAAAAAAAAACGATTATCAATCATTTATAAAAATAATTTTCTTTATTTTACTGGTCAAAAGATAAATGTATCCATTACTCACGATCGTATCGATTAAAGTTGATAGAGGATCACTGGTTTAGTCGGTTTGATTAGAATAAAAACCTGCCTAGCATAAGCTGCGGTGTGTAAACATTATTTCTTATGTTTCTGTTATTTAAACACAGAGTATTCAGGTTATAATTATATTTGCTTATCCTTCATCATTGACGTCCACTGCTAGACATAGTATTTCTTATCTTTAAAACATATAAAATATCTTGTTTATTCTCAGGTTACAAAGAAAAGCCACGCGATGCGACTGCCAAAGCGTTATTATCCGCTTTCGAGACAATGAAAGAGCCGGCATCAAGTAGGCAGTCTCTTGCTTCGGAGGTCGAGGTTGGGTCTACCAACGGGCAAGACAAAGATACTCCTCATGTTAAGAAGCGACATCGACGTATGAAGAGCAGTGGGGTTAAGAAAGATGGTGATGATGGTATAGTTATGATTTATTATGTTTAATTGGGTTCAGTTTGTTTTGAGCAAGTGCTTACTAGTATTCCAATACACTGGACGAGGATAGGTGATTAATAAAAGACTTATTGTCTTAAAATTAATAAATAATAATCAATAAATACCCTTATTAAGTTATAATATACAGGTGTACTTTGTTTTCTTAACCTCTTTTCGTCATAAAACCGATACGAGTGGACTGAATGTGTGGAATTTGAATGGTCTATTGGAACGAGTCGTAAATTAAGTATATGAAAATTAAAACGTATGAAGATATTTAATTGATGATGTTTTTCGTTTCTGCTTAGTAACGTTATCGCCTACCTTGTGTTAATAATTTATTCTCATACTTACAAAAACTAAAACTAATAACGATATAATTTGTCCTATACAGAAGGCGAATACGCAACGTCTTGCGAGTTCACAATAGTAAGCCTAGACGGTAAGCGTTGGCGCTGGGAAGTGCCGGGCGCGGGGGGTGCGGGCGGAGGGGCCGCCGCCGCTGAGAGAGACGCATGGGTCGCGGCTGTGGAAGCTCAGATACTGGCTTCACTGCAGGGGCGGGTGAGAAATTACTTCTAATTACATCATTAGCACATTTTGACTGAAAAAATCTTCTTAATCGGCCTTAGCAGCCTTCATTACACTAGATAACCAAGTCACGCAATCAAAAAAACGTACTAGAAATAAGCTCCCACTGGAAGCTTATTTGATTTTGGAATACTCGTTACATATGTCTGTTATGTCTTATATTACAATGTTAATATTTATTCATACTGCTACATAATGTATGTATGATATAGAATAGAAATAGAAAAAAAATATAGTATCCTTACCACACATTTCTTTGACCAGCAAAAGTTATTTCCCACACTAGCTTAGAAACACAACAAAAAATAGGACGCTAGAGCAAAAGTAGCTATTTTCCGCGCTATTTTTAGAAACACAAAAAAAGAAAACGTTGCATCGCCATAGTATGCTACACATTTTTATAATATACATAATTTACCCATAGAATCCAGTATTAAAAGTATAATTTCCACATTGCAGACATCCCGGCAGCCGGCGCCGACAGGTGCTAACTCGACGGGCGATGTGCGCGCCACGTATTACATCCGCAGAGTGCACGGGAATGATAAGTGCTGCGATTGTGGTGCCGCAGGTTTGTTATGTTTTATTATGTATTTTTTAATACAAATACCTATTTATAAACTAAAGCTTTTTCCCTACGGGGGTTGGGAGAGGATACTGAGCCTCATGGAAATAAAGTCAACTACAAATTTGAATAATAACAGACTATCAATGTCCCGCTGCAGGGACAGGCCTCCTCCCGTAAAGGAGGGATACTTGGCTGGCCGATTGGTGGCTGGCCAGACGGATTGGTATAGATATTGATACAAATTTGAATAACTAATCTAAATCAAAACATCTTAAAGTTTCTAAAACTTCCATACGTAATTGTCGTGACGAAAAGAGATATTAATGTCGAAACAACACTGACCACCAATTTTCCGTAAATCGTTAAGAAAAGGGATCTTGTAATATTGGGTGATAATCAACCTTACAAACATGTATTGCTTCGTCCACATTTATTACGTTTCTTTGTCCCCTTTCTAATATTTTTTTTGTAAATTATATTTTTACTTCATAAGAATCTTTTGATGTTTCTAGAATATCGGAGCCTGTTTTCCACCTCTTGATACGTCCACTTTTTATTTTATTTACTTATTTAAGGACAACCAACAAGACATACACAGGATTCATACATAATTCACTTAACATAAATATCATAACAGCCCATTAATGTCCCACTGCAGGGACGGGCCTTCTCCCGTGACGGAGGGATACTTGGCCTACTAATACATAAATATAGCACATAACAATAGTGTTGCCTTAATTAAAGGCAGCCACGGCATGCAAATTAACTTGTTTGAATAACATAAAAACTTTCTAAGAAAATATGTATATTTAATTATCATGTTCTAATTTACAGATCCAGACTGGGCGAGTTTGAATCTAGGCGTGTTGATATGCATCGAATGTTCCGGTATACACAGGAATCTCGGCTCACATATATCCAGAGTACGCTCACTTGATCTAGACGAATGGCCGTAAGTATTATTTATATTTTATTCATATTGTCACAATTGAAGAAATTAAGAGCGTTTATAGGGCTAACTAGCGCCGCTAATAGAAAAGAATCGTAATTCGTAAATAAGATAAATAATGTCAAATGTTGATAACACAGTCTTGAGAAAAGACAATAAAGTATTTGTATAACACACACACTCTCAACACTTTTAATGTTTTTCAATTAGTTAAATTTCACATTCGACAAATAACCGGCCGTTTTGTTTATAATGCAATATTTATTTAATTGAAAAACATTTAAAGTTTACATTAAACTATTTATCCTATTTGCGAACTATTATTTTTTACTATTGGCGGCGCTGGTGAACCAAGTAAAGGCCCTTAAGAAACGATCGGCCTCTATCTGTCAGCGCCATCTAGACTAGTTCATAGTAAACGTAGTGCTTTTAACTTAGTGGCAAAGTCGTCGCGTGAATTCCACGCAAGACATTTACGTGAAATGTTGAAATGAGCCTGAAAGTACTTTGTAATGTATTGTTTATACAAATGCCATATCTACACACAGGGCTGGATCCTTAGTGCTGAAGTTTTCTTTATAAAGTTGTTTAAAATGTAGTGTTTTGGTACATAGGAACATAAAATATTTGAATAATTAACAATTGTTTCACTTTAAAATTTACTGCAGCAGATTCAGTAACAAAATTAAAAACTAAATGACGTTATACTTAATTTTCCGTTATATTATTTCACAGACTGAGTCACGTAAGTGTCATGGTGTCCCTGGGGAATGATCTCGCTAACTCAATATGGGAATCAGAACTACGCGGCCATGTAAAACCTATCGCCACATCTAGCCGAGAGGAAAAAGAACGGTGAGTGCAATATGTACCTTATTTATTTCTTTAGGTCTTTTGATAACTGAATTTTAAAGGATTTAGGGAATTTAAATTTAAAGTAATGCGTTGGTTCAGTGTTTTTATATAAATAAAGAAAGGCTTTAACGATTTTAGATTCCGTTGTCGTCATTATTGCATACCTCGTCGCAATTTGGCAACTTAATTCAAGGCAACTTATTTACTATAATCAACTGACTAAAATGGTCGGTTTTACGTATCTCACCGTGTGATTTCTCACGGAGGCAAGGGGCAGCGAGAATATTCATAATTATGCCCTAGACCTAGACAAGTGAAACCTTTCAGAAAGGGGGAAAGGATAAGTCGCCCTAATTTTAGCTCTGTTTTGGGTATTACAATACATTCACATTTTTAACTACATATTGTTATATATTGGGACGGGCAATTTAATAACATTTATGCAATGCACACTTTACTCATAAAATAGTTTACAATTCCAGCTGGATCCGGCTCAAGTACGAGCGTCGCTCGTTCGTGTGCGCGTCAGGCGCGGGCACGAGCGTGGAGGCGCTGCGCGGTGCGGGCGCGCGCGGCGCCGTGTGTGCGCTGTGCCGCGCGCTGGCCGCCCCCGCGCCGCTGCTGCCCGCGCCGCCTGACCGCGCGCTCGCGCTCAGGGCTGCAGCCGCTGCCGGACACCTTGCCGCCGCGCAACTGCTCATATGGGTATGTAGCAGTTATGTCTTTAAGCGCTTTACGTACAACGCGTACCGCTGTCAAACATATCTAATATCGCTTTGGACTGTATGAAATTCGCTGATACCGAATACGCGTCCCCCACCTGACCGCGCAGTCGAGAGGTGCTCTCTTCGTGTATAAGACATCGACGGATTTATTAGAGGTCAATGTGAGTTATATCTAGTTAGGACGGCGGGAAGCCGATGGATGAGGGAGGCCCAGGACCGCACAAGGTGGCAATATTTGGAGGAGGCCTATGTTCAGCAGTGGACGTCGATTGACTTCAGACTTCAGCGCCAACTGTGGCGGTGCGCTATGCCGCGTATTAATCATCTTACTATAAAGCTATTTGATATTAGTGACAAATCACTGGTGTAGCTGTAATGCGGCCGGAGACTTAGCTTTAAGAACCTTTAAACGTGGACCTTAAAAATATTTTCGTGGTATGTCATACAAATTAAAAAAAAATTGGAATACACCAAAAATGCTTTTGTTGATGTTCTGTTGGCGCTTGAGGAGATACAAAATTAAATAAAACTTTAAGTTTTACTTTTGTCTATACTTATTTCTTTAATAAGATCTAATGTTTAAATTTAACTTTGAACTAATATAATCATTTTTCTTCCAGCACAACGGTAATCCAAACTACCCCGACGCGGACGGTCACACCTGCGTGTTCTACGCGCGAGCCGCAGCCAACCACCTCTCAGGCATTCCCACCCAGTACCCTAAAAACCTCCAACTAACCTGTCCTCTCCACCCCAACCCACCGGTCAGCTCCACCAATAGCTCAGCCACAAACTCTACGAGTTCCAACTCAAGCAACAAAAGTTCCCTCAAGAACCCTGAACCAGAATGCAACTGCATTATCTTCGAACTACTAAATGCCCAAAGCGCAAGCAAGGCTTTAGTAGAACTGCTAATTGGACTACAGAACAACCAATACATGAACGGGTTCGACTCTCACAATGGCAGCAGTATGGTCAATTTCCCACACAATACGATGGGCAGGCCATCTCTAGGTCCCAACTTGTCATTAACGAATGGCAAGTGTGGCAGTGTAGTTTAATTTATTTTTCTTTAATTCTAAATGTCGGTTTCGAATGTTTTAAATGTTGATACTGTGACTGAAGAATTGTTACCATGCAGGTATAACTTATACTTAACTTTTATATGAATCGCAGTTTTGCTTGACCTATAGAAATTCTATAATTTAAATTTACCCACTGTCAGTGTAGAAAAATGTTAAGATGGGAACCCAGTGACTATTGTTATTTAATTTATTCATTTGACAAACTAAAAATAAATTAAATATTATATTCATACTTAGATAAGTTATTACATTTAGGACATACGTGAGAATCATAAGTAGACTTGCATATCTCTGTAGTAGATTTTTTATAATAGGTACATAATTCTTATGTATTGTTTATACAAATGCCATACAAACGAAACTGCGATTTATACCTTTTGTACATTATACGTAGTACTAATTATGTAAAATGTATACATGTTATATGACTGATGGTACAGTTGATATAATCATGACGTAAACTATCACACTTAAAAAAAAACAAATAGTAAAAAATTATGTGTCTGTCAATTTAAAAAAAAATGTTAATTAAATTAGACAAATTTTTAGGATGTTACAAATTTGTAATATTCATTTATAGCAAGTATTTTCATACTTCACCTTTTTTTTAATACAAATTAATTTCTTTTTTTACTATTTCGTTTTGAACCACTCTCATTGTACATATCTGGTGTTAAATAAATGTAGTTCAAATTTTTAATACATTTTTTTCTAGTTATATAGATTTAATAATTGCATTTTAGAATTTATTCATTTATTAGTAAAAAATTATGTCATCCGGACCCTACACTTCACCTTTGTAATTAATAAATTTTTAGTAAAATTACAAAAATTATTGATATTATTAGTCTGGTTTAATTTATGGGTAGTGTATGTACCGAATATGCTAATAACAAAAATAACCAATATGCTAAGGAGTACGTAATAATATAGAAAAACTAGTCTTTTGTGACATTGTTTAGTACCAGAGTATGAAGTAAAAGTACCGGGGATTTATTGCTCATTATACCTATTCGCATAACCTCATTTGCACAGTGTCAAAGAGGTCAATAGTTTATATAAGCTTGATTTTGTTGAGTTTAAAACAGAATGGTAGGTGAATTATTTAAGTTTCATAGATATTTAAAACGGATTATTTTGTAAACACAAGTTTTATTGTTTTATTGAAATAGAACTACTTTGAAATTTTGTTTAACTTTACAGTCTGTATTTTGTAGATTCAATAGATCTGCCTCAGTGTGAACCGAAAATATTTTTTATTACTAAGATTTATCAACTATTAATTAAATTTTGATTCATAATTTCAAAATTGTACTATGACTTTGTGTATAAAATTTATTTAGTTGTATTTATAATGTAGCAAAAGCACCGGTACTTTCAAACCACAACAGTTCCCATTGTAGTCACAGTTTAGTATTAGATGTTATTAAATTAATCGTTTAGATGCGAGATCTCAGCTCAATGCTATTTCTAGGGTATAGGATAATTTAGTGATAATTTCTCATGCTTTACCCTAACACCCTTGGTTGTGAAGTTCGTGGTATGTTTCTTTGTCAATTCCAAGATGGCGTATAAATCTAAGATGGCGACTAGGCAACTTATCATTTAAATGTTTGAAAACTTTCTTGTTATTTAATGTGAATAGTTACAGTTTCTTTGATTGATTGAACTAATTAAATACTATTATAATTTATTTATATACCATCCTTTATAACTAATTTCAAATTAGTTATACCTACCACTTTTAACGTATCACGAACATTAACATTCCATTGTATTATACAACACACTAGTGGCGAAGTGTCCATATAACTCGATTCCTACCGGCTTACCTTTGCAAAAACCGCTTAGCATTGTCTATTAATCAATTATAAATCAATGACGCAACATCCACTCAATACAAAATAATATAAAACAAAAAAGTATTCTCTTACGTAAATCGCAATAATAATTACAGTAATAATAATTTTCAATATAATTATTTACGTACTCATAACGCCATCTTGTAATTAAAGGTTGTCAACTAACAACTTGTTATGGTTCAGTCAGAGAGTACTTAAAGCGCGCATGCGCGGAGCGCAGTAAGCCGGTCGCGAAATTAGGAATCCAGTACAACAGACTGTACGGAAATCGTACGGTCACGTGACACTTTGTATTCGTCGATCTAAGGTACCATATAAGCCGGTGGCCATCGGCTTATGACAAGGATAAAAGATACAACTACAACATTGCGAGAGCGAGAAAGCACTATTGCAACCAGTGGACCGACCAATTGTAACGAAGTTTCATTTCATTTCACGTTAAGTACTTAATTTGCCATTGACATTCCTTTGTTTTTATCAATTATTTAAATCTGATAGAAATCAGCCTTTCTTCTGAATTTTTAGTTTTTAATTATATTTATTTGTTTTTATATTTTTATACGGCTTGCGTCTTGACTTTGGCAGAATCATCGGTAAACGATAGGACCATTTGAAGAAAAAACAGATATTTGTATTTATTTTCTGCAAATAGGTTATAAAATTCGCTTTCTTGTTTAAAGTAGTAAAATTTGTATGTTTAATTATTTATGATTGTGTATTATGTGTTGTGCATTGGTTGACTTTATTTTTGTCGTAGTGCGTTGGGATCCTATGGAATATTTTTGTAAGTACTTGTTTGTATTGTTTTCAGCAAATTTAATAGTTTGTTGTTATAAGGGACAGGTTAATAGTGTTATATTATATTGACTATCCTATTATGTGATGTGCGATAAAACATCATTCTCGAAATTGAATTATAAATATAAGAAACGCCGGCGCTGTGGATTTACGAAACATTTTAATACAATTATCTCATTTCGATACGTATAAGTAAGTGGCTTACAGACAGTATTCTCAGATTCTAAAAGTAAGTAAGTAGGTATGTAGAATCATTTAGGATATAGCAATATAAACAATTAATCTAATTGATCAAAGAAGTCTTCCAAACAGAGAAACATTTTCGTATTTTAAGTTTATGAGTTCGGGACAACTAGGTAAAATCGAAACATTTTCTCACGAATACCTATGAACTACAGAATAATAGTAATATAAAGTAGAACAAAAGTCCACGGAATCTTCGGCTTCCCTTTTATAAAAATCCACCCTTCGCCACTGCAACACACCAAGGGTTTAAATAGTCGATGTGATATACTTAAGGTCTCCCTGTACCAAAATGTACTGATCCTTCTGTGCCTACCTAGGTAGTACGCTTCACGGCTATAGCCCAGGAGCTAAGTAAATAAAATATAATATTTTACACGCATCACAAGCTCCTGGCCTGTTGTCTTATTTCCAATTTGTAAAGTACTTCATTGTAATATCGCGTTTTAGGATTAATCCTTTAGGTGTTTATGCTTTAAGTTACTTTTTTACACAGACGCGTAGAATAATTGTATTTATGTATTTTAAATGTGGACTGGCATTGTTTAGCGTTTGTTCAAAGTTATTTTAAAAAAAATATCAACTCAGTAATGCAGAGTCATTTTATAATCAGATATAAAATAATATAACCTAAGTTTCTTTCAGTGATTATTAATATAATCTTTGCTAGCCAATATTCATTTTTAAAGTATTTGTACACTTACATTTCTAACCAATGCAAACTATGCTATGGCTCAAATTGGTACATTCTTAATTATCAATCTAGTTAAAAGATCCCAAATATGTCTAATAAGATATTCATATAAGCAAGACTAATATTCACCTGAACTCAAAATTAGTCAAGTAGTTTGGTTTGATCCTTAAAAATATGGAATTGTGATAAAATCATCAATATGTATGACTCTCTGTATTTGAAGACCGTATTTCTAATTACAAAATTATATTAAAAACAAGTTTAATATTGTTAGTCCACTTCTGAATTACCTATCTGTATTTCTTTTTTTAATACAATAATCATAATAGCAAGATGACAGTTCAGTTTGTGACCGAACGAACACTCTTTTATATTGTGATATCAATTTTTAAGTTGCTTAATACATTATTGTTTAACATTTGAGAGTTACATGACTGTACTCCATAATATCTTTTATCTTCAAATAGTTAAAGATGAAAATTGTACTACACTTTCTTCTAGACCGCGGCTATTTATTTAAACAAGCGAGAATTAAACTCTTTTAATATTATAATTGCAGTTACGCAAACTGATTTTTACAATGTCTTTGTATGTTTACTTAGTTAAAATTTGATCGAAACTTTTTGTGTATTTTTGAAATCGAATCTCTTGATTTTAAATTTAATATTTTCATTATTGATTTTAAGTTCATAGATGTAATACGATTGTGGCTGGCCGGACGAAATTCACGTAGTAGATAAATAAAAAGAGATTTTTCTCTGTTTAAGAGCGTTTATAGGGCTCACTAGCGCCGCCAATTGAAAAAAAATCATATTTCGCAAATAGGATTAATAATTTAAAATGTTGATAACAAAGTCTTGAGAAAAGGTTATAAAGTATTTGCTTAACACACTCTCAACACTTTAAATGTTTTTCAATGAAATAAATATTGCATTATAAACAACTCGGCCGTTTTTTTTCGAATGCGAAATTTAACTAATTGAAAAATATTTAAAGTGTTGAGAGTGTGTTATATAAATACTTTATTGCCTTTTCTCAAGACTTTGTTATCAACATTTTACATTATCTAACCAATTTGCGAATTATGATTTTTTTTATATTGGCGGCGCTAGTGAGCCGCGTAAAGGCCCTTATGGGTTCGTAATAACTTTTTAAGTGCATGTAAAGTATAAGTACATTGGTTGTTGTTTTCCATGCAAACAATAATTGATGCAGTTGTACCATACATTTATACTAATGAGATTAAAAAAGAACCCTGAAAATATTTTATACAAATGAATCGAAATTCTTAATAATTAATTATTATTCATTTTACTTAACTTCTTGTAATTTTCTAGTAAATGTTAAAAATTTCATTTTTTAAATTAATAAATTAAGTTCTGTTTGTAAATTTAGCAATATTAACTCGTTTACCAACACAGTATTCGACACGATATGTAAAAAAAAAGTTATAAATTCTGTGCACTCTGTATAGTGTAATTATTATTATTTTATTTAAGACCTATGTTGAAATTTTATTAATAATTTTAAATTATGTTATATTGCGATTGATCTCGCATTTTTATTAAGATTTTTTAAAATATTTTTTTTTGTAAATTCATTTTTAGAAGCCAAAGAGCTTATGTGTAAATATATCTTAATATGCAGCTGTGCGTTTGTTAGCTGTCGATAATTCTTTCGTTATTGTAATTTTTAAGAGATCCGTTAAAGTTTTTTCTTGTGAGAATAAAATAATAAGGACGTAATTTTGTATTTTTATTTCAAAATTAACTTTATCCTATCCTATGCTTTGATATATGTATATATTGATGTTCCAAGAGTCTATGAAGTGAGAATACATAATGCTACCATACTCAAGACAGCCGACTAAAAAGAAATTATCCAGTATTATCGATGTGAAAATAAATAAGTAAACTTTAGCTATGTCTTTGCCCGACCTGAATATCCATTTGCGAGCCAGATAATCCATGTTACCCATGTTTCTGGTGAACTCTCGTCCTTGAAGGGGTTTTTTAAGGGATATACATTTGTGTCCTAGTTATAAAATGTATGTCACCTTAAAAGCCACGTAAAGGGCTTCTACTAAGAAAATGTGATCAGAGAAAAAGAAATAAGTACAATTTGGCATAGGGTTGTACAAATTTCTCCGGCCAATTATAGGTTTCCAACGGCGCATGTTTCCTTTATCAAAAATCAGATTTTCCATTTTTTGACATGACTATACAATCCTTACTAAACGCCCTAGACAATAGCCGCGTATTTCCCTTTCCGTGTTCAGTTGGCGACAAAAACCAGCACAGTTTTGTATTACCATTTAACTCGCCAAACCCGTGCTGAATTGGCGTCAACTGAGTACGCTTTTGCGATCAAGCAACATTATAAACGTTTTACAAAACAGCGTACATCTGAATCAAACACGGTTTTTTATTACTATGGAATTCAACTAAACCGTGTTCAATTCGCATCAACTGTCTTTGTAACGAGTGACGCTAGGTGATGTTTTACTAATTGTATCGCCTCGGGTTCAAATCCCGCTCAGTGGATAAACATGATTGTTTGCATTGGTCTGAGTGTTTTCTATGTATAATATGTATCTATTTACAAAAAAAAACAGTACTTAAGTATGTTTATCCGTTGTCTAGTACCCGTAGTACAAGCTTTGCTTAGTTTGGGACTAGGTGGCGATGTGTGAATGTGTAAGGATTATTTATTATTTATTTTAATAAAGTAATGTTTTTGGTAAAAATCAAGTGTTTTTGCATACCGTATAGGCCTACTGTACCGTATATGGTACGCCCCCCCCCCTAGGCTCCCCCTTTTATTGGATATGTTTTTTAGGTTTCTGAAGTATCTTTTAGCAAGCTTTTGTTGAAAAATTACAAAATATTTACAAAAATAATTATCGGTCTAAATGGGTTAAAACAATAACAAACACGTAAACGTTGACAAGCGCGTTTAGACGACGAATTGCGCGCCAAGTGCCTGCTAGGCTAGCCTAAGTACCTACTTCGAGTGCCGCGATTTATTCCGAACATTCCCGAACAATCCGAATATTCTCTTAAAATGCACACGGTTTTGTAAAAAACGTTTGTTAGGCGTTGCTTGATCGCAAAACGGTGTTCAGTTGACGCCAATTCAGCACGGGTTTGGCGAGTTGAATGGTAATACAAAACCGTGCTGGTTTTTGTCGCCAACTGAAAACGGAAAGGGAAATACGCAACGAATGTCGGTAATTTCAGTACCGTAAATACAGTTTTTTAATGTAAATACGGAAGAAGTGGTGAGTACTCAAAGTTCATGTCATTAATGACATCCATCTAATAACCCGTTGAAATCAGTACACGAGTAAATTCAAAACCATATTTACATGTTATAAACAGTGTTTATTATTGCAAAAATAACTTTAAATGCAAAAATAATTATAAAAAACTAGGTGAAATGTCCGACATTGGTAAGTTATCAAACATATTACTGATACTGACACTGGAAAATTATAAGTAAGTATGTCGAAAGTTTGACTAAAGTTTTAAAAAATAAGTATACATCAAAATGAGTCGGATAAATTAATCGAATTTGTATTTGAAAACACTTTTTTGCGATTCACAAGATATTTACGGTTATTTCGAATATGGTGTAGTGTTCAGTGTATTAAAAGTGGAACGTGTATTAATAGTGTTACGTGTATTAAAAGTGTTACTCCGACTTGACCGATCTATCGTAGAACGTGCAATCATAAGCTAACGCCAACATCAGAAGTGGGATGAACGCCAGCCAGCCCACAGGCTGCGTAGTTCCTTTGGTCCATTTTCATAACTGAGTTTTCGTAACTAGTTATCAAATAGGAATTTTCCTTCACTGTTTCATAACCAATTATTAAAAAAGACTTTTTATTCCTTTTACATAACCAGCTACAAAAAAGGAAATTTCTATCACTGTTTCATAACTGGTTACTAAACAGGAATATATCCAAAAATAATTAACTAATTTGATTGACTAATCAGTTAACCAGTTACTTAAAAATGTTTTTGTTCCTTTTTCTTAACTAATAAAGAAGCCTGAGTATGTTATTTTTTTTAACTTTAGGTAAGTACGAAAATCTGATTTAATTTCATACCAAATAGATATTACGAAAATTTAAAAACATTATGTAATGTTTGTATATGTCGCAGGGAAATGAGGAAACCAGTGATTTCACGAAATCACTAGGGATATCACGAAATTCCGGTAAATGTCGAAAATGCCTTGCACTTCGGCGGCCGAACACGCACGCTCGCTTCGCTCGCTCGCCTCGTGCATTATGGTCACAGTTCTAACCTAACCTACAGAAGAAAGAATTTTTGTGTTTTTTAACCTACAAACAAAAATATGAGCATTTCTTTTATAGTACAAATGGGATTTCGTCATATCCCTAGTGATTTCGTGAAATCCCTGGTTTCCTCATTTCCCTGCGACATATATAAAATATTTATTTAATTCAAAATGGACTAATAATTTCTAAGCAATGGCCTACTGTAATATTTTCTTTGGACAAATCTTCAATTGCGGAATTAACCTCGTGGTCGATTTCATCATATGTATCGCTTTTTTTATTTTTTTCTGTGGCTTTTTATTTTGGTTTCTTTAATTAAAATGTCTAATACCTTCACCAGTGAAAAAGGACCAAAAAGATTTTTAAATAACTGGATAACTGATTAGTCAATCAAATTAGTTAATTATTTTTGGATATATTCCTGTTTAGTAACTAGTTATGAAACAGTGATAGAAATTTCCTTTTTCGTAGCTGGTTATGTAAAAGGAATAAAAAGTCTTTTTTAATAACTGGTTAGGAAACAGTGAAGGAAAATTCCTATTTGATAACTGGTTACGAAAACTCAGTTATGAAAATGGACCAAAGGTTTTTATAATGTGTTCTATAACAGAGCGTTGATATTTGAGTGTAAGTAGGGTATTATTGGGCATTCTGTACCACTTTCGTCCAGTCGCTCCGCGAAACAAGTTTCGCTCTCGCTCAGGACTCGTGGTCCAGAACGCCCAATAATATCCGATCGATTAACGGTAACATTTTAGTTAGTTCACAAAACGGTAAACGCTCATTGATTGTAAAACAGTCACACTACGCACGCCTGCGATGTTTTCCCTATTTCTTGTGTTCGTCATAGCATGGATATTATTATCTAACGTTAATAACGATACCAACATTGTTTGCGAACCGACAAATGTAGCAAAACAAAAAAAACAACTATAGATGTTAGAACTCACCTGTGACTAGTTGTGTGGGTTGACGTGTCTCTCGGTGAAACAAGTTCTAAATTAGTCCAGATTGCCTAATATAAAAAAATTAACCATAAGTACTTACCTGTTAGCTATACCACACTTGTAACCTTTACCAGACCTATTTGTTATCTATACTGTATTTATTCAGTGTACCGTACTTGATATTAGGTTTATAACAAGCACGGTACACTCATTGTGTTTATAATTAGTAAAACAACGATTGGGTACATCTTAAATAAATAATTTATTTATCACTAAACATTTTCGGTTCCTCAGTAAATAATGTGTCGATCGAGCGTATAAATTCTTGCAGCTTGCGCCACTGAGGAGAATCACTATTCACTTGAGCTTTCAAGCGGAGAAGGGCTTTTTTCCACAGTTCTAGCGAGTCTGTCCCATGGACATCGTTCGTCTTGTAAATTTTGAAGTCAATGTAGTTCTCCTTCAGTAGTAGCGTATCGCCGCTCGTTACCGTTGGCGACCTTGTTTATTAAATATGATGCTAACTTAGAATCTTCTTTAAATTCTGAAGGAGTTTTGCATTTCCTTATACCGAAAATGTCAACGGGTTCGGTTTTCTTACTGAAACAATAAGTAGTTTTTAGTAAACAGTTAGGTAAATAAAATTCTGTTTGTTGTTAGTATAACCGAGGTGGTTGTTTGTTAGTATGATAGAGTCCTGAAAATTAATATTAACATACACAGCAACCTACTTTTATAAAAATAATATTAGAGTCTATATTTTCGTGAATACTTTTATTTACCGATCTAAATTCAGACTATCTCTAGAAAGGAAAAATACTAAGTAAATACACTGTTGGGGATCGAACCCAGCAACTTTAATTCACCAGCTGTGTTTATCTAGTGTAGTAACAGTACGTTATACACATAGTTGTTTCACACTCACAACTTACTTAAAACCTTTTTATCAAAGAATTAGAATATATTGCATTACTAATTTATAAATATAATAATTTATATTATTGCAAACGATTGTGTACAGAACGTTAAATAAAATATATTAACATCCAATATAACCTGATCACACATTGTATAGTCTTTCCATACAATAAGAGGTCAGAATAAAATGGTATTAATAATTAGATTTGACGTTGATTGTACATATTTAATAAAAGTTTAATTACGTACCTTTTACGAATCGAATTAGTCGATGGAGTTTTACGTTTCCTTTTTCCATTGCTGTCTGCAAAATGTTTCGATTTAGCTCTGCCTTCGTCTGCGACCTCCTGATAGCTGTACTCGCTCTCTGATCCGGACCTGAAATAGCACAACATAATTATTAGTAGGGTACTCTATCATTATTTTTACACCCTACCCAAAGTTATTCTAAAACGTTAGGTACTTAAATGTAATTTTACTTGAGTAAATGTATAGACAGACAATAACATCATGCTCAAGCCAAGATTACAAGTTGAGTAAAGTTAAAATCATAAAATCAAAGTTGAACTTAACGCTTTCTTTCTTCTTATGTAATTACTAAAGATACATAATGAAACATTTAGCTAGTAATTAAGAAGAAAATCAATTGAATACGGTACATAGATTAGATAGTATACTTATGTACTTACATTATAAATGTTATGGTGCTGATGATGATAGGTACAGCAGGCAGGTGTCGTCAGGCAGTTTGAAGCGCAGCGGTTCTTTGTATACTTCTTGATGATTACTTCCACACTTGCAGACTTAGTTTCGTTTAATGTACGGTAGTGAAATAATGTTTAGCTTATAAATCAAGAAACATGTAAAACAATGTTAATTTAAAAAAATATTAAACAGACATGTTATTGGTGTATCAATTGACTTTTTTTCTTGTACGGATTATACTTGGTCAAAAATGATGTCTAAGGAATTTTGAATAAAATCGAACAAAATTGCTGACTATAAAATAAAAATATAGTGCAAGTAGCCTGACTACGTCATATCAAGTTCTATGGTTCCGTATAATTATGTATTTATTTTAAATCAAAATAAATGCTATGCGGTAAGTACCTATTTAAATTTTAATTGGAATTGTTAATTTTTATAATATTATGACTTATTTTTATGTGATAAACACAAGTAATTTGTATTTTACCGTAAGATTGTAAGAACCGTTAGTCGATAAATTGTAAACTCGCACTGAGATGTACAATTTATTGCTTTTATTTCATATTATATTATAAGTTTATAGTTTCACAGATTAGTGTAACTAACAGTTGAAGACTGTCAGTTTCTGACTGAAATAAATGGAATGGATTAAGTCATCTCAGTACGCGTTTACAAATAATCGACAGTGTATAAACTGATTAGTTAATTAATAAACTGGCTGTTCTTACAATCTTACGTTGACATATACAATATCTATATATGGTACGAAATTAACTATAATAAAGGGAGCTAAACAATAATAATAATGCTATTTGTAAATTTATAATCATTGATATTTTTGTTAATAGAATATTATCGTAAATCCATAATAATTATTTATACCGATTTAGATCTACTGTACCCTAATAAAAAGTAGGTTGAGCGCACGTATTTAGTTACATATTAGCAAATTTCAAGCGTTTCCAATAACTGGTAATAATTATTTGTGTTAATATTAAATTGCTGAATTAAATACCTACCTAGCTATCTAATAAATCGAATAAATATTTTTATAATACAAAATTCTAAGATTACTTATATTAATTAATTTTAACGAATTACTTGCATTCAGCAGACGTGTATTTAAATACAGCAGAAATTTAAGTACTTAATATGTGAATACAAAATACTCCACGACTTAAAAAGGTAATAACTATTATGTTTATTAAGTTAAATACATAAGGAAGCTGTTTGATAGAAGTATGTATACTTACATATATTATATACTTCTTTCTTTTTATATATTTCTTTTTTTACAGAATATTAAATTAGAAAAAATAATCGAGAAGTGATATCGATGAATCAAAATCAACTAAATACACATTTTGAATTAGACATAGAAGTGTACGAGCTGAAATCATTGTACCCACTTGCACATTGGCAGGTAATCTAACAGGAAAATATTTATTTTATGTTACAGATTTATTGTACCTATGTTTTGCTCTTTTTGAACTTTAAATAAGTAATAATATCTACCTCTTGTTATAATAATATATACCTATTTATATTAAATGCAGTTTTTTTTTTTTTCAGGATGAAAAACTAATTTGCTATATAAATGATCGAAAGAGAACAGTTGATTCCTGTATCAACATAAACTAAAATTAAAGATACATAGATAGTTAGAGACTGAAGTGTTCCAGCTGAAATCATTGTACTTCTTAGGTACACAATGAAACAAGGTAAAAGAAATATATATTGTATGTTTCTTTCGTTTTTAACTTTTCTTAAGTAATTATACCTCTTAAATAGTTTTTTTGTTTTGAAATACATTATGACTATGACTTAAATATAACTATTTCATAATACTGTCCACAGGCTAAAAGTTCAAAGGTGTTCAATTATGTCACCTAGGTACCTATTATATATATATTTTTTTTTTTTTTTTTCAGAGTGAAAACTAATTAGCTAGCTAAATGGTCAAAATAGAACTGAATCGCTCAATCCTGTATCAATATTAAGCTGAAATTCAAGATACTTACAAAATAATAGTTTAAGTAAGATAATTATTTTTTAAAGTAGGTATTTACGATAAGAGTCATTTCATATCATCATCATATATCTTATAAATTATACATTATTAACATCATATTTTATAAACTAAACTTAATATTGTATAAAAAATATTGTTAAAATATTGAAGTAGGTACTTAACTTTAACTACTCTCTAATAATGCCTCATTGCACAGTTTGTAAAATATTTGTAGATAATCGACGATGGTCTGGTCACTTACGAAGTAATAATCATAAAAACAATAGCACGACCCCATTGTATGATAACGTTGAAATCATTAATTCTTCCTTTAAATCTCGTATTATAACTTACAGAATTCTTGCCACCGAAAAACAGTTAAATATATTGCCTGAGATGTTTCTCCATAATAACCAAAAACAAATTAAGAACCTAATCGATCAATCGTTACAAAGACATACATCAATTAAAATTAATTTTGAACTTTTCTCTGTTTTTCTTATGTATAAAAACGAACACCAAGAAATTAAATCGTTCACCACAAAAAATTATGTTATTCATTTAAATTATGATTTCGAATCAATTTACAAAACTATACTTTTAAATTTATTAAAGAAAATTGAAGAGTTTCAGGAAAGAGATAGTGGATGGACATTTTTAAAAAATTCTCATTTAGAAATCAATATAAATAAATATCAGCCTCTCGGCGGATCCAAATTTATAGCTTTACCAAAATTTATAATAAATAAAAAAGCTGTGTTAAATATTAGAAATAATGATAGTTATTGCTTCTTGTGGTGTATTGTAGCTGCCTTGTATCCCACAATACAACATCCTGACAGAGTATCGTCGTATCCTCATTTTCGAGATGTTTTAAATATTAATAATTTATTATTTCCAATTACATTTTCGGACATCAATGTTTTTGAAAAAAATAACCCCTCTCTGAATATTTTCGTTTATGGATTGAAAAATGATAGAACAATTATTGGACCTTTGTATAAATCTAATAATAGTAAAAAATCAAAGAGTATACACCTTTTGTTTTTAGAAAATAATACACATTCCCATTACTGTCTAATTAAAGATTTGCCACGTTTGGTTAGAAATCAAATAACTAAACATCATGGTAAATTGTACTTCTGTGAAACATGCTTATTATTTTTTCCGAATTCAAGTAAATTTGAATCACATTTATGTGGAGGAGTTGTTACAGTTTTACCTGAAAAAGGTTCATTTTTAAAATTTAAAAATTATAATAGAAAACAAAATATTCCATTCGTCATATATGCTGATTTCGAAACTTTACTCAAACCGATTTCCGGCGACGAATTGAACACCGGTAATACGTCATACTCACAAGTACACGTGCCTGCTGCGTTTGCATATAATATAGTATCATCATTCACTGAACATTTTAAAGGTTACAGAAGTTATCGAGGCAAGGATTGTGTAACAAAATTTGTACATTTTCTTACTGAAGATGTTAAGAAAATATATCATAAATATTTGACTAAAAATGAAACTATGATATTCACAGAAAATGATGCTGTTAGTTTCACTAGTGCTATTAAGTGCCACATTTGTGAACATTTATTGTGGGGAGATAAAGTAAGAGATCACTGTCACATTACTGGGCGATATCGGGGTGCAGCACATAGACACTGTAATTTACAACACAAGTTACCCAAATTCATTCCGATATTTTTCCATAACTTGTCAGGATATGATTCTCATTTATTTATTAAAAAATTAGGTGAAATTCCTGGTCAGATAAAAATAATACCAAAGACCAAGGAAAAATACATATCCTTTTCAAAGTTTATCCCTATTGATAATAACGAGTATATACAATTAAGATTTTTAGATTCGTTTAACTTTTTAGGAACAAGCCTTGACAAACTTGCTAAAACAATGCAAGTTAAAGATTTTATTAACCTTAAATTTCATTTTCCTGATAAAACACAATTAAATTTATTAACACGAAAAGGTGTATATCCTTACGATTATATGACAAATTGGCAATGTTATAAGGATAAATCTTTACCATCAAAGTGTCATTTTTATAATTCATTAACTAACGAAAATATTAGCGACGAAGACTACAATCATGCTAAAACTGTTTGGGATAAATTTAATATACATAACTTAGGAGAATATACGGATTTGTATTTAAAAACAGATGTACTTTTGTTGACAGATATTTTCCAAAATTTTAGGAAAACATGTAAACAACATTACAACCTCGATCCTGCATTTTACATAACAGCACCTAGTTTGTCCTTTGACGCAATGTTACTTAAAACAGGTGTTGAATTAGAACTTCTGTCGGACTTAGCAATCGTTAGAATGATTCAAGATGGTATTAGGGGAGGCTTATGCATGTGTTCCCGTCGGTATGCTAAGGCTAACCATAAATACATGTCTGACTATAATACATCTAAATCTTCTAGTTTCATAGTATACCTTGACTGTAATAATCTTTACGGTTATAGCATGTGCCAGTATCTACCATATTCAGGTTTTAGGTTTCTTAGTGAACGCGAATTGTATAATTTACACGTAGAAAATATTACAGATAATGCTGAGTGGGGATTTATATTAGAAGTTGATCTTTTATATCCTGAACATTTACACGATTACCATAACGATTTGCCTTTTTGTCCAGAGAAATGCATTCCCCCAGGCGGTAAATCTAATAAACTAATTGCTAATTTATATAATAAGTATAACTATGTCATACATTATGTACATTTAAAAAAATGTATAGAACATGGTTTAATACTACGTAAAATACATAGAGCTATAACTTTTAGACAGAGTCCTTACTTAAAGCAATATATAGAATTGAACACACAATTACGACAGAAGGCACAAAGTGCCTTCGAACAAGATTTTTTTAAGTTACTGAATAACAGTGTTTTTGGTAAAACATTAGAAAATACTGAAAAAAGAGTAAGCGTACATTTAGTTAATCAATGGAGCGATCAAAATAATCGTACCAAAAAGTCCATATCCGCTGAAAGGCTTGTATCCAATCCTTATTTCCATAGTGCTTCAATTCTATCTGAAAACTTAGTTGCAATACAAATGAGGCCAGACCAAATTATTTTAGATAAACCGATTTATATAGGATTCACTGTATTAGAACTTTCTAAGTCACACATGTATAATTTTCATTACAATATTGTAAAGCCTTATTACAAAGAGCGAGTACAGTTGTGTTATACAGACACGGACTCTTTTGTGTACGAAATATATACTAATGACTTTTACTATGATTTAAAGTATCAGTTTTTACAATATTTTGACACCAGCAACTATGAAGCTATGAACTATTTTAAGATACCGCTTATCAATAAAAAAGTTCCTGGTTTATTCAAAGATGAAATGGGAGGAGAATATATCTCCGATTTTGTTGGTTTAAGATCTAAATTGTACTCTTTAAAAACTCAAAAAAAAATCACTAAAAAAGCAAAGGGAATAAAGTCATGTGTAGTAAGAGATTTAAGTATTACAGATTATGAAAATATTTTATTTAATGGTGGAGTTATCCATAGAAAAAATCCAATGTTTAAATCAATAAAACACGAAATATTTACGCAGTCTATCAACAAAATTGTATTATCTAACAACGATGATAAACGAGCGATATCTTTGGATAAAATATCAACACAAGCTTGGGGTCATTCATATATGCTTAAAACTAAAGATGAGGTTTAGACTAAGCTTTCTTTGCTGTGAAAGTGTATAAGTAAATTACTACTTTATTTTAGTATTAAGGTATTAGATTTAAGTATCGATTGTATATGTAAATATATTAATAAATGAAAATATTAAAAATATATTTAAGTTCCATCTAAATATCTACCTACTTAGTAGGGTTAAGTACTGCTTTTGTTTATGTAAAAATAAAATGTTGACTACATTTACTTGTTTTATTTAATTTATAAATATAACCATTATAATCCATGCGAACAGAGTCGCAACCATAAATAGTTTTTTATGATTATTATATAAATATGCGTTTGCTATGACCTACTTTCAACCGTATGACAATACATACGCTTAGCAAGCGTTTTACGAACAACGTTTCGTAATGCCCTCCTTGATGGCTCGGTGGTAGCGTAAGCGACTAACGTGCTCGAAGCTGTGGGTTCGAATCCCATGCAGGACAATTATTTGTATGATCCACAAATTGTTGTCCTGAGTCTGGCTGTGATTTGTACCCAATAGTTTAAATATATATGTAAAAAGTCCCCGCGACATACGAGTAATACCTAGTGCAAGAGTTGTTGTCTTTAAAAAATAAAAACAATAAAATGTTTTTATTAGATGAATATTAGCGAAAAATATATAAAAATGAAATGTTATATTGTTATCAATTCATGATGATATATACATAAGACCATCAGTTTATATAAGTACATGCATAATATTATATAACTATGTAAATATTTTTCTGTCGCTCATTTCCACTATTTTGGTATTTGAAATCGAATTAACTATATACTTAACCAATTATTAATTCAAGCGAACAAAGTCACGAATAAAACCTTGTACAAATTATGTTCTTTTTCTATTATAAAGTTGGATTATAGTTGAATATAAAAACATAGAAGTATATAGAACAGGATGTAACACGAGACCAATATACCTACATTACATACAACCAACCTACATTATAAAATGCAATACAGACAATAATGATATACTAGCGATTGCTCCAGTCATCGCTTAGATATAAATGTTTTTTTTTTAATATTAAAAAAAAAACTGTATTAAGAATATAACAATATTCTTAATATATATTTTTTTATATGTAGTCATGTAGTAGACTTTTTCAACTGACAAACATACTGTGCAAATATTTCTTCTTGCAGACACAATATGCATTATTAGCATTTTAATATATAGATTGAATTAATTTGTATAAAATACTTTATTTTTTTCAATTACGAAATATTATTTAACTCGTGTACTTGTGCTACAGAATCATGTCAATGGTAAGTTTTTAATTAATAAAATAAAATAAACTTTGGTTACCTTTGGGTTCAATAAAACAGTAACTTATTTTAACAACGTGTTAATGATTTAATTATAATTTGTTTCAGATTTCCGACTCAACGATTATGTTCAGTCAGTATGCTCAGGATCCTAATGAAGACTATAACGAGATGCTTCGCAAGGAAACCGTATGCTGCAAACAAGTAACGAAAGATAAGACGTTGAAACAACGACGTAAGGAGAGATCGAAGAAACTGAAATCTTCAAAATCTTACGTAATGAGTCGACCACAACGACCTGGCATTAAATTGATAAAAGTTTCAGTGCTAGACCTATGTAATAACACTCCTGAAACCTATGATAGTGATAGTGATTGCGAGAACGTTATACTAAGCGCGCAATATATTGTTAAAGACGCTAATGATTCTGTTCTGGACGAAACTGAATCATTGGTGAAAAAAATCTCAAAATCTTTAATAGATAATGATTTTTACTGATTTTTTTTAATATTGTAGTTAGTTGATTAGGTTATGTTTAATGTAATAAATTGTATTCATTTTATGTCTCTAATGTGTATTAGATATTAATGTACGTATATTTGTAATAAAATAAAAGCATTATATATTTGTAAAAAGTATTTTTATTTCCTTAGAATAATAGATTACAATTTGAACTTTTACTATTTTCTAAATATTTTTTTATACATATTACATTTTTTAGTGCACAGTGCTTTAAATGATAATTACAATTAAAATTATTTTTTACACCACTGAATGTTTTGTGTAGCACAGATAAATTAGGACATTGTTTTTCGTCAAGTTCTAAGACATTACAATTCACACACAAGTCCTTAACCCAATTAATTTTCTCCAGACCTTTTACAATAATATCCTTACTTTCCAGGTATTGGACAATTACACGATGAAATTCTCTATAGTCTATGAAACCTTCGTTCCAATAAATTCCTCTGTTTCTTTCCAACCATTTAACTTGCTTTTTTTCGTCATTTGTTAAATATTTAAACAAGTAAGGTGGCTTGATTAAAAAAGTTTGTGTGTATTCAGAAGTGGCTAAAGCTAACTCCTTTACTATAAAATCGTTGTTAAGGTCTTTAAATCCTTGGACATCTAATATGATAGTATCTGGGCTCATGATATTTTCTTAACGGTGTTACTCAACGGCTTATACTCAATTATGCAGTCGTTTAGTATGAGACAGTAAGCAGATGTTTGATCTGGTATATCTGAATCAGTTTCAATTTCCACTCGTACATCTACGACAGAGCCTCCTTTTAGATTATCAGCTTGTCTAGAACAGTCGACAACAAATAACGGTGCTAAGTCTTTAAACTGTTTTTCACTTAATAAGGGTTCCGCGCGACGTCCGTAATATGACTGTTGAAATCTAGTGTATTGCTCGTATAATAAAGCAACTCTGTTATTAGCAAAGTTAACATTTAGATTTTCATAAGGGAAATATGTTGAATTTAGGTACACTCTAACATCACGAATATGACAATGATCGAACTGAGACATGTCAGCACCTGAATTATTTTTTCTTTGAGTCTGTAGTCCAATAATAACAAAGCGTGGTTTCTCTATTTGTGACGAAGTTTTAATAGACCAAGTATGTTTTGTGGTTTTAGGTAATGCGGGATATTCGTACAAGTCCCAATTTCTGAATATCATCTGGAGCGGTCGATCTTTTTCTAACATTTTTAACAAACTTATTTTTTCTCTATCTGATACCTTAACATGAGGCACGCGCCATATGATTTTATTTATAAGAACATCTTCTATAATTTCACCTGTATTAAGTTTTACAGCATTTAGGTTAGTGTTGCTTCTTAACAATATCAGTTCGTGTCTACTGTTTATTACAACTTTCTTAAAATCTTCTGCGAACCCGAGGATATTACAAAGAGGTATAGATGCTGAAAATCTACCACCATTCACATTTTTTATACCATCTATATTCCAGCCCCAGGCATAAGACATCTTTGATTCACTCTCATTCATTGAAATTAACGACTTCATTGTAGTTGTTATGCCAGCATTTTTAATTTTATCTATTTCTACTCCATTAAGCTCGTACCTTATGTCTTGAAACAGATAGAGTAGCGCATTATTCGTAAAATTGATGCTACTAGCAACGTCTTTCAAATCTTTTTTACTAACGATAACAGTTCCTTCCAAATACAAGGTGCTTGCTGATGGTAATATGTACAAATCTTGTTGGTTGATAGGTATACGAATTTCATCATTTCTATTGAAACTTGTTACATATGGCTTGTAAGAATGGAATTCTATTCCCTCAACAGTATTATCGTAAGTTGGTGTGGATAAAACATCTAATATATTCATTTTAGTAAACCGATTGCTTTAAGAAATATCTTATTTTCTTTAGTTAATTTTATTTTCTTTTTCTTCGAGATAGCTCTTGTTTGGGTGATAGCTTGAACTGAACTGATATGTTTATTTTCTTGAAGCACATATTTATTGTAATCAATCATTTTTTCTTCTTAGGTGTAAATACAGTTGAACTTCTTCACCTCGTAAATTTATTAAACGGTTATTTATATCTAATAACCTAATTCGTATGCTGTTTATATTTTTTTGGTTAATCGGAAAGTATATTACGTTCTTAGGAATTTCTATTATTCTGTATCCAGGTGGTACGTTCAGTGCAAATTCGTGTATAATGTGACTGGATTCTCCGTTTATGTACGAGCCGCTTACAATATCACATTCTATCCTGATCACGGTCGTAGGTAAAATGTTGACTGGAAACTCAGACACATGCCATTTATTTCCTTCCAAGATCTGTTTCTTAAACCCTAACAAACTGCAGAAAGTGTTTTCTTTATTAAAATTTATATTTTTTGTGCAGTATATACTAGTTTTTAGAGTGTTATTATTACACTCTAATTTGAACACAGCGTCCTTTATTTCTGATTTTAAATAATCACCGATGTCTTGTAATTCATAGGTGCCTTCCGGTACTTCAATAACTTCATTGGTGTCATAATATAACTTATTATTTCTTTTGTCAATGTTTGGAATAGAGTTAAATGTTGAGAAATGCAATAAGGCGCATTCATATTGTTCAGATAATTGTAGTGTGTTAGTATAGTACACAGATAAATCTGAAGAGTTCCCAGTTATCGACAAAGTGAGTGACATCTTGCAAATGGTTTAAATTAAACAAACGCATAAAATTTATATGTTTTTATTCCAATATTTCCACAAATATTCTAAACATAAATGTCCACAATTTACAGAATTAAAATTTTGATATCTTGTATAATTATAAAAAACATTATAATTTTTAAAATACTTCATCAATTCCCTGGGGGGTTTTAAATCACCAAAGCTGTCAAAATATTCACAGTAATTATTAACTTTAACATAAGCTACCCAATGTGTTCCTTCGTTTTTTGCATTATCCAAGTTCACTATACCACACTCAATCCGTTTTGGTGAACTTGGTAACTGATCCTTCATGTACACTCCTCGAAAGTGAGGAATGTCTCGTGCATGATTTTCAATATCCAAATTAGTTAAAGGTCGATTAGGTAGCTTCCACTTCAGTTTTTTGGAGATTTTATATATAATCCTTTGCCATTTTTATGTTGTTTTATGTATAAACCCTTGCCTATGGCTAATGTCTCCATAGATCTGTTATGTCGTTCTGTTTCTTGTAAATTCTTTTGAGCTGCTTTATATTCATTCACCGTTTTTGCTATACCGGCTACGCCACCAGCTAAAGAGCCTAAAGCTGATAAACCAGCAAAAATTGGAATTAAAGGTAGAATTCCTCCAGTTTTTGGTAACGGTATAACTCGTGGTATTCGCATATTTGGAGTGCATGGAAAAAGTTTCTTTGCAACTGAGTATGCGGTGTTTATTAATGTTTTACTGTTTTTGGGTTTCATTTTCTTAACCACAGATTTAATTTTTGATATAAAACTATTAAACGCCTTAACGCCAGCACCAGATTTTAATTTAGCTTTCATAACTTTGCTCACTAACCAGGAACTAAGTTTTTCTCCTTTTCTTGCATCTTTCGATTTAAGTCTTTTTTTAGCCATATCTAGTAGTTGTAAATCAGCTTTGTGTCGATTGGGTAAGTCTTTATGGTTATCATATGCAATATCGTGTTGCATACAAGCTTCGTCTAGCTTATTAACACCTCGATCACCTCTGAGTAATCTTTTTTTTAGTTTTGTGCCTGGTCCGCAATAGTTATAACCAGGCAGGTGAAGTTCAAACGGTAGATTATCAATAATAGTGTTAAGCAGTCCACCTCCTTGCATTGCTCAAAGTAAAGTAAATATAATATATGTAAGGAATATGGTTATATAATTGTTATTTCAATCTGTTATTGCGGTTTTATTAATCCAACTGTTATCATCATTGCTTAATCCCAACCATTTTACGAATAATTTATTTCCTTTTCTTTTTAAAACCTTTTCAATCAAGTACACACCAGGATGATGAGATTTTTGGAGTTCTTGTTCGTAAAACGTGCCTAATATTGGTTGTTTTCGCTGATCTTCTATGTAATATGTTGTTGGTTTCGTTTTATTGATCTTTTTTATGATAAACAGCTCAGTAGACCAATTAGGAGTATATCCTTTTTCAAATATATGTTTGTATTTACTAATTCGTACATTGTCACCGACTTTAAATTTAGGTTTAGACCGAATACATAAATGATTTTGTGATTTATTAATATTATTTTTTATTAATAACTCATTTGATTTTTTCACATCGGAAGGTTTGCATTGAATAGTACGATGATATGTATTGTTATATGTCTTCAATATATTTGTCAATATCGATCCTAACCAATTATAGCTTCCATTTAAACTAAAACATTTGTATAGTTTATTTTTGATAGTCTTTATTAATCTCTCGACTATTGAAGCTTTCTTGGTAGAAAAAGTAGAATAGTGGTTAATGTTAAACCTCTTCATAAGATTTTTAAAAGTTGTATTATAAAACTCTTTTCCAGAATCAGTTTGTAAGTTGATTGGTCTGCGATGGCTACTACGTAATATTTCATCGAAAGCATGTGTAACATCTATCATGTTTTTAGATTTCAATGGTTCAGCCCAAGCGTATTTAGAAAAGCAATCAATCACTAATAAAATATAATTATATCCTTTATTACTTTTTCTCAACGTCTGTATATCTATCAGATCAGCTTGCCATAAATCATCGATTCCTTTCAATATTACAGGTCGTCGCAGAAAGTTTTTTCGTGCTGCTTTGTGTATTTCATTAACAATTTGTTGCTTTATCATTATGATTAATTAACTTGTCTACAGTGGTTTTTGTATAAAATTTGTCTTCTAAATGAAGCAAAGTATTTGTAAACTTTGTATTTAAAATACTTTGAACGTGTAGCGACTTATTAATTTCTTGTATAATTTCTGTTTTAATTTTATCTACGTATTCCTTATTTACCACGTCATCAGCTTCTTCAGGCAGTCTAATACCTCTTAGTCGTGATGCTTTCAAATCAAAGTCACCGTTTTCAGATTTATACAAAGCGTTATTATTAATCTCGAATAACTCAGATAAACGCATTCGTTTATGAATATAATGACCGAATTTGTCTACATTCATGTTTAGAGTGTGTTGTACTGTAAGGTTAGAAATAAAATGAACATTATATACATACAACTTTTATTTAATAATAATTTTATTTTCACGTAATTCCTCAATAATAGACATAATTTCATTATCTAAGCCTGTATTGCCAGCATCTCGAGATGCTATTAACAACTTTAATCTATCAACTAATTCATTTGGATCATCCCAATAAATGTAATCCACATTTTGTCTCCACATTTTTTTCATTGACATTCCTTTACCTTTAGATTGCTTACCAGGAATTGTACTTTGTACTGAGAAAAGCGGTTTAATAACTTGTAAATATTTCATTCCCTTATTACTTTTTATTGGTTTATTTGGTTCGAAATCTCTACGATGTGCATTTGTATCAAGCAACATCGATTTATAATTTTGCATGTCACTCTCTGTAACTACGCTTAAATCTACATTCTTTTTTAATAACAATTGTTTCAAACCAGGTGTATTACGATATTTACAACCAGCTACTACAATAAATTCATCACCAACTGTTATATTAGCAGACCCTAACATAAATTTCCCTTGATCTACTCGAACGCCAAACGGGATGTCTCGTAGGGCTTCTGAAGATAACGACCAGGATGAAGTGTCGTGCTCTTTAATATTAACATCATCAACCAATGATTGAAAAGAACTTTCACTGTCATTGTCAGATTCATCACTGTCATCTTTACTTTTTGGATTTTCATTCTGCATAGTTTGTTTATTCAATGGACCTTCGATTTGATTATTAGCGTTGGAAAGCAGGTTGAGAGATTCTGTTACAGGCTTGAAAACTGATTCCAATGCTTGTTTATTGCTAATCTCAATATCTCGCATGTTCCGTACTTTTCTCTTTACAGCTTCTGCAGCATCAACAATTTGTCTTTTTAATGATTTTTCCATGCTTGTTATCGGTTGAAAGTCGTATACAGAATAATAATAATACAAAGATGACAACCTTAAATATTCGAAATTTTAATCAAAGATTACAAAGGTATCAAATTTAGTTCTATAGCATCCATTATTTTTAGAACAATCTTTATTAATTACAACATAGTTGAAGGGTTCACTCCATATCCTGGAACACATTTCACGGAATTCAAACCAAGTCATATCGGTATTAACATGTTCATCATAAACATGTCTTAAATTAATGTCATCTTGTTTAAAAAGTACTATCAGGTTAGCATTATCTCTTACTAATTGTTTTGGGATTTTACTGTATGTTTGATTTAGGTAAAAACAATCGATGTATTTGTGTCTACCCATAGCAAAGTAATCACGCATATTATTTTGATTCTCACACGCCACGTCATCAAAAATAATTATAGAGTTTGGTTTCGCATCCTCAACTTTTAACACTTCTTCATTTCCTTGAAATTTTTGTAATGATATACATGGTACTTGCTGTAAAACCTTTTCTAAAAACACATATTTTGGTTGAAGTAAAGTTTTTGAATATATGTAGATGTTTTGAAAGTTTAATCCATTTTCATGTAGAAGTAGACCAATTAACAAGTTTGTTTTGCCACAGTTTGATGGTCCGCAAATAATGCATCGTATGGTATTAGGTAATAATTTTCCATGACGTGATTCAGTCTTACAAGAATCATTGCAAATTATATTTAATTGCAAAGATTGTGGTTGTTTGACAAATTTCATGTTATATACATATTACAGCTTAATTAATAATGATCAAGTTTAAAGATTGTTAATCTTTATAAATACTAATCGATCTTAAATCTACTCAACTTCTTTTAAGTACTGGAACAAATTTTACCATCCTATTATCCTCCTCACAATATATTTTTATTAATTCTGTCTATAATGACACAAACACACTAAAATTAAAAATACTGGTTGTTGGTAATTTTTAAAGTGCCAGTTGTTGATGTCTTAGCTATAATGTCGTCATTGTTATTGCTCACGTGAATATATTAGGCGTTAGTTATTTATTGAAGTTTCGAAGCCACACGTCGCTGGTTATATTAAATTTATATTATTGGGCATTTTGGACCACGAGTCCTGAGCGAGAGCGAAACTTGTTTCGCGGAGCGACTGGACGAAAGTGGTACAGAATGCCCAATAATACCCTACTAGTGTAATTTAATTTGATATTAATTTCATTACTTGTCAGGAATTATCGATTTACTTAAACGTCAGGTTGTGTAATTTTGTGTGAAAATTGGTTAGATTATTTATTCCTTATTTACCTATTCGTGTATTTCGTTGAAGGCAAAAGAGTTACAATAACTTATTACAATAGATATAATAAATCCCACATACAATAGTTTGACTTAAGCTAGACTATCCTATGAAAGGATGAAAGTACCCTTGCATATGTGGGAACTCGTAATTAGGTATACTTACCAACTGTTTCGTTAATATTTTAAAAGGAATTCAGTATTAATTTTTGAAATAAACAAAGGCAAACTAATAAAAAGTTTAAATTGTCGTGTAATATTTTGGTGTCTATTTGTAACTAAAACGTGTTAATTTTATCACCCATCCTAAAACGTTTTATTTAAAGGTACCTAATAAGTTAGAATAGCTGAGTCCAGTCCTCCAGGTTTAGGTACGTGTTGATGAGGTACAATTTATATCCAAAATGAACAGGGAATTAGTCTCACTTATCTGAGCTGGCAAATAATTGCCTGTTGTGGGAATAAAAGTGCAAAGACGAACGTATTAGCTAACTATATTGGCAAGTGACCATGATTTAATTGGCTCATCAGAACGAAGACTTAATAGGGCTAGATTTGAAATTCTTAGGTATTTTGGTGTTTTGGATTGTAGTCATCCATTTCATTGTTAGGACGCAGGATCTGTTGTGTTCTACAATACAAATATCAACTGTAAGTATATTTCGACGAATACAAACTTCCGTACTGTAATTTTATTCAAAGTGTTAACTATGAATTTTGTTCATTAGTTTTTTTAATATTTTGTTTGTTTGATATCAGAAGATAAAGATGTCGCTAATGTGCAGTGACAGCTGGTATAGAGAGTGTAATCGATATTAAGAAACTATGAGAGCTTAGTACTTTTACTACTTACGTGAGATACAAAAGAGACCATGTACCAGTCAATGTAAAGTTTTGTGAAATAATTAAAGGTAAAAAATCAAGTTGTAGTGATGTTCCTTGTATATATTCAGTGTGTCCTATTATGAAGTAGCGATAATTTAAACACATGTATACCAACTTTTTTTAGACACAATTACACCACATACTAAGGCTCAACACCCGACCTCGCCTTATGGCAGCCATTTTGTTTTTTTGATAATTTTATCTCTATGTTTGAACAAAAAGGTTCATATCTCTTAAAGTTTTGGTCATAATGAGATAAAAATAGATTTATTTGATGGCTAATAATACTGTCTCTCATGAACTTTTCAAAAAATCTCCGTTAAGCTTTTTTAACTTTCGAAAATAATATGAAATGCAAAAATAAGAGGTAAAAAAATTAAGCAAATCAACAAATTATTGCAAATAAATGCAAAAATGGTACCTATAACCATATTTTTTTTTTCAGTTAACAGAAAGTTTTTGAGTTAAGCTACAATACAACATTAAATTCATAACTGTATGTTTATTACTTTAAGAGTTATTGTTTTTTGAACATAGCGTATGTGCAAGGACCAAAGGACTAACTAGACTTTATCTTTAATAAAATGTGATTTTTCTGCAGGTAGAGCCAATATGTTTTATCTTGCTTACTCCCACTAGTCATGAATAGTTCTGCTAGCCTTTTGAACGCAACTCATGCCAGATGTCACTTAACAAAGGCCTTTGGTCCTTGCACATACGCTATGTTCAAACAACAATAACTCTTAAAGTAATAAACATACAGTTATGAATTTAATGTTGTATTGTAGCTTAACTCAAAAACTTTCTGTTAACTGAAAAAAAAAATATATGGTTATAGGTACCATTTTTGCATTTATTTGCAATAATTTGTTGATTTGCTTAATTTTTTTACCTCTTTTTTTTGCATTTCATTTTATTTTCCAAAGTTAAAAAAGCTTAACGGAGATTTTTTGAAAAGTTCATGAGAGACAGTATTATTAGCCATCAAATAAATCTATTTTTATCTCATTATGACCAAAACTTTAAGAGATATGAACCTTTTTGTTCAAACATAGAGATAAATTATTAAAAAAACAAAATGGCTGCCATAAGGCGAGGTCGGGTGCTGAGCCTTAGTATGTGGTGTAATTGTGTCTAAAAAAAGTTGGTATACATGTGTTTAAATTATCGCTACTTCATAACCGGACACACTGTATATAAAGCGTTTCTTTATTATCTGTGAAATGAGAATCGTGATTGTACAAAAATCTGTTTTGTACACTGTAAACTGGAATTTAATACCTAAGTACCTATCAGTTATCGTATTCTTTTCTAATCATACTCTATCGTATTCTTTACAATTAAGTACCTCCAGCTTCATCTTTGGTTCGTAATTATCTAATATTTAACAATTTAATTTGTAAATGTACATATTTCAATACAAAATACATATTCACTAAAATAATAATACTCAAAGCAACGTTTGTTTTGCTTTACTAATTAATCCTGCAGAACATTGTTAACAAGAACAAGACTATTGTTATGATAATTTAGTACAAGTTCGAGTTGAACAGACAACTGACAGCTTTGGTAGAAATAAACACGATCCTAGTCGAGTAAATAATTAAATTATACAACAGTGAAATGGTTAATACCTAATATTATTTACCTACTCGGTGAAAAACTTGTCGGTTCGAATTCCACGCAAGGTAACTTTAAAATAATAATCTTGCGTGGAATTCGTATTGCAATATGTACATTTACAAATGAAATTGTTAAATATTACATAATTACGAAGCAAAGATAACTCGGATAAAAGCTGGAGGTAATTGTAAAGAATACGAGAGAGTATGATTAGAAAAGAATACGATAACTGATAGGTACCTACTTAGATATTAAATTCCAGTTTACAGTGTACAAAATAGATTTTTGTACAATCACGATTCTCATTTCACAGCCAATAAAGAAACGCTTTTTATATATACAAGGAACATAAAAAGTCAATGTTAAAGCTGACAAAACATAAATTGTTAGTAAGAATTTCGATTTCCTGTACAATATTTATGCCTTCGCTTGCAGAAAGGCGAGAATTTACAAGTAGGAACCCCTTTCGATATTCATAAAGCAGCTGGTAGGAAATGAAAGCCCCGAATACTGTTAAATCAACAAAGGAGAGTGTTTGGCATTATTCATCAATATACGAGGAGTCTAAAGATTGTCTCTTCTGAAGATTGGTTCTTAAATAAAATGATCCTAAATGATCTGCGTGATCAAAGGAACAGATAAAAGAAGAAAAAAAGTACGTTTTTAATGTATCACGCCTTGTATTCCGGAGACTTTTTAAAGATATCAATTCAACTTACTCAAAGAATATCAGGGCAAATGTGAGCCTTACAAAAATTTCTTATGCTGCGGATTAAAAATATCTTTTCACGATAGCGGTATACCGCAACTAACACTATTTATTTAAATATGCAAAAACATAACTAACTGGTAGTGCTAAAGCCAGTTTCTTCCATCCCTAGAGTAAGCTCGTCCCTGCAGGGGACCATAAGAGATCTCAAAATATTTTTATGAATTCAGATTAGTATATTTAGTCAAACATGTAACTCAGAGTAACGAAACGACAAAGGAGATAATAAGAAAGCAAACTTGCGTAAAATTGAAATTTTCTCTAGCTTGTGATGTTGACGTTGTAATTTCCATAGAGATTATATAAATATTATAACGGCATTTATAATAGTGTAAGCACAAAGATATCTTAGTACTTGTATGTACCTACTTGAAATGTTATAACTTCTTAACATGGAAAACAGCATAGGTAAGCCACGAAATATGGCTAACGCAGACCTGGACGGCATGGCAAAGTATTTTAATTTTTACTAATGGAAATTCAACCGTACTGTTAACGAAATACGACATAAATTGCTATGCTTTAAAATACTTTGCCATGCCGTCCAGGTCTGCGTTAGCCAATAGTGTGATATCGTTGTAGGGACACATTCGATAAGCCATGTCAGAAGTCTCGGTTAAAAGACTATCGTCAGTTACAATTTTTTTACTAAAGTAATTAATTTTGTCAAGAACTTAACCGAATTAACTTAAGTGAAACATTATTCTCCGTGTGGTGACGGAGTATGAATACAGTGTGTCACACCCCATCTCATCCCATGGGTGTCGTAAAAACCGACTAAGGGACTATCCGTGACTATTATCTTTACGTAATAAAAAGAAGGAAAACTTGAAATTAAACCCTATACCAATCCGTTTGGCCAGCGTGGTATAGTAGGCCAAGTTTCTCCCCGTCACGGGAGGAGGCCCGTCCCTGCAGTGGGACATTAGTGGGCTGTTTTGATTATTCTACGCATGTTCTATACACATACCTCTATTCAATTCCCTACTATCTATGATAGATATTCCTATCTATTTACATTCTCAGCTCATTACACACATTCCATAAATCATATAACGGGGAACCAAGTTTCCTCACATTGTTTTTCTTCCGTGTTCAACGCTGAATGAAATATGTGACTTTGGTTTTCGGCAAATATATTTTTAAGATTATTTTCCATTTACGTTGAGACAAAGGAGACGTGTTATTGGAATATCATTACTGTAAATATATTACGCTTTTCTATCATACCGCCTTTCACCTCGAAATCGTATAGGTGTTATCTTGTTTTGTTATATTTCTTTTTATTCATATTATATTTCGGGCATGTATCAACATATGAATGTCGACGAAACAAATCAGGTTTGTAGGGATCAGTAGATGGGTTCCCTACTTGAGATATAAAGACGTTTGATACAATATCAATTGCTCTAACACGTATACCTTCCGTATTTCCTCTGGAACCTATGCCCGGTCTTTATGGACCTCAGGAAGCTCTTCATGCAATTTTTATTTTCACCATCCGAAAAGAGCCAACTTTCTATGTATGCTACATAGAAATTGCAAATAATAAAACTCTTTACAAAGGTCGTCAATCCGATGCTTATAGCAATTGATCGTTAGGGCACATGCCTTTTAGGGATTTTGATGCATGGACGTTTCAAGCTATAGAGCTCACGATTCATAGGTCTCATGAATAATACAGTATACGTGTTCGAGCAACTGATATTGTATCAAACGTCTTTATATCTTAAGTAGGGAACCCTCAGTAGATACATTGTGCTCAGTAGTTTGGCTACTCTAAAGGGAATAAGTAGTGGACAAGGGAATTTAAAACTGTGCGTAAATTCAATAAACCATCACGATGTTGAAGTGAAAACTAGTTTCTGTAGTCCCTTAACAAATAGGACTACGGTTAATTGTTATTTTCCGTCGTCCCATCAGTGGGACAACCAATGGGACTACGGAAAAAGACCGATAAAATAACATAAATTTCAATCTAGAACTAAGCTCAAACTAAGCTTTACTAAGAGAGCGTCCTAGTCAAACAAAGAAACAATACCACAAACAAAATATTATTAGGTATTGTTAGTAATTGCTTTGAGACGGGTATCCTTTAAGGGATATTTGACATTACTTGGACAATCATAAATACTGCAAAAAACCTTGTAGTAACGATTAAACTAGTAGTTACTTGTATTCTTTGTCAAGTATTGTATATGTATTTCATCAAACATTTGTGTCCGAAAATTGAAACGGAATATTACACACCCTGCTCCATTTCACGGACAGCACAATGTCAATATACTTTATTAAGGATATATCGCGCCATTCCAATAACAACGCGCGTGCCCGTTATATGGGATGTTGAGTGGACTCATTTTGAATATGCACGTACGAATCAACGGGTGTGGAAAACAGCTGTTATAATATATAGTTCTATTTAGGATAGCGGGAAACCTATGGGCGAGGGAGGCAGAGTATTGCACAAGATCGAAATACTTAAAGGATTCAGCAGAAGACATCCATTGGACATGATGATAATTAATCTGAAATGGCAGTGTGCTAAAATTTTTTTGTAAAGACGATAAACGTTTATTTAAAACACAAAACATAGGATTTCTTATCTTAATAACCTGAAAATGTTTAAGGAGATGGGTTGTTGGTCTATAAAAAAAGGGAAATTAAATGCTTGGAATGACTTCAAAGACAATAAGTTTATTTGTTTAGGATTGCCAACAGTTATTATACCTATTTAACAAAGTATTAAATATACAAGGGATAACTTAGAAGCTAAAAGCCTATTTACCTAAGCTAAGCAGGCAAACACCGCATTTATTTTTCTGTATAAATCATTGAAGTTAATATCTGAAAATGTGCGTTGACAATAATACTACAAATTAATTATATTATGATATCTTTCGTTTAATTAAAATTAATTAATTACAAGGGTGCTAATCAATTAGATTTCTCTTTGAACCATATCGCTTTACCTGAGAAAACGTGTTGTGATAATCTGTGGTCTGATAATAATTAATGTTATTAAAATTGTGCTTTAATAATTTCGATGTAGTTGTATTGTATTTGTTAGTTATTCTCCTTAGGTAAACTTTTCTGTCATCTACGGATTTATCATAGTGAATAAGAGGCAGTAAAAATGCTTCAATCTTACATCTTTTCAGAGACAGTAATGTCTGGAAAGGATGTGGCGGAGAGGAGACTACTATATGCTACAAAAAACCAGTTTGCTGATTTGGGTCGTAGCACATTATCAAAACGTAAAGGGATCGGCACCGTTTCAACTCGAGCCGTTCAGTATTATTTGTATGAAACTCCTTACTGCAACGCACACTAATCGGAATCGTAACTTATTTGGATTTTTGACGTTTGATACCGATAAAAAAGGCGAAGTGGTGCCCATGCCTTTACGTTTTGATATATGAAAGTCTATCGTGTAGGCCATGAGCACCGCATCCATGTTTAACACCCGCCTGTCTATAAAGACCAGCATAACAAGAGACCCAGATTTGTCGACGAAATCAGCTCGCTTAGGCAAACCAGGATATTATTTATTTATTTTTTTTACTTTCTATAAAACATGATAATTTACTTATTCCCCAGAACCGCATTTTGATGCTTAAAAACCTTTTTTGTCCTTTTGTTTTTAGTATCATTATTATACTATACCATAAAAAAATAAATACCGTATACTCTATAGTACATACGGTATGAACCATTTCACAGCTCCAAACAGACAGTAAAAAGCAATTTGTACTAAATTTTGTTCCGTGTTGTTTTGTTACATAAAGCAAAAGCTAGGGTCTTATTACCCTTTTACGTAAAATAATATATTTTCCTGGTTCTTTTTACTACCTTTATGAAATATACTAAGACATATTTTTTAGGCGTACGTGTACATTACGCATATGATTCACAGAACTTTATTTGACTAAGAAAGCTTCTTATAGAGTCATTCATGAGAGCTACGCAGTGATATAAAAATATTTCTCTTTCATTCTCACAACGCCATCTATTTGCAAAGTAAGCAATGCTTGTGCTATGGGTATGAGGCAACGGATAAGCATACTTATGTAGTATATTAGTATTGGAACATTAATACGCTGTTATGATGACGCTTAATTTTTGTAAGTTAGTAGGTAGGTAGTATCTACATAAATCTTGTTCATAAAAGTAATATATGTATATCTACTTCTTTTAACTTAATTTGTAGCGTGTGGGCTAAATGACTTGTGATGAGTACTGCATTGACTATCATTTCCCGATCATTTAAGCGTAATACTTACAGTCTTATATTATTCAGGGTGTATGACAAAACATAGAACATATGATTTTTTTGCCACTACTTAGTAAATTTCTGATCTCGTGTTAAAATATTTGTTCCATTAACAGATAAATTAAGTAGGTACTTCTCCCCCGTGCAAATTGAAAAAATAACATTTCGCTATAAAAAAAATTGCTCGTAACTAAGGGAGGAGGGTGGATGACTCCTTTATGATCTCACTTCTAATTAACCAATGTAATCAACACGTCTGCACGATTATATCACGGTAGATTTAACAGGAGCTTTCAAAATTTCGCTATAAAGTTTTTTAAAATACTCATACATTGACTCAAATTCATTTAGTCTTAAACTAAATACGTATACTGTAGTTACTACGATAACTCATTAAGACTTACTTTACTCTTTTTACCAGGCTCCAAAAAGAGAAGGATGTTCTCAATTCGGTTGGATTTTGCCAATGGACTCCTTCCTTAGAAATCTCTTATTTTTTGCGCTATTATTTCTTTTTATTTTGCCTTAGCTTATTCCATTAACAAATATCAAAAGTGCTTTGGTTAATATTTTAAAAATATAAAATGATTTCGCAAATCATCAAATGACATTCCATAATTATTTTCGGTATTAAAGCTCTTCCTTGAGTCATAGATGGATGTCGAAATTACGCTACATGCTTTGTTAAATAAGCATTCTAAAACACAATTTTATCTTATTTTACACTTTGGCACACCCACATAATGATGAAATTGAGTAGGTATGTTATTTTTCCCGTCACCATATTGCGAATAAGGACTTATTCATAGATAGATAGATAATACTTTATTGCATATATTTCATCTAACGAATGCACACTACCTACTATTTGCTTTAACCTACAGAGTTCTCAGTTTACCGTGTTATCTAAAGAAATCGAAGCGAAGCAATATTACGTTTGTATGCGGATTCCAACAGCTTTGCATTTAAACAGCTCAGTAGATATCGTGTTGGTACTTGGAACTCTAATGAGTCCTACACTTGTCCACTGGATAAAAGCAGGATTATAGAAGTACCGTGTGCAAAGAAAATACGAATAAAAATACTTAGTTGGGATATGCACAGCTACTTCGTTTTGAGAATAAATTATGTTATAAGAGTTACAATATCATCAGCTTTATCGTTTTTATTAATAAAAACGGGTTTTTGCTCGACGAACCTCTACTTAGTCCCAAACTAAGCAAAGCTTGTAGTATGGGAACAAAAACTTAAAGTGTTTGCAATTTATTTACTAAAGATATACACAATACGTAGAAAACAGCTGACTAATGCCAGCGTTAAATTTCTCGCACACAAAGGTTTGCATTGATCGACGAACGTAAGACCTCTGCGTAGCAGCCATGAACTGTAACTACTACCTATACGCTACACATGTCGTTGGTAAGGTAATGTGCTTAGAAGCAGTCTGTTATAAGTAATCAGAATTAATTTACTGCTGACAATTTGTAATTCTTGTATACAATACAAATTATAAATTAGTAATTATTAAAGTCAATAATATATTAGGAACTAAAACAATATTTATTTTGCTGTCTGTATCAAATGTGGACAAACATGGCGCTGGTTTCATTTAGATAGTGTCGTCTAAACTAAAACCAATACCAGATTACATATATATACAATGTTTATGTACTACATACAGAGACAACACCTTCATATATTGTGATATTAATTAATCAACATCACTGTATTTACACTAAGGTTAACAACGTAAGTAAATGTGGGTTTTAGAATACTCCGTTTATTAAGGATTGTTTCGGATTACGATGTTGTGAAGGTGACAAGTTTGTCTCTATCTGCCTAGTATAGATCGGGCGCTGTATCATAGGGACTTATAAAATAAACAATATAAGACAGATTTAATACAGATAATCATTGCTTGATGATAGTTGCAGCTATAGAGAACGACTATTGGTCAAAAAGTTTATTTTATTTGTAGGCAAGTGTTTTTGCTGTACAAACCTGCCTGAATCTTGGCCCAATTGCCTAAAACCGTTATTAAAAAATAAATTAAATAATTACTGTGCCTAATAAAATAATATCTATGGAAGCAAAGCCTTTATAACTAGTAAATAAAAATAGTGTTATAAAACCAGTAAAATAGAATATAATTAAATAAATAACTGTTTGAAATAGTTAATTATAAGCTCTCGAAGTTCGTATTGCAAACTGGTCGCTTCTCAGAGAGTAGGTACTTCGAGTTATCCGACTCAGTTATCCAAGTGTTAAGACTAGAACACTAGTCAATTAGAACTTGAGGAACTTCTAACTTAAATACCACAAGGCGATTTGGAATTTGTACTTGTAAATTATTTCGATATTAGTAGGTAGTAACGATAGTAAGCAATGCAGAACGAACATGGTGTTTAGATTCCTGTGGTTGTATGTATAACATATTTAAAAAACAAAATCTTGATACTTTTGATAGCTTCTCTTGTATGTTCTTGTGCGGAAACTATAGTACTTTTTTTCCTTCGCTAAAGTGCTACATTTAAAATACACACATCAAAAAAGTCTAAGCAACATGCATGATATTACAAATTTACCATTTATATTAATTAATTTCTAAGTATTTACTCACTCAAAGTGTATAGGTAAGTAAACTTTTTTGTTATTGATGACATACTGGCTGGTTGTAAAAAAAAAATTTCGATTATGTTTTGTTTTTTTTCATAAAATTCAAATGACTGCGAATTTGTTTGAATTTGAGTGCATGTTAATTGCTACGTTTTAGTCTTGATTTTATAATTTTACCAACCATTTAAATACAGTTGGCGACAAAATTGAATTGTTAGATATTCTTTACGTCATGGAGCGACGTCATTTGACGGCAGATGAAATGCAAAGAGCTGTAGGGATGTTGCAAGCGGGAAGTAATCAATCTCAGGTATCTCGACATTTTGGTATTCATAGAAGTGTTATTTGTCGTCTTTGGCAGCGCTACAATAATACAGGGGAACCCGCTGAACAGCATCCAGGCCGTAAAAGGAGTACAACCACTCGGCAAGACCGGTACATACAACTGACTGCAAGACGCCAGCCGATGTTAACCGCTCGAGAGATAAGTTTGAGATAGTGTCGTCTAAACTAAAACCAATACCAGATTACATATATATACAATGTTTATGTACTACATACAGAGACAACACCTTCATATATTGTGATATTAATTAATCAACATCACTGTATTTACACTAAGGTTAACAACGTAAGTAAATGTGGGTTTTAGAATACTCCGTTTATTAAGGATTGTTTCGGATTACGATGTTGTGAAGGTGACAAGTTTGTCTCTATCTGCCTAGTATAGATCGGGCGCTGTATCATAGGGACTTATAAAATAAACAATATAAGACAGATTTAATACAGATAATCATTGCTTGATGATAGTTGCAGCTATAGAGAACGACTATTGGTCAAAAAGTTTATTTTATTTGTAGGCAAGTGTTTTTGCTGTACAAACCTGCCTGAATCTTGGCCCAATTGCCTAAAACCGTTATTAAAAAATAAATTAAATAATTACTGTGCCTAATAAAATAATATCTATGGAAGCAAAGCCTTTATAACTAGTAAATAAAAATAGTGTTATAAAACCAGTAAAATAGAATATAATTAAATAAATAACTGTTTGAAATAGTTAATTATAAGCTCTCGAAGTTCGTATTGCAAACTGGTCGCTTCTCAGAGAGTAGGTACTTCGAGTTATCCGACTCAGTTATCCAAGTGTTAAGACTAGAACACTAGTCAATTAGAACTTGAGGAACTTCTAACTTAAATACCACAAGGCGATTTGGAATTTGTACTTGTAAATTATTTCGATATTAGTAGGTAGTAACGATAGTAAGCAATGCAGAACGAACATGGTGTTTAGATTCCTGTGGTTGTATGTATAACATATTTAAAAAACAAAATCTTGATACTTTTGATAGCTTCTCTTGTATGTTCTTGTGCGGAAACTATAGTACTTTTTTTCCTTCGCTAAAGTGCTACATTTAAAATATTTTTAAAATGTTACATTATTCAAAAAAGAGATACATTCACATCCATGGAACGTATAGTATTGCTGGTACATAGTATGGTATTGCTGGTTACTTATAAACAATGTAAGCAAAACCGGAAAACAAATTCAAGCCAGCTAAATATTACCTCAAAATTAAAAAGCAGAATAAATTTAACATTTTAAAAATGCCTTAACCGAACCTCTTGCTTACAACATCTTCATTCGTTATGCGGATCGTGAGAATACCACACAAAAATTCCTGAAGCTCTCGCATATAAATAGCTTAAACATTTTAATACTAAAGGTATTTTTCTCCTAAAGTATTTGGTAGGTATTTCTAGCTGCATACGGAATTGTAGACGAAGATAAGAAATTTGTTTTGTAGCTTTGAACCAGTAAATTTTAAAATAAAAAGGTATATATAGGTATATATGAAAGGATAAGAATAGGTAATAAAGGTATATATGAAAGGATAAGAAAAGGGATAGAACCTGAAAAATGTCGCAGTAGAAATTGTCGCTTTTTCTTTATTAGCGCCTAGGAATCAGTAAAGCTTAGTAAACTTTGAACTATATAAATAAATTAAGTAGTAATAAATTAGTAAAAATATCAAATTAGATGCAATTGTTAGTTTAATTTGCTAACCGTACCGGTGCCTCATTAGCAAACGCTGATGGTAAGACCAAGGTGTTCCTCGCTTTATTAAACGCAGCATGTGGATATCGAGGAACTTGAATATAGAATATATTATATGAGAGTCTAATCTCAAGATGGCGTGCTGTAAGATAATTTTGATATTTATTTTTCACTTTCATAAGCAACGTTTAGCATTTACGTTCATATAGGCCGATATTGTTTGACAGCATATCTTGTATAAAAATCAGCTGCTTAGCTGTGTACTGGGATCGTTCATAAGCGGTGATTATCACTTAAGTAAGCATAAAAAAGTACCTATTAAAAAAGTAACATAAAAAATAAAAAGTAACTTCTATTTTACTAACAAAAGGTCCCCTCGTTAAACTCGGCTAAATATCGCTCACGTATCTTGTCCCTTTATTACCCTTCACGTGTTGTGTCCTGTCACATTTCACTCCCGTGACACGCCATTACAAAAAGCTTTTGTAGTATGTCAATTAAAAAAAATATTTCTGGAAAAGGTTTATTATGAAAGTGCTAGAGGTTCTCTTTAGTCGTTACATCTGGTTGGCTATTATCTGTTTGTGTTACGAACAATATGTCTTTTTTTAACACATTCACACTTCGCCACCTAGTCCCAAACTAAGCAAAGCTTGTACTATGGGTACTTGACAACTTACATATATTATACATAGAAAACACTCAGACCAATGCAAACAATCATGTTCATGCACACAAAGATTTGCATTGAGCGGGAATCAAACCCGAGACCTCTGCGTAGACTAAGTAATTTTTTTTTAAGGTAAGTATAGATATAGAAAAATGCGAATATTTACGAATCCGAGACTTTCTCTTAGCAGCCATAGGCAATACTCGTAACTATTACGTCTCAAGGGTCGTCAGAGCCACTAATGGGTGTCAAAATTTACCGAAAATTACCTTTAAGAAAAAAGGAGGAACACTTGAGACTGAAAACTATACAATAATTCTGGTTGTTAGTAAGACTAATTTACCGTCAACACTGGAGGAGGCTCATTCCTGCAATGGGACATTTCACGATAAAAACACTACATATCCCATTATATTGCGATATTTTATAGTTATACCTATATAGACTAAAGCTTAAACTCTCTGTCAAATGAATGGAATAACCACGATTTATTGCTAAGGGATTTTCTTCTCCTTCGTTTTAATGGGCATAGTGCACGACTCTTCGCTTGAAAATCTATGGTACATTATCTTTGAAATAACATTCTATTATAACCTTTATATCTAAGAAAATAAGAATCAAGATTTATGTAGCAAAAGTGAGAAATTGCATCCATTTTTCAGAATCTTGAGTCATTTAAGGTAATTTTTATTGCTTTACTTTCGTCGAGAGTGCGTTCTTAAGTCATGTACTGACGGCATCAGCTTAATGTTATGAATGGTTGATTTTATGTTGTTGGTATTAATAAGATGGGGTGGCGAGACAATTATTTCCTTTCTATAATTCCGTCTTCGTCACCACAAAGAGAATATTTAAATATGTTTTTTTTTTGTATATGTATATCCGTAAAAAGCGACATAGTCAAATTGTGACAAAGCTCCTTAAATTAAGATTTTAAAATATCTGCAAAATTGTGTTGCAAGACTCCGTGTGGTGACAGAGTAAGAATACATTATGTCGGGTTCCCTATTTTTCTGCGAAAGTTGTTGGTTCGATTTTTATTATATCGAACACGGTATCGCGATAATTCAGTAGTACGATGTTATATTATATAGATGCTTTATTCGTGCGATGTAACGCTTACGAAAAATTCTGTTGCGAAAAACCTTACAGCGATTGCTTGTGAGTATAATGGTTTAATGGTTGAAAACGCAAAAAACAGTAAAAAAAACAGTTCTTTTTAATTACGAATTATTTTTATTTAATTCGTATTATCTATCTTATCGTTAATTTTGCTCTTTTAAAGTATTTCAATCCTATGTCTTGAGCTGGCACAACCACTTCACCATTATCTGAAACTAAAAGAAATCATTGTTACATAAACATATTGCAGGTAAATGAAGATACCAGGGATTTCACGAAATCCCTAGGGATACCACAAAATCACGGGAGATATCGAATTTACTAGTTTATTACGTCTTCTTACTTAAAATGTGTATTACTATGACAAAATACTAATTTAATAAACACTTCATGGTGTGGTAATTAAATTTTATTGGATTGTAATGAGAAAACTTACCATTCCCAGATCTTCCAAACTTTTTCCGGTATGTCATTAATAAATACATAAATATCACAAGTACTATGAGAAGCAGTATAGCTGCTGCCAGGTACATCCAGTTATTGCCGATCCTACAAAATTAAAATATTTATTGAGTTTGGTTACCTTTAATCTTTTATTTATATTATTTTTTTAATGTTTATTATGAATGTATTAACTAAAAAACGCATAAAAGTATGTTTATCCTTAGTACAGGGTTGCTTTATGTGGGATTACATGCTTATTGAGATTACTTTAAATTATTGATTCCCGAGGGAACTAAGCATGCTGGTTATGAAAACTTTTACACATAAAATAAAGGGACTAACATACGAATGTGATCAATACAAGAAAAATAGAACCTTACCATTGTTGTGTGGAATTTAAATAATTTGCATTGGATTCTTTAGGCTCGCATGAGTTGCTGGAATTATTTGTATTCCATTCCAGATCACAATCACAAGTGTCTGGTGCCACGCAGCTTCCACGACATTCTATGGAACATTTAGGCTTGCATATATACTGACTGTGTTTTTGATATCCGTTAAAACACTGACAGACATCAGGAGGTATACATGTACCATTTATACAGTTCTGGGCGCATTGGGGTACACATATTCCCTTTTCTACAGTCGCATTCCAACCCTTGGCACAAATGCAACGTCCAGGCTCAACACAGGTACCGTTTTTACAATTATTCACACATTTAGGTTCACAAATATTCTTTACTTTTTTACTTTCATAGCCTGGTAAACATTGGCAGTTGTTAAAACCAATACAAGTTCCATTTATACAAGGATTTTGGCAATCTGGTTTACAAGTATTGTTTATCATAATCCATCCTGGTTGACATATACACTGTTCAGGCAAGATACAGAGTTCGTCATTACATTTCGAGCAATGAGGGGTACACGTAAAGTTATCTCTTACTTTATAACCGGTTTTACATTGACACATTTCTGGAGCTATACAAAAACCATTACTGCAAGGTTTGCTACATATAGGTTGACAGATTTGTTCTTTGCTTTGAATTGCTTCTGTTAAGTTCCAACCTTTTGAGCAAATGCATGTTTCTGGCTGGATACATGTACCGTTCAAGCAACCATTTGTACATTGTGGTTTACACGTGTTATTAGCTAATGTGTTTGTTTCAGAAACTTTGTATCCTGGAATACATTCGCACATATCTGGTGCGACACAAGTTGCATTTATACATCCTTTGCTGCAAATTGGTTCACATGTATTATTTTTAGTACTATTGCTTTTGAACAATCGCCATCTTTTATTGCATGCACAAACTTCTGGCATAACACAAATTCCATGTGTACAACCATTTGAACAATGTGGCTCACAAATATTGTTGTCCGAAATTTTTTTAGATTTTTGGTAACCCTGAAAACATTGACAAGTTTCTGGTCCTATACACGTGCTGTTTACACATCCTTTGGTGCATATTGGCTCACATATTCCATTTATAGTTTCATTAACTGAAGATAATTTCCATCCTTTATTGCAAACACAAATTTCTGGACTAATGCAGGTACCATGAAGGCAGCCATTAGTGCAGTGTGGCTTACAAATATTATTTTTATCGGTTTTTTCATATCCTGCTGAACAATTACATGTATCAGGAGCAACGCATGAACTATTTATACACGGTTTTTGACAAACTGGCTGGCATGATCCATTTAAGGTGGCAGTAATAGTAGACCACTGCCATCCTTCATTGCAAATACAAATTTCTGGGCTAACGCAGGTTCCATGGAGACAGTTGGTACAGTGCGGCTTACATTTATTGTCCTCCTCAGTTTTAATATAACCTGGTAAACATTCACACGTATCCGGTTCAGTACATGTACCGTTGATACATGCTTTACTGCAAATTGGCTGACAGGTTTCATTTATTGTTGCATTAATGGTAGATAACTGCCAACCTTTATCACAAACACACGTTTCAGGACTTACACAAGTTCCATGTGGACATCCATTTGCACAGTGTGGCTTACAAATACTACTATCATTCTTATCTTTTTCATATCCTGGTAAACATGTGCAAATGTTGGGTCCTACGCATGTGGCATTAACACACGCTTTACTGCAAATTGGCTGGCATGTACCATTTTCCTTATGCCATCCTTTATCACAAACGCAAGTTTCTGGCCTAATACAACTTCCATGACCACAACCAGCAGAACAATAAGGAATACATATATTATCATCAGATGTTAAATTCTTCGTGTTCTTTATGTATCCTGGTAAACATTCGCAAGTCTCTGGAGCTACACATGTGCTGTTGATACAAGCCTTACTGCAAACCGGCTGACAAATTCCATTTCTCGTTGCATTGGATATTTGCCATCCAACATCACAAATACATTTTTCTGGACTAACACAAGAGCCATGCGCACAGCCAGCAGAACAGTACGGTTCACATATATTCTCATTTTCTTTCTTCTTTTCAAAGCCAACTAAACATTCACAACGGTCTGGAGCAACACAAGTGGCATTTACACATGTTTCGTTGCAAACTGGTTGGCAACTACGATTTTTAATGTCCGTGCTATTAAAGAACTTCCAACCTTTATTACACACACAATTTTCTGGACTACTACAAGTTCCATGGGTACAGTTCATGGAACAATGGGGCTCACATAAAACGCCGGGCTTCTTTGATTTTGTATAACCAGGCAGGCATTCGCAAGTATTTGGTGCTGTGCATCTACTTCCAGTTGTGCATGGGGTATTGCAGAAAGGTTGGCATGTATTAGATTGTAGGCTGTACCCTTTTTCACAAGTACATGTTTCTGGTCCAGTACAAATGCCATGTCCACAGCTATTGTGACAAATTGGCAAGCATTTATATCTGTTACTTGGGTCTAATTTGTACCCTACGTTACAAGCGCATACTTCAGGTCTACTGCAGGAACCATTCTCACATGGTCTGGAACATACGGGTTTGCAGCTGAAAGATAAAAAAATAAAAATATTTAAAACTTTTATTTTAATGGCCTATTACTTAATTATCTATTATAATGACCTCTGTAGCGGCTCAATGCATTTTTTTCTGTGTGTAAAATATGATAGAAAGAGTGGAGAGATTTGTGAAGCCGCGGTGACGTCTTAACTAAGTCGTAGATCGATCGAGACAGTGGGATATTAATAGGATATTATGAATATTCCAGAAAGTTATATCATTTATTTCATAGAATTAATCATAATGTTATTATTAAACAAGTCATCAAACAACAAATAATATTCTATTATTAAATAATCTTATCAGCTTTGTCGGTTTCAACGGATCTCAACAGCTGTAGGGATTTTCCCTAAACTAAACTTATGTCATCATTATTATGAAACTACTTCGGTGACAAAGTAATGTATGCTGCAGTAACGGCTGACATGTACCAGAACGTGGGTTCGAAATCCTCGCAAGATGATTGTTTGTGTGATGCACAAATTTTATACCCATTAAGACCATGTTTGTAAGCTTGTTTTTTGTTCCGAAGACAATCTAAGCCTAAAGCAGTTAAGTCTAGATGGTTTCCAGCCACTTACACCTCAAAGAACTAGATGACTCTGTCATCGGTTGGGTAGAGAGAGGTCGAATTTCCTGGTTTCAGAAAAAAATGCTGGGGGCTGCACACGCGTCGTCCCAATGTGCACTCCTCAACGAGTAACTCAACTGAAGGTCAGAGCCAAAAAATATTTAAAAAACTTACTCGTATACGTTATCTCCAGCGTAACCATCGCAACAGGCGTCATAAGCTTCGTATCTAGTTTTCTGAAAAATAAAAAAATACTTTTTATGTCATCATCATCATAACAGCCCTTTCATGTCCCACTGCAGGGACAGGCCTCCTCCCATGACGGAGGGATACTTTTTTTCGGATTCGGAAAGATAATATTTACGGATAGTCCCTTAGTCGATTTTTACGACACCCATGGGATGAGATGGGGTGATGACATATTGTATTCTTACTCCGTCACCACACGGAATGTATTTTATTATTATGTAATAATAATTAACCTTTTTTTTAAATAGGTAATTTTGTACTTGAACTTAAAAGACACTGAATAAATTCAGACTTACGACAGAAGGATATCATTTGTTAGTCGCTCAAATAATAAGAATTGCTTGGGATTCGAACCCACGTCAGTTGTATGCGCGGCATCCGCTGCGTCATCGAGTTGATTATTCTATAATATTGTTTTTTTACAAGTAATTATTGTCATAAAATATAAATTGCTAATTTAATTATATCAACCGCTAATTTTATTTAACCGAATTAATTATTATGTAATAATTCATGAATCATGTAAGTCTTATCTAATGTAAGCGTTTAGGTGTTTTCTTTAACATAATATTTATTAATTTATGTGTGAATGTACAAATATAAAAATAAAGTAAGTACATAATGTTTATCCGCTGTCTAAGCCATAGTACATGCTCTGCTTAGTTTAAGACTAGATAGCGTTATTTGTGTGTGTAAAAAAGGTAATAAATATTTACCGGCACACGTCTAGTAAAATACTGAAAATTCCATCTTGTCTTCGTGCATCTAAACCAGCATCTTGGTTTTCTGTAAGTTACTTGATGTGATATCCTATAACTTTCTACCGCGTACTCTGTTATTCTGTAATAAATATATCTAATTAATATAATTTAATTATATTATTACATACTACATAAACAATTCGCCCCAAGCTTGTATAGACTGGTAGATAATGCTATATCGGCATTAATTCCGCTTATGTACATTGTCTTTTGTGCTGAAGTGAACCCTTTCACAGTGCCGCCAGCAGGCACAATAGTAAAACAATGCACGTGTACTACATATGGTACACTGCACTGGGAACGTGTAAATAAATAGAAAAAAATGTAAACAATAAATATGCACTTATACAATATTTTTTTAAAACACTTAAGAACCAGAGGCCTCAGTTACGTGGCGATAAACCGCACAAGGTGAAAATATTTGGAGGAGGCCGATGTCCAGCAGTGAATGCCTATTTGCTGATATGATGATGTTGATGAATGCCTCATAACAGGGGCCAGATATGGTAGGAAACTTAGTCTACCGATACCACGCTGGACAGACAAATTAATACAGATCACCCAGTAGATTAAGTTTACCCATTTTTGTTATCGTAAAGATAATATTTATTTCCGTACTTTCCCTATGTTTTCTTGTTTCTATTGACGAATTTCTATCTACATTTTTTGAAAATACACACATTAAAATATTGTATAAGTAATGTTCATGCACAGAAAGTATAATCGTAGCCTTTATGTAAGTAGAAAGAGGAGCTTAAATCAATAATTGTTTTGATTAATTTTGTAAAAATAACCCTAAGTAGCTCATAATCGTGGTAATATTGTGTTTGTAATTGTAAATGTCACTGAACATGCCATTTCTTTGTACTAAAAATATTTCAATTAATATAACATCACAATGTAGATCCATTTATCCGAAAATCGATGCATAATTTCATTGAAACACTTTTACACAACACTTCAACATTTGATTAAAAACACTTCTAAATAACACTTAATTATGAAAAAAATATCAAATAATAATAATTACTCTCTATATTTTGTGCATGTTAAAGCTTCTGCATATGCATGGTAAAACGTAACAATAATAATAACAAACTCTATAGCGTAAAGTCGCGTCCTTACGCGAAACATTTTAACAATAACTGGACCAATCTTGATGCTGGACGTCCTATATTTTAAACGCAAATATAATATATATGGGTAATGGGGTAACAATAAATTATTATTAACTTGGATATATAATTACGTATTATGTCTTTTTGATTGCCTGGTAATCTAACGGACTTCACGACACTAAAAAGATGGAAGTGTCATATCTAACTCGAACTGACTGAAATTTGAAGGTTTGTTCATTCAGGTGTGGTATAACAGGGATTCTAGGTAAGTTTTCGGAAGGATGTTACGTGGTATTTGCTAAGAAAAATTGTAATTAAAAAAAAAACAAAGCAAAGTACATGTTCCTAAATATCTATAATAATTACTGAGATACTTAGTTGAAAGAGACATAAATACTTCTTTGTTTTAGGTAGGAGGAGGAATCAATTTAGTTACTGTCAGCCCAAATTTAAGCTAAAGGGCCCTTGATAAGTCAGAGACCCATGTCCAAAAACCCACGGTGTTCGTCTTTCACATATAATTTAAAGTAACGCAAACCGTATCTCAACAGTGCAAATTAATAACTTGAAAAATAATGAAATTGTAACCACCATAGTATGTGTACTTTAGTATATACCTACTCTAAACTGTGTTATCACATTCAAGTCCGGTCAAATGAACTATATACTTACATTACATGTAACACATACTGTAGCTATTATAATAGCTAGAGATATTGAGATTCTGATTGACACTTTCAAAGATATCGGAATCAGAATTAGTGCTTGGTATAAAGCTATCTCAAATGAAAGACAAGAAATTAATTTTTTCCTCGGAGTATGTTTACTTAGGTAATATATAATATTTGTATATTACTCAGTGTAATAATACTACTACAAGTGTGGTGACGGAGTAAAAATACAATATGTCACCACCCCATCTTATCCCATGAGTGTCGTAAAAACCGAGTAGGTAAAGGACTACCCATGAATATTATCGTTACGAAATAAAAAGAAGGAAAACTTGATATTAAACCCTATGTCAATCCGCCTGGCCTGCGTGGTATTAGTACCTAGGCCAAGTATACCTTCTTCACGAGAGGAGGCCCGTCCCTGCAGTGGGACATTAATAGGCTCTTAATGTTGAAGAAAACACTCTGGTATTGGAGTTAGTTTTTATTTGCAAATTATTTTTATATCGAGGCGAGATGTCAGCCGCTCTGAAATTTGCTTTTTTAAAATCCTACCTCATGGTTAAAACTTTAAATTGTTTTCCGTTTTGTTTCAATAAGTGTTTCTACTATTTACTACGCAAGCGTTGAAAAAACTAGGTGAGCTCAAACCAATTATTTTTCGAAAATCATATTAAGGTGGTTTTTCACCAGAGCTGAGGGGCGAAACGCACCGAGGCGAGCAAGACGCGAATTAAATTTGCAAGACAAAAAAAGAAATTCGTCGGACGGACGGACAGCGTAGCCATAGAAGGCCTTAAAAGGGTTTATAATTTTATAAAAATGCTTCCTTCCCCGGGGCTCCTATCTTCCCCCGGAGATTCGCAATTCTAATTACATAATACTCGGGAACCGCTACTGCTTCCGGTACCGATTCCGCTACCGCTTCCGGTACCTTTTGGTACCCGAGGGAACCTCTTTCCGGCCTTCCTTGGGAAGACTCTTCCCGGTTGTTCCTCGTGAACCTCTTACTGGTCTCCCAGCGCGAACCTCTTCCCGGCCTTCCCTTCTCCAAGTTCTATGATGTATCTTCTCCCGTCAAAATTCTATGATGTCTCGCATCATAGAATTTTGACGGGAGAAGATACTTCTACGAACTCATTTGTCAAAACTCGTATGACGTCACGACTCAGCTGTCAAAAATTCGATGACATCAGTCTCACCTCACCACCACACTTTCGACCTTTACACTTCAACCTTTACCGCCAAACCCAAGATAATAAACATAGCGCTGAAATTGTTAAGACAAAAATATACAGAAGTCTGGTCTGGTCTGAAAGCTAGTTTATATAAAAGAGAGTATTATAAACAAAATGAGTATGTAGTGTTTCTGTTCTTAGATTAGTTCTAAATATTTAGAAATACATCAGCTTAAACAAGAGTAAGACGAACCGACGCGATGGCTCGAGTAATGCCTGTTTTCTTTTATTCCTTTGTAATTTATAAAAAAACTTGCGAATAAAATTTTGAACTTGTCATAATAAGTTGTAAAATATATTATTTTACTTAAAAATATTTGTAAATTAACATAAAATGTTTGGAATAAGATAAAATTATCAGGAAATGGAATAAGTAAATTAGTCATCTACGACACCAGACACGAATTCTTATTTTATAATGTTGAAACAAATAAAATGTAGTAATTTATTTAAAACAATAGTATTGGCTTAGAAATTTTATTTTTATGTTGTTATCAGTATTCGATGACAAACAAACAACAAATATGTTTGTAAGAATTTATTATAAATTAAATATTAAGCCCTAATGATAATACATAATTGAAACCGCAATAAAACGGCTTACAATAATTATTATAATTTATTACAACCATTTAATTTAATATAAATAAGTAAAATAATGGAGATAAATTAGGCTCAAGGCTGTTTTAATTTGACATTAGGGTATCTAAACTGTACTGAAAACCTCCATGTTCGAAGCTAAGTGGAAAGCCACGGTGTTCCTCTTTCACGCGTCAATGGCCAGTACAGCGAGAAGATAGGCATTACTCGAGTTATGCCGGCGAAAAAGTCCCTGCTTAAACTACTAAATGAAAGCGTGATTACGGTAGATAAAAGTGATGGATTAATAAGTAAGATAATATGAAAAGAAGAATACAATATGTCACCACCCCATGGGTGTCGTAAAAACCGACTAAGGGACTAATCGTAAATATTATCTTTACGAAGTAAAAAGAAGGAAAACTTGAAATTAAACCCTATACCAATCCGTTTGGCCAGCATGGTATCAGTAGGCCAAGTATCCCTCCGTCACGGGAGGAGGCCCGTCCCTGCAGTGGCACATTAATGGGCTGTTATGATGATGATGATATGAAAAGATGTAGGAATTTCTGAAATAAAAACACTGTTTCTCTGGAATAAATAAATCTAACCAAACATGATTAAGGGTACATAGACATACGATGTATAATTTTATTGCACATAACTTTACTACACTGTATACATCAGTAGATCTTAAGTGCTCGTTATACCGGTCCTTATTATACACATAGGACCATATTTACTGATAAATGTTTATGTATCGACGGTCCCTATTAAGAATGTCGGAAGTTCATTTTTGCCAAAAATCACTTTATTACATAAATAGAATCACAATTAAAAGTTCTATATACCTAGTAATTTATTTTACTCAAAATCATTATTATTATGGTTTGCCAGATTAATACTGTTGGTAGTAATATCGGCGTCCCTACAAAATTGTAGGTAGTGGCAGTACGAGCCTTCTACGCGGGATAGAGGGAACGCGTCTTGTAGTGTTTGTGTGGATCTGCCACTACCTACAGTCTTAGTCTTCAGGACTGCGCGCGAGTTTATGAGTATTAGGAATATAAGTTTAAAGGTTACTGCTTTTTACGAAGTAACTTTCAAGATTTTAGAAAAAATAATTTTATTCCCTTAAACAAAGTAGTTTCCGGTAGTTACAACAGTTTTCCATGGACTTCAACCAGTGAATTTGGTTGGATGTACCACTACCGACATTATTTTATGGAAGTACAACTAATCATTTTGTCGAATGTGTCACTTCCAACTTTATTGTATGTATATAAAACATATCATTTTGTCGAAAGTGTCACTTTCGACGTTATTGTACGGACGTTAAATAGGTTCATTTTGTCGTATGTGTCACTATGAACATTGTTACATGTAACCCACAAACAAAGTGGTGTTGTAAGTGTGGCTTCTGACATTATTGCATGGAAATATACAAGTGAGCATGTCGGATATGTTAATTTCTATACGTAAACTGCACCATTCGTCTACTTTTTTCTATTGGATGCACATCTTAACAAGAACAGTGACTTAAGATTATTATTTAATCTTAAATCATTAACTACTTCGGGGGCAAAGCGGTCGTGTATGCGGTTGCACAAGGTTGAAGAATCGAATTCCGCGCAAGACAATTATTATTAATCGAAGTCGAAGGTTCAAGTTTCACGCAAGACAATTATTAATCAAAGTCGAAGGGTCGAGTTCCACGCAAGATAAAAAATATTAATCGAAGTCAAAGGTTCGAGTTCCACGCAAAACAATTATTAATCGAAGTCGAAGGTTCGAGTTTCACGCAAGACAATAATTAATTTACCAATTATTGTCTAGGGTCTGAGTGTTCTTTGTGTCAATTTATTTATGTATGTGTGGACTGAGGGCCCATTTTTTTTTCTGCGGCTTTTTGTAGATTAATCAACAAAAGTGCATAGTTAAAGTTGTTAAAGAGTTTGTTAAACGATTATCAGAGTTTGTTAAGACTTCATTCAAAAGATATATCGCTTTAAGTGGGCCCCTCAGTTCAAACACAAAATCTCCCATAATTAGATAGGTAATGAATTAAACAACAATTTTTTGGTAAAAATCCTTAGTTAAACATGTATAAAAGTATAAAAAGCATTGAAAAGCCTAATATGAGTAGCTAATAAAAAATAACAAACGTTTTAAAAGGTCCCTGAGGGCCCACTTGAATTTATCTCATAATTAATCAATTATAGCATGAACATTAAATATTCCTAAGCCAAACATTTGTTAAAAGGGCAAGGATAAATTTAAAATTAAAGAAAGATCACAAACAGTGATAATTATTGTTATTTTTAAGTTTTTAAGTGGTCCCTCAGTCCACACACTATGCAAATGCTAATTGTTAAATATATAATTAAATACAACAATTACGAAAATGGGGAGCTTTCAGTGCATAGTTAATTTTGTATTTTATCGATCTGTATTTATCTTATCACTGGTTTTATAATTCTTTTACGAAAAATTTACAAAATATGTTTTTCGTACAAGTAGAGTGTCCATGCAGTCAAGAGATAATCAAGAACCATTACATACATTAATGATGTTACATTACGTTTTAAAGTTTCTGCATAGTCATAAAGTGTGAGATAAAAGTAAATAGTTGTAATTGTGTTGGGCCGTATGCGGACCGAATTGAGTGCTATTTGATGCAAACGTAAACAAACAATAAAAAAATACATGTTCCTGTTAAATTAATGATTTAAAAAAATATATATTACGAAGTACCTAATCTTTAAATTTTCCAAAATTATGACATAGAGTTCTTATGGTCCCGTATTGCAGTTAATAATAAATTGATAAAAATGTTAAAAAACATAATAATTTAGTTTACATAACTTTTGAAATATTTTTTTTATTTTACTTTCACTCTGACCTCTTATAATAGCAGTAGATATTGACAGTTTTATTCTAAATTATTTATTTATATAGTAACTCTCAAATCCATAAAAACAAGAACCATATAAAAGAAAGTAGAACTCTCAAATCTGTGGTAAACTGTCAGCTTGTTGATTATCGTGAATTCGTTCAGTTACGAGTATTAATTTTAAATTAAAATAAAATAAAATTGTATTATTATTCTACCTATATTATTATTTATTTTCGCGCCAGAATGCGATGACTTCACGACTCATCTTTTAAAAATTTAACGACGTGACTTAGCTGTCAAAAATTATTTTTCCAATATAAAATAAATAACCCTTAAATATTTATTTTATTTTGTTTTTAGTATTTGTTGCTATAACGGCAACTAAAATACATAATCTGTGAAAGTTTCAACTTTCTAACTGCCATGGTTCAGGAGATACAGCCTCGTGACATACAGATGGACGGACGGACAGCGGAGCTTTAGTAATTGGGGTTCCGTTTTTACCCTTTGAGTACGGAACCTTAAAAACTGTGGATTTCGTGTTACAAACAGACACTCCAATTTTATTTATATGTATAGACATACAGATATGTATTACGATTGTAGCTAATTAATAATATAACCTGTCACTTGTCTAAAACTTAAAATTTTATTACATTTTAATTTTACTGTATTGCAAATTTTATTGTTTTATTTTTTACATTTAAAAAAAGGTTGCAATTTAGATTTAATTGATTAATATTAATATTGTGTAATGTTTTGCTTGCCGTGGCAACTTGTAATGGAATCAGCACTGTTGCTTGAGCTACTTAAATATTGTATTATTTCTGATTGACTTTGTGTATGTTTCGTGGGTTATCCTAATTATAAATAAATAAATATCTAAATTAATAATAAATGACATTAAAAACAAATATACAGCCGTTTTCTTAAAACGTGGACACCCCACACCAGACTTAGTATGAAAATTAATAAAACAGTTAAAATGACAAAAAATATAAATAAACCAGACACAAGATAAATACAGATCGATAAAATACAAAATTAACTATGCACTGAAAGCTCCCCATTTTCGTAATTGTTGTATTTAATTATATATTTAACAATTAGCATTTGCATAGTGTGTGGACTGAGGGACCACTTAAAAACTTAAAAATAACAATAATTATCACTGTTTGTGATCTTTCTTTAATTTTAAATTTATCCTTGCCCTTTTAACAAATGTTTGGCTTAGGAATATTTAATGTTCATGCTATAATTGATTAATTATGAGATAAATTCAAGTGGGCCCTCGGGGACCTTTTAAAACGTTTGTTATTTTTTATTAGCTACTCATATTAGGCTTTTCAACGCTTTTTATACTTTTATACATGTTTAACTAAGGATTTTTACCAAAAAATTGTTGTTTAATTCATTACCTATCTAATTATGGGAGATTTTGTGTTTGAACTGAGGGACCCACTTAAATCGATATATCTTTTGAATGAAGTCTTAACAAACTCTGATAATCGTTTAACAAACTCTTTAACAACTTTAACTATGCACTTTTGTTGATTAATCTGCAAAAAACCGCAAAAAAAAAAATGGGCCCTCAGTCCACACATACATATTTATTTCATGTATGTAAATGTCACCGCGACACAGTGCTCGAATCGTAGTACGGAAGTTGCCTTTAATAAAAAGATAAAAAAGAAAAAGATAAGTGAGAAGGTAGATTAAGCAAAAAGTCATCTGATTTTCCTTCTATTTAGTTCTATAGTTACATACTGCTTAATTCTATCGATAAATACCTAACTGCTCACTTAAAATTTTTATTCTAAGGTTTATTATTTTTTCCAAATGGATCTTCGCCTGTACTGGCTGCGTTCGATGTAGAAATGGCACTTTGTTTCCCAGATTTAATGCACGATAGTAATAATCTTCAGTAAACGATCTAAACAAGTAATTATAAATATTTTTAACAGTTAAGGACGGTTGTATTGCGGATTGTGTTTACGCTGTTATAGTTATACTGTTTATAAAGATAATAGGTAAGACCTAATATTAGCATTCCATGGATTCTCCATGCGGGTGCCGGGTCCATCGCGTTATAGAGGACGGAACACTGGCATAACAGCGTCAGGACTTACGACCCAGATGTAGGTTTAAGGAAGCCCCCTTACAACGTGTTAACGGTCACCTTCACTGTCTGCTATGTTCCGTCCTCTACCTATCCCAATTTGGTGGAACCTAACAATGCCGTTTTGGACATTCGTGATAGTAGAGAGCTTACCGAAGTTCTCGGCAGTCCTAGTTCTTTTAATAGGTTGTAGAGGGATTTAGATAGTGTAGCCGTTGCACCTATTTCTACGGCATACAGCAGAGTAACCCTGTATTTCTTGTTATCTCATTTGTCAGTCGAAGTTTTTGTTTGTCTTAATTGCCTGGTCTTTAGGGATGTCAGTTTCCCACAATACCGTAAGCTCAATAAGTAGTACAAGCTTTTTCGAATTTGAGTAGAGGAACACGTCTGATCTTAACGGTGACAAGCAGATATCCTCCGGGATTTTGTAGTGTATTTCATGCGTGTCAACCAGTAGTGTCCAGTCGTCTGCCGAACTCAGGACTGAAAAAGGCTTGTTGGTCTTTTTAGTGATGCCTTCCTAAACAAATTGGATGTTTTGTGTTTCATTTGTAGTCAGTCCTTTTTTTAGCTCTAGCAATCTATAGACTCACTGCTTCACCTATAATCCCTACTCTATCGTGGCGTTGCGAGTAATGACCCCTATCTAAAAGCACTTTGCAGCCCTATACAGTAGTCACCTAGAGTAACCCATTTATTTAGCATTTCTAGGTTCATTGCGTGCACGCTGTACCTGTCATTCTCATCTTGGTTTAAGAATGATTGTATAATTTCTTTGTCTGATTGACTTTCTGTGTTTCATGTAACTACATTTTATCCAGTTTTTAATGTGTAAACATTATAAACTGGATAAAATGTAGTTTATTTTCTAATTTAACTTAGTAAGACAAACACATACGACATAAAAATATCTATTTTTCCATTTTAAAATGTTGGATATACCACTTCCTACTTTAATTACTATTGCACATGCAAATAATATTGTCGAAAGTGCCACTATCGACAGTTTTCCTAAAAAATAGTCCGGATGATAATGTCAGTAGTGCATTATTTTGAAAATTATCAATTCATTCCCTTAGTTTTCTACGCCACAATATAATGAATATTATAAAATAAAACCGGTCAAGTGCGAGTCTGACTCGCGCTCCGAGGGTTCCGTACAAACCTATTTATTTTTCCGCCAAATTGTGATAACGTCAGGATTCAGCTGTTTAAATACTATTTTTCCCGCCAAAATTCAATGACGGCACGACTAAGCTGTCAAAAAATATTTTCCTGCCAAAATACTATGACGTCAAAACTGATCTGTCAAAAATTATGTGACGTCACGACTCATCTGTCAAAAATTCAATGACGTCACGACTATCTGTCAAAATTGACAGCTGTCAAAAGTGACAGCTGTCAAAGTGACAGAGGTCTCAAAGATTTTCCCGCCAAAATAATATGACGTCACAAATCATATGTCAAAAATTCTGTGACGTCACGACTCATCTGTCAAAAATTCAAAAACGTGACGGCTCAGCTGTCAAAATATATTTTCCCGCCAAAGTTCTGTGACGTCACGAATCATCTGTCAAAAATTCTGTGACGTCACGACTCATCTGTCAAAAATTCAAAAACGTCCCGGCTCAGCTGTCAAAATATATTTTCCCGCCAAAATTCTGTGACGTCACGAATCATCTGTCAAAAATTCTGTGACGTCACGAATCATCTGTCAAAAATTCTGTGACGTCACGACTCATCTGCCAAAAATTCAAAAACGTCACGGCTCAACTGTCAAAAAATATTTTCCCGCCAAAATTCTGTGACGTCACGACTCATCTGTCAAAATTCTATGACGTCACGGGTCACGTGACCAAAATTCTATGACGTCACAGGTCACGTGACCAAAATTCTATGACGTCACAGGTCACGTGACTCAGCTTTCCCGCCAAAATTCAATGAAATCAAAATATAATATGATTGAAGTAAAAATTTAAGGTTTTCGGAATTTTCCCATTACATGTACAATAAGACCTTGCTTCATGCCAAATTTCAAGTTTGTAGGTAGGCTGGAAGTACCCTTTAGGTTTTTGCCTTTACCCCTCTAAATTTCCGACAAAAACGGCTATATCTCTTGATTGCGTTGGATTAGCAGTTTGATTTTTTTACGGCACTAAGAGGCAACAAGCCTTAGTATTTGTTGAAAATTTCAACTTGATACCTTTACGCGTTCCTGAGATAAATGGTCTTGACAGACAGACGGACAGACGGACAGACGGACAACAAAGTGATCCTATAAGGGTTCCGTTTTTTCAAAACTGGTACGGAACCCTAAAAACACCAGTCCAAATTTGAAACGGCTGTGTCTTTTAATACCTTTTTTATCCTCAAAATAAACTTTAAACTGCTCTACTGAAAAGTTGTGTTTTTGGAGTACCGACATTCTTAATAGGGACCGTCGGTATATTTGTCGTAAACATATTATATTAACCCTAATCGTAAATATAAAAGGTTATTGTTGCATTAGAGTTTATGTGGACCAGTAAATTATTAGTTTTGGATCATATACATACACATACACGTAAGATAATATATAATCATTTTCCTCACACACTTAAACGACGATGTACAGTCGCAAACTGAGCAAAGCTTGCACCATGGGTACTAGACAACAGATAAATCAGAACATATAAATCAGTGGTTTTCTTAAAATACATACGGATTATACATCGTACCGTGCAGTTCCCGGTTCTTAAGAGGCGACTAAGGGATACCACGACCCGGTGCATACCACCTAGCACCTCACTTCAAGCTCCTGGTGGGGTAGTAAACCACCAACAACAGCATTCCCAAGGAGGGTCGGCGACAGGCAGGCGGGCCGTAAAAAAAACCTTTAGCAGCATGAGGAAGAAGAAGGCACGCAGCGCCGACCCCTAATAAAATTGGGATAAGGGCAGGGGAATGATGATATGTTAAGTAATAAAATCGATAGCTTGATACCATACAAAATGTCCCATATTATCATTGATTAATCAGCTAAACAAACCCTAATCTATACTATTATATAAAGCTGAAGAGTTTGTTTGTTTGTTTGAACGCGCTAATCTCAGGAACTACTTCTTCGAATTGAATTTAGTTTTCAGTTTTGGATAGACCATTGATCGAGAAAGGCTATAGGCTATATAACATCAAGCTAGGACAAAAAAAATTTTTTTCAAATTTAGGGGTCTAAGGGCCTACTCAGAAGGTTCATGGTCACTCAGAGGGCAATGGAGAGACCTATGTTGTAGCCTGACCTATGAACCTACTCAAAAGGCTCATGGTGTCTCAGAGGCGTATTTCCCTTTCCGTGTTCAGTTGGCGACAAAAACCAGCACGGTTTTGTATTACCATTCAACTCGCCAAACCCGTGCTGAATTGGCGTCAAATGAGCACGCTTTTGCGATCAAGCAACATTATAAACGTTTTACAAAACAACGTACAGCTGAATCAAACACGGTTTTTTATTACTATGGAATTCAACTATATAACCCGTGTTCAATTCGCATCAACTGTCTTTGTAACGAGTGGCGCTATGTCGACGGGTCCTACGTAGACTAGTATAAGTGCAAAAACACAAGTTTACAGGAAAGCAATTCAAAGGTTCAAAAGCTTATAACTTTGTCAAAGTTCTATAGAAATTACTGAAATTTTGATAGGTTATACTTGGAAATGAAAGGAAAAAACCGGACTAAATATATTTTTATATTTCTTTGTATTTTAGAAAATAGCTGTACTTGCATTTGTTTAGCTTGTTTTGATCAAAGTATCCAAACAAGTAAACTGTTACAAATAACCACTTGTACTAGTTTACAAAGTTCTTACTTAGTTTTTAAATAATGAAAATAAAAGAAATACACATTATTAGTCATACATATGAGTGTAATTTGTAAATCATGAAACCTCGGAATATGGGAAAATAATTTCATTTATCTACTTTTAGCACTTGTACTACTTTACAAGCGACTAAGAAACTAGTTGTACCAGCAATTTATGTAGTTTTGTGGTCATGAACCTGATTTTTTTATGGAAAAATGAAACAAACAAACGTACAAAATAGTAAAACACGTTTATTGTGTAACATTAAATGTGTAAAATAAACGTATTTTTTATAATGACTTCAAATTTTGAAGTCTTTTCCAATTTATTTTTTTAATTGTAAAATGTTAAAATTTTAACATGTTTCTCTCTTAGATAGTAAATATCATCTTTAATAGGTTAAGGAGATATTAAATTATTAAAGCAGTCTTTAACAAGCTATAAACTTTAATAAAATATAATAATATACTTGGCTTCGTCTTTTTAGTAATAATAATTAGTTAAAGCAATCAGTGCTTTCTTTACCATGTTAATAAAATAATATGTATCTATAACAAAATGTTCGATTCTTTTTAGGTAAGAACTGTACGACTACTAACACTAATTAAATAGTTGTCTTACAGACTCATCAAAATAAGATATACATTGCACAATTGATTTTGTACCACAACAACAATCTACTAAGTGGTAAAAATAACTTTAAAAAATAAAACTTCTATTAAAATTAAAACCTAGTCAGATACGTTTACGTATATATAAAACGTTCTAACGTTTTATTTTATTACAAGAAGGCGGCCATCTTTTTGTTTAGTGGAAACATTGTTGTCTCTCCAAGTGGATGTACTGGGAAAAGATACTTGTCAGATACTAATTCTCCCGTGATAACTTCTCACTCTTTCACAAGATCGATTGAATTGCATAATGTCACGGATTATTCACGACTGTGCTTATACACAAGTGGTTACAAGTGAATACAACAAATTTATGAAAGTGAGATTTTTTTTATCTATTAATCAAAAATGTCTTAGCTATAGGGCTCTGTAGAATTATATTATCTATGAAGTAACGTTTCCTTATTGTGGTAGCTATAGCTGCAAGCAATTTAAGCCCTAACTTGTAAATAATGCAAAAACTAACTTCTTTATGTTAGAAATGTTAAGTTTATTTGCTCCCTAAGAGTTCTTTCATTGCACAACTAACGTAAATTTTAGCTACTTATTTATTCATTTACCTTTAAATTATTAAAATATATAAAAAAACAGCAAAGATTTTAAAATCAATAAATTGTAAAATTTTATTCAAAATGTGCCGCATAGTTCTCTACTAGCAATATGCTACCCATTCTCCTACCAGGTGTTATAACACCGATCATTTTCCAGATTTCCCAGAGGACCAGGATTACTTTTTATGTAGTTTTTCTAAAACGTTAGTGACACAAATACCAACATATCAAATTTTTTTAAAGATCTGAGACCCTTAATAGTTTCAGGAGTATCTGAGTTAATTGACTCCGAGAACGCTTCATACTCATTATTATTTTCACTGATCTTGAACACTCAAAACGTATTAAAAATATAAATAATTTTAAGAAATTCAATACATAAAGTAAAATTCGTTGCAGTTACACCCGTATTGTACGTACGCACTGTATCGTCGCCGCGCGTATACTGGTGCAACAGTCACTTACACTCACGCGTCACGTAGATCGGAACTACGTAAACTAATGCAAGTAACTTATATCAGTTTTGACCGTCTCCTTGCATTAAATAGTGTTACTTACATCAGTTTACGAGTTTGTATCGGCGAAACTAAAAGAAATTTTAATTTTTTTCTTACTGATTTGAGAAGAATAGGTTATTTTAAGGCCATTCAAGCAAAAAAGTCATTTTCGTCAATTTGCGGGTTACATCAGTATACGTAGGACCCGTCGATGTGATGTTTTACTAATTAGTGTGTAGTTGAACTGAATACAGGTAGGGTAAGGTTAAATTGATTAAATATGGAACTTCAGTGAAACATATTTGACGTGATTATGAACACAATTGACGACCTCTGTGGCGCAGTCGGTACATTACATAGCTGCTACGCACAGGTCTCGTCTTCGATTCCCGCTCAGTGCGTGAACATGATTGTTTTGCATTGGTCTGAGTGTTTTCTATGTATAAGTAATATGTATCTATTTACAAAAAAAATCAGTATTTAAGTATGTTTATCCGTTGTCTAGTACCCATAGTAGGTACATACAAGCTTTGCTTAGTTTAGGACTAGGTGGCGATGTGTGTATGTGTGAGGATTATTTATTTTATTAAAATAATAAAGTCATTAGTAAAAATTAAGTGTTTTTGCATATCCTATAGGCCTACTGTACCGTATATGGTACGCCTCCCCCCCCTATGCTCCCCCTTTTATTGGATATTTTTTTTAGGTTTCTGAAGTGTCTTTTAGCAAGCCTTTGTTGAAAAATTACAAAACATTTACAAAAATAATTATCGGTTTAAATGGGTTAAAACAATAACAAACACGTAAACGTTGACAAGCGCGTTTAGACGACGAATTGCGCGCCAAGTGCCTGCTAGGCTAGCCTAAGTACCTACTTCGAGTGCCGCGATTTATTCCGAACATTCCCGAACAATCCGAATGTTCTCTTAAATTGCACACGGTTTTGTAAAAAACGTTTGTTAGGCGTTGCTTGATCGCAAAACGGTGTTCAGTTGACGCCAATTCAGCACGGGTTTGGCGAGTTGAATGGTAATACAAAACCGTGCTGGTTTTTGTCGCCAACTGAACACGGAAAGGGAAATACGTGTCTCAGAGGGCAATGGAGAGAGCTATGTTGTAGCCTGACCTATGGGCCTACTCAGAAGAATCATGCTCACTCAGAGGGCAATGGAGAGAGCTATGTTGTAGCCTGACCTGTGTGCCTACTCAGAATAATCATGATCACTCAGAGGGCAATGGAGAGAGCTATGTTGCAGCCCGAACTATGGACCTACTCAGAAAGGTCATGGTCATTCAGAGGGCAATGGAGAGAGCTATGTTGTAGCCTGACCTGTGGGCCTACTCAGAAGGCTCATGGTCTCTTAGAGGATAATGGAGAGATCTATGTTGCCGGATCTACTCAGAAAGTTCATAGTTACTTACAGGGCAATGAAGAGAGCTATGTTGTAACCTGACCTATGGGCCTACTCATAAGAATCTTGGTCACTCAGAGGGCAATGGAGAGAGCTATGTTGTAGCCTGACCTATGGGCCTACTCAGAAGACTCATTGTCTTTTAGAGGGCAATGGAGAGAGCTATGTTGCCTGATCTAAGGATCTACTCAGAAAGTTGATAGTTACTTACAGGGCAATGAAGAGAGCTATGTTGTAGCCTGACCTATGGGCCTACTCAGAAGAATCATGGTGACTCAGAGGGCAATGGAGTGAGCTATGTTGTAGCCTGACCTATGGGCCTACTCAGAAGGCTCATTGTCTTTTAGAGGGCAATGGAGAGAGCTATGTTGTAGCCTGATCTATGGACCTACTCAAAAGGCTCATGGTTACTCCAGAGGGCAATGGAGAGAGCTATGCTGTAGCCTGACCTATGGGCCTACTCAGAAGGCTCATGGTCATTCAGGGTCATTCATTGGAGAGAGCTATGTTGGGAGTTTCCCTGCGTGATTGAATCAAAAATGAGGAGATTCGCAAGAGAACCAAAGTAACCGACATAACCGGTTAAAGTAGCGACAAGCAGGGCACATAGCGCGGAGAACCGACAGCTGTTTGGGCAGAAAGATTCTGGAATGGCGACCGCGTACCGAAAAGCGCTGGTGTGGAAGGCTAGAAGCCGATGGATGAGGGAGGCACAGGACCGCACAAGGTGGCAATACTTGGAGAAGGCATAATTATGTACAGCAGTTGACGTCGATTGACTGATATGATGATGATGAATAAACTTTGTATGAATTATACAAGTTTTTTTTATTTCATTTTAAATTTAATCGCGGACAAAGTCGCGTTTTACAGCTAGTATCCTATAAGTGCTAAACATACGTAGCTAACGTCATTTATAACATGTCAAAACCAACACCATACCAAGAAACTTCTTCCTAATAAAGTAGTCAGAACTTAACGGGGAATCATCAAAGAACCTTAACTAATCCAATTCTGTACAACTAATTAAGCCCGTCAGTTATCAGAATTTAACGAGATACTTCATCCCTTCTAAGATATCCTTGAACATACTTACCTGAGTATATGTAAATAAGTAGATATTCTAACTCAGTTACGTTAAGGGATCCTTGTTGACAGTTCTCGAGGATTTCTTGAAAACGTAATTTGGACTAACGTATTTCCTAAGTCCTGTTGACTTAAAATGAAATTGGAATCATTTTACTTGCCCATTTTTTCCCTCGTTCCAAGTTGGATCACTTATGTAACGTGTACCGTTACACTTGCTAATAAGGCGAAAAATATTTTTTTTTGACATTCATTTACGCAATTGTTTCTGTTTGAAAAATGTTTTTCGAGTGCTCTTGTTCTTTCACTAATATGTTATCAATTTAGTCTCTGTCAGTTTTCGTTGACGCTTTCTAAGAGCTTCTCCAGAACTAAAATAAACATCAAAATTTAAAATAGCGCGCAAAGCAAAATTAAATAGTAATTGTGTGGCATTATTGTAACCGTTAGTCCAACAAAATTCAGAATAAATAGCCCCAATGCCGTGTCCAAACATGTTAATATCTTTATCCCAGATACATAGCTAGAAAGAGTAATCTTCTAAGATATATATCCGGGATTAGAGCACATTGCTCACAGCTCAGTAATCTTAGCTGTAACTTGCATTGGTCTAAAGGTCTAGGTATAGGCCATCGCTATTTGTCGGGTTTAGTTATAATCTTGGGATGATTGTGAAGGGTTTGAGAACCTAAAGGGAAATGGAACAACTTTGAACTAACAAAAATTAGTTTTGCTGAATGTTGTACGTGTGGTTTTTATTGTAAACTTAGTTTCGGGAGTATCTATTAGTATGTACAATGTATTGTCTAGCCTATTGCGGCCTGATATTAATATGCTAAGTAAGATAGAGAGAGTTAAAGATGCATAAGTAGAGAGAGACGTTTTTTGGTATGGTCCATTGAATCTTAAGCAGTTTGTTAGCAAAAGAATATGCTACACATTGTAAGACAAGAAAAAGTTCTTAAAAGTGCAGATTTTTATATTTAAGAAATGGTTTTTGTCTTGACATCGTTTCATTCTAAACACGCGCCAGCACCCTTCTAACTCTATTTCGCCAATTCAATTTGACGATTCGGGGACAGAGAATTTTCCTGATGTAATCCATTTTTCTTTTTATAGGGTAATCTTTTACTTTTCGTGTCGAACAATCTTGAAGGTGACGTATACTCTATGTTCCTTTACGTCAAATTAATATAAAGCGTAGCTGTAAATCTAAACAGATATTACTAGTATTTATAAATATACAGTTCAATTTCCTAAATGCTTGTTATCCTGTCTTGGTCAATTCTTAAACAGTTTGATCCCTTAGTTTTTTATCGTAATTTATGGATCTGGTTTTTATCTGCTAAAAACATTTAAGTAAACGACATTGCATACCTATTATAATGCATTTAAACGATATGGTTTTGAAATAGACCTCCTCTACCAATAATCTTTTTACTCCACTACCAATATGGCGCTTATTTAAACTACGCTTAACAACGTCGACCGAAAGCGTACTTATTACACGAATCCTCGTATAGGAAAAGCGATTACTATTTACGGGTATGAATGATCAATATCTGAATTTTGTCGTTGTCATCATAACAGCCCATTAATGTCCCACTGCAGGGACGGGCCTCCTCCCGTGCAGGAGGGATACTTGGCCTACTAATACCACGCTGGCCATACGAATTGGTATAGGGTTTAATTTCAAGTTTTTCTTCTTTTTATTTCGTACAGATAATATTCACGGATATTCCCTTAGTCGGTTGCTACGACACCCAGACGGGGTGGTGACACATTGTATTCTTACTCCGTCACCACACGGATATCCGTCACCACACGGATTTGTCATTACTCATACTCATACTCATACTCATTTATTGGTAAAGATATTACACGTCATAATAAACTATTATACAGTACTTATTGAGCTACATATCTCTTAAGAATAGGTACCTACAATGAATTATTTATTTCATATCAATAATATATAATAAATGATAATAAAATTTCCAGTATAAATAATATAAAAAATGTCAACATAAAACTTATTACCTATGATTAATAAATAAACTATTAACTATGATTTTAATTTATTAAATTCGTCAAATGAGTAAAATGCTTGCTCGACAAGCCAGCTTTTTAAGAGATTTTTAAAGTTGCTGAGGCTGGCTGCATTGATAATATTGGCTGGCAACTTATTGTAAACCGATGGGCCCATAACATGAGTAATCTTAGAGGACTTGGTTAACGTACGTGGTATTGCCGATAGATTTTCACGACCTCTAGTACAATATGAGTGCACACTGCTGTGTTTTACGTACTGGTCTAAGTTATTTCTTGTGTACATTGCCACCTGAAATATGATGATTCCTGGAAAAGTCATAATACCTAAGCTTTTAAAATAGGGCCTAGCCGAGGAATCTTGCGCAATACCAACGATTGACCGTACTGCGCGCTTTTGCATACGAAATGCACGCTCCCAGTCTGCACCACGTCCCCACACTTCTGCCCCGTATTGCAATACTGAGTGGATTGTTGCAAAGTAACATGTACGTGCAGCGTCCTGTGATACCACCCTGGCAACGCGACCGACAGCAAAGCATGCACCTCCCAACCTGCTACACACTCTGTCTATATGGGCTTCCCACGTTAGGGCAGAATCTATGCTAAAGCCTAAAAAATTTGTCGAGGATACCTGATTCAGCTTTACTCCCCCCGCATCCACCCTTAAAGACCTGGTTGATCTCCCCGACAGATTAAAGTGGATGTACTGTGTCTTCTCCAGGTTCAGCACAAGACCGTTCGCCTGGAACCAATATGCTAGCTGATCAGCTACAACGTTTAGTTTTACCTCTAGCAGATCAACCGACTCTGCTATTACTATTATTAAATTAACTTTTATTTTCATGACATGACATTCTGATTTTAAATCTTGAGACTCCAAAACGTTGAGAAGATTCGTCATCGAAAGAGACTTTCAATTATATGGAAGGATGACCTAGGAAGTAATAAATTATAGGAAGAAGTCAAGGTGGTAGTAAAAAGAAATAAATGAAAATGCCAATGAACTGAGTGAAATAATATTGCTTCGCGCGACTGTTTGATATTTAATAAACATAAAGTAATTAGTACAATATAAATGACAAACATAATATTAATAAAGTAATTCGGTTATTATTTGCAAATATAGCTGTGTGCAAACCGTGCAACTAAAGCAAATTTTATTATGTTACTTAATTTATGTTTGTTTAGCAATAAAAACCTATTTAAAATAAATACTTTCGTAAAATAAATTAGTTAAAAAATGTTTAAAATAAAATTAGACAAATTGAATGGGGTATGTCCATAATACTTATGTCATTAGCTGGGAGGCATATTTTTACATTACTTCATCATCATATCAGTCAATGGACGTCCACTGCAGGACAGACGTCTCCTCCTAATATTTCCACTTTGAGCTGTTTCTCATTCATCAGTTTTCCGCCGTCCTAACTAGGTCGTCGATCCACCGTATGAGGGGTCTCCCTAACTTTCACCACGTCTTTCGGTACGCTTTCGTCATTCCAAAGCCCTTCTACCTCAATAGCTAACAGATATACATACATTAAATACATTACTTTCAAAAGATTTATAATATTGTTTAAAACTTATGATCACCGAGGTTTTAAAAGTCAAAATAGAAATTTAATTATTTAGCTAAGTAAATAAAATCAGCGTTATTTAATATAGTAGTAGGACCTACAGTTGCAAATATGTCCGTGGTAAGAGAAGTTCTGCTATAACAAATTCAACCTTAAGGCTAATATACTGTGAGGGTCATCGTGTAAGAAATTCACTTACAGAGGTAACGAATTAAAGTGTTCTATTATACAACGTTTCAAAACATTTATGCTTCAGTTGCATTCGTAAAATTAAACTTAGGTTACGTACTCTTTCAGCACAATCTACATAAGAAGCGTTGGAAATGAAGCGATGAAAAGCTAACAAGGCCCAAAGAACACAATAATATTTATTTCTTGAAACATTTCAATATACGGAACTGAATTCATGATATTAAAGGCTCTCAGTTTCATGGGCACATCGGACTCGAGCCAAATCCTATACGAATCCTCGTATAGGAAAAGTGATTACTATTTAGAAAGAAAGAAAGAAAGAAAATACGTTTATTAGGCATACAAACATACACAACACCAAACAATGAAACATAAACAATTATAAAAATAAAATCAAACAAAAACAAATAATAAAAATTAAAAATAATGTGTAGTGCAGTGCTGTGTAGAAGGATGCCTAAAAGGTTTCAGCTCAGCTTAAGCTACGGATGACCGCAGCGCTGATTTTCAGCTGAACCACTACTGAGCTACGGACTTTAAAACCCATATACAAAATTAAAATAAAATAAAAATAAGATAAAAATAAATAAAACTTGTATATGTCGCATTTACGGGTATGAATGATCAATATCTGAATTTTGTCGTTGTCATCATAACAGCCCATTAATGTCCCACTGCAGGGACGGGCCTCCTCCCGTGCAGGAGGGATACTTGGCCTACTAATACCACGCTGGCCATACGAATTGGTATAGGGTTTAATTTCAAGTTTTTCTTCTTTTTATTTCGTACAGATAATATTCACGGATATTCCCTTAGTCGGTTGCTACGACACCCTGATGGGGTGGTGACATATTGTATTCTTACTCCGTCACCACACGGATATCCGTCACCACACGGATTTGTCATTAAATTAACTTTTATTTTCATGACATGACATTCTGATTTTAAATCTTGAGACTCCAAAACGTTGAGAAGATTCTTCATCGAAAGAGACTTTCAATTATATGGAAGGATGACCTAGTCAAGGTGGTAATAAAAAGAAATAAATGAAAATGCCAATGAACTGAGTGAAATAATATTGCTTCGCGCGACTGTTTGATATTTAATAAACATAATTAGTACAATATAAATGACAAACATAATATTAATAAAGTAATTCGGTTATTATTTGCAAATATAGCTGTGTGCAAACCGTGCAACTAAAGCAAATTTTATTATGTTTGTTTAGCAATAAAAACCTATTTAAAATAAATACTTTCGTAAAATAAATTAGTTAAAAAATGTTTAAAATAAAATTAGACAAATTGAATGGGGTATGTCCATAATACTTATGTCATTAGCTGGGAGGCATATTTTTACATTACTTCATCATCATATCAGTCAATGGACGTCCACTGCAGAACATACGTCTCCTCCTAATATTTCCACTTTGCGCTGTTTCTCATTCATCAGTTTTCCGCCGTCCTAACTAGGTCGTCGATCCACCGTATGAGGGGTCTCCCTAACTTTCACCACGTCTTTCGGTACGCTTACGTCATTCCAAAGCCCTTCTACCTCAATAGCTAACAGATATACATACATTAAATACATTACTTTCAAAAGATTTATAATATTGTTTAAAACTTATGATCACCGAGGTTTTAAAAGTCAAAATAGAAATTTAATTATTTAGTTAGGTAAATAAAATCAGCGTTATTTAATATAGTAGTAGGACATACAGTTGCAAATATGTCCGTGGTAAGAGAAGTTCTGCTATAACAAATTCAACCTTAAGGCTAATATACTGTGAGGGTCATCGTGTAAGAAATTCACTTACAGAGGTAACGAATTAAAGTGTTCTATTATACAACGTTTCAAAACATTTATGCTTCAGTTGCATTCGTAAAATTAAACTTAGGTTACGTATTCTTTCAGCACAATCTACATAAGAAGCGTTGGAAATGAAGCGATGAAAAGCTAACAAGGCCCAAAGAACACAATAATATTTATTTCTTGAAACATTTCAATATACGGAACTGAATTCATGATATTAAAGGCTCTCAGTTTCATGGGCACATCGGACTCGAGCCAAATAAAATAAAATGATTAGACATCGTTTGCTTCACTCAAAACTGACGATCTACCAATTTTTTGCAACCATATTTAACCACTTTATTTATTAACATTTTAAACTTTCTCGTTTCATTATATTATTAAAACGAAAAGGTTCTGGTAAACAATTCAATTAACTATTTACCTGCAGCCGCACGACGTTACGGCCAGGTTACACCAGTCATGTCTGACCAGTCAACTCCTAACCAAGGCTATAATAACATGAGTAACCACAATAAACCTTAAAAACCGTTTAGTAAAAAGATAGATGCACTTATTAATAAAAATGAACATACCAGTTAAAAATCAGCTGATCATCAAACTGTTCTTAGCTAACAAGAAAATAAACTAATGAATTCAGTGACGATTTCTAAAAAGTAAAAAGCCAATAAAAATATTCCCAAGCTAAATATTTAGATAAGAAGCGATTGCTGATATTGTTATTTGCTTAGTGTGCACATGTTTCTTTATTACGAATGATACCTAAAACATTTTATTACTTTTATTATCTAAGACGCTGTCATCATATGCTCCACGTAAACACTAAAAACTAGAGCATTTTAGAAGATAGTAACAGCTGTTTCTGTTTACATGTTGAAACATGTTGTTACTTGAACCACTCTGAAATGCTTTCATATCACCAGTTCTTTCATCATAACAGCCCATTAATATCCCACTGCAGGGACGGGCTTCCTCTCGTGACGGAGGGATACTTGGCCTTAAAGATAATATTGACGGATAGTCCCTTAGTAGGTTTTTACTACACTCACGGGATGAGAGGGGGTGGTGACAATTGACATATACGCATAATTACGTTGAGGAAAATTTATTTAAATAATTTTAAAGGTTTATTATTGTATGCTTTGTGATGTAAACGAGTTTAGTTTATTTAAACTTTGTAGTTAGTAAATCCTTTCTTAAATATTTAAATACTTAAATTACACTAATATCTTTGCTTTAAAATTTAAATAAAAGGTCTGACAATGTTTTTTTCTATCAGTAAAGTGTCATTTGTATAAGTAGATACAACTAGTTAATTTAAGAATACGCGATTATAAATAAATAGTACACAATGGCAACAAGAAAAGGTTCATTAGCAAATGACAATAAATTGAACAAAGCAGAAGGAGATGTTGTTTATGACGATTTACTATCATCAGCTGGCGAATTAGGACGGTATCAATGGATTCTATTTTTTGCCACATCTCCATTTTACGCTTTTGGTGTATTTGTATACTTCTCGCAATTATTTATGACTGAAGTGTCACCTAACCATTGGTGCAGAATTCCGGAATTAGAAAACATGACTGACTTCCAGCGAAGAGATCTTGGTGTACCAAAAGATAATAGCTCAAGATTTGGATACTCACAATGTAAGATGTATGCAGTCAATTGGTCTGAAGTTTTGTCAAGCGGTCAAAAACCAGATCAAACATGGAATACTGTTCCTTGTCAATATGGATGGGAATTTAATAAGACTGAAATACCATACCCTACCGTAGGAAGTGATTTTGAGTGGGTCTGTGAAAAGAACAGTTATCAAGCGACCGCCCAAGCACTATTTTTCGTTGGGTCTATTTTTGGAGGGTTTCTCTTTGGGTGGATTGCTGACCGATTTGGACGTATACCAGCTATAATTGGGAGTTGTCTGATTGGCTGTGTTGGAGGATTAATCAGTACATTTACCAGAAATGTTGTTGAATTTACAGTTGCAAGATTTTTCATGGGAATGGCTTACGATACCTGCTTTACGATGGCATACTTACTATTTTTAGAATTTATTGGTCCGCGATACAGGACACTGATGGCAAATATGGCATTTGGTATTTTTTATTCTTTATTTGTTACTGTAATGCCGTGGATTGCTCTGGTTTGCGGCCATTGGAAAACCATATCTCTAGTCACTAGTTTACCATTTGCGTTAGCAATATTTACAAAATTAATTTTACCCGAAAGCCCAACTTGGTTGTTATCAAAGGGTCGAGTTGACGAAGCCATAGAAAAAGTTTTGCGCATTGGACGAATCAATAAGCATCAAGTTTCAACGAAGATGGTAGAGAAATTTAAGCTCTCAATTAGTAATGCCAAAGAAGTGAAACATGAAAGTTTTTTCGAAATTTTTAAGAGACCAGTTACAAGAAAAATATTTACCTTAGTTTGTTTGGAGTACATGTGTTGTGCTTTAGTGTTTGATGGTTTAGTTAGAAGTATCGGACAATTAGATTTCAACTTTTTTATATCGTTTTCGGTGATATCGTTTACGGAGTTTCCTTCAGTCATGATAGTAGCCTTCGTTATGGACTTTACGGGCAGGCGGTGGTTATGTATAGTGTTTATGACATTCAGTAGTATATTTTGCCTTTTGACTGTATTTTCAACTGGATCGCTGTCAGTAGTTTTTGCAGTAATTGCAAGATTTGCTGTGAATATGGCATTCAGCGCTGTTATGCAATGGGCTGCTGAGTTATTACCAACACCTGTTAGAGGATCAGGACTCGCCATAGTACATATTTGTGGCTATGTATCATCATTCCTGTCTCCTTATATAGTATATTTAAAAGAATTTATATACTGGCTACCTTTAACTGTAGTTGCAGGTATTGCTGGTCTTGGAGTTTGCATTGCAATGGCTCTGCCAGAAACAGCTTTAAAAGATATGCCACAAACTTTCGAAGATGCAGATAATCTAACTAAGAATCAAACATTATGGACATTGCCTTTCCTTGAAGCCAAGAAAAATAAGAAGATACAAGAAGGACAAGTAAATCAGAGTTTTGAACTTGGCGTTTAACATAAAATTTTGTGTTATGTATTTAATTTAACTTCCAAGTGACTGATTCCGTCTATAGATTTACAACATAATAAAAAAAGAAACAACATTACTTATACTATACTATTTAGCTAAAAATTGTTTTATTCGCAATTCCCATTTAAGAAATAAGACCTTTGTAAAATATTTTTGACCATAGTTTTTTTGGTTTATAAATACTTACTATTTTTATTAAAATTACAATAAAATTGCATAAGTATTACGACGTAATAATAAGAAAAATGTCTTCAATCTTTTTATTCGTTTTATCATAATATCATAAATGCTGAGTAATGGTATGAATTTATTATTTTAAGACAAATCCCGCACTAGGTATCAAGCCCCTTGTCGCGGCGACTTTACAGACAGGAAAATGAAATTAATAGACACACAGAACATCCAGGCAAAAAACCTGCTGAAACCAATATTATTAGCACTATTTTAAATGATTTTATGCTAGACTTTAAATTATTATTACTGTTAGTTCCTTGTACAATCTCTACCGTATTAAACTATTATACGTTGAAGTATTTATGACGGCGTGTTGCCGGACTTACCTTCATTCAGCAAATTTGGACCCCAAATTTTATGTCGTTTATTGTTAGTGGCCGCACAATCATCTAGTGCAGTTCTAGGTAACAAAACGTACAGTCAGCCCCAAAAGTCGCTGAACACATTTTAAATTCCAAAACTGCTGAACACTAAAAATGTCATAAGTCAGTGTCGCAACAAGAGTACAGAATAAGCTTTACATACGGAACGACCTTAACACACTGAACACGGTTATTACAAAAGTAGCTAGTACAAAAGTAGTAGTATTTTTAGAAGTAGCTGTACATACGCGTCAATTCGTATTAAAACCTACTTTTTGGGTATTATACTATAAGTATCTTTAAAAAAATAAAAACTTTTAGAACATATAAGTTTTGTCCAAAGAGGTTTAATTACAAGGTTTTTTTTATCTTAGTCTAGTCTAGGTATAGATAGCTATAATATTTAACCTATTATAAATGTTTTTACTAACGCGCAAAAATTTACAAAACGTAAAATTTTACATGTGCACGATTGTTTCATTTTGTTTAGTTTTGTGTATTTATTTTTTTATCTACATCATATTGATTATAATAAGCAAAACTAAATAAAATAAAACCATTAAATTCAACTACCTCGATGCGTGACGGTCGAGGATGAGGTTATCGTGCACGAGTCCGCGGGTTTGATCACCAATTGGGATTTCTTTTGTGCAAACGACTAATCATTGTCCTGAGTTTGGATGTTCATTGTGTCCTTTAAATTGATATTTGTGAAGTCCCTGCGACAAAGCATAATTCCTAGAGCGGAAAAATATTTAAAAAAAGGAATTCAGGAAATTTGGCGGTGTAAAATGTAGTTTAAATTCAATTAAAAGAAACTCATTCCGGAACTAATCCCTGTAATAAGAGATTTTTATCGTTTCATATCATTGTAAAATTGTGATAATTTATGCTTTAAAACATTTGTCAAATTATTTTACATTTCAAAGGACCAAAATTCGCTTTACATCAAGAACACCAAAAGTAGATTGACAGGCAATAACATTGAAAATATGATTTGTTAACCTACTTTTGTATTTAATGATGTTCAGCTACTTTTGGAATACTAGTGTTCAAATACTTTTGGGAATACTAGTGTTCAGTTACTTTTAAAAATACTAGGGTTCAGCTACTTTTGTAATAACCGTGTTCAGCGTGTTATGGTTGTTTCGTATATAAAGCTTATTCTGTACTCTTGTTGCGACACTGACATATGACATTTTTAGTGTTCAGCAGTTTTGGAATTTAAAATGTGTTCAGCGACTTTTGGGGCTGACTGTACATGAGTACTCGTACTGACACTGTAGGTCTCACTGATTAGTAGTACTTAATCAGGTGTTTTAAGCACCCTGACGCAAACGACTCCAGTTTGAAACTACTACCAGTTTTGTAAGTATCTAATTCTAGGTAAAACAGCTATAAGGAAAATGTACTTAATCTTAATAATTGTTTTATGTTTTAGTGACAATATGATGTAAAAGAAAAAAATATTTAAACTTCGTAATAACTAAATCCATTTTCAAATAATACAAAGTGTATTTTACGCTACTATCTTTAAAATATTGCAAATAAAAGTCTCGTCTAAATTTTATATAACAGTTCAGTGCCATGTGAATACGCAGATACACATAGTGGTGTGATTGTTATATCCAAAGAAGAATGGGCGAAACGTCCCCACCCTTGTAACACTTTCATCTATACATCAAATGAAAGCCCTTGAAAAGTTAAGCATTTTATTGTATGACAGCAAATCTGTCAGTCATGGGAGAACAGAGTTATTGAGAAGAAGAGAATAAAAATAATAAATGATAATATTACATACTTTAAGCTAATGTTTACTATATAAGCACGATATAGTCAAAGGCTATTTTACAAGTAGAGGGACCATACTTCAAGAACATCCTACATCATCCAGATAACCATGAATTTCGCTTTTTAAACAAAAAACATACAGCTATCATAAATATAAAAACTCGAACGTCATATCAGCCAATTGATATCCACTTCTGAACATAGACCTCCTTCAAACATGGCGAGGGTGGTACCCTCATCCATCGGTTTCCCGCCGTCCTTACTAAGTCGTGGTGGTGGTCTCTCCATCCTGCGCTTTCTGATAGGCGGTCGCTATTCCAGAACCTTTCGACCCCAACGGCTGTCGGTTCTCCGTGCTATGTCCCCTGCCCACCGCCACTTTAACCGGGCAATTCTGAGCGCTATGTTCGTATGCATAGTTGGGTATATTAGAAAGATAACTGGATCTAACGCGGCAACTACTTCCAATGTAATGCTTCGCTGAGGCTCTCGAAGCCGTTCTGTAATATGAGTTGGAAGTTTTCGGGGATGTGGACTGGTGCAGGTCGGAACGTAGACTTCATCAGCCGACTTCTTTCCAGCCTAGGATTGATATTTAATGTGCCTCTCACCATCCGGTGATCGCTTCCGGTTTTCACCGAATTGATCACTGAGACATCATTAAATATGTGGCTTTTTGTTGACATGATGAAGTCAATCTCATTTTTAGTGACACCATCAGGACTAATCCAAGTCCACTTGTGGCAGTTACGCTTCTTGAAGAAGGAGTTCATAATAAAAAGTCCCTCCTTCTCCATGAAGTCTGCAATTTGGCCCCGTGGATTTCTTTGTCCATATCCAAAGAACCTTACTCTCCACTCATTCATTTCCACTTCTAGGGCCCAACTTCGCAGAGGCTTCTAGGGCACTCTCGATCTTCACCACGTTGTTCACGACAGACTTGTGGATGTAAAAATCCAAAACCGCCCTGGGACTGTTGGTCGCCCTCCCGGAAATAGAGCAGGTTACCAGACTTAAGGGTTATCGAGTCCTCCCCCTGTCTTCGGACTTCAGATAAGCCGACAATGTCCCACCGTAACCTGCTCAATTCTTCCTCCAGTTCTACGACCTTCTCGTCGGTCCGCAGTGTGCGCGCGTTGTATGTTGCCAGGGCCAAAGGTAGGTTGTGTTGGTGGCCTGACCTCCCCCGGAGATTCTTCGCACGCCTTACTCCGCCGTTACCATGGCCGCTACCTTGACCAAGAATAGCGGAGCGACCGGGGACAGGGGGCCGTTTATATTGGTGTGTTGCCATTTTCATTTTGGAGGGTTATTTGGCCTACTTTACTAAGCTGGCCAGACGGGTTGGTAAAGGGTTTATTTCGAGTTTTCCTTCTCTAGCAGTGATAACATAAGCGTAAGGATTCCCTTAGTCGGCTTTTATGACACCCGCGGGACGAAAGGGGATGGTGACATCATGTATTCTTAGTCCGTCACCATACGGACATTAAACTTCTTGCCCCTAAAAAGGCACCCGGCTCAGGAAGAATAACAAATATAGTCATCAATTTATTTCCCGAACGTCTCTGGATCCTTAACATGCATCTTCAATGTCGCAATATCAAATTGTGTCTTCCCACAACAGTGGGAAGACGCCGTGGTTATCGGAATACCAAAACCCGACAAAAGAAGTCCAAACCGGCTGGTTATCGACCTGTTAGTCTAAGGCGAGCCGTTGCCGAGCCCGAGGAAGATAAATTCTGTTGTTTACTATTTCTGCAATGGTTGCTGCATAAAGAACATTTCTTAAATGGTTCTCTAAATGTTTAGTATAGCAAGGCTAGCTATTCGGAAGTCAGGAAAATGCTGTGGATGATTTTCTGGATAATGTAGGATGATCTAGGTGTATGGTCCGTCTACTAGTAATATAGCCTTTGAATTTATCGTGCTTATATAGTAAATATTTACATAAAGTATGTAATATTATCGTTTATTATTTTATTCTCTTATCCTCAATAACTCTGTTCTCCCATGACTGACAGATTAGTTTCATACAATAAAATGCTTCACTTTTCAAGTACTTTCATTTGATGTATAACTGTAAGTGTTACAAGGGTGGGGACGGCTTCCATACAAAAATGCCCATTCTTCCATTATCAATTTGATTGATAAATAAAATGGCTACTAGAAAAGGTTCCACTATTTTAGAAAAACATATGAACAAACTCCATGTGGTGACGGAGTAAGAATACAATATGTCACCACCCCATATCATCCCATGGGTGTCGTAAAAACCGACTAAGGGACTATCCGTGAATATTATCTTTACGAAATAAAAAGAAGGAAAACTTGAAATTAAACCCTATACCAATCCGTCTGGCCAGCGTGGTATTAGTTGGCCAAGTATCCCTCCGTCCCGGGAGGAGGCCCGTCCCTGCAGTAGGACATCAATGGGCTGTTATGATGATGATGATATATGAACAAAGCGGAAGGAGATGTTGATTATGACGATTTACTATCAGTAGCTGGCGAAATAGGAAGATATCAATGGACTTTATTTTTTGCCACATTTCCATTTTGCGCTTTTGGTGTATTTATATATTTCTTACAATTATTTATGACAGAAGTGTCACCTAACCATTGTTGTAGAGTTCCAGAATTGGAAAATATGACTGATCTTCAGCGCAGAGATCTTGGTGTACCTACGGATAATAATTCAAGATTTGGATACTCGCAATGTGAGATGTATGCGGTTAATTGGACTCAAGCAATAATAGCAGGAGATAAGTCAAATCAAAACTGGACTACAATTCCTTGTCAATATGGTTGGGTTTTTTTTTTTAATTAATCTAGTAGAGCAAGATCCTAGAAGTGGCGCTAATGGTCTACGCCTTCTTCTAGGATCGTTTTGCAGTATTATTATTTAATGTATAATGTGGTGAATAGTACAAATGAATGGTTAACAATAAAATAAGAAGAACATAAGAATTGACAAAAGTATTCTAGATTACAACAATGCTTAACATATAAAATAAAGTTAAAGTTATTTACATACATCCTTTTTTATCTTTTTTTTTTGACAACTGCAATTTTTAGTTGTATAGCATATTTAATTGTATAGGATAAAGAATGCATGTTTTTTTTTATTATACAATCAGATAAACAACAAACAAAACAGACACTTATTTAAACAAAACAGATTAACAATAAAGAAGAAAAATATAACATAAATATGTGAAAACTAAAATAAAAGACAATATTTACATAAAAATTACAAAATTTACAGGTCTTTATACAAATCATCAGCAAGTATATGTAGCAAGTTATATGTGCATGTGTGAATATACTTCACTGTATCGCTAAGTTTGATTAAAATGTTTTAATTCTTTAATAATATATGAAATATGGTTGATGAATATGTTGACTGTTTCTTCATATTTTATTAAATGAATTAAGTAGTGTGGATTGTATGGGTCTATATCGTGGTTCTCACATGTATATATAAAAGGTAAACGAGTAATTTGGAAGCGTGGACATTCAAGAATTAAATGTCTAAATGTTTGAATTGATGAGTTATCACAGGGGCAAAGATCATTATTGGTTATGTGAAAGCGGTGAAGGTATGATTTATGGTATGTATGATTGGTGAGTAGTTGAGTGATAGGAAAGGATGGTTTAATGATAGATAAAAACTTGGATATATCTTGAAAAGAAGAAAAAAGTTGTTTAGTGCTCTAAGTTGCTCCTTCAGAGTTGTCATACAGCCCTTGTAAGGATGTGTGTAATTGTTTTTTGTGTATCAGTTTGACGTATGAAAAAGGTTTATGTAAATGTTTTGTGCATGTTAGCTGCAGTTTTTGTAATATATGAATTATAATTATTTTTGCCAATATGTGCCCTAACCCATGCGAAATGTATATGAACTTGTTTGTTTTTTAGTGTGTTTAAATGTCTGAATATGTTAATTGATAGAGGATTGTGTGAATAAGGATTAGATAGTTCTTGAAGAGAAGATTTAGAGTCAGAGAGGATGTAGCAAGAGGAAGAAGGTGTAATATGTGTGTTATTAATGATCCATAAGCAAGCATTTTGTATGGCTAACAGTTCAGCTTGATATACAGAGCATGAGGAGTGAAGTTTGAATTTCTTATATGGTTGGGAATTCAACAGGTCTGAAATACCATATCCTACTATAGGAAGTGATTTTGAATGGGTTTACGAAAAAAATAGTTATCAAGCCACGGCACAAGCAATATTCTTTTTTGGGTCTATTTTTGGAGGATTTCTTTTTGGTTGGGTTGCAGATCGCTTTGGGAGGATACCCGCCATTGTCAGCAGTTGTCTAGTTGGATGTGTTGGTGGTTTTACTAGCACGTTTACTAGAAATATTTTTGAATTTACGGCAGCAAGATTTGTGACAGGTATGGCCAATGATAGTTGCATGACGATGGCATACTTACTATTTTTAGAATTTATAGCTCCACGGTACAGAACACTGATGGCAAATCTATCTGCTGGAATTTTTTACTCTCTACTTGTAACATTGCTTCCGTGGATTGCATTGGTTTGTGGACATTGGAAGATCTTTTCTCTATTAACTAGTTTGCCATTTGCTCTGTCAATATTTACTAAATTTATTTTACCTGAGAGTCCAACGTAGTTATTATCTAAAGGGCGAGTTGATGAAGCTATTGAGATAGTATTGAAAATAGGTAAAATTAATAAAAAGAAAATTCCAATCAAGATGATAGAAAAGTTTAAGTTATCAGTAAGCAATTCCACTAGAGAGAAAAATGAAAATTGGTTTGAAATTTTTAGGAGACCAATTACAAGAAATATATTTATTTTAATTTGTTTGCAGTACATGAGTTGTGCTCTAGTGTTTGATGGTCTTGTCGGAAGTATCGGTCAATTAGACTTTGACTTCTTTATATCTTTTTCTGTGATTTCATTTACTGAATTTCCTTCTTTAGTATTGTTAGCGTTTATTATGGACTATACGGGACGACGCTGGTTATGTATAGTGTGTATGGCTCTGAGTAGTTTATGTTGTGTTTCGACAGTATTTTTTACTGGGTCAATGACTGTAGTTTTTGCTGTCATTGCAAGGTTTGCTATGAACATGTCATACAATGCAACTGTTCAATGGGGTGCCGAATTATTGCCAACACCTGTTAGAGCTTCAGGGCTTTCGATGATACATATTTGCGGATACGTAGCAGCATTCCTGTCGCCTTACATAGTTTATTTAAAAGAATTTATATACTGGCTACCATTAACAGTAATTGGAGGCGTTGCAGGGCTAAGTATGATTATTGCTTTCACACTGCCAGAAACAGCTCTAAAAGATATGCCACAGACTTTTGAAGATGCAGAAAATCTAACAAAGAATCAGCGGCTATGGTCGTTGCCATACTGTGAGGCAAAGAAAAACAAGAAGATACAAGGAGGACAAGTAAATCAGGCTTTTGAATTGGCAGCATAATATCACAAATATTTTTACAAAACTTGTTACACTTCAATATTAAAAAAAAAATATTTGGCCAGTAATTAAATTATTAAAAAAATCTAAATGTATTTTATTTATATCTCATTCATTATATTTTTCAGTGTTGCAGCGCTGATTTACTTTGTAGTATTATTATACTTCATTGTTTAGTCTATTTTTTAAGGAAGGTTAGATGCTAAATAGACTAATCCACATTAAAATAATATAAAATATTCAATGATTCCTAAAATTTGTTTCAATAATAAATCAGGATTAACATTATAATTTTATTCCACCATCACTAATCAACCTTTTTTATCCAATTAACTTATCTTCGAAGAAATAGTAATAGTTTTTTTTCTAGGTAGGTAAGTGGTACTTAAATGTTATTCATTGACGTAAGCTATTTCAGAACACGCCTAAGCCACTGCAGGCCTACACAGAAACGGTTGAGTTTCGTTAATTGTAACTTTACTAATGTACCTTCCATTTCAACGTTAGTATAATTTTAGGGTTGCTAAAGACGTCTATTAAAAATGCAATTTAGATTCCTGCGAAAAAAGGCACGATTTCTTTGTGGATTTCTTTTGGTATCATAAAATTCGACTAAAACTATCTGTGATTATAAGGGCTGACCTTTTGAAGCAGACTTTTTGCATACTTAGTCCATAACTCATCAAAGCCCATTAATGTCCCACTGCAGGGACGGGCCTTCTCCAGTGACGGAGGGATACTTGGCCAACTAATACCACGCTGGCCAAACGTACTGGTATAGGGTTTAATTTCAAGTTTTCCTTCTTTTTATTTCGTTAAGGTAGATAAGTAATAGACCTCTAGTATACCTATATAACTTCCTAAAAATTTACACGCTGCGCTGTCCTGTGACTCTCTCGTCCTTCGGTTTTCCCCCGCGCGCCGTTTAACTAGGTAGTATAGTTTTAAGTGCCAAATAAATATTTCTATCTTTCTTTATTTAACATCACAGAGTGACTGACTTGACAGCAAGCAAGTTTTTGATGCTGTATTTATACCAACTTTTATCACTTTACATACTACCATAAAATACGCATTTTGAAACGCCTACGTCAACTAAAAACATACCTTGTTTCTATGTGAGAACAGCTGATTATGTTGACGTTGTATTTACGTATACACGAGTAATTAATGTAAGCTTTGGTTATAAATATAATTATATCAGAGAGGTAAGGTTGTCTATTTTTATACACATTACGCTGTTTATTAGTTTGTATGGATATAGGGAAAATTGTGGGGTGTAGTAAATTGACCTTTAGAACCGAGAGTTCATTATAATTGACTTATATTAGCGGTAATATAAATGTTCTGCAACAATAATGTACCCAGAATTATAATTTATTTACACAGGTTTTTTTTCATCAGAATACAAACTGAATATCATAATTGGTCTCATGGTAAGTAGCTCAGTTTATTAAAAGAATACAATAAACCTCCTTCCGTCTATTACATTTTCACGATACCAGTCACTACGTGAATACAATGTATTAATTAAAGATCGAAATAAAGTAGTTAATTAAAATAACAAACAAGTCAGTACTTTGACTTTGTGTAGGAAAATTACTTAATAAATTTATTATTTTCTATGTTTATAAGGCTATGTAAACTGTATTATAATTATACCTAAATCCCTTTTCAAACAATATTAATGAAGGACGTTGCTATCTTTGCAACATCAATAAGTATACAAAATACGAGGCACGACTCAATTTTCATTCAATCACTTTAGTGCACTTAGATAAGTAGAAACATAAAGATCAAAGAAATCAAGTGTACGTGCACAATGGCTAGTGAAAATAAAACGGATAAAGTGACAGATAAAATTGAATATGACGATTTACTAACATCAGCTGGAGAGATCGGGCGGTACCAATGGATACTATTTATAGCTACATCCCCATTTTATGCTTTTGGAGTTTTCGTTTACTTCTCTCAAATATTTATGACTGAAGTTTCTCCTACCCATTGGTGTCGAATACCAGAGTTAGAAAATATGACAGTCTTTCAACGAAGAGATCTTGGTGTACCTAAAGACATAGATTCGAAGTTTGGGTACTCACAATGTGAGATGTATGCAGTCAATTGGACCGAAGTCTTGATAATTGATCAAAAGCCAAATGAAACGTGGTCTACAGTCCCTTGTCAACATGGTTGGGAATTCAACAAGTCTGAAATACCATATCCTACTATAGGAAGTGATTTTGAATGGGTGTGCGATAAAAATAGTTACCAAGCAACTGCTCAAGCAATATTTTTTGTTGGTTCAATTTTTGGAGGTTTCTTCTTTGGCTGGGTCGCTGATCGCTTTGGCCGATTACCTGCAATAACAAGTAGCTGTCTAATTGGTTGTGTCGGTGGGGTTCTCAGCACTTTTACACGGAATGTGATTGAGTTCACAGCTGCTAGATTCGTAATGGGTATGGCATATGACACATGCATGACGATGGCATATTTGCTATTTTTAGAGTTTATAGGTCCACGATATAGAACACTGATGGCAAATCTAGCCTTAGGCATATTTTACTCTTTATTTGTAACCGCTATCCCATGGATTGCCCTAGCTTGCGGCCATTGGAAAACATTCTCGTTAGTTACTAGTTTGCCATTTGCATTAGCATTGTTTACAAAGTTCATTCTACCCGAAAGCCCTACATGGTTATTGTCTAAGGGACGCACTGATGAAGCTATAGATAAAGTATTACAAATTGGTCGGATAAATAAAAAACCAATATCTGCTAAGATGGTGGAACAATTCAAAATATCAGTAAGCAATACACACGAAGTGCAAAATGACAATTGGTTGAAGATCTTTAGAAGGCCAGTTATAAGAAGAGTGTTTATACTAATTTGTTTAGAGTATATGTGCTGCGCTGTAATATTCGATGTTCTCATCAGAAGCATCGGTCAATTGGACTTTGACTTCTTTATCTCATTTTCTTTAGTATCTTTTACTGAATTTCCTTCGTTAATATTAATAGCATTTTCCATGGATTACACGGGAAGAAGATGGCTGAGTATTATATTTATGGCATCGTGTGGTGTATTTTGTCTTTTAACAGTGTTTTCAACTGGATCGCAAATGGTAATTTATGCTATTATTGCAAGATTTTCAGTCAACATTGCATATTGTGCTACTATGCAGTGGGCTCCAGAATTATTACCTACTTCCGTTAGAGGTTCAGGACTCTCTGTAGTACATATTAGTGGATATGTGGTATCATTCTTAGCCCCTTATATTGTTTATTTAAAAGAATTTATATACTGGCTGCCATTAACAGTTGCTGCGGCAATTGCTGCATTGGGTATGTTTATTGCATTTGCGTTGCCAGAAACAGCTCTGAAAGACATGCCACAGACATTTGAAGAAGCAGAACAACTAACGAAAAACCAGAGGTTATGGACAATGCCATTTATCGAAGCTAGAAGAGAAAAGAAAATGCAAGTAGGGCAAGTTAATCAAAGTTTTGAATTAGAGTCATAAGTTTATTTAAACACTATTTTTTATTTCAAACACAATAATTTTAAGTTATTTCCATATGGGTTTTTGATTATTATCAAAATAAAATTATTGTGTTTGAAATCAAAAAATAGTATTTTATGTAGATACCAATAAAATAAAAAGATAATAGAGAAAGCATTTGACTGTATATAACGATATATTTTAATTGTATAAGGATTACCTAGTAAGTAAGTTTAAACGTACAAAATATACGAGTAAATGTATAAATCACTGGCTGTATTATTCAATAAACCCCCATCAGCCAGTACGCAGACTGAATGTTTTATTTCCATATCCCAGGCACGAACGGAATAGTATTGTTACCTCAGATACGAACGATTCAATCTCTTATAAAGACTCTTTCGAACGTATAAATCTATTCTGTGCAAGGAAGTCGGTGTTAAAAAGTTTCACAGAAGTTGAAATAAGTTATTGAATGTACGTGTGGTACAATATTTATAATATTTTAAAGATTTTAACTAAACAAATGTACTATCGTTTTGGATTTACGTCAAAAAAATATGTAATTTATGTTAAACTTCTACGTTTAATAAGAAAACATTTAGAAAAAGTAATTTAATTAGGATTTTTTTTTTAAAGGCAACTCCCGCCCTTGGGATCATGCTCTAAGTCGCAGCGATCTTACAAACATCAATATAAAGGACACAAAGAACAGACTAAGGACAATAATTTGTGGATCACGCAAAAATTATCCTGCGTGGGAATCAAACTCTTGATCTGTATTACAACAGGCGGTGCCGCGACCGTCGCGCTATCGAGGAAGTCGTAATCTGTTCTTATTATTATTATTATTTTTGTATTTACAAAAAAAAAAAAAGTATAGGTATTTATCCGTTGATTAGTACCCATAGTACAAGCTTTGCTTAGTTTGGGACTAGATAGCGTCCCCCGACGAGAGGGGATGCGTAGGCATTTTACCCCAGCGAAATCAAAAAAAAAAAAAAAAAAAAAAAAAAGATAGCGTTGTGTGAATGTGTGAGGAATATTATTTATTTATTATTCTTGTCGTACCCTATGTCAAAAGAGATTTCTTATCAAAATAAAGATAGCAATATCTTCCGATAGGAGCTTATTGTAACAATAAGGAAAATAAATACGTATTGAGTACAAAGCTTACTTTACGATTAATTCTTTTGACACAACCATTAATAAGAGCGATGTATTCATGACTGTGACCTATTTTACTTGTTACCATCTATTGATATCAGGGGAAAATGGCATGTATTGAACTTGGTGGCTTAATAATTGTGGTTAGATAAGTATAACATCGTAGAGATAAGTATTTCATAAGAATTAACTTAAATAAAATTTGTTTTTATTATGAGGCGTACAATTTTTCATTCATCATGATCAAAACAGCCCATTAATGTCCCACTGCAGGAACAGGCCTCCTCCCGTGACGGAGGGTTACTTGGTCTACTAATACCACGCTGGCCAGACGGATTGGTATAGGGTTTAATTTCAAGTTTTCCTTCTTTTTATTTCGTAAAGATAATACTCACGGATATAATATAATATTCACGGATAGTCCCTTAGTCGGTTGTTACGACACCCATGGAATGAGATGGGGTGGTGAAATATTGTATTCTTACTCCGTCACCACACGGAGATGGTTCTGCAAACATTAATATAATGGTCTATAAATTCCCAACAATTTGCTCTCCTCCATTCCAACGTCTAAGCCTGTCTCACAAATCTCAACCGAATACCGGAAACGTAAGGCATCCTGACTATTGGTATGTAACGTTTAATTACTAACTATAAATCTGACAACGGCACATGCAGTGACGTTCCTTGCTCGACTAACGATTGTTTAATAGCGGAACAACACCGATTAACATGATTTAGTAATATATGTATAATAATAAATAATAGGAAATACATTAAAGGTTTAGGCTTTGTGCCATGGATAGCTTGAGCAATGCTTGTCTTCTCGCTGTCCTTAATGTCGTACCCTATGTCAAAAGAGATTTCTTATCAAAATAAAGATAGCAATATCTTCCGATAGGAGCTAATTGTAACAATAAGGAAAATAAATACGTATTGAGTATAAAGCTTACTTTCCGATTAATTCTTTTGACATAACCATTAATAAGAACGATGTATTCATGACTGTGACCTATTTTACTTGTTACCATCTATTGATATCAGGGGAAAATGGCATGTATTGAACGTAAGGTGGCTTAATAATTGTGGTTAGATAAGTATAACATCGTACAGATAAGTATTTCATAAGAATTAACTTAAATGAAATTTGTTTTTATTATGAGGCGTACAATTTTTCATTCATCATTATCATAACAGCCCATTAATGTCCCAATGCAGGGACAGGTCTCCGCCCGTGACGGAGGGATACTTGGCCTACTAATACCACGCTGGCCAGACGGATTGGTATAGGGTTTAATATCAAGTTTTCGTTCTTTTTACTCCGTAAAGATAATATTCACGGATAGTCCCTTAGTCGGTTTTTACGACACCCATTGGATGATATGAGGGGTGACATACTGTATTCTTACTCCGTCACCACACGGAGGACCTTAATGGATGACAGAGGAATACGGTGAATTTTAGTTGATACACTGAAATTTTACCATCGTCTAGGGTTTACGCAATATCTGTCCGCCTAGGTCAAAGGCAGGTGGACGGTCTCTGAAAGGCTTATCACCTTAAAACACGGGCTATGCGAAAAACATAACTCTCCTTCTAGCGCAGTCGGGTAACAACAGGTTCAATTTTAATATCTCAATACTTCTCTTTTGATATAAAATCAGTTTGAAATACAACACAAACGAGTAACTGTTGCGCCTCAAGGGTCCAAACTCGAAGACAAGATTCAAGGTACGATCAAGAACAGCCTTTTCTTTATGTTATTAAAGAAAACATTATATTCGTAAAACAATTCTATGTGTGTTTAATATAAAATAATATTATTGTTGTAAAGGTAAATCGACTTTGAATTTCATATTGTTTTATGTTACTTAAGTTAACGTTTCTACCAACAATTACGTGAGTTTTTGTTAGATATTACGTATTACAGCACTTACGTATTATAGAAGAATATTGGAAACATGACTATAGTAATGACGGGAGTACACAATATTCCCTCCGTCTAAATAATTTTTGGACTGTGATCGTGTTAATTATACGAATATCAATAGGACTATAAAATTTAAGTCTTGGGAGCATTAACTTTCAAAATAGGACACTATTATTAACCTTCTCATTATTCCTCGTCACAATAGAATACGTATTTCTTTTACTTAGTTACTGTAATGTGATGTTAAGTCTGCTGGTTTTAGTTTAAAATAGTCTCTGTCACCACCCCTTCTCGTCCCATTGGTATTGTAAAAGGGTGACTTATATGGTTAGAGAAACAAACAAACATCCCTAGAGGGGGAAAACTTGAAATAAAACCCTTAACAAACCATGGCTAAGTAACTGTAGCTTATCCCTGCAGTAGGACACTCAAATAAACAGAATGGGTGTCACTTTACGTCCATTCTCAGAAAAAGCGAGGCGTTGTAGTGTCGACAGTTTTTTCATTACAAAACAAACGAAACTTGGATCAAGAAGAAAATGAGTTACATAAACTTGTTTGTGGGATTTACCGCTTGATCTCTCTGTAAGGCGGGGAGCACACGTTACGCATGTAACTGTGACTTGACGAAATTTGTTTTGTGTTTGAGAACAGAATATCTGTATGATCCTGATGTAATGAGAATGCAGGTATGAAGTTTTCTTTGTATAGTATTAAAAGACTTTAAGGATAACAATTTTTACTTGTAGGTCGGTCAGTGTAATATTAATTAACACATATACCTTTGAAAAATACAGTTCAAAATATTTTGTACAGTAGGGTATCGAATTATGTACCTATCTACAAAAAAATATTATCTTCAGACTGCTTTAATTTTATGTTGGTGTGTCTTTTTTGGTCGACGAACAGTAAATGTCAGCAAAATTAATTACTGCGTGTTAGTAACGAGAGTTTTTTCATTACAAAACAAACGAAACTTGGATCAAGAAGAAAATAACTTATATAACTTGTTTGTGGGATTTACCGCTTGATCTCTCTGTAAGGCAGGGAACACACGTTACGCACGTAACTGTAACGTGACGAAATGTGTTTTGTGTTTGAGAACAGAATTTTTGTATGATCCTGATGTAATGAGAATGCAGATAGGAAGTTTTCATTGTATAAAATACCACAAATTTAATTGATACCGGTGGTATAATAAAGCACACATACACACATTAGTTATTCATACCTTGGTAGTATAATATAGAATCACAGTAACTATTGATACCTTTTCATAACAAAGTATACTAAGCCTATTAAAATATTATCCGTAATTTTTTGCAAGAAAAAGTTGCACTTAATAAATATTAAACGGTAAACAAAAGACCAGCAGGCTGTAGTCAGTAGTACATAATAACATATGACACGACTTACTTGTAGTAGCAACAGTTTTTTCATTACAAAACAAATGAAACTTGGATCAAGAAGAAAATGAGTTACATAACTTGTTTGTGGGATTTACCGCTTGATCTCTCTGTAAGGTGTGGAGCACACGTTCGTTCGATACTGTTTCTAGAAAGAAAACTTGTGCATTCCCATTACACCAGGATCATGCAGAAAGTCTTTTGTCAAACACAAAGTACATTTTATCATGTAGTTAACAGACATGACGTATTTTAGACATTTTTTATGAAACTATACACAAAGGTGACTTTTGGGAATATCGATTTATCTGTAACTAGTTGTAGGTGGGTAGGTATAATAATCATCATCATCACCATATCAGCCAATTGACGTTTACTGCTGGACATAGACCTCCGCAAAATAATATAGAATCACATTAAAATATAGTTAATATCTTTTCACAACGCAGTATAATTTTCACAATATTTTAAAACTGCTTCGCTGTCAAAGTTATCGTGTACGCGGCTGCCGTGCGCGTTGTGGGATCGAATCAGCGCAAGAATAATTATCTACAAACTAATGATTATCTTTAGGTCAAATGTTGTTTTTGTCCCTTAATTTTATATCTGTTAAAGTCTTAGGGACATAAGGTGATCTTACATATCTACCTCAGAGTCCACACGAAGGACCACAAGATCTATGTTTAAATAGTTTTTTTTTGTACCTGCAATAAAAGTTTATCTGTACAACACTTAATATTTTTTACACAAAATACTTTCTGTGTATACCATGCCTAAAGAAATGTAATGCCTGTGTACTTTGCCTTTCGAGGTACGAAACTCGAGAACAGGAAAATAATGAAACGGCAGTAGTCGAAATATTTTGTTGACACCAATTTGTATGTTGTTAATAGACTTGAGATTGAATTGTCAACGACCTTATGGCAAAAGTAACGATATTATATTCTGTTTGAAATATTTGACAATCATGCTATGAAATGAAAATATTAAATGGCAGGTTTCTTTAACCCTAGAAAGATAACGATAACGATAAAGATTTTTACCACATAGTACAAGATGTGCTTAGCTTAGGATCAAAAGGAAATATGTGCAGTATAAACTTTTGTTTATATCACGTCGGTGGCAAACAGGTACACGATCCAACTGATGGTAAATACCGTAGCCTTTGAACGCCTGCATACGCGCCTTGCCAATCCTATAAAAACTGTTGAGCCCTAACCCGATATTACGGATTAAGAGACTTTGGTTGCACGGCTCTATATCTTTGATCTATTAGTTACCTAATAGTCACCAGACACTATGTTAGCTTTGGAAAAGAAGACAGTGGTCGACTATAAGTGAAGTACGTAAGTATAAGAAAAAACAATTTAATCTCACATACAGACGGAAAATGAAACTATAACAATACTTAGAATATGAAATTATAATTAGCTCAACTTTGGGTAAAATTAACTTTACGTAACACACTGGCTGTCCAAATAAATTGAAATGTATAAATTTATACGGACTTCCCTTTATTCTACGTCACCGACTAAACAAAACCCTTACCATAACACATTAAATTTGTACGTGAGTGAAATAATAATATTATTTTATTGCTTAGCCAGCGGGTAGAGTTACATTGCCACTGGCTTGAGTATCTCACTCCAATTAAGAGATAATGCAAAGGGAAACTGCTTCATAGTCCGGAGATGACTGACGCTCCTAGGCGTAAATTGTAAGAGAACGCGATTTAGTTTGATGTTCATTTTATTATTGACTAAAGACCGGACCGGCCCCGGCTTCGCACGGGGTACAATATTATTTATGTATATAAACCTTTCTCTTGAATCACAATATCTTTTAATAAACCGAGTAGAGAGTGTATAGAGTAGAGTACGTATAGAGACGGACAGACAGCGACAGCAACTTTGTTTTATACTATGTAGTGATTTTAATTTATTGTAGCATTTATGAATTGATATTTTATATTGCTGAGAGGTGGCAGACAATGGACGTCAGCATCACTAGAATATGGTCAAGCCGTACAGACTCCAAACAGACGTTACAAGCTTTTGAACCTAATCAATCAACAACAGTGGTATTTTCACAATACTGCTAGGAGGTGGATTATAATAGTTGACACCGATTATTCGAACACCTCAGTAGTACTGATCTAGACGGTTTTTTCAACAAGAAGATATCTGATGACATTTTTGCTTAAGATTAACTAAGTATTAATTAAGCTCACAAGGAAGACTGATATTTTAAGAGATAATTAATATGTTAAGGAAAAGCTTTCAACTAAAAGTTATCGCTAGCTCTTGTGTTTTCGTCCATATTAATCCGTTTATACAAGCTTAAGCCCCCGCCAAACATGAGCATAGTAATCCGCAAGGAAACAACTCATTTTCCAGACAAATTCGTAGCTAGTGATAGTTCTGCTTGACAGAATAATAATTTACATAGTACTATTTGAATTCAGCAGTTTGAATTCATCCATATCAATTACTAGACGTCCACTGCAGCTGGACATAAGCCTTTTCCTAAAATTTCCACCCTGCGCGGTCTTGTGCCTCCCTCATCCACTGATGTATGTTTGTTAGTCATGCAGTTTGAATATTATAATAAAAATAAGAAAAAGCTATTAAAAAATGAGTAGTCAAACACTATAGAAGAACCGAAGGCATGTCGTAAAAACACAAAGATGTAAATAAAACAAAGTAGACACGGTTGGAACTATTATTAAGAAAAAGCAGAATATAAAAGAAGTTTTTGGTAAAACTGGTAAAGCAGTGGCGATAAAACGGCGGCGTTGCCGTGATCTGCCATATATCGCCCTCACTGCTGAAATCACTTACGCTATGAACCGATAACCTGATAAAGGTGGCAGGTAGAATTCATCATGAAGGAGACGCAAGACTGCATGAGCTTAGCTAGCTAATTGACTATTTATATAAAAATGTGTCTAAACTACAAAATTTTACCCAGTGATCGTTTTCCTTGAACAAAGTCTAGTCACTTAAAAGCGATCAATAGTTATAAAAATGGCTATAAATTTTATATATCATCGTAAAATTTTGAAGACCTTTAGTTTACATTAAATTAAGCAAGATTGTAAATTGCTAAAGGATTGTAAACGGACTATCAAATTTTATGATTTATATTTGACAGTATTATCCACGGTTTATGACGAATAATCATTATTTTTAATATCTCTTGCAATAAATTGAAAGATCGGGTTTTCCGATCATCAAGTTTTGGGAAATATACAGCTGACAGAAAATATATAATGTTCCTAAGTTTTAATTTCTTTTTCGTGGTCATTGAACTACAACTTACTGAGGCACTGAAATTATTACAAAAAAAGAATATTCTATTAATGTTTTAAATATAAAACATGGTAAATACAACGTTGAATTTTTAAATAGTATTGTAAAAGAAAATATAAAAAGTTATTTGTCTAGTTCAATTACTGGCTGGCAATTTTGAGAAACTATTAAAAAAACACAATACATGGCAATTTTACATCAATAAATACGGCTTTTGTATTTTTATTATGTAAAGTTCTTTTTTACAAGTTAAAAAAACATAAATGTCCTCATCTTATAGAGTTCTTAACAGTGTTAATTTATTAATAAAATAAAAACAAGATAACGTCAGTTTAATTCAAAACAACTGTCAAAACTTTTTCGTAGTTTGAAAGTAGCTGTCAATGACAAACTCTTATGATGACACTCTTTCTAACTTTGTAGACGACCTTAATAGACTTCGGAGGTACAGTACCCGGCCGTAAATATTACACATCGACTTTTGTAAAGAGATGTCGGTCAATTTCGGCTTCATAGAACGTCATCTCTGACGCACACTATCAAATCATAATTTGTTTTAAGGATACGCATGCCAGTCGCAACTCCATACAAACGGAGAAAGTTAATTGCTCCTTCATTTGATAATTTATTATAAAATAGTATTTTATTTATATGTTAATATTATTTGTACGTACAGGTTTTGAAGGGTCGACCACGCACGAGTGATTCTTCTGCTGTTGCAGCCGTCCATAGGCTACGGTAACCACTTACCAGGTGAACCGTATGCCTGTTTGTCACCAACGTGGTATAGAAAAAAAAGGCTTGGTACCAAATATAAATTGTATGAAACCAGTATGAAGGTGGAATTACAATTAAGAAATATTTTTCGGCTTTTGCAATCATCATCGTCATATCAGCCAATCGACGTCCACTGCTAAACATAGGCCGCCTCCAAGTATTGCCACCTTGCATTGCCCATTTTAAAGGAGGGTGATGACACAGTATTCTTACTTCATTACCACCAACATTAACAGTTTGTCTGCCAGCGGATACAGTAGTAAAACAATGTATCATATACAGAGGACAGGAAAAGGGTTAAATTTGTTGAGTAAAACTAACCGTGTACTACCTACGCTATAAAAACTTCAAAAGCTTACAAAACACATTTTCCTAATTTCCAAGCAGTTAAGGGTCGTAGCACACATATCAAAACAGAATGGGATCGTCACCGTATCAATTCGAGCGGTTCAGTATTATTTGTATGAAACTCCTTACTGCAACGCACACTAATCGGAATCGTAACGTAATCGGATCTTTGACGTTTGACATCGAGGAAAATGGCGAGGCGGTTCCGATCCCTTTACGTTTTGATATGTGTGTTACGACCCTAATTCAACGTTACGCCTACTTACTAATTGAATCCCTTAAAATTTATTGTGATGAGTTTGCTCTGTATTCTCGGAGCTACGGACATTAGAGATTATTCCTTTATCAATGTTATGGGAATTAGCTTGACACCATACAAAATGTGTGTAGTTATATTATTAAACTAGCTAACCCGTGCCCACTTCGTTGGGCGGCGAAAAAAACGCGTCCCTTTTTTAAACATATTTCATTACTGCTAGTCATATTAGTCATAGCGTGATACTATATAGCCTATGACACTCCCTAATAAATGGACTATTCAACACAGAAAGAATTTTTTAAATCGGTTTAGTAGATCCAGTGATATAATATTAAGTATAACTAGCTGACCCGTGCCCACTTCGTTGGGAGGCGAAATAAACGCTTCCCTTTCTTAAAAATATTTCATTACTGCTCCTCTCTTATTAGTCATAGCGTGATACTATTAATATAGCCTATGGCACTCCCCGATAAATGGTCTATTTAACACAAAAAGAATTTAAAAAATCGGTTCTGAAGATCCAGAGATTACCCCCTACAACTTCACAAACACACAAATTTTACCTCTTTATAATATTAGTAGGTATAGAGTATTATCCATGTAACGATGGATTAAGAATACATGGTATTAATCAATAAACCAATTCGCCTATCGCAGTCCACTTCTGGACAAAATGCCTCTCCCAACAAACGCCACAGAACAGGGTTCTCCGCCCTACGAATTTAGTCCGACCAAGAGATCTTCTTGATCTTTCTATCCGTGTGGTGACGGAGTAAGAATACAATATGTCATCACCCCATCTCATCCCATGGATGTTTTTGGTTGAGGGCCATCCGCCCCACCACAGCCCGTGTAAAGTAGTAGCGGTCGTCAGAGACCAACTACTCGTCCTAAACAAAAAAAAACCATAGGTGTCGTAAAAACCGACTAAGGGAACAACCGTAACTACTATCCTTACGAAATAAAACGAAGGAAAGCTTAAAATTAAACCCTATACCAATCCGTCTGGCCAGCGTGGTATTAGTAGGCCAAGTATCCCTCCGTCACTGGAGGAGGCCCGTTCCTGCAGTGGGACATTAATGGGCTGTTGTGATGATGATGATTATAAGACTGACTCTAAGATAAGAAAATTCATACCGATTATAATACCCAATTTCGTTTACATGCGTTATTTAAGCCAAATATAAAACAAACTCAGTATGTAAACCACCTTATGCGTGTACTTACTACCTACAGGAAAACGTAAGGGATTTCATAAACGAGGTGACTTAACACTTTTTCTCTCAAGTTAAACTCATTGTTACCCAAACTTGTAGAATTTGTTTTTATGTTACGACTCCTTCTTACCCGTGTTTGTTTCCTTTGCTAATGAGGTAAAGGAAATTTATAAGTCATTCTAGTTCAAGTTGTTAATCGCTTTGGAGTTACTTCTTCAGTTTATTATGCGACAATTTAGACTTGAAGATGTTTTTCTTTGCTTGTGAATTGTGATAATGTTGGAAATTTAATGATTATTTTTATTATTAATTGTAGCCAAAAAAATTTGATCCATTTGGTTTAGTGTAGTACATTTTTAGGGTTCCGTACCGATTTTGAAAAAAACGGAACCCTTATAGGATTACTTTGTTGTCCGTCTGTCTGTCCATCTGTCCAGACCGTATAACTCAGGAACGCGTGGAGCGTATCAAGCTGAAATTTTCACCAATACTAAGGTCCGTTGTCTCTTAGAGCTGTAAAATTACTTCTAATCCAACGCAATCAAGAGATGTCGCTGTTTTTGTTGCAAATTTTCGACGAGCAAGGGTAAAACCTACAGGGTACTTCCAGTCTGCCTGAATTTTGACAGATAGTTTGTGACGTCATAGAATTTTTGACAGATGAGTCGTGACTTCATAATATTTTTGACAGATGAGTAGTGACGTCATAGAATTTCGGCGGGAAAATTAATATTTAGACAGCTGAGTCCTGACGTCATCGAAATTTGGCGGGAAAATAAATAGGTTTGTACGTAACTCTCTTTGCGCGAGTCAGACCTAACAGAGATAACAAACATCAAACAAATTTTCTCTTAAGTACTCACATAAAGTCACAAAAGCGGTTGTCAATGTAGCTTTGCAGACATGACCTAAACGCCCGAAGGCTATATCCAATACCGGACCTTTATTGTCCGTAGCTTTATGTAGCTCCATTGAGTATCTCTGTGAAGAGTTAAGACAATATTAGTGTATGATAGTGTACTACAAAATATATTGTAACATCATTTTGACATAACAGTACTGATCGAGTGCTTTACTCTTCGTGGAGTATCGGCAGCCATTAGTAATAAGATAGTCTTGGTAATGTTACGGCCTTATATAGAGTAGTATGTTGTAATATAAAGTACATATCGACGGTGGAAAGGCAAAACGAATGAAACGCCACTTTGGTCGAAAATGAGTTTTATATGCAGTTCGATAGAGTTTTGGATTCTCTATCGATCTGTCTAGGTTAGAAGTCATTCTGACGCATTTTTTGGCGTTTAATTTAAGGTATAAAAGGGGGTATTTCAAAAATACCCTCCCCTTAAACGACCGTTTTTCGATACCTTTTTTTAACAATGTCAATAAATTGATATGAAAATATTGAAGGTGCCTTTTAAATTACTGACCAAACTTATTTTTTTACGAAGATGCCACATCATGCAATTTGCTCTTCCAAATAATTTTTTAATTTGGTCTTTCAATACTTTTTCCCCGCTAAGTTATATTTTGACATGTCGTAACACGTTTTCTTCCTCGAGAGTAAAGTAACAGCTACGGCGTTCCAGTTGTTATTCCTATCGTACTTTTTAATTAAGATACTAAATAAAAAGTTTATAATAAATTAAATTGTCTATTCCTTTACCACGAGATCAACTTAAGCCCCTATCCGAGAAATGCACATCATGTAAACTACATAACCGCGTATGGTCATTAATTCATTTTGACGACCTAAAAATATAAAAGAGACATCACTCGTAAAACATTCTTCCATTTTATTTTTGTTTCATCAAAGGGAAATAAAGCATTTTTCCTTCTACGCCTTTTTTTTCATTTGGCATTTAAACTAATTTCGCCCTCCTGTTTTTGTGGAGGTTTTGTGAATGAATTAATTTGTCCTACCAACTTTTTTTTATTGATGGTTTATGAAGTGTTTTTCCCAACTCACTCAAAATGTCAGAAACATGATACGCCACTTTTTTCTTGCCTTATTGACTTTAATTAATTTATATTGAATACAAAACAAAGAGCACATAAAACTTGATTTACTTATAAAATTTCAAAAAAATTGGTTAATAAACAAAGAAGTTATGATCATTTTTGTTAAAATTTAAACTTTAAACAGCTCTCCTGAACAATTAGCCAAATGGCGTATCATTTGTTTTGCCTTTCCACCGTCGATATGCGGTTAAGATTTGTGATCTTGTTGAGTAAAAGAAATTCAACCGTAATACTATTCCAATACTGTATATCTGCTTTGAACGAGGCTCAAAATAAACGTTACCATTGACGCTTAGAACAGTTCATGAATGTCCTGCTACAGACACGGGCTCAAATACTTTTAAAGAAATAAACGGGGAAACAGTGGGGTTATGTATTAATTAAATAGCCTATCGTTACCCATTGCTGGACAAAGGTCTCTCCCAACGGGCGCCACAGAACACGGTTCTACGTTTTCTAGTACGACACAGAGACCTTTATAAGGGCTCCATTCCACCTAGCTGGGGGGCGTCCTACACTACGTATACTAAGTCTACATACAATAACGGACTCTTGTGCTCGTAGCACAGATATTTGTTCATATTTCTGTGGTTCGTATCGTTGTATAGCTCTATAGAATATCTCTATGAAGAGCTATTAGTGTATGATAGTGTACTACAAAAAATATTGTAACATCTGTATTTATGTCGCAGCTACAACTGCTATACACTTTAACATAACTCTGCGGTGAAGGCAATAATATAGAATCCCGTAAGATTATTAGAGACTCATTCTGGCACGGTCGTGTTAATACGTAAACGATTTTGGTTCCATTTTCAATGGCAAGGTAAGTATTTCATCATCATCATACCATTGCCTATCGACGTCCGCTGCTGAACTTAGGCCTCCTCCAAGTATTGCCACCCTGTGTGGTCCTGTACCTTCCTCATCCATCGGCCTCCCGCCGTCCTCAGGTAAATATTTACTTAGAATTAAATACAACAAAACTATTTCTTTATGTTGTTTTCAAGTAAAAATAATAACAAAGCTATCACATATCACCCTCAACACTTAAATAAACTGTACGTACGCGTGTTAGTTAAACAAAGCCGGTAATGGCGCACACATGAGGGCTATGTCTAGCTATCAGATCACGTAAAACCACACAGAGAGCTCATAAACGTGGCTTTGCACGAGTAAATCGTTGTAATAAATCTGTTCTACGACGTCCGGACTGTTATGTACAGTCACGAGCAATAATATGTACACATTTTCACATTTTGTAAAACAGTTATCTAAAGTTCTGCCCATCCAAAATTAAATATTTGGAGATTAGTTTAAAACTGTACAGAACCTTTTCTAAATTAGGAAATAATTTTTGTATTCTAATGTCTAAATAGACGTTTAGATAGTTTAGGAAACTTGACAATGTGCACATATTATTGCTTGTGACTGTACTAATACTTTGACTAACTTGAAGAATGTTTGTGTTTTAACTTAATGATAGAAGGATAGTTAGATCAGGAAAAATATAGCTTAAATTAGATATTAATTTTACAAAGACAAGCCAAGCCCAAAGGAAGGCAAAAGGAAGAGAGGCCGACCACAGAAAAGGTGGGTCGACGATATTAGACAAGTCGCAGGTGTCACATGGAACAGAGTGGTCCATGAAAGAAAGGAGTGGAAAAGGTTGGAGGAGGCCTTTGCCGACTGGCAAACAGATCTTGGCTAAATAACCAAGGACCAAATATTTAATTTTATATTTATTTATTTTTATTTATTTATATTTAATTTTATAATTTTATAATTTAATTTTATTAATATATATTAAGTTCAAGTCTTTGAAGTTAGATACTAAATAAGTTTATTTAGATAATGTTAGCAAAAAAATCTATATGTTAGTAAAATAAGTTTATACAGTTTTACATAAGTTTAAAAACCATTGTAAGAGATCTGAATAAAAGGCTATATTATTATTATTCTCTTTATTTACATTAATCACATTTAATTACATTTTTAAATATAGATATAAAAAATAAAAACATTTAAAAATATAAAAAAAAGGTAGACCCACCGGCATCGGGTACAGGGACCAAGCTACCGGTGGTTAGGGCTCCAGAGAGAGGAACCTCCTCACAATACGTGCCGTGTCAAGCAGTACTGCCTTCTGCATCAGACCTATGATCCAACTGTCAAGCGAGAGTCTCCGTAGATGTTGATAGAGACTCTTTGGAATAAGTCCATTGACCGAAAGTACTATCGGAACAATGATCGCCGAATCAACATGCCACATGTCGACAACCTCGTGAGCCAAGTCCAAATATTTAGTTTGTTTGTCTTTTTCTGCTTTAACAAGGTTCTCGTCATGAGGAATGGTGATATCGATTATCATTGCACGGCGTTCTGACCGATCTATCACCACAATATCTGGCTTATTGGCAACAATAGTCCGGTCAGTGATGATAGATCGGTCCCAATATAATGTAACACTACTATTTTCGAGAACCGGGTCGGGTACATACTTATAATACGGTACTTCTGCATCGACAAGATGATATTTAAGAGCAAGTTGTTGGTGGACAATTCTGGCTACTTGGTTGTGTCTATGCAAGTATTCACCATTCGCAAGACGAGAACAACCAGAAACAATATGTCTGAGTGATTCTCCGGGACAGTGACATGCCCGACATATGTCAACTGTACCATCCTTCAGGATATATTTCCGATAATTCTTAGTCATTACGACTTCGTCCATAATTGCAAATACAAAACCTTCAGTTTCTCCAAAGAGATCACCGAATCGCAGCCAGGACACAGATGCTAATGTGTCAACATCAGGCCCATTCAAGGTCCGGTAAAAACGCCCATGCAACTCCTTGCTTTTCCATACCTCTTTACGATCATCGATAGTATGTATTATAGGTTTGCGCCAATTCTCTTTGCCCAAACAAAGCGGAGTAAGCCCGACATCCACTGACACAACATCTCTATGTATATCCGCGTCCACAGAGAGAAAATATTCTCTGAGATTGTACACCTCACGATTGTGGAGGGTCTTAGCACTTAAAAAACCACGACCCCCACTCTTTCGTGGAATGTACAATCTCATTACCGAAGAACGCGGATGATGCATTCGATGTGCAGTCAGTAGAGTTCGAACTTTTCTATCCAAAGTTTCTAGCTCAGTCTGTGTCCACCTTAGTATGCCAAAGGAGTACATCAGAACCGGCATGACCCAACCGTTATAGGCACGAACTTTATTACCCCCTGTCAAAAGGCTATTTAAAACCTTTTTCAAGCGGGCAAAAAAGCGATCCCGTAACTGTTGTTTCATGTCCGTTTCCGCTATACATAAAGCCTGTGACATACCAAGGTATTTGTATGTGTCGGATGGAGAGAGACATCTAAGCTTTATGGTATCTGAGAGTTGTAACTCATCAGATTCCACAACCTTACCTCGCTTTACATGCATGACAGCACATTTATTCACACCAAACTCCATTTTAATAGAATTACTAAAGGTTTCTGTTTCCTTTAGTAAAACTAATAATTGGGATTTAGTTGGAGCAAATAATTTCAAGTCATCCATGTACAGGAGGTGGGATATAACTTGACCATGTCTCTTTAACCGATAGCCTAACCCTGAACACTCTAACAGAGTGCTAAGAGGGTTCAGTGCTAAGCAAAACCACAACGGACTGAAACTATCACCCTGGAATATACCTCGCTTAATTTGAATAGGTACGTTGTTTCCTAAACCCTGTCTACATCCCGAATAAAAAAGAACCGTATTCCATTTCGTCATACATGTCCTTAAAAAAGTGCATAGAGTTGCATCAATCTTATACAACTCCAGCACTCTCAGAAGCCATGTATGAGGAACAGAATCATACGCCTTCTTATAATCTATCCAACATGTAGACAAGTCTTTTCGGTTACGACGTACCTGTTCGCTAATAGTAGTGTCAATAAGGAGTTGTTCTTTAGTTCCACGTGCCTCATTCCTACATCCATTCTGAGAAATGTACATGATCGAATTATGTTGTATATGTAAAGATATTTTTTTTCTCAAAATAGATGTAAGAAGTTTGTATATCGTTGGGAGGCAAGTTATAGGTCTATAATTTTTAGGATCCGTGGAACTACCGGACTTATAAAGCAAGTGGGTTTCACCAGTAGTAATAAAATCTGGTAGCGTACCTGTTTCTAAAGATGATTGGAAATGAAATGCTAAACAAGCGTGGGAACTATGGAGCCATTTTAACCAAAAATTGTGCAATCCGTCTGGTCCTGCCGATTTCCAATTTGGTAGTCGACGGACTGCACTACTAACATCTAAAGTTGATATAGTTACTGGCTCCATTTGGTGAATACGTTCACACGCTTTTTCAACATCCCCTATCCAATCACCCTCTACATGACTGACAGGCACCGACCAAATGCTGCGCCAGAAATTGGTTGTAGCATCAGCATCAGGTAGCTGCCTGTCACCCGAATCTTGAACAGGTCGCTCCCAGTTTCTGTAAACCCACCGCTCATCCCTTTGGAATGCACGATTCTGGGTATATCGCTCCATTCTTTTTTTAAATCGTTTTATACGATTTGCCCACGCATAAACCTTCTGCTTCAGGAAGTCAATGCGTTCTGTGACATGTAATATATAATCGCGACGATCTATGTTGGTATCAGCAAATGCACGTGTCACAAAACGCATCACCCTCGGGCGTGTATTACCCGACCTGAAGCAGATAAGCTTGCCTATGAGTGCCCTAGCCTCAGCAATACGACGCTCAATCCTGCACTGCCAAACCGGCACAGTTGGCCTGAGTCGAGTAGCAATATCATCAGTTGGAAACCTAATATGTGCTACTCGACATGCAGTGACAGCCCCACAGTACAAAATTGAGTGTGCATCACTGAGATTTTCACTGTTATCAAAGTAATTTGATAACAGTGAATCTAGAGCACACACCAGCGCTATATTTTTTTTATGCGTAGGCAATCGTGGTAACCGCGGTCTTTTATCCGGTTCCATAAAGCGATATTCCCCAATAGTACATTCCAAAGCACTCCTTAATTGATCATTATATTGGATACTTACATTTGTAACCTCACAATCAATAGTCTCAGAGCTATTTAGTTCTATTGGCTGAGACAGAGGTATGATAGTATTTACCTGCGTCGTAACTGGTGGTGGTGTAGAAATTGTGAGATTACTAAGTATATCAGAACGAATCCTATCAAGCACAGTGTCATTCAACAAATGACAACGTTGAATGGCACGTACTTGATCCGATAGTCGTTGGGTCGAAACGTTGACAGCTGGTTCAAGTTCCTGAAATAGAGACAGCATGCGATCACGGTACGCAGTGAGGTTAGTTCCTCCCTCTGTTGCCACAAAATATGCCCGCATGACATTTTCATTTATGGTAGACGTCCATTTCATGCGGTGCACATTACCACCAACAGCGGGGACCCTGTTTGATGCCTGTGGGGCTCGGGATCCTAAGCCAATTGGTGGCCGGCCTCTTCCCCGCCGAAGTACAGGTGTTGGCGACGACGGTGGAGAGAAAAACTCGTCGCTGGAGCTTGAGCTCGACGCCTCAACAGAATCTGGTACATTTTCCACTGTCTGCGAGGCGGAGCTGAGCGACGAGTCCGGGGGTGTTGCTTGTGCTATTCTCGCTTTGGCTCTTGTTATCATCATTTATTTCTTCATTTATTATATTATATTTTACTGTTTATCATAATTTTCCGATAATGTGTCAAACATTTGACAGTTCTTATATTTTTGGTGTATATTTTTTCACAAACCATTTTTATAGTTGTATATTATTATATAAATGAGTTTATTATATATAAACTCATTTATATAATAATATAATAATAATATAATATATATATAGTTATTATTATTATTATTATTTACAAAGACAAACTATATTTTATTGTCTTTTTTCGGCGCCGAAAAAGCCTGATATAAAGATGTATTGTACTTAGTCACTAATCAACTTCGGTTCCTTTAAAATCTACGTTGCAAACCTATTATCATAATTATGCTGTCGATTTTGTATTTATGTCGCAGCCACAACTGTAACAAGTATACACTTTAAAATAACTCTGCGTTGAAAACTAAATACTAGAACTGACTGTTATATACAAATTCTTTGACTAACTTGAAGAATGTTTGTTGTTTTAACTAAATGATGGAGGTACTTCAGGAGAATGTTAGAAAGGTCAAAGTTAGTCATTTGCTTTCGAGGAGACAAGGACTCAGGTGGCTTACTAGGCATTGGCGTCGAAGTATTCTCGGAGAAAGCAGATTGGAATCCTGTTTCGGGTAAGTATATTATATATTATTATTATAAATATATTTTTCTATTGCATTGCGTTCTTTTCGAAATGACCCTACATAGTCATCATGGACGAGCCTCCTACCGTAACGGACCGTACTTGGCCTACTAATAACAAGCTGGCCATACGGATTGGTATAGGGTTTAATTTCAAGTTTTCCTTATTTTTATTACGTAAAGAAAATATTCACGGATAGTCCCTTAATCGGTTTTTCGACACTCATGGAATGAGATGGGGTGGTAACACACTGTATTAAGAATACATGTCACCACACGGAGTTTTAACTAATCCTACACAGTATTAAGCTTAAAAATTTAAGGACTTTGTCTACCTTCTTAATACAATACATACCTACGCGAAATATCTTGTATCTTTTGCGTATACCTACTTACTCGTACGTTAATCAAAATGCGAAATACGTAACGTTTGATAATGTTAGTTACGCTTACTCAGCGCTACTTGCGCTTACTTGCTTGGTAGGTACCGATCTTACCTGAATATTTGAAAACTATCTAATGCTAGGCTTCGCTTGCTCGTAGATATAGTTATGTAAGGGATTTCCAAAAGCACTGAAATACCGATTTATTAATAGTGTGGTTAACTTTTACCTGAGTGATACATCGGTTATCGGTTCGCCCTTGTTTGGTATAACAAAGATAAGTCGATAATCGATTTGGTTAATTTGAAGTACAATTAAATCGTTTCGTTTCATTATTCATTTGACCGAATTTTATTTAGCATATTTAATTTCGTTACAAAAACTAGTTGCATAAAAAACGAAGCAAATTGGTTTAATTAGTTCCACTTCTAGTAAAAGGTTCTCTTGCATGAAACTAAAGTACCACTATCGGTAGTTAGAAACCCAAGAAATGACGTCATAGCGTGCCCTTTGTCTAATTAACAATATTGAAGCGCTTGTTACGTCGAGTACCTTTACCATGTTATTTTACTGATGAACTTATTTTCCTTTTAATTATTTATTTATTTGATGCAGAGAATGGAGTACATGGAGGATTTTTTTTAAATTTTCTTTTTTACACATTCACACAACGCCATCTAGTCCCAACTAAGCAGAGCTTGTACTATGGATACTAAACAACGGGTAAACATACTTAAATACTTTTTTTTTGTAAATACATACATATACATAGAAACACTCAGACCAATGCAAACAATCATGTTCATGCACACAAAGATTTGCATTGAGCGGGAATCGAACCCGAGAACTCTGCGTAGCAGTCATGTTATATAACCACTACGCCACAGAGGTAGTCAAGTTATTAAACAATTGACAGTAGCATGCAAATTAATGCAAGCCCAAGAGATAAATTGGGCTTATAATTCTCGTCAACTGCCAGCGCCTATTAATTATAAGCATAATTTGATTTCAAGATGGAGACGTTCTATCATTTCAGATAATTTGATTCAAAGGATTGACTCAATATGCTTATTGAATTTACAAAGATAATTTCGTTATCTCTAATTTCAGTACTCTATGCATTAGGGATTTTGTAATATGTATGTAGAATAACTGATATTATGTATTTTGTTATTCTTTAGTTTGTGCTTTTCATTATTCATTCAAATTCATACTACACCATCTAGTCCAAAACTAAGTGGGGTTTTACTATTGGTACTATATATCGAATAAATAAATAAACGTGCTTGTATACTGTTTCTTCTAAATACATATAATATATCCATACTAATATTATAAATGGGAAAGTGTGTCTGTTTGTCTTTCTTTCACGGCAAAACGGAGCGACGAATTGACGTGATTTTTTAAGTGGAAGGATAGAGAGTATAGGCATAAGCTACTTTTTGTTTTCGTCTGTGTCCAGGAAAGGGGAATACTGCTACCCCGAATTTAATGCGAGCGAAGCCGCAAGCAAACCTAGTTACAAATAAATGCTAGCCTTCGAGCGTGCCTAAAGCACATAAAGACTTACATTAAGCTGGAATCGATCACAAGACTCTTACGTAGCAGGCATGAACTATAACAACTACTGCAGAGGTTGTATTATTATAGTTATGTATGAAAAAATGTAATGAACATGAATCTTGATGGATGAAAGAGAACGCACAAGGTTATAGGCTGAATGAAGATGGATTAAGTAATATGAAACATTATATTAAATAAGCCGTAGTGGATGATGAATTAATAGATGATGTACAAGTATGAAAAAAAATATGAATTTTTGTTTAGTATAGGTATACTAAGCTCAAGCTCAATACCGACCGGGATGGAGACGCACTGTGGACGCCCTCTGCCCCATCGAGGGGACGTAGGAACAGTCATAAGTCATAGGTATACTATACACTTTTGTGGAAGGGTTGTTTAATAAGCAATTATAGCACTACCTCATCATACGCGTAAAAATAGTAGTAAATAATTTTATTTTTGCCATTGTTTGCAGAGTGCCTGAAAAGGTAAGCAATCAGTTGAGTCCATTAATGGTGACTACTATAGCGATATTTATTACCTTTGCTGCATTTCAACGCTGATTTAAATGCTATAGCAATATTTCTTTACCAGCTTAATATATGGCTTAACCATAGCACTCTAATAAATAGTATCGTATTTCACTGTAATTTGTAGAAGAGCATTTGTAAAGTAATACCTTTTTGTTTTTTAATCTATGACTAATGTAAGGAAAGTAGCACTTAGGCTAATTAAATTACTTTTTATTGGCTCTGTTTAGTTATGGGTAGTTCTGAGGTGTGTATTACTATAATTTGCGTTTAGTGCGATGGCTGACGTTAAAAGGTCAATGTCTGACTACAAGGTCAAACGTATAATATCCTATTCCTATTAATTATAAACGCAAAATTTTGTAATTATGGTTGTATGTTTGTTACTCTTTCACGTAAAAATTGAAAGCATTTTAATGAAACTTAACAATAATGATAGCATAACATGCTAAGAAGGGCTCATTTTTGTACTGCTATTAATGTGTTTTGTGAGCCTAAATAAAGAAATAAGACGTACGCCACAGTTTATTTAAGATATTGTATTTATAATACACACATCAAAATAGTCTAAGCAACATGCATGATATTACAAATTTACCATTTATATTAATTAATTTCTAAGTATTTACTCACTCAAAGTGTATAGGTAAGTAAACTTTTTTGTTATTGATGACATACTGGCTGGTTGTAAAAAAAAAATTTTGATTATGTTTTGTTTTTTTTCATAAAATTCAAATGACTGCGAATTTGTTTGAATTTGAGTGCATGTTAATTGCTACGTTTTAGTCTTGATTTTATAATTTTACCAACCATTTAAATACAGTTGGCGACAAAATTGAATTGTTAGATATTCTTTACGTCATGGAGCGACGTCATTTGACGGCAGATGAAATGCAAAGAGCTGTAGGGATGTTGCAAGCGGGAAGTAATCAATCTCAGGTATCTCGACATTTTGGTATTCATAGAAGTGTTATTTGTCGTCTTTGGCAGCGCTACAATAATACAGGGGAACCCGCTGAACAGCATCCAGGCCGTAAAAGGAGTACAACCACTCGGCAAGACCGGTACATACAACTGACTGCAAGACGCCAGCCGATGTTAACCGCTCGAGAGATAAGTTTGAGGCTACAAAATTCAAGTGGTGTTGATGTAAGTCCCCAAACTGTGCGAAATCGACTGCATGAGTACGGCCTACGAGCTCGACGCCCTATCAGGTGCCCACCGATACGTCACGGGAATCGCGCTCGTCGAAATGAATGGTGTAGAGAACGCATAACATGGACCCAGGAACAATGGGATAAAATTATGTTTTCCGATGAGTCGCGATTCGGGTTTAGGCCTGATACAAGAAGGGTGCGAGTGTACCGTCGACCCGGAAATACTGAAAGACTCAGGTGCGTTCAGGAAGTTCATCCATACAGCGGCTCAACAGTTATGGTATGGGCGGGTATTATGAAGAACAGGCGAACTGAGCTCGTTTTTGTAAATGGAAACATGAACGCTGAAAATTACGTTGAGGATATTCTCAGACCTTATGTCCATCCATTTGCACAAACCTTTGGCTCCGATTTTACGTTAATGCATGACAATGCGCGTTCACATACAGCTCGGCGAACCAGTGAATACTTGGCAACGGAGAACATCCAGGTATTGCCCTGGCCTGCACAATCGCCAGACCTCAACCCCATCGAGCACGCATGGGACATGCTCCAGAGACGTGTTTTGAAGGACTTGGACGGAGTGACAACAACCCAACAGCTGAAGGATTTGCTACAATTCCATTGGGAGCGAATACCGCAAGATGACATAAACAGTCTCATTAATTCAATGAATAATCGTTGCCGACAAGTTCTGAATAGCAGAGGAGGCCATACTTTGTATTAAATTGTCCTATTCTTTCACAATAAATTCATTTTCTTAAGAAATTTCAATTTGTAAAAAAAAAGTTTAGTTTCTTATGTACCTGTATATTCTAATATTGTTAATTTCTGTTATTAAAAGAACTTATAAAGAAAACAGCTGTTATTTTTACATCATAGAACCCTAAAAATATTATTTTAAAAATAAAATACAACGTTATAATTAAAATAAATGGTAAAATAAATTAATATAAATGGTAAATTTGTAATATCATGCATGTTGCTTAGACTTTTTTGATGTGTGTATAAAGCCACTTAAAATACTAATACTACGCATACAAAGTCGCGGCTATTAGCTAGTTACAAGTAAGTTGTTTAACGTTTCATAATACGTAGATGTAAACAATGTTAAAAAAATGGTTTTATAATTATCTAATCAAACGACTCAAAAATCAGAGCAATGCTGGTACAAAGATTAAGACGTTTTCTACGGGAGGCCGCCTTCCAATGTTTCATTCATCGCAACGTCTTTTGGCTGAGATGAATGCAAATTCAAAGTAGACACGGGTCGAATGCTATTCATAAAAATATGTTTTTGATACTTGAAATATGTTATTTTCCCATCTATAGAAAACATTTTGATACTATTTTCCTGTTTACATCCAGTTTTAGGCTTTAGGAAAATCAAAGAAAAAGTAAGTTGTAGTAAACACAAATACATTATTATAGTTTGTTTATAAACTCAGCGTGAAGAATTGTCATCTGAACTTTAGGGTAAATAAACGGGACAGTTTATGGATGGATTGGCAAGCAAAAACTTTTCTTTACTAAAGATACAAAAAAGAATAAGAAAGATAAAACAAGTTGCTCTTATCTGGTTTTGTTAAGTATATTACGAATATGTGTTAAGTTTGTGCCTGATAAAAGTTGTTCAAAGTAATCCGTAACAATTAATACTTACGGATAAGTTTCGTAAAACTTGTCATTTTTTATTAACCTTTTAATATCCTACTTTTAGGATTAACCTCCAGCTACGAAGGAAGATTTTGCATTTTAAGCAAGCAAACTAGGCAAGCGTCCGTCTGGTGACGGAGTAAGAATACAATATGTCACCACCCCATCTCATCCCACTGGTGTCGAAAAAACAGACTAAGGGACTATCCGTGAATATTATCTTTACGAAATAAAAAGAAGGAAAACGTGGTATTAGTAGGCCAAGTATCCCTCCGTCATAGGAGGTGACCCGTTCTTGCAGTAGGACATTACCTAATGGGCTGTTTTGATGAAGCCAGGCTAATTAGGATCTGGTTTTAAGTAAATTTTAGACATAATAGCTTCGACTTTTCCAGTAATTTTGCGACTTTCATAGTAGAGGATGGTATAGGAGTGGTGACACCCCTGTTCTTACTCCGTTCCCATACGTTGAATAAATAATAAAACACTTACTTAAAATATACTATTCCTTTTTACATAACCAATGAACGTTATTGCCAACCATTTCTTTAAGAGAAATAGTAAATACACTCATAAAATATTCTTAATACTCTTATTACATACTAGCTGACCCGTGGCCACTTCGTTAGGCGGCGAAAAATACGCGTCCCTTTTTTAAACATATTTCATTACTGCTCCACTCCTATTAGTCATAGCGTGATTCTATATAGCCTATGACACTCCCCGATAAATGAACTATTCAATACAGAAATATTTTTTTAAATAGGTTCATTACATCCATAGATTACCTCCTACAACGTCACAAACACACAAACTTTACCTCTTTATAATATTAGTATAGAAGTATAGATAAATTGTACAAAAAAAACCTATTACTCGAGTAGTTAGATTTAACGACAACACACTCTTTTAGTATAACTTATTCAAGTCATATTTGATAAGGCGACGATTGAATATTGAATATGGGAAGAGATACAAACGATTTTATAATATTTCCTCGTGGGATAACCAAATAAAACATTCATATTTGAAGTGCTAGTGTGTTTTAGTTAGATTTTCTGTAACGGGAGAAATATGTATAAGAATCATAATATTCGACAGTAAAGTATGATTTTATTGTATAGATGATACATAATATAAAATAAAGATGCTTTAACTGTCTCTATGTCCCTTTGTATGCTTAAATCTTTAAAACTACGCAACGTACTTTGATGCGGCTTTTTAATATGTATAGTACATGCATAATATAGTAGAGAAACCCAGATAAATTTAGAGATTTCTAATGTAATAAAAGACCCGTGCAGAGCCGGGGCTGGTCGCTATATAGTTGGTAAAATGTTTTTTAACAAGAGATGTTAGTTTACAACTGCCCCGGCGCGGCGGCGGCAAAGTGGCTTTGTATAATAATATGTCTGTCGTGACTCCTATGCAGGACATTGTTTGTGCGATCTTTAAATTATTGTCCTGAGACTGGATGTTCTTGGTGTCCGTTATCCATCCTCATCTATCGGTTTTCCGCCTGTCAATAGCTTTGTCCCATATAAAAAATAATCTACCTACTTTGCTTGACGTAGTTGAAACCAACTAAAACTAGTAATTATTGTTAGACATAAAGTATTATCTGTATCGTAACTTCACAACATTAAAATATCACAAAGCCTTGATAGCCAACGGGGATTTGTGTGGGATGAATAAAAGGGAAACGTATTGATCTACGCATTATTTGTTACGATACATTTAAAGGAATTTTGTTTACGAATAAAATTAAACAAGAACAGTTGTTTCTTTTCTAGGAATAGTTCGGCGTTGAAAACAGTGTCTGCACCCCGTCATGTCATGTTGACAAGAAATTTCGAATTAGATATCATGAAAAATTATACATACATACATACATAAACTCACGCCTTATCCTTTCCGGGGTAGGCAGAGACGACAGAACGCCACTTGTCATGATCCTGGCAAACAGATTGGGCCTTGTCCACATTCCTTAAGCGAGTCATACATGCGCGTCGGTTACGAATGCTCTTTAAAAATTATGTTTTTCGAATAACGAATAACGTTTATTTTTGGTATTAGACCTATAAGACCTAATCTTAGCATTCCATGGATTCTCCGTGCGGGTGCCGGGTCCATCGCGTGATTGATAACGGAACACTTGCATAACAGCGTCTGGGACTTACGACCCAGATGTAGGTTTAAGGAGGCCCCCTTACAACGCGTTAGCGGTCACCTTTACCTTATTAGAATAATAAATACTAACTAATTACTACGTAATTTATTATAAAGCTGATTTCCTAATACCGAGAAATGAGTTCAAGTAGAAACGAATTTGCTAGTCATCATCATAACAGCCCATCAATGTCCTTTTTCTTTTTATTTCATACAGACAACATTCACGGAGAGTCCCTTAGTCGGTTTTTACGACACCCATGGGATGAGATGGGGTGGTGACATATTGTATTCTTACTCTGTCACCACACGGATAAATAGTATACCTATATAGTACTAAACTTTCTATAGGAATACGAGTTATAGTTTGTCCACCTCTGCATAAGGTCAACATAGACTATTGAATCAGCCAGCTAGAATTCAATTTATGTGCGTCCTGACGCGTTGGACAATGGACACTAAAATTGGCTTTAATAAACTTGCTAAAGCTAATAACATAGAGTGTATACCACTTCTAATTAGATATAATGTTTTTGTTATGAAAGTAGATTATTATTTTGGCTACATATGGCCTTAAGAAGGCTCCTTCTGTCAAAACCAACACAGCTGTCACCGGAGCCTAAAAGATTGTTGTTTCACCAAACGTTGCGTGAGAAAGAGAAAAACTCATAGAAAAGCAGTCAGAAACGTGCACACGCACACGCGCTCGATTGTATTTATTACAAATCAAAATGTCATTCAAAATATAAATATTGTTCTTCTTGATTGTTAGGGTTGACACTAATACTAGCTGTAGGTAGTTACCTAAAAAGTAATAAATCAGGAGTAAATAAAAATAACTAAAATGGGTTTTAAAAAAATATTTTATTGTAATTTTTGTTGCGGAAGACACACCAAGCCAGACATCAATTTATCTTGTATGTGGTGTAGGTATGACACCGTAAAACATTATAATTTTTAATTATTTTTTTAAGTTAAGCTGTTTATTCTTGAGGCAGTTTTTTAGACGCATCGTTAATAGGGGTTCCATACAGTACACAATAATATCTTACTTCACATACAGTACATGAAGTTAATTTTAGCTGGATTTAAAAAAAGGAAGAAAAATCATAAAATAAATAATAATCATAAAATCTGGAAATGATAGTTGACAAGAAATGATACTTGATCAGTCATTCAGATACCGGGGCGGGGGTGAGTCACGTAAATATTAAAAAAAAAATACAAAATGAATTACAAAAAAAATACAGTTTGTGCAATGTGACAGCCTTAGCTATGCTCTATTGACTATTGTATTTTTTTATTTTTTTTTAATGAATTTTGACAGTTGATTTTAGTCAAGAATGTCACTGATGTAGGTATTTTATCTAACTGGTTATGCATCTGATAATAATTGGATCTCTTTGATAAAAGAAATTACGAAACTTCTTACTGGCAAGCGATACGTAATTGTCATAAATGACATAAATTAAAGTTTATTGAAGTTTAAAAAAAAATATTCGGTAACATTCGACGACGGTCGGCTCGCTGTCGTACCTCCCCTCCTCCGACCCGAGGGGTGCAAAAAGTGGAGGCGAGATGCAAGATGTCGATGGCGGAAACGAGCACGGTAAAATTTCCTAAAACGGTTTTGGGAAAAAGGTAATTGCGTACAAACTTTAGAATGTATCTAGTCAATACAAAATTATTTGAATTTTCGAATAAATAATCTATTCCTATTCCCAAAATATATTTACCTTTATAAACGTTTAATCCTATTTTATTACGCTAAAAGTTGTCATAAAATGTGCATAGAATTATGAACTTTGAAGCCTCATAACTTGTAAATGAATATTTTTTTTACTGTTTTATTAATCAATAAGACTAGATAATAACAAGACAAAACGATATCATCTATAGTTTTGAGTATTTATTATCTAATGAAGGAGGAATAAACTTTCTTTGTTTGTATGGAATTGCGATTGAATTGTTTCCCCTTAAGAGCCATGTGTTTTGTATTAATTAATTTACTGAATTAATGTTATGATGGAAAATATGATATTAAATGATCTTATAATAAGCTTCTTGATTAAGTTAGTTACTACGAGTACGGGAACCTGGGGACACTTGATCCCCCCTTTTGTTTTTCATCCTTAATTTCCTTATTGACTATCCATTTTAAAAGATATTGGTACCGAAATACGTGAAATTCATTTGCCTATAATTGATGTAAGACCCAGAGATATAAGTGCCTAAATTTAATAGTTATTTGACTAAAAGTAAAAATAGGGAATCGTATCAAGTGTCCCGTATATACGGGAGACTTGATTCTGGGAAATAAAGTCTCCCATATCTACTATTACTAAGGAAATAAATAAAAAATGTTTTTTGAATACGATAGTCTTTTTTATATTTTATTCAAAATCACATAAAATAGGCATATCACACCGTCTCCATACAAAAATCAATTGTTAAATGTGAAACTTCCGTTTCATATTAAAAAAACAAAAACAAACTCAAAACAAAATTATATCTACAATAATAAAAGAACTCAAAATCTCTTCATCGATTGGTACTCTTTTTCTGGCACCTTCTCTTGTTTTGTATACTCTGGAATTCTCGGTAATCTGAAATTAATTGAAAAATAAAACTAAGTGTACTAAGTGTACCCTGAGCAGTTTGAGGTTATAAACAAGAATATTTTCAAAGGTCTATTAGATTTACACTTTTCTACGCTACAAATCGCTACTTATATAGATAACGCCTCGAATTAAATTCATACACACCTAAAAGCCATATTTACATTAATGTTTAATCAAATGTAAACTTACGGAAATTTTCTCTTTGCAACAACAAACACTCGGTCGTCCGCCATTTTCAAACGCGTAAAATTTGACAAGTGTACCAACTTTAGAAAGTTAGCGGGTACCATAGACATCCGATATTGCCATTATAAAATTGAATATTACCCATACAAGTTCTGAAAATCTCGTGTACCAAGTCTCCCTTAAGGATCAAGTGTCCCCAGGTTCCCCTACTAATGATGAAACCTGCTACTAATAAAGAGACAGACCTACCAGCACTATCATTTACAAGATAGCAAAGTTTCATAAAGGCGGCATTTATTTAAAAGTACAGTCACGAGCATAAATATATTACTATGGGCAGGTTGGCAATAACATCTGACATTTCAATGAGTTCAATAATATCTCTCTGCACGAAGGCAGCATAAACATCTGATCACTCATTGGCAACATGTAATTCTGATAGGCCACAAAGCAAAAATATGTGACGCGCCACTTTTCTCAAACATATCTGACATGTCGTCTCGTGCAAATATATCTGACATTTGATATTTTCTGTATTTCTGCAATAATTGGTGTGCTTTCCCAGTAGCGTGCATTAATATTTGACTTCAACATGGCGGCATAAATATCCATTACCTTTCTGTAATTTAAATTTATTTGATATAATTTGAGTATTTACATAAACATAGATGATTTATATTATATTTATTTATTTTAATAATTAAAATTAATATTATTCCCAATTATTTACTTTAAATAAATATTTTTTCATGATTTGATTTGAAGTGGTAATAATACCAATATTCTAAAATAATAAGTATATTTTATTTGTATAAAGTATAATTATAACAATATATAAATAATAATAACAGGGACGTAATACCTTCACTGTATTCATACATAAGACATTAATATTTGGATACTATTATTATTCGTAAATAACATAATGATATATTTTTATATTTGTTATTGCTCTCTATTTATTATTCTTACCTAATTAAAATTTATTTGATATAATTTGAGTATTTACATAAAAATAGTTGGTTTATATTATATTTATTTATTTTAATAATTAAAATGAATATTATTCCTATTTATTTACTTCAAATAAATATTTTTTCATGATTTGAATGTATGTAATAGTGGTAATGGTAATAACATCTATATTCTAACATAATATGTATATTTTATTTGTATAAAGTATAATAATAACAATGTATTAAATAATAATAATAATAACAGGGAAATAATAAAAATAGTAATAATACCTTCACTGTTTTCATCCATAAGACATTAATATTTCGATACTATTATATTTTCGTAAATAACATAACGATATATTCTTTATTTGTTATTGGTCCTATTTATTATTCCATCTATACATTGGTCCTACTTTTATGTTAATGGTCTTCTTTGTTAAATGAACTATTTATGCATAAAAATTACTGGAGACCCCTCACACGGTGGACTGACGACTTGGTTAAGGAGGCGGGAAACCGATGGATGAGGGTGGCACAGAATCACGCACGGAGATATTTGGAGGAGGCCTATCTCCAGCAGTGGACGTTAATTGGCTAATGAAATCTTTTAATATAAATGGAACCAGTAATTTGTTTGATAACAAGCCGTTAGACTGACTGTCGTAGAGACCGTTTTTCCATGACCACTTTTAGGTTAGTAGTAGGTAAACTAATGGCCACCAAACACTTAAGCCTGAAGCCTCCCTAAATGGTATCTACTTGTTTCCTGTTGGGGATTTAGTCGAACATCCAGTGCACACATGTAATCAGAATAGCAAAGTAATTAATTAATTTCGTAATTCGTATCTGCTGCAGGATAACAGTTTAATACACAACGCTCACATAGTCCGTAAAAGGTTTCATGCAAGAACTCATACGCTAAATTTCATAGATTTTCCACCCAGGATCTCGAACTTAATCCTATAAAAAAACTGCGGGGTTTAATGTTCAGATATGAGATCAATATAAGGTTCAAACCACAATACAAGGTAAAAACGGTCCCTACTACAATTAGTCTCACGGCTTGTTATTAAACAAATTACTGGTTCCATTTATATCGAAAGATTCCAATCCAATCCATTAGCTAATAGACGTCTGCTGGACATAGGCTCCCTCCAAATAGGTATCTCCTTGCGTGATCCTGTCCTCACTCATCCATCGGTTTCCCGCCTCCTTAACCAAGTCATCGGTCCACCGTGTGAGCGGTCTCCAATAATTGTTATGCATATAAGTCCATTAAACAAAGAAGGTTTTAGACTAATAACATAAAAGAAGGACCAATGTATAATAGAAGGAATAATAAATAGGAGCAATAACAAATATAAAAACAATTATGTCATTTACGAATAATAATAGTATCTAAATATTAATGTCTTATGTATGAAAACAGTGAAGGTATAATTACGTCCCTGTTATTATTATTTATATATTGTTATAATTATACTTTATACAAATAAAATATAATTATTATTTTAGAATATTGGTATTATTACCACTTCAAATCAAATCATGGAAAAATATTTATTTAAAGTAAATAAATGGGAATAATATTAATTTTAATTATTAAAATATTAAATATAATATAAACCATCTATGTTTATGTAAACACTCAAAATAAATCAAATAAATTTAAATTACAGAAAGGTAATGGATATTTATGTCGCCATGTTGAAGTCAGATATTAATGCACGCTACTGGGAAAGCACTCCAATTATTGCAGAAATACAGAAAATATCAAATGTCAGATATATTTGCACGAGACGACATGTCAGATATTTTTGAGAAAAGTGGCGCGTCACATATTTTTGCTTTGTGGCCTGTCAGAATTATATGTTGCCAATGAGTAATCAGATGTTTATGCTGCGTTCGTGCAGAGAGATATTATTGAACTTATTGAAATGTCAGATCTTATTGCCAACCTGCCCATAGTAATGTATTTATGCTCGTGACTGTACATAAAACTAAGAGTAAGTATATGGCAGAACATATAAGTAATATACAAAAGGTTCATCAGTCTATATAAATACAACGACTTACTTGCCCGCAGCCTGCCAGCAGGTCAGCTAACAAAGGAGGCTTCAATCGTTCGGAAAAGTTTCCTATGTCCAGCAGTGGACTGCGATATGCTAATCTATTGATTGTAATTGATAATTTATTTAGTAGTCATAAAGTTTGATAAGGCGAAGCAATATTTAAGGTTAATACACATGAACGTATAATGTGCAGTATCCTGCGTGTTTATGTGTGTGTGAATGTTTGCATATAGGAATATTATAGCTATTTATTAATTTTAATCTAATGATATTTGTTTACTATCACGTGCAATATATATTATTTTGTTCAAGTTCACATGGGAACTTAAAAGAACATAGGATAATAATAATTATAATTTATATATCCGATAGTACTTTCAGTAAATGGACTTATTCCAAAGAGTCTCTATCAGCATCTCAGGAGACTCGCACTTGACAGTTGGATCATAGGTCTGATGCAGAAGGCAGTACTGCTTGACACGGCACGCATTGTGAGGAAGTTCCTATCTCTGGAGCCCTAACCACCAGTAGCTTGGTCCCTGTACCCGATGCTGGTGGGTCTACCTTTTTTTATATTTTTAAATATGTTTATTTTTATATCTATATTTAAAAATGTAAATTAATGTGAAAAATGTAAATAAAGTTTATTATAATCTGATAGATAGACTCATGAGAGAAGAGAGTAGAAATATTTTGACGATACTTAGAAGTGCTTCAGATAATTTAATTATTCTTTTAGACCTCGTAGCAAAAAGTAAGTAATGCAGTCCTTTAAAAAATAATTCTATTTGAGGAACTCTCAAAATTTAGCCCATCCATTTAAATAAACAGAAAAAGTTGAGACGACTTATCGCCATTAAAGACGAGCTTCTCAAACTTTCTGAATTGGAATTCGACCGCGAGTCGAAAATTTTCGAAGAGCCTACCACTTATCGACCTTTGACGGATGACGATTTTCTTCCCATTACGTTGAGCGTAAAGATAAAATACTTTGAGAAAGTTCTAGCAATTTTGTTGTATAAAGAAATGCTAACGTTATTCCGTAAATGCTTTTGTTCGAATGGAATGGTACTGAAAGTTGTGAAGGCTTGTATACAAAATGTTTGTTCCAATTGTGTACTTGGTAAATGAATTTTGTTTTGTTGACACGAGTTCAAAGTTGATTGAAATATGTTGTGTTTATTCTAACATTGAACGAATGTTCTTGAGTACTATTTACACATTGTAAAGGTTTACTTTGATATTGTTGTCGAAATACATTACGTGCTAGGATGAGTACTGTAATAATAATACAATTTTCCTCACATATTTACATAACGCCATCTAGTTCTAAATTTGAGTAGAGTTTTAGGTACTTTGGGTACTAAAACTTATTTCTGTGTAAACATCCAGACCAATTCAAACATTAATGTTCATGCATGCATGATTTGAATTAACTGCTTCAATATGAGAGACCGAATTTGATTTACTACTCTGACCCCGTGCACTGTAACACTCGGAACTGACGGACGTATGTGCAGATGTGCAAATAGTTAAAAATGTATATGTCACAGGGAAATGAGAAAACCAGGGCATTCACGAAATCTCTAGAGATATCACGAAATCCCGTTTTCACTAGAAAAGATACAGGTATGATAGGAGCACACTGGTATTTCGTAGTCTTGCCTTACAAGATTATATATTGTACTTGTAATGTATTAACTAACAAAAGAAGAGCGAATATCTATTTACCATTGAACTACAAACTTGCTTCCCACAGCATTTACTAGTTTCTCTGTTCAAAGAGCTACTGATACAACCACAAAGGCACAAAGTCATTTCTGTCAGTTTTGCTTGCAAAGTCCCCTGTCACTGTTACTTTCATCGCATTTCAATGCTTTGTTTGCCGTGAACTTCTACATTTCTGACTCAATAATGCAATATATTAATAATTGGATATTTATTATTATGTTAGATATATTAATCTTTGTTTATTAACTAAAGTAAATAAGACATTTTTTAGCTCTAAAATTGTTACGCTCAATTTGACATATAGCACAGTTCTATAGAAAAAGGGTTGAGAAACAAATTCTTATACTTCCTTACACTCTCTTGCTTTTGAACAATTTTTCCCCATCATAACGAGATTGTCTGCGTATTATACGCAATAACAGCTAGCCCCAAGTCTAATAAGGCTTATGACTTTAACTCGAAGTCTTTTTTAAGTTTACAGAACAAGTTTGACTTTCTATGATAAAAAAAGAAAACAAATCAATTATTAAAATCAATGCTATGCAATACAATACATAACGTGACGTAATACAATACAATATAATAAGTAGAACAAGTTTGATTCTCTGTGATGAAACATCTCAACATTTTTTTCATATTACCAAAGTTATATAAAACCGAGTAACTTTTATAACGTTACTTGTAAAAGCACTTAGTTGTATAACTGCCTCGTAGTAATTACTCACGTATGTCTATACGTACGTACTGTACGTACACCTAAAAGCATTCCCTGTGATCTACTAAGCTGTCTCACTGATGAGAGGAAATATATTTTGTTTTCGAAGGAAAACACTTACGTTCTACGGCCATTTATCGTGAATGATAATCAAGTAAGTATCTGTAAATGAAAATAATCTGTAATAGGTACTTATTTTTGAAAAAAAAAAGGAAATTCATAAACATAAAAGCCTTTAAGTTCCGAGAAGGTTCTAATTTAGATCTTTTTCCCACTTTAACTTAATCATATTCTTGCTTAAGTCTATAAAGCGTAATACATTAAAATCTTCAAAATTGTAAACTTTTTTGTCAAAATTATAGCTTAGCCAATAAGGGTTTTGTTCGCAAACTTCCCTATATGGCTACCCTTGTATGGCACGTTTATAAGCTAAACTTACTTCTCGTCGAGAGATGCCTACGTCCTACTAGACTAAGATAGGCTAACTGATTAATTATAACAAAATCTGACAGGTTCTGAGAACATTAGCAGTATAAAATAATCTATTAATAAACTGCATGTAATAAAAGGTAATGTAAGGTGGATCGACGACCTCATAAAGGTCTCTGGGTCGGACTGGATGCGGAAGGCGCAGGACCGAGTTCTGTGACGTATATTGGGAGAGGCCTATGTCCATCAGTGGACTGCAATAGGCTAGTTGATTGATTGATTGATTGAATAAAAGGTAGACAGCATTCTACACAAGGTGAAAAGATTACATCGTAAACGTCAGGTAATTGATAGATGAGGGGTTCCCTCAACCGTATAAAGAGTAAATGTTTAACAAAAACCTGTGTCCAGTGATTGAACGTCTTTTAGCTGAATTGATGGGATACATTAGCGTTAAGAGAAAGCAACATTTTGTTGGGGACAGAAATGGATTTTAGTTCAGGGTTTTCGCAAATACGAAATAGGTCAATTGAAACCATTTGCAAACACGTAAATAGATGAGGATATGATAAGGATCGCGCAAGGTAGACATATTTGGAGGAGGCCTATGTCCATCAGTGGACGTCCATTGGCTGATGGATGAATGGATGATTTATATAAGTCAACGATGTCTTCTTATTCTATGAAGTGTTTGGATGAAAGTTTCCCGGTATTCCCTCAAACTTCCATGCAAATTTTCTTTCAATTAATTATGGTGCGGCTCCTTAAACGTTTTAATTGTCATTTCGCAGTTGACTTGTCATTTTAACTGAAATCAACGGTTGTCAAAAACAATCCTTCTTGTTTAGTCCATTTATTACAGAGTTCCAAAGTCCAAGTACCTAATTATTTACTTATTTTATTTTCACTGATAAAACAACTTAAAATAAAACAAAGAAAATAAAATAAAGAATTTTCTGTGAAAGCCTTTTTTTATCCTGAAATGGTTTTATCAATCGATTACCCATTCTTCGGGTGAATGGTCTGTCTAACCGTTTCCCTTTACATGTACTCGCAATCATACTTTAAAATCCTTATTGTTCAATCCGTTGTAAGGATTACGTCTTGGTATAAAAACTATGTGAATTTTACCCGTAGACTACACATAGGTTTCGAATGCCAATAAGCTTATTAAAATAATAATTATAAGATAAAATAAAAATGAAATAAATGACTAAAATACATATTCCTCACACATTCACACAACGCCAAAAAGTACGTAAAGTAGAAGACTAGATCTTCTACTTTACGTACTTTTTTTTTAAATAAGTACAAATAAAGTAGTAAATTAATAGAAACTGACTAATAAAGGTTTTTTAATAGAATGTTTTTTTTAAAATTTTGAATACAATATAAAATTATACTCTAAAATTAAGAATAAAAGGAAACAAAACTAATATGAATGCGATAGGTACCTATTTCAATCTTGTAACAGTTTTTCTTTTAACTAGCTTCTAAAAAAATTCTTACACTCGGTATATCACCTAGGGCAAGAAACGACATTACGTTTGTAGTGGCACTGCGCTTAAAATTTCTTACTAAAAACCGTTTTGGCACCTAGGGTAAGTTTTACACTTGCCGTGCGGCAGCGAAGCTGTTAAGTATAATTATTATCTAAGTGTAATTATAAAATACTAATAAAATGATTACTATACCTTATAACATAATGTTTTGAATATATTAACAGAAGTTATTTAGAAGCAAAATAAAGTTTTACCAGTGCTCAACCATGCGTTGAGGTTTACATTTCGTTGGCTTCACATTTTCAATGGAAGATCTATTATAATGTTTACTACATTTACCCGAAACTCGAAAACTTTTCTATTCTTTAATTCCTAAGGAAATAGTCCAAGCTTACACACTAGGTATTATATACTTAGTTTGATCTTTATAATATAATATACCGTTTATTTATCTTTCACAAAGGTAGGTAAGTACAATTAAACTTAAAGTAATACATTTACAATCTTCATTCCTTTGTGAGAGACTGGTGTCTGTTGTAGGTAAACCTGTGTTACAGATCGCCAGGCTCCCATCACTTGGACGAAACTATGTGATAGTAATACTTGTGTGTGTGTACTTAATGTTTAAATTTTTAATTGTAAGTATATTTCATATATAAATAATATGTGTACATTTGGGTGTGTATGTATGTGTGTGTGTGTGTGTGTTAGTGTGAATGTGTGTAAAGTAGAGTGTAAAATTCAATTTGTGTTTGTTTTCGTTCGCCTTTTGCTGTGTGTATCAAAAACATATTTATATCAGAGAGACAAGCAGGTTCTCAGTTTCCTGGTATGTCATTGTTACTAGCCATGATGTTAATTTAATTTTTAAGTTTGATTGATTTAAATTGTATATAGAGAGTATAGAGTTAAGTTTGTTATATAAGTATGGAACTAGATAGCAGTAGAATCTATTAGCAAGAGTTGTTCTGTAAGTTATATCATTCTGGAAGATTTTATGTTTACGGCGTCTTGTTGCATTGATTAAAGGGTCGTAATTAGTTTGTGAGTGTGCCTTAAGGATAATACGATGTATGAATAATTGTCGGACCGTTAGGACATCGAATTTCTGATATACGTCTGCAGTAGGGTGAAGAAATGGAAGGGAAAGAGCTACCTTAAGTACCGCTCTTTGGGCTCGTTCCACTTTAATCAAGATCGTCTTAGCAGCACCTCCCCAGGAAGTGATACAGTACATCAATATAGACTGGCATAGTGCAAGGTAGGTCAATTTTAGCACTTTTTTGTCGGAGACATGACGCAGATATTTAAAAATGTATATTAACTTCCTGGTTCTAGATGCTAGTAAGTCGATATGAGCTTGAAAAGTGAGATTTTTGTCGATCATAATTCCCAAGTATTTTATTGAATCTACCATTTCGAGTTTTTTGCAGGTACATTGGCCAGGTGAAGTATTGAAGTTGAAGCAGTGGTGTGCTGTAATTGTAAAAATAGTTTCTGGCTGCTGTTTATTTGTTCTTAGATTGAATGCTATGTATTTACTTTTATCGACATTCAGCGAAAGTAGGTTGGAGTTAAGCCAATTTGTCACGCGGTTTATGCCGTCCTGTACATAAGAATATGTATGTGTCCTCCCAGGAGTCGCCACGGAAAACCAATGCAGTGTCATCTGCGAAAGTTATAACCTTTCCATTTGTTAAATCTAGTTGGCAGAGGTCATTTATAAAAATGAGAAATAAACTCGGGCCAAGTATACTGCCTTGCGCCACACCAATGTCGACTGGAAGGTCATCGCTACGCACGCCGTCAATTTGAACACACTGTGTGCGGTTTGTTAAAAAACTTGCAAAGAATTTTTTTGGTATCCCACGTATGCCTATCGACTCTAGTTTATGAAGTAGTAGTGGGAGAGAGACTGTGTCAAATGCTTTAGCTAAGTCCAAAAAAAGTTAGCTCGTGAACTGCGTCACTAGTGGACCTGCTCTTTCGGAAACCGTATTGTGACTGGGAGAGTAATTTTTTCTTTTCTAAGTAATTGACGAGTCTATTGTTCGCTAGTTTTTCTAAGATCTTAGAAAACGCAGGTAAAATTGAAATGGGTCGGTAGTTGCTAACACAGTCTCTCTCGCCACTTTTATGTATGGGGTGAATTAGGGCGCGTTTGAATGCTTTAGGGAAAACACCTGAGGAGAGTGCCAAGTTACAGATATGTGTAAAAGGTAGCAACAAGACGCTCCTATACCTTTTGATAAAGTTGTTCGAAATACCATCTAGGCCAGTTGCGCAGTCGTTTTTAAGAGCACTGATAATCTGGTTTGTTTCGACAGTGTCTGTCGGGAAGAGAGCGAATGATTGTGATTGGGTTGGTGTGTGTGATGTTGTAAGAGACGAGGGTGGGTTGGAACTCTGGAATTTTTCGGATAGAAGCTTGCCGGCATTTGCAAAGTACTGGTTTACTGAATTTACTGATTCTACTGGGTCTTTTTTGGTTAATATCTATTGCTGGTGTTTTAGTTTTATTTGTGTTAGTAATATTTTTGATAACTTTCGTAAGCTTTTTTGTGTTATTTTTGGCGTTATTGATTTCTATTTTTTCAAATTCTATTTTTGCTTTATTAATTAACGAGTTACAGAAGTTGCGGTAGCGAGTATAAGTTAGTCGGTAGGTTTCATTATTTGGGTATTTTTTTGTTTTTGCCTGTAGTTTGTCCCTATTTCTAATGCATCTCAGCATACCCTTTGTAATCCAAGGTTTTAGGATATGTTGTCGTCTGGGAAGAGTTTGCGTTATGGTGCAACTTGCCAGCCTAGTGTTTATGGTGTCAGTTAAATAATCCACAGCAGCGTCTACATCTGTCATCAGAAGAATAGGGTCAAGGTCTGGTTTGGTCAAGGCTAAGTCAAGAGCATCATAGTCCACTCTCTTGATAGTTTTAATTAATTTTTGGCTATTTGACATCATACTCAGACTGATTATGACGCTAAAGTGGTCGGTGATGGTAGTACGTGCAACAAAGCACCTTGTAGGTAATTTGGTCTTAAGAATGGCATGGTCAAGACAAGTGTGTTCACGAGTTGGGATAGTGTGGGCAGGTAGCATGCCATGTGTGGCCAAAAGATTTAGATAATTTTCAGCTCTACTGTCCTTTGATGTAATTGTAATATCCAGGTTAATGTCTCCAGTTATTAAGATATTTTGGAAAGATGCTAGTTGTTTTAGTACGGTATCTAATGAATCTAAGAAGCTGGATGTGTTTTTAATATCTGGACGGCGGTATATAGCAAGAATAACAGTAGTGCTATTTATTTTAATAATGAGACAGTTGGCATCAACAAGCTTCGGTTCAGATATAATGTAACCATGTGTGGATTTATAATATATTACAACCCCTTCGTTTTGTGTTTTATTGTTTGTTGTATAGGCATGGTTAAAACCTTCCAATTCTGGTATGTGGCAGTTCTTGTGTAGCCAACATTCGGTCAGTATGATCAGATCCCAATAGATGTTAGAGCTGTGTAATAATGTTTGCAAATGGAGGATGTTACGATGAATACTTCTAATATTCTGAACAATTAGGTTTAGGGACTTATTAGTTGGATAAAGCATGTTAGCGATGTTTTCTATATCACAGATGGTACTACTGGCCACATTCATTGTATCCAAGTCATTGTTGATTTGAGAATTAGTCTGATCGAATGTAGTTGTTTTTGTTTTTTAACTTGTTATAAATTTTGTGTTGTCGGTTATCGGGCGTTGCATAATATGAAATGATGTTGCAGTTGTCAGTAATATACTCGTGTAAAATGTAATTTGAGTATAGTGATGGTGAACGTAGTTTTAACTTCCTGCTTAGAGGTATGTCAGTTGGGTGTGGGGTAGTAATAATTAAGTGTATTTTTGTATGATATATAAATGATATAATGTTTGTGCGTGTTTTTAAGTGTGGTATAAAGGTTATAGTGTTTATGTACATAATTGAAAGATATTGTATGCATGTTTTTGTAATATATAAGTTTATTGTAATGTTTAAACGGGTGTTATTGTGTGTTATTGTGTTGCTTATGTGTGTGTGTTTCATAGTGAACGTATCATGATGTAATATAAAGAAGTTGGGGATGTTACATTCTAGTCATATATTATGCACGTCCAGTTTAGCAAAGTCGTCTTCACAATTTATACGGATGGTCGGTGTTCCTTCTCTAAGACGTATAAAGACCTTGCCGAACGCGGTCCAGCAGCTGGCTGGGTGGTGAGCTTTCGTGAACTCACGGGACAAATAGTACAGACGTCGTGTATTATTTGTTAGGTTGTCCCCCACATAAACCGGTACTGGATTTCCTGACATCTTCAGATGGTTTGAGTTAAACTTGGCGTTGTTGCTTTTGTTTTTATTAAAGCCAATAACACCTTTTATTAGGTTTTCTTTACGTAATGTCGTCGTGAACTCAACAATTACAGCAGTGACCAGGTTCGTTTTTAGCTTTAATCCTGAAAATATCACGGATTTCAGTGTCTTGTATTGGTTGGTTTACTGCTTCGCCAAGGTGTAGGACATGGGTTTTTAAGTCATCTTTTGTCTCTGGTTTGACTAGTGGAATATTACGAATTTCCATAGATGTGGATTTTTGGCTTCGTTCTAACTGCTCGACCTTAGATTCTAATTGTTTTATGCGATATTTGTGTTGTGTATTTTCTTTTTCGACAGTTTCAAATTTTTGTAAGAGGTTGTCGTACATGCTGGAGAGGAACTCTAGTGATTTCTGGGACTCAATGTTCTGTTTTTTTATAGCTACCATATCCTCTTTTAGTGACCTAAATTCAGCTTCTTGTTTCCTCTGGATGTCGCAAAGGAGATCTTTAAGTTCGGCGTTGGCGACGTCTCCATGTTTTCGCTTCTGTCTCCTTGATCCGTGGCTGGATCCCTGATCCAAATCGGATTGAAGTGCTTCCGAAGCGGTATCCGAGTCTTGTGTTACAACAATTTTATTTGTAGATGATGATGTAATGGTGATTTAGTTGAAGGCGTTGAAGGCGGAGTTCGGTTAGTTGGCATTATTTTTATAATGTTGCAATAATAATATAATAAAAAACCACAAAAAGAATATTGGTCTTCACTGGGGTTTGATCTTGGGGTGTGCGTTTTCGTTTACAATGTTAAACCTCCAGGCCACCGGAACAGTTACCAAGTTAAGCGAAATTACGGTTCTATATCGTTGCTGTCATATGTTGTTTGTTAAACGCCTCTTGTTTATGTTTGCCTGGTACTTGGTTGTAAGAAATGTAATAAGTAATTATGTTTGTCTCTCTCACCCGGGGGTGGGGCTTCGTTTGCGCAGGTAGACGATGACGAATGGGGCGGCACGTAGAAAACTTCTCACTTCTTATGCGCTCCTATTATTTCTTCGTAATTTAATGGATTAGTTTTTATTTATTTTATTTATTTAAAAACTGCGTAGCTTTTGCACACGTCTGCTCGATATCGAGGTCCAAGGGGGAGAGGACCTTTGTTACCTATATCGGTTTTTATTTTATTATATACATTTTAAATTGTAGTGTGAGCTTAAAATGTGTAGGTAATTGAAGTATTATAGCACGTTCACATTCATGTTTTAAACTAAGAGAATTTGTACGTTAGGTACCGGAAATCGTGACCGCGGGCGGCGGAAAGGTTTCCCGGCGATCCCTAACAGAAACAGGCGAGCGATAGCGAACACACCATGCCTACCTAGAAACGGGGTTTGATTGTGTGAATCACGGTGAAATGATCTGTGTCCTTTTTAGAACTTATCCGGAGTTCCCGGTATGTGGGAACTGGGTAGAACACCGTGTGGTTTTATACAGGTCAAGTCCGAAATGCCCATGATACTAATAGCCTTTAAAAGGGACCGGAGGTTGTGTAAACATAATATTTAAACACTTCCTTTTGCTAATCTATATCTATACTATTATATAAAGCTGAAGAGTTTGTTTGTTTGTTTGAACGCGCTATTCTCAGGAACTACTTCTTTGAATTGAATTTAGTTTTCATTTTTGGATAGACCATTGATCGAGGAAGGCTATAGGCTATATAACATCAAGCTAGGACAAAAATTTTTTTTTCAAATTTAGGGGGCCTAAGGGCCTACTCAGAAGGCTCATGGTCACTCAGAGGGCAATGGAGATACCTATGTTGTAGCCTGACCTATGGACCTACTCAGAAGGCTCATCGTCATTCAGGGGCATTGGAGAGAGCTCTGTTGTAGCCTGACCTATGGACATACTCAAAAGGCTCATGGTCACTCAGAGAGCAATGGAGAGAGCTATGTTGTAGCCTGACCAGTGGGCCTACTCAGAAGGCTTATGGTATTTCAGATGGCAATGGAGAGAGCTATGTTGTAGCCTGATCTATGAACCTACTCAAAAGGCTCATGGTGTCTCAAAAGGCAAGTGAGAGAGCTATGTTGTAGCCTGATCTATGGACCTACTCAGAAGGTTCATGGTCACTCCAGATGGCAATGGAGAGAGCTATGTTGTAACCTGACCTATGGGCCTACTAAGAAGGTTCATGGTCACTCCAGAGGGCAATGGAGAGAGCTATGTTGTAGCCTGACCTATGGGCCTACTCAGAAGGCTCATCCTCATTCAGGGGCATTGGAGAGAGATATTTTGGGAGTTTCCCTGCGTGATCGAATCAAAAATGAGGAGATTCGCAAGAGAACCAAAGTAACCGACATAACCGGTTAAAGTAGCGCCAAGCAGGGCACATAGCGTGGAGAACCGACAGCTGTTTGGGCAGAAAGATTCTGGTTTTTTATTTCATTTCAAATTTAATCGCGGACAAAGTCGCGTTTTACAGCTAGTACTTACATAATCTTGTTCATCATCATAACAGCCCATCAATGTCCTACCGCAGGTACGGGCCTCCTCCCGTGACGGAGGGATATTTAGCCTACTAATACCACGCTGGCCAGACGGATTGGTACAGTTTATTTTGAAGTTTTCCTTCTTTTTATTTCGTTACGATGATAGTCCCTTAGTCGGTTTTTACGACACCTATGGGATGAGATGGGGTGGTGACATATTGTATTCCTACTCCGTCACCACACGAAGAAGTCTTGTTCATGGATACAAAGACTTGCACTGAGCAGGAATTGTACTCGACATCAGTATTTTTGCTATGAATAAATATAATGCTATATTTTTTCCAATATGTAACGAGCATTCTCCTCCAGCCTGTCAATTATTTCTATACGCCAGTCACGGTTGACATGCATTTTTCAAGTCGTCGATAAAATATGCACGATAACAATGAAAAAGTTCAATTTCCCGTACTTAATTTTTCCTCGATCTTTAATGGCCTTTCTTGTTTTATTTACTTACAGTTGGTTAAAAAAATATATGGATATGGATCTTGTGTTATGCAAGATGAACAGAATTTACTTTAACGTATCTACCTACTACTTCAAAACGAATAATGTCCCTATAGTAACTAAAGCAGGAAGAGTATAGAAAATTAATTACCGTGGTATATGTATAGTGCTTTTGAAATAAAAAGAAGGAAAACTTGAAATTAAACCCTATACCAATCCATGTGGCCAGCGAGGTATTTGTAGGCCAAGTATGTTTATTTATTTATTTTAAAGCACTACCACATCATATATATTAAAAACATATTTTATGAAAAATAATAAAAAATACAAAGTATTTTATCTGATATATATGACAATTACGGTGTGCATAACACTGACAAGAATAATTTAACCTATTATAAACATACTTATTTAACTATAAAGTGTATTATGATAAATAAAATATAAATAAATACATACATACACATTCATATATAAGCAATTAGCCAATTCACTATACATTTTGAGATAGTAAGTTCAATAAACTATTTTTAAATTTAATGTACGAGTTATTAAATACATCAATGTCAGCATCACGAGTTTGTAATATGTTATATTGATTTAAAATTCTAAACAATGGTGATTGTCGACCTAAATTGGTTTTACAGAAAGGCGTATGGAAAATTTTGGTAATTTTGTGTCGTGGATATGAATGGGGAATGGATACAGACGCCTTGTCTAAGAGGTTACTGCAATGTATTTGGTTATTTATCAATTTATGAAGGAAACAGACGTCTGAGATACATCTACGGCTACTGAGGGTAATCATTTTGAATTTATCCAAACGTTGATAATAGGGGTTTCTATGGGAAAACCCACTGTAGGAGTATGCAAGACTTCTAGTGAATGCTCTCTGTATACTTTCAATTCGTTGTGAACTTATAGCGTAATAAGGAGACCAGACAGTAGTGGCGTATTCAAGAATGCTACGGACATGGGAGTTATAAAGAAGCAATTTGGTAGTAATTTTTTTGAAGCCTTGAATATTTCTTCTCATAAAACCTAGCATTTGAGCACCCTTTGTAACAGTATGGTCAATATGTGCTTTAAATGTTAGACGTGTGTCCATTATAACTCCTAAGTCACGAATTTCATTAACTTCTGTTAGGCAAATTCCGTCAATCTTATATTTAGAAGCAAATGGCTGTTTTTTACGGGTGTATTTTTGTATTTTTATTAATATTGAAGCATTTATTTATATTAAGTGACATATCATTTACGCGGCACCAGTGCAAGATTTCGCAGAGGTCATCTTGAACTAGTTTTGAATCACAGGGAGATTTAATGGGGCGGTAAATTTTGAGATCATCAGCATAAAGAGATATCTTGCAGTGCTTAATACAAAATCTTATATCATCAATAAATATAATGAACAGCAATGGTCCCAAATGAGAACCTTGAGGTACACCAGATATTGCATGGTAAACACGTGATTCAAATCCATTAACAACCACTTTAAGTGGCCTGTTCAGCAAATAATGATACAGTATCTCACCTTCACAGGAGGAGGTCCGACGTCCCTGCAGTGGGACATCAATGGGGTGTTATGATGATAGTGCTTTTGGCGCTGTGGATTTTAGTATGTAATGCAGTATGATTCGTGCGGGATGAGGGCCTATATATGCTACACATCAATCGTCTCAATCCTCATCAATGGTCTTCGATCTAAAATGATTTCCAAAGAAAAGTTTGAAACTAAAGGACTTTTAAGGCTGTCATTCTTTCACATGTATATAAATGTGTTATATATGTTATTTTAAACAGGGATGAACTACTACTCCTTTTATGCTCCAATTCAAAATTACACTCTCAATTCCTTTAACGATGTAGAAGTAAATTTTAAGATTCTTCGGCCTTAATAAAACAACGCGAGATCAATACCTATGCAAAGCCTTTTTACTTTTCCTGGAAGCCGATTTTGAAAATAATTTAAATATTAAATTCAATAATAGTAGGTATTATGAATTGCAAAGTGATTTCTACTTGAACTTATTTCTCGGTATTAGGAAAACAGCGTGATGATAAATTACGTTGAACCTTTATTTTATCGTTATTATTTAAAAAAACGCCCACTTCTGAACGATGGCGACGTTCAACTATTTTCATTGTAAACTCGAAAACGAAATGGCTTTCTCAGTTTTGACAAAAAATTCTATCATAATTCAAATTCATTAAGATCGTTATTTAATGTTTATGCGTGAGCTTGACGTCATTGGTTGACCGTAATCAAAACTATGCTTGGATTAAAAGTGCAATCTATTTTAAACTTTCAATCCAACGTTATAAATAATAATATCAACTAACACAATACAAATGTCACTATATTAAACTGTAGAGTTTGTATGTGAAAAACCATGAAAAACCATTAAATAATTTAAAACTAAAGTCAACTCGTTACTTGTGACATTACAAGCTTGTCATTTCAGAAAAACTGAAAATTTAGAATTTAAATATTGGCTGGTAAGCCACCCAATTGTTGGCACCTTATGAGTGGACTTCGTGTCAGACTAAAATATAAAATATCATAAAATGATAAAATACTTTAATCTTTGCTTATACTTAATCATTATTATGTGATTGAATAGTATTAAATAAATATTATTGGCACTAATGCCAATAAAAGGATTCTGATAAATTTATTGTTCCTATGTTGACACATGAAATAAATAAAATATGATAAAAATATTAAATAAATAATATTTGAACTTGAATTATCATACTGAACTTGAATAATCTATAATGTTTTCTTTCTTTTTACTCACTTTTAACTCTTAAGTGCCAATAATTGTAGGACTTCTAACGATTAGGTGGTTTACCCTAATTTGTTTTATATTATAAAATTACGAAAACTTTAAATTGAAATATGCGCCAATGACGTCATGCAAGAAATGATAGGGATGGACATAGAAGGAAAAAAGAGAGAAATTCATTAGAATAAAACGTTTTACCGAAAATATGCTCTAGTAACTGTCAATAACGTTGACTTTACTATTTGTTTTTATAAATATCTAACGACTATTTGCTAATACAAGAGAACTGATATGTCAAAGTAGCGTCATGCTTTAGCTGATGTTTTGTTATGCGATATTGAACCTAATAGTTTTATGACATACAACTAACATTAACTCTAGAGGTGATAAAGCCATTTAGTTTTCGACTATACACGATAAAGCCTAAAGTCCGCTTACGTCTCCCGTAGGCTTGACCGAGTCGTCGTCGGTCCACTGCGTCAGGATTTGGGTGTAGCCTTCGCGTTTTCCGGTCCGTCATTACAGAAACCTTCTGCCCCTTTAGCTGTCACTTCTGCCTGCTATTTTCTTTGTACAATGCCACTTTAATGGAGCAATCTTTAGCGCTTTGCCAGTCACCTTAATTCACTTCTAAATTGTAGGGAAACATGCAGCATAGCTCGTTCTCGTACCCTATAACTGGTGTCTGATATGCCCAATACACATGTTACAGCTCACAAATGTATGACAAGCGGAACGAACCTGCGATAGCTTGGCAAGCAGCTACACTATTCTCTACTCTATCTGTTCGTCTTGTAAACATGAATAACGTAAGTACTTATATGTATTATGATATAATATTCAAACCACGGACCATTTGTTTGAAGTTAGAATTCAGAACAGCGGTTTCTCCCATTGACCACAACAAAGGACGGTCAGGCCAAACATACCGTTTTGTCCCTGTTCACTAATTATTTAATTACCTAATAGTATTTGACATGCTAATTGAAAGTTAGAAATTAATATAGGTTGGAGTAACAAATTATTATTAGTAATCTATTAGGTCATCAAAGGTAATTGATTAAACCAGTTAGGGTGTATTGATTATAATATAATCAATACACCCTAACTGGTTTAATCAATATTAAAGGTCGTTATGAATTATTATGGCGGCTGAATGTAAACTGTGGTACATAATCATAGTACTGAGTGCCTATTATAAAAATGCTTGTAAAGTATTTTGTCTATTTAAACGGACTTGCTCTATATGGTAAACATATATGGCGTCGTGTCAACCGCAGACTAAAGAGTACTGATAGCTAGAGATGTGTAACTGATGTGAATGAATGAAATCTTTACTTAAAGTTCTTTTAGTACTGAACGGTTTATGGCAATTTTTTTAGCTACATACATTATACAGTGTAGGTATATAATTACATAATATTCTAATTACGCAATATGAATGTGGAGTCGTAAATAATGCTAAAAGTATTAAACAAATTTTTTATTTATAATTTTTACAAATATAGAAGGTAGGTAGGTATAAGCAGCTGTAAAAGAGAAAGAAAAAGAAAGAAAGAAAATACATTTATTCCTGGTTTAAGGGTACAGTAAGAATATAGACAATTACAAAAATAAAACAAAAATAAAGAATATAAACAAAAGTCATGATAAAGCCACATCTGTGCAGGAATCGGACCCCACTCAGCATAATGATGCGGCACACCAAACAGTTATGCTCAGTCGCTTACAGCGCTGATTTTCAGTGAGGCCCATAAAAAAGATTACAACTTTGTTGATATTAAATTTTACAAATATTGTTATGAGTAGCGCTATACCACTGATTAAATTGAAAGTGTCCTTATACCCAGCAGGACCCTTCGACCAATTCGATTGAAAATCAAAGTTCCTAGTAGAGTAAAGTAAGTGGAACTTTGATTTACAATCGAATTGGACGAAAGATCCTGCTGGGTATACGGACACCTTCAATTTAATCAGTTGTATATCTGCTCATGTTGTTACTTAAACAACATTATCTAGTAATTAAATAAATATTTTTTATTTTATTTATATTTTGACTAGGTGATACCCGAGGCTTCACCCGCGTTGTATGAGTAGCTCAAATGTTATTCTACACCCTAATCTAACCCTATATTGCAAATTTCATCAAAATTCATTCAGTAGTTTTTGCCTGAAAGAGTAACAAACATCCATCTATCCATACATTCTCAAAAAATTTCGCATTTATAATATTAGTAGGACTTATTTAAACATCATCATTTTATTCGTATGCCAATCGTTCATTCACTTTTGTTACACATCTCTACGAATCTATGAAATTTCTAGAATCTACAAATGTCAAATAATGAAATTAAATTTTATCTGTGAAATTTGCCGTTGAAAAAAAATACATTTATTTAAAATATAAGAAAGATAGTGGTGAAATCAAAGTAATTTACGTGTTTTCTATTGCATAAACGTATAATGCTACTTTCCAGAAATTTTCATCCATATCAAAGTGATGATGATCATTGATGTTAAAACTAGTGAATTTGCAATATGTGGTGTTTGTTTACTAAATAAATCAAGTAAGGATGAATACGGTATACATAGTAAATGAATATTTTATTTGAAATATTATATAAAAAAAAACTGTATGTGTGATTTTCAACGTAACAATTATATCCTTAACTACACCGTGAATGTATTTTTAAATTTAATTCAAAAGAGATTTATTTATTTATTACATGGAAAACTTTAAGCTAAATTTACATAATAAGAGCAGTTATAGTTAACAGACAGCCAATAACAAGTTTTCACATAATCCTTAATTTTTTAATAAATTTAATACCGATTATAACAATTTCATTTACTTCCCAGAAATTCAATATTGTTTTAAGATTAAAACTAAATAACGCTGAACTAAGGCTTACTTTTAGTAAATAAAGGATGATTATTATAAAAAAAAAGTATTTTATGTTAAAACTTAATAACCAGTTCTTCTTGGCAAATAACCGTACCTTTATCACATCAGGGTGCTTCCAATATAGATAATATTAGTGGAAAGTACCTTTACGACGGTCGTTTTTGTGTCGAATGAAAATCCGATAGAAATACGGGTCGCTTCGCTGTTTTGTAATGTGAAAATTGGGAATACATTGAGACATGTTTTTTATATTGCTACTTTTATACGTAATCGAACTACCTTCTAATATTAAGTAGTTTGAATTTCATTTAGAAAAGGTTTCAAAAAAAAATTACTGCACTAGAAATTACAAGCGACCCACCCAAAGCGAGAAAAATGCATGATACCAGTATTAGTTAAAAGCAAACATTTTTTAATTTCATCGGTATTAGAAGTCAAAAGATGTGTTAGCTTTATATTTTCGGTACAAAACAAGAAGCTAAAACATATTAAGTATCTTATTATTAATAACTACACGGCTATTAACACGATTCATCATAACAGCCCATTAATGTCCCACTGCAGGGACGGGCCTCCTCCCGTGACGGAGGTATACTTGGCCTACTAATACCACGCTGGCCAGACGTATTGGTATAGGGTTTAATTTCAAGTTTTCCTTCTTTTTATTTTGTAAAGATAATATTGACGGATAGTCCTTTAGTCGGTTTTTACGACACCCATGGGATGAGATGTGGTGGTGACATATCGTATTCTTACTCCGTTACCACACGGAGATTAACACGATTAATTTGTGGTAAATATTGAATTATTTAACTTTGAGGCTCTCGACGTTTCGTTGTTGCACCAGCTAGGTCACGAGATGACTGATGCGATGTCACGGCTTCGACTCCGAGAGAGAAGTTTATTTTTCTACCCACTTATTTTTACACACAACACTGACGGTCGAGATCCTCAAGGGTAAATAATTCAATATTTACCATAAATTAATCGTGTTAATACCCGTGTAGTTATTCATAATAAGATAAAATGAAACACGAAAGTTTTAAAGTTAATACGTATTAAGTATCTATAAAAATCTGCCTTAACTTGAACTTGATATTAAATATAATAACTCTGTAGTTATTTGTATGAAGATAAACCTCTATTTACTAGTCGTTCTGAATTGTTCCACATTTCACAAAAAGTTAAAAGTGCAACAATACTTAAAGTTTTTGAACATTTATGCAAAAAAAGATAATGAAAGTAAATTTCAAACTTTTCAGACTCAGAATAGTTAAAATTTCTCTCATCTGTTCATCAAATTTCTATAAATGAATCAAGATCCAATGGAAGAGAGCAAAAAACTTCAACGCTCTTTAAAACTTAGGGTTTTTTGTAAGAAATATAATTATGACTTCGAAACTTTTTCTAATTATGACCTTACTGCAATCAGTCTAAAAATAAATCAGTCAAAAATAAGTTGGTAATGCCAGGTAATGCTCACCTTGAGTAATTGTTATTTAAGTTTTTAAATAAAGAACAAAATCATTGTTTATGATGCTATTTTATTTTCTTCGGAACACCAACGACATAATTTACAATCGGTTTATTCATAAATATACTTATACGCAGCTATATCAGGTATTCGCAAATATAAATATGTATCTGAATCTATGAAGCTGAACCTTTGCCAAATTGTCTACTCATCAATTTGAAAACAAAATGCGTCGCTATTCGAGGAACCTATCTTTCCTGGATCACATTAAAAATTCATTCCTTCGTTACTCAGAAGATCACCGTTTCTAACCAACAATGTTTCTCTCTAAAGTTTCTTAAATCATGTCAGTAAATAATGTATGAGACGACACGTCTGTCAAAATGTTTATTAAAACATTTTAAACAAGAACCATTAAGTTTGCTTTTAATATTAATTGTAACTTTAAGTATATGCTATTTTTAAACAAATTAAAACAATTTACATGAAGATTATTATATTAACTTACGCTTTAAAGTAGTAAACACGTTACAGGACCTAGAACCCTAGTTATGAATAGACGAAAGACCGGTGCCTTGTCTCTAGACCTCACTAGGTTATTGGAGGCATTATTGAATAAACACTAAGTATAGCAAGAGGAAACAACAAGTTTTGTTTTTTTTTTTAGAAATAGAAATATCATTTATTTGTGAAACACAGGTTAAAGAAAGTTGTATTGCAATGTGTTTATTTTAATTTAACTCACCTTCTTGTGGTGACGGAGTAAGAATATAATATGTCACAACCCCATCTTATCCCATGGGTGTCGTAAAAACCGACTAAGGGACTATTCGTGAATATAAATAAAAAGAAGGAAAACTTGAAATTAAACTCTATACCAATCCGTCTGGCCAGCGTGGTATTAGTAAGCCAAGTATTCCTCCGTCACGGGAGGAGGCCCGTCCCTGCAGTGGAACATTAATGGGCTGTTATAATTTTAATTTAAAGAAAGCATTTCTTAAAAATAAATACCCTTCCTAGCGGTAGCAGACCATCTTTTCTTTTAACATTATTTTGGTTGTTTATCTCTTTGGAATCATCCGTTAACCTGCCTAAAAATCAACTAATCAAGTGTCAAAACTATCATTTTCAGGAATTAAAATGACAGTTTTGACACTTGATTAGTTGATTTTTACTTGATCAGTTATTCGGAAAACGGTTAATGTGACAAATACTTGATGTAACGCCTTTTTTTTGAAAATTTAAACAGATAAATAAAGTAGTACTTAGTTTAGGACTAGATGGCGTTGTGTGAAATATTTTTTTTTATTGATAAAAATATAATCCTTGTGTCGTTATGTACTTAAGCTAAAGTATATTTTTTCCATAAAAATACCTTTAAAGTCAAAACCTATTATAATGTAATTTTTCAATAAAAGTTTTCTGATTAGTTTGAATTTGCCATTGTTGTACAAAGTTAAGGGTTGTCAATCAGAACTTACTTAGAAGTTATGTAACAATTTTAATTAATCCAAATGCCAATCATGCTCCAGATAAAGAAACTTTTAGGATGGCTATGATATATTTTTTACTTCTTGGCTATGTCGTATTTTTTTTTAAAGTCAACTGCTGTACTAGCGTTAATAATTATCTAGCGTGGGATCGAACCCGCGACCTCGTGCCTTGTAAAAGATCGCATTGCCAACAAGGTAGTTAGAAAGCAAGAAAGAATAATAATAACCAAAATTTAAGACTGCAAACACTTGTTATTGTCTTTAGCATTCTTTCGCTTTTTACAGAAGCTATATAAACAAAACATTTAAACATACAATCATCGTGACAAGTGGCGTTCTGTCGTCTCTGCCTACCCCGGACGGGATAAGGCGTGAGTTTATGTATGTATGTAAAACATTTAAAGTGCTTTAGATATTTTGTTTCGAGGATTGGCGCTTGAAGTTGTAAAATGAGATCACAGGCACGATGCTAGTTTTAAATACAATTTTTGTTTGAGATTCAATGAATAAATAAATAACCTCTAAGGTTTGCAATTGAGTTGGAGGCCATGTTCGATTGGCATTTTTCCCTAGTGCATTGTGCTACTTGAACCCTTTCTGTTAATAACAATACTAAATAACATGTTTTCCTTTTGATAATTGTAAGCGATTCGAAATTTATTGTTATACCTACATAATAATATCTTTCTGTGAAGGGTAGGCAGACTACTGTATATCATCATTACCCTAAAACAACGGGAAAATATTTAACATATATTTTAGATAGATAACCTGGAATTTGTAAAATTAATTACAAAGTTTAAAATAGAGCACAGTGCACTGCATAATAATACTATCGAGTATTACCGCGTATAGATTTTAGGTTAACGCTCTAATTATTTAGCTTGAGCTGCTCGACGTTTCAGCCAAGTTGCCATAGACATGGTCACGACTACGAGTAGACTGTCTACCACTCTACTTAGTTAATAAAAACAAAATAAGTAATGACTTAAAACTATTAATTAATGCTTCAACATGCAAAAATGTTAATTCATCTTGTAATTTTATTACTTCACCTGAACCTACCTACTTGATAAATTCTAAAACAATGACAATCTGTTTTGTTTAATTAAATTTTACTACAGCCTCTTTGAACATGAGATAGCTCTTCGATACTTTAACAAAAAAGTAATTATTTGAACAAGAAAATTTCAACTACATGTCTTGTACCTTTTGCTAAATATACAAATGCTTTGAAAATACCGGATGAAAAATAATAAATATTGTATTACTATGGACAAAGCCGCTGACCGGGTTTAGTTACTCTGTTTCGAATAAAAAATATGTTTCGAATAAAGAATATGTTTCGTTTGTAACCCAAAGATAATCCCATGTATTTTGTGCGAGCCCCTCTAGTAAAAAAATCATTACGTAGGTACGTTTTGTTTTTCAAAACGAAAGAGGTACTTAGATAAGAATATACCTAGTCTAGCCATAAATATTGTTACGAAGAAAAAACATTTTTTTTTATTGCAAATAATATTTATTACTTTTACAGTGTGTTAGTTTAATACATAAATATAAAACAATTCAAAATATAAAAAGCTTATTCGAAGTGGTCTCCATTGGCTGCAACACAGTCCTTTAAACGTTGAGGCCAGTTATCAATAGAAGCACGCACTCTTTCCATGGGAAAATTCTTCACTGCCAATCGTATGGATTGTTTTAGGGACTCCAAATTATCATGGCGTTTAGAGCAAGCCATACTCTCTAAAACTGACCATAAATCATAATCCAGCGGATTAAGATCGGGACTAGACGACGGCCAGTCTTCAGCTCTGATGAAGTCCGAAACGTTCATTTCCAACCAAGACTGCGTGGACCGAGCTTTATGACCCGGCGCTGAGTCTTGTTGGAAGGACCATACTTGGTTATTGAACATGGTGTTGTTAAGGGGTTTAACTACCTTCTCAAGAATGGTATCTTGATACACTTGTGCCGATGTTTTGATACCTTTTTCACAAAAATATGGCTCAGTCACTCCTTCATAGCTAACACCCCACCAAACCATCACTGAAGTCGGATAATGCCCACGTTGCACTCTGTCGACTAATTGGGAAGCTTCCTTAGAGCTTTGAGCATAAATACGGTCATTTTGTTTGTTAAAATGTTGCTCAACTGTAAAGATTTTCTCATCCGTAAACAAAATTTTTCTGTGACCTCCCTTTGCGTACCGCTTCAGTAGTTGCTTCGATTTTACCAACCTATTCTTTTTTAAATTATCAGTTAAAAAATGACCAGTGCGTCTCTTATAGGCTGCAAGTCCTAAGTCATCTTTTAAAATGCGTGACATGGTTCTGGGTGCTATCTTCATCTCCCGAGATAAAATCTTTTGCTTTCGGACAGGATTTCTTCGAATTCTTTCCCTTACTGCTTTGACCACCATTTTCGTACGAACACTACGTGGACGGCCAGATCTTTTTCTGTCACAAACAGAGAAGGTCTCATTGTACCTATTAATAGCCCGGTACACAAACATTTGACTAATACCAAGCGTATGGAGAGTTTTAAAAATTACATTCGGCTCCATACCAACTTTGTGTAATGCAATCACAGCGATTCGGTTTTCTTTATCACCCCACTCCATTTTAATATAGCAAAATATTGTACAATGTATTGGCGCCAAAATTAGAAAATACAATGAACAATCGTATAAAAATGACAGATTCCAAATTTAAATGTAATATCTTTCTTATTTTTAATTGTAACAGTATTTATGGCCAGACTATGTAGTTTCGGGCAAAAAACAGGTGATTATACTTATTGGTAGATTTATGTAGAACAACATATTTTGTTGTGATTCTCAAATTACATTATCAATATCATATCAGTCAAATGGACGTCCACAGCTAGATATTGGCCTTCTTTATTAAATACTAGCTGACCCGTGCCCAATTCGTTGGGCAGCGAAATAAACATTATTAAGCATCCCTTTTTTAAACATATTTCATTACTGCTCCACTCCTATTAGTCATAGCGTGATACTATACAGCCAAAGTCACTCCCCAATAAATGGACTACTCAACACAGAAAGAATTTTAAAAATCGGTTTAGTACATCCAGAGATTACCCCCTACAACGTCACAAACTCACAAACACAGAAACTTTACCTCTTTATAGTATTAATATAGATTTCCATACCGGTCTTGTGCCTTCGTCTACCATCGGTTTTTCGTCGTCCTAGCCAGGTCGTCGCGGTCGTCATTCTAGAACTTTTATGCCCCAACGGTCGACAGAACAACTTGATACTTATCAAATTTGTGGAAACGCTATTTTTGTTCAAAATATTCTTATAGATACACTAGCTGACCCGTGCCCACTTCGTTAGGCGGCGAAAAAAACGCGTCACTTTTTTAAACATATTTCATTACTGCTCCACTCCTATTAGTCATAGCATGATATAAAGCCTATGACACGCCCCGATAAATGGACTATTCAACACAGAAAGAATTTATAAATTCTAAAATTTAAAAATTCTTAATGGTAATCTCTGGATCTACTGATTCGAAGATTACCCCCTATAATGTTACAAACACACAATCACACAAACTTTACCTCTTTATAATATTAGTATAGATTTACCACAGTGTAGGAAATGTCGTAAGACCATAATCCCGACACTGTTAAAATCATTTTTATTAAATAGCTCATTTTAATTCTTCAATAAAATATTTATGCGTAATAAAACTCTGGATTCAAATAGATATAAATGTATTATATTTGTGGCGTAATAAACACAAAAGTTTACGAAGCTTACTTTATTACACGAATCAATGTATATTGGTTTTATTGTTCACAAATATACAAGGCATAATAAATTATAACGTTACTGCAAGCTTTTTCATCTTTCGTTTGCCGTTTTGCTACGGAACCCGAAAAAACCTTTATTTAAATACTTGTTTTTCCAATTTGTAATACTTAGTACTTAATATTCAATACTGGATACTGGTCTGTCTTACGTAATAGAGAAAACAGATTAGTATTGGTTTTAATGATTAGTTTTCTTTCTTCTATTTTGTTTTTTTTTTCAATTATATTTGAATTAAATTTTTAAGGTTTCCTTGCAATGAGATAACACATGGACATATTTTATTTGTACTTATACACCATATCGATACCGGAAATATGAATTAATGTAAAGGACATTTAATAATACTCGATAATAATACATATATTATATACGATATAATACTCATTTTTACATAATGTCCTGTAGATTAATTCATATTTCCGGTATCGATATAGAGAAAGATAGGTATTTTATACCAAACATAACTACCTCAATAAAACAAATTATTTACATATCAAGTTTTAATTTACATTAAAAAAGTTATACTATCTACAGATCCTGAAGCTTAAAACTACATTAATGCTAAGTTACTAATTAACTACAATCGACTAAATATTACTATTTACATTAATGTGTATAGGAATTTAACACGTTCCCAGTGCAGTGTACCATATGTGGTACACGTGCATTGTTTTACTATTGTGTCTGCTGTCGGCACTGTGAAAGGGTTAATACATACTTTATAACGTTTATATGCAATTTCATTTTTGAACCCTTTTTTTAATGTAACAAACATTGGAAAGAAAACTACTTTACAAAATTTTGTTAGATTTCCTCTTAACCTCGACGCTGTGCTTATTACCTAATCTTGTCTGAATATAAATCAGTGAACATTATTTCGTTTTAAAGTGTTTAAAAAAAATACTAGTTACAATTAGTGAGCACTTATTTCTAGTACAGTAACAGTATTGAATATTTATGACGTTGATCAAAAGAACGTTTAAAAAAAAATGATTTTAAACAATAATTATGAGTAACTATTACTTTACACAGTTATACAGTAGTAAATTAGTAGTGATATAATGTAGTTATACATAGATTTGAAATCAATAACCCAATTTACATAAACGTCTTCAGCAAATCCCACAAACATCGTTGCGCGGAGATATTGGGGCCACCCTCATAATGTACACATTTTGATAGATATGCTATTTTCATATACTACTATTATTTTAATATAATTTTATTTACACAGCTTAACAAAATCACATTTTTACATGAACACAAAGCTATACATTTCAAAAGAATTCTTATTATAAGGGAATAAAATCTACGAGGTGTTAGATTAATGTGTGTGTGCATATTACATTATTTATTTTGGTTTAAATTTAATTTCTAGGCTATGTACGTAGCTATTTATTTACAGAACATACAGAAGAAATAATAAGCAAATATATTTAATACACATAATAATATAATGGCATACATAGTATATAGATGTGTCTCCAAAGTAATACAAATAAGGTCTTACACCAAAATACTTAAATACAAGCAACGTTTTGATAACATTTAGTGTATACTGCACTCGTTTAGGTTGATGTAAACTTTGATAAATTAGGATATATAATATGGTTGGTATTTTTACACGTAAAACTACTAAAAGGTATTAAATGAAACTTATAAATACACATCAGAATAACACATGCTACAATAAAAAAAAACATGTGAATTGACCGAAATACAAAAACAAATATTTATTATATAGTTGTGTCTCCAGAGTAATATAAATAAGGTTTTACACCAGAATACTGAAATACAACTGTTTAAATAAGATTGTGTGTACACTGTACTCGTATAGGTTTATATAAACTTTGTGGCTATTGTTTACTCAAAATGTTCGGTTTACATTAAACTATTGTGATATTCAGTTTCAGACTTCTTAGTAAACAATGTGCTCGTTAATTACTTCAATGTATGTAATAATGTGTCAAACTTCACACGCTTAAGGGATAATGTATTAACGTGATGTATCCATAGTTTTAGCACTATTATAAACTTATAAGGATTCAATATTTTAATACCTATTTGTTGTTTTAAAGGCGTATAATTATTTTTAGGGGCAAAAACAGAGTTACAAAACGTTTACGTCTTCGTTGGCAGTAGTTTTGTTCTGTTTTTCCACATGCTTCACATTGTCTGTATTGTTATATGCTTTTGATGGATGAGGGAGGAGCATAGGAGCGGGCACGAAGAGAATATTATATCGAGGAAGCTGCTTCTGCTCAAAATAACTAGAGTCTGATAACTGAGGAAGATTGGACTATATTGAATATCATCAGATAAATATCTTAACGAACCATCACTGACAGCGGCTTCAACGGAATGATAAAAACTAGCTATAGAAATAAAAACCGTGCAAAGTCGCGACAAATCGCTAGTTTATTATCAAAGACTTTAAGTAATACATAGTTAATGTAACACCTTTAAACTTGGCTAGAAAATGAAGTAATCGGTAGGTAACTATTAAAACACTCTTTGTAAGAAAATTAAGTAATGACGCGGTAGGTAGGTAACTGTAGTTAAACCATGAAGAATTTAACCAGTAACTAGTACCAACAATCTGGAAAACTTATTATAGTTTGAGGGAGAACTGCCTTGATAACATATTTCATGTATTACGGAACTTTGAGATGACATTAGTTAGCGTATGAGTTTAATTAACAAAAGTACAGAGATTTAAAAAATGTTAAAATTAATGTTTGTTAGAACGAAGTGGCGTTCGAGACCTTTTACAAATGTGAAATTAAGGGACACAAGAAACATTCATCCTCAATTTAAAACAATTTTTGGATCCCGTCTTTTTTATCAAAAAAACTGTTGATAATAATACCAAACAACAACACGTGTTACGATAATCTAATTTACTAGTAATAATGATAATGCAGAATGAAATCATAAAAAAACCATGTATCGTGCTTTTATAAATGGGAAAATAATTTCAAATTACATTTTTATGCCCATTAGGAATATTAAAGTTGGAGGCCGTAGGCTAAATGTTACTCAGAAAAAAGACATAATTTATTCCTTTTGTATTAATTCAGAAGGTATGCCTTTGTTTCGAGTTCAAAAAATAATTTTCTATTTAAGTCCCTAAAGGAAAATTTAAAAGATAATAATGTGATATGATAAGGTAAGAGTCGTAATTAGTCTAGACATGTGTTAAACTTAAAAGAATGTTTTAAAATAATTTAGAAGTCGAAATCTTTTGTTATTTTTGAAAAAAAAAAACTACAGTTGCAAAAGGTGTGACCAAAAAGGCCACCAATTGTGAAAAATCAAACTAGTCTTAAATAACTCAGGAGAGCTTTAAGATAAACCAAAAAGTGTTTAAAGTTAAAAATTTAATAACTATATCCATTTGTTTAGGTCTAAAGGTAAACAAAAATACTGACAAATGACAAGTCACTGATGGCGTCTGTGGAAATCCGACTGAACGAAATAACTGTCAAAATTGTTGCCGCGCTATCATGCAAGCTTATTTTTCAATTTAGTCAAATTCCCGGTTGATGTTTACATTTAGTTAAATACCTAAACAAATGGAGTATAGAAAGAAAATTAGCGTAAGCTAATTAGTAGCGCGAAAGTAATAAGTAACTTCCTAACGGGACGCCCTAAAAGAGTAGCCGCTAATAAGACTTACAGGGACGTACTATGCGTTTAAAATAAGAATGTGCATAACCCTGCGCCATATTGTGACGTCATCCAAAGAAAAGGCGTCCGCACTTTTTAATCGAACTTTGACAGATAGAGGTCATTGACGCGTCTATTCTTATTTGAAACGCATAATAGAGAGACATCGACGCACGGACTCGTGTGTGAGTACGAGCAAAGCAAAGCAAGTTTTTAGTAGTTGATTTCCCCGCGGGAACAAGACGCGGGGTGCTGTATAATGTTACTTAATAACTAAAACTTTTTTAACGAATATATTTTATTTTAATAAAAATTCTATTATGATTTTTACTTACATGATAAGTATAAGGTATTCTCATATTTTTAAAATATAATAATAGAAAATAAATTACAACTATTATACTCTGCACTCTAGATCTAAACTAAAGAACGTTGTGCTGTTTATTCTAGAACACTAATAAGAAATCTTAACTCGATACATTTATATTAAACTTATTTACATAATATACATTGATATCAACACTATTCTAACCGTATCTTTCAAAACCACTTCAAACACAATACGAAAGAAAGTCATTGTTTTAATCACACTAAGTATTTATATTAACCAAGCAACACGACTACCTTCCCTCTCTACTACTACATCTTCCGGAGGTGCAACATGTTCCGGAACCGCTGGTACCGCTGGCGCTTCGCTTACGCGACGCCGCGTAAGCGAACGCTGAGGCTCGCGTCATGTGTTGCAGTCGATTCGAGCGCATATTGCAGCGCTTAGCAGAGTTGCTACCGCTAATGTGATTTGTACGCAAGCGATTACGACTAAGTCGCGCGATGATGGTATCGTATCGTCTTCGGGTGGGCCGTCGCTGTAACAAACATTGTTTTAAATAAAAATGTTATGGATCTAATACTATTTCTTTATTGTTACAAGGAAGTATTGGGTTCCAATATAACATCTTTAATGTTGCTTAAGGCAGCTGTGAATCAGTAAAAACAGCGGAATCGTTTTCGAACATGAGTTGAAGAAACTTTCTGTCTTGGCAATGCGTGAGACATTAAGTTTAAATACGGTAAGTACTTTTAAAAATGTAAAAATAAAAGTAAATGCAGTATACCTAAATAAAACGTGTTTTCACCTTAAGGTACCAAAATAGTTTTGTACGACTCTGAGTACTGACACTTGACTCTAAGTTATCCAACATATTCACTTACTTTTGTAAACATGACCCAAGTTAAATAAAAATTGCTTCTAAAAAATTTACGTCGACCTACGCCTCCTGCAAATATTTCCACTAAAACATAACTTACCCATGATCCATACCGGGTGGGTCCATAATAGTCCTACAGCACTGTACTACCAAGGCTAGCAGTAAGCATGCTGCCGCTGCCCATAGTACACTAGCAGCGCCTGCTCCCGCTCCTGCTACTCCTGAAAGTGCTGTCCAACCTCGAGATGTGTGTATTGATACAGCTGTAACAAAAATGATTTATAAATTTTCAAATAAAATATTATTTAATTAGAATTAAAAAGGAAAACTTGATATTAAACCCTATAACAATCCGTTTGGCCACCGTGGTATTAGTAGGCCAAGTATCCCTCCGTCACTGGAGGAGGCCCATCCTTGCAGTGGGACATTTATGGGCTATTATAATGATGATGTAATCAAAACAATAGAAAAGTTTCAGATAATATTTTAAACGGCATTGTTAGTGTCCGTGACGGTAGCGTACACAAGAGCTGTATCGAGTTGATTATTATGCCAAAAAACTCGGTGTAAATACTGCATAATTAGTGTAAAAATAAAAAAAACTCTTCCTCTTTAGTTTAGGAAATAAACACCATTTTCAATGGGTACGCCAGCGTCACGATCAAGCTAGCGTACCCATGGCCGTACTCGAAAACGGCTAATTGTAAAGCAACAGAAGTTACACACAAAAACTCGGTACTAGCTCTGCCCCCGCTATGCAAAATTTCATAACAATTGCTCTTGTAGAAACAGAGATATTGAACAAGACTTTTAAATGACAGCGTTATGGTAGCGTACACATAATAGTTCTGATTACTTCTGATAGATAGGGAACTTTTCTTTTGATAAATGCTATATGAAAAAACTCGGTGTGAAATTCTGACTCTATTAGTTTAAATACTTTATGCGAATTCACAGTGGAATGTCAAAAATCCATGTTATTTTATGTTCATAGTACTGGTACAGACATGCTCACAAGTGATTTGACAACTTTTTTAAAAATACAGAATTAAAACTGATGAAACGTGATGAAATACTGAGCTAGGAGTATATTCACTTTATTAATTTCTAGATATAGCCCTGATAGAAAATGAAATAATTGGAAAAATTCAAATAAGTAGCTTTATCAGAAAAATAACGTTTGTTTTGCCAAAAACAACAATTTTTGTCACATTATAATTATATTAGGTTCTGTTTTGTTATATTAATGACAATTTACATTAAAACAGGTTATGATTTAAACATATTTATTAGTAAGAATCAGTCTTAGAAAATATTTACAAATAATAACAATTGTACAATTTATTAATTATATATTAAAAATCACAGTATAATCACATTTGGTATTGTTACAATTATCACAGTTTGGATTAAAACAGCATTTGTTGTATAAAATGTAATACAGGTTATGATTTTTATTTATTTTTTGTTATAATAATTACAATTTACCATAAAGTAGGTTATGATTTATACATATTTATTTGTAAAAATCAGTCTTAGAAAATATTTACAAATAATAACAATTTTTATTTTGAAAATTTATAACATATAAATTTTTAACTTACCTAATAAATTCACTGCCACAAAAAAAAACAACAACACATTACAACAGGGTCCGACTAGTCCCATCACAACGGAAATTATGTGAGCGGGTTTTTTCGCGCATCCTTACCCCGCTCACCCCTTATCCTCACCCCCCGATCATGTTAGCTGCCACAAGACGTGCAAGCGCGAAGGAGAAAGTATTAAGTATAGTCTATTTCTAAATTTGTTAAATCGTTAAAAGAATGGTTAATCGAGAAGACATTTTACTCCGTAACAGAATTTTTAAATTGTAAAAAAACTTGACATTTCTTCCTTTTTTATATAACAATTAGTAATTATTATTGACATTGACTTACCTTTGTAATCTGACATAACATTTAATTATTTATAATTCTGACACACAATTCTATTTTATAAATAAATAATAATATGTAATGTATGTGTGTAGATGTAAAAAAATATAGTTAATTGATATTATGTATTAGCTAGATCTTAAGTATTTGCATGCCAAAATTGGACGAAACATGTAGATCAACCACTTTTGTACTACACCTTGTAATACCATGTTTTTGCAAATAAAGAAATTATGAATTATTATGAATTATGAATTTCACATTAGCATTTGAAAATGTTCCAATCTAGACAAACCAACTTTTTACAGTCAAGTACATAAATAGGTAGTTAATCATTTTAATATTTATGTCAGAACAAATCAAGCTAGCTTATATTAGCAAATAACGCTATATCTCTGTTTATAATTTCACGAATACATTTTGTTCGCTACTGTACGTCAATACATTTGTTCCTAGAACTTTACATAGATTTTTTGACATATTCCACTGCGAATTCGCATAAAGTATTTACACTAATAGAGTCAGAATTTCACGCTGAATTTTTTCATATTATTATAGCATTTATCAAAAGAAAAGTTTCCTATCTATCGGAAGTAATCAGAACTATTATGTGTACGCTAAACGCTGTCATTTAAAAGTCTTGTTCAATATCTCTGTTTCTACAAGAGCAATTGTTATGAAATTTTGCATAGCGGGGGCAGAGTTAGTACCGAGTTTTTGTGTGTAACTTCTGTTGCTTTACAATTAGCCGTTTTCGAGTACGGCCATGGGTACGCTAGCTTGATCGTGACGCTGGCGTACCCATTGAAAATGGTGTTTATTTCCTAAACTAAAGAGAAAGAGTTTTTTTTTATTTTTACACTAATTAGGCAGTATTTACACCGAGTTTTTTGGCATAGTAACCAACTCGATACAGCTCTTGTGTACGCTACCGTCACGGACACGCATTGTTAGTGTTTATCCAAATATTTCCCACCCTGCGCCATGTGTAATTACTAATTATTTTTAGATACGTTATTCTTCAAAACGTATCAGACAACAAAATAGAAACTAAGTATGTTTGCTTGAGGTAAGTTGTTGTTACAAAATACTTTTTTATATTTCGAGAAACTACTCAAATACGAGTAACATATTCAACTAAAAGACAAATTACTTCCAATGTTTTTACCGCGCGATTGCCTACGTAATGGAAGGTCACTTAATGACAGATAGAAACTTTTTAATAGTTTTAATAGTTTAATAATAATCATCAATTAATAAAACAAGATAAATTAATCGAAATTGTATGCTCTTAATTAAGTAATCCATACCATGTGCTCCAAATTAAATTTAAATATGTTACGCATAAGAAGATTTGTGTATTTACTTCTATATATGCGTTCTCAGAGACTAATAATCCTTTCACTAATTACCTTGCTCTGAGAAACACAGTATTTAATCTCTAAGATTACATCCATTACCGACTATTGATACACGAACGCTCATCACTTGATCAAAGAGCTTTGCCTTAAATCGTTAATGTAAGTGTGAGAAAATTTACTTTAAGGTTTAAATTTAAATAAAACTAGCAATATATTTAAAAATATTAGATGCTCAGCTACGAAAACAAAATAAAATTAATTAGAATTATATTTAAATGTGGTGTGGTGACGGAGTAAGAATACAATATGTCACCACCCCATCTCATCCCATGGCGACACCCATGGGATGACACATAAAAACCGACTAAAGGACTATCTGTGAATATTATCTTTACGAAATAAAAAGAAGGAAAATTTGAAATTAAACCCTATACCAATCCGCCTGGCCAGCGTGGTATTAGTAGGCCAAGTATCCCTCCGTCACGGGAGGAGGCCCGTCCCTGCAGTGGGACATTAATGGGCTGTTATGATGATGATGATGATATTTAAATAGTAAAGCAGTTAACTTGTGTATAAAATATGCCTGTGGCATAAAATCCGCCTTTAGTTCCTTTTTGTGCATTACTCAAAACGTATGAAAATTAGCAACATAATTAAAAAATTAAAACGAGAGTATCCATGAGTTTTAGCGAGGTTAACCAAAACTAAAAGGCGTAGCTTAGAGTACCAGTACAGTAATTTTAAATGAAATATGATGACGAAATGATAAATTCTAGGCTATAAGGAAAATAAGAATACGGTAATGAAAGGCAAAGACTGAAATAAAGCAACAAGCACTGTTAGAAATTGCTTTCTAACAGTGCTTGTTGCTTTATTTATAAGATACTTACTTAGTTTATCAATATTTATTAACGATGAAAACTTGCTGACATGTAATACAGTAACGTAAAGGTAGGTAGAATACCAATCAAAAGTTAGATCCAATTTCGTAACAAATAATGTCTGGCAACGGCCATGGTTAATGTTCAAACCGTAACAAAGGCTAACTTATTGTCCGCGTTTGAAACAAAAAAAAAGAATAATGGAGATTCAAAAAATAAACACGTCACTACAGCCCCGATCTGTTACAATTTTAGCTTTCATTACATATAGTCGGAGATTTGTGGTTTTTGACCAAATGTACCATTTTGGACGTTCTGTTTATGGTTGCCATTGTACAATGGTTAACTTTAAACAGAACTTTAAATATCAAAATGCGTTCAAATTTTAGGAAGTTACACATAAAATCCTTGTTTTATCACTATTACAAAATCGTTGTTCTAGGTTAACAAGATATTGGTGAACAAAAATCCTTGTGCATTCCAAATCACCCATCGATTTGTAAGCACGATTTTCCTCTAGTTTTTTAAGTTATTTCTAGGAAGAGCATTGCTATTTTTTTACTCATAATATGAGTTTAATTGGTTTATTTATATTACTTTATTGAGAATACTTTTATTTATCTGTGGTTATAAAACATGATTGCTACGCAGAATTCCGTTCAATGCAAATCTTTGTGTGCATGAACATGATTGTTTGCATTGGTCTGGGTGTTTTCTATGTGTATTATGTATGTATTTACAAAAAAAAGTGTTTAAGTATGTTTATCCGTGGTCTAGTACCCATAGTACAAGCTCTGCTTAGTTTGGGACTAGATGGCGTTATGTGGAAGTGTGAGAATATTTGTTATTTATATTTATTATTTATCTCCCTGTAGTGACGGAGTAAGAATACAATATGTCACCGCCCCATCTCATCCTATGGGGGTCGTAAAAACCGACAAAGGGACTATCCGTGAATATTATCTTCACGTATTAAAACTAAGGAAAACTTGAAATTAAACCCTATACCAATCCGTTTGGCCAGCGTGGTATTAGTAGGCCAAGTATCCCTCCGTCACTGGAGGAGGCCCGTCCCTGCAGTGGGACATTAATGGGCTGTTATGATGATTTATTATTTATACTTCTAATTACTATCTCTATATTGGTTACTAAAATGCTCTACCTACAATTGATGTCAAATTAAGATGGTTACTCAAGATTACGCCATTTTTATGCTAAAACAGTTACTCTTTCTTGTTTTAAGATTTAAGCCGACGTAGAATTTATCATTTCAAAACTGTTGATTTAGATTTTGACTTTCTGGCTCTCAGCAATTTGGTAGAGTTAAATGTTTGAATGACAAATTACTCGTTAACTTTAGGAACAATGACAATATTAAGTTTTACGAAGGGATCTGGCAGCTGAGCCTTTTCATCAGCTTTTTATCCTTGTTAAATCTCGTAAGTTAGATAAAACAATTTTGTATTATCTTAAGGCTTTGGGAAAATACAGTGCCTAACCTTTTGTAGTTATCTGTTACCGTAGAATAGGGTTACTTTAATAAGCAGAGGCTACATTGATCACTCGTTTTTCTCTGAATGCGCTAAGAGAAGCATGACCGATTTATAGTATTAGCCCTTATCAGGATTGTCACATGTATGGCGTGTTTTATTTACACGAAAATATCACTTCTATAATAAAGAAAATTGAGCCATCAATGTTACCCCACGACATCAAAGTAACCCTGGTTTACCGGTATCTTAATAACTGTATTTCAGCTTAGGCCATCAATTAGTAGGCGTTTTATCATACACTTTCTGGACTAAACATATGAGTCAAAAGTTAAGAAATACAATGTCGTGATTATAATGAAGGTTGTATTATCGCTAATGTAAGCTACAGTAAACATGATAACATGATGAAAAACCTTCATAACTTTGATAATGTTATGTTAAGTTTTCATTGTATACCTGTTTCTCGTAAAAATGAACAGTTTTAATGCGAGTAAATTACTACCACTCAAAACACTTTCGTTAGAAATATAAACAACTGGCTGACCCGTGCCCACTTTGTTGGGTGGCAAAAAACGCGTCCTTTTTTTTTAAATATTTTGTTACTGCTCCACTCCTATTAGTCATAGCGTGATACTATATAGCCTATGACACTCCCCGATAAATGGACTATTCAACAGAAAAAGAATTTTTAAAATCGGTTCATGAGATCCAGAGATTACCCCCTGCAACGTCACAAATACACAATCACACAAACTTTACATCTTTAGAATAGAAGTATAGATTATTAAACCCATTGAAACACCTACCTACAAGTATATTTTCTGCTTGAAGAAGTGTCAAAGTGTATGACATACAATCAGAATAAATTTGAAAACTTCCGAACCCTTGTAGCTGTCATTGCCGTCAAGGTACATCTTATGACACTTATATGTCTGCGACACGTTTCCGTATCTTGATATAAAATATCAAGAGTTCTAAGGTGTTACAAAATGTATGATGTTTTTAAATACGAAAATAACTGGGGCCTTAAACGTTAAGCAGAAACACGCTTGTACGATACGACAAAAAATAGAAAGTACAGCTTTCGACGAAACGTGCTATCTATCATAACAGTCCATTAATGTCCCGCTGCAGGGACGGGCCTCCTCCCATAGTGGAGGGAAACTTGGCCTACTAATACCACGCGCTGGGCAGACGGATTAGTATAGGGTTTAATTTCAAGTTTTCCTTCTTTTTATTTCGTTAAGATGATAGTTTAAGTCGATTTTTACGACACCCATGGGATGAGATGGGGTAGTGACATATTGTATTCTTACTCCGTCACCACACGGAGAGTGGTGACTATTAGGTGTAATTTCTATATATCGTACAAACGAGTTTCCTTTTCACGTTCCACACCCACAAAAATATACATTTCTCTCTAATTTAGTAGACGTATATCAAAATCAATTCAGTTAATCCAATGTTCCTTTTTAACCTCATAATGTCAGTATTGACAAACCTTGTTATTGTGATTGGATATCTATTGAATGAGACATCTGGTTGTTAGTTTGTATGCTATTTTGTACTGTTGATACGAGTATAACTCAGATAATTAATAAGACACAGTATGAAATTATGTCTGCGATGCGCAAAAAAAAACCTGATTAAAGGTAAAAATAATTTTGTAAAATATATTTTAAATCTATTATAATAACTAGCTGCTGTGCCCGCGACTTCGTTCGCGTGGCGGATGTTACTTACTTCGCAATTCGATTTAATACTGAAAAATCGTTTTTTAAACCTTATAACAAACAGATATACCTACACACGAATTGTAAAATTAACGAACGAATCAAAACCTTTTCAAAAACAGATCTTTACAAAGACAGATCTATGAAGACTGTGTCTAAACTTATACTGAAAGACATGAGCGAACGTCATTCTTTCAAGTAAAATCTTAATACCGCGATACTGAAAATGACGTCACAGGCACAATGCCATCTGTTGTCAAATTTGTAAGTTAAAATAAATGACATCGCTTTTTTCATCATAACAGCCCATTAATGTCCCACTGCAAGGACGCGCCTCCTCCCGTGACGGAGGGATACTTGGCCTACTAATACCACGTTGGCCAGTCTGATTGGTATAGGGTTTAATTTCAAGTTTTCCTTCATTTTTATTTCGTAAAGATAATATTCACCGATAGTCCCTTAGTCGGTTTTACGCCACCCATGGGATGAGATGGGGAGGTGACATATTGTATTCTTGCTCCGTCACCACACGGATAATCGCTAATTAATTATGAATGAATACATTTGCACGCCACGTTATGGTGCGGCAGAATTACCTGCCTCGGTGGCGCGGCGGTCGCATTACATGGCTGGCGTGCATGAGGTCGCGGGTTCGATTCCCATGGAGGACAATTGTGATACACAAACTATTGTCCTTAGTCTGGATGTTCTTTGTGTCCGTTAAATTGATATTTTTAAAGGCTAGTGTGAAGACTTATAATAATTGATATTACACATACGATTCATGGTTAATTTTATTAACATTTAAAAGGAATAACTTATTAATAGCACTTAATAATAAAATAGTTATATATTATTTAAAAACTCATTTATTTTATGATTACTACTGGTAACGCCATCTCGTGAACAAAAGAAACGAAATTTAAATTCATTCAACATTGAACCAAATCCATTTTTCATGACCCCTGATTTGTATTGGACTGTTCTAATAAAGAGATCTAGCGATATCTCGAGTATTACTTATCCGATTCCGATTGTTCTATTATAGTATAGATAGATACCTACTTTAAACTTAATACCTAAAAACTACGTATCTATGTATTTTAATATCTAAAGCTCGCTTATTCCGAGAAGAGTCAATAAGAACCACGTCCGTTCGCATTAAGAGTCAATGTGAATGAAATTATATAGATGCATCGGTTGGCCGTTTCGGACGTTAAACAAAAATCAAACGTACAGCCGTACTCATACTGGCGCGGCGACATTTGGAAATTTTCTTTCATCTAAATCTTGTGTGTTTATAAACCGATTTCTATAATTTTTTTTTTATGAATAAGGTTTTAAAGTGTACTTTTGAAATATGGGAGTTTGAAAAAGATATGTCTATGCAAATTACAATATATTTATGTATTTAATACACTTTGAAGAAAACCCTAACGATTAAACAGGTTATTGTGGCTAATATATAAAAGATAGATATATACTATATAAGACTTTTTTGTACATCTTTTGAAGACCATTATTTTTGTAATACATATTTTTGGCGTATGATCAACGTACGCGATGATAAGAGCTCGAACGCGCTTTTTTTCAACCGACTTGCTTCAAATTTATCGTCACTGCTCAGCTCCTATGTGTCTTAGCGTTATGTTATACAGCCTATAACCTGCCCGGGAGTATGGACTACAATTGTACCAAGTTTGGTTAAAATGCCTTCAGTAGTTTTTGACCCATGCGTGCACATACAGACAGACAGACAGACAGACAGACAGACAGACAGACAGACAGACAAAAAATTTATTGATTGCATTTTTGGCATTAGTATCGATCACCATTCATCCTCCAATATTAATTTTTAACATATATTCAATGTACAGAATTGATCTCTCTACAGTTTTATTATAAGTATAGATATAGATATAGATAAATGTTTTGTTTAAAATTAAATAAAATGACAGAAATCGCTCCGTAAACATTATGTTTTTAAGAGAGCCACATTAATGTCCCATTGCAGGAACAGGCCTTCTCCCGTGACGGAGGGATACTTGGCCTACTAATACCACGCTGGCCAGACGGATTGGTATAGGGTTTAATTTCAAGTTTTCCTCCTTTCTATGTAAAGGTAATATTCACAGATAGTCCCTTAGTCGATTTCCACGACACCTATGGGGTGAGATGGGGTAGTGACATATTGTATTCTTACTCCGTCACCCAGCCGTCACCACACGGATAACTAACAACATAGTCCAAGTTAACATCTTCGCACTAGTTCGTCTTAGTTTTGCACTTGGCTTGATATAAAGTTTTGATGAAAAGTCCTGTGAACCATGTGTAATAATCTAACTAAAGCCGCGGTGTATGAAATATAATTAGTAACCGTATACTATAATTACAGTGTGAAATAATCTATTAATTAGCTATCGTATCTACTCTCTAACATAAGTGGATTTAATCCCACAACGTAGCAAATTATTATTTGCTCAGGTAGACACATAAATTATTCTTGTTAGTGTTATTATTCAATGATTATTTTGCTTATCTAATTTAAAGAATGATTTTGATGAGTTCTTGAAAGGAATAGTACATTAGTAAACAAGCCAGATTATGTGCTGTTTCAATGCATGTAGTAGACATTGAAAATCTATAACTAAATGAGACGTCTTTTCAAAAAACATAATTAGGATTAATTAAGATTAGGACCTTTGTTGGTGGACATTCACAAATTTCTATTTAGAACATACAAAGGATGACCAGGCTAATGGAAAATAAGATGATTACTCTAATAAACAACTCGATAGGTAGGTACTCAAACTATTACAACCAGCAGATTCTATTACAACCATTTTGTTACTGACACATTATATAATTTTTCAGTATGTTACATTAAAAAAAACGTAAGAACCGACTAAGGGAATATTTGTGAATATTATCTTAACGAAATAAAAAGAAGGAAAACTTGAAATTAAACCCTATACCAATCCGTATGGCCAGCGTGGTATTAGTAGGCCAAGTATCCCTCCGTCACAGGAGAAGGCCCGTCCCTGCAGTGGGACATTAATGGGCTGTTATGATGATGATGTTACATTAGTTATGTAAGTAGGTACTAATTTGATACCGTTGAATAGTAATTAGTCATCATCATCATCACAGCCAAAAAACGTCTGCTGCTAAACATTGGTCTCCTGCGAACGTCTTTACCTTTCTCTATCCTGTGCCCTCCTCATCAATCGGTTGTAAACTCAACCTGATTGTCAATCCATCTTTCGAAGGAACAATGAATAAAATAAATAATTTATAAATTAACCTGCAGCTAAAACGCTGATCCCACCAGCAGGGATTCCGAGCCCCATGTTGAACTTTTGTCTTTCTTCTATGAAGGCTACACTGCCCATCACCATGGCTGATATACCGCATACTATCTGCGAAAGAAATACAATGATTACTTAATGGCTAACTTGTAAAAATATAATCTTAATACTATTAAGACTCGGAGTAAGAATACAATATGTCACCACCCCATCTCATCCCATGGGTGTCGTAAAAACCGACTAAGGGACTATCCGTACTACCTGCGAAAGAAATACAATAATTACTTAATGGCTAACTTGTAAAAATCTAATCTAATTCTATTGAGACTCGGATTAAGAATACAATATGTCACCACCCCATATCATTCTATTCTTATTTATTTCTTATTTTCTTATTTCTTATCCTATGGGTGTCGTAAAAACCGACTAAGGGACTATCCGTGAATTTTATCTTTACTAGTGTGAGAGTTGTCCTAAAAAAGCTCTTTTTGATTATCATGACTGTAAGATGTTAAACGAAACTAACGAAAAATTCAATTACATGAATAAAGTTTCTTTAACTCTGTAAAATTTTATTGCAGACCACAAAATCGGATTAAGTCGTTTCGGAATATTGTACTCAAGGCTTAATGCTATTACGACCCATCATTTGACCGTATCTTGTAAAACCAATGTAGGTACCGCTTTAGAACTTTTAGAAAGAAAACATAAGATAAAATCGTTCAAAAGGTTCCGCATGTATTTATTAAACACAAGACCCTTAATGCCTTTCAACCTAGAGATAAGAATTAAGACCCTTTCCGTGTGGTGACGGGGTAAAAATACATCCTATCCCATGGGCGTTGTAAAAGCCGATAAAGGGAAAAGTTCGTAAATATTTTCTCTACGAAAACAACATCCCTGAAGTGGGTCATTAATGGACTTTTATAATGGTGATGATGAGAACTCTTAGGTCAGAATAAATTTAGGTTAGTATTAGTAAAGGTCGGCGAGAAACCGATGGATGCGAGAGGCGCAGGACCGCGCAAGGTGGCAGTATTTGGAGGAGGCCTATGTCCAGCAGGGGACGTCAATTGGATGATATGATGATGATTAGTAAAGGTCGGAGAAATCCCTTTGGCTAGAAGGCCTCTAGTTGGTATCACTGCTGTGCCGCGGGGTAGATACCCATTGATAGATATCAATTTACCTTCAAGCTATATGCAAACATACTCTGTCAATATGGAAGGTAACAAGCAACAGGTAAGATATATTACAGTATTTGTAAAATACCGAATTTTTCTGCATCTGGCATAGACAAATGAGGAACTTAACCTAAGGTGAGCGATTGGTCTCGTCATCAACTGGCAAAATGCTGCGGCTGAAACATGATAGAGGAATACCTTTCTATGGCAAGGAAAGAAAGAAAGAAATAAATAAATAATCCTCACACATTCATTCACACATCGCCACCTAGTAAATACAGAAAGAAATAAAACATTTACACTGGGCCGCAATGAAAACGGGTCGCTTACAAAAACCTTAATAACTTCCAAAATATTGGAGCTAGCTTTATGAAATAAAGACTAAATGATAGATAATTTAATCACAAATAATGCCGCTAGTAAAATTTTGCAAGTTATTTTTGATTATTGTATTAAATCCATGAATTAAAAATCAAGACGAAATTTTTAAATTTTAACAACAGTTTCAAAACCATTTTTTTTACTCTTTTTTCTGTTATGTTATGAAAAAGACGCATTTTATATACAGAAATTCGATATTCTGATCAAATTAGTATAAAAACATGCCTCTAACCACTGAAGTGTCTGCAAGGATTCCAGAAATGCTAGAAAAATGACGTAGTCATCGTTATACAGCGAGAACTCTTAGTTTATAGCTCTCAATCGTTCGAAAAGTACTCCAGCCATTAGAAGACACTGTATTCAATGCGCGCAGACTAAGATAAGAACCAACAGCGTGCACAAAAACACAAGAGGATCGTTACATGGTGTCGATAATGTTGAGAAATCGATTTCAAACGGCTGTTGTAGTCAAAAATCACTTGCTACTTGCTCGAGAAGGCAATCCAAGCCCTTGTATAGTGAGGCAGTGTCTAGATGAAGCAAAATTACAGTCCTAGACTTGCAAATATTCGTAAACTTGAAAGACAACATCAAAATTCAAGATAGAGTGATGATAAAAAATTCGTGAATAGCACTCATGGCTGATTAGTTAAGGAAAATGTTTCCGATGAGTCGAGGTTTACTTTATACAAGTTGGATGGAAGGCTAAGGGTCTGGAAAAGTACAGGAAACCTTTATAACCAAGCTTACATTGAAGAGAAAGTACCTTATGTTAAAGGCACTGTACACGTGTGGGCTGGAATTTCTTCTGAAAGCCGCACCGAGCTAGTAGTGATATAAAATGGTACTTTAACTGCAGAGAGGTACTTGAATGAAATCATTAATGAGTATTATGGCTCATTTTTGGTAAACATCGGCGAAAAAGGCACCTTCGTAACTCAACGCTCGTCTTCATACAGATTTTATAGTGTTAAAGTTTCGTAAAGATGTCGCTAACACACGTATGAAGTGGCCAGCACGCAACCACCTAGACTTGAAACCGATTCAGCATGCTTGGGACGTATTGGATCGATGAGTAGGACATCCATATTTCCCCCTCATCACCCTTTATGAACTCAAAGAAGCAGCGATAGAGAAATAGGTGTATTTTCCACAGAGCTCAATTAAAAACCAAATGGAAAGCATCCAAAACCAGAAGAAAGGTGTATTAACAGCTTCTGATAATAATACAGCGTATTAAATGAGTTAAAATTGCATTTTTGATACGTTTTACCTGTTTTTGACATCTAATGAAAGTGTCAATTTTTATTTAACTTACTTTTGTCCAAAATACACTTAATAATCTATAATGTTTATCACTTCCATTTAAGGACTGTTAATTTATCTTTATTTTAGTGTTTATTTTATAAAGCTAGCTCTAATATTTTGGAAGTTATTAAGGTTTATGTAAGTGACCCGTTTTCATTGCGGCCCAGTGTATTTAAACAAATTACACAGAAGCAGGTTAAAGAAAGCATGTTTCCTGCATATGAATCTCCATTTAAAATCAAAGATCTAAATGCTTTTAAAGCCAATTCATTTTCAGATACCTACAGCTAAAAAACGGTACCCTAAAATAAACCGATTGAAAGTGAATCGGATTATTTCTTTTCGCGTTGTGGCTCGCCCAGGCAATAAAGTTACGAAATAAGTGCTTCGGACGATCATCAAATAAAAGTGCCGAATACGACCTCGCTTCCTGACATCGATGAGCCGTATCTGTGACTTACTTAAGAACGCTTTGATGACTCTACGATGGGCTTGGATTATAGTACAGTCGGCTACAAAAGTTGATGAGCACGTCCAAATGCACAACATCTCAACGTTAAAAGGTTTCATAAGTAAGTGTTGTAATAGGAAGAGATAATCCATTTCCATCCATTAGATTAAAAAAAACAACACCCGCATTAGGTAACAAGCTCTGTGCCACTGGGACTTTTACAGACATGAAACTAACGGACTCCAAGAACTAAATTATTAACTTGCGGGGATTCGGACCCGCGGCCTTGTGCATGTAACCGCTAATGCTACGGCCACGTTACGGAGGCAGTACTCGTAGCAATCTATACATAGTATAAATTAAAGTCGCTTTCTCTGTCCCTATGTCCCTTTGTATGCTTAAATCTCTAAAACTACGAAACGGATTTTGATGCGGTTTTTTAATAGATAAAGTGATTCAAGAAGAAGGTTTATATGTATAATACATATACATTGGGATTCGCTTCTGATCGCCTTTTTAGCGTAGACGTGTTTTTGTTAAAGAAATGAGTGTTAAATAATTAATAATTTAGTATTTTAATAAACAGTACAATAATCATTTTCTGAAGTGTGTCACGAGTGTTATGATTTACGTTTCGCAATTATGCAGTTTTGATTAAAATTATAACATAAATAGAACTTTGTTGTGGTAGATAATGTCTGCCCCGGCTGGTTCTAGCCCCTTCGGGGCGCGCAGTAATCTCATGGCGCGTAGTCCACCGCCGACACCAAGAGCACCATCACCAGCTGTACCATCACCACTTGCACCAGAGCCAATGTCACCGGTAAGACCAACTATACCAACATCCCAAAGACCTCAAAATCAACCTATATTCTTGGAGTCCTCGTTGCTAGATGAAGTCATGCCACCTTCTGAAATACATCGATTTTCGTCGACTATTGATACCTATTTGAATGAGGTGTGCCATATTACGGAAGGGAAAATGAACTCAGAGCAAAAAATCCGGGTCGCTAATCTTTGCCGTAAAGTAATGGCGGGTGCCTCTCATATGGCTATCCTTTACTCTACAATGTGTGGGAAGACAAAAGAAGCTTATACCGCTATTCAGCACTTAAAATCCCAGCAGGACGTTACAGTCTCCCTAGATGAGCTTAAAGAATCGATGAATAATAGGCCATCAGTTAGCTCAACATTTGCCGACATGGTAAAGAAGGGAACCGGAAATTATGTTCGACCATCTAAAGTTACCTCTGTGGCCATTTACCCCAATGACAAGACCAAATCTAGTGACGAAACAAAGAACCTAGTACAGAAAATAATTTCTCCTGAGGAGTTGAAACTCCGTGTACGAGGACTGAAGAAGGTGAGACACGGGGGTGTACTTATTAGCACAGAGAGTAGAGAAGATATAAGCAAGCTCAGAAACAACACTGAACTAACTGCATCCGGCCTCACCATAGAAGAGCCCACAAAACGCCGCCCTAGAATTGCAGTCGTTGGAGTCCCGGTTTCCCTTCAGGAAAAAGAAGTGTTCGATTGTATTTACGAACAAAACTTATCGGACAAATTACCTAACTATAGCCGCGAGATGTTTACTTCAACTGTTAGGCTAAGTCATAAGTCAGGTAGGAGGAATCTTAATACCTGCAATTACATCCTTGAAGTGCCCGCTAACGTCAGAAAGACGTTAATAACCCAAGGACGACTTTATATCAACTGGACATCCTGCCCCGTTCGTGACTTTACTTTTGTGACCAGGTGCTTTAATTGCCAACAATATGGACATACGGCTAAATTCTGTAGGGAAACTAACCCTACTTGCAATCACTGTGGAGATTCAGGACACAATATCTCGGACTGTAAAACTAAAGACGCTGCCCCAAACTGTGCGACATGTAAACGTTTTAAAAGAAAGTGTGACCACATTACTGGCGACTCAAGCTGTCCTGCTCGTATGTACGCTGAGAGCAACTACATAAACTCGATTGATTATGAGGGCGCCTAAGAGCGCCGGCTACTCGTCAATCTTCGAGTGCACTAGTTAAGTCTCCTTAATCTTTATACTTTAATCTTAATTTCTATTTTAACTTTTACTGACTTAGTATATAATTTTATTAGGATAATGACTAATGAGTTAATTAACGAATTAGATAATTTTTCTGTGTCTGAAACAAAGCTGTGTGATGTTGAAGAATGTAAACTTCACATACCAGTCTGTGACCAATCTTTAACATTGCTTACCCAAAATATCCGTAGTATAAGTCGTAATTTTAATGGATTAGAAATATTATTACAAAGACTTGACATTACATGTGACATAATAGTCTTAACAGAATGCTGGCTATCTAAACATAATCACAATTTACCTTCACTTGAAAATTACATTCTATACAAAACAGAAAAGACCTATAACCAAAACGATGGACTTATTGTTTACATTAGAAATCAGTTGAAGGTAACTGTAGAGGAACCTCTTTTTCATGACAGTAATTGCTTAGTTATCAAATTAAAACCTGACATCGTAGTTGTAGCCATTTATAGGCCCCCGTCGCTAAGTGTAGATAAGTTTTTAGAATCACTTCATTTTCATCTTTCATTACTTTCATCTTTTAAAACAATAATACTAACAGGTGACATAAACATAAATATTTATCCGGGAAAAACTGACACACACGCAAACAACTATTTGAATATGTGCTCATTTCATGGTCTATTACCAGCTCATTATCACTCTACCCATAATAGTGGATCTTGTCTGGATCATTTCATTCTAAAGACGAGTAAACCATCACTAGCCTTAATAACTAACTCTACCCTTACTGATCATCAAGCTGTTCTATTAACACTTCAACTAACCTTACAAAGAAATAACTATGTACGTAACTATAGTAAATTAAATATGAGAAGTCTTGAATATGATATTTCTAAAATTAATTTTGAACCTATCTATAATAATCTAGATGCAAATATGTCATTAAATTATCTTATTACGTCAGTACAAACTGCAATACAGAAAAACACGCACGCAAAAAATTTGCCGAGTAAATTTAATTCAATAAAGCCTTGGATTACGCCCGGTCTCGTCCGTTGCATACGGCATAGAGACAAGCTTCATCTGAACCTAAAAAAACATCCAGACAATAAAATCCTTTCACTGACATATAAAAGATATAGAAACTTTTGTAATAATCTGCTTAAAAAAATAAAGATACAGTATGATAAAGATCAATTACAACGAGCGGGAAAAAATAGCAAGCTTATATGGAAATTTATAAAAACTAACACATTTAGGACAAAAAATTATGAGCCGCCAATGGACTTACTGTTAACGGAGACAAGTCCCCAGCTTGCTTTAAATAGTGTAAATACTTATTTTGCAAACGTTGGAAAAATTTTAGCAGAAAAGATATTAAACTCAAGTAATCCCCCCTCATCAAACACGCTCGTAATTTCGCCTTCGTCTATGTTAAAGTCTTTTGTTATGTTAAGCACAGACGTTGAGGAGGTGCTGAGATTAATTACAGATTTAAAGGACAGTTCTGCGGTTGGTTGGGATAACATCCCAAATACAGTAATAAAAAGATGTAAAAACTATCTGGCCCGTCCTTTAACTCATATATTTAATTTATGTTTATCACAAGGTGTGTTCCCAAGCTTACTTAAAAAAGCTTTAGTAACCCCAGTATTCAAATCAGGTGATAAAACTTGTGTCAAAAATTACAGACCTATTTCCGTCTTGCCAGGTTTATCAAAACTTTTAGAAAGAATAATAAATAGTAGGTTAATTAAATATCTAGAGGATAACAATCTCTTATCAAACAATCAATATGGTTTTAGGCCAAATAGATCAACTTCACAGGCGGTACGTCGGCTTACGGATTATGTAACTAACAACCTGGACAAGGGTAGGCACACCATAGGAATCTTCCTGGATCTAGCTAGGGCATTTGACACCGTTTCATGTAGTTTACTTTTAAGTAAACTAGAAAAAATCGGGATCAGGGGAATACAGCTACAGCTTTTCACTGACTATCTGAGTGAACGATCTCAAACAGTTAAACTGGGACCGTATGTAAGTTCTGAAACAAAAATAGGCTGTTTTTCTGTGCCCCAAGGTAGTATTTTGGGCCCCACACTCTTTACCATTTACATTAACGATCTTTGTGGTATTTCACTCAAAAATGGTATAGTAATATCCTATGCCGATGACACCGTCATTCTGGCCTCGGGTGAATCACGGGAAGAAGTCTATAGTTATGCACAGATTGGATTTAATACGGTATCTAATTGGCTGAATCAAAATTTACTAACCCTAAATGCAGAGAAAACTAAATACATTACGTTTAAAATGAGAGAAACTAACATATCTAACACTAACCTAAACATTCATGTACATAGTTGTAAAACTCCCGCTGACTTTGCATGCACTTGCCCTACTTTAGTTAAAACAGACCACATAAAATATTTAGGTATCACGCTTGACAATAATTTAAATTTTTCTAATCATATAGGCTCACTTTGTACTAGAGTGCGTAAACTAATTTATATCTTTAAATATCTTCGTAATGTAACTGATTATAAACTAATAAAACAAGCCTACTTGGCATTGTGTCAGACCATAATTGGCTACTGTATAACTTCATGGGGAGGTGCCGCTCAATCAATCATGTTACCCTTAGAGCGTGCTCAAAGAGCAGTTCTTAAGGTAGCTACTTTTAGACCAATTTTATTTCCTACACATCAACTATACGTTTCTTGTAAAGTTCTCACTGTCCGTCAATTATTTATTCAAAACACTATTCTATTACAACATACTGAGATTATGTATAGTCCTGTGCCCACAAATAAAAGGAGAAAAGACATAGTGTGTACTATGCCAACTACCCGACATGCATATGTTAAGAGATTTTATTTATATTTGGGCCCTTATTTGTATAATAAAGTAAACAAATTATTAGACATATACAATGTTAATCATAAGAATTGTAGCATAATTTTACTAGATTATTTAAATACACTTAATTATTACGAAACCGAACAACTGATTCGAGTTGTTACTTGACCTAGCTTTGTTTTTGCACACTTTAGCAATAAGTTGTATAATAGTTTTATTTATTACTCATTAAATAATTGAAATTTTTTTTTTGTAATTACTTATAAACTGATTCATCAATTTCTGTGACGCGTAAGGCAAAGACCTGACACACAGGTTAAATAACCTAGTTCAGGCAGATGCGAATGTTAATTTAAGATTTATTTTGTATGATTGTACTTTTAAGATACTTTTGTAAGTTATTTGTAATTTTATACCAATAAATATATTCTATTCTATATTCTATTCTATTCTATTCTATTCTACATGCATAATATAGTAGAGAAACCCATATAAATTTAGAGATTTCTAATGTAATCGCTTAATGAAGCTGTACTTAAACGTTGTTTAAGGACATTTGATCTGTAGTAGGTTCCCAGGCGGAGCCGGGGTGGGTCGATAGTGTACAATAAACACTAAACACCAATTTTCCCTAAATCGCTGAACAGAAAAAGCGACTTTGTAATGTTGAATGTATTCATGACCTTTTGTAGTTGACTGTACTATCTATGAGGTAAGTAAAAACCAATGGGGTAGCCAGATAAGTATGTCCTTAAAGTTAATGTTGACGAAGCAAAGGTAAGAACTTCGGACTTAGTTGACGTCAGAATTGGTTTAATGAAGTGTGCTGGCTTTGTGGGTAGGGTAAAAGCAACCGTTGATTTAGATTTAGGTATAAGAGAAAATTATTATTTATTTATAATATATACGAGTGAGCTATTAAGTACTCTTGGTTTTAGCCCATATACTTGGTAAAATGTATTTAACTAATAATGCATATACATAGGAATTTTGTAAAAAAAAATAAAAACAATAATTACAGGATATGCAGAAGGCACTCGTTAATCGTAATTAATTGCATGTTCCTTTTTTTATAACAATATTTTTTTGGTCAACCACACTTGCTTTTATTAAACACAGACATAATTAGCAATCGTTACCAGATCGTAACTGTAACCCTTTTGATTGTGAGGCAACAAGGATCATGTAGTTTACGTGTGAGAAATTTTGTCGAACAATTTTGTTAATTAAAACTTTTTAATGAATGAAAAGAGGAATAGGCAACAATAGAGTTACTAAAACTAGCCAATTATTATTCGAAAGCGTTAAAATTTTATTTTAGTCCGTATTGCGACGGGATAAGAATACAGGCTGTAACGGACCCATTTTACCATGAGTATGTTGTAAAAGGTGACTAATGTTTACCTGGGAGACAATATTGCTAGTCAAGATGGATAACTTAACATAACTTTTGATACCAACCACAGATATTTAGATTTCTGTGATACCAACCTAAATGGTATCTGTAGGGCGATTTTGCTTCATAATGTTTGGAGTAGAATCGTTTGAGCAACAGAACACATTATAAGCCCCTATGAAAATGAAACTTTCGTAGTTTTGTCAAAAACATTATGTAAAATAAATCGGAAATGAATGAGGTTAGATTAGATATCCTTATATTATTTAGCAGTAAGCAATCAGACGGATTACCATAATAGTCGCTATGGACCTTTCAACTCTAACGAACGAGCCTTTGTAGCACTAGACTTTGGCCTAAAGAGAAAGGTCTCTTTGGTTGTGCTAACGTTATTAGCATAACACTGCTTCAACGCAATAAGACTTATCGTCATATCAGACGAGAAGGTTTACGTTTAGAACTCACTTACTCCCGACTGATTTAATGTGTAGAAACGGACTTACAATACATACGTCTTACATGCCAGTATTATCACAACACAAATTAAACTTTCAAACTTATACGTACCAGTATCTATTTAATATACATTCGTAATGAATAGCATGAAATAGAATAATATGTATCATCTACTTCACAAAAACCACAGCACTTGTATGGGCTTAAAGGTCTCGCATTTACAAAGGAACCTTGTTTAATTACTTTCGGTAGACCTCGTGTGAAATAGAATTTAATGTATTTGTTTAATTATGTATCCTTCATATGAACTATTCTTAGTAAAGGGTACTGATAGTGGTAATGGAAAAGTTTTTAGGGTATTAGACTCGCTCGAATATATTCCATATGCGGTATGGTACAATAAGTAATAAAAATAAGAAAGTAATATTACGTCATCATAACTGCCCATTGATGTCCCACTGCAGGGACGGGCCTCAACTCCCATGACGGAGTATCCCTCCTGGGTAGTAACTGGGGCCTTAAACGTTAAGCAGAAACACGCTTGTACGATACGACAAAAAATAGAAAGTACAGCTTTCGACGAAACGTGCTCTCTATCATAACAGTCCATTAATGTCCCGCTGCAGGGACGGGCCTCCTCCCATAGTGGAGGGAAACTTAGCCTACTAATACCACGCTGGCCAGACGGATTGGTATAGGGCTTAATTTCAAGTTTTCCTTCTTTTTATTTCGTAAAGATAATATTCACGGATAGTCCCTTAGTCTGTTTTGACGACACCCATGGGATGAGATGGGGTGGTGAGATATTGTATTCTTACTCCGTTACTACACGGAGAATACATTAATACATTATTACGTCAAAATTTGTATTTTTTTAATTCGACACTAAACAAGATTATGACAGACATGCCATGTCCATACTACATGCCGAAAAAGTCTGTGGTTTAGAAGTATAAAGTTAGTCCAAAAGCATTGTATTTTCACGAACCTAGTAGGTAGGTTCCACTTAAATATGCACTCAACACTGCTTGGAGGTAGATTAAGCAGTTATAGCGGTGACCAACCTCCACAATAAAACAGATAGCTCCGGTAAGTTTGTAATGATTTAGTTTACTTAGTACTTATATACAAATTAATAATGGGCCAAATAAAGAGCACTCGTAACCGAGCGACGCGTAACGGCGCTTGTACACGCTAAGAAAATTTGCCGTGTCTACGCCAGACAAGACAAATCTTCGTGTACACGTTAAGAATTTTGTCTTTTTCGTACACGAAAACTTTTCTTGTCTTCCGCAGACAAGAAAATTCGGAACGTGTACACGCCAGGATTTTTTTCCTACAGTCGTCAGACGGGCGTAGGGCTCGCAAGTGTGAGTTTCGTTTATTTATAACTAGCTGCTGTGCCCGCGACTTCGTTCGCGTGGCGGATGTTACTTACTTCGCAATTCGATTTAATACTGAAAAATCGTTTTTTAAACCTTATAACAAACAGATATACCTACACACGAATTGTAAAATTAACGAACGAATCAAAACCTTTTCAAAAACAGATCTTTACAAAGACAGATCTATGAAGACTGTGTCTAAACTTATACTGAAAGACATGAGCGAACGTCATTCTTTCAAGTAAAATCTTAATACCGCGATACTGAAAATGACGTCACAGGCACAATGCCATCTGTTGTCAAATTTGTAAGTTAAAATAAATGACATCGCTTTTTTCATCATAACAGCCCATTAATGTCCCACTGCAAGGACGCGCCTCCTCCCGTGACGGAGGGATACTTGGCCTACTAATACCACGTTGGCCAGTCTGATTGGTATAGGGTTTAATTTCAAGTTTTCCTTCATTTTTATTTCGTAAAGATAATATTCACCGATAGTCCCTTAGTCGGTTTTACGCCACCCATGGGATGAGATGGGGAGGTGACATATTGTATTCTTGCTCCGTCACCACACGGATAATCGCTAATTAATTATGAATGAATACATTTGCACGCCACGTTATGGTGCGGCAGAATTACCTGCCTCGGTGGCGCGGCGGTCGCATTACATGGCTGGCGTGCATGAGGTCGCGGGTTCGATTCCCATGGAGGACAATTGTGATACACAAACTATTGTCCTTAGTCTGGATGTTCTTTGTGTCCGTTAAATTGATATTTTTAAAGGCTAGTGTGAAGACTTATAATAATTGATATTACACATACGATTCATGGTTAATTTTATTAACATTTAAAAGGAATAACTTATTAATAGCACTTAATAATAAAATAGTTATATATTATTTAAAAACTCATTTATTTTATGATTACTACTGGTAACGCCATCTCGTGAACAAAAGAAACGAAATTTAAATTCATTCAACATTGAACCAAATCCATTTTTCATGACCCCTGATTTGTATTGGACTGTTCTAATAAAGAGATCTAGCGATATCTCGAGTATTACTTATCCGATTCCGATTGTTCTATTATAGTATAGATAGATACCTACTTTAAACTTAATACCTAAAAACTACGTATCTATGTATTTTAATATCTAAAGCTCGCTTATTCCGAGAAGAGTCAATAAGAACCACGTCCGTTCGCATTAAGAGTCAATGTGAATGAAATTATATAGATGCATCGGTTGGCCGTTTCGGACGTTAAACAAAAATCAAACGTACAGCCGTACTCATACTGGCGCGGCGACATTTGGAAATTTTCTTTCATCTAAATCTTGTGTGTTTATAAACCGATTTCTATAATTTTTTTTTTATGAATAAGGTTTTAAAGTGTACTTTTGAAATATGGGAGTTTGAAAAAGATATGTCTATGCAAATTACAATATATTTATGTATTTAATACACTTTGAAGAAAACCCTAACGATTAAACAGGTTATTGTGGCTAATATATAAAAGATAGATATATACTATATAAGACTTTTTTGTACATCTTTTGAAGACCATTATTTTTGTAATACATATTTTTGGCGTATGATCAACGTACGCGATGATAAGAGCTCGAACGCGCTTTTTTTCAACCGACTTGCTTCAAATTTATCGTCACTGCTCAGCTCCTATGTGTCTTAGCGTTATGTTATACAGCCTATAACCTGCCCGGGAGTATGGACTACAATTGTACCAAGTTTGGTTAAAATGCCTTCAGTAGTTTTTGACCCATGCGTGCACATACAGACAGACAGACAGACAGACAGACAGACAGACAGACAGACAGACAAAAAATTTATTGATTGCATTTTTGGCATTAGTATCGATCACCATTCATCCTCCAATATTAATTTTTAACATATATTCAATGTACAGAATTGATCTCTCTACAGTTTTATTATAAGTATAGAAAATGTTAACTACAAAGCAAAAAAGAATGATAATTGCATATTATTATTATAACAAAATAAAAAAGGAAACAAAAAACAAGAGACTTTACTGGGTTCATCCAATTATACAAGATAAAAATGAGTTTGGTGGATTCATTACCCTTTACCGTGTAATGCGACAACATGAGGAAAAATTTGTAGATTATTTTCGTATGAAAATGTCTACGTTTGACAAGATTTTTTGGTTCAACCCTACTACAGCGCTTTCGACCGCTCCGCAACAACGTTCGCCGCGTCGTGTCTTACACAGACAAGAATTTTTTCTTATTCATCGCCGACGCTGTGTACACAGGTGTTGCTTAGAAACGACACGAATTCTTGCGTAGGCCCGGCGATTTTTCTTACCGTGTACAAGCGCCGTAAGTATGACTCGCTTAATGAATGTGGGCGAGGCCCAATCTGTTTGCCAGGATCGTAACAAGTGGCGTTCTGTCGTCTCTGCCTACCCCGGACGGGATAAGGCGTGAGTGTATGGATGTATGTATGTAGATATGAAATGGACCTTGTTCTGTGCTTTACAAATAAAAAACCTAGATTAAAATGTCTCTAAAAACCCAGTGAGATGACACTGCATTCATCACATCCCACTGCCTTCTTATTTTACAAGCCAATTTATCTTTTACTTAAACTAACATTTGAAAAATAAATTGCTTAAAGCTAGATTAAACTAAACTAAGATACCGATATTTGCACAAACGAGTAAGCTTTTTACTTTCTTTTAAGCATAACCTTATAACTAAATACAAAATCGTTAAAATTGATCCTTACTTGTAACAAATTCTTAATACAGTTAATCGGATCACTCATACCTAGAATAACTTACATGTAAGAAGAAAAGTTTCTTAAGTGCGAGTAAGATAGAGCTAGTTGGTTTATTTCTGGCTCGCACGGTTCTAAGAAGGCTTTACTGAAAATCAGGTTATTTGTACCTTTTGTTTAAAATGTTTAAAGCAGAATTTATTATCAAAACAGCCGTTTTTTCTTCTTCTGGAATAAATTGCTTTAGTAATAATTTAAAAAGCTGTGAAATTAAATTTCATAATGACACTTAAGAGTAGCATTGTAGGTACGGTATTCTCAGTAAAGGAGGATAACTTTGACTTGTACTAAAATATGAAATGGAGTTGAATTTCTTTGCTACCTTTATTCGACATAAATATTTTTGTAGCGTTTATAATTATCATACATTAAAAAAAAAGTCGTAAAAGTATCTAATATTATGTCCATAACGTTAGTACCTATGAATAAAGCCAGCAGCTGAATTATCGTAACATATAATTTAATTTAACTTAATTTTAATTTTTATTAAATTTAATTTTTAATTAAATATTTCAAAAGTGGTATTCTCGTACTTAAACATTTCGTTAAAAATAAAGTTAAATGATAAAATAAACGTCAAGTTTGACGTTTGAATGGAGAAGATCACATGAACTGTCACTTTATAAACAACAAGAATGCTGTTTTAAGCTTAGTTACAGTACGATTACATTACTTTAAAAAGATTTTAAATTATAAATACATGAATACCTATTGTGTGACAATTTGACAACTAAAAGTTAAATTAACCGAATATTTAACGATTTTAAGGTGCAGACTAAAACTATTAATGTGTGTCCATACATAGAGCGGCGCCTATGGGGCGCCGCCTAAGAGAGCCGGCTCATAAATACTTTTTTCAAAAGTCGCCCCTCAGACTTGTATCATACCTTAAATTAAAGTTAATGAATGAAACAGTATTTCTACGTTCAAAATAATGTTATATTTATCCCTATTTATACTGTGAGCTGGCAAACATGATGAATGAAAAAATGTTTGAAATTCTTTAGAATTTGTGGCATGTTTAGTGTCAATTATTAGCAAAATGTAAATAGTAAACTTCTAACAATGGCACCATTTCTAAAAGCTGATAGTGTCTCCTTTTTAATACAGTATTTAAATGTTTGAATTATTTAGAAATTTAGTCAGGGCTGATACAAGTATAATGCTAACCCGTTTTCGAGCACCCATAATGTTCAATTAGAGTTTTGAGAGTTGCCGAAATTTGCCGATGCTCTATATTTAATGTCATTTCATAGGAAAACTAATACTATTTCTTATGAAATAAAAAAAACTTGCGGCATCCTTGCGCAACATGGTCATTTTAAAAAAAAACCTAACATATTTTTTTTCTTAAATTTACTAAATCTTATGTAAGGTTTAAATTGGTTAATATAGATTGATTGTAGGTATTTTATAATTTATTTTTTGTGGTTACATTTTATCATGGAACATATTTTCAGTATATTTCAATTCAGAAACTTCATCAAGTGCGGTATGTACCATCTGTGGTGCACGACCCACAGCAATGAATAGTACAAAGTAAACCAGTTGACGAAAGTTCTTATCAATATGGACTTTCTACTCTTCATTGTTGGATCAGGTTTATGGAACTCATTTTACATCTTTCATATAACTTAGGTTTTCAAAAATGGTTTGCTACAACAGTAGAAAAAAAAATATCAAGAAAGAAAAGAAGGTGTGCAAAGGAGGTTTAGAAAAGAACTTGGCTTAAATATAGATAAACCTAAGCAAGTCAGTGGTAACACCAATGACGGTGATACAGCAAGAAGATTTTTCCAAAATTATCATTGTTCCTCTGAAATTACAGGTATAGATGAGGAACTGATAACGCTTATATGTTATTCTTCAAGTTATGTCATGCGATAAAATTATTAATGCTACAAAATTTGGACAGTTCGCGTTAGATACAGCGCAACTATATGTAAAAAACATAGCAGGTATTACATATATGCCTTCTTCTGAACATAAGGTCTTAATTCACGGAGAAAGTATATTTCTCCACTATTCTGTAACTCTCTGAAGACGCCCAAGAAATAAAGACTATTAACAGTTTAGACTTCAGCCACCAACAAAGATGTTTTACATACACTTTTGTATACTTCAGACCCTTACATAACAAGTTTAAGAAAACCGTATAATAAAAAGTCTACAGAACTATTAGATGAAGCTTCGGAGCTCAGAAACCTCCTAAATGATTAAAAAATATACTGTCATACAACAGGAAATAAAAACAAGTGCTAAGTGTTCAGTAGTGGAACATAAAAGAAATAATAGGCGACTCGCACAATAAAAAATCTATATTTGACTCTAATTATAATAAAGGTACAGTTAGGTCGATTCTCTATCGGCAAGTGGTTTGTAGATGAGGAGGGCCATAGACCGAAGAAGTAGCAATAACTACCCCGCACTCCTTGCAGCCCCCTTGGCTGTCCTCGGCGGTGTAATGGCGCCGACACTAAGCTTGAGTTTACTAAAATAAATTCTAAACTCTAAATACTGTTTATTGAACTGTCAATTAAGTACATTGTTTAAACCATGTTTAGAACCAAAGACGCACTTTTGTAGTAAAACTATTTTTAGCCACAAATGTACGACTATTGTCTATTTTTTGTAATAAGACAGATTGTGTTTAATTGTTTCATTTAATATATAAATGTGAAATATATTTTGTATTATCTACCTATCAAATACACACATAATAAATCTATACTTATAATAAAACTGTAGAGAGATCAATTCTGTACATTGAATATATGTTAAAAATTAATATTGGACGATGAATGGTGATCGATACTAATGCCAAAAATGCAATCAATAAATTTTTTGTCTGTCTGTCTGTCTGTCTGTCCGTCTGTCTGTATGTGCACGCATGGGTCAAAAACTACTGAAGGCATTTTAACCAAACTTGGTACAATTGTAGTCCATACTCCCGGGCAGGTTATAGGCTGTATAACATAACGCTAAGACACATAGGAGCTGAGAAGTGACGAAAAATTTGAAGCAAGGCGGTTGAAAAAACGCGCGTTCGAGCTCTTATCATCGCATACGTTGATCATACGCCAAAAATATGTATTACAAAAATAATGGTCTTCAAACGATGAACAAAAAAGTCCTGAATAGTATATATCTATCTTTTATATATAAGCCACAATAACCTGTTTAATCGTTAGGGTTTTCTTCAAAGTGTATTAAATACATAAATATATTGTAATTTGCAAAGACATATCGTTTTCAAACACCCATATTTCAAAAGTACACTTTAATACCTTATTCATAAAAAAAAATTAAAGAAATCGGTTTATAAACACACAAGATTTAGATGAAAGAAAATTTCCAAATGTCGCCGCGCCAGTATGAGTACGGCTGTAAGGTTGATTTTTGTTTAACGTCCGAAACGGCCAACCGGTGCATCTATATAATTTCATTCACATTGACTCTTAATGCGAACGGACGTGGTTCTTATTGACTCTTCTCGGAATAAGCGCGTTTTAGATATTAAAATACATAGATACGTAGTTTTTAGGTATTAAGTTTAAAGTAGGTATCTATCTATCTATACTTATAATAAAACTGTAGAGAGATCAATTCTGTACATTGAATATATGTTAAAAATTAATATTGGAGGATGAATGGTGATCGATACTAATGCCAAAAATGCAATCAATAAATTTTTTGTCTGTCTGTCTGTCTGTCTGTCTGTATGTGCACGCATGGGTCAAAAACTACTGAAGGCATTTTAACCAAACTTGGTACGATTGTAGTCCATACTTCCGGGCAGGTTATAGGCTGTATAACATAACGCTAAGACACATAGGAGCTGAGCAGTGACGAAAATTTTGAAGCAAGTCGGTTGAAAAAACGCGCGTTCGAGCTCTTATCATCGCATACGTTGATCATACGCCAAAAATATGTATTACAAAAATAATGGTCTTCACAAGATGTACAAAAAAGTCCTGAATAGTACATATCTATCTTTTATATATTAGCCATAATAACGTGTTTAATCGTTAGGGTTTTCTTCAAAGTATATTAAATACATAAATATATTGTAATTTGCATAGACATATCTTTTTCAAACTCCCATATTTCAAAAGTACACTTTAATATCTTATTCATACAAAAAAAAATTATAGAAATCGGTTTATAAACACACAAGATATAGATGAAAGAAAATTTCCAAATGTCGCCGCGCCAGTATGAGTACGGCTGTACGGTTGATTTTTGTTTATCGTCCGAAACGGCCAACCGGTGCATCTATAATTTCATTCACATTGACTCTTAATGCGAACGGACGTGGTTCTTATTGACTCTTCTCGGAATAAGCGCGCTTTAGATACTAAAATACATAGATACTACTTTTTCGGTATTAAGTTTAAAGTAGGTAATCTATCTATCTACCTATACTATAATAAAACTGTAGAGGTCGAAATGTCTGTTCTTTTCGAAAATTCAGATAAAAATTATCTATATTCTTTCTTTAATCTGTCTATCTCTGCATCACCCAAGGTTGACTGGAAGAAAATTCCTTAGGCATTAAGTCCGCCTTTATACAAATGTATTTAAAGTGTTAAATAAAAATAAATAAATCTAGAAAAAAGTCAAAAGCAACAACACTACACACTTACAATTTTTAGAATTAATGTCTATCTGTCTGTCTGTCTGTTTGTTACCTTTAAAACGTGTTATCTTTAAAACGAATTTAAATATAATCTTAAGACCAATACATTGTATTGTAGCCTTTCTTATTAGGCTTAAGCTGAGGTATGTTTCATCAAAATCGGATAAGTATTACTCGAGATATCGCTAGATCTCTTTATTAGAACAGTCCAATACAAATCAGGGGTCATTAAAAATGGATTTGTTTCAATGTTGAATGAATTTAAATTTCGTTTCTTTTGTTCACAAGATGGCGTTACCAGTAGTAACCATAAAATAAATGAGTTTTTAAATAATCTATAACTATATTTTTTTAAAAGTGCTATTAATAAGTTATTCCTTTTAAATGTTAATAAAATTAACCATGAATCGTATGTGTAATGTCAATTATAAGTCTTATTAAATTAAATCAATTATAAGTTTACTTGATTGTTATATTTCTGTGTTTTTCGTAATTGAAACGCAATTTAATTAAATATAAATTGTATTAGTAAGCTATTAATCTAAAGTATCAATTATTCTTTTGGTATTAATTTAGTTTAAACTGTAGTAGTAATTACTGGTCAACGTAAAAGTATGCAACAGACTCCACCTGTTTTTATTAATGTAAATAAATACAAATAACCTTTTTTAGTTAATCACAGGTACAAAACATCTTACAAAAATAAATAGTCTTTCCCTGTTTTGCTAATATTGGCGTACAAACTTCATTTTTTAAAGTTAAACTATACCTATACTTAATCATAAATATTAAATTGAATTCCTTTTCTCACAATCTTATTATAACTGCAATTATAACACACTTATATAACTATTTAATAATTAATAATATATGGGTATAATATAACAGACAACATAATAAGTAACACGTTTTTTCTTTATAAAATCATTATACATTATTGCTATTTGTCAACATTAAAAACATACAAAACTGACAATAAAATATAGAAATACAATCACAAAACATTAATTTATTATTCAAAGTGTTTGTGTTTATTTTATTAAGTAATTCAAAAATACTGCACGCAGTTTATCTATAGATAATAATAATAATATAGTCGAGTCTAAGTTTAGTCAAATATTTTTTGCTAGATGGTAAAAAGGTGTTAGGTACAATAATTTATTTCAGCATTTTTTTTACAAAAGACAAATCCCACACTAGCCTTTAAAAATATCAATTTAACGGACACAAAGAACAACCAGACTAAGGACAATAGTTTGTGTATCACAATTGTCCTCCATGGGAATCGAACCCGCGACTTCATGCACGCCAGCCATGTAATGCGACCGCCGCGCCACCGAGGCAGCTAATTCTGCCGCACCATAACGTTGCGTGCAAATGCATTCATTCATAATTAATTAGTGATTATCCGTGTGGTGACGGAGTAAGAATACAATATGTCACCTCCCCATCTCATCCCATGGGTGGCGTAAAACCGACTAAGGGACTATCGGTGAATATTATCTTTACGAAATAAAAATGAAGGAAAACTTGAAATTAAACCCTATACCAATCCGACTGGCCAGCGTGGTATTAGTTAGTAGGCCAAGTATCCCTCCGTCACGGGAAGGATACTTGGGCGCGTCCTTGCAGTGGGACATTAATGGGCTGTTATGATGAAATAAGCGATGTCATTTATTTTAACGTCATTTTCAGTATCGCGGTGTTAAGATTTTCCTTGAAAGAATGACGTTCGCTCATGTCTTTCAGTATAAGTTTAGACGCAGTCTTCATAGATCTGTCTTTGTAAAGGTCTGTTTTTGAAAAGGTTTTGGTTCGTTTGTAGGTATATCTGTTGGTTATAAGGTTTAAAAAACGATTTTTTAGTATTAAATCGAATTGCGAAGTAAGTAACATCCGCCACGCGAACGAAGTCGCGGGCACAGCAGCTAGTACTATAATAAAACAATCGGAATCGGATAAGTAATACTCGAGATATCGCTAGATCTCTTTATTAGAACAGTCCGATACAAATCAGGGGTCATGAAAAATGGATTTGGTTCAATGTTGAATGAATTTAAATTTAGTTTCTTTTGTTCACGAGATGGCGTTACCAGTAGTAATCATAAAATAAATGAGTTTTTAAATAATATATAACTATTTTATTATTAAGTGCTATTAATAAGTTATTCCTTTTAAATGTTAATAAAATTAACCATGAATCGTATGTGTAATATCAATTATAAGTCTTCACACTAGCCTTTAAAAAAATCAATTTAACGGACACAAAGAACATCCAGACTAAGGACAATAGTTTGTGTATCACAATTGTCCTCCATGGGAATCGAACCCGCGACCTCATGCACGCCAGCCATGTAATGCGACCGCCGCGCCACCGAGGCAGGTAATTCTGCCGCACCATAACGTGGCGTGCAAATGTATTCATTCATAATTAATTAGCGATTATCCGTGTGGTGACGGAGCAAGAATACAATATGTCAGCTCCCCATCTCATCCCATGGGTGGCGTAAAACCGACTAAGGGGCTATCGGTGAATATTATCTTTACGAAATAAAAATGAAGGAAAACTTGAAATTAAACCCTATACCAATCCGACTGGCCAACGTGGTATTAGTAGGCCAAGTATCCCTCCGTCACGGGAGGAGGCGCGTCCTTGCAGTGGGACATTAATGGGCTGTTATGATGAAAAAGCGATGTCATTTATTTTAACTTACAAATTTAACAACAGATGGCATTGTGCCTGTGACGTCATTTTCAGTATCGCGGTATTAAGATTTTACTTGAAAGAATGACGTTCGCTCATGTCTTTCAGTATAAGTTTAGACACAGTCTTCGTAGATCTGTCTTTGTAAAGATCTGTTTTTGAAAAGGTTTTGGTTCGTTCGTTAATTTTACAATTCGTGTGTAGGTATATCTGTTTGTTATAAGGTTTAAAAACGATTTTTCAGTATTAAATCGAATTGCGAAGTAAGTAACATCCGCCACGCGAACGAAGTCGCGGGCACAGCAGCTAGTAATTAATATAATATTGTAATCCTACTTCTATTGCGTAAGAATGTAATAATATTTTTTACACCAAAACTACTGAATCGAATTAGATAAAATAGTAGAAAGAGACAGATTTTATTCCGGAATCGCATATTCACTATTACTTTTATGTATTTACTATTTAATTATTTCTATTCTAATTACCTAAGCGGCATTGCGGTTTTTAGTTCTACATTTTAGTCGTATATTTTTTTTCATGTTTTTTTTAGTTATTTCCTTGAATTATAATTAAACGTAAATGTTATCATTTTAAAGCCTATTTATTCTAGAATTTCCCAAAAAAAGAATCACGTCATTATCTTTAAAAACATAGAAGTTATAGATTTTTGATCCGAAAATGACTTTATTTCCCCATAGTGGCGGCGGTTCGCGGTCCGTAGCGCTATTTTAGCTATTCAATTCGGGTCGAATATTGTAAATATTCGTCCGGATTTGTATTGAGAGGTATTTCTGCACACGGTTTGTATTGAGAGGTATTTCGGCACAACTTTGATTCCTAATTCAAAATGTACTATGTAACTATAAATATTTAAAATATTAACGAAATTCTAGAAAAATGCTCAATAAAGAAATTCGAAATTCGGAATAGTAACTCTTAGCATTATGTTCAATAACAACAGAGCTGCAAGTTGCAACAAACGCAACAACTACAATTTAACTTTATTATTACAAACTGAAACGTGCTTTATTTGTGATTGCACAAAGATACATTTACTTCGTTCTAACAAGAACCCGGCAGAAATGTATTTAGTAAACACCTTATGTCGCTACCGCATCTTTCCATTCGTAAGACACACTTTATGACTTAAAGAATTTAATAATCACCATTATAATCATCCGTGTGGTGACGGAGTAAGAATACTATATGTCACCATCCCATCTCATCCTATGGGTGTCGTAAAATCACTATTTTACTTTCCTAAATTCTTTGGTATATCATCTAATTTAGATATCACTCTAATTTAGATGTGAAAATTGAAATTGAACCCTATACCAATCCGTCTGGCCAGCGTGGTATTAGTAGGCCAAGTATCCCTTCGTCACGGGAGGAGGCCCGTTCCTGCAGTGGGACATTAATGGGCTGTTATGATTATAATCATAAGCCAACTGACGTCCACTACTGGACAAAGGCCTCCTCTAACTATCTCTACCTTCCCGCCCCCACGCCGTCTCAACTACGGCATCGGTCTTTATTAAATAGTAAATACAAATTACAGTACGGTAAAATTCTCAATTAGTACGTAAGCACTAATTAGGTATAATACTCTTAGTGCATATTAATTAGTAGCAAAGTTTAATGGATGCATAGAAATGTTTTAAGGTATATTTTCTCTCTTAATTTGGTACTTACGAGGCTTGGGCGTGGATTAAATAGAGTAAAAGAGTTTAATGGAATAGAGTAATGAAGTTAAATTTTTTTAACAACTGTTATTATACCATTTCATCAACGGGTACGGCTTCTCTAATTCCTAACATTGCTAACATGACCCTGCAGTAGCTTGAACAGAATGCTACTTTTTTTGGGATAATCTCCGTGTGCTGACGGAGTAAGAATACAATAATAATATGTCACCACGCCATCTTATCCCATGGGTGTCGTTAAGAACGACTAAGGGACTATCTGTGAATATTTGAAATTAAACCCTATACCAATCCGTCTGGCCAGCGTGGTATTAGTAGGCCAAGAATCCCTCTGTCATGGGAGGAGGCCCGTCCCTGCAGTGGGGCATTAATGGGCTGTTATGATGAAGGTTAATTTCGAAAAAATGGAATCATAGGTTCTCTAGAGAGAAGTGCTGGTAATTACCTTGTGTTCTACTCCATCACTGTTTGAACACTACACAACCGTGGACGCCAGCAGCCTGACATTCTCCTACTGTACTCGTTATAAAATTACGTCATTATAATTAATTATAATACGTATAAATATAATATTAATTATAATTATAATATGTGGATGCTTGTTAATGGCATATATTCAACTTATTTTAAGTACTACTTGTACTATAGCTGTAAGCTTCCCAAAAAAAAAAATTAGAGCCTACAATTTGAATTTTACGTTACAAGAAAAAGTATTTATTTCTGAAAATAACTCTCCGGATTTAAATGATAATTCGCAAAATTTTTCCTCTTCACAATTTATCTGTTTAATGGAACCTACTTCTAATTGAGAAAACCTTTTAAATTAAATTAGCAAAGAAATCTTTTACAATTTCGTTACTCTCATTTTGTAGGATCACCCGAAGGCAAATGCACAAGTACTACTTAATTAAAATCTTTGTTTTAAATGTCAGGCAATGTTTTAAAAAGGATTTTGATTAAATACGTTTTATATAAATTAAATGCTATTTTTATAGACCACTCAAAATAAAAGAGATGTAATTATAGACACTTCTATGTTACTTAAAAGTTCATTGCATTCTTGCAAGCTTTTTAAATCCTATTAATATTATAAAGGCGAACATTTGTAAGTATGGGTTTTTCTGTAAAAACTACAGAATGAATTTTAACGAAACTTACAATTACATACTATGTTATTGTAAGTTTCATTAAAATGTAATTCATTCAATTTTTAACATTCAATTCAATTAATTGTAACCTATTAAGTTACAATTTATAAAGATATTGTCATATGAATTGTTCAAAATACGCAGGCGAAGTCAGGGGCACCAGTTAGTTTTAATATAAGTAAATGTAAGAAAGTATTTCTTTGCATTTTCGTTCTACGGTATTTACAATTTTTCCAAGGGACGGTAAAGGATAGTTCAAAGGATATCAATTATATAAGAATAAACAAATTCTTTTGAAAGATACACCATCAAACTTAGATGTCCATGTATATCAAACCACGTAATTTGTTTTTTTTGTGGGACTTATTGGTCGTCTGGTGAAGTAATACAAGGCAAGAGAGGATTTTAAGAAAAACAAATTAACTAGCCTTGTATTTTACGCACCTAGATTACCTAGGGATGTCTGGGAATAGGTTCCCAAAGAATGACTGGGAAGAGATTTCCGAGGTAAGTCCGGGAAGAGTTTCCCCATGGAATTCTGGGAAGACGTACCCGACATAATTCCGGGAAGAGGTTTCCGAGGGAATTACGGGTAGAGGTTCCCGAGGAAAGTCCAGGTAGACGAATTCCCGTGGGAATTCCGGGAGGAGTATCCCGAGGGTATTCCGGGAAGAGATTCCCGAGGAAACTCCGGTACGATAAATTACACACAAATTTTCTTTGTAGCCTATTTGTTTTGGTGCATAGTAGTTACATACTTTTTCACAGCGCTGTCGTGTTCTTATTTCTTAATGATTATTTTTAAACTTAGGTACTTAAATTCTTTTAAGTTACGAGCACCTAAATAGACAGGATCGTAAATGCATATTATTCACTATTAAACAGTTTTACATATAAAGTAGATATGTAATGATTATAAGAATTGAAAACATTGTTAAGTTCAACAAAACTGAAACTGAACTGAACAAAACTGAAATAAGGGATGTGCCTAATAATAAACTAATCCCTAATCATCTTTGCACGTAAAACCTTAATAATACCTATATTACTATGTACCTAGTTAGGGGTTCATTTGCTAGAATCTTACTTATTCACGGTATAGAATATCCTTGATTCTGAATACAGAAATGTTGAATAGACATGAATAGACGCAAAACACGTACCGACCCCAAGTAATAAAGATATTTGATGAAGATTTTCTATACATGCGGTGTAGTTTACTGTGTCAACGTGGTCTATACAAAATAGGTATTGCTTTCAATGAGCCATCTACAAAAGAAAATGTTAATAAAGAAGGCTTGTCCTGTTGAAAGGTCTACATTCATTTACTATCATTGTGCCTGTTTTGACGAAAACATAGTAATACTTCTTTGTGTTGAAATAATTTGAGTTCTTAGAAACTAAAGATTTTATAACTTTTTTTTAAACTATCGCGTTTTATTAATATAAATATTATATAGACCTCGCATCACCATTCAGCTTGCGACCACGGCCAGTGCAACCTGTGCCGAAACGTCAAGTAAAATAAAGGTAAATAAAATGCGCGTTAATATCCTGTTTATATATTTATACGAAAGATTTTGGTTTTTAATCGACCCAACAAAAGTAACTTAGAAATTTTATCAATCGTGTGTTTGTTCCAAGTAATCTTTGAAACAAATTCACTAGTTTTGATGAAGCTATCATTTTTATATTGCCGATATCACGACACATAATATACTCTAATTTTCAAAATAGATTTATGGTTCTGAACCAAAAGTACCTAGCCGTAAAAAAATTAAAAATATTAATTTCAAGGGGCTAAAATAATACCTACTTAAATAAACTGTTTATTATGAAGAAGTCACGGGTAACACCTTTGTTTAGTCTTATTTCATAATAAATGTAAGCAATGCTTATGAGAGGACATTACAGAATTCATTAATCTAGCTCTACATCTTAGTAACAGTTAAGAATCTGTCTTATGCCTTAATACTCTCTTGGTTAACCTGAGCTCGTCTTTAAAATGAACTATGTGTACACAAAAAGTATTAATATATTATCTTGAAGGGAAATATACCCAAGATTTACCTCTGTGGCGCAGTCGGCATATTAAATGGCTGCTACGTAGAGGTCTCGGGTTCGATTCCCGCTCAATTCAAATCTTTGTGTGCAGGAACATGATTGTTTGGTCGGATTGTTTTCTATGTATTGTATGTATGTATTTACAAACAAAAAAAGTATTTAAGTATGTTTATCCGTTGTCTAGTACCCATAGTACAAGCTTTGCTTAGTTTGGGACTAGGGGGCGATGTGTGAATGTGTGAGGATTATTTATTTATTATTAATTGATGGATATCTTTAAAAACTACTCATAAGAAAGCATTATAACCACAAGTATAACCTCCAATTAAAATTAAATACCTTACTACTATTACTTACATTTAAATATTAACCAATCCAGCTTAACTGGGAAGCCACAAAATATATTTATACTGCCAGTGATGTGGCATGGATTAATCACAGATAAACGATTGCACGTGAATGCGCTCAGTGGTCTACTTTGTGGTACTTTTCAAAAACTTTTATTTGACAATCAAAATTAAGTTTTAACAACGAAAGTAGGTTTTTAAAAAGAAAGTAGGGTTTGACGATTTTAAGGACACAAAGTTCATGCAGGTTCAATACAAAAAATTGGGAAACAAACAAATAATTATCTTCATCATCATAACAGCCCATTGATGTCCCACTGCAGGGACGGGCCTCCTCCCGTGACGGAGGGATACTTGGTCTACTAATACCACGCCTAGCCAGACGGATTGGTAAACGGTTTAATTTCTAGTTTTCCTTCTTTTTATATCGTAAAGGTAATGTTCACGGATAGTCACTTAGTCGGTTTTTACGACACCTATGCGATAAGATGGGTTGGTGACTTATTGTATTCTTACACCGTCACCACACGGAGAAATAATTATCTTGTCTGGGATTAAAACCCACGACCTCTTTGCCACCAGGGCAGTTAACTTCAATATGCAAACAAAAAAACTTACAAATGTCTTTCACATTTCTAAATAGTTTCTTAACTGAAAGAGCCATGACAGTGACAAAGGTCCCTGACTTCCGTGCACAACCCATGTCAAAAGTGTTGTAACTGTCACTCACCTGTAAGACACGAAGTCGTAGCACTAGAGCGAGAGGGTATCCGAAGCCGTGACGAAATATCGAGCTCTCTTTCTCTCCTGTTAGTGGAGCCGCTGACTCCTTCCGTCGAGAAAGGGCGGTCTGTAAGAAGAAATTAATTTAAGGAGATGTGGCTTAATAGATAGAAATTAATTTTAGATATGCCCCACTATAAGACGCGCGTTATAATCTGTGTACTCCAAAAAGAGATAAAAGATATTTTATATAAATAGAAGACCCGTTAGTGCAAGCGAGATAGATATAGAGAAATGTTATGGCCCTAAGACTCAGATTTTTAATCAGAAAAGAATTTTTTAAATCGTTTCATTAGACCCAGAGATTACCCCCTACAACGATTACACAAACAAACACACAAACTTTAGGTACCTCTTTATAATATTAGTACCTATAGATTACTACACGACATACACTCATCACAAAACACAGTGTCGTATTGACAATGAAATTTAACATAGGCGTTAACAGGATATAAATATGTATTACAGTGATTACCTATAAAATATGAAATTATATTTACAGAAACATATTACTGCTTTGTTTTATTTGTCCTTTTTTTCTGGTTTATAAAGGTACAATAATAAAAGTACTAGATAAAAAAGGTTTCTATTTATAGGGGTGCTATTTTAAAAGATAAAATTTATAGGAAATCAGGGCAAACTTTTATGCAGGTCACCTCGTTTGCATACGTGATCTGCGCAGCCTATGGTCCCTCGCAACATTATGAGAGTGAATTGAATTCGGTACGGAACTTATTCGTCTATTTTGTGCATAAGAATTCCTTTCTGATTCCTAATATTTATTAACACGTGTTTGATTAAGCGAAAAACTAGATTTGTATTAAATAATATTATATTTATAGTCTGGCCAGCGTGGTATTAGTAGGTCAAATAATAGGTCCGTCCCTGCAGTGAGATATTAATGGGCTGTTATGATGAATACATTTATAATATTTTAATATCATTTGTATACGACTCGGTATTATGACTGATTGAAAGTTAAGGCATGATCGCAACGAATGGAAGTCATGCTTCGTTTTACTCCGTCATCATTTCTTTGCCGATCTGACCAATCGCACTCGTCTGTAATAGACGACTTGGCCATAATGCCGCAGCGAGATAAAATAATCCTCACACATTAACACAGCAAGTCCCAACTAACCAAAGCTTGTACTATGGGTACTAGACAACGGATAAACCTACTTAAATACTATATTTTTTGTAAATTTATACATATATTATACATAGAAAAGACTCAGACCAATGAAAACAATCATGTTCATGCACACAAGGATTTGCATTGAGCGGGAATCGAACCCGAGACCTAACAGCCATGTAATATACCGACTGCGCCACAAAGGTCGTCAATGAGACATGATAAAGAGAGTGGCCTCCTTTAAAGCCAGAGGAAAACTTACTAATAAATAAGCATGTGGCACGTAGAGACAGAATGTATCTAATTTTCCCTTGGCTGACTTTTGCGATTGGGACGGAGACATCATAGTTATATATTATTACTTGTAGTTATACCACACGGGAAATAAAAGTAACGCAACTACTAAAATGAGAAATCATTTGTCAGCATTAAGTTCTCGTGGAAATTGTCCAACAAACTACGCTTATGTAATATTCTTAAAAGTTATGGTACAAAACTATTTAGTAAACTATGTATTTACCCTTCATTTATATTATAATTCATTTGTTGGTGTTTCTGTAATAAATGTGAAACGAAAGAAAGAAAGCTTACCGAAATTTAATTTCTTAACATAGATAGTTTAGATTGTGCTGTGATAAATCAGTCAGAACAAGCATCATATTTATGTTTACCTAAATATTAGTAGTAATCTTTAGCATAGTAGGTCCTATTGAGCGGGCTCAATGCAAATGTATGTATAACTAGCAAACCCGGCGAACTCCGTTTCGCCATCAGATGGTTTCGTTTGATGTAACATTTCGTTTGGTCATTAAAAGATGAAGAAATTTTTTTTTTTTTAATTTTGTTTATTTCACAACAGTAATTTGTGGTGGAAATCCTGATAATTCTAGAAAGTTCAAAAACTCCGTTGGGTAATATACTACATCATCATAATTTGTTATGGAATCAAAGGACTTGTATGTCACTAAATCGCCAGCAATTTTTAATTGAATGGTGAAATTCAGTGCGTGTACATTATTATTATATGCGGCAAGAATTGCTTGTTGACTTAACCAAGCATAATTATTATTCTGAAAATTCTTACTAATGTTTGGCAAAACATTTATTTCATCATTCCAATTCATTCATTTCAATAAGAACTAATTGAGAGTCTACAAATCGACAAAAGTCGTTGGTAAGAGTAATTAATCCAGATGTCGCATCATCATTATCATCATATCAGCCCATCGACGTCCACTGTTGGACATAGGCCTCCTCCAAGTATTGCCACCTTGTGCGGTCCTGTGCCTGCCTCATCCATCGGCTTCCCACCATGTCGCATCAACTGGGACTTTTCCATTTCCAACAGTTAACTATTGTTTGGAAAATTGTGCACTACTTTGATCATTTTGAAGTTAAACTCTCTTATGAGTGATCAGCGATAATGTTTTTACGTTATTTCATAAAGTTGATGCCTTCAGGTTCCACGGGCAACGTCTGGCTGAAATTGTCTGCTAACAATATCATCAAGCCGCCAAAGATATTGTTATTTCGCCGAAGATCCTTTAGTGTAAAGTTAAGTACTTCAAGTGATTTCTCATGTGCCATTGTGCACTCATCTCAAACAATGAGCTTGCATTGCATCAACAATTTTCCCATTGCACTGGATCGGGAAATATTGCATTTTAGAGTATCAATTTTGTTTAAATTGAGTGGCAACTTAAGCGCAGAATGTGCAGTATGACCGACATCTAGAAGAATCGCCGCAATTCCAAATGACGCTAATGCCAAAGCTGTGTCACATCTTGATCGAATATAACAAATGTTTTCCCTGTTCTTCTAGGTGCATCCAGGAAGAATAGACCACCAGTATTATTGTCCACCGCTTGCATTAATGTTTCGTATACTTGTTTTTCCTGTTCATTTAGTAACGGCACATTATTTCGAACGAATTCCTGCAATGTATCAATATTGTATTGCAGCTCTCAATTTAGTTCATGGTTTAATGCACCGTGCATCGAACGATTTGACGCAATCATTCCTACTTCAATCAGTTGTTTGTTAGTAATAGTAAAGCATTGATTCTCCATTAGAATCAATCCTTCATTGTAGATTTCATCGGTTATTTGGATGTCACATATTATGTCGTCTTTGTATTTGTTCCATAACTGAATTAGTTGTGAAAAAGAACATGTGGTGATGATAATTGCGAACAGCGTTCTTATTTGGAACGCATTTGATAAAACTACTGAATCCGCAAGTGTTAAATCCCAATGAGAATCGTTCTCGAGCAAACCCAATAGTTTACATGCTTCTTAATATGTTTAGCATTGGTGGTCATTCACAGTTTTCAAATGCGCAAATGATTGTGGTTCACGTACATTTACCAACAGCAGTCGCAAATAAAAACATTCGTCATTTCTAGGATGAACAGTATACATGGGACCTAGTGCATCAGTGGAAAACACCTGTGGCCAATCTAAAACAGGGGTTCCTTGTCACTATTAGATTTGTTTGCGAAATATTACATAAAACGAAGCCATCTGGTGGCGAAACGGAGTTCACCGGGTTTGTTAGCAAGAAATTAATTTTATCCATATTCTTTTAATATTCTCAGGCACCCGTTCAATCCCAACTTAATTTTAGTAGCGACAGATATTATTGTAATAATATTTAAGTTATAATTGTACATGCACTCAACATATTTAACTGGTCAAATTGAATAAAAATTTGCACAATACACGTGATTGATTTGAATTTCAATGTTGATGGTTTCCAATTAAAGTGTAATGAAACGAAAAACTTATTTTTTACCTTTTTTTGGAATTCACAGTGAACACAATACCAATAATATGAAATTAACTGAGCAGAGAAAAATGAGTAGCTGTCAAACAATGTATCACGCACCGGCGTTTGTAGTACATGCTATGTATCAGAGATGGCGCTGTATTATGTGTATGTAAAAAAAGATTTTCCCGCTTTTCCGTTGAAATTTTTCCATTTTTTTTTGCTATAAACCTAACGGAGCCCGAGACCTTTCTAACGAATGCAAAACCGTGGAAATCGGTTCGTGCGTTCTGGAGTTATAGCGTCAGGAAGGAAAACCCGACTTATTTTTATATAGTAGATATAATATCCATATATTTACTATATATTATCCATTAATATACCTTAGCTTACTCTCTTAATCTTAGGAGTCTATACACACAATGACGCCGCATAATGCTTTCTAAACAGACTCTCAGGTGGGCTTATTGCTATTGTAAAGAACGGACTTAGCCATGAATATGTTTGCATTTATCTGGGCGCTTACCGTAGGGTTAAAATAAAGTACAATGATAATTAACAAACAAAAAGTAAACAGGTATCTGCAAGCTTTCAAAATCAAATAAAAAGAATTAAAAAAAAAGATAATAAATAAAAAGATAAAGTTAGCAACTACACATAGTACAGTCAATTACAATAGTTGATAAGCACATACAATATTACTATATTCATTCATTCGGTATTCAGTGTTCAAGCGAATACTAATATACTAATGATAAAACTATTTACTCTTCCCGTTACGACACTTAATCATAGAAGCTTTTAGCGGAAAGATGTTTTGTAATATTGGATATATTGATCAACTTTTGTTGTTGTCTGTACAAGATCTGCTTGGCGTGAAACTGAATGGCATTGTATAGAAAAATAATTACCGTAATAATACTGAAATGACTGTCATTCGAATAGAATCTAGGATATTTGATCAGTGGCTTTAACTTCTGATATACCTATATTACATGAAAAAGTTTGTGCTAAGCGTTCGACAATGACAGAGTTTGGCTAACAGCCAACGCTATGTTTCCATGAAACATCGACAATATATCGTATATTATACATCAGACTGACATTATCACACAGAAATAAAATAGGTACGTAAAAATGAATGTGTATTAAAAAAAAACTGTTGTATAATTTAATTCGATGGAGTAAACTGACCTACGAGTAATATTTGCAAAAAAAAAAACAACGCACGCACTACGGGCCAAAGTACATTTCATTCATTCCTGTTTTTTATTTAGAAAAGGCAGTTCTTGAACTCAGGATCTCTTTGTATCTTGGGGATTTTTTACAGTCATAAAATAAACAGCCACAAGAACGTTTAAGCTTAATACCATATTTTGCAATAATTATACTGCACGGGGTTCAAACCTGCGACCTTGTTCAGGGCAGCATACATTACTGCCTTGCCTCAGAGGCAGCTATTGAAATAACTTTTGTACATGTTGTATTGCTGTTTCACTCAAAATATTATAGGTATTCCAGGGGAAGTATGAGTACACTTAGTACGCGGTGACCCTCACACTATTTCGTACCACCCTGTACCATGATATCTCCATTCACTCTATTACGCATGCGCAAAACATTCAGAGTAACTTTTTGTAAACATAAAATATTAAACTACACAACAAGTTATTACTAAAACCAAGTATCGTGATGTCAATTAGTTTTAACCTCATTGTGACGTGTGATACGACTAATTTAGAAATACTGGATTGAACTAAAGAGATAGACAGGTAAGACTGTGTATTTTATTTGTTAGTTTATAGGTAGGTACGTGTAATTTTGTAGCCTTTAAATATATAGTTTTGAATTTGTGTTTTGTTTCATCAGCAGCCCATTAATGTGACCATTATGCTAATATGACTACTTCTGTGGCGTAGTGGTTATATTACATGGCTGCTACGCTGAGGTCTCGGGTTCTATTCCTCAATGCAAATCTTTGTGTGCATGAATATGATTGTTTGCATTGGTCTGAGTGTTTCTATATATAATATTTTATGTATTTATTTACAAAAGAAAAGTATATAAGGGACTGACATACGCTGTGCGCCAAAGTCCCGAATAAATAAAAAGGTATATAAGTATCCGTTGTTTTGTTAACCATAACACAAGCAGGTTAAGCCGAGCTTACTATGGGAACAGATGGCGCTGTGTAGAGATGTCCGTGAATATTTATTTATTATTTATTTTCTATTGTCGGAGGAAGACTTTATTATTAATATCATGTTTTAGTCAGAGGGCTCGGTAATAGGTTTAATGACAAGTCATTCTTTTTTTTGTTGAGATAGATTTCTTCACTTACGACATCTATGGGATAAGGTAGGACTGAGATGACATAATTTATTTTTGCTTCTTTACAACATAAAGTATACTACGTATAAGAATATACATAAATATTATTACTATAAATACAAATGACCTATTTACACTCTATTAGTCTATTATGCCATGCAAAAATGCGTGAGCTTATTTAATCAACAAACGGGCGTTAGAATTAAAATGCAGATTATTAATTAATCTCTTGAATAAGCTGTAAAATATTATTACACTGTAATATGTATTGAGTATTGATTTACTTAAATAATTTAAAATTGAGTTATCACATTGAGTATCTGATACTCCAGTTGTAAAGCAAAACTTGGTAGCTCGTTTAAAAGCGATAAATTTGAAATATGATCTTTTGATCCTCGTTCCTCTCATACGACAAACACAAGTATAAAAGGAGAGATACTGGTGTCGTTTCATTGCTGCTAGTTACATAAATAATATCCGCGTTCCTATCCTCCTTTAGCATAACCTCATAGTCTGGGTAAATATTTACGGAGTGCTTAGACATAATTACCGATATTTGTATATAATATTTCCGGACCGTTATGACTTGGGGAGCTTCAAGAAACGAGCGTACTCCCATTTTAAAGGTCAGCAACGCATCTGTAATTCCTCTGGTGTTGCGGATGTCCATGGCGGCGGTGATTACTTACCATCAGGTGACCTGCGGGCTCGTTTGCCTCCAACTACATAAAAAAAAATGTGTGACTAATGATTAACTTGCGATACAACGTTATTTTTTTTTTTTTTTTTTTTTTTTTTTTTTTTTAATACAACTCCCAGTCCAGTTATTGCCTCGGTGACGCGGTCTTTGTGTCTATTAACTTGTTGTTGTAAAAGTCGCCGCGCCACAGGGCATAGTCCTTAGAGTGGAAGAAGCCTTTAGAAAAAATACCATGTGGTTAGAACCATAATATTTTTTTAAACCAATGAGCAGGATATAAATGACATTTCAAGTTCTGATTATGTCATCCAAGTTTTCCAGTAAAATGATGGCTGAATATCTCCTGAATTTTGACAGCGCTTTCGAAAACATAAATTACGACATAATTTTGTACAACTTTTAGAACGTTTTGCCAACCTTCAAACGAAGTGATGCCGTATAAAACTTTTAAAAAGAAAACAAGTTTTTAACGAAAAAGACTCGGCATTAAAGTTTGTATGTTTTTGTTTATGTCAACTGAATACCTTTTTTTCACCATGGCTAGGTGAATATTGATAAAACGCAAGTTCAAATCAGCCACTATTTAAAAAAAAATTGCATTGAGCAGGAATCAAACATTTACGTAATAGTTAAGTATGTACTATAACCACTAGGCCAAAGTCATCATCAAAGGGGGTGAAAATATTAAAGGTATTCGTCATACAAAAGAACTAAAAATGACTTTTAGATGTAGACGATTTTTTTACATTTCCTTTTGTTTTTGATTCACAGATCAGGAATTATGAGTGACTCAGATACTGATACTGATGAAACAAAAAAAGCTGAACCAATACGAAATTCATCATCTGAAACCAGTTATGATGAAGAAGAAGATGAAGCTAAAGCTGACTCTCTTGCACGCGACAAGAAAGATGGAACACTGGTGGAAACTGGTTGGTACTTTAACATTTCTCTTAATATAATTATAAAGTAGGTTTTATTCATATGCAAATTGCAATGAATAATAATGAATGGCTGTACAAAAAAATAGGGGGTATTAGGCCGCTCCCGCATTGGACGTGAGCGTTTATCTGGCGTGTGCGCGACGCTAAGGTCGTGTTCGCGCTGCGACCAAGCTGTGTAAGCGTTGTGTGTATTCGGTTTACTCAAGTCTTTTTAGAGACCTTGCTGTGACAGACCGAAACAAAAGAGGGTAGTGGGAATAGCCGTCGAAGAGATGAGAACATGACGCTTTCGCTTGCGGCGCGCACGCGGTGAGAGTGTTGCTTACATGCTCTAGGAACAAGCGGGTATGCCTTATGAGGAGGTCAGCCTAGGTTACTATACCATTTTATTTAGAACCCTGCAAAATCTTCTTCCCAAAGCCAAAGCAATATTTATTCATTGGTCAATTGCCAATGAAAAAAGTTGTACAAGGAGCATAGCTTCGGGTTTCGTACCCGTATCTCTGCTTTTTGTACTACTTTTTTACAATACTAGTGTATTATATAATGAATAAAAACAATGACATAATTTTTTCACAAATTGAAAATTTTCAACAAAGGTATTTTATTACCCTAGCCACAAAATTAATCTACCTCATTTCTATAATGTTAAATTTAAAAAATAAGAACAGTATGACATCGAGAGAATTGACTGTATATAAACTCATTGTCAAAAACGTCAATAATTTATACGTTTCCGATGAATTGTAATTCTATCTTACAAATAAACTATTTTATTTGTATTTATAGTTCAAGTCGAAGAAGACAAAATGACCAGTTTAACAAACCTATCTCCAAAACCACGAAGAAAGCGATTTATTCCAAAATATGAGGTTGACGGTGTACACAGAGTTATATTAGGTGAAGAAACACAGCTTTTCATTGACTTGGTTGTAGGAGTTCATGTAAGCGTACAATATCCTTGGAAAGAAGTTCCTAAGTCCAAATTATTGGAAAATATTGAATTGGCTGGAGAGGTATCTGAATTTTATCCCTTAAAAGATTTAATATTGAAATATCCTGTAGAAGATATTCTTTTTGGCTATTTAGCTGATGAATCGAAAGATGTAGAAGAGTTTTATATTTGTTGCACTATTAATTCAAGAGATCATTGTAAACAACAATCCGATAAATTTATTAAAAGACAAGAAAAAAAGCTCCTTAAGTCAGTTTCAAAAAAACCTAGACCTTGGATTCATTTAGGCAGTCAAGACGAAATAACATCACTGTTACCAATAAATTCCAGAAATTTGATGGAATTAGAAGTTAAAGCTAAATTTCCTACCGAGTATGATCCTGCTAAATTTATAATTAGAGATAGCAACTCTTGTAGAGATGGGTATATGGAATTAACGCCATACAGACAAAAATTCAACAATGTATATCGACGTAGATACGATACCGGTTGTCAAGTTTCCCCTGCAATGTTTGAGAAAGAAGCTCAAACTGTTCTTAAATACCCTAAAAATATGTGGACGCAATCAATAGCAGACGCTATAGGTAAAGAGGAAGGTGGAGGTGGAGATACGGTCAAAGAAAAAGGAGAAGAGGGTTCTGACGAAGATGATGAAGCTGACAAAGAGGAATTGATTGATGAAGCAGGAATGGCTACATACAATGCTGCGTTTCAACGTCTACGTAAACCGTCCTATGTTAAAATGATGAATGAATTTATGGTTGGTAGAAACGAGGAGGTGAATTCAATGGTGGAGCTAAATACAGTTATGGATATTTATTGCAACGATTATCCAAATCTAATTCTTCAAAAATCTACGGACTCTTACACAACAATGACGTTTGAAGAGTATGTTTGTTTTACAGATGTTAGAGCAAAAGATAAATATGTGTCATGCGCCACATTTCACCCAATGTGGTCAGGTATTGTAGCTATTTCCTATGCGGATGGATCACCTAAAGTTATGAAAAATGTAGCTTCACGTATGGATCCTATTCAAAGAGCTGTGTACGGTCTGAATCCAGTAATGATTTGGAGCCATATAGACAGCTTGATACCAAAACTTTATTTAGAGGCGCCTCGAGAAGTAAAGACTCTTTCATTTTGCCCTTTTGATGAAAATCTTCTAGTTGGTGGATGTATTAATGGTCAAATAGTTGTGTGGGATATTACGAACAAGCTTGAAAAGGTTGAAAATATAGAAGTCTTGAGTGAAAATAGAGAAAAGTATAGAGTTGCTATGAATTCTCACATGGGATGGATGAAACCTGTCCAAGATAATGCAGTCGTCAGTGCCACAGTATTAAGTAATCTGCAGACAAGCCATTATGGACCAGTTACTGAAATTAAATGGCTATCGCCAAATTTTACAATTACTCTAACTGGAAAAGTTTTGCTATTGGAGGATGGCAAAAAATCGTTACAGTTCTTAAGTAGCGCAGAGGATGGAAACATCTTAATTTGGAACTTATCAGTAGAAAATGTCAGTGCATTAGAGGGGAAAAAGGTAAAAAAATCAAAAAGAGTATTGAAACGACCCTCAGGGTTAACCCTTGACGTTTCACCTTATAAAGTTTTGGATCGTAATTTGCAACCATCTTACAAGTTAATTGTTGGCTCAGCTGGAAAAACAGACACATTATGTGTACAAAATTTTGGTATGAATGCACCTGTTATGAGATACATTCACACGCCAAGGGCTGATGGTAGAGGCAGAAAGTACTTTACATGTGAAATAGTACCACAAAGTGAAGAGGAAATTAATACAATCATTTACTGTGGATCTCAGCATGGTGAGGTAGTCAGAATGACTTGGGAAGGTCACGAATTTAATACTGGGGAAATAGTTAATTCAGAGTATTGTGACATAAAGTTCAAGTGCTGTGTACATGATGGAGTGATAGTGGCTACGGCTAAAAATCCTCTGATGGAAAGCCTACTATTAACTGTAGGGGGTAAAATATTTGCTGTTTGGTCAGACAAACTAAAGAAGCGTCCGCTTACATGGAAAAAGCGCTCTTGCATGTTGACGGACGGGGCCTGGTCGTTATATAAACCTAGCCTACTGTTTATTGCCACGTCCGAAGGTGATATTGAAACATGGGATTTATTATTGAAAAGTGATAAGCCTATATCTACGCAAACATTGTCAGGTACATTGCTAACACATGTAGCATTGCATACGCTGCCTTTACCTCAAAATTTAATAGGAATAAGTGATAGTAATGGTTCTTTTAGAATGTATTTAAATCCACCTATATTTCAATTAGAAAGTCCAACTTATATAGGGCGGATGGAAGCTCTGATATTGAGAGAACTTAAGGTAAAAATTAATTTCTTAAGTTGGCAAGAAAAGTATTTGCAAGCAAATCCTGGTATATTATTGGAAATTAGAAGAAAAGAGGGTGCGCTTTTAGCAGCAAAAGAGGCAGAAAGACGAAGACTCAAGGAAGAACAGGAACAAAGAGAGGAAGAAGAAGCTGAAAAAGCAAGATTAGATAAACTTAAAGTTATTGGCCCGGAAGAAAGATGGCAAGCAATAATACAGAAACTTATAGAGAGAACAATTGCAGTAAAAAAGAGAATTAACAAAGCAGAGTTAATAGAACAAGAGAAACCATTGAGAGAATTGGAAATACAACGCTTAGAGAAAGAAAGAAGAATGTTAGAGATTATGAAAAATCAAAAAGCTATATTTAACGACACTGTTGCAATTCTATTTCCGGAAGCTGTAAAAAAACCACCAAAAGTTAAAAAAAGCCTTCTTTCAGACAACAAAGAGGAACTAAAGCAGTCATACTTGGCGGAGTATGATTATTTGAAGCAAGGTGCTCTAAAAACTGTAAATGAAAATCCGTACAAGGTACATTTTTCATGGTACGAGACTATACTTGAAGGTAAAGAAAGAAGACAAGCTTTGAACGCTAAAGAAGATTTTATTAAATTGCATAAGCAAAGAATTCTAAATTACAATACTCCGAAAGAAACGGCCCCAAAGCCAACATATACTTCTAGAAGGCGATCAAGTTCACTTCATTTTGCTGGAGAGGATGAAGAAACTGAGGACTATCCTTAAAATTATAGCTTTTTACCTTAATTATAGCCTTTTGACCTCAGTGACGTTGTCATGGATGATTTTGTAGTCACCTAAATTAATAAATAAAATAATAATAATGTAATATTTAATTAATAATGTAGGTGCTTTTTGTTAAATATTGTATTGTCTTTATCTCATTTAAAGATTTTAGAGATCTTACATAATATCTTATGGTGAGGAATATATCAATTAAATGATTTTGACATGAGATACCGCTCACGAGTAATTATTATTTTATTCTAATCAATATTTATAATTTGTTTTTTCTTATTTTGTAATAAAACATAAAATATTATATTTTGTTTTATTTATCATCGTCATAAACTTGACGACCTCGGTGGCGCGACGGTAGCGCAAGCGGCTGCCGTGCAAGAGGTTGTAGGTTCGATCCTCACGCAGGACAATAATTTGTGAGATCCACAAATTATTGTCCTGGTCTGGGTGTTCTTTGTGTCCGTTAATTGATGTTTGTAAAAGTTCCCCGCGACACAGGGCATGATCCCTAGTGCGGGAGTTGTCTTTTTTTTTAAATATTAATAAATAACGTATTAAGCTTATAACTGGATGTCTGCTGCAAGGTAAGTTTCTATTAAAGTCACTGTTCACATTAACACACATCAATGTCTCATTAAAATTATTGGACCATCGTACATCCAGACTAAAGATAATTACACTGTCGATATCTTGCTTAGAATTAGACGACCGCATTGGTACTACGACCTGGCTGGACATAAGAGCTATTTAGGGTGCTTTTAGGATCACGCGTGTTTTAACACGCGTGATCCAGATGCCGCCGCGTCTCGAACTTGTGCACCTCGTCTCACCCGCCTTCCGCGTGCTTGTGGCAAGCATGTATGACAGGATAGGTTCCGGGCAGCGCGCATTCGGGTCCGGCCCGCATCCGTGTACAAAAACGCGTTACACTAAAAGCCCTTACAAGACCCTTAAATAATATAACTATCTTTAAAGTACCTACCACATTTAGCTCCTCCATGTCGTCACAGTTAAAGGATGTTCTGCATAATTTGCGCTTCATAGGTGCAGGTTTGTAATCCTCTCTTGAATTAATTATATTCTTTTAATTGTACATCTGAAAAAGGAAAAATAGTATAAGTAAATATACATATTTGGTCTACCAAGGGCTTAACTGGATACTCCAAACCGATTCAAAAGAAGCACATTCCGGCAGGTAAGAGGATAAGGTAAAATGATACTTCGGCACATCAGCAGCAGAATCAAAAAGGCAGGCATAGCGCGTGGCATACTTAAAGACATTATAAGTATCCATCAGTTGGTCCTTATTGTGAGTGACATTAGTAATAAACATTTAAAAAACGATTTCAGCGATACGTTGCAATATGATTCCAATAAACACAAATAGTATAGATATAGATTTTTCCTGTTAAAATTGGTTAAAGAAAATCATGTTCTTATTTTTAAAACTATGCCAAGTTGTACTAGTTCCATGTTGGTATTGAATTTTTATATTTTTGAGTTAATTGAGATTTAGTTTACGTGTACAAACATTTACTTGTATAAAGGAAGCGTCACTGTGTGTGTTGGTAGAAAATTGAGAGCCAGCAGAGTAAAAAGGGTGGTAAATTTTCGATTCCCACAAACCAACTAAATGTACACACACCCACAAACCAAATAAATGTACAAAATCATATTATTCTGAATATAAAAGCCATTCTTTTTCTAAAAAAGCGATTTTGACAATGATATTGTGATTATCACTGAAGTAGCAGTTAAGGTTCAACGCATTGTGAAAATAAAAGTGGAGCATGGCGGATAAGAAACGACAAACGACATAATTTATTATACTTTTTTTGTCCAATTGTACCCAAAGGCACGTTTATCGGAATAAAATATTACTGTTGAACAAATATGACTTTTTCTCTTTACATGAAATTCATTCATAGCAAGAAAATGATTCAATGATTACTTTGCTTGTAGAAAGCTTTGCACTGCTTATTTTCATTATTTAATTGTAAGCAGCACAGAATAAGAATAAATTTGCGGTAAGCAGCTAGTTGGTGTGGCGACGGAGTAAGAATACAATATGTCACCACCCCATCTCATCCCATGGGTTTCGTAAAAACCGACTAAGGGACTATCCGTGAATATTATCTTTACGAAATAAAAAGAAGGAAAGATTGAAATTAAACCCTATACCAATCCGTCTGGCGAGCGTGGTATTAGTAGGCCAAGGATCCCTCCGTCATGGGAGGAGACCTGTCCCTGCAGTGGGAAATTAATAAGCTGTTACGATGATGATGATGAAACCACCTAAGCATAATTGTTATCACCTCAAGGGACTTAAAACTGCCTAGAAGACTATTGTATTAGACTATTACATTGTATTAGAAATAATAGTTACTGTAACATTTCAATACAATCAATCATTTGCTAAAAAATATAAGCAGACGAAACACTTTGTAAAAGGAAGTACCTAATAGTTATATTGATGATCCAGCCAACAACGATTTAAGAGCGTTTATAGGGCTCACTAGCGCCGCCACTAGAAAAAAAATCATAATTCGCAAATAAGATAATGTTAAATGTTGATAACAAAGTCTTGAGAAAAGGCAATAAAGTATTTGCATAACACACTCTCAACACTTTAAATGTTTTTTAATTAGTTAAATTTCGCATTCGAAAAAAAAACGGCAGTTTTTGTTAATAATGCAATATTTTTTTAATTGAAAAACATTTCAAACGTAAAGAGTGTGTTATTCAAATACTTTATTGCCTTTTCTCAAGACTTTGTTATCAACATTTATCATTATTTATCTTATTTGCGAATTATGATTTTTTTTCTATTGGCGGCGCTAGTGAGCCACGTAAAGGGCCTTAAAGTTTTTATTAGTCTTGGTATTTCAACACCAGCTTTATAAAGTACAGTGCAAAGCTATTCCAACAGCGTTAACGGTTTGCCATGGACCAAGCTTGGTTCATAAACAATTAAAACACACCATAATAGCGCTGTTATGCAAAACTGCCCATTTACGTTACATACAGGGTTGGCAATTTTAATTATTATATAAACTTGAAGAGGCATGTGTTTATGTTCCTTGTTTGGTCAGGATACTCTAGGTAAGTATGTATGTATGTAACTCTATAAAAACAGTTCTTCTTTAAATGAAATACACGGCAATAATATGACTGTGCCTATGACGACCCCTGTGGCGTAGTGGTTATATAACATGACTGCTACGTAGAGGCCTCGGGTTCGATTCCCGCACAATGCAAATATTCATTTGCACGAACATGATTATTTGCATTGGTCTGAGTGTTTCTATGTACCTATAATATGTATTTATTTACAAAAAAGGATATTTAGTAGGTACTAATATCCGTTATTCCTATTACCCATAACACTAGCAGGTTAAGCCTAGCTTACTTTGGGAACAGATGGCGCTGTGTAGAGATGTCCGTGAATATATTTATTATTTTACGCCACGCTGCTGCAGAAATTTAAACCATACTTTTATTTAATGTCTTCGTATTTTTAAAATCAATTGTGTAAAGTTGACACAACGCCATACTTGTTTTCCGGCTCCATTGTTAATTTCTGATGTATTTTCGTAATTTATATTGTGTTTTGTTTGTTATTTCATGTAACGAAATATAACAATAAATGCTGATATTTTATCCAATTCTCGTACTAGTTACGTAACTTTGTTATGCACAAATGATACAAAACTTGAAATATATAATTAAATACAATAAAAGTTCGTCAAAAAAATATTGCCTTTCAAAATTCATATATGTTTTCATAATAAGCTGAACCGGTAATTCAGCTTGCTTCGAAGGAAATATCTAGAGAAATACACGACCTAATAAGTTACCCTATAAGTTATACAGTAAAAATTCTAAAACATACTCATTAGCAATAAAGATGACAAGACCAATATTACCTTGATACTATTAATAGATTTTACCTCAAGAAGAGTTCAAAGGAATTTATTTTAACAACATTAAAGCATGTTTAATTTTCCATGTTATTTTAAGGGACCCTTAACTGTTGTTGAGACAACGAGTATTTATTTATAGTCATATTAAATACCTTCTCAAAATATTCGAGATAAATTGGTTTCAGTTTCCGTTGAATGTAGATTACTCAATTAACCGCATGAATTTCATCTTAAATATGTTGTTTCATGTTTATGTTTTGGTATTTTCTATATAATTTTGTGGAGTAATATTGTTATTTAAGTCACATAAGTAATGAACTTTAAATTATTTTAATACCTTCCACCTCATCTTATTCAGATTGTACGCAGAATGATAATCCAATTAATCTAAAAAATGCAAATTGTACAGCAACGTTGTTACTTTAAATGTAAAGATTCACTGATAGATTCGGCACAAATAGCCAAAATGAGTTATGCTCATCTTTTGTACTTTCTCCATACACACACATATTTATTGCGTTTTCATCTTGTTTTTACTACTTTTATGAGTAAAAGTTCGTGAAATTAGAAGTATTTACTTATTACCACTCCATTTTAACATGTTTCCGAGAGTTAAATGCTTCCCTCATATATTAATTCAACTAATTTCTCATATTACACGCTTTAAGTTGCGAATTTAATAATAAAATCGTTCGATAATCTTTCAAGCGCATGATTAAATTTTTGTTTGCGTAGGACAAATTGACTCGTATAACATTAAAAAGTTATATGGAAAATGGAATTGACAACAAGTCGAATTACAATTTGGAATGAATTTAACATTTTTGACTTCTCTTTGTGCGCATATTTTACCAATTTTGATGTAAGTTATAGTCTTAAAAAAAAACAAATAGAAAAAATCCGATGGATAAGGGAGTCACAGAACCGCACAAGTTGGCAATACTTGGAGGAGGCATATTTCCAGCAGTGGACGTCGATTGGCTGATAAATATGATGATGATGATAGTCTTAAAATTTTTCTCTGATCCGAGTGAAGGTTGTAATTTTACACGAATGAAAGTTTATATTGACTTTTACCTACTCCACAAAAGAAAATCACTTAATTTAATTTACGAGTAAAAAAATATCTAAAGCCTGAGTAAGCCATAGACAAGCTGACTTAAGCCATGAGGCGAGTACTTTAAATAATTGTCAAAGATAATCTACAATTATTTTTAGCTACTTATAATATTATGGGTCACTCATTATTTTATTCAAATCTTTGTGTGCATGAACATGATTGTTTGCATTGGTATGGGTGTTTTCTATGTATAATATGTATGTATTTTAAAAAAAAAGTATTTATGTATGTTTATCCGTTGTCTAGTACACATAGTACATGCTCAGCAGTGGCGAAGGGTGGATTTTTATAAAAGGGAAGCCGAAGATTCCGTGGACTTTTGTTCTACTTTATATTACTATTATTCTGTAGTTCATAGGTATTCGTGAGAAAATGTTTCGATTTTACCTAGTTGTCCCGAACTCATAAACTTAAAATACGAAAATGTTTCTCTGTTTGGAAGACTTCTTTGATCAATTAGATTAATTGTTTATATTGCTATATCCTAAATGATTCTACATACCTACCTACTTACTTACTTTTAGAACCTGAGAATACTGTCTGTAAGCCACTTACTTATACGTATCGAAATGAGATAATTGTATTAAAATGTTTCGTAAATCCACAGCGCCGGCGTTTCTTATATTTATAATTCAATTTCGAGAATGATGTTTTATCGCACATCACATAATAGGATAGTCAATATAATATAACACTATTAACCTGTCCCTTATAACAACAAACTATTAAATTTGCTGAAAACAATACAAACAAGTACTTACAAAAATATTCCATAGGATCCCAACGCACTACGACAAAAATAAAGTCAACCAATGCACAACACATAATACACAATCATAAATAATTAAACATACAAATTTTACTACTTTAAACAAGAAAGCGAATTTTATAACCTATTTGCAGAAAATAAATACAAATATCTGTTTTTTCTTCAAATGGTCCTATCGTTTACCGATGATTCTGCCAAAGTCAAGACGCAAGCCGTATAAAAATATAAAAACAAATAAATATAATTAAAAACTAAAAATTCAGAAGAAAGGCTGATTTCTATCAGATTTAAATAATTGATAAAAACAAAGGAATGTCAATGGCAAATTAAGTACTTAACGTGAAATGAAATGAAACTTCGTTACAATTGGTCGGTCCACTGGTTGCAATAGTGCTTTCTCGCTCTCGCAATGTTGTAGTTGTATCTTTTATCCTTGTCATAAGCCGATGGCCACCGGCTTATATGGTACCTTAGATCGACGAATACAAAGTGTCACGTGACCGTACGATTTCCGTACAGTCTGTTGTACTGGATTCCTAATTTCGCGACCGGCTTACTGCGCTCCGCGCATGCGCGCTTTAAGTACTCTCTGACTGAACCATAACAAGTTGTTAGTTGACAACCTTTAATTACAAGATGGCGTTATGAGTACGTAAATAATTATATTGAAAATTATTATTACTGTAATTATTATTGCGATTTACGTAAGAGAATACTTTTTTGTTTTATATTATTTTGTATTGAGTGGATGTTGCGTCATTGATTTATAATTGATTAATAGACAATGCTAAGCGGTTTTTGCAAAGGTAAGCCGGTAGGAATCGAGTTATATGGACACTTCGCCACTAATGCTCAGCTTAGTTTGGGACTAGAGGGCGTTGTGTGAATGTGTGTGAATTATTTATTTATCTCGAACGGCGTACATATCGCGACTGGAAAACGAAAATGTCTAATCTCCACTTTGCCTACTTTTCAGTAGAGAAGATTTAAGTGTATTTTTTTCAAAAAAAATTCATAACTTTAATAATAATTGACACACATTCATAAAATTTACAGTGTAGATTCATTTATTTGTTTTTTATTTTCTAAGTTATTAAATTTTATTTTCCGTCTATTTCTTTAGAAGATAGTGTCGCTTTAGACAGAATTTGTTCAAATGTTAGTCAGGTAAAAATCGCTGAAGTGCTCGAATATAATATATTTCGAATATAAATAAACGCTAATTGCCAATATTTTGCCTAAAATGATAAAAGTAAAAGGATTAACGTAACTTATATTCGACTTCAGAATCATTTTAGATGGCTAACAGTTAATCTTCTTAATTTAAAAATAATCCTCAAATTACTAATATGTTAGTATGAAATAGGAAACAGCTAATGTAAAATGCTAAAATAAAATAAAAATGTAAATAACTTAAAAAATTCTCTCTAAGTTCCTATAAAAGGGTATTTAAAATGTTTAATTAATGAATAATAAAAATTCAAATTATTTATTTGAAGTAAATAATTACAAAACAAAATTTAAAAAAGTTTTGGTATCTGCTTGAGCCCGTCCTTATAAATGAGATTACAATAAACCAACGTCGAAATGTCCATTGTTAATAAAGTAGTTACTTAACTTAAGACCAAACTAATCAATTTAGCAACGTATCTAGTCAGTCTCATCACTTTGCACTTGTGTATGTACCTACAAATAATTAAAATGAAAAAACATTAGTAATTTTAATTTAAAATTACCTACAGAAAACATCTAAAACCAGTAATAAAAAAATTAACAAAAAGTTCTTGAAGTTAACTAATCTGAATCAGAATCGTCAATATCACTTTCTGGCAAACCTCAATAACACTATTGTGATACCGCAAATTCTTGTATTCTTTATGATACATAACTGGTATTGTCTTGTTTGTGCATAGCTTGAGCAAATCGTTGTATTTCGGTTTTGATATAACTAAACTTAACAAATGTTTAGGTTTTTCGCTTCTGGGTGTGATCGTTACAAATTCAGTTTCAGCACCAACAGCAAATTTAGTTTCAGCACCGACAGCCATAGAGTACTACAGTTGCGCTTTGTCTGGCTTTGATTTTTTAATATAGCAATTCTGATTTTACAATAAAAATAGCGTTTTCTGGTTGCTGACTCATAGAAAGTTAAGTTAAACACAGCTTTCTACTATAATATAGTAACATGCTCTCCCCGTGGGGGGTGTTGAGTACTTTCTGCAAGTCAAAAGTAACACATAAAATTGATTTGTCTTTCTCGTGAACACCTTGGTGTATCTTAAATCTGGCGTATGTCTCCTCTTTATCTTGTAGGTGCAGTTTCTTCTCTTCAGCCATGGAATCACCTGTGGTGTTCTTATATTTTATACATTTTTGGCATTTGTCCTTCCGGGGGACATGAAAGCCAATATTGAACTCTCTATTAATATAAACTCTTTATTTATATGAAAAAGTATCGCAAAATTGCTAACATTAATGAAAACTTTAAAGATCAATAATGATAAAGTGTAAATACTTGGAAAGATATATTACTAAAGTACCAAAAAGCAATATTTTATAGAAGCTTGAGGTTAGACATTTTGTCTAACCTCCATTATCATTTCATATGCCGTCAGCAAATTTTTCTAATAAGCCATGTTAATTATTTTTATAGCACAGCGAGTTTGCTAACAAACCATAAAATATAGTAACTACAGAAAGCCTATAATGCTAATTATTTAATATTCAACAAAATAAGTTTTAGTGAAATTGCTTATTGTTGGCAAATGCGTAAACAAGTGAAATCAAAAATGTGTAAACAGTCATGATTAGTAAAAAGTTAAAAATTGTGTCGCTTTAGACAGGACAAACGCAGTAAAATACCGGTTTTTCGGTTTGCTAAAGCACCAAAAAAGTGCTCGGATCACTGTCTAACCTAGACAGATCGACGAAGAAAAATTCGCTGATTACAAATATGTATATAACTCAATTTCATGAAAATGGTCGTTTAGACATTTTCGTTTTCCAGTCGTATAATGTTTTGCTACTTACCATCTGGAGCCCGTTTAGCTTCTAAATTTAATATACTTATAAATTTTCATAGTAATGAACACTTTCAGTTAAGTCTTAAAACTGATTTCAATTTAATTATGAAGTAAATTTTTACAGCCTATAAAAAGAGTACTTAATTAAAAATTTAAGTTTCTTATTCTACTAACTAAGAATTCCTAGGAAGGTAAAAAACTTACTTATGTCCGTATATTTTTTTTATAAATTAAACAATATTGTTAGTCAGTCTTCATCCAGTGCAATCGATGTCGCATCTACTGGTGTGCCCTTTGTGCCCTGAGCGGTATACGATGGCTGATCTTTACGCGGCCACTCCAAATGCAATTGAAGTGGCCACTCACTATTCAAAAACTGTTTGAGTTCACGACTAATTCACACGAGAGAAGAAGAAGTCTTTCAAGTGACTAAGGTAACTCTCGAGGTGATCTGTCCCTACATAGGTACAATTCTTAGCAACTGATAAGCTTCTTTGATTTTGACAAGTAACATTAGGAAAATGTTAAATTTCATGAAAAATGACATCACAATTTTTAAAGGTTTTTACCATATTTTAAATATGTGAAAATCAAAAACTGACTTAATAGTTCCTAGGGATGTCAGTATCATTAGAAAAAAGAGGTAAGCTCACGGTCTCGTCTGAAATACGTCTCGTTTTCGAAATTGGAATAACATAACTTGTTTATTTTTAATAGATGACGTAATAATTAGGAAAACAAAGAATACTTGGCACAGTTACCATCTCATTACCAAGACTTGACTTGAAATAAACTACACACAGTACTAAGCTACATAATTAAATCGAAAAGTAATTTGTCCCACGCTTTACCTACTGATTGAGGAACTAACTTTTTACTCCAGAAGCAAATTGAAATAACTAAGATGTTTTTAAAGATCACATTCTAGATTAAATTCCTTAGTAATAACAGCACCTTAGTTATAAAATATCTAACCTTGAGATGAAACTATATTGAAAAGAGCAAAAGAATAGCCAAGTTCAAACAAAAACACTGTCTCCATAATGGGCTTTTTCATAGCAATATAATTTTTATTATACTAGTCTCATAAAGTAATAAATAGTAGCTAGGGGCCCTGCCTGACCTCTCTTTGTGGGGGCTTTTAATCAATTCATGAAAGAATGAACTACGTGTTTTACTTTCACAGTTTCATATTTTTAGGAATTACGTGCCGACCAGTAGGTACTTTTTTTTTTCAAATTAAGATGTTTTTGTTAAGACGAATTTATTGCTAAAGCGGCTGGCGGATGTTTTCAGCAATTGTGCACGGAACGGACTATGAATATAAAGTCACAACTGTGAGATTATCCGGTCTTTTAACATCACGTAAGTTATTACTACTATAGAAGATATTGCTGCAAACGGCAGTAATCATCATAACAGCCGATTAATGGCCCACTGCAGGGACGGGCCTCCTCCCGTGACGGAGGGATACTTGGCCTACTAATACCACGCTGGCCAGACGGATTGGTATAGGGTTTAATTTCAAGTTTTCCTTCTTTTTATTTCGTAAAAATAATATTCACGGATAGTCCTTTAGTCGGATTTTGGGATGATATGGTTAACTCCGGCACCACACAGAGTATTGACGAAACCAAAATTCTTTATCGATTCGTCTGCACGGTGACGAGCAATAAATTATCATGTCTTAAGGGATTTGTGTCCACACACTGTTTGTTTTGTTACATTTTATCTTTGAATAAGAAAAAACTTTCTTACGAATTAAGCTCATGACCTCGTACACCGCAAAAGGAAGACGCAAAAGACTTGCGTTCTAGGCATTGTCATTAGAATTAATGAAAAAGATATGAGAGGCATATGAAGTAAAAGAAAGAGAGAAAGAGCGTTGATAAGCACTTAACAACATACATTCCGTAATTAAGCCATTGATTAAATTTCTACAGATTAAACCAAGCGAATAAGCACACATCACTGCAAATATTGCGTCATAGCAAACTAGTACTTTAAGCTGTTTAACCCATTTAGACCGATAATTATTTTTGTGAATATTTTGTAATTTTTTAACAAAAACTTACTATACCCCTTCCACTATATTTAACAACATTTGACAGATTGACGTTAGTGACGTTCAGCAGTATCTCGAATGTAATCCCATTAGATTGTAAGCGATTTCGCGATTTTTCAAATTACTTTATTTTACACATTTGGATCCTTACATCAACTTACATTATCATTTTATTATTGTTTCTTTCTTCTATGTTAAGAGAATTAGCCTATAGCTTAAAATGATACAATTATAGTTAGCTTAGGTATTATTTAAAATACATAATTTATCGTGACACATTCGCGGGTTATTGGTAATCTAAAATATCATATTACATTATATAAACGTATTATGAAGAGTTCAGGTTTATTCATAGCATTTATTTCTACCGATTATTTGTAATTTGTTTCATAATGGTGGTAATCGTTATGAGTGTCCATCACTAAGTAACCATGGTAACTGAAAAAAACATGGGTACGTCTATGAAATACAATATAAGTTGTTCGAAAAATAAGCGGAAGTATTACGAAACTTCATGGACGTGAACTGTCAAAAAGCTAAACTTACGCTGGAAGGGGTATAAAAGACACCTAATAAACCTATAAAAAATGTTTAAAAAAATATCCAATAAAAGGGGGAGCACAGAGGGGGTGTACCGTATACGGTACAGTAGGCCTATACGTATGCAAAAATGCTTGATCTGTACCAAAGTCTTTTATTTAATTTTTTACGTGAAACAGAAAAAAACATTCTACGTGGACTCAAATATTGCACTTGACACACCTTATAGGACATTGCTTATGACATTGTCCACACCTGGTTCTTATTTCCTGCTTAGTAGTATAGTGCTCATGCTGTCGTACTACGAATCAAATGTTGTTGACGAGGGCAGACTAGGACCTGGTTTTTTACGTAGCTTGTTACTGTCGATGATTGTGATTGCAATACGACGTCGAATGATAGGCAAGTACACGTGAGCCACATGGACATGGATGTGGGCCATTATGTCTACAAGGAAACCAAACATTTTGGACAGACATAGCAATTCAGTGAAGATGCAGAGGCATGTACCACTTTTTGCCACGAATGCTGGCCCGCCATGAACGTCAGCTGGAAGGAGTTTTAGTAGGAGTAGCAGAAAAGAACAAAGAGACCCATTCTATCGGATTTCTTACAAGAGAAACATGAAACATTGGTTGCCAAGTCGTAGGTTTAGGTAGTAATTCTCGTTGTCTCTAGTTATACTTCATGACGCGTTTTTGCAATGGTTCTTGAGATTCACGAGGGTGTCCTGACTCATTATAAAGACTAATAGCGGCAAATTCTGCTGCTGCTCGTAGCAAACTTGGAGGGATATTATTGTGTGTACGTCTTCCTGATCTTCAGAGTCTTCACCAGTCGATTCATCATTTGCAGTATCGGATGGAAATAAAAAATATTGACAGCTTGCCCCTGATAGTAAGGAACGTCATCTTTCTCAAGAATCTTAGCAATATAGTAAAGGATCAACGATCTAGAATTATAAAAAAGCAAAAATCTGTATGAGTTTAGTACTATACATTTTGCTTACATATAAGCCTAATGTACCACATAGGGTACACCTAATTAAGGCTTATATAAACCTAACTATAATAACTTTAGTGAAAGTTTTTTATAGTTAGAGCACCTTATGTACTTTAAATTGTATAAAAATAATAAATATCAATGTACTTTTTCATAAATAATGTAAAATTTATCATCTTGAAGTAATTGTAAATAATTTCTTCCGTTTCTGTCAGCAAATGTCGATAAAAACACAAAAAAACTTGCATTTAACTTATTTGTATTATAATAAATGTAAAACTGGTACTCTGAACTAATTTATTTAAATAAACAAAATACTAATATACTTACATGAGCATCACAATAATTATTTAAAGTTACTGTACCATATAGGGTACAGTAGGTCTATATGGGTTAAATAAAGTACATATTCCCATGATAATAAATTGTAATACAGATTGATGTGTAGGTGTATCCTTTGTTATAATATCTTCAAACATTTATTAAAGTATTAATATTATAATTTAACATCTCTTCTGAAATTGTTATTGTTATATTATACCGTTATAAAATAATGCTTGAAGCGCTTTCAGTACATTTTAGCTATTAATTAAATCGCAGTTAATGAAATTAACTTAAAACTGGTTACACACTCAAATTACTATTTATTAAATGTTACCAAGAGCGGTACCTCAAAATTAAGTAATTAATTTTAAATATATTTTATAAACTTTTCAAGAATGAATTTTAGGGACACAAAGAGAGACATAGGTACCCCTTAACAGGTGGTTTAAAGATCTACGTTTCCAAGCCATTGTTGATGTTAATAAATACCATAATAATAATAAATATTCCACACACATTCACACAACACCATCTAGTCCCAAACTAAGCAGAGCTTGTACTCTGGGTTCTAGACAACTGACAAACATACTTAAATACTTTTTTCTTCTTTTGTAAATACATACATAGAAACACTCAGACCGATGCAAACAATCATGTTCATGCACTTAAAGATTTTCATTGAGCGGGAATCGAAACCGAGACCTCTGCTTAGCTGTCATGTTAAATAGCCACTATGCCACAGAGGTCGTCTATGGTTTTAAATACTATAAAACTGAGCTGCAGGTTATTAGTTGTAACATTGATGAATAGCTTAGAACAGTTGGAATTCGTTTATATGGTTCTAAAGAAGGTACTTAACGGCTGTTTATGAGGAAATCTGAAAATCGGAGAAAATGAACATCTGTAAACAAAATATGACACAACTACGACCCTAAAAAAATATGAAGTCTCTTTGGGATTTCCAATCGAAAAAGAGAAGGATATCATTCCTCAATTAGATGAATCAAATGATAGCAAGAGAGCTGATATCAAATCTTTTAGAATAAGTCTGACGTACCTACTCGTATATAACTCCTTTTTGAATATAAAGTAAAGGTTGGCTGTTAGTATTCATAATAAATATGACTTGATAATATTTTTTCTTAGAAATTTTTAGGCATTTTAGTAATTTTCGCAATCTCACTTTTAAAGAAAATTTTGATTTATTACGTTCCAGTCTATGAATAAAATTTAATTTAACGAATTCTTTCAGATCTTTGTGGTAATCTTTTTATAAATCGCCATTGAATTATTCCATTATAATTTTAAAAGAACTTTCTGCGTAGGTAGGTACTGTCTTAGGTCAAGTGAACATGAAATGTGTTCATGCTTAAAATTACCTTCTTACATCCAATAATGAGAAAACTAATTAAGGTTCAACCTAGTGCTCTAATACCAGTCATAATAAGCAGTTTTGTAAGATTTACAGAAATTCCATGCTTTTAAGAAAATAAACTAAATTACTTGACCAATATTGACGAAATGTCTATAGGAGCAACTAGTTAAGTATTCTTATCTCTGTGAATCATAATAAATTATATTTGAAATTATTTATATTCTTTACCCCTTTATCTTATCACGTAGACTAAAAGCCTCAGTTGCAGACCTTCAAGCCTTTCAAGGGGTCTGAGATAAGCTCATTATATATTCAGTGGTTCCTGAGACCGAACTTTTACGTTATTTTGAAGTATTATTAACGGTAAACCCAAAAGAAATATGCTGGAATATACAAACAAATAAATTTCATGAATAAGTTTATACTACCTATTTATGTAGTTTAAAAACTAGAACTTATAAGCATATAAACTATTCACGAACTTCAAGTAAAGCTATCAAATTAACAAATTGCTTTCAGACACTTTTATTATTAAAAACGACTAGCCTCGTATGTATAAAGTACTAACTTTATTTAGGACAGTGACCGAACAATTTCATGCGAATTGAAAAACTCTTTTCTACTTACAAGTTAAGCCCGTGTATCGCTAAAGTGAAACTTATAAAATATTCTCAAAGTGCAATGTAAAGCTCTGTACGGAGACTCTCATCGCTTATTTGAATAGGAAAACGGAAATAAAAGAAAAAAACTGATTTATTGAAGTGGCAGTGAACATGGAAAATACGTCTTTGTAAAGGTTTTCGGTATGTGAAAGCCAAGGCTCTCCGCCAATTTCGTATTATACAAGCTGTTGGTAAATTTATGAAAATTGTTTGGCAGCCGATGTACATTTTAAATTGTGTCATCTTGAACTGATTTCATGACATGAGGCCAGGCAACTATAGACGCACCGCACCGCAGACAAGGAGCCGGTGGCGGCCACTTGCTACAAATACAAAATATATGAAAAAGCCATCAGTGGCTGTGGTTAATATTAAATCATTATAAATTACTCTCATACAATTGACGACCTCTGTCGCGCAGTCGGTATATTACATGGCTGCTACGCAGAGGTCTCGGGTTCGATTCCCGCTCATTGCAAATCTTTGTGTGCATGAACATGATTGTTTGCATTGCTCTGAGGGTTTCTATGTTTATGTATGTATTTACAAAAAAAGAAGTATTTAAGTATGTTTATCCATTGTCTAGTACCCTTAGTACAAGCTTTGCTCAGTTTGGGACTAGATGGCGATGTGTGTACCTATTATTATTATAATTATACCTCTACATAATACATATTACTCATACATACAAAAAACTTTTCAAAAGTGAATTAATTAATGTTGTCAGAAAGCTTTATTCGGAAGTTCCAGCTGGATACCATTTGCATAATAAATTATGATCCCTTAATTCGACCCGTGCCTACCGAAACCTATTTTATTCTAGTCTGAATTATTTATTTCAACTGATGATCTAATTTCACAATTTTAACAGAACTTTTATTACAGACAATGTGTTTATTATTGATGTCAGTTAGTTTCTTTGTTGAATTTTATAACGATTTTTACCAAAAATGCTCATGATAGGAATATCATAAACAGCCACGGTGGCGGTAGATATAGGTACAATGAAAATAATCGGAGGTAGAAAATTTTCTGTCCTACTGCAGGGACGGGCCTCCTCCCGTGACGGAGGGATACTTGGCCTACTATCTACCACGCTAGACAGACATATTGGTATAGGGTTTAATTTCAAGTTTTCCTTCTTTTTACTTATTAAAGATAATATTTACGGTTAGTCCCCTAATCGGTTTTTTCGACACCCATGGGATGAGATGGGGTAGTGACATTGTATTCTTACTCAGTCACCACACGTCACTATAAATTCTATTGTAATAGTAACATAACTTCAGACTATACACTCTTAGTTATCTTGTAACCCACTTATGGAGATTTCGTAAGGTAGATTAAAAATGCATTCATTTAGATTTCAATTATACCTTCCGTAAAACACAGTCACAATAGCCTTAATTATTAATAGCTTCCGTTAAAACCGCTCTCTAATTTCGTTGATTTACAACGATAACGCAATTATACGACTTAACAAACTTTTGTTTTGGACAAACGATTAAAACAAATTTCCTATTCTTCCGTATTAAACCTTTACAGAATTTTGAAAAATATCATCAAGGTGAATGACAGACTGAATAATAATATAATTTTAATATAATTTTTTACATTTATATAATACTAGCTTTTGCCCGCGGCTTCGCTCGCGTTAAATTCGGGGTAGTACTTTTCCCCTTTCCTGGACACAAAAAAAGTAGCCTATGTTACTTTCCATCCTTTCAACTATCTCCACTTAATTATTATTTATCTTATTTATTATTAATCACGATAATTCGTCGCTCCGTTTTACCGTGAAAGAAAGACAAACAGACAGACACACTTTCCCATTTATAACATTAGTATGGACTAGCTTGAGCCCGTGACTTTGCCTGCGTATTTTAGACAATTTAAGCAATATCTTTATAAATTGTAGCCTATGTGTTGTTCTGATGTGTAAGCTATGTTACTGTAAAGTTTTATTAAAATCCGTACAGTAGTTTTTGCGTGAAAGAGTAACAAACATCCATCCATCCTCACAAACTTTATAATATTAGTAGATAGAAGTAGATAGTAGAAAGAAAGTAGGATAATGATATTTCTGTCAAAAGTTACGCCTTGAGTTACTACTCATGTTTCGCTGTTGTATGACGCTTTGATGCGTCATATTTTATTGGAACTAAAAGTTCTACCTACTCTAACTGAATTTACCTGAATTTCTGGGAAGTAGTGAAAGTTACGTCAACTATTTTACTGTTTAGACATCTTTGTCATTACAACAGGATTGTTATATTTTATAACAAAAAACCCGTTGTACAAAACAAATTATTCTTGACACTTTCACACAACGCCATCTAGTCCCAAACTAAGCAGAGCTTGTACTATGGATACTAGACAACGGGTAAACATACTTAAAAATTTTTTTTTTTTAAATACAATACATAAATATTATACATAGAAAACACCCAGACCAATGCAAACAATCCTGTTCATGCACAAAGATTTTCATTGAGCAGGAATCGAACCCGAGACCTCTGCGTACCAGCCATGTTAATAACCACTACGCCGGTAGATCGTCACAGAGGTAGTACAAACAGTGTAGTACCTAAGTGTTATTTTATGAAAAGAATATTGGAGTGGTTGGCACAAACACACAACACTTACTCTACATACTAGGCCTGGTATAAAGATGTAGAGTTTATTATTTTGTTTGCTAGTAGACCCCAGTATTACCACAGGTATTACTCTTGTTCGAGAGATTTTGCTAGCGTGATAAGATGTTATTTTTTATCTTGTGTCTCATTGTTTTGTTTGGTAAATTGTAGCCCGTAAAGTTAAATTGTTTAATACTTTTTGTACTACTGTACGACTTCCCTAGCTAAACCTCTCAAAAAGTAAAATTTTGTTTACATTAAGTAATTGTTCTCTATGAAAAGAAAATATACGAAAAAAATGTACTGCTGTTGAAAGAGGATGGTCATGTTTGTCTATGAAGCTAATAATTGTTAATCAAGATCAATGATTACAATTCATTTATTCATTCATAACAGCCCATTAATGTCCCACTGCAGGGACGGGCCTCCTCCCGTGACGGAGGGATACTTGGCCTACTAATACCACGCTGGCCAGACGGATTGGTATAGGGTTTATTTTCAAGTTTTCCTTCTTTTTATTTTGTAAAGATAGTGGTTAGGGTTATTCCCTTAGTCGGTTTTTACGACACCCATGGGATGAGATGGGGTGGTGACATATTGTATTCTTACTCCGTCACCACACGGATAAATTTGATAAATGATTACAATATTTATATTCAATTACACGAATAATACAATCGACCTTGTGAAAAAATATATCCATTACTACTAAGCATAAAACAGAACTCCAATACACATTAAAATAATTTCGACAGAAGAAATATATTGAAGCCATTATCATAAATATTATTCCAATTTACATGTAATAAGGATAAAAGCTATTTGTCTGAATATTCGACTCGAGTTTTTTTTCTCTTGTTGAAATATTTATGCAATATGAACATGTTCTCTGCATATTTTGTGAAATGAGATTTAAGTAATACGTTACTTAAATTGGATTTCAAAATGCAAAGAAAAATACAGATTTTTGTTTTTCGTTTGCTGCACAATAGGTTTAAAATCGATCGATCAAAGGCGATCATTGTGAGTACAAAGAGTTTTCCGTCAGTAAGTTTTGAACAAAAGATTTAATTATTAGTAAACGGCGTATTTGAATTGATCCCGTACCTTTGAACTAGTGCTTAAAAGTCCCAGTGCAAGAATGGACTTCATTTGGAGATGAAAAAAAAATTAGTCTTCTAATACCACGCTGACCAGATTCATATTAGTATAGGGTTTTGTGTAAGTACTCCTTCTCTTTTTTGGCAGAGAAGAATGCATGCATTGCTTTTCCTTTATCTACATAAAAGTAACGTTTTACCCCGTCATCACACAAACAACAAGACCCCGGGACTTTAATAGCATTTTACATTTTACTTTCCATTCGTCTCAGTAAGCAGTTCTGATTTCTAAGTCATTATATTATGAAAACTTGTTTTGGAAACAATGTTTGTAATTTTCTTACAGATTTTTCTCATAGCTTAGCTTCATCTGCAAATCAGCCGGTAGATTGGAAGCTTTCTTATGTGATTATGTTACATCTGGTTGTACCCCAAATGAACAAATGCTTTGATTTGATTTCATCATACTTAATTTCAAATAAAGTACTGGAAATTAGTACTATACAAAATGAAAGCCACCTTTTATAATAACTTTTTTTAACACCACTTTATCAAATAAAAGTAAATCACGATACAATGTGTAGGTTATACTTTTTACCAAAAATACGTATCCATTTAATGATTTTACCAGATTGGGTCAAATCTATTTTCCCGTGAAGCATCAACAAAATATACGTAATGGTGAAATATCGCTCCATTTGAATCCATTAACGTATAATTTGGTTTTGAGCCATTAGCCATTAGTGCATTGATATTTCACTCAGGCTTTAAGGCCGCGTGTGGAAGTATAATTAGTGATGTTATTGCAAATTGTAGCTTATTCACGTTGGATTATTTATTATATTTATGCTCTCCTCATGCTCCCTCTATTTATTTATATGCTCTCTTTATTAACGCTGAAAAGAAAATCTATTTGTGGGAACTTAGAAAACTATAAAGATTTTTCCTAGTATTGTTTACTTATTGACCCGTTTTAACTTAAGCATACAAATATTGCGAGAACATATTCAAATGTATAGCCTCAAGAACATACCGCTTCTATAGTTTTCCAAAGACATGTCGTTTGTCAGAACCTAATCTCAGAAATGACATTTCCGTAACATTAGCAATTAGGGATGATTGAATGAAACAGATACAAAAAATCTACAGATATACAAAATGACGTATATATTGAAATTCCCCTAAGAGAGAGATCAGCATTCAATAGAAACGAATTTCGATTCCAGACTGAATGAGTCTCATCAATCTGTTTCTGTTCAATTTTAGATTAAAGCTCTGTTTATATTTTTAAAGCTTAGAAATGTATTTTAAAAATAGCGTTATTTTAAATTACGTGGTGATAAAGCTGTACTGAAACATGAATAAATAACAGACCTGTGATACTTTTTTTCGCCTGTATGCCTACTACTGCTCCAGTACTATAAGTAAATACAATTTTATTTATCCTTGAAGTCTCTGAATATAAAACCACCTAGTCTCGTGGGTGTCTTAAAACTTGGTTGAAGGAGGTTTAACAAACATAAGTGTTTCATAGAACGAAATAAAAACATCTTTACGAGAGCGTATCTAGTTATTTTTAAATCCTGGACGATAGCATGATCTGTGAGGACTTAATAAATACATAATTATTAAAACAACGAACACAAGTATTTCTAGAACTGAAAAGAAGTTCTAAGGCCTTTTTCACGTGCACGCGTTCACATGTAAACTTATAATGTATATAAGCTACATAGATACAGGGTTGCCGTGATTGTGCCATGTGATAGCTGCTTCTTGTTTCGCCCCAAAGTTGAAGTACTCATCATAGCAGCCCATTAATGTCCCATTGCGGGGACGGGCCTCCTCCCGTGCGTGACGGAGGGATACTTGGCCTACTAATACCACGCTGGCCAGACGGATTGGTATAGGGTTTAATTTCAAGTTTTTCTTCTTTTTATTTCGTAAAGTTAATATTTACGGATAGTCCCTTAGTCGGTTTTAACGACACCCATGGGATGAGATGGGGTGGTGACATATTGTATTCTTACTCCGTCACCACACGGAGATTGAAGTCCTAAGCACAAATATTATTTACTGTAGTACATACTAGAGAAGCATAAATTGCTGGCTAGGGAGGGAATAGTATATTGCACAAATTTGGGGCCTTACCTTATTTGTGAGACGGCAAAGTGCTGATACGATGATCAGTTACAAGATAAGATTAGGTACATTAAATAATTAAACTTAGTAATTGGTCCTTTATTCTGCTGATTAGTGTAACCTGATTACATTTCTGAACGTAGTTGGTTCCCTCGAGGGGATTTGCTTGAGTTATTCACAAGACATTTTCATTACTTTAGTTCATTAATTAAGGAGCTACTTGGATTTTTTTTTTCTTAATAGATACTTTTCATAAATAACAACTCGTAGTGCTAATAAAATGGATGGAAGAAAGTTTTATTTCTTTTGATTAAAACTTTAAGGTTTATTTTCTAGAAAACATTGCTTAATATCACCCAGGTGTACCTATGCGTTTTTGCAAGAGGCCATCTTGGGCCAAATAAAGAGCACTCGTAACCGACGCGCATGTATGACTCGCTTAATGAATGTGGACGAGGCCAAATCTGTTTGCCAGGATCGTGACAAGTGGCGTTCTGTCGTCTTTGCCTTCCCCGGACGGGATAAGGCGTGAGTTTATGTATGTATACCATCTAGGTTGCTACAGATATCGGGGAGTAAACTTGACATGTGTTCCTTCCATCCTATAATATTCTGTAGAGTATTTAGAAGGATTTCGTCAGATCGTCAAGGTAATGGTGACGGAATGAAGATATTTTTTAACTACCCTCCGTTGCTTTTGTGGATTGTATTCGAGCTTTCCATTACGTTCGATACGTTGATATTGCTATGTCTGCTATAAAAAATATAAATCTTCCCAAGGTGCCCATGCCATGAGGCCCTTTACGTGGCTCACTAGCGCCACCAATACAAAAAAAATATAATTCGCAAATAGGATCAATAATGCAAAATGTTGGTACCGAAATCTTGAGAAAAGGTAATAAAGACAAGTAGGTATTTGTATAAAACACTCTCAACAATGTTTTCAATTAGTTTAATTTCGCATAATATAATATAATGTTCAATTTTGACGACCAATTTTCGACAATTTTGACGACTTCGGTGGCGCGCCGGTAGAGCCAGCGGCTGCCGCGCATGAGGTTGTGGGTTCGATCCCCACGCAGGACAATAATTTGTGAGATCCATAAATTATTGTCCTGAGTCTGGGTGTTCTATGTGTTCGTTAATTGATGTTTGTAAAAGTCCCCGCGACACAGGGCATGATCCCTAGTGCGGGAGTTGTCTTTTAAAAAAAAAAAAAAATACGCAAAAAACAGCCGTTTTTGTTTATAATGCAATATTTATCTAATTGAAAAACATTGAAAGTGTTGTTTAAATGTTCTATTGTTAAGTGTTGTTTTGTTGATCCTATTTGCGAATTATGATTTTTTTATATTGGCGCCGCTAGTGAGGCCTATACACGCTCTTAAACGTTTCGATCAAAAAAAGTTTGAACAATAATCATTCAGAAGAGTTTTTCCATTAAATAACTTGACGCAAAATTTATTTCTATCAGATTCTTAAAGCTAAAACTACATCACGATATTTTATATTGAAAATTAAAAGTAAACAAGATTCGAGTCGGCCGCCATGAACTTCAATTATACTGAATATTATACAGGTGACACGGTTTATTTGTAAGGTTTACATTCTGGATTAGATGTTTGCACATGCCTTTACATTAGCTTTAAAGTATTTTAATGCGAGTTAGTTATTTTGGTTTGGAGCTGTTTCTTATTTAATAATTATTTTTAGCGGTTTATCTATATATATAAAAGAAAGTCGTGTTAGTTACACCACTTATAACTCAAGAACGGCAGAACAGATTTGGCTGAAAATTGGTAGGGAGGTAGCTTAGAGCCAGGAGACGAACATAGGATACTTTTTATCCCGTTTTTTTTTCTTTTTTTTTTTTCTGCTGATTTGAATCGAGCAGCGTTTCAATACGATTGCAGCAATGATTACAGCTTGCATCCTAGCGTTTGCATTGGGCAAATGGACGTTGTTTGCGAGTATTGTGGTGCATTAAAGTTTTTTTTTTTCGTTTTTTTTTTCTTCTCGAAATAAACGCTTGCCTCAAATCGTCAAATCTATGGCGCTATGTGAAAAAACTGCAGCTGACAACAAACATGAGAGTTACATTGCTTAATGATATATCTGCTGAAGATTTCTCGGAGAAATTGCTGACTATCGGTAATGGTCAAGTACCTGTCGATGAATCGAGCGGATTAATATCATTTCCAAATAATTTCTGTAATTTTGTCTCATCAAAAGACGAACTTATCAACAATGTATTTCCAAACATTATTTCTAACTACAAAAATAATGAATGGTTGAGTGAGCGAGCAATTTTAGCGGCTAAAAATAAAGATGTAGATGACCTGAAGTACATAATTCAAAATAAGATCATTGGAACAATGCATTCATTCAAATCTATTGACTGCGTCACAAATGAAGATGAAGCCACCAACTATCCAATTGAATTTTTAAACTCTTTGGACGTGCCTGGCTTACCACCGCACAATTTACGCCTAAAGGTTGGTTATATAAAGGAAAGTCGTGTTAGTTACACCACTTATAACTCAAGAACGGCAGAACAGATTTGGCTGAAAATTGGTAGGGAGGTAGTTTAGAGCCAGGAGACGAACATAGGATACTTTTTATCCCGTTGTTTTTTTTTTTTTTTTTTCTGCTGATTTGAATCGAGCAGCGTGTCAATACGATTGCAGCAATGATTACAGCTTGCATCCTAGCGTTTGCATTGGGCAAATGGACGTTGTTTGCGAGTATTGTGGTGCATAAAAGTTTTTTTTTTTTTAGTTTTTTTGTTTCTTCTCGAAATAAACGCTTGCCTCAAATCGTCAAATTTATGGCGCTATGTGAAAAAACTGCAGCTGACAACAAACATGAGAGTTACATTGCTTAATGATATATCTGCTGAAGATTTCTCGGAGAAATTGCTGACTATCGGTAATGGTCAAGTACCTGTCGATGAATCGAGCGGATTAATATCATTTCCAAATAATTTCTGTAATTTTGTCTCATCAAAAGACGAACTTATCAACAATGTATTTCCAAACATTATTTCTAACTACAAAAATAATGAATGGTTGAGTGAGCGAGCAATTTTAGCGGCTAAAAATAAAGATGTAGATGACCTGAACTACATAATTCAAAATAAGATCATTGGAACAATGCATTCATTCAAATCTATTGACTGCGTCACAAATGAAGATGAAGCCACCAACTATATAATTGAATTTTTAAACTCTTTGGACGTGCCTGGCTTACCACCGCACAATTTACGCCTAAAGGTTGGCTCCGTAGTAATCATGCTTCGAAACATAAACCAACCAAAACTGTGCAACGGTACGCGTTTGGTGGTTAGAAAATTGATGAACAATGTCATTTACGCTACGATAATGATAGGAAAATTCAAAGGTGAGGAAGTTCTCATTCCGAGGATCCCGATGATCCCAACCGATATGCCGTTTGAATTTAAAAGACTTCAATTTCCGATACGTCTTGCATTTGCCATGACCATCAACAAATCACAAGGCCAGTCCTTAAAAGTTTGTGGTTTAAATCTAGAACATTCATGTTTTTCCCATGGTCAATTATACGTGGCATGTTCACGGGTCGGAAGACCATCTGCGTTGTTTGTTTTTGCGCCTGATAATAAAACAAAAAATGTCGTGTATCACAAGGTACTTAAGCGAAGAGTAACCTATGTACTAAAATACAGATGAATGATTAATGTAGGTATTTCATATTTTTTGTATTTTTTTTCAAATAAAAATAAACAAAAAAACAGCTTATTTATTGCTATTAAGGCGGAACAAAGTTCGCCGGGTCAGCTAGTTATTAATATTACTGCTACGAGATGTTATTCTCGGGTGAAGAGAATGTTCTCAATTCGGTTGTATTTGCTCAAAATTTGGTCCTTTAAAACATAATTAAGATTAGCTAATTTTCCAGGAATAATATACTTAGATATTGCGTTAAAACCATCTAATGTAAGACAATGTATTATTGTCCATATTGTCCTTTTAGGTTCATCTAACTTCCCCAAAATATCTCCAATATGTTACAAAAGCTTATGACCTACGATGATCGCCTACTATTACGTTCCACATATTGTGTTCGTTTGACATGGTCTGTCATAAAAAAGTTTTTTCTCTTTATGGCTAGCTGATGGGACAAAAAAATGGGTCAAATATTTCCCTTCCTTATCTCTTTTCGGTTGACGTATTTATTTTTTTGTAATATTGTTATCAACGTTTTTAAGCTCAACTGCTTTGGTTGCATGAGGCAGAATTTGAGTTCTTTGCATGACAACTATTTGCGCAGTTCACACAGTATTACTTACCTGTTTTTCTTTAAGTAAAATTATGTTTAAGAGCGGAAAGCACAGAACATGACCACTATTGAGAGAGTTGTCTTTAAAACAAGATAAAGGTAACAAGTAAACAAAGTAAACAAGGAATGAATTTACCATGATAATATTTTAGTTTATATATGACATGTTTTTGTTACGATATTGAAAATTATAGTAACATTATAATAATAATAATTTGTGGTAGCTTATGTCAACTCTATTAGGCATAAGTAAAGGTTATTACAAACTTGTAGGTAACAGATAAGAACTGATAAAACTGAATGATTGTTTTTTAAAGCAAATAATTTATGTATTATATCCTATGTTATAAAGGATTCATCTACCTGCTTTAATAAAAATACGCAAAAAAGTCTTTTAATACCAGATATACCAGAGTATTTATAAAGTCTCATATGAAAATCGCTTAAAAGAACATTCATATAAAAGAATTTTTCATATTCACTCCCAACGATATGCGTCGTAATATTTTTATTCAGTACGAACACTGCATATACGAATCAAAATGAATGAAATGAATGTTGTTTGTTTTACAAAATAAAGTAAATTCAAGAGATTTAAGTAAACATCGATCAAATTAAAAGCTTTCAGATAAAATATCAATATAATTGCGAGATAAGTCAGGATTTTTTTAAACATAAGTCAAAGAAAAGGTTGTAGTCAGTATGATTCATGACAGAATGAGAGTGGGTTACCACTACGGACTTGGGCTTTCGCCGGCGCGGCGTAATCATGTATAGTTTCTGCCTTTCTCTCCTAGTAGAGACTGGGAGAGAAAGGCGGGGTTGCAAGAGATCCTGGTATAAGAATAAGACCTAATCATAGCATTCCATGAGTTCTCCTTGCGGGTGCCGGATCCATCGCGTGATAGAGGACGGAACACTTGCATAACAGCGTCTGGGACTTACGACCGAGATGTAGGTTTAAGGAGGCCCCCTTACAACGCGTTAGCGGTCACCTTCACTGTCTGCTATGTTCCGTCCTCTACCTATCCAAATTTGGTATAAATCTAGCAATGCCGTTTTGGACGAGCATAAGAAATTTTTTTTCGTAAGTTCAACAAGTATTTACATAGTTTTAAAGCATACCTATAAAGTTAATTTCTAGTTATCGTATTGCATCGTTTTAGGTGTTAAAATTTGCACAGTACATTTAATTTTATAAAGAAGAATAAAAAGAAATTCTCCTGTAATTTGTCCGTAATAAGTTTCTTTGTTAAACGTAATTAAACGAATTCTTAAACAAGTAACTATTAACATTTTATTCAAAATAATAATGACCCATTTATTTTAATCATTGTTATTGTCATTTAAATTACTTGGTAAATTTTATTTACAATTTGTAAAGCCTCATTTTGAAACCAATTTACTCCCGGCATCCAACAATTGAGGTCGTAAGCTTCATATTCTAGAAGAGGCAAGGAATTCATCATGTTACTATGATAGGTATGAGCTTCAGGTGGTGCAGTTAGGGTAGATGATCTTAGTGCAGGTCGGTGTGAAAGCCCGGAATGGAATTTCATCCTTCCTATAAAAGGGAGTTTCTATCAGGAAAATATTTATAGTTTTAGTGGACCCCCATTGTTTTCGGACCGGTATCGCAGACCAGCATCAGTCGGAGTAGCTATGTTTCTTCTCTTGTTTAAATGTTCTAGCCTCTTTTTCAGATAAAAAAGGAACACTGTGAAATTTTGTGTTTAATCTATATTTACCATATTTTCTGGACATAATACCTCTGACCACTCAAAGGCAAGTAGACCTCTAAAAGGTGTTCCGTGTTAAGACAAAATACGTAATAAAACCATTACTACATTATAGAAACAATTATTATTGTTAATAGTATAATTAGTGTATAGAAATTATGTTAAAACACCTTTAACATCACAATTAAAGTGTTACACATAATGTTGATGGGCCTGGTGACTAGTGGCACAGGTATAATATACCTTTTTCTGGCACCAGTCCTTCACAATACGCAAAATAATTATAATCATAGATTTAAGTAGTTATTAGATACAATTGTGAAGGAAATAAAGATATTATTTATTTATTACTCGTCAGGAATCATCTGTGATTCCTCTGGTGTTGCGGGTGTCCATGGGCAGCGGTGATCACTTACCATCAGGTGACCTGCTGGCTCGTTTGCCTAAAAATTTTTAAAATTTGTCTAAAGCTCCGCAGTTTTTCTACCCCTATAATTACGTGTGAAGAACTCAACGCTTTTTGTTTCACGTTGGGATCTAATGTGTTCATCCATTAATCTTCTAATGACATCACTCTATTTCCACAGACTTTATACTATACTATTTTTCAGATCTTATGGGTACGGTGACGTTTAGTATTTGTCATTACTAGAGATGTAGTAACACTAAAATCGTTTTTAAAAATACCGATTATATATCTAACCGATATAATTTACAAACAAGAATAAATCGATTATGGGTACAAAATAAGAAACTAATCTTTGTTTAAATATGATATGATGAACAACTTGATGAATTACTTGATTCGTCACTTACGTGACATAATAAGTGAAAATCTACTGAATTGTCTAATTTGATGTCTCTTCCTCTCACAGTCATGAAGTATTAGATTTTTGTTTTTTCCAGTCATAGCGTTACGTGGTCACAGGTCACAGGCCTCTTTTAATAATTACATCTTCAAGATTTTATCGCTATGACGTACGAATCCCGCCAAAAAAAAACTTGCGGCCTATCCTCGTAAAAACTAATATTGAGTTATAAGACAACTGAAATTATTATATTAATATTATATTAATTTCTATGATTATAAAAAAAAAATTAATCGATTTAATCAATTTTATAAAAAACCATTCGATTTTAACAATTTTATTGTGTCAATCTCTATTGAAATTCGTTCCGAGCCGCGCATATGATTTTAAAATTTATATGTTTATATTTTATATATAAGGGTTGAAGATGGAATATAAAACAAATATTTCATATAATTTAATTATATATAAACGTCTAAATAATATTTTTAATTTTTAATCAGTTCGGATTCATAAATTGATAGCTTTTATTTTTAAATTCTACAAAAGTAAACTAAGTAACATGGAAAAGATCAAATGTCACCGTACCTTTCCTGTCTGATAAAGACTATAACGAGCTTAATCTGTAAAATTGAGATCTTTTTAGTAAAATTTAAAATGTAAAACAGTTTTAACTTCAAACCGTGTACCTAATCTTGTTTTAGCGTTTTGTGATCAAAGAGGCGGAAAAGCATTTAACCTCTTAGTAAGTTTAATTTTGCAAACTTGCACTACGGCCATTTAGCAATCTCGGTTCCGCGATATTCTTTTTGTTTTTGTCAGCTGTTATAGTATTTCTGTGGTTACTAAATGAAACTATAATTAGGGATTTTTTTGGAAGGTTGAACAGAAGTATTTGGGTACTTTGTTTACTTCGTTTTAAGTATGCCCAAATATTAGGTCTTTACCTATGAAATTGCCGTTTTATATGAAGATTTTATCAGAAGTTAGATTTTTCATACTAACGTTTTCTAGATATTTCAATAATTATTAAACATAATAATAGAATGAAATTTGATATAAGTAATGGCGCTAACTAAAGTATTTAAAACAAAGAAAAAAAAGTATCAGTAAAGAAGTTACAATTAAACAAATGGGAAAATCCGCTGTTTTATATTGAATCCATGTTCACAGGCTTATTAATAATACAAATAATAATTACTTTATTTATTATTTTTTGTTAGATGTGGGTATTGTCCTATATTTTCTAAATAACAAAAAATATTTAAACAAACATTTTTTAAAAGAATATAGAGTCTAAAGACTGCGCAGAAATAAATAGGCAATTTCATAGGTAAACCTATTATAAAACATGGTAAATAATTTAATTAAAAGCGTAATTTCTTTACATTCTTGAAATTTTCACATTAACAATGTAGTAGGTACTTATTACTGCTTAATTAATATGTACTAAGAGTATTAAACCTAATTAGTGCTAACGTACTAATTGAGTATTTTAGTAAAGCCATTTAGTTCAAGCTCCTTTAGTCTTATAGCTAGTTTTAGTCTAGCATTAGGAATAATAATATAATAATATAATAATAAATAAAGATTTGCTGTCTATTTTGTAGGTACTCGCGTCAAGTACCAATAACGTATGGTGTGCCCCAGGGCAGCATACTCGGACCTACTCTCTTTCTCTGCTTTATTAATGAGCTTTGTTCCCTTAATCTTGACAATTGTCGAATCTCTGCGTATGCCGATGATACAGCTTTGACATTCTTTGCGGACTCATGGAGTGTACTTTTTGATTTTGCTCAGAAGGGTTTCGATACGGTGTGTCACTGGCTACCACACTCCCTCACTCTAAATGACGATAAAACCAATTACATTGTGTTCAGTATCCAAAATAGAAAAGAACTAGCTAATCTTCCCAATAATATAATTGCTCATAAATGTAACTTTCCCTCTATTTATAACTGCACATGTCCCAAAATTACACCCACTAAATGTATTAAGTACCTTGGAATAGAAATTGACGCAAATCTAAACTTTGAAAACCATATCAATGCTGTGTCTACTAGGTTGCGGAAACTTACATATATATTTAAAACTCTCCGTGATGTGGCAGACAGACAGACAATAAGGTTAGTTTATGAGGCCCTAGGGCAGTCAATTATATCCTACTGCATCACCTCCTGGGGAGGAGCATGTAAAGCTGCTTTGCGAAACTTGATATTGTTAAACTACAGGATGATGCATCGAAAATAGATTGGACGCCCGTCATTAGTGCTACATCTGTGGATGATATGGTCAGCTCTTTTAACGCTGCTTTAGTACAGTTGTACGATATACATGCCCCCATCAGAACGGTAAAAGTTAGACGTCCACCAGCGCTTTGGCTAACCGAGGAGGTTAGGGTAGCTATGAGGAGAAGGGATCGTGCTCTTAGTAAATACCGTAAAAATCGTTGTGACGCCAACTGGATTATCTTTAAGGCTGCAAGAAATAGGTGTAATCAGATGATTCGTAACGCTAAACGCCGACATATTCATGAAAATATAAATTCCAGCACTCCTGCCAACATCTGGAAATTCTTGCACTCCATGGGGATCGGGAAGTCACCACAAGTGGAGTTCCCACCAAATATTAATATTGACGATGCTAATAAATTCTTCGCCAATACTGTCTCCCCAGCTAACACCACGGTAAGACAAACTACTGACATTATCCGTGACTTACCTAGTCCCAACATAGACCCCTTTTATTTTTCTCCTCTTGCACCAGGTGAAGTCAGAAAAACTATTCTTTCCATCAAATCAAAAGCTTTTTGTTTTGATGCTATCAGTCGTCACATGATCACCCTTATCTTGGATCAAATACTCCCCGCTATTCTTCACATCTTTAATCATTCTCTTCATTTCGGTCAATTCCCATCTTCGTGTCGTAACGCCTATGTTCGACCTCTCCCTAAAATTTCTAATCCTACACTTATTTCTCATTTTCGTCCTATTAGCATTCTTCCTTTCCTGTCTAAAGTACTCGAAGCTGAGGTATACAGACAATTATCTGAATTTATAAACAAAAACAATTTGTTGTCTCCGCTCCAGTCTGTGTTCAGACCTGGTCACAGTACAACCTCAGCCCTGCTGAAGGTGACTGGCGATGTGAGGGCGGGAATGGAGGAAACTAAGATTACAGTATTGGTCCTGGTTGACTTCACGAACGCCTTTAATACGGTAAGTCATGACATTCTCATCTCTATTCTATCCCATCTTAAGATTTCACCTGTTGCATTGGATTGGTTTTCTTCCTATCTTCGAGGTCGTCAGCAGTCTATTCGTATCGATGAAATTACCTCTTCTTGGTGCACTTTAGCTGCTGGCGTGCCTCAAGGCGGTATATTATCTCCTTTGTTGTTTTCATTATTTATCAACCTCCTAACCAAAGAACTCTCTTGCGACTATCATCTGTATGCCGACGACTTGCAGCTTTACACCCAAGCAAGAGTGGAGCATCTTGATATGGCTATAGATGCGCTTAACATAAACTTAAAGGCACTCCATGATTGGTCATTAAAATTTGGGCTGTCTGTTAATACTGACAAATGCCATGCTATTTTAATAGGTAGTTCTCGTTTTATAGCCAAGATTAATTTTGACACAGCACCACCTATTATATTTAATGGTTGTATCATACCTTACAGTAACGTAGTAAAAGATTTAGGGATATATCTAGATAGTACGCTAAGCTGGCAGTCTCAAGTTAAGGTTGTAAGTCAGAAAGTTACTGGCACCCTACGCTCCTTATATCGCCTTAGAAATTTTCTACCACACAAAACCAAGGCAATGCTTGCGCAGTCCTTAATTTTTCCTATCATCGACTATGGTGATGTGTGCTATCTCGACCTGAATGCAGATCTGCTCAATAAAATGGACCGACTTCTAAATAACTGCATTCGATTCGTCTACAATCTTCGTAAGTATGAACATGTCTCATCGTATCGTTCAGAGTTGAATTGGTTGGCAACACTGCCTCTAAGGGTCAATATAGTCTCCGTGTTTATATTAATATTTTAAAAGTTTAAAGTGCATAAAAGACATTAAAAAATAGTGATATCGTTTGCAGATGATTCAATAAACTTTTGAAGAAGTTTTTAACTATAACTTATTTGACAATTGTTTTTGTGTGAAGTGATTTCGTTAAAGTATTTTACTGTAAAGTGATAAACTAGCAATATAACTGTTAAAAATAAACAGACTCTTCATTATAGTAATCATCTTGTGACATTTTGTGTGATTTAAAAGCAAATACGAAAACAATATATTACATTTGTTTTGAATCTCGTTATAGGTACACAATATTCAAATTCGTGCAAATTTGACAATGCTACCAACCGTAGTGCTCTTCTTCCATGGGCGCACTCCAGGTACTACTTGTTGTCAATTGTTTAGCATCGAGGGCTAAATATCAGTGTTGACAATACAATAAATAAAAGAAAATAAAAAACGCTACTTAACTGATACCAAATAAAAATACGAAAACAATTTAAATAGAATAAAAAATTCGTAGTTTATATACAATGTCTCAAGATAATAATGTAACATTGAGACCTCATCAAAAAGTCAAAACCAAGTCATACGAAAGCCTAATAATCAACAGTTCATCTTCCTTGGATAGTCCAATGACTCCAGATATGTCCACAAAAAGCTTAGATTTATCAAAACACCTATACAGAAACGAAGTAGAAGACCTGAAATCTGAAATTAATACTTTGAAATCTTCCTTACTATTGACACAAAACGAACTTGAAAATGTTATTATTGCGAAAAGTGAGTTAAAACAGAACATAAACCAACTAAACCAAGAGATTAATGTACTTAAAAAACTATGTACAAGCCCCCTTTCATCAATAAGAAAATCTAGAAAAAATAGACGCCGTATAACTGAAAGTTTTACAAACTCTTCACTAAATAAATCCACTACAGCTTCTACTCCAGAAAAGCTTCTCTTGCCGCCTCTCTCACCGACAAATATGCAACCTACTGATACAACCAAGGGACAACTTTTAGAGATAAATTGTGAACGACTAAAGAACCCGACTGAGGACACTCAAACAGAAAAAAATATTTTCTCTCAGAAAAGTCAAGCCTACCAACAACATAGATTAAATACGGATCAAAATGACGGTAAAAAAATATGTATTATTAGCAGTAACAACAAAAACAATATACTAGAAACAGCTAAAAATATATTTCACGATGTTTCGCTTTACCATTACTGTATTCCAAATGGTGGAATAAAGCAATTGCTATCTAATTTAGATGGACAATTAAAAACATTCACAATGAAAGATTATTGTATTATATACATAGGAAAGGAAGACTTTGAAACTTCGAATAACTATAATGTTTTAGTAGATTACATTAAAACCAATCTTAGTAAAATAACACACACAAATAAAATTATTTGTGTGCCAAATTTTAAATTAAATCCTAGTGTATCAATTTTTAATATGAGAATAGAATCCTTTAACCGACTACTCTATGAAGATAACTTACGTCACGAGTATGCGTATACTTTTGACAGTAATAAATATATTGAATATACTTACAAGATGTTCAGTAAAAGTTTTGGTTCTGTAAATAATACTGGAATAAAAGTTATTTTCTCACAAATGTATGATTATGTCAAACTACTGGATGAGTTTCTGCACTCACATGGTGAAATTGTTGGTTTGAAATCAGTTACGGACGCTCAAAAACGTGGCACAATATCGCATTATTTTAAAAGAAATAAAAAGGAGTATACTAATAGCAGTGTAACTGAGTTGAATTCATACAAAACTACTGACCCAAAACCGGGAACTATTCCTTTTTATTTTAAGATTTTAGATCGAAAGATAGCTACAAAGTGTTTTCGTGAATAACAATAATATTATATCACAACTTTGTATATATCACCAAAATGTATGTGGTATAAGCAACAAGGTGGATGACCTTGAGATTTATTTGGGTGAGTTGGCTAACCATGTTAACTTTTTATGCATTAGTGAACATTTTTTAAATAACTTATCCATAAGCCAATTTAGTTTCCCTAATTATAAAATTGCAAGCTACAACACCAGACTAAATAAGAAAAGGGGAGGCACTCTCATTCTTACAGATACTGATAGAAATGTGGAGGATCTACAGGTTTGTAAAAAATTATATACAATAAATAGCTTTGAGGTGTGTGGCACTAAAGATTTAGAAACAAATCTAAATATCATATGCTGTTACAGAACTCCAGAAAACAATAATTTTGATTTATTTATGTTGAAATTAGAAAAACTACTACAGCATTTCTATGATAAAAAATGTTTAATTTGTGGGGATTTTAATGTTAATTTGATGAAGGATGATGAAAGGGCAAAAAGCTTCACATCTTTGCTCTTGTGTTATAATTTTAAACTTTTAATAAACACACCCACATTTAGGAGAAATGGAACTGATTCTTGCTTGGACAATATTTTGACCAATATGTCAAATAGTTGTCTAAATGACGTAAGTGTAGATCACAATGGGTTAGCAGATGGTCATGCAGGACTTTTTTGTACAATGCAATTAGCTAAAATTAGCATTAAACAAAAACAGGAACAGTTCTTTAATGTTAGAAAAATAATTTATGATCAGAATAGTAAAATTGAGTTTAGAAAAAATTTGCTTGGGTTAGACTTAAATACTAATATAAATACATTTATACAGCAATTTAATGAACTACATTCCTCATCTTTTGTTTGTAAAAAAGTAAAGGTAAATCTAAACAAGAGTGGCCACTCTAAATGGTTGACAGATGGGATAAGGACATCCAGTAAATTTAAAAGATTTTTGAATACAATTGATAAGCAAACATGTAATCAGTCTATCATGGAATATCGTGCCAAATATATAACAACTTATCGAAAAGTAGTAAGGTCAGCAAAAAAGATTAATGTGAGAAATCAAATTATGAAATCAACAAACTCTAGCAAGTCAATATGGAGAATAGTAAATGAACATCGTAGTAATAAGTCAAATAGTTTTTCTAATAATTTACTTATAAAAATTGATAACAGTGTAACTGATAACCCTTTACAGATAGCTAATACTTTTTCTAACATTTTCCATAGTAGGATGATATTAAATTCATGTGATTCTGACCTGGCAATATTGTTTCTCAAACAAAATGTTATGAGGATAGATTCTGATATGACTTTTGATCTTGTTACACCTAACGAAATTTATAATATGGTAAAAAGTATGGAAAATAAGACATCATTTGGATATGACAATATCCCGCTTAGTGTTATTAAGGAAAACATTGATATTTTAACATATCCTTTAGCAACCTTCTTTAATAACTGTATAGAAATGAGAGTATTTCCTGAGGAATTTAAGATTGCTAAAATACTACCCATACATAAGAAAGGTGCCTAATTGTATTCAAGAATCTCTTATAGAGGATGTTCTTCATGGCTTAAATGAGAAGTGTAAGGTTGCGGGACTGTTCTTGGACCTGAGCTCTGCATTTGATACCGTAGACCATGATATTTTGTTATCCAAGATGGAGTATTATGGAATAAGGAATACAAATCTTAAATTGTTTGGTTCTTACCTACGTAATAGAAAGCAATTCGTGGAAGTCAAGGCAATTATAAATGGGGAACAAAACTGTTATCAATCTGATCTAGAAACCATTACTTGCGGTGTACCTCAAGGTTCAGTTCTGGGGCCAATATACTTTATTATCCTTTTAAATGACTTAACGGCCTACATGAAAAGTAAAGTCCCAGATGTGAGTCTCACCCTTTTTGCCGATGATACAAATGCAATTGTGTCAGCAGATAGTATATTAGATTTAGATAATAAAATAAAAGATACATTTGAATTTTTTAGTAACTGGTTTGGTGTGAACAATCTACTTTTAAATCCAAGAAAAACAAAATGTGTTCTTTTTAAATCCACAGTAAGAAACAATGCAACCATATCTGTTATATCTCATGGTAATAAAATTGATGTTGTAGATACAATTAAATTTCTAGGAGTACAAATAGATGCCTTACTAAACTGGAAACAGGAAGTATCATCTATTGTTAATACAGTAAGTTCAGCATGTTATGCAATCAGAACGCTCAGAGATAATCTAACAATGGCCCAGCTTAAAATGGTTTACTTTGCTCTGGTTGAATCAAAGTTGCGGTACAGCATTCAATGTTGGGGATATAGTTATCAGTACAATATAAATGCTGCTTTTGTAATACAAAAGAGAGCCATAAGAACAATGGTATGCATTAAGCAAACTGAATCATGTAGAAACCACTTTAAAACATTGAACATACTAACAGTACCATCTCTTTACATCTTAGTTACTTTAACCAACCTTGTAAAAAATCTAGGGAAATATGAAACGGAATCTGAGAGGGAAATCAGACTAGGTACACGGAGAAAAGATCTACCGGTTAGGATACAAACACATCTGAATGTAGTACAGCATGGTGTAGGTATTCGGGCTGTCACATTGTTTAATAAATTACCTCCAGAGTTCAAACTGATTTCAAACCACTAATTTTTTAACAATAAATTAAAATTATTCCTCCTGGAAAAATGTTTTTATAGCATAGATGAATTTCTTCAGGACAAGAAAAAATACATTATTTATATATTTTATATATTTCGTCTTACATGTATATATGCATAAACATTTATATATATATATATAAATATATATTTCTTTTTTCTTATGTATAGTGTGTATTTGTATTACTTAAATTATTTTAACTGCTTGTTTTCACTGCACCTACCAATTTACTTTTCTCTGCATCACCCAATGGTTAGCTGGTAGAAAATGCCTAATGGCATTAAGCTTACCTTTGTACAATGTTTAAATTTTGTGCATAAACAATAAATAAATAAATAAAACGAAGATGATAACCCTTGAAAGAGCTCAAAGATTAATATTAAAAGTAGGATTATCAAAACCACGTCTATTTCCCACCACCCAACTGTATGAAGAAGCACAAGTCCTTACTGTCCGTCAGATTTATATAATGATCTATATTACATAAACTCAATGACGTTTCAGAGGACAGAAGAAGTCACATAGCTCAAAGAAGAAGAAATTATGCGATTTGTGAATCCGTTGCAGTAAACACGTCGTTTGCACAAAGATTCTTCCCATGTCGAGGAAGTATGCTGTTTAATAAAATAAATAAAGTAGCTCCATTCTCAAACTATAATAAAGCTGAAAGCAAAAATGTAATTTACAAATGGTTACAGAAACTAGATTATGATGAAACAGAAAAAATTCTAAAAGTTAAATTATAATATAATTTAATAAACATAATACATAGAAAGACATAATTATTTAAAATTTTAGTATTGTATATACATGCACATACTCACAAACATACACACACGCACTCACACACACTCACACACGCACACACACACACACACACGCCCACACACACGCACACACACACGCGCACACGCAAATATATTTTAGTCACAACCACAACGCACAATACATCATCTCATTGTTGACAATCTATCCTATGTTTAAAACGGGGGGCCTGGAGATCTATAGTACAGGCCTAGGCTTAGTTTAGACTCCAGATCTCCCACAAATTACTTATAAACTTGTAACCTTTCTGTCAACTGTGTATGTACATGTAATTTGTGGAGATGAATAAACGTTTTTATTATTATTATTATTATTAAGTAAAAGGTAGTGCAGTTAACATTAAAGTATGTTAACTTTGCATATACATTTTTACCTATAAAGCTTAGATATAACTAGAAAAATCCGAAAAGAAGAAAGACAATGGATAAAATTGCGACATGGTCATGGCGCTGGACGCATATTATTCTTATTATAATCATGCTATTTATTATAAAGTACCACGCTGACTAGACCAGTTTTTTATTATCATTTGTTTATAGTTTTTCTTCTTTGATAGATATTATACTGACTGTATGTTTGTAATCCCTGTAACGCCTGTTCCGATACCTCGGGATATATAAACCTTACAGGGATTCTTAGGATAACCTTTACATTTGTTATATTTTTTTTGTGATATAAATTGTAAAACTTACCTAACTACACACATCAAAAAAGTCTAAGCAACATGCATGATATTACAAATTTACCATTTATATTAATTAATTTCTAAGTATTTACTCACTCAAAGTGTATAGGTAAGTAAACTTTTTTGTTATTGATGACATACTGGCTGGTTGTAAAAAAAAAAATTCGATTATGTTTTGTTTTTTTTCATAAAATTCAAATGACTGCGAATTTGTTTGAATTTGAGTGCATGTTAATTGCTACGTTTTAGTCTTGATTTTATAATTTTACCAACCATTTAAATACAGTTGGCGACAAAATTGAATTGTTAGATATTCTTTACGTCATGGAGCGACGTCATTTGACGGCAGATGAAATGCAAAGAGCTGTAGGGATGTTGCAAGCGGGAAGTAATCAATCTCAGGTATCTCGACATTTTGGTATTCATAGAAGTGTTATTTGTCGTCTTTGGCAGCGCTACAATAATACAGGGGAACCCGCTGAACAGCATCCAGGCCGTAAAAGGAGTACAACCACTCGGCAAGACCGGTACATACAACTGACTGCAAGACGCCAGCCGATGTTAACCGCTCGAGAGATAAGTTTGAGGCTACAAAATTCAAGTGGTGTTGATGTAAGTCCCCAAACTGTGCGAAATCGACTGCATGAGTACGGCCTACGAGCTCGACGCCCTATCAGGTGCCCACCGATACGTCACGGGAATCGCGCTCGTCGAAATGAATGGTGTAGAGAACGCATAACATGGACCCAGGAACAATGGGATAAAATTATGTTTTCCGATGAGTCGCGATTCGGGTTTAGGCCTGATACAAGAAGGGTGCGAGTGTACCGTCGACCCGGAAATACTGAAAGACTCAGGTGCGTTCAGGAAGTTCATCCATACAGCGGCTCAACAGTTATGGTATGGGCGGGTATTATGAAGAACAGGCGAACTGAGCTCGTTTTTGTAAATGGAAACATGAACGCTGAAAATTACGTTGAGGATATTCTCAGACCTTATGTCCATCCATTTGCACAAACCTTTGGCTCCGATTTTACGTTAATGCATGACAATGCGCGTTCACATACAGCTCGGCGAACCAGTGAATACTTGGCAACGGAGAACATCCAGGTATTGCCCTGGCCTGCACAATCGCCAGACCTCAACCCCATCGAGCACGCATGGGACATGCTCCAGAGACGTGTTTTGAAGGACTTGGACGGAGTGACAACAACCCAACAGCTGAAGGATTTGCTACAATTCCATTGGGAGCGAATACCGCAAGATGACATAAACAGTCTCATTAATTCAATGAATAATCGTTGCCGACAAGTTCTGAATAGCAGAGGAGGCCATACTTTGTATTAAATTGTCCTATTCTTTCACAATAAATACATTTTCTTAAGAAATTTCAATTTGTAAAATAAAAGTTTAGTTTCTTATGTACCTGTATATTCTAATATTGTTAATTTCTGTTATTAAAAGAACTTATAAAGAAAACAGCTGTTATTTTTACATCATAGAACCCTAAAAATATTATTTTAAAAATAAAATACAACGTTATAATTAAAATAAATGGTAAAATAAATTAATATAAATGGTAAATTTGTAATATCATGCATGTTGCTTAGACTTTTTTGATGTGTGTATTTTGACTCAAGTACTTTTTGACTCAAAGATAATGAAACAATCGAAGCACGGGAGGCAGGATAAAAATAGGATAGTTATAAATTAAAAGGTTACCTAACAAACTTTATTTATAGTACCTATCCAATTAAAAGTCTCTTTTTCCCATGAATTTTCAAGAGAAACTCTAAAAAATCTTACTTTATTTATAGTATCCCAAATAAAAACTACCTACGTATCCCAAAAACATTCCAAAAGAAATTCTAAAAATATAACCCAACGTGTACTTTGTCAAGAACTTCTGTATTCTTAGTAAGTTTACTGAAAACTCGAACTTCATCATAATCATCATAACAGCCTATTATTGTCCCACTGCAGGGACGGACCTCCGCCCATGACGGAGGGATACTTGGCCTACTAATACCACGCTGACCAGACGGATTGGTATAGGGTTTAATTTCAAGTTACTCTTATTTTTTTAAAGAATAAAAAAAAAAAGTTATGCTTATTTTTATTTCGTAAAGATAATATTTACGTATAGTTCCTTAGTCGATTTTTACGACACCCATGGGATGAGATGGGTTGGTGACATATTGTATTCTTACTCCGTCACCACACGGAGAAACAAACTCGAACTTATTTCCCAACAATTAATTTAACAAAAAAAACTTGTAAAAGTAGCAACGTTTTTCTACAAAATTGTTTTTATTAGACTATTCTAAAAAATTACCCTCCTCTCGTTTTACTACTCATCACAAAATTTATTACTTAGTCCAAACATTGTTAGCTTAAACGAAATGATGGAGTAACGTCGTAAAACACGTTTTTAGAGTCATCAGCTTACTAACACTAAAAACATAACAGTTTTTCTAAACGATATTTTATCTTTGTTTCGGGTGTATCCATACATAGCTCCCTTCTTTACTAGCACTTAAACTTCTAGCTAGGAATACAATCTTGAAGTATTAATACCACTCTGACCAGGCAGATTAGTATAGTATATTACATCAAGTTGTCCAAGTTATTAGTAGGCCAAGTATCCTTCCATCACGGGAGAAGGTTCGTCCCTGCAGTGGGCCATTAATGGGTTGTTATGATGATAATGAGGGTCCATATTGGCTCACCTAAAGTTCTTCTTCCGAAAATGTTTTTCCTAACGATTTGTAATCCGAATGATCACTCTTTCTAAAATTTTAAATCCTAAAGTTTTCATTCATACTATTTGTATTGCTACCGGCGATGTTCATAACACTCATGTTTCCGAAAATCGTTATTAATAATATCGTTACGTAAATATATTTAAACTCCTAATGTTTTTTGTCATAACGCTTTTATCCCTAAACATTTTCAACATAATATTTTCTCTCATACTCAGAAAGAAATATTTACCAAGTGAAAGTAATAAAAAGGTTTGTTTTTATACTATTTCTTGTGATTTTACTTAACAACTTTTTACATTTTTACATTAAACCATTTTTTTTTAAACCAAATTTTACTTAACTAGCTTTTAAAAACCCATAGGATAAGCTTTTTTAGTGTGACTATGTCATTGTATCCTTTAGCATCACATGAAGATTATTTACTAATTTCTATTTACTTTAAGTTTATTAGTCGATATTAAAGTTGGCGGAAACGTCAGTGCAGGTGTACTAATCTAGTTAATAAAGTGAATCTGGTCTTGTTTTACACCGTTGGCAAGGCGGATTTATGTCCAAACTCCATTGTTTCAAGTCTTGCAATTTTTACAGACATGATTAACAGATCTTAAAAACTTTTACGATACTAACACGTTACATTGTATGTATTTAAGTTCATCCTAAAGTAAGAGAATGCTAAACGAATATAAATAGATAACACTTAATACTGGCAGTATAGAGAACTTTATATTTGTACAGCCCCTATAAAGCTTCCCAGCCTTTGTGCTTAATCACTTTGACAATTTAACAGACTACAACAAAATAGGAATTGTTTGGATACACTACAGTGCTTTTTTAACGTTAAATTGTAATACACTCAAATTTTAATAATAACATTTATTAATCGCATACACTTTATAATTAACTAGTTAACCCGTGCCCACTTCATAGGGCGGCGAAAACAACACGTCCCTTTTTTTAAACATATTTCATTATTGCTCTATAATTATAGCCTATGAAACTCACCGATAAATGGACTATTCAACACAGAAAGAATTTTAAAAATCGGTTTAGTAGATCCAGAGATTACCCCATACAACGTCACAAACACATAAACTTTACCTCTTTATAATATTAGTATAGATATAAAAGTATAGATAAAATATCAGGTCAAATGCTTTAAATTTTAAAATGAAATATTTAGCAACGTAAATTGTAATTTGTGGTATATAACAAGTGTAATTAAAAAAGTCGCAGTTGTAAATTGATGGAATAAAATAGAGTTGACACAGAGTAGTTTAAAATTCCTAAATAACATGTAGATATTAAAAAGGATTACATATTCACATTTAAAACTTGTCAATTTATCGAGTGACAAAGTTGGAGCTGAAAACCAATCTACATAAAATATTTGGATGCAATATTGCGCCTGAATAAAATAATACTGCAATACTCGTTTTGATTAATATATTTGTAGTGATTTTGCACAAGCACAGGCGTTTTTTTTGTCAACCTTGTCTAGGAAATAAAGTGCAAAAGTGTTTGTCATAAGCCTCTTCAGCGTACTTGCTTTAAGAGAAAAATCATTAGAAACTTTTTTAGTACAAAATTTACAAAATTTAGTTACAAAAAATAGGATGGAACTCTATTTAAATCAACTTAATCTTAAAATACTACTTAACTCGCTACTGTACTTGTCGATGTGTAAATCGGGCATAACCGCTACCGCTACTAGACGATAAGTACAGAACATCACTAAAAGCTTACGAAGATTTCCCATTCATGTGCAGAGAGGGGTTTTCCCGGTGAGACTGGCAAACAAGGCTATTTGTACCATGACAAGGCCTACTAACCCCACGCATAATTTTAGTAAATTTTTCCTCCGTTTGTTTACGTATACAGATAATAAATATCTACTACCTAATATATATCTTACACTTAGTCGGCATTTATGACTGACCACGAGATGGCATAGAAAGGTTGAATACAGGATGAATGGTTCCTCATTTCATCGAGATCGTAAGGACAATAAACATTTAAAAAAAATGTCAAAATATCTTTTCCCGATGAATTTTAATTAAATATTGATCTCTCATATTTGGAACGTGGTGTCTGTAGTCGTTAAATTTCCGAACAGTTCGTTTTATTATTAGAATCATGTTCACCATTATCGGAACAATAAAATTGATGTTCATGTTATAATTGGTTAACAGCTGTAATAAATATGTTATGGTTCAGGCTTTCATGGTTTGACAATCATATTGAGGCCTTTAGCTTTGTATTTTATTTTGTAAGGTACAGTCACGAGCAATAATATGTACACATTTTCAAATTTTCTAAACTATCTGCACGTTTATCTAGACATTACAATATCAAAATGAATTCGTAATTTAGAAGAGGTTCCGTACAGTTTTGAATTAATCTTCGAATTTTCAATTTTAGATTGGCAGAACTTTAGATAACTGGTTTACAAAATGCGAAAATGTGTACATATTATTGCTCGTGACTGTACTTAAGACACTGTCTGCATCCATACTAAGTAATATTATAAATGGGAAAGTGTGTCTGTTTGTCTTTCTATTACGGCAAAACTGAGTGACGAATTGACGTGATTTTAAGTGGAGATAGTTGAAGGGATGGAGAGTAATATAGGCTACTTTTTTTTTGTTTTTTTTTTCTGTGTCCAGGAAAGGGAAACAGTGCTACCCCAAATTTAACGCGAGCGAAGCCGCGGGCAAAAGCTAGGTTATACTTGTACTGTACTTCCATTTTGAGAGGTTGATAGTTGAGTATTTTATATTGTTTAAAGCCGTATATGCCGTGTAAGTTTATTTTAATAAAAAAAAGTGATAATACGCTGACAACTTAGAAGCCTTTATTTCTAATAAGGGAAATGGGCTTCAAACTTAAAATGACGGACTCCCATTATTTAAAGGGAATTATAGCTTGACCGCTTTAAGGTCGACCTTCGCGAGTGTTATAGTTGAACTGTGAGAGGGTCGACTTTACAGCGACCAACCTAACTGGTGGAAATAACAATAGTTCTTTTTAAACCTTGTTTTCATCTATCATACTTTTACCTTCCTAAGCCATGTGGCTTAAAATCTGCGCTGATAAACCAGTCAGAACAATCATCTGAAAGGCCCTATTTTAGTCCTTCCAATAATATTGTTTTTCAAAGTTACTGTAAAGAAATCATACACTCCCTGATTATAAACAAACCTCCAGACATCATTATTAGCACTGGAAATTCAAAAACAAGTAACAACAGATTATAAGTTTCTCAGAATTCGTATAATGACGATATGCCAATATCGTAACGCCTTTTTGATATGCTCATAGAAACACTGTTTTTAAAATATAATTAGGGTTAGTTTGTTATGCTGATCATGATTTTTATTAGGAACTCTGTTTTGTATCCTCCTACAACATCTTTGTTAAGCGGATTTTCAAAGAACTGGATATTTCATCATCATTATAGAAGCCCATTAATGTCCCACTGCAGGGACGGACCTCCTTCCGGGACGGAGGGATACTTGGCCTACCAATACCACACTGACCAGACGGATTGGTATAGGGTTTAATTTCAAGTTTTCCTTCTTTTTATTTCGTTAAGATAATGTTCACGAATAGTCCTTTAGCCTTTTTTTACGACACCCATGGAATGAGATAGGGTGGTGACATATTGTATTACATTAAAGGGCTGTTATGTTTAAACATTCATAATATTATCAAAAAATAGAAGCATTAATATTTAATTCCTTAGCCTTCAGATTAAGCAAATTCACGAACTGCAAAAGGATTACAAATTTGTTATAAAAACTAGTGGAACTCCTCTTTGATCCGTTGTCCGATTATAAGTACTCGCTGTGTTGTTAGTTTAGGATTTCACTTTATTCTACGTTTGTTCAGGATATTTCAAAAAGTGAGATTAATTAAATGAGCCTTTGCTACACATTAAAGGGAATTATATAAGTACCTATTTTAGGGTAGGTAATTATATAGTGGCAGGAGATGGTTCATTAGTACACTAAGTTCAAGTTTTTAACTTCAATAAATAATTGCTTAACTAAACACAGAACTTAGTTATTGAAATTAAATAATTGCACTGCTGAATTGAAATTAAAAATTGCAATAAAATAGTGCATAAAACGTAGTAAACAGGCAGTTAGGATTATTTAGAAATGAATTTTATTAGATCTGCCTTGATCAATGTACTTTTTGGTATACTGCTAGAAAATATTCGGAGCCAGGCAAAATATAATACTCCTTGAACCTAATCCTGTACATATAGGTTACCTGATTTAAACCTGTATTCAAGAAAAACTGTACAGAAAAACCATAATTCTAAACTAAGGAAAATTTAAAAAAAAATTAAACACATTTCATTACAACAAAAACTAAAATAGCGACTTAATGAATACCCGCCTGCCGGATAATTCCCACATTTACACGAAAGTGGGTCGTCATTCAGAATTATGCTGTGGTCTCAACATTGGATATTCGTTAAACAATAATACTACATCAGGATTAACTCTGCAAAACTCTGCATCAGTTATATTTTTTGCAGAGTAAACATTTTACTTTTGAAAAGGGTTTAAAAATGGTGAAGGGACAATTGTACAAAAGGTTCACGAGATGAAGCGGCAAATTTATGAATGTATAATGTACAGTCACGAGCAATAATATGTACACATTTTCAAATTTTCTAAACTATCTGCACGTTTATCTAGACATTACAATATCAAAATGAATTCGTAATTTAGAAGAGGTTCCGTACAGTTTTGAATTAATCTTCGAATTTTCAATTTTGGATTGGCAGAACTTTAGATAACTGGTTTACAAAATGCGAAAATGTGTACATATTATTGCTCGTGACTGTACGGCCTATTTTTTAACACATGCTTTTGCGTTGTTCCGATGTTTTAAAAAGGAAGAAATATTTTTTAATAGAAAAAAATAAATTGGTTTTAAAACATCACAGGCAACTTGAAAGTGCAAGATAATAATAATTTGGTGATAGAAGAGTACCGAGGCAATTTACAGCGCCGCCCGTAGGGTACGACCAAAAAGCACTTTTTTGATTTTGATCGGTAGCAATTTTTTAGAATCCGTGTAGTAACGGAGTAAGAATACAATATCTCCCCATCCCATCTCATCCCATGGGTGTCGTAGGAACCGACTAAGAGAGATAGTCTCTTGTTAATATTATCTTACGAAATAAAAAGAAGGAAAACTTGAAATTAAACCTATACCAATCCGTCTGGCCAGCGTGGTATTAGTAGGCCAAGTATCCCTCCGTCACGAAAGGAGGCCCGTCCCTGCAGTGGGACATTAATATGCCATTAATGTTATGATTATGATGATTATTTTGTTTAAAAGTTGTTATTTTCCTTGACTAGAAACTTGTTTAGGACTAGCGAAAGATAGGGACGCTTAGAAAGCAATGCGGGAGACTACTGAGACGACTTACCATCTACGAGTATGAACATAATGCATTAAGCACGCCATTGTACAACTTTGTGAAAACAGAGTAAATAAAATGAATATGATTTATTATAAAAAATAGTCCCTTTGTTAGGCTTTCATACAATACCCACGAGACGAAATGATATATAATATTACGACGAGAATAATTTTAATTTAAATCACGTTGAAATTCTATGAAATCGTATTAATCAATTTACTTACAGGAAAAACGAAAAACACAGTTATTAAGTTTCCATTGAATTTCCTGAAACTGTTGTTAAAACATTGAAAGCTTTTTAAAATTCTATGAAACTCAAACAATAACACTCTGTATAACGTAATAAAATTAAATTAAATGTGAGTCGTATTTTTTTTTTACATTCAATTAAAAATGCATAAAATAAAACAAATAAAATAATATTATATATCTTTAAAACTCTCGTGTTTCATTATAACTTATTATTAATAACTATAAGGGTATTAACACGATAAATTGTGGTAAATATTGAAACTACTAGATGACCATTACTTCGTGACTATGGCTGGTGTAACCTGGCCGAAACGTCGAGTGCCTCAAAGGTAGATAGTTTCAATATTTACCACAATTAATCGCGTTAATACCCGTACAATTATTAATAATAAAATAAAATATTATGGCGTAATGGTTATAATTCATGGCTTCTACGCGGCTACAACGGCTTTGGATTGTATTCCAACTTAATGCAGATCTTTGTGGATATGATAAAAGTTTATATTTAAGTAAAAAAAAAGTAGAATGTATTTATAAAAATGTTTAGTCCTCGTCTAGTATAGGTACTAAACGAGGAAGAAACTACCAACTCAGCTTCGTTAAGGTCAAGAAGGCTTTATTTCTGAATAATAATATGTAAAACTAAATTTGTATGGTGTAATTAATTATCCCAAACCACACTTACCTTCATATAAGCACATAAGCACAGAATAACATATTTTTGTTTAATTAAATTAACACTCACAAGCACTAAAAGTAATGTATTTAATAATAATTAAAATAATATTCGAGTAACGTAAGCTTTGCAAGCTTTCCCGAAGCGCCGCGTTAACGTCGTGTAAGCACGGAGTTTCACGAGCAACTGAAGGTATAACCGCTGATTTTACTAACACAGCATCAACTGGTCATGTCAATAGAGTTATGATAAACGTTTGTTTTAATATTTATGGGATATAGCTTTTATATCTTAAGAGAGATGTTTAGTTTTGTGTACTACATTGTTTAAACCAAAGTTGCTTTCGCTGTCTGGCCGTCTCTATACAACAATGGTTATATCTTTAAAACTACGCAACGACTTTTCAAGCGGTTTATTTATTTATTTATTTATTATGGGTCTCCAACAAAGGCAATACATACATCAGAAATCAATTTTAAAATTACAGAATCATGGCGTGTATTCCTTCAATTACAGGAAACCACAGCATGCGAATATAAAAAAACAAACTAAAATAATGACAAACTAAAATAAAAACAAACATTGGCAATATAAAAATTAAAAAAATTAAATTAAAATTTGAAATCTACATGAAAACTTTAAATTAAATCCTTTAAATATGATAACACAACAACAACACCAATTAAAAATAATATTATAATATCCTATTAACAATTAATTTTAAATAATTAGAAAATAAGAAATAAAAACAAACTAATAAAAAATATATATACAAAAATATATTTACAATTGTGTCTGAGAGATTATATTTTTTAGCATAGTCTTAAATTTTAATATAGGTAAGCTGAGATCTAATTCATTGGTAAAAATAAAATAATACATACACAATACATATTGTAATGTCTTAAGTTATCATGTTCCAAAATTCACAAATGAAATCGCGGGCACTGATATGTAATAAAATTAGCTAAAGCTAGAGCCACATTAGCTTTTATTATTGTGATTTCTATAATGTATGTGATTACAAAATAACGATAAATAAAACCTTATAGCGCTATACATAAGCTATTTTATAAGCACATATTCTAGAGAGCTTTAGTTAATTTCACTGTAAAACATAATATTGTAAGGTATTATGTTAGTAAATAAACTTAATTAAGAGTAAAAAGGTCAATGACAGTGGCTTTTATATTGTGATCAGTGGTAGGACTCTAGGGTAGTTTGCTTCCTAGCTGTCATATACTACATAATATTTTGACGACCTCTGTGGCATAGTCGGTATATTACATGGTTGCTACGCAGAGGTCTCGGGTTCGATTCTTGCTCAATGCAAGTCTTTGTGTGCATGAACATGATTGTTTGCATTGGTCTGAGTGTTTTCTATGTATAATATGTATGTATTTACAAAAAAATATGTATTTAAGTATATTTATTTATCCGTTGTTCTGTGACACAAGCAGGTTAAGCCTAGCTTACTTTGGGAACAGATGGCGCTGTGTACAGTACAGATGTCCGTGAATAATATATTTCTTTATTGTATAATATCCAATCCAAATATCCAATATACCAAAGGCGCCAGGTATGTCTTTGGAAGCTTAGTAGCTATTCCTTCCTCTACCTAGTCTAATTTAGTGAAAACAATACTGGTTTGAACATTTCCAAAAATAGAAGGCTTTTAGAAAGTTTTGGCATTTTTAGTTGCTGTTATTGGCTTTTTTATTTAGCTTTACTGAGTGGGATATTAATTGTCTGTTAGGATAAAAGACATCTCTTACTTACTTCCGTGCATAGTGACATAATTAAAGAAAGTTAACCCTATAGATTTTAGTTTTCTTGTTAATAATATTATAGTACAGTATGGGGACATTGATAATGTGATTGGCTTTTAAAGAAAGACAGCAAATCAATGAGTAAGAAAAGTATATCCGATTACCGAAAATAGCTAAATAAATTTAGCATAATTTTTGAAAATTATCACATTAAAATGTTTATTATGGCGTTCGGCATAAGGTTGAAATTATAAAAGATGGAATCCCTACTTACTTCTATTTGACATTGTATGTTTCATCATGTCTTACTAAGTGACACTGGTGACGGAAACATTGCACTTCGATAAAAAGTCATTGCAGTGGAACAAAATATAGCACTTATTGTTAACGTTATAATATACAATTTCAAAATCATCAATAAATTATAATCTCACTTTCTCGCTTCCTCATTGTTGTCTGTCTTTCTTTAAAAACCAATCATATTATCAATGTCCTCATACTGTACCTATTTGCATGTACCTTTTTGCTGTGCTGTTTTACACACAATGTTCTGAATGTATTATTTGTTTAATGATGATGATAAAGTATTTTCTTCTTTTTTTTTTCTAGTTTTGATATTTCATCAAAAGTTGAAGTAACTAATCGTGCATTCTGTATAGTGACGAAGTAAAATATAAGGTGTCATAATCCTTATTCTAATTTCAAATTGACGGCCTGTGATAAAAGACTCCTTGCAGAGCCCATCCCTATGGGTTCCTTATTAATAAAATGTAATATTCGTATCACTAAAATGCATAAGTTTTAAGTATATATGTTAGTTTCCCAAGGTAACGTAAGCAAAATAAGTTCAACACAGTTTTGTATAAAGGAATAAGTATGTCCAGTCACTGAGGCGCCGGCGAGGGGTCTGCACCAATAGATATCAATGGGGGTTCTGTAGTATTTTCGTATATGTACTTACTACCCTATTATAAGTAGTGGAATGTTTGTTTAGGTTAAACTTAAAAAAAAACTGTATTTTAACCGAGCAACCTCTGTGGTATAGCATCCATTAGCTACTCTTCGGTATCTTTCTCAATAACCTATCTCATCTCCTAACCTTCTGTATGCGTAGGTACCAGTTTTAGTCAATGGCTGTAACGGGTTCGATTTCCGCGTAACATAAATGTTTGTCTGCATAAAATGTTCGTAGATGTTTACATTGGTCTAGTAGTACTAGTATAATATTTATGAATTAGGAAAAGAAAAGAATTTTAACTGTTGTGTATAATACAAGCTCTACTTATTTTAGGCTTAGATAGTGTTAAGCTAATGTTTGAAAGATATTATATTTATTATTATTGTTTAAGTAGTTTCTAGATACATCAATATCTATTACAATGAGACAAAGCAGAAACATAATTTATTCCTAGTCAGTTGCCAGACGAAATAATAGAAGTATAGAACCTACCTATTTCTATCCCTTTGTTCCAGTTAGAATTCGTCCACTATTAATATTGAATTAGAGGCGAGATCTCGTTAATTTTAATTACTTTAGGCTACATAATGCTAATGAGCTGGTCTAATAATAACTTCTCATTAAAGTAGGTACCTAATAAGTAATAAGGTGACGCGGGTTGGGAGAGGCCTATGTCTAGTAGTGGTCAGGCTGTATTTGTAGCGAGTGGCCGCCACCGGCTACCTATTTGCGGTGCGTCTATACAAAGTATAAGAAAAAGTGTGTTACTTGGCTTTCGCTGGCCACCAGTGGCTGTGGTCTGTGGTGCGTTTGCGCCTGGCCTTAATTGATTGATTGATAGAGATATTATCCGAAAGCCAAATAAGGAAAACTGACCGTAGAACCAATTATTCTGGTCTCGATAGTCGGCTCTAAGCTCCAAAATCGACAAATAGGCCAAGTTATCAGTGGATTTTTTCAGAAGTGGGTCATAAATAGCTGTTAGGTTGATCATCATCATCATTATCAGCAAACGGACGTCCACTACTGGGCATAGGCCTTCTCCAAATATTACCAACTTCTGTAAAACTAATACAAATAATTATTTACGTTGCTCTTTACTTAGTTTCTGAACAATTTCCTGTTCAGTAACTAAGTTTTCCTTTTACCCGCGAGTTTCTCAGCTATAAATGGTTTTCACTAAGTTCGTGATTTTGTTAAAGGAAAACCGGACGCCGTTAGTTGTAGCCACTTAGTTTTTAGATGTCTTTTTCAGAGTGTTAAATTGACTGCTTAATGACTACTTTTGTTGTGACGATAGTAGCTAGTATAGTAGTCGTGTTTTTACTTGACTTTGAATGTCGGGGTTTAAATTCGTAGGTAAATCTATACTAATATTATAAAGAGGTTAAGTTTGTGACGTTGTAGGGGGTAATCTCTGGATCTAAAGAACCGATTTAAAAAATTCTCTCTGTGTTGAATAGTCCATTTATCTGGGAGTGTCATAGGCTATATAGTATCACGCTATGACTAATAGGGATGGAGCAGTATTAAAATATGTTTAAAAAAGGTACGCGTTTTTTTCGCCGCCCAACGAAGTGGGCACGGGTCAGCTTCGTAATACATAAATGACTGTGGTGAATTTCGTTACGGTCTCTTTTCAACCGACTTCAAAAAAGAGGAGGTTCTCAATTCGGTTGTATTTTTTTTTTTTTTTTTATTTTTTTTTTTATTTTTTGTGTTTGTTACCTGATTTCTCGAAAACGGCTAGACCGATTTGAAAAATTTTTTTTTTGTTCGTATGGGTATGCTTCCCATTTGGTCCCATTGTCACCAGATCTGGATCTGGATGACGGTATCCCAGAGAAATCGAGGGCATCTCTTGAAAATTGTAGGGACGCATTGTGTAAAATCTTGTCATACATGTGCATCTCTGACGTCACTACCAAATAGTCAAGAGTAAGAACTGGTCAGATCCTGGAGACCAGAGTGAGTCGAGGGAACACCTCAACGGCATATTGCAGCTACCTTGTGTTTGGGCTTATTTTAATTGTATTGATGAAGACTTTACAAAACTTTACACAAACATGATCTGATGATGAAGAAGATTGAGGGTCGAGGCAACTCCTCAACGGTATATAGCAGTTACCGAGTGTTTGGGCTTATTTTATTCGTATTGATGAAAACTTTACACAACTTTACACAAACATGATCTCATGATAAAGACGACTGAGGGTCGAAGAAACTCCTCAACGGCATACAGCAGCTACCTTGTGTTTGGGCTTATTTTAATTGTATTGATGAAAACTTAACATTATGAATGTAATCGCAGGTGTGGTTTAAGACTTGAATGAAATTCTTATTTTAAATTAAAATAGGAATTAATAACGGATTATAAATAGACAAAATTGTTGAATTGCATTTAATTTATTTTAAACTTATTCTTTAGATATAACAAATTGATAATAATAATTATTATATTTATTTGATTTATTTTAATTTTAATTAACTTAATTATTATTACCAATTAACCATGCCGAGACGGTGGCTACGCTTTTCGATGTTCTCCCTATTTAAAACTTTTTGCATGTAGGTCCTCCGTTGTTCACTAGTCTCTTTTGAAATGACATTGGAGGTAGATTTCCTACATTAAAAGGCGTTTATCCCTTTCTTCGTTTGTTTCATTCAATCGGCGCTGTCTCATATAAGCAGCGCGTTTCGTAGGTCTACCCATATTCCGACAAAGTAATGTCCCACTGCAGGGACGGGCCTCCTTCTGTGACGGAGAAATACTTGGCCTACTAATACCACGCTGGCCAGGCGGATTGGTATAGGGTTTAATTTTAAGTTTTCCTTCTTTTTATATCTCAATCTCTATTCACGGATAGTCCCTTAGTCGGTTTTTACGACACCCATGGGATGAAATGAGGTGGTGACATATTGTGTTTTCACTCCGTCACCACACGGATTTATAGAATTGGAATTCACTAAAAATTTAGAAATAAAATTAATTTTCACAAAAAAAAAGAACCGACTTCAAAGACAAAAATTGCACTAAAAAGTAATAAATAATTACTTGTATTTTGATTTTACAACAATAAATCAGCCATTATTTCTATTTAATTTTAATTTATAGAATAGGTTCTTTTCATTAAGTATTGTAAAAGTATTGTTAAGGATATTTCTTTAAGAGTCTGTAAATATATTTATTTGTAGATTGTTTAAAAGATAATCAAATTATTACAAATAATGTAATATTATTGTTATTTTTGGAGGCGGTGTCAGCCAACGGAATAAGTACGATAATACCTAAGCAAACGGAATGACGGCCATGAATTACAGATTATAAATGACTTCGACATTATATTTGTTGATTGTGTATGGATTAGTTTAAAAATTAAACAAATATTAAACAACTATTCTTATCATATTTAAATAAATATATTTTAAAATACCAGTATCACATTTAAACGTTTTAATATTATATTTAATAACTGATTAAAGCTTTCCAGAACTTAAAATAGATTAGATTTAAAGAAATAATTCGCGAATAGGATCAATAATGCAAAATGTTGTCTACAAGTTCGTTAGAATAGGCAATAAAGTTTTGTATAACACACTCTCATCACTTTAAATGGTTTCTAATTAGATAAATATTGCATTTAAAACGAAAACGGCCGTTTCATTTTCGAATGTGAATTTTATGTAATTATTAGTCTGTGTATAACACGGCGCCATAATATTTGTTTAAGTTTTCAGTCAGAAATAAAAAATGGTATACTTAATAATAACGATCGTGGCTGACACCGACTCCAAAAATAACAATAATATTACATTATTTGTAATAATTTGATTATCTTTTAAACAATCTACAAATAAATATATTTACAGACTCTTAAAGAAATATCCTTAACAATACTTTTACAATACTTAATGAAAAGAACCTATTCTATAAATTAAAATTAAATAGAAATAATGGCTGATTTATTGTTGTAAAATCAAAATACAAGTAATTATTTATTACTTTTTAGTGCAATTTTTGTCTTTGAAGTCGGTTCTTTTTTTTTGTGAAAATTAATTTTATTTTCAACCGACTTCAAAAAAGAGGAGGTTCTCAATTCGGTTGTATTTTTTTTTTTTTTTTTATTTTTTTTTTTATTTTTTGTGTTTGTTACCTGATTTCTCGAAAACGGCTAGACCGATTTGAAAAATTTTTTTTTTGTTCGTATGGGTATGCTTCCCATTTGGTCCCATTGTCACCAGATCTGGATCTGGATGACGGTATCCCAGAGAAATCGAGGGCATCTCTTGAAAATTGTAGGGACGCATTGTGTAAAATCTTGTCATACATGTGCATCTCTGACGTCACTACCAAATAGTCAAGAGTAAGAACTGGTCAGATCCTGGAGACCAGAGTGAGTCGAGGGAACACCTCAACGGCATATTGCAGCTACCTTGTGTTTGGGCTTATTTTAATTGTATTGATGAAGACTTTACAAAACTTTACACAAACATGATCTGATGATGAAGAAGATTGAGGGTCGAGGCAACTCCTCAACGGTATATAGCAGTTACCGAGTGTTTGGGCTTATTTTATTCGTATTGATGAAAACTTTACACAACTTTACACAAACATGATCTCATGATAAAGACGACTGAGGGTCGAAGAAACTCCTCAACGGCATACAGCAGCTACCTTGTGTTTGGGCTTATTTTAATTGTATTGATGAAAACTTAACATTATGAATGTAATCGCAGGTGTGGTTTAAGACTTGAATGAAATTCTTATTTTAAATTAAAATAGGAATTAATAACGGATTATAAATAGACAAAATTGTTGAATTGCATTTAATTTATTTTAAACTTATTCTTTAGATATAACAAATTGATAATAATAATTATTATATTTATTTGATTTATTTTAATTTTAATTAACTTAATTATTATTACCAATTAACCATGCCGAGACGGTGGCTACGCTTTTCGATGTTCTCCCTATTTAAAACTTTTTGCATGTAGGTCCTCCGTTGTTCACTAGTCTCTTTTGAAATGACATTGGAGGTAGATTTCCTACATTAAAAGGCGTTTATCCCTTTCTTCGTTTGTTTCATTCAATCGGCGCTGTCTCATATAAGCAGCGCGTTTCGTAGGTCTACCCATATTCCGACAAAGTAATGTCCCACTGCAGGGACGGGCCTCCTTCTGTGACGGAGAAATACTTGGCCTACTAATACCACGCTGGCCAGGCGGATTGGTATAGGGTTTAATTTTAAGTTTTCCTTCTTTTTATATCTCAATCTCTATTCACGGATAGTCCCTTAGTCGGTTTTTACGACACCCATGGGATGAAATGAGGTGGTGACATATTGTGTTTTCACTCCGTCACCACACGGATTTATAGAATTGGAATTCACTAAAAATTTAGAAATAAAATTAATTTTCACAAAAAAAAAGAACCGACTTCAAAGACAAAAATTGCACTAAAAAGTAATAAATAATTACTTGTATTTTGATTTTACAACAATAAATCAGCCATTATTTCTATTTAATTTTAATTTATAGAATAGGTTCTTTTCATTAAGTATTGTAAAAGTATTGTTAAGGATATTTCTTTAAGAGTCTGTAAATATATTTATTTGTAGATTGTTTAAAAGATAATCAAATTATTACAAATAATGTAATACTATTGTTATTTTTGGAGGCGGTGTCAGCCAACGGAATAAGTACGATAATACCTAAGCAAACGGAATGACGGCCATGAATTACAGATTATAAATGACTTCGACATTATATTTGTTGATTGTGTATGGATTAGTTTAAAAATTAAACAAATATTAAACAACTATTCTTATCATATTTAAATAAATATATTTTAAAATACCAGTATCACATTTAAACGTTTTAATATTATATTTAATAACTGATTAAAGCTTTCCAGAACTTAAAATAGATTAGATTTAAAGAAATAATTCGCGAATAGGATCAATAATGCAAAATGTTGTCTACAAGTTCGTTAGAATAGGCAATAAAGTTTTGTATAACACACTCTCATCACTTTAAATGGTTTCTAATTAGATAAATATTGCATTTAAAACGAAAACGGCCGTTTCATTTTCGAATGTGAATTTTATGTAATTATTAGTCTGTGTATAACACGGCGCCATAATATTTGTTTAAGTTTTCAGTCAGAAATAAAAAATGGTATACTTAATAATAACGATCGTGGCTGACACCGACTCCAAAAATAACAATAATATTACATTATTTGTAATAATTTGATTATCTTTTAAACAATCTACAAATAAATATATTTACAGACTCTTAAAGAAATATCCTTAACAATACTTTTACAATACTTAATGAAAAGAACCTATTCTATAAATTAAAATTAAATAGAAATAATGGCTGATTTATTGTTGTAAAATCAAAATACAAGTAATTATTTATTACTTTTTAGTGCAATTTTTGTCTTTGAAGTCGGTTCTTTTTTTTTGTGAAAATTAATTTTATTTTCAACCGACTTCAAAAAAGAGGAGGTTCTCAATTCGGTTGTATTTTTTTTTTTTTTTTTATTTTTTTTTTTATTTTTTGTGTTTGTTACCTGATTTCTCGAAAACGGCTAGACCGATTTGAAAAATTTTTTTTTTGTTCGTATGGGTATGCTTCCCATTTGGTCCCATTGTCACCAGATCTGGATCTGGATGACGGTATCCCAGAGAAATCGAGGGCATCTCTTGAAAATTGTAGGGACGCATTGTGTAAAATCTTGTCATACATGTGCATCTCTGACGTCACTACCAAATAGTCAAGAGTAAGAACTGGTCAGATCCTGGAGACCAGAGTGAGTCGAGGGAACACCTCAACGGCATATTGCAGCTACCTTGTGTTTGGGCTTATTTTAATTGTATTGATGAAGACTTTACAAAACTTTACACAAACATGATCTGATGATGAAGAAGATTGAGGGTCGAGGCAACTCCTCAACGGTATATAGCAGTTACCGAGTGTTTGGGCTTATTTTATTCGTATTGATGAAAACTTTACACAACTTTACACAAACATGATCTCATGATAAAGACGACTGAGGGTCGAAGAAACTCCTCAACGGCATACAGCAGCTACCTTGTGTTTGGGCTTATTTTAATTGTATTGATGAAAACTTAACATTATGAATGTAATCGCAGGTGTGGTTTAAGACTTGAATGAAATTCTTATTTTAAATTAAAATAGGAATTAATAACGGATTATAAATAGACAAAATTGTTGAATTGCATTTAATTTATTTTAAACTTATTCTTTAGATATAACAAATTGATAATAATAATTATTATATTTATTTGATTTATTTTAATTTTAATTAACTTAATTATTATTACCAATTAACCATGCCGAGACGGTGGCTACGCTTTTCGATGTTCTCCCTATTTAAAACTTTTTGCATGTAGGTCCTCCGTTGTTCACTAGTCTCTTTTGAAATGACATTGGAGGTAGATTTCCTACATTAAAAGGCGTTTATCCCTTTCTTCGTTTGTTTCATTCAATCGGCGCTGTCTCATATAAGCAGCGCGTTTCGTAGGTCTACCCATATTCCGACAAAGTAATGTCCCACTGCAGGGACGGGCCTCCTTCTGTGACGGAGAAATACTTGGCCTACTAATACCACGCTGGCCAGGCGGATTGGTATAGGGTTTAATTTTAAGTTTTCCTTCTTTTTATATCTCAATCTCTATTCACGGATAGTCCCTTAGTCGGTTTTTACGACACCCATGGGATGAAATGAGGTGGTGACATATTGTGTTTTCACTCCGTCACCACACGGATTTATAGAATTGGAATTCACTAAAAATTTAGAAATAAAATTAATTTTCACAAAAAAAAAGAACCGACTTCAAAGACAAAAATTGCACTAAAAAGTAATAAATAATTACTTGTATTTTGATTTTACAACAATAAATCAGCCATTATTTCTATTTAATTTTAATTTATAGAATAGGTTCTTTTCATTAAGTATTGTAAAAGTATTGTTAAGGATATTTCTTTAAGAGTCTGTAAATATATTTATTTGTAGATTGTTTAAAAGATAATCAAATTATTACAAATAATGTAATATTATTGTTATTTTTGGAGGCGGTGTCAGCCAACGGAATAAGTACGATAATACCTAAGCAAACGGAATGACGGCCATGAATTACAGATTATAAATGACTTCGACATTATATTTGTTGATTGTGTATGGATTAGTTTAAAAATTAAACAAATATTAAACAACTATTCTTATCATATTTAAATAAATATATTTTAAAATACCAGTATCACATTTAAACGTTTTAATATTATATTTAATAACTGATTAAAGCTTTCCAGAACTTAAAATAGATTAGATTTAAAGAAATAATTCGCGAATAGGATCAATAATGCAAAATGTTGTCTACAAGTTCGTTAGAATAGGCAATAAAGTTTTGTATAACACACTCTCATCACTTTAAATGGTTTCTAATTAGATAAATATTGCATTTAAAACGAAAACGGCCGTTTCATTTTCGAATGTGAATTTTATGTAATTATTAGTCTGTGTATAACACGGCGCCATAATATTTGTTTAAGTTTTCAGTCAGAAATAAAAAATGGTATACTTAATAATAACGATCGTGGCTGACACCGACTCCAAAAATAACAATAATATTACATTATTTGTAATAATTTGATTATCTTTTAAACAATCTACAAATAAATATATTTACAGACTCTTAAAGAAATATCCTTAACAATACTTTTACAATACTTAATGAAAAGAACCTATTCTATAAATTAAAATTAAATAGAAATAATGGCTGATTTATTGTTGTAAAATCAAAATACAAGTAATTATTTATTACTTTTTAGTGCAATTTTTGTCTTTGAAGTCGGTTCTTTTTTTTTGTGAAAATTAATTTTTTTTGCATGTTATTGAAACATAAGTATGAGTTAATGATATAGTTTTGTTTTTACATTAGTTTAAAATACTTTTTTTCTTCTAACAAAATAACCGTGTATTTTAAAGTGATAATTTACATGTTTTACACAAAGAAATTGTTTTATCTGCTATTCATTATTATTTCATATGCCTTTTTTTTCTTCGTAAATATGTATTTTAAGAAATCCTTTATCAAAAACAAAGTTTGATGACGTACTAACTTAGTTTTCAACTGGTGAAAAGACATCCTTACATCGCAAATATTACCAGAATTCCGAAAACTTTCAAAGTATCTTTACTTTCACCACAATTTGTTGCTAAGCAGCACATAATATTGACAACTTTACACTTCCATTAATTTTGATATAACTTTTACAACTTTACTAACTTGTACATTTAAACAGTTGAGTTAATTCATATGAGATTTTAGTATTTGTAATTAACACATAGATTGCCGATGAAATGTATTTGCTGATTGCTGAAGCTTTTTGTGGAGTACAAACAATTAACTGTTAAGATTTATTTTCATATTAATATCGACACACAAGACAATTATTTTGCAATACTTAAACAATTGTTTAGGTCTGGAAGTACTCTGTACCCATTAACTTTTATGCCTTTACAATTTTCCCTAGACAGGGCTCAATCTATAATGCGTTGATTTTTTTAATGATAATAGTAATATGGGTTCGTGTATACATACATCATGTACTATCGATTCGTTATACGTTATCAAAATGTTTCCTTTACAATCTCAATTAAACGTAACTAGAAACAAACAAACCTACTATAGTATAACTGTATACTTATATCAACAATGTATAGTAAATAGCCTATATTTTCCTCGACTGTAAACACGACTCACATACAGCAATATGAAAGACAAATACAATTAGGTTCGGTGTACGATGGAAACCAAATAAATAATGATACTGTTGAAACAAATTGACTTTGATATAGAATTGGAATGTAAAAATCTATGTTGTGATTTTTGAAATCTATGATAAGTTATAGAAGCTAGATCTGCAGTTTTAATCGTCATCATCATAACAGCCGATTGACGTCCACTGCTAGACATAGTTCTCCTCTAAATATTTTGAACCTTCACGTTCCAGTGCCTTCTTAATCTATTCATTATTCGGGTTCATTCCAGTGACTTTCTGCCCCAAAGGCAGTTTTTCGCGCTATGGTCCTACCAACCGCCACTTAATCAAGATATCATGAGCTAATTATTGAATGTTCACTTATATACCTACTTACTCATAAGCTGGACCGACGACTCTCATTGCTATGACCGTGACATGATGAGATGATACATACCAACATACTTCATTATAAATACTACATTAAAACTTTTTTTAAATCCTTGACACATTTTGTGTTGGCACTATTTTCGATTTGAAATTTACTGCAGCCTTTACCCCCTGACACACAATTGTGACATACTGCCGTATATTAATAGCAGTAATAGCAAAAGTGTATGAGAAATATATCTATAGGGAATTGTGTTCTTATTTACAACATCACAATATTCTATCTGATGCACAAAAAGGTTTCCGAAAGAACAAAAGTATTAGCCAGCCTGTGTATGATTTTTTACATGAAGTCATGATGAACGTTGATTGCACGAATCCTGTGGCAGCTGTCTACTGTGATATGAGCCGTGCCTTCGATTGTGTACAATACAATATTCTTTTAAGTAAGCTAGAAGCCTACGGCATTCGGGGTAACGTTCTCAACTTGATAAAATCATACTTACAAAATCGTCAACAGATAACAGAGGTTAGTAACATTAATTTATCAACTAAGATTGAAGAAACTTTTAGATCAAAAGAGCGAAAGGTACTGTACGGTGTGCCTCAAGGCAGCGTTCTGGGGCCGTTATTGTTCATTTTATACATAAATTATTCCCTTTGACTTGAATCCCTTGACGTTGTTTGCCGACGACAGCACTTTAACCATTGCTTGCAAAAATAAAGACACATATGAACTTGACATCAATAACTCTCTGAATTCAATAATAGAATGGATGACCAATAATAATTTAAGTATCAATTTGAAAAAAACCACAGTAATGCACTTCAGACAACGCACACTATCTCATATACCTGTTAACGTAACCTACAATTCCATGACCATCGAGGAAACCGACACAGCCACATTCCTAGGCCTAATAATAGATAGTAAACTAAACTGGAAACCCCACATCGAATCCCTTGCTAAAAGAATAAGTTCTGCATCATATGCTTTACATAGGCTCTCTGGTGTTGTTAACACGAACGCGCTGTTAACTGCTTATCACGGTCTTGCCGAATCTATACTGAGATATGGAATTATTTTCTGGGGTAATAGTACCGATAATGAAACGGCGTTTAAAGCCCAGAAAAAATGCATTAGAGCAATGTTTAACCTGAAACAGACTGCCTCCCGATGTTTAAAAAATATAACATTTTTTGTACCAAAAGTATCTTAAAAATCAAAATAAGAAATTTGTTAGCAGAAAGAGCATATTATACTATTGGCGAATATCTTGTTGAAAAGAAATGGAATTAAATTCACTAGACATCTTATAATTTATCATCTAATTTCCACATTAATAAACATTGTAATTTAATTTTGACATTATAATTTAATTGTTATTAATAATTTAATCTGTAATTTTGTTTGAATAATTTTGTATTTTGTATGCCAAATACTGGCGGAACATAATTGAACATTGAGGTAATATGTACTACGTACTAGAGATGACATCCCGAACAAAATTTTTGCTCCATTAACTGAGGTGCATGCACCTCAGTTGTCTCAGTCGACATTTGAACCTTGTAGCGAGAAGACATATTTACCATAGATCAACAAAATAAACATCCACAGACAGATCTTTTACTATTGTACCTAATCTGTATTGTACTTTCAGTATATTAAAAATATTAAATAATAACTCATTATGCTATTATATTGTCAGAATACATTTTTCGTTCATCTTGAAAGTTAGTCAATATAATATAATAGAACTATATAAGTTCCATAAGAAGTATTATTATTGTATTATAATACATATAGAATAATTTAAAAAAATTGAACAAAAATCACATTTAATTTACTTGGGTGAATTCCCACTTGTAAAATAAAAAAAATAAAAAAAATCAAAAGCTCTTGGGGTCAATTTAGACCCCAATACCAGTTAAGGGTTAAAACGTCGTGCAAAACTTGTATTGTGCAAAGTAGCTTGAAAATTGGAGCACACATTTTCTTCGGGGTGTCTTCTCTAGTACGTAGTACATATTACCTCAATGTAATTGAACCAACTTTATTATTTTATTTAACATCTTGCATGACTTGATTATGTAATACTATGTTCAAAAAAAATAAATCTTATCTTATCTTATTAATGTAATTATAAGAGAAAACAATAGTAAAAATATGAAAATGATCCTTATAAACTTTGAAAATTCCGCAGAATCTTAAGATTCACCTAGATAAAGGCATCCAAGGTATAACCATTACATGCCTCTGGTTAACCCCAATAGTAAGTTAGATAAGATGCTTGTCTATAGTCAAATACTTATCAACTACTTACACGGAACAAAGCTCTTTGGTAAAAGTTTCAAAGTTTGTTTTCCACAAGTAGTCGACCGTTACTTTGAAAGTCGGCCTTCAGGTGTACTTTGTGTAAGTTTAAGAATGCTTTTCTTTAGAGATCATATAGATATATGTTATAGTGATATGCCTCTCACATTCACATTTTATTCATTCATTCATTCATCTCAGTCAATTAACGTCCACTGCTGGACATAGGCCTCCTCCAAGTATTGCCACCTTGTGCGGTCCTGCGCCTCCCTCATCCATCGGCTTCCCGCCGTCCACATTCATATAACGTCATCTAATTAACTAAATTAATCAGAGTTTGTACTATGGGTATTAGACATGAGGTGTGAATGTGTCAATAAAAATTTAGTCCTTTAATTTATTAAAAGAGTTTAAGAAGCTCATTTTTGCGTGGTAATAGTGTAAAATCTGTATTTAAAAAACGTGTACAGTCACGAGCAATAATATGTACACATTTTACCCTTTTTGTAAAACAGTTATCTAAAGTTCTGCTAATCCAAAATTGAATATTCGGAGATTTTTCGAAACTGTACGGAACCTCTTTTAAATTACGAAATAATTTTGGTATTCTAATGTCTAGATAAACGTGCAGATAGTTTAGAAACTTTTACTATTTTTTTTTTTTTTTTTATTCTTTTGTTTATTCGGGACTTTTACGCGCAGCGTATGTCAGTCCCATCGTACCCTAAACATAACAACAACACTTAGCCTATCTTTAATTGTGCCATGAACTTGAACAGCACATTTGCATGAGCCCCATTCGGTTCGGATAAAATAAGATGAAATGTACCTACATCTGTTCTGTTCAAATTCAAGGCACTCATTAAATATTGTCTAACAGGCTCAGACCGCACGCACTCCATCAACAGGTGGTGTACGTCGTCAATTACCCCACATAGCTCACAGTTAGGTGATGTAGATTTTTTCATCAGGTAGGCAAACTTTTTAGATGGAATGTGTCCAGATCGTAACCTGTTAGCGGTAACAATTATATGTCTATTAACATTGTTATACATAAACCAAGGCACTCGAAGAGGCTGACACTGAATGGTTCTATACCAAATTCCTTTTTCGACTGATCGTTTGTCAAAATATTCATTCCACATTTGGAAACAAATACTTTTAAATTTAGGTAAATATTCTGTGTAGTCTAAATTAAAATTAAACAAACTACCATTTTTAGCAGCGTGTTTTGCTAATGTGTCAGCCTTTTCGTTTCCACACAAACCAATATGTGATGGAACCCATTGCAGTCTCAGGGTGATGCCTTTTAAAGTAATTTCATCAATTTTATTTATACCATATTCATCTGGGCTTGAGAAATTTGGTAAACAAACAAAAAAATGGGTCTTTTTACTGTCACGATTACTCATTTATAGATAATTATAATCTATGGCCACGATGAAGACTCGAAAATTATAAAAAAATATGAATATTTTAACGTCTTTACAATAAAATAGAAATTTCATTACATAATATGTTTAAATAATTTAAATATTATAATAAGATCACCAAGTAATCAATTATTTTTTTTCCCCTTTATAAACATTACATACGAACGGAACGACAATGATGAAGAGCCTACAATTGTCAATGTCTTAAATGTCATGGTATCGCATTAATATGTCATATCAGAAGAAGAATAATATTACAAATTAATGGGATTATTGAAGAATTTGATAATTAATTTATAATACAAGCTGAGAACAGTTTTTCTGAATCTAAATTAGAAGTATCCGATTAATAGAAATTGAAAAAAGGGTTTTTAAAAAGCAATTTATTAATTCGTAAGTTTCATTTATATATTCTGCTTCTCAATAAACTTTTATTGCCTTAATTCAAGCATTATTTACTAAATTCACATTTTCTTATCCAGGTAGAATACACTTATTTATATTTACACAGAGTTATTTATTGTTTAGTTATGTTTTTAGTGAAATTTTTTTGAAAACCGCGGCATTTTGGCAGTTTGACAGATTTGACATGTTTATACTTTTTCTCATGCTATCTTGAATAGGATATAGTATGACATATGCTATCGTAGTACCTCTGCAGCCAGAGGCGCAACGAGCAATATGTTGTAGTGAACTTTTGCTGTCAGTACAAATAATTATATTGTTATATTGAATATTATTGCTTATAATAAACGTTAAAGCCTCTGAGATTGCAATGAGCTCCAAGGTCATTATAGATATAGGTGTACTTATTCTAAAACAATAATTATCCTCTCTATAGTTCGGACTGTTAGGTACATAAAATGCACAGCCCTGACCATCTACACTCTTCGACCCGTCCGTAAATATAAATTGCCAGCCATTATGTTTTGTATTTAATTCATTAATAACCTCATATTTAAGTGTAGCAGTATCATAACAATTTTTAGAGTGAGTAATGCATTCAAAGCCTACTGAAATTATATTACATAAATTAAAGTTTGTTACCCATGTTTTCATTGTAAACATCATTAATAGATAAGAAGAAGCAATTTGTAAGTCTTTAACTTCACCAAATATAGCTACTAGTAATGGTACAGTTTTATTTTTCCAATAGGTATTTGATCGAAGAGTGTAGATCTCTTTCAACATGTGATTTATGACGTTATTTTCAATGGACATGGTTTTTAAACAATATTTGTACGCCAAATATCTTCTACGCAAATGCAATGGAGTTACACTAAGCTCACTTTCCATCACGTGAATTGGAGAAGTTTTTATAAATCCTCCTATTATTCTTAAAGCCTGATTTTGTATTTTATTTAATTTATCTATATGGCACCTTGCACTAGAATCATACAAAAAACAACCATAGTCAATACGACTCCTAATCAAAGCTATGTATATGTGTCTTAAATGTTTCGGATGTAAGCCCCACGACTACTACTTTTACTATTTGTAAATATTATTGCTCATGACTGTACCCCATCTCAACGTTCGTTAAGCTTGACTAAAAAAAGGGCGGATATAAGGCCTTATTCGGTTTACGGTCTGTTACGCTATAAATGTAAAACGAAAAAAAAACAACAGTATATAATTATTTAAATATTTTATTCATTATCATAGTAACAAATAAATAATCAATAATTCAAAGCATAATAATATTGTTTTATAACTATTCAAATGCTAAGGCGACTTCGAATAATAACAGCTAGATTATTATTATTATTTACAGCAATATTTTTATAACTAAAGCATAATAAGTACTTATTAATTATCCTATTTATTTGGTGTTCTTCTTATAAATTAATTAGTGATTTATAATAATAGAAATATAAAATATTTTCTTTTATAAAATGTACAAAATATTAATACAAAACTTATTTTATTTGGAGTTTTTATGGTATTTGCATTGAAATTAATTGATATTGTAAAATTAACAAAAAGGTTTGTATTTTTTTTTTGCTTAGAATGGGGAAAACAGTTGATTTAAGCAAAACATAATAATTTTGAAACATTTTTACTTGTGGCACAGCGATTTTGAGTAGTGTTTTTTCTAGCCTTTTTACGAAAATCTAATAAAAATGAACACTGCGTGCCTGTGGGATGAATCACGAAGGCATACCTTACTTATACAAGATTAAAGACTAGCCTTTAAACACGTACTCCCTTACTCATAAACGCCTCTTAAATTTTAGTCAATTGATTAGCTTAAATTCTTACGGTTTTGTTTGGTATAACGTTGGTTTTCGTAATAAAAATCACGCTAAGTAATGATTAAATTTAAGAGGCGTTTATGAGTAAGGGGGGTAGTTTCTAGAACAATACATTCCAGAACTTAAGGCAGGCACTTAAGGAAGTCAGAGTCCATTCATTTATTTCTTAATAACCTTAGTTATGAAGGTTCTATTTATAAATAGAATACGAAAAACAAATTAAGTACTTCATAGTCTTCTTCAATCCACCCCATATTCTTAAAAGGCCGATACAATCATTAGTTAAGGCCACTTTACCCAAATTTTTGGTTATCAGTCTATAAACTTTCATTCAAAATTCCTTCTACAGACAATATCACTTTACATTCTTATAATAAATTTCAGTCAGGAAATATTAATTAATAATTATATTATCTAACTTAATCTAACTTTGTAGTCTTTTTAATTTCTAAGAGTTTTAGAATGTTTAAACACCAGAACATGGCGGATGCTACGTAAAATATTTGTAAGGCAGTTGCAAGTCCTGGGCTTGTGGTTGTAAGGCTTCTTGTAAGGAAGGCTAGAGCAGTACATCTAAAGACTTCTAAGATGGCGGCGTTGCTTGAGTTGTCGAAGAGCATACCGATGACTGTTAATGAAGCTATGATGTAAGCAACGAAGATCAACACGGAGATAGGTGTCATTCCCTGTAAATAAATAAAATACGTTTTGATCAATCACTTCCTAAGAATCCTACATTTTCTCTGTCGTGAATCATCATCATTATCATAACAGCCCATTAATGTCCCACTGCAGGGACGGGCCTCCTCCCGTGTCTGAGGGATACTTGGCCTACTAATATCACGCTGGCCAGGCGGATTGGTATAGGGTTAAATTCAAGTTTTCCTTCTTTTTATTTCGTAATATTTACGGATAGTCCCTTACTCGGCGCTGCATTCAGCGCTGCGTGGACGCGGAAGGCGCAGGATTGTATTCTGTGGCACGTATTGGGAAAGGCCTATGTCCAGCAGTGGACTGCGATAGGCTAAATAGATTGATTGAAGCGCTGCATACACGAACGTTTTGTTAAGGAGGTAGTTAGGGATGCGTCTTCTATTTCTAGGTCGCGGTTTGATTAACAGGATTTTTTATTTTACTAATAGAATATCTGTATGATGGAGACACGATAACTGTTTAATTATTCCACGACATAGGGAATCCTAGTGTGGAGTCTAGTGACTTATCTGATTTGTTATGAACTTTTTTACAAACAATAAATTTTATCATTTATTTGTTAAAAAAAATACTAGTATATTCTTCATAAATTTATTCTACCCTATTTAGTCTCAAACAAATCAGAATCTGTACTATAGAGACTAATTTTACAGCAACCAAAAGTAAATTGGCAAACCCTAATTGCACATAAGGGGACATTTAAAGTGAACAAATTGGGAAAGTAGAACGACAATGTTCTAACGAGATAAAAGTTGCTTAGAGCTTGCTAACTAAAGTTCAACTTATATATTAGAAGTGAAGTTTTGTAATGTACCTATTCTCCGTGTGGTGACGGAGTGAGAATACAATATTTCACCACTCCATCTCATCCCATGGGTGTCGTAAAAACCGACTAAGGGACTATCCGTGAATATTATCTTTACGAAATACAAAGAAAAAAAACTTGAAATTAAACCCTATACCATGGGGGGAGGCCCGACCCTGCTGTGGGACATTAATGTGCTGTTATGATAGTACTTTTTTGTCGTTGTCTATCTACTATTAATTTTGAGATAGACTATTATTATGTAATAATTATGTATTTTAGATTTCATATTCTTGATTTTAACCGTTCATTTAATATAAACAGATAAAGTGCCAAACTCGCTTTAGGCCAAAAATACCTTTAAAAAAACTGTGTGAAAAGGATACGTAATTGGTTTTCGAAATAGAAACTTTTAAGTGTCTAGTGAAATAAGTACTTTACGAGGTTAGAGGTCGGTCTAGTCCAGTTTAAGTTACTATTATAGGTATTTTTTTTAGATTAGAGCATTTTAGAATATATCGCGCAGTAGATACTTAGGCTATACTGTATTTATGTTCCTTATTAGCCTATTGTTTAAGCTTGGTACAAAATTAAATACATAAGATAATTATATAATAATACAAATAGTATCAGGGCTTTTCTCTCGATTATACTTTGGTCTGTTGCTATAAAGATTCAAAGATACACCTTACTAATCCTCCTACATAAATATAAATAGTCACTTTGAAAAAGCCTTACAGTTAAAAATAAAATGAAATAAACAAAATAATATTGTACATTTAAACCTTTTTTATCTCTCTGTTATCAAATCAAAAGTCAAAGATGAAAAAAATGTAGCAAACCCTTATAATATTGGCTTAATCGTGAATATTTGTGTAAAGTTAAATATATACAAAAGGTCGTCCATCCTTTGTAGGTCAGAAAAGGAACATTAAAGATCAGAATAGACGTTATAACAAGAGAATTTGATGCCAAACAAATTGGTGTACTAATATTACGTAGATACAGAGGTCGCACCCACAGGAAAATTTATTCTTGATTTTATTTTATTTATACTCGTAAGTTCAGAAGCTTTGGATTTGAGTGATGAGAAACAGTAAAATATAGTTTTACATCAAAAATAGATTACGCTTTTCAATGGTGAGTTAATTTTTTAGAGATCTGACAACGTCTTGGGCTTTTAGTATTTTATTGCCGCTTTATAAACAAGACTAGCTTTTACCCGCGGCTTCGCTTGCGTTAAATTCGGGGTAGCACTGTTCCCCTTTCCTGGACACAGAAGAAAATAAAATCCGAAAAAAGTAGCCCATGTTACTCTCTATTCCTTCAACTATCTCCACTTATAGCTGTCGTTTGGCGAGAAATTTTATAAATTGTAATTGTTTATTTACTAAAGATTAAAAAAAACATAAAAAATCACATCAATTCGTCGCTTTGTTTTGCCGTGAAAGAAAGACAAACAGACAAACTTTCCCAATATTAGTATGGATTGTTTGCTTTGGTCTCGATGTTTCTATGAATAATACGCTACAAAATTCTATGAAAAATTACCCTAACCAATAATATAACTAACTATAGTGTGAGTATATTATTATATCCTAGCTACGTTTAAGACTGTATGGCCTATCTCAATATGATAATCAAGAAGAAGTTCGTAAGTTTTTACAATATCGAAAGTATCTCCAAAATAATTGTCGTTTCAGATCGATCCAGTCTAAGAGAGCAAAGATACCAGCGAATATCACTTACACAGATGAATAAAAGATATTGTGACTCGAAAAACTAAACGAGCTTTTATATTTATAGGCTTTTCTAATTTTAACTTTTAATTATCTTATGTTATAAGATATTTTGTCTTATCTTAGATAAATAAAGGCTTTTAATAAGGGAATTCATATGAGTAGATACACAAATTAAATTATATTTATAAATGTAATCAGTTACTTTGATGTATTAATAAATGTAATATCATGATTTTTATTTAAGAGTCCTTATAAACCTCGTTTAAAGATATATGAGACTTTAATGTTATTCATAATTAAATTAAATCATATTGATGTTTTCTCCGTGTGGTGACGAAGTAAGAATACGATCTGTCACCACCCCGTCTCATCCCAAAGGTGTCGTAAAAACCGACTAAGGGACTATCCGTAAAAATTATCTTTGCGAAATAAAAAGAAGTAAAACTTGAAATTAAACCCTATACCAATCCGTCTGGCCAGCGTGGTATTAGTAGGCCAAGTGTCCCTCTGTCACGGAAGGAGGTCCCTGTAGTGGGACATTAATGGGCAGTTTTGATGAAATAAAAACTGTCACTCACCATGTATTTAGAAGCTAGTTCAAAGAATCCGTACAAAACAACAGCGTAATGAACGACAAGGTAAACGTTGCACCACGTTGGTAAATGTACGTCGTATTTATCTCTGTTTTGTACCTGAAAAAAAATTGATATGTTAGAAATTAAGGCTTTAAATGCGCCCAGAAACAAATTCAGTTTTTAAGGCAAAATATGACATTTTTACTGACTTTTTAATAGAAGCTGGATAAGATTTGTATAGAATTCAAAAATAAGGCTTAAATATAATTTTTCTTAGACAATTTTTTGTCACAACAAAGCAGGCGTGACATAATAATTGCATGTCGAAGAACATTAACGATGTCATATAAACCTACAGGACAGGTATATTAAAGATAACTGTATATTAATGAAAAATAATATACAGTTGAATGTTGTCGTAGTGTGTAAAGTTGTGTCAAATTGAATGCTGATTATGTATTTTTGTCCTTACATCAAGTTAACTTATAATATTTGCATGCTGTTCACCAGTTAAATAGAAATGTGCTAAACCTACTTTTTTGTAAAACCTATTAAATGTACCCTATTTACAGCGAATAAACAATTTGTATTTGTAATACAATACATCAATAAATACAATACATTATCAGAAAATATTTATAAACTTTTATTAGTTTAAACTTTCAGTTCAAATTGTGGTTAAAATGTATATTAGATTTTCTTCTATCGCTCAAATCAAGACGTCTCAAGGGAAAATAAAAGCTTACTCGTAGTTTCCAATTTAATTTTTGATTGAATCGTCACTACAGTTACTGATTTATAGTTTTGTCATGGAAGACATTTATACACACATCAAAAAAGTCTAAGCAACATGCATGATATTACAAATTTACCATTTATATTAATTTATTTTACCATTTATTTTAATTATAACGTTGTATTTTATTTTTAAAATAATATTTTTAGGGTTCTATGATGTAAAAATAACAGCTGTTTTCTTTATAAGTTCTTTTAATAACAGAAATTAACAATATTAGAATATACAGGTACATAAGAAACTAAACTTTTTTTTTACAAATTGAAATTTCTTAAGAAAATGAATTTATTGTGAAAGAATAGGACAATTTAATACAAAGTATGGCCTCCTCTGCTATTCAGAACTTGTCGGCAACGATTATTCATTGAATTAATGAGACTGTTTATGTCATCTTGCGGTATTCGCTCCCAATGGAATTGTAGCAAATCCTTCAGCTGTTGGGTTGTTGTCACTCCGTCCAAGTCCTTCAAAACACGTCTCTGGAGCATGTCCCATGCGTGCTCGATGGGGTTGAGGTCTGGCGATTGTGCAGGCCAGGGCAATACTTGGATGTTCTCCGTTGCCAAGTATTCACTGGTTCGCCGAGCTGTATGTGAACGCGCATTGTCATGCATTAACGTAAAATCGGAGCCAAAGGTTTGTGCAAATGGATGGACATAAGGTCTGAGAATATCCTCAACGTAATTTTCAGCGTTCATGTTTCCATTTACAAAAACGAGCTCAGTTCGCCTGTTCTTCATAATACCCGCCCATACCATAACTGTTGAGCCGCTGTATGGATGAACTTCCTGAACGCACCTGAGTCTTTCAGTATTTCCGGGTCGACGGTACACTCGCACCCTTCTTGTATCAGGCCTAAACCCGAATCGCGACTCATCGGAAAACATAATTTTATCCCATTGTTCCTGGGTCCATGTTATGCGTTCTCTACACCATTCATTTCGACGAGCGCGATTCCCGTGACGTATCGGTGGGCACCTGATAGGGCGTCGAGCTCGTAGGCCGTACTCATGCAGTCGATTTCGCACAGTTTGGGGACTTACATCAACACCACTTGAATTTTGTAGCCTCAAACTTATCTCTCGAGCGGTTAACATCGGCTGGCGTCTTGCAGTCAGTTGTATGTACCGGTCTTGCCGAGTGGTTGTACTCCTTTTACGGCCTGGATGCTGTTCAGCGGGTTCCCCTGTATTATTGTAGCGCTGCCAAAGACGACAAATAACACTTCTATGAATACCAAAATGTCGAGATACCTGAGATTGATTACTTCCCGCTTGCAACATCCCTACAGCTCTTTGCATTTCATCTGCCGTCAAATGACGTCGCTCCATGACGTAAAGAATATCTAACAATTCAATTTTGTCGCCAACTGTATTTAAATGGTTGGTAAAATTATAAAATCAAGACTAAAACGTAGCAATTAACATGCACTCAAATTCAAACAAATTCGCAGTCATTTGAATTTTATGAAAAAAAACAAAACATAATCGAAATTTTTTTTACACACACACTACCTATACCTACCTACCTACCTACCTACTTTTACCTATACACTTTGAGTGAGTAAATACTTAGAAATTAATTAATATAAATGGTAAATTTGTAATATCATGCATGTTGCTTAGACTTTTTTGATGTGTGTATGACGAAATTATTTATTGTGATCTTTGTATGCATAAAATCAGGACATATTACTATAGTTAACGTATAACTATTGTATATGTTTTATATAAAATAAAATCGTTTGTAAGAAAACTATTATCCTAAGTGCATAGAATAAGTCTACTGTAACTTTTGTGTACAACAACTAACAGCACATTAAATAATTTGTAGAAAGAGTAGAACCTAAAGACCTGAAAAGTTATTTATTTTTCGGGTTGTCGAGATCCGTAGTGTTAGGAGCTCAGTTTGGTCCCTCGTGGTAAAAAGGCGTGCGCAACTTAATGTAGGTAAGTATGTATGATAATATTTATGCTCAACTAATTAATATGTATGGTGCATGCCATTTCCATTCATATTTCAAATAAATAAAAAAAATATACACGTTTCAGTTTTGAACTTACATCAATTTTTTGAGCTTCATCCCCCAGTCGTGGTGTGCCTGGCTGCCAACTGGGACCCCAGACAATGGCACGAACTTTATCACCCCACGTGTCCATTCTTTGAAACTTTTCAACTACGTAGTTATTGTAGAACGACTGAAAATAATATTTTTATTAGTTTCATAGTTTATACCCGTTGTTTGTTTTAAAACAGTTATTTGAATATTGTACAAAATACAATGAAATAACTTGATTTTTACGGAAACTTTTTAACATAGTCTTAACCCGAAAAAGTAACAATGTAATTGTTAATTATATTAAGAAAGCGTTTAAATTTATGTACGTATATACGTATTCCAAAGTTGTTTAATAATTCTATTAAAGTTATGTTTCAACTTAAGGTCTAAGCGAGCTTAAGTTCGGATTGTGGTGCTAAAACAGAAGTTTAACATATTGATAGTTTAAAACTTTAGAATATTGTGTAAGGGATTTTGCTAAACTTGGTAACAATTTATCTTAAATAACTCCTAAATACTTTGTCACAAAAAAAACAAAATTAGATTTTTCGTTTTGTATTTTTTCAGTCCACCATCTCCGTGTTGTGACGTAGTAAGAATACAATATGAGACCCTCCCATCTCATCCCAAGGGTGTCGTAAACGATGGGACTTTTCGTGAATATTATCTATACGATATAAAAAGAAGGAAAACTTGAAGTTAAACCCTGTACCAATCTGTTTGGCCAGCGTGGTATTAGTAGGCCAAGTATCCCTCCGTCACAAGAGGAAGCCCGTCCCTGCAGTGGGACATTAATGGGCTGTTATGATGATAATGATGACTTTTTCAGTATTTTGTAATTAAATGTGAATAGTATTTTGATTCATCATTACATCAGCCAATATATTATCTTGATGTCCACTTTTACATAAACCTCCTTAAAAATAAAAAGTATTTTTTTAAATACATACCTGCAAATACAGAGGATTAAAAGATGGCTGATTGTATATAAGGCCGTAGACAATCTCAATTTTATCTGTTTCAGGTCTAAAAGTGCCGAAGATTCTGTCCCAAATAATGAGAACTCCGCCGTAGTTTACATCCAAGCAGTATTTATTGCTACCTGTTGACAATTCAAATTATAAGTATACTCTAACCATGACCTCAAAAAGGTCACTTGGACTTGATGCAGAAGGGGGAGGAACGTGTTTTCTGGCTCGTCTTGTAAGAGACCGATGTCCAGCAGTGGATTGCGATGAAAGGCTAGTTGATTGATGAATACTCTGAATTCACAACTGGACGAAGGCCCTATGTTATAAGTATTACCGTGAGTATTAGAATAACCCTCCGTGTGGTGACGGAGTAAGAATACAATATGTCACCACCCCATCTCGTATCATGGGTGTCGTAAAGACCGACTAAGGGACTATCCGTAAATATTAACTTTACGAAATAAAAAGAAGGAAAACTTGAAATAAAACCCTTTACCAATCCGTCTGGCCAGCATGGTATTGGTATCCTTCCGTCATGGGAGGAGCTCCGTCCCTGCAGTGGGACATTAATGGGCTGCTATGATGATGATTACAATAAATATAAAGCTTAATAACCATTTCATCATTTTATGAAAAGGAAAATGCCTTAAAAAATCATAACAGCAATACACAAAATCAAAACATTAAATCGCATTAAAAAACAAGATTCTCACTTTATTTTATTCTTTCATTCCAATTATTTTCCATTAAAATACTAAATTGCTCGTTATATTAATTTTCCGGAGATTAAATCGTCGAGTATTTGAACGAATCATTGGTTTTTACATCGGCGGAACAAATTGCTATAACGCACAATAATAATAAGCGATGCTTTTCTTTGACTTTCAGTAAAAAAAAAACTTATTTTGACACGAAACAAATTTACTTGAAAGCATTCAATTAAGATCTTGTTGTCATTTGAGTAAAAAGGAACATTTTCAATGTGAATATAATAATTTGTTTTTAATTTTCGTAATGTTTACAGACTTAATTATTTCTGAGTTTTCTTGGTAAACATTTTTTAGTGACATTGAATGACTTTTTAATATTTACAAACTAGCTAGTGCCCAAGATTTCGTCAGCGCGTGGATAGTATTTCGAGTAGCTTATAATAATAATAAAATATTATAAATACAATATTTTTATAAATTACCATATTTATACCTATGTATGTGTAATTCTAACGTATAAGCTATATTATTGTAAATAATAATTAGCATCTATTCAATAGTTTTTTACATGAAAAAGTAACTAATATCCATTCACATAACAAACTTCGCGTTTACAATATTAAGAACAGTATTACTTAATTTCTAATAATATTACCTGTCAGTTTACTACAAGAGACATAAAGAAAAAGCTTTTGCCAAGCAACTTTGTTTTGGGGAAAGTACTTATAAGTACCTGGAGAAATTATGAAACTTAACAGAGAGATTAGAGTGAAGAGTGCAGTAGACAGCTAGTGTTCTGAGCTTAATACGTTTTGTAGAGCACAATATATTTCTTCTGCATCTTTTATGTAGTTAGGCACAGAGCTAAGCATAAGGTAACCAACTTGTTTGGCTTGTTACCATGTCGTACAAAACATGTTTATTTATAGGTTTTTAAGAGTTTCAAGGTGGTTTTAAGATAGCATTTGAACCTTATTTCGTTTTCAGACTCGAAGTATAGCTACACGATACCAGAAATATGAATTAACGTAAAGGACATTTTTATAATACTCGATAATAATACGTATGTAATTACATCATACGATATAATACTCATTTTCGACAAAATGTCCTTTACATTAATTCATATTTTCGGTATCGTACAGTTTAATTGCTCTTTTTTTAGAAAAACAAAATATCCTTCCTGTCTTTTGTCAGAGAAGCTTTTCTTAAGAGCTTTTAAACATGGTAGTAATTTACTGATAAACATACTTAAATTTTTTATTAAATTATTTCATTAAATGTATTATTCTATTATTATTATTTATTCATTTATTTAGGGAGACACAGGACCGCGCAAGGTGGCAATACTTGGAGGAGGCCTATGTCCACCAGTGGACGTCGATTGGCTGATATGATGATGATGATGATTATTCTTATAAAAAAATACATTAATTTTACTAATAAAAATCCAGGCCATTTCACACATTCACGTTCATGCACACAATAATTTGCCTTTAGCACGAATTGAGAATGACACCATTGCATAGCAGTCACCTATGTTAGGTCATTAAGTACTAAGCCGTGCAAGACGTTTACTTTGTCCTAAAAAATAACTTAGCAACTAAATCATACTAAAGAAATTCTTACCATGGTGAACACGATGGTGACTGGGTGTGTTAAGGATATACTCCAGAGGACCCAAGCTCTTAATAGCTTCCGTGTGAATCCAAAACATATACAAATAGCTGAATTGATGATGCATCACAAACTGCGCTGGCGGAATTATCAGCGCCAGTGGGAGGTAAAACACCTAAAAAGAAAAATAAAGTTATGCTTAATGTTTTTTTGTTTGTTTAAAAGACAATTCTCGTACTAGAGGTCATGCCCTGTGTTTTTGCATCATAACAGCCCATTAATGTCCCACTGCAGGGACGGGCCTCCTGCAGTGATGGAGGGATACTTGGCCTACTAATACTAGGCTGGCCAGATGGATTGGTATAGGGTTTTTCAAGTTTTCCTTCTTCTTATTTTGTGAAGATAATATTCACGGATAGACACCCATGGGATGAGGGTAACATATTGTATTCTTACTCCATGACCACACGGAGATTTTTGCATAGATTCATATCACCAAAGAACTTCCTGGCTCTGAAAGTATGGATCACTCAATGATTACCCTGCTAGGGATTCAAACCCGCGACCTCGTTTACAGCAGCGGCATACACTGCGGCTGCGGTAATAGAGCAATTTGTTGCAGTTGTGACTCTTGCTTATGTTCCACACATGTTTTGTTTGTAACGTTTAATGAGGCGTCATATCTCTTAAAAGCTTTGTGTCCTTTGAGACTGATAAGCTCTTTGTACTACTCAATAGTACGTTTATTTGTTTACATTGTTATTCATTATTCGAATAACTTAACTTCGAGTGTAACGCTAGTCAAGAGATATAGTTATGATGTATAGTTAAATGATTTAATGTGTATATGTGAAAAATAAAACATAACTTTATTACCCATCTCATCTTATGCGTTTAGTAACAGCTAACTAAGAAGAATATAATCCAATTTTAAGGAAAAAATTAAAATTTAACATTAATTTACTACTAAGTTAGCTTTGTTTTGTAGAACTAGTTCTTCATGAGATCATAATTTCAATTAAATAAATATCTTCTTGATCTGGAAAATTATACAGTACCAAAAACGTTTTTCTCTTTTTATCAAAACTAAAATACAAGATAACTCCAGTATCAGAGTAAATACAGTCATAATACAATATTCCACACAACTACCAATATATTGGCCATCACGTACCGAATATAAAAAGTTTCGGTACCAAGGAGTTTACCTTATGTATATTTATGAAAGAATGATCGAAGTTCCAAAGATATAAAAAGTAAATTATCGCCTATGTGACCAGTTGTTCGCTTTATAAATATGGAACGTTGGAATCTAAATAGAAAACTAATGGATTAGTTCCCAGGACTTATAGTGATTTATTGACTCTTTTCATTAGATTTTACGGATGAAAGAAGTTTATTTTTAGATTGGTTTATTATTGTTTGAATTTGACGACCTCTGTAGCGAAGTAGTTATACATAATATAACACATGACTGCTACGCAGAGGTCTCGGGTTCGATTCCCGCTCAATGCAAATCTTTGTATGCATGAACATGATTGTTTGCATTGGTTTGGGTGTTTTCTATGTAAAATATGTATGTATTTACAGAAAAAAATTATTTAATTATGTTTATCCGTTGTCTAGTACCCATAGTACAAGCTATGCTCAGTTTATGACTAGATGGCGTTGTGTGATGGTGTAAAAAAAAATCAGACTTTATCCTATTGCAGCATTTTAAATTTTGTCATACTGTTTTTTTTCTGATACCTAATGTACGTTCGTGGTACGAAAGGGCAAATAGGGACAAGAAATGAGTCTTAAGAGAACTCGCTGCAATAAATTCAATAGTATCTGGTATCTACTTACAAATCCGCACCATCCTTGTAGAACTGATTGTCTTATACCAACTCCCATATTAAAATCTTCTGACGTATGATGAACTTGATGCTGTGCCCATAGTATGTGAACCTCTATAAAAAAGAAACAAATTAAATATACCTAACTAAAAATCTTACAGTTTGAGAATTATTCAAAAAAAAGCATCTTTACTGTAAATAAGTAAAATCTCGTGATTTGTAAGCGGAAAAGCAAAAATTTGATTTATTGTTACCTATCCTAAGGCATTTTGGTAAAGGACTAAGAAGGGTCACTACCCTAATTTATTCCGATATTGACGTCAAATAAAATTATAGGAAAACTACTAAACCAACTAGCTAGGTACTTGAGAATCAGTATTTAATAGGAAAGTAGGAAAACATAAACGAATTTTGTATAAATGTACTTCTCTGAAGGAACCCTTTTTTTTTTAATTTAAAAAACGTACCTATTCATGAAATACAAAAAAATAGAAATTTTAACAAAATTAATTACGGATTTTGATTTATCTAAAATAAGTAGTTTAATGTTAGAGTGTAGAGTGAAATTTATATGCGATTCATGGAATCGCCGATGTAAACTAAATTGCATAATGTAATACCCAAGTTATGGAATAGGTATTTTAAGTATAAGGACATTTAAAAACACTTACCATGACAAGCTCTGTGCATCCAATAATAACAGAAATCAACGCCCAATGCCGCAGCATACCACGTAAACGTATGATTCCAAGGAAGCTCTATTAATCTGAAGTTCACATATATCCACGTGTAAAGGACGGACTCCGCTCCACGCCATAGTAACCTAAAACAATGTCACTAATTATTACATTTATTCTTCTCTCCGTGTGGTGACGGAGCACACCCTTGGCTGTCGTAAAATCCGACTAAGGTCCGTAAAATGCGTGAATATTATCTTTACGAAATAAAAAGAGGGGAATCTTGAAATTAAACCCTATACGAATCCGTCTGGCCAGCGTGGTATTAGTAGGCCAAGTATCCCTCCGTCACGGGAGGAGGCCCGTTCCTGCAGTGGGACATTAATGGGCTGTTATGATGATGATTACATTTATTTATTTATTTATTTATTTATTTATTTATGATAGGTACACAAACAGATTACAGTCCTTACATGAGATATTTAAGTGCGGCTTTATTATATAGACTAGACAGTAATCCTAAGGCAGTGTACACAACATGATAGTATTAACAACGAATACGCAATAAAATGCATCGTTACGTGTAACCGTTAGGTAAATATGTAACAATGCATTTTCAAGCGAGTAAACTAATAAAGTAAAACAAAATTACAACTACATATACTTTCACGCACAACAGAGAATCATGAAATATAATGAAATATAATGACTATGGTTGAAAATTACTCGGGAACTTCTGAGAATTGAGTGCATCTGTAATGATCTTTTTGTATCTTGAAAATTTGACATTAAAAACATCGACCTCTGCATTCAAGCGTGCAATACCATTATACGATCTGCACATTCTAACAATCGGATTATAAAATGATGTATTGTTCTTGTATACTTGAATTGCAAATACATTAGGATTACGCGTTCTATGTGAGATATTGAAGTTGAGACTAGATAGTAAAGCAGGTGTATCAATAGTTGAGTGAACTAACTTATGTAAATATAGTAAATCATATCTCTGACGGCGAGCCTGCAAAGATATAACCTTGAATTTGCTTAGTCTTTCGGAGTAATCCAAACGTCCATAATTAAATTTACGACAAAGGAACCTAAGACATCTTCTTTGTACTCGCTCTATGTTGTTTATGTGGATTTGATAGTAAGGAGACCAAACTGGACAGCAGTATTCCAAAATACTTCTGACAAGGCTAAAATAGAGACATAAGGTACTTTGTGGGTTTTTAAACTCTTTAGTAGATCTTAACACAAATCCCAAAAGTTTATTGCTTTTCTTGACAACAAGATCGTAATGTGAACGGAAGGTTAACTCCGTATCAAATAACACCCCCAGATCTTTAACTTCCTCTTTTCTATTTAATACTGTCTTGTGTATTACGTAGGTGTGAAGTAGTTTATGCTTCTTCCTTGTGAAAGAGATAACGCAACACTTATCCGCATTTAGAGTCATTTTGTTTGACCTGCACCAGTTCGTAACGGCATAGAGATCACGCTGAAGAGCCAGACTATCTTTGGTATCGTTTATTTTATTAAAGAGCTTTAAGTCGTCAGCATAAAGTAATGCAGGGCAGGACAATCTATCGATAAGATCGTTTATGAACACAATAAAGAAAAGAGGGTCAAGATGTGACCCTTGAGGAACTCCGGAAGAAACGGGTACAGGAGTAGAAGAGTAACCCTTAACCGTCACAATCTGGCTCCTGTTTTCGAGGTAAGATGTGATCCATCTTAACAAGCACCCGTGAATGCCATAAAACTCAAGCTTAAGACATAACAGTGTGTGATCCACTTTGTCGAAAGCCTTACTAAAGTCCAAGTATATGGCATCCACTTGACCACCACAAGCAAAAGCACTACAAAGATAATTTTTGTATTCGAGAAGATTACTAAGTGTAGACCTTTTTTTGACAAAACCGTGTTGCTTGTTTGATATATTTTTATTTAAATGATTATAAAATTGAGTATAAACCAGGGTTTCAAAGAGCTTTGCTATACATCCCAGAATGCTAATAGGCCGATAGTTGGAGCACGATGCCCTGTCACCAGATTTATGGATGGGAATAATATGCGCGATTTTCCAGCGAGAGGGAAAAATTCCCGAATTGATGGATTTGTTGAACAATATGGCTAATGGAACAGACAACTCCTCAGAACAATTTTTGATAAAAATTGGAGGAATTCCGTCTGGGCCTGCACCTTTTCGTTCATCCAGGTCCTTCAGTCTAAGAAGGATATCCCGTCGGCTAATTTCAAATGGATGTAGAGTGGTGTTACAACTTTTAGGCATATTATCCCACCGAGATGGCTGAGAGCAAGGCGCATCGAAGACCGACCCAAAGTACTCAGAGAATAGATCACAAATTTCTCTGCCATCTGAGGCTGATTTATTACCATGAGTCATGGAATGAGGTATGGTACTAGCCCCCTTTTTGTCATTGACGTAACGCCAGAATGTTTTAGAGTCATGGGGCAGCGATTCTTCGACAGAGGATAACAAAGTCTTATAACATTTATCTAACAGAGACTTGCATCTTGTGCGGAGTAAAGCAAATGTGTCGTAATCTCGGGGGTTGCCGAATTTTTTAAAACGTTTGTGATATTTTGCTTTTTCCCTAAGGCAGCGAATTAAGGAGTTATTAAACCATGACGGACATTTAAAAGAGTTAATTTTGGCCAACGGGGTATGCTTCGCTATTATTTCGTTAATGATGTCATAAAACTCGTCAACACTGTCATTAACATCTTCAGAAGACAACAATTCACCCCAGTTAATACGCCCCAGTTCGGATTTTACATTTACATAGTCACAGTTTTTAAAATTAAAACGCTTGTTATTCGCCGGTTTAAGGGGTTTATCTGATGAAACCAAGGGTAAAACTACGCAGTAAGCTAAATGATGGTTGTCTACTTTACACAGAAAATCAGTCCTCGACACGTTAACCACAGGCATGCTTGAGAGAACAAGGTCTAGATAACGGTTATTATTGTTGGGAATAGTATTAAATTGTATCAAATTGCATGTATCAATAAACTCAGACAAAAATATTGCTTTCTGATCTCGTGGGTTAGCAGGCGATACAGACAGTGGGTCACTATGCAACAACCAAGTTAAGTTAGGGGTGTTAAAATCTCCAAGTAAGAGAAAGGTATCCCTGCTTGTACAGTTAAGAATCAACCTCTGACAGTTGTCGTAAAAGTTAGCGATATCATCGGCAGGTAAGTCAGGCGGTAAATAACAGAGGCCAATGTTTAATAACTGATCATCAGAGTTACACGGCAAAACTGTAATCCAAATATCCTCAATTCTAGAATCCCAGGTTGACCGACGAATAACATTAAGATGCTTTTTAGCAGCGATGAGAATGCCCCCACCACTTGCCTTAACTGAACATGTGCTTTGACGATCCCTTCTAAAAATATTGTATCTCCGATCAACAGATTCACCATCGTAAACACCACAATCAAAGTTGGTTTCCGTAAAACATACAATGTCATAGTCATTAATTAACAAGCCTAAGTAAATATCTTTAACTTTTGATCTCGCTCTACCCAAATTTTGATAGAATATAGTATACATTATGAAATACTGGAAGGCCAAATATCCATGCAATATATTATATTAAAAAATAAAATAATTACAAGCTAATTTAATTTACTAAGAGAGTCCATATTTTTTATTAGAACTGCACCTGCTGACTCATCCTTGCGAACGTATACTTGACCGTACTTGATCCACACAAATTTATATTTTAACTCCTTGGCTCGTACTCTTGTAGCAGCATGTAGCTGTTTCTGCTCAGGAGACAGATGCTCCGTAATATAGATCCTATTGTTTTCTCCAGCGATTTCAAGGTCAGCCGACGATAGACCAAGACCAGGGCGAGCTTTGTTATATCGATGTGATGCAGATAAAATTGAATCTCTTATACGCGGCGTTGATAATGTCACAATGATATTGCGAGGTCTGGTAGAGGATTGGTTTAGTTTTGCCACCCTGCGACAGGCTGTTACTTGGCCGTGATCTACCGAAACCTTTAAGACGTCACATAATTTGGTAAATAAATTCAGAACGTTCTCATTTTTGTGTTCAGGAACAGCTTGCAGTTCGATGTTGCAGCTACGAGATATTTTTTCCATACTAGATATCTTGCCATTCAAACGAGCAAGCTCATTTTTGAGTATATTATTTTGTTCTTCTAATCTTTTGACATTTTTATCGCTCCTTTCTAATTCCTTATTAATGGAGGACTGCTCTGCGCAAATAAAATCTGTGGTAACAGTAAAATCGTCCTTGATAGATTTTATCGCTGAGTTTATTTCGTCTTTAACCATCGCTTGAATGTCCTCTCTAAGTGCCGCTCGGAAGTTTTCCATGCAAACAGATAAAGAAGCACTGAGTTTTATGTCGAGTAACTCGCCAATTTTGTCCATTGTTACTTCATTTGGCCTATTACCAGACGAAATACAGGGGGCCTTCGTAGCTGGCGAGAGAGGCAGACCCACAGCCATATTGGTGTTATCCGAGTTTTCGTAGGATATATCCATGCAATTATCAGTACGTGAATATAGTTTAACATTACGCACTGGAGTATTATCCTTTGATCTTTGACGATGAGTGACATTAGCACACAGGGGGCAAATCCATGATAATTTGTATTCCTTGGAGAATGCCTGATATTGTTCATCATTTATATTTAGACATTCTAAGTGAAATTTACCGACACATAATCGACATTTCATGAATACCTGTGTGTTCAAACCATTTTTACATGCGTTACAACTCATTGTTATTGCTCGCAACGTAACACCAGTCTATCTTGCCGTATAGTTCAAGTCCCAGGTAAGACAGAAATTGAAAGTTCGCAACGAGCACAAGGAGCTCGAGACCAAAATAAAACAGCGGCTAATTACCCTACCGCGAAAAGAAATATTTTATACGCGGCAATACTCGTTGTTATTGGCAACACTATTTTGAGTAGTGCAACACTATTTTGAGTAGTGCAACACTATTTTGAGTAGGGCAACACTATTTTAAGTATGGCAACCCTATTTTGAGTATGGCAGCACTGAATAGTTTAATTCACTCATTCAATAGTCAATTTATTTTGGTCGCATCACTAAGGAAGAAGGACAATTGTCTATGGTTTGTTGTACTAATGACAAGAGTTTATTTAGGTGGCGGTATAATGAAAAAATAAAAAATGAATTATGAGCACAGTCCTCACGAAACACAGTTAAATAAGCACCTATGTTATTCGTCTATTATTAATGTCAATGTTATTGTCTTTTAGTAAACATGTTATTATTAAGCTTGTTCTTGTGTAGTTGTTTTTTAAAGGATTTTTTCACTAGGTAGGTACTTGGGTTTGTGTTTTTTTTAACACTAACAAATTAATTACACTTATTAGAAACTATTTCACTTATTTAGCACTATTGTACGCGTAGAAAGCAATTATAACAAATTTTTGATTCAATACTTTAAGCAGATGATGTTAACAACGCAACTGTCAGCTGTCAATATGTATTCATACACTCACGCCTGAATCCCATGGGAGTAAGCAGAGACAATTAAACAGAGTTCTTACTGATATTGAGAAATGAGTGCTAATACAAATAGAAAAGATTAAATAAATTCGACAATTTGTGAATCGATGTGAAAAGACGAATCTGACGATCTCTGTGGCGTAGTGGTTATATAACAGGACTGCTACGCAAAGGTCTCGGGTTCGATTCCCGCTCAATGGAAATATTTGTGTGCATGAACATGATTATTTGCATTAGTCTAAGTGTTTCTATGTATAATATTTATGTATTTACAAAAAAATAAGTAAATAGGTACTAATATCCGTTGTTCTACTTTGGGAACAGATATTAAAAAGTAGATATTAAAGTACACGATGATTTGTCGCTCTACCGTAGTGTCGAGCAAACGTAATGTCGAACTAGGAGTGTTGTCGCATATTAGTTTAATCGCACTAGAGTAAATTCGACCTAGTGGTTTGCACTACATCGTGCTTTCGAACTATGGTGTGTCGTTGTACAGTTATTTCGCACAAACGTTATTCGCATTTTCATTTGTCAAAGTTACGTAGTGCACTCTTTAGAAACTTGCTTTACTTCGTCTACATTAATAAATATCTTCATAATATTATGTAATGCGTAAATTTGTTTTCTCTTCGTATTTTCAAATAGGGTAAATAGGATTACTTTTGGGACAATGGGAATACTGTCCTACATTACCATTATTGCTTGTTGTGTGAATATTTGCATAACATTTTAGATTTGTTTTTAAATTATTGTTTATTTCAACTTCAAAACTTATAGAAGGATCAACAAAGTGACCTCTTATAAGCATATAGCATACAACTTTGGGAAAAACTAAAAAGAATTGAGATCTAAAACGAAAATAATAAAAAGAAAATTGAAAAGTTGGAAAACTTTACCTCCTAGGAATATTTTGTACCTTTAAAACCATGTAGAGCAAATGGATTACTTTTTGAACTGGTAGGTCGGTAGATAACGAATATAATAATTGAAACGTTATGCCTTCGATCGCGATCTTTTCATGACCCCTGTCAGATGCCTTTGGCTTAAATATCTTACTATTGTCTAAGTGACAACGATCTTCAAAAACAAGTCTTGGCAAAGAATTTGCTTTATTTATTTAACTTTATACACAATTAACAATGTTGTACAATGGCGGGCTTAATGCTTTAGTGACCCGAATCATTTAAATATAATTATTATTGAACATTATAAGAACTTATAAACGACTAACCTATACCAACGAAGGTTATTGTTTATTCTTCCCCTAATTAAATTTTATCAATAATAATAATACACAAGTAAAATTTTAAAAATATAGCTTAGCAGACTTCTATATTTGAATTTTAAATATTACTTCAAGTAAATTAACTTTCTTTTTTTAAGAATTACTTCAGCTCTTAATCTATTTAAAAGCTATTCTAGATTAAGACTTTAATGAAACTAATATAACATCAAACAGAATCTCGGTTTTACGTACATTTTGTAGCTTTAGTAGATTAAACCTTGAGACATTGCATGCAAATGAAGTAAGATGATAATAGAGTAAGTAGTAATCTTGGAGGCTACGATTTAGTCGCAGATTGTAGAGATATAAGATAAGCTTTCTATAATATTTGTTTTATCTCTTTCTAAGTTTATTATAGTTATATAGTATAGTTTCTTATCTTAGTTTATAAATTTGGTTACACTAATCATTTATGGTATAAATGGCGTTTGAAAATTTTCATTGTAATGAACTTAATAGCCCCAAAAACATTTTTGTAAAGTGCTTACTATGAAACCAATTTTTCGTAAATAGCTTCATTTTGATGGAACTGGGAAACTTCGATTATTGAATTTGCCAACTATGAGAAAGACCAATATTTTCGTTCTTATCATCAATCGTTTCCTACCACAAAGAAAAGCGATGGTGACATTATACACTCCAATCAAACGGAAAAATTAACTCAACATACCTATCATTTTTTTATACCATTCAATATAGACATGACGTACTATTGTAACATAAAACCCACAATGAGTTAAACAATACATTATATTGGGTGGATTAAGTACCCTTAATGAAAACAAGGCTATTAATTATACCAATGCATCGGGAATGCAGTCATCTGTTTTCAATGTTTAATCATATGGACAGCGCTTTTAATTGATTTTATTCTTCAGTTGCTGCGCCATTGATTTAAGTCTAATTAGGTTCATTTGTAACTCTATAGTTACAGTCATGTTAATTGGGAAAGATATAATAAGATAATGTTCATATGGGTATGTAAGGGTAGTTATAAGGACTCTTTCGATTTAGGTGTTTCGTGTAGGACGTGCTCCGGCACCGCAAACATCCGACACGAAATGCCTAAATTGAAAGAGCCCGTCGCGTTTGGTTTGGTTATTCAAAGTCAAGAACTACTCACACCTTAGGGATCTAGGCTTGTGTCAAGGGGACTTTCACAGATTTCAAATTCATAATAGTCAAGTAATGTCCCACTGTAGGGACGGGTCTCCTTCCGTAACGGAGGGATACTTAGCCTACTAATACCACGCTGGCCTGACGGATTGGTATAGGGTTTAATTTCAAGTTTTCGTTATTTTTATTACGTATAGTACTTTAGTCGGTTTTTACACGTCGGGACACTAAAATGATCCCAAGTAAACTGTCTATTAAAAAAAAGCAAAAACAATTGAATATTACCTTCCACATTCTTGCAGTATTCCGTGGGATATACTAGTGATTCCATCATTGAGTCTGATACCAGGTTTACCTTCTAACCTTAATACTATGTGTTCCATTATCATGAAGAGGAAGAAGTACGGCCATGACTGTAACAAATAAAATATCTTAATGAGTTGAGAAATGTTATTGTCATCTAATTAATCAGTGTTGTAATGTGTTTCTATTTCTACATGGTAATATAATAAATAAATTGTTCTTCCGTTCTATAATTATTCTCTTTGTGTGAATATAAAAATAGTATAAAAATGCTTGGATTAATTGAAAATAGTGAAGTATTGTGAAAAAATATTTTTTATTAAATTTCTTTCGTAATGTTAACGTCATAATCCCTTTAACTCAGAACCCTTTTTTCTTAACCAATTAAAAACCTTTTTTTTATTTGAAAGGCTTATTCACTTACACGTAGGACCTATAAAAGTTTTTTTTAAATTGTTAATTAATTGGATTTCGGAAATTCGGTTAATGAATTTGATTTTTTCTAAAGGTTATAATATTTTTACTCTTCCTATAAATCATGGAAACGAAATTGTATAATCTTAAAGTGTCTTCATTAATATTTTAAAGCCGTTTTTGAAATGGAAAACTACATTAATTTTCTTTCCAGTTTAAATTGAGTTCACTGCATAATATTTCCTAGTATATATTACAAAGTACAAACCACACAATAAAACAGAATCCGCAGCCTTATGTTATCCACACCTGTACTACATCTCATATCACCTTACTTATTTCGTTCACAAGGCTTAGAAGCGAATGTTCATGTATCGTGTTTCGATTTCATAACTGTTGCCGCAACTGCATCGGTTTGTTATGAAATATTATTTGTTTATAACATTCTAGTTTATTTTGTTACTTTGTTTGAGGTTATTAGTCGTTATGTCCCAATTATTTACTACATAAAGCAAATTGCATTTTGACACTTTTTTTACGAAAATTAGCTTCATATAACCATGTGGGGGAAGATGCAACAAAATTTCCAGTTTCCCCCTGATTATTAATTCGGGGGAAGATGCGACAAAAATTCCCAGTTTCCCCCGATCGGGGGAAAGTATTCGGGGGAAAGTATTCGGGGGAAACTGGGAATAGACGTATTTTATACTGTAGTAAATGTGTAGAACTGTTAGTCCTTTTTGGTGGGATTGAATCAAGTTGAATTATATTTCATTTTCTTTTATAACTTTTGCAGAATTCACGCCATCTTCTGTGTCGTTATGTGCGTATTTGTCTAAATAAGATTACCACCAGTTTTAGGTACTAACAATTATCACATTTTTCCTTATTCTTATGTAATTTCCATTAATATACTATAATAAACTTATACAATTCATAAACTTAACTAATTTTGCCAAAATTAACTTTAACTAAACCTACTTTGATTATTGCTTACTTGACGGTAAGGACATTTGTATTTACTATCTTATTTCCAAAGCATTCAAAGTTAAGAAGCTCATGTTTAAATACGCGTATGCCTTCTTAGAGATACTTGAACGAACAAACATACTAATTGAATTTAAATGCGAGATCTCTAGAACGAGTATTCTATAAAGTGGTTATTAAGCCTAACTAATTTTAACTGTTAAACGTTATTAGCTGCTTCATGTGGCTTTTGCAATGAGTTTTATGATTCTAATTTCGTAATGTTGATGTTATAATAGTTTATAAATACTTAAAGTTATGTCCTCAATTACATGTCCGTGTGGTGACGGAGTAAGAATAGGTACAATACGTCACCACCCCATCTCATCCCATGGTTGTCGTAAAAACCGACTAAGGAACTATCCGTGAATATTATCTTTACGAAATAAAAAGAAGGAAAACTTTTTTTTTTTTTTTCGCTTAAAAAGACAACTCCCGCACTAGGGATCATGCCCTGTGTCGCGGGGACTTTTACAAACATCAATTAACGGACACATAGAACACCCAGACTCAGGACAATAATTTGTGGATCTCACAAATTATTGTCCTGCGTGGGGATCGAACCCACAACCTCATGCGCGGCAGCCGCTGGCTCTACCGGCGCGCCACCGAGGTCGTCAATCCAGATGGATGGGTATAGACTTGAAATCAAAGTCTATACCCATCCATCTGGCCAGCGTGGTATTAGTAAGCCAAGTATCCCTCCTCCGTCCCGGGAGGAGGCCCGTCCCTGCAGTGGGTCATTAATGGACTTTTATGATTAGAGAAGGACAACTTAAACTCTAATTTATAGTATTATTTGAACACACAACTATTTATTTAAGTCTGAGGAATAAAGGAATATGAAGTTGTTGCACACAAAGATTTGGATGGGATGGGAATCGAACCTGAGTCTTCTGCGAGGTTGTCATGTACCATAACCACTAACAGCACAAAGAACGCTAAATACTATTTGTACTTTTACAATATAGGTATATTTTATTATTATACATTCTACTATAATAGATTTCTCATTGATTTAATAAGTAATACCACGTTCTGTATCAAAGGTCCTAAATTAGAATTCCCTAATAAATTATAAAATCATCGATGAGATTAAATTTATTCATGAGACGTATACGTAATTGTTCTATAACAAAAGGGCGAGGAACTGAAGCCAAGGATTGTACAAAATAAGACTTAATTTATATTCAACAAGATCACGTATTCTATATAAAATACTGGCTGTTTCCCGCGATTTCGTTTGAATATTTTAGAAAATTTAACAATTCAATTAAAAAGGCAGCTCCTGCATTCCCTGTGTCGCGGAGACTATTACAAACATCTACTTAAAAAACACCAAGACATTTTTGTGGATCGCACATAATAATTATCCTGCGTGGGAATCGAACCCGTGACCTCATGCACGGCAGTCGCTTACGCTACAGTTAACAACATATCTTTATAAATTATAGCTTACTAGCGACTTGCCCCGACTCCGCACGGGCACCTACTACAGAATGTCCTTAAACAACATTTAAGTTCAGCATCATAAATTTATATAGGTTTCTATACTATAATAAGCATGTGTTATACATCTAAACCTTCCTCTTGAATCACTCTATCTATTAAAAATAGTTTTAAAGATTTAAGCATACAAAGGGACATAGGGACAGAAAAAGCGACTTTATTTCATACTATGTTTAGATGTGTTACTCTGATGTATAAGCTATATTATTGTAAAGTTTCATTAAAATCCATTTATTAGTTTTTACGTAAAAGAGTAACAAACAGCCATCCATACAAACAAACTTTCGTGTTTCTATTGTTAGTGGGATGTGGTTTTACATAGAAAACAACTCTGAATAGAATCTTTGATGTATTTACTGGAAAATCAGTGAATTGTTTAACGTAAGAAGCATCTCTGTACCAATTTCTCAGAATTATAACAAGACGCGTAGCTACTTTGATTATTCAAGAAAATGGTAAATAATTTCAATGTATTTTTTAAAAGACATAAAAAGACTGTTTTTTCCTATTTTTATGATTTTGACTATATTATTATGTTTTTAGTATAATTTTTGACTTTATGTTTTCATTATCATCATCATATCAGCCAATCGACGTCCGCTGTTGGACATAGACCTTTAAGTATTGCCACCTTGTGCGGTCCTGTGCCTCCCTCATCCATTGGTTCCCTGCCGTTCTAACTAGGTCGTCGGTCCTCCGGGTGAGGGGTTGACGGGTGACGAGCACGAGTCGCAGTTAAATCCCACGGAGGACAGTTGTTTGTGCGATCTAGGATAGATTTATCATTAGCCTGTGAGTATTTTGTATCTTATACAGATGTTTATGATCTCAAATGAGGTACTCGTATTTTTAATGTAATATCAATAACAATTGTTTATAATTCCTATTTTTTTAAGAGGACATTTGTAAATACGCGTAGCTTATACTAGTCCAAATTAATTTTACAAAAGTAGATTTTTTTAAACCACTTTTCTCCGATACCTAACGAATAAGAACACAGGTACTCTTAACCTCTAAAACCTCTTATTAAACTAACAACATTTCGCAAGACAAGACAAGGTTTAGTTTTGTAATATTAGATAAATATACACGTTCTTAATAATATGCATTGACCTTGACACATTGACAAGTATTTATTATTTACTAACTTTCATTTTCAATGCCAATGTCTCGTTTAAATAATCATATAAGTAGTAGTATCCGGTGTAATTTCGAAACATTACTACTTCAAAAGAATAAGACAATGTAAAAAACAGACAGGTGTCAAACCTGCGAACGACGAACGACGACCTCTGTGGCGTAGTGCTTATATAACATGACTGGTACGCAGAGGTCTCGGGATCGATTCCCGCTCAATGCAAATCTGCGTGTGCATGAACATGATTGTTTGCATTGGTCTGGGTGTTTTCTATGTATAATAATGTATGTATTTACAAAAAAAGTATATCCGTTGTGTAGTACCCATAGTAAGCTCTGCTTAGTTTGGGACTAGATGGCTTAGTGTGAATGTGTGAGGAATATTTATTTATCTTTGGAGGAAATACGCATCAGTCCTTTGCTATCCACGGAGGTATTACTACTTCTTTTTCTATTTTAAATTAGCTTTAAATACATAAGCAGTTAAATAACAAATGCATCAATGTGCAATAGCAAGAAACTACATATAGCGACCGTTGTTTATAACTTTTACGATAGGGATAATGACGTGTATCGGCAAATATATTTCATGTTTGTATATAATCTCGATTTCTCGATAAAAATATAGAATTAACAAATTAATAACATTAACATAAATTAATTTTGATCTTGAGAATTGAGAATGATCTTTAAGGCAAAGATACTTTAAGGCAAAGATAAAGATATAAACACGATAAACAGTATAACAGAAAACTTAATGATAGGGATAGATAGGGGACAAATGTTTTACGACACGTGTTGCCAGCGACGTCGGGTGAAGTAGCGCAACGTTGCCGGACTTTGCTCGACATGTCTGGCTATATTTTATACAGGACAACGCGCGTCGCGCGCTCTCGCCAGATATGTCAAGCGAAATTTGCCGGCTTCGCTTGACATGTCGCCAATACACGTTGAACAATTTTGTACCCTAGTGTATCTTCGCCTTTAGAACAATTCGCAAATTTAAAAAGTTAAATGCTTACCTGATAAAAAAAATTAGGAACGTCTTCTTTTCTTTCATATAAAGTGTCCACAGGAGAATGAATATAAAATAGTCTTCCGATTCCCTTCAGGTGATCGCCGACTAGTTCCGAGAAACCATTTTGAGCGGTAGCATTGACAAATGCTGTTCCCGCCATTGTGTCAATTAACTGAAAAGAAAAGATAAATTAATATAACATGAGTATAAAGCGAATAAATAATTCTAAAAACAAAAATGTTGTGCTTTATAGGTTTTAGAACGTATGTAATTGAGACGGACCACTTTAACTAAAGCCCGATTTACACATCGACAAGTACAGTATGAAGTAGCCCCCTCTCTCGCGTCTCGCCAACTTAACTCGCCAAAAAATAGGATGGAGATCTATTTAAATCAACTTAATCAACAACTTACTACTTAACTCGTTACTGTACTTGTCGATGTGTAAATCGGGCTTTACATAATAGAATATGGACTAAGTGGATTAGTGTAAAGTGTTGTGAATTATTTTTAAATTATAATATTCTCAGATTGAAATTTTCGGACGTTAAATACTCTTGATTACTCTGACACACTTTCAGACCCTCTAATGTGTTATATTTAAACGCAAGAACAATGATACTAAAAGCTTTCAAACACTAAACCAATATACTTGTATATCAAATGCCTTGCAAAAGACACAAAATGAAAGACATCATAACAGCCCTTTAATGTCCCGCTGCAGGGACGGGCCTCCTCCCGTGACGGAGCGATACTTGGCCTGCTAATACCATGCTGGCCAGACGGATTGGTATAAGGTTTAATTTCAAGTTTTCCTTCTTTTTATTTCGTAAATATAATATTTACGGATAGTCCTTTTGTCGGTTTTTACGATACCCATGGGATGAGATCGGGTGGCGACATATTGTATTCTTACTCCGTTATCACACGGAGAAAGAAATACATATATTATTTTAAAAAATGTATAGACTAAAAATGAAAGACGTATCTAGAAAATAATAAAAATAATCCAATATACAGTATAACAGAAAACTTAATAATAATGTTAGCCCCGGGTGCTTAGACAGCGTGTCACTAACAATATTCTCAGACCATACTTATTGTTCAGATAGAAAAGATCTAAATTGACAGCTACTCTTATTTTCAAGAAAACTGATATTTATAGAAGAACGTCGCCCCTAAGCTCTGTCTAAGAATCAAGGGATAGGTATTACAAGGATTTGCTCCGTTCGAAGAATATAGACGAAAATAGAAATATCTTGGTGAAAATATTTGCTGTAATAGAGGAACCTTTTACTAGTATTATTTGGTATGTATTGCAGTATTTTTACGCTAGAGTAATCACGTAATATGAGTATTATGTCTTTGTATTATCAAAAAGTATTATAGGTATCCTAGTAATATTATAAATGCAAAAGTGTAAGGATTGATGTTTGTTACTCTTTCGTGTAAAAAGTATCATTTTGTAATTTAATAAAACTTTACAATAATATAGCCTAAACATCCCAATAACACAAAGACAACAATTTACAAAGACATTCATTCATTAAAATAGCTTATTAATAGAAATTAATAAGCTATTTTAAATACCAATTCTGCGTACGCGAAATCGTTGGCACTCTAGCTAAAAATAGAATCAATCAATCAATCAATCAATCAACTAGCCTATTGCAGTCCACTGCTCGACATAGGCCTCTCCCAACACTTATTATTATATACTTATTCTTCTTTAGAATGAATGAATGATCTATTAAAGTAAACATAAACTAGCTTTTTATGTAAACATTTTTTTTTTGTGTAATAGAAGGCAATCGAGCCAGCAGGTCACCTGATGGTAAGTGATCACCGCTGCCCATGGACACACCAGAGGAATCACAGATGCGTTGCCGACCTTTTAAAAGGGAGTACGCTCGTTTCTTGAAGCTCCCCAAGTCGTAACGATCCGGAAATATTGTCGCAGCGAGCTTGTTCCACAAAACAGTTGTTTTCGGTAGGAAGTTTCGCGAAAATCGAAAATTATATCGCAATAAACCATTTTCGCACTACAGGTAAACATATCCAAGACGGAAAAGGTCAACACACTGTTCGTTCATATATAAAGTTTTACATAACAAGCAGATAAACTTGATTCAAATGCGTATTGGTTTAATCATTTGTTTTGTAAACAGATTATTAAGTATTTAATTACAACTCGTTATTGTGAGGTTTTTAAACTTTTATTTGGCATAACGATAAGATAAGGTAAATTTTTAATTGTACATTGAGGTGCTTTGGGCCAGAATAAGCACGGAGGGGTGCCAAAAATTAGTAAATCGTGGTAAGAGGTGACGAAATAAGTTGGGACAGGGCACAAAAACACTTGCTTTGGACAGAACAATATGGCGGTCAGCTAAAGAGGCGTTTGATTAAGGCTGACACTAACTAACTAAGACAAAGTTTGTTTAATCGGAGGCAAATTTATTCCACTTATAATGTTTACATTACAAATCATGTTTACATTAAAAGTAACAGTCATAACATCCCATTTTATGTTTCACAGCTGGTATGGGTCACCTTGCTCTAGAGAGAAACTTAGGTTTTCTTATTCCACGCTGTTTAAACAGTTTTGTAGGTCGTCAAAAAAGGATATGTAATTTATTTTATAACCCCAAAATATGCCATGTTTCTCATCATAATCAACTAAGGGAAATTGCACATAAAAATTAGTATCAATGATCTGGTTATGATGTTAGTTTTAATTTAAAACACAAAATCATTTTGTCTAATATTTTAAACAGTGCATAAATTAAATATAAATTATTATTCTATGTTCATGATATTATAGATAGATGCTTAGATGTAATATATATTTTTACACGTAACTTTTTTTACACGTAGCTAATTTATGCCTTTAATATGGAAACGACTGTTGTATTTTATTAATGACTAGCGGACCCGTGCCCACTTCGTTGGGCGGCGAAAAAAACGCGTCTCTTTTTTAAACATATTTCATTACTGCTTAACTCTTTTTAGTCATAGCGTGATAATATATAGCCTATGACACTCCCCGATAAATGGACTATTCAACACAGAAAGATTTTTAAAAATCGGTTCAGTAGATCCAGAGATTACCCCCTACAACGTCACAAACACACAATCTTTACCTCTTTATAATATTAGTATAGATTATTAGTATTAGTATAGATAGGTAAAAGACATGATTGTGTATAGTGACAAAGATTTTATTAACGGAAATGATGATATTAACTGCATGTATTGCAACCTTCAACTTATTTCCTGATCGGTCATTCTAAGTAATGGGCTTAACTGGTTTACTAAGGAAGCCATAGGAAAGCATTACAATTTATTGTGCTTTGTTAAAAGTTTCACGTTTTCCCTCTTGTCCTCACATCTTTATTTATGCGAGCTATCTTTAAGCCATTTTTATTTTCATATTGCCATGTCAGGCGACAACCTCTGTGGTGGCTGCTTTGGAGAGGATTTTGGGTTCGATTCCCGCTAAATGAATATTTGGGTGTATGAAAATCATAGTCGCTTTTATTCAGGTGTTTTTTTTAATGTACTTATGCATGTAATTACAAAAAACAAGAAAGTAAGAATGATTACAAGTTGTTGTGTAATAAAAAATCTATGAGATCTGCTTAGTTTGGGGTAAATGGCGTGGATTCAATTAGTGGAAATATTTTTATACTATACTAGCTGACCCGTGCCAACTTCGTAAGGCGGCAAAAAAAACGCGTCCCTTTTTTATACATATTTCATTACTGCTCCACTCCTATTAGTCATAGCGCGATACTATATAGACTAGTGTCATAGGCCCCCATAAATGGAGTATCCAAAACAGAGAGAATTTTTAAAATCGGTTAAGTAGATCCAGAGATCCCCTTACAACGTCACAAACACATAAACTTTACCTCTTTATAATATTAGTATAGAATCAGATGTAGTTCTTCTTCTTTTGTTATTACTTAAGATAAATTCAGAAGGTATTTTTGGGTGGTATTTCATTTCAATAAACCGTATGAAAGCTATTAAGAATAGATAACACCGCTTAGATGCTTTCCTGATAAAAACTTCCACACCGTTTTAAAGTGGGTCTTTTCAGAATTGATCACTTTAACGATAAGTATAATAATGATGTGAGAGTCTCTATCAACATCTAAGGAGACTCTCACTTGACCGTTGGCTCATAGGTCTGATGCAGAAGGCCGTACTGCTTGACACGGCACGCATTGTGAGGAAGTTCCTATCTCTGGAGCCCTAACCACCAGTAGATTGGTCCTTGTACCCGATGCTGGTGGCTCTACCTCTTTTATATTTTTAAATGTTTTTATTTTTATATCTATATTTAAAAATGTAATCAAATGTGATAAATGTACACTCAAGGAATTTAATTGTTTAGCAATTTGCTTAATTTTGAAATCGGTCAGGTTACTATTTACCGACTACAGACGACGGATGACGAACCCCGACGTCTTGGGAGTCGTAAAATTAATTAGACAAGTTATATATACCTAGCCTTGTCTATCAATGACAGACAGGTATTTTGTGTTAAAATAAAATTCTTCAATTTTATATTGTTGACAGACCAAAGTTAAGTCAAACTAAACTAGACCTTATCTACCATCTCCATCAAACAGTATCCTTAGTCCGAGTTTGTGTCACTATTAACAATAAAGTATATCGAGTAGCATTCGCTGTTCTGATTGGTTCAATGCATTGTATTGATAATACTGTCAAAATTTTATTTTTTACTCTTTGGACAGAATTATGGAAGTTTGTAAACAAAGAAGTTTGAAGTGCGATTCATACTTATTGGTTATATTTTATATTATGTCAATTTTGAGGTGTAACATCTTTCAAATTCGCTAGGATTATTTTGGTATATAATACGACTAAATTACGTAGGTTGTGTACCTGCTAAACAATTAAATTCCTTGACCGTACATAAAGAGAAGTATAATAAGTACGTACTAAAGTTATCAGACAAATAAGATATAGGTACCCAATTAGTTTTGGATTATTTTGTCTGTAATTACATAAACATTACATAAATAAGTGATAATATAACATCAAGTTCATGTTTCTGACCCCGGTAGGCTCATAAGATTAAAATAATCTAAAATGTTTTTTATTTATTTATTTTTAATTATATTTAATATCCGTGTCCATACAACATAAATAATTGTAGAAATATATTATGTAAAAAACGACTAAGGGACTACTACTAAGGAAAGAAAACTGATTCAAGACCCACCAAAAAAAAATTCTAGCAAGTTAAGTAGGTGTTTGCAGTTGAAGGCTTTTCACTTAGGATTTGTTTTAATAACGACTTATTAAAAACAGTCTTAAGGTAGGTAACCCAAAAATTATCAAATCAATCAATCAACTAGCCTTTCGCAGTCCACTGCTGCGCATACGAGTATGCCTCTCCCAACTCGCGCCACAAAACTCGGTCCTGCGCCTTCCGCATCCAGTCCGACCCAGGTACCTTTTTGAGGTCGTCGGTCCACCTAGCTGGGGGGCGTCCTAAACTACGTTATCCCGAAATTAAGCTCTATTTTAATAACGAGTATATTATAAACCTAATGTAAGTAGTCCTCAATTATTTTTTATTTGTTCTCATTGCATATATTTTTTACTTTAGATCCATATAAAGACGGCAAAACAGTGGAATGTTGACGTATTAAACAGAATTAGGAACTCTATCTGTACAAGAATAGAGTCTCTTTTTCCTTGAGATTCCAGTATTCTATTGCAAATAGTAAACAGGCAAGAAAAGTATTAGCAATTCAGAAACGTACACAGAACAGACAGTTGGTTCATTTGATCCTGTGCCAACACACGTTTGTGTTATTTTTAGCTTCAGTTTAATATACCTGGCTGAGGCAAGGCTATCTTTTAAATGTGAGAAGGCTGCTTATATTTTTAATGCATTTTAAATACATAATATCCCCCGTATAATTTATGGTTTATAATATTTTATAGGGATTGGTAAAAGCTAAGAAAAAGTTGTGTTTAAAGCGAGGAAAATATACATAAATATTCCTCGCACATTCACACAGCGCCATCTAGTCCCAAACTAAGCAGTTCTTGTACTATGGATACTAGACAACGGATAAACATACTTTAAAACTTTTTTTTTTGTAAATACATACTTATACATAGAAAACACCCAGACCAATGCAAACAATCATGTTCATGCACACAAAGATTTGCATTGAGCGGGGATCGAACCCGAGACGTCTGCATAGCAGTCATGTTATATAACTACTACGCCATAGAGATAATTATGTAGTTATTAGTTTTTATTAAAATAACTGAAATGCAGTTCTACTGAAGGGACGGGCCTCCATCATGCACAACTAGAATTTGGCTCTACAGAAACCATACGGTGCGGACGGGATTTACTTTTAGACTTTTAACGTAGTCCCACAGGTATTTGCACATACTACTTTACTTTAACTTTAACTTAAAGATGTCACGCGGGTCAGATGAATTGTTATTTGTGTTTGGTTTTGCGTTTTGTGTCATGATTTACTTTTTTTGCTAGAGATATTTACTGTTAAGGGTCATAGCATAGCACGCATATCAAAACGGAATTGGATCGTCACCGAATCAACTCGAGCCGTTCAGTATTATTTGTATGAAACTCCTTACTGTAACGAACCCTAATCGGAATCGTAACGTAATCGTATCGCCACTATTTGCCACCGACGCAACAGGCGAGGCGATGCCGATCCCTTTACTGGGGATGAGATGGGGTGGTGACATATTGTATTCTTACTCCGTCACCACACGGAGAGACACCTTACCAGAAATATTTGTTATTCCTATTTAACGAAACAAAATGGCACTCATACTACTTCAAACAAGATACAATACAAATAGTAAACAACATTTAATTCATTCAAGGTATGTTTGTTTTTACGTTCAGATATGTCTTGTTGTTTTTATTGTTTTGTTTTTTTATTTATACCTACTTCATATATAATTAATTAAGTAAGTATTTGTATTCTGATAACAACGTTTCAGACATTTCTTACTACAAATGGGTAACATGGAAATAGTTTAATTATGTCAAATTGTCCGTGTGGTGACGGAGTAAGAATACAATATGTCACCACCCAATCTCATCCAATGGGTGTCGTAAAAATTGGCTATGAGACTATCCGTGCATATTATCTTTACGAAATAAAAAGAACGAAAATTTGAAATTAAACTCTATACCAATTCGTCTGGCCAGCGTAGTATTAGTAGGCCAAGTATCCCTCCGTCCCGGGAGGAGGCCCTTCACTGCAGTGGGACATTAATGGGCTGTTATAATGATGATGATGTCAAAATGAATTCCATGTTGAATAGAAACTTGGACTGGTAAAGAAAATGCAGAGAAGACGAGTTGTTTGAGAAATTTCCTAGTTATTGAATAAGCAAATACCTATCAGAATTTACCTACTTTTGAGCTAGGTAGATTAATTAAAAATAATTTAATTAAATGTATTCAGTATATTTAACTAAAGTTGCTAATTTATGCAAATAGCAGTCTTATTAAAATAATTATTTTATTTTGATGTTTATAAAAGGTCTCCGTATTATCCACTATTTAATCCACCGTAAAACTACTATAATTATTTTTAATGTCTTAGTGATGTTACCTAATATAATTATGTAATTATTATAATAAAATTTATATAAAAAACATTTCGTATTTGGATAGTAACAACTCTGAAATAATAGTAAAATACTGTTTAAAAACGGATCAAAGCGTTGATAAGCAAAGTTAGGAACAATAACATTATGGAAAATAAATAGGCCTACTAATATTCTGCTGGCCAGAATTCGTAAAAGATTGCTCCAGAATATTACGGCTCCATCAATAATGTTGTGACCGTTGATCTTTAATCTCCTTTTGCGCTTTCATGAGACGAAAAAGATATTATTTAGTACTATCAGTTTATATTATAGTCTATCACTATACAGAAACACACAGACAAACTATATATTATGTTTATATTACCACTATCACAACCTTGTACCTAGGCTTTCAATTTATCTAATTAATCTCAGCGTTATCTAAAGAAATTATATTTGCATTAAAATGCAAATACACAACAGATTCATGGCCTTTTCCTTAGTGCAAGTGAACTAATTTATTAACTGTTATACACTTGCTTTGTTGCCTTCAAAGCTGATTTCTCTTTGAGCTAAACGTCTTCTAGAAAATTAATAATAGACTACAGAGACTTTGATTTTAAAGGTACTATTATAAAAGGACTAGCTTCGTAAAGATGTGCAGTTGGTAATGTGTTTCGGTTTTTAGTGGCGTTTGTCGATCTCTGTTGGATCTAAAGCCCGATTTACACATCGACAAGTACAGTAGCGAGTTCAGTAGTATTTTAAGATTAAGTTGATTTTAATATATCTCCATCCTATTTTTTGGCGAGTTAAGTACGAAGTAGCCCCCTCTCTCGCGTCTCGCCAACTTAACTCGCCAAAAAATAGGATGGAGATCTATTAAAATCAACTTAATCAACAACTTACTACTTAACTCGCTTTTGCCGTCCACACGCAAAAAGTGACTTAACTCGCCAATGAGGCAAGTTAACTCGCCAATGAGGCAAGTTAACTCGCTACTGTACTTGTCGATGTGTAAATCGGGCATTAGCAATAGTAGAGCCTGTATGTTAAGTTTAGTTCATAGACAGACGTCTTTGAAAGTCCGACACACCTAACTGATAGAGGTCAGGTAAACGGATAATCAGCCAGTAACGTGATTTACACGTAATGAGAAAAACTAAAACAGGATTAGTAGAGTTGTAATATATTGTGTTGTGTTTGTGTTTATTGATGCATAAAACTTTGTACAATTTTAGCTTAAAATTAAGTCACAAAAGGATTAAAGTTGTACAAATAGAGATAGCCCTAGCTCCCAAACTAGGAATTCCTGTGACTTGGGAGCTAGTGTTCCGCCGTTACTAGAATACAAACCTTATAATATAATTAGCAGTGGTTACACAAATGTAATTAAAGGTATTAAGCTGAAATTTTAAATTACTTAAAACATTTTTAAAATAAAAATAAAGAAATATTGGCGAGTAACCCGACTTAAATTAAATAAAAAAAAATAATTGTTTATTATTAAATAGTTTTACAAAATTCCAGTGCTATCCTGTGGCCCTATACTAGGCAAGCCTGTCCCGTGGTTGCCAAAAACATAATAAACGAGATTTTCTTATATTGGGCAAAATTCATGCTTACGAAATAAATTTAAAATAAATAAATAATTGGACTATAAATAACTTTAACAATAAGTTTCCAACAATCCCAATAAATTAAACATAAATAAATACAACCAATTTCAATAAAACGTATTACCTACATCCGTTTTATGTGCCACTTTTTTAGTGACCGTAATAATTCAAGGTATTATTTTTATCTTATCAAGTACTGCAATATACTTATAATAATAATGTTTTTCTTTATGTTAAAACATAGCATTAGAATAAAAATTATGTTCTACGCGAACTATTACAGCTGATATTCATTAATGAATACACATATGTATAACATACGCTAGTACTGATGCTAAACACTACAGTCAAACTTGATTTGAAATCATTATCTCGGACACAACATCCACACGAATACTATAACAATGGCAAAGCATTGATAATTTAAAATATATATATATGTTAATTGTACTGTTATCATAACTATCACAAAGTATAAAGACGTTTGTTTCCCTTCCAACTTTACCTGGTATAGTGAATTTGTTAATCTGGTGAATGACTAAAATTGTTACTAACCCTTCATCATGGTTGTGAATGTTGTAAATTTTAACTATGGGATACTAAGATTAAATTTTTATTACAAAAAAACCTCAAACCAGCTTAGTGATAGTACGCAAAGGGCCTTCTACCAGATTAAGAGTTCATCCTTGCTACACATTTAAGAGTTAGTGAAAAGACTGGATAAAATGTTAATTAAACAAACATTATTTTAAATACTTACGTATTAGTATAAAATATAGCACGTCCTTACTCGTACAAAGATTACAACACTTTAACTTGAAACCACAAAGTCCATATAACAATAAACCCTAAACCGCAACACTAACCGAAAACCGATTGTATAAATCTGAAATATCCGATTATATCGATTTTATAAAGATTTATATCGATTTAACGTGCACACGCTTTAAGAATCGAATGCAAACAGTCGCTTCGAGTAGGTCGCATTTGTATAAATAGCCGCAGTATGATAAGTAGTTTAACACGTTGTTGTTTGTCCGGTCGATATGACCAATTTAGTTTATTTTATCTTATTTTTATTTTAAAGTTCGTTTATTCTTTTTTCATTTGCAAAATATTATGCAATATTTTTTATAATTATCTTATAAATTATCTTATATTCCTAAATCTTAATTCAATCAATCTATATTTAAATATTTATTTATTCGAATTATTTTTAAATAAAAATTAAGATAATAATAATGTCATCATCATCATATCAGCCAATCGACTTCCACTGCTGGACATAGGCCTCCTTAATAATTATATGCATAATACCAAAACGAATAAAAAAAAAAAATTAAACCTGTAGGTTTTTAAATACTCTAGTAATAAAGTGGAAAACAAATTAAAGAAAAAATCTAGTGATTCTAAAATTAAAGTTTAATTAAAAAAAAAAAAACTTATTTGTTAGGGCAAGACTCCCTCCATCGGAGGTACCTTCTTCTGCACTAGAATAACCTTATTCTTCTTATTAAACCTTTGACAATAATAATTTTGAGCCGATAGAAATAGGTAAATCTATATCACATGTCTAATTATCTAATTTTTCATGCATATACACCCATGCAAACAACCTGAACGCAATAACAATATTATCACGTAATTAAAGTTCAGAGTTAATTACGGCATCGTACGTTCTACTTAGTAAATTGTAATTTTTATTAAATTTTTGTCAAAACTAAAATCAATAAAACTACGAGACCTATGCCTAAATAGTGCTATTTTCAGAAAAGATTACAGACATGTTGAAGGTTTACAGTTGTTAGTAATATTTCAGTCTACCCCTTGTTAATACAATATGATAAATTTATAAAACAAAATTAACAAAACAAAACATAAAAAACATTTTGTTTTTATAATAAAATTATACAACACCTTCATTTTAGTGTTAAGACAAGAGTATTAATAACACTGTCTCGGTAGGTATGTCACACGTCGTTCGCTATCGTAAGATAATACTATAAAATAATAAATAAACAATGTTATTACTGCACTATCATAATCCCGTATTAATCTTATTTACAAAGGTAAATATTGTGATCAGAACATTGATTTAGTGGGTACAAGGTTAGTCAAGGAAAATTAAGGGTTCGTAAATTCAATGTTTCAAAAGTTTTTTGGTGTCTAATTTAGTATAAAGAAACTAAAGGTTCGGGGGTTCGTTTGAATCCCAAGCGAATAAACACTTTTACATATCGGTTTCCATTATACTATGATATCAAGTCCTTCAAAAATAGGTTTAAGAAGCGTCTGCCCTGACCAATAAGGTGTGTGACCATAAAAATTATTTTTTATTGACCGTCAGTTAAGTTGATGTTAAAGATAAAATAATGCCTAAAGCAGACGCGCTTTTTTCTCGATTCGTACATAATTCAAAGTAAGGATGTCTGTAATACAACATCAATTTCGTTCCAATGTATGATTCCAATAACTTAATCTATCATGATGAAATTTTAATAGACTAACTTAGAGTACCTACCTGAACCCTACCCTACCTACCCTTCCAAACAAAAAAATAATTATCTGAATTGACCTTGAAATGAATTCAAATAAAAGGTAACAAACATCATAAAAAATACAACCAAATTGAAAATGTCCTTTTTATTGGAGTTGGAGCAGACCGCATTTTTTGCCGTATAAAATCATACATAAGTGATTTTTATGCCATTTTATAATAAAACCTTATCAAAACTTAAAACATATTGTTTTTGTAAAAAAATACTACACAAGCAATGTTGATGATACTACTTGAATAAAGAAAAAAGCAGTTGAAAGATATTACAAAAAACTGAAGACGGTTGACCTTTTTTCTTATATGCAGTGACTATAACATGATTTTTATTAAACTCACTCGTCACTTACTCGTTCTTGTCATACCTACATTTACAATAATATAAATATAACTCTTTATTTATTAAACGAGGTAAGTAAGAAACTTTATCAATATAAATGTCAAAAGTTATATAATAAAAGTTCTTTTATAGCTACGTAAAGCCTTACTACCTGTGTTGATTACATTATTATTGTACCATTTAGTGTTAAAAAGAAAACTACAAAGCAATTCGAAGACTTGTATGTTCTTTTAAGAGACATTTCTTATTATTTTTATCCAATCCAATCCGAGCAATCGACGTCCACTGCGCGATACTGTGCCTCCATCAACCATCGGTGTCCCACCATCTTAACTAAGTCGTCGATTTTTCATGAAGCCATAATGTTATAACCCATCTCATTTCATGGGTGTCGTAAAAACCGACTAAGTAGTTCCTTATGAATATTCTTACGAAATAAAAAAGAAGGAAAACTTGAAATTAAACATAATTATACCAATCCGTTCGTTTGGCCTTGTGTTTGCCGTTGTGGAGGCCTATGTCCAGCATGGGACGTCCATAGGCTGATATGGATACCAATCCGTCTGGCCAGCGTGGTATTAGTAGGCCAAGTATCCTTCCTCATGGAAGGAGGCCCGTCCTTGCAGTGGTACATTAATGGGCTGTTATGATTCATAATGTTAACTATAAATAATTATAAGATTCTTCAAGACAGTTGATGAATAGGTTTAGTAAGGTTTAGTAAACGGTCGCTTACTACCAAGTAGATCGAATGTCTGGTTACCACCATCGTGGAATAAAAAAAATTAAAAATTAAGGTTTACAAGAATAATCTAATAAGTAACCCCCTTACTTATAAACGCATCTTAAATTTTAGTCAATTAATTAGCTTAAATTCATACGATTTTACTTTAAAAAATCACGCTAAGCAGTGATTAAATTTAGGAGGCGTTTATATGAGTAAGAGGGTAAGTCTTTGTAGTTTTCGCAATCTTGTAGTTCAGGAGATAGTGATCTCAACGTAACATGTTAAAGTTTCATAGCCTTTGTAATATAATATGAACCAAAAAAAATATGCACAATAATCAAATATATAAGGCGACCTCGGTGGCGCGCCGGTAAAGCCAGCGGCTGCCGCGCATGAGGTTGTGGGTTCGATCCCCACGCAGGACAATAATTTGTGAGATCCACAAATTATTGTCCTGAGTCTGGGTGTTATATGTGTCCGTTAATTGATGTTTGTAAAAGTCCCCGCGACACAGGGCATGATCCCTAGTGCGGGAGTTGTCTTTAAAAAAAAAAAAAAAAAAAAAAAAAAAAAAAAAAAAAAAAAAAAAAAAAAAAATCACGCTTACTTGACAAAGACTTATAACTATACTAAAAAAAAAGAATTGAAAGTTGTGACTTATTGTGCAACATTGTGTATTTAAAATTGTGAGTCATGAGTCATCATTACAAGCTCTAATCAAAAAACATTTTGAAACATAAAGTAGCCGTTTCAGGAAGTGTCATTCGCAATGACGTAGCTGACTTGTATAACAGTCCAATCCTTTCCTCACAAAATCACACAATGACATGCAGTCCCTATACTTCACAGCCCATTAATGTTCCACTGCAGAGACGGGCCTCCTTCCATGACGGAGGGATACTTGGCCTACTAATACCACGCTGGCCAGACGGATTGGTATAGGGTTTACTTTAAAGTTTTCCTTCCTTTATTTCGTAAAGATAATATTCACGGATAGCCCCTTAGTTGGTTTTTATGACACTCATGGGATGAGTGTGAGATGGGGTGGTGACATATTGTATTCTTACTCCATCTTGTGATGATAATACTTGAAGTTTAATAATGGTCATCATCATCCTCCTGCCTCTCTGTTTCCCGTCATAATATTATTTGTTAATTCATTGTTGCAAGTTTGATAACGAAAAAAATTAAAAAAAAACTTGACTGAAAACGTAGAAAGAAATAGTAGTAACTGCAAATCGCCGGACAAGAGGAAAACTTAGAACAGAAATGCAAACGTAATAATATTTCTATTTTCGCAAACTTTCACTGTTCTACGTTTGTTTATTTTAGTTCGCTATTTTTATGCGAAGAACATTTTCTAGAGTTTCTCGCAAAGTTTCAAATAACCATTTTATGTTGACCTATCTTGCAACAGTTTATAATGTTAAAAGTGTATCTTTTTATGATGGTTTAGTTGGAATTACTTCCATTTGAATAGAGGTTAAACGTTTGTTATTAAGTGTAGTTAGCTAAAGATTGTTTGTGTTGTGGAACACCGGCAAAAAAGCTTTTGATGAAGTGGAATATTTTTGGAATATAAGTGGAATATTAGGATTACACAACAATTGAGTTGGTCGCCATGTCGCCATTCACGATGCGTCCTACGCATCCTGTTAAAACTGTAAAACAGTGTTGCAGCTTAACTATAATATGGTCAGGACGCCCTTTGTGCCGTAGTGGTAATATAACATGACTGCTACGGTCTCGGGTTCGATTCCCGCTCAATGCAAATCTGTGTGTGCTTGAACATGATTTTTTGCATTGGTCTGAGTGTTTCTATGTACTTATATTAAGTATGTATTTACAAAAAAAAAACTATTTAAGTATGTTTATCCGCTGTCTAGTACCGATAGTACAAGCTTTGCTTAGTTTGGGACTAGATGACGTTGTGTAAATGTGTGAGGATTATTATTTATTATTATTGGTAGGCGTTTCACGCCTTCTTGAATCTTAGAGCTAAATCTAAATCTTAGTTCACATAATCCTGTAAAAATAAATCATTTACATAAATACAAAAGTGACTTTAATTATTTTAAAACTAGTAAATAAAAATATTTTACATATCTGAATTGCATAGCAAAACATATTTTTTTGTCACAGTAATTGCATACTTGCCAATTAGATATCACTTCTCTAACACATCTTTTTTCCAATAACAACTTTTTGTTTCTTAATCAGTGGTCGTTTAGGTTACGGATATAAATAAATTTGTTTAAGAGTAGGTATGATGATACTGCGGTTTAAAATATTATAAACAACGCAATTATCATATTTTCCCTAATACAACCACATCCTGTATGTATTATCACGAGGTTTCTTTAGAAATTCGTTTTGTGATATAATCTTTTATCAATAACACTTGTGTGTTAATAAAATTATTAGAATTTCTTTGTTTCTGTGTACATTATAATGAAGCATAGATTTTAACACAAGATACCTTTTAATATCAGGAACAACAACCTTAGTCTGTCTGGCTTTAAGAAGATAAATACAATTATTTTTTATTTTACAGAATAGTCTGTATAAAGGACGTTATCTGTGGATCGCAACCAAGATCCTGCACGGGAATCGAACCCGCAACCTATACCATAGCAGTAGTCCAATCTTTCGTAATGTAAACAAGACGAATTAACGTATTCTCTGAGAAATGTTCCACAAAACAAGTAATACAGATGTAAATCTAATGTTTAAATATTTTTTTATACTTTCGATCGACAATCATACAAGATGTTTTCGCGAAAATTTGAAGCCGCTGCCGTTCGACAAAAAAATGACTGACATAGTGCTCAGGATTGCCCGATTGTGGGCAGGACATTTAGCGCGCAAAACTAACAGCTGTTTGGGCAGTCAAGTTCGGGAATAACGGCTGCGTACCGAAAAACGCAGGGTGAAGAGATTCCTTTTACAGTGGGTCTGGCCACAGGGCCGCATAAACTAAAAATATTATTTACAACAGTGGTTTGCGTGAATTACGATGGTGATGAAGGATTTCAAGAGTATAATAATTATTTTATGTATTACTTAACTTATCCCTGTTTTGTGGCAACTCACTGAGATATTTGTTGAGACCTGCTCAATTAAAATCATCGATCTTATTAAAGTTAGGATCTCCTAGGGGATTGTGAACTCAATTATTTCACAAAATTAAATTGATGCCTTTGAATAAATTGACTTCTTACAAAATATAAACCGCTTTTATATTTAAATTAAAAAGGCAATTTGATTCGATATAAAATATTTGTTATGTTTTTTCGGATGTTAAAGATTTTTTTTGTTAGAAAGGTCACTTTGAAACTGGTTTAGCTATTTTTGTGGATGCACGTTTGGTTTCCACTTTAGGTATTGATAATTTTATACATGATTATTAGTTGGACTAGGTATTCGTTTGGTGTGACGGCAGTGAGGAATCGGCGCAGCATACCCTTGAGGAGTGCTCTGCATGGGATCTGCAGCGCCAAGAACTTACTGCACAAATTGGCAGAGATCTGTCCCTGCCGACCGTAGTCATGTCTATGGTCCGCAGCGAAAGCTCATGGGACGCAGTCATATCCTTTTGTGAAAACGTTATTTCACAAAAGGAGGCGGCGGACCGGATCAGAGAGAACAATGCCTCAGCTGATACGATCCGTCGCCGGAGAAATGGGCGTCTCGTCGGCGCGCTTACTTAAGCGCAATGGCCCCTTAGCGGTAGTTGCGGATAAAGAAACGGGGAACGAATTCTTTATCCGCGGTCATGATGATGGTCAGAGTACAAATGGCAAGGTGCCCTTAGTGGGCAACCGCTGGATAGGTCGCTGAAGTTATAATAAAGCAGTACCAGCGGCCTCTCCGGATGGCGGAGAGTGACACGGCGGGGTCTTTTAGTTGGTGCAAGCCCCACACTACCTCAAGGTCTTCCCCAGACTTTGAGGTGTGCGTACAGGCATTTTTCCCCGCTCAAAAAAAAAAAAAGGTATTCGTTTGGTGTAACTATGTAGTTGGGGAGGCATATATCTAGCAGTGAACCGCCTATAGCCAAAACCTAAAGTTGTTACCTTCTTATCTCATTCCGAAGGTATCAAAATGGTGAGTAAAGAAGAATATACAGCCTTTCCTTTATTTGGCTTTTCTTTAGAAGACAGCTCCTGCGCTAGGACCAGACGCAAAACACAACCAGGCTGAAGAAAACCCTTTGTGGATCACACAAATAATTATATTGCGTGGTATTCGAAATCGCTACCTCAGCAGCCACATACACGATGCTTTGCCACCGAGGCAATTGGAGACAGGCAGATTATAATTGTTCTTCTTCGTGTCGATTGGCAAAACCTGAGAGAGAGCCGGCCCAGAATTCGGAAACAGCAACTGCGTTGTCTGCAGCAGCCCAAGGTCTTGAGGGCTACATGTAGAGGTAGATTAAACTACATGAAATAATAAATTTATTTTAAAACTAAGATCGACACGTGTAACCAACGTGGTATGTATATTCTCTAGGCCAAGTTTTCCTCGACGTATGACTTTCATTTCCTACTACTATAGTTCTTTGTGGGGAAACATAACAGCATTTTTACCTATTAACACAATGACAACTATGAATGTTTCAAAAGCTCAAACGAAACATAATAATTATGTAACAGAATAATTAATACGTCATATTATTTTAATCTATTTATACAAAAAAAATATAAAACCAATGAATGAGGGAGGCACAGGACCGCACAAGGTGGCGATACATAGAGGAGGCCTTTTGTCCCTTAGGTAGTGGAAGTCTAGGTAGAAAAAATTGATATGATGATGATAATTAATCTATCTATTAAAACAAGATAATTCGTACATAGACTACTAAAATTTATCGCTGTAACTTTAAAAGGTCGTACGTGATTGCTCATCTCAGACAATTTCACCAAAAACCTTTTGTAGTTTTAGCAATAGAAATTATTACATTGTTGAAAATTCATTGTATTGAACTAAAGTTGAAATCCTATTATTATAATAACTTAATTAGTTTCTAGAGTCTCGTCTTGAATTTTAATTGTTGAAATAAATCCTTTGAAGCTTTATTATTGTGTTTGCTTGGGCTGTGTTTATAAACTAGAATAACTATTTGGTACTATATTGTTTTTTTTTATTTGTGGGCTGCGAAAAAGATTTTAGGTTAAGATAACTACGAATGCAGCTTACCATTATTTCTAACAATAATAGTTATTAAATATCGTAATGGTTTCTAAAACAATGCTTTGAATTTAATGAAAATTTCTCAGTTATTTAGTGTTTATCAGTCAATTTCGACGAAGGCAAGGTTGACAATAAGCTTAACGATGTATCAACTTATCTAGCCTGTAGGACAAAACTTTAAAATATAGACAAGTCCTGTTCCTGTGATAGGACATTGATGGGGAGTGGTATTGATAAAAGCTAACAAATTATTTTTACAAAATAAAATTAACAAAAATTATCATTTATTTTAATTTTCATATTATTTGCATACCACATTACTTTGTTTACAAACAAAATGTATTATTTTTGTTGTTATGACAACTATTTAAATATCAATTGTAGACCGGTTTCTTTACACACTATTGACGTAAGCTGGGTACATAGTACGTGAACGCTCATGCTTTTTAAACAACACTTCAAAATATAAAAACAAGTGCTTACACATACAAAAAAATCCAAAAGAAAAACTTTTTTGCTATAAGTTTCTTGAAAACGTAACGTAACTCTACTTCCGTAACTAACGGTCCTCCCTCTGTTACCCGTCCCTGCAGTGGGACATTAATGGCTGTTAGGAAGTTCCTTGAATGCAATCGGGAAAGTTAATGGTCTTATACAAGGAATCCATCAAACCCTAAAGTAACCATACAAGGTTGTACTAAAGTTAGTACCACAGATATCTGTTAGTACAGTAGTAGTTAGTCACGGATGAGTTTAAAAATGAAAGCTCATATCCACATTATAATTACCACGATGGTCAACTGGTATCAAAACATAGTAACCGTTTTTAAGTCTTTGTTTTGCCAATCGCGGTCGCACTACACTTACGAAATTCAATCTATTAATAAGCGTTAAAGCGCCGATTACACTAGCCTTTATGTAGTGCACTACATCTTGTAGGACACTACATGTAGTCTTTCCATTTCCATGTAATTATTTTAGAAATGGAAAGACTACATGTAGTGTCCTACAAGATGTAGTGTTCTACAAGATGTAGTGTCCTACAAGATGTAGTGCCCTACAAGATGTAGTGGCCTACAAGATGTAGTGTTCTTATCATACAAATATTAAATAGTAGGTATTAGACACGGACGTGGATTATATTTTTAAGACTACCATCAATTTGTCGATTTAAAATTTATGTAAGTAAATAAATATACAGTTTTTTCCATCAAATTAAATGTTGTCTGACATTTCTTTTTGTATTTACATAAAAACAGTTTAATTAGGTTTAACATTTTTTTACATTTAATTAACAAAAATCAACTTAAAAGAATATTCGATGTTTTGAAATGAAGTAGTAGGTTACATTACTAATAATACAAAATTAAGACGTATAAGATTAGGATTTGGCGAAGAAACATCATTATTATCTTTAATCATTATTATTTATGCTAATTGTGTTATGTAACGACATACCTAGCGAACAGTTATTAATGTCAGTGACATTTACGCATACTACAGACACTAAAAAGATATAGGGTCAGAAGTCAATATACATACCGATCACGTAATTTTACTTAGTCTGCCTGAAGTTAGATATTACAAAACAATTGTAAGTTAACCTTCTACAAATTAATCTCCTAACCAGAGCGTTGATCCCAATAATAATGATTAATGATTCGATATTTAAATAATGAAATGTATATTGAGATACTAGATGACTCGTGCCCACTTCGTTGAGGGGCGAAAAAACGCGTCCTTCTTTTAAACCTAATAATATTTCATTACAACTCCACTCCTATTAGTCATAGCGACATCAACACAGAAAGAATTTTTAAAATCGGTTCATTAAATCCAGAAATTACCATACAACGTCACAAACTCACAAACAAACACACAAACTTTTAATTTATAATATTAGTATAGAAAAACCAAATTACTTCACCAATTTTAGTATTATTTTTGACCAACTTGAAAGCACACTCTTTCAATAAAACGTACCAAGTATTTTTATTGTTGCTCAAGCTAAAAGCTACAGAATCTTCGTCCCTTTTTGGACTTCTCAATCAATCAACTAGCCTATTGCAGTCCACTTCTGGACATGGGTCTATCCCAACACGCGCCACAGAACACGTTCCTGCGCCTTCCGCATCCAGTCCGACCCTTTTCAGGTCGTCGGTCCACCTAGCTAGGGGGTGTCCTACACTACGTTTTGGACATCTATTAAAATTCTACTAATTTTGATTACTTGAGTTTTACTTCTGTACCTCTCTGTTTTACGGTGCAAACAGTATGGCTGTCGATGTTCCAAGCCAGTTATTTGGCCGAGGTGAAGGTCGCGAGAACAAACTAATGTAAAAAAAGAACAAAATGAAAGCTTATGAGTTTCTTTTTTAGTTTTGTATATTATTAAAATGTTAATAATTTATATTTAGGTAGACAGTGCTTGTGTCAAGGTCATATATTATGTCAGGGTTTCAATTCTATGTTCTACACGAAGTTATGCAAAAAATAACGTTGCGTAATTTTTGCAGAACAGAGCACTTACGAGTACAGAGTACTTAAAATGAGTTTGTATTAACGGGCTAATTATTTTTTTGTTCTGACATATCTTACTAAAAATTTCATCTAAATCCGTCCGGAATTTTTGCAAGAGTTTTATCCATCCATACATCCTCACAAACTTTCGCATTTATAATATTATAAATGCGAAATGGATAGGATTGTCGGACTTTAGTATAAACAAATAAATAAAATTTTTGTTTATTTATTTACTTTAAACAGCTGGGTGCCTATTCACGTGGTGACTTATTCGTCATCACCTCGTGTCAAGGATGTCATAAGAGAGTTTTAAATGAGTACATTAATACAATACATGCCTTACACATTCACTCAATCATCTAGTCCCAAACTAAGCAGACTTGGAGTTCATATTATTATCTGCCCATAAATATCTAGACAAAATCAAATAATTATTATTTAAATAATTCATCCACAAAAAATATTTGACTGTACGGAAATTGAACGCGTTATTTTCCGTAAATCTATGATGTAAACAATTACGAGTAACAGACACATTTACGTTAAAATTGCTATATTTAGATTTATTGCTGATACAAAAAAGCAACAGACGCATATGTTGCTGCTTTCCACGACTTCCTAGATTCGAATTCCAAAACAATAATTATTTAAGTATCCGATGGATGAGGGAGACACAGTAGCTAGGACCGCGCAAGGTGCCAATATTTGGAGGAGGCCTATGTCCAGCAATGGACGTCTATAAGCTGCGATGATGATGAATTATTCAGCTTGGGACCACGGCTAGTGTTACCTGTGCTGAAACGTCAATCAAAATAAAGGACAAGCAAAAGAAATCGTCTTCATAATGATTTTTGTGGTCATTTATTCTACCTCCTCGACAACTGGCTCCTCCCCAGTGGTAGTCCCTAGTAATTTTTGAAATAAGTTTAAAAAATGGGTTTGTCTTTTAGTAAATAAACTACAGATACCCAAATAATATATACTATAAACATAATTATTTATGCAGATTTCTTAATTATTTATTTAAAATGTATACAAAATAATAATATGAACAAATAGCTATTAATTACTACCTGCTATATCACATTAATAACTATTATAAATATATAAATATTGTGTAATTGAATTTAAATAGCTTAATTAAAGCTGTTACTAATCAAGAAATAGTAGGATTAAATGATAATGAACTTGATAGGGCATGATGCAACAAAACACCAACTTTCATAACAGACCAGTTATGCAAAATGCATACAATTGTCATTATTGTGATGATCGATATTAATCGCTTATAAATTGACAAAGTAATCAATTAAGTACTTTTTTGGTCGCCATCATTTTCATTTTAGCACATTTTCTACAAATCCCGCTACAAAAGATCGGAGCCTGTGGGACTTTTACAGACAGTGAAGTTAACAGACACAAAGAAGATTCAGGTTCAGGGGAAAAATTGTGAATCACACAAATAATTTTCTTGCATGTAATTCGAACCCGCGACTTAGTGCACGCCAGCTGACTACTTTGGCACCGAGGCACTTACATTCCGTTTCGTGCGCTCTTGTGTCATAAGTCCATATCACGGGCTTAGCAAGAAGTTTCGCTCCTTTTGCAGTTCTTAAATTTGCTTATGTATAAAATCCTAATAACAAAAACTGAGCAAAAAACAATTTCTTTATTAATAAATCAGAATGCAGTAATTTTTCTATCGATGCTTTATACATTGTATCGATGATTAAGTAATCAATCTAACCACAACAGGTAAATATCTATCTTTATCAAGTTATCTGCCGTCTTTTACACGTGTCAACTATAATTAATTATAATCTTTATAGTTGTAATTATATTCTAGCTGTCTCAATTTATATTTATATAAAGAAATAGAATTACTTATTAATATAAATAAAATAAAAAAAATATGTTTGTAATGTAACATAAGCAATTTAAAGTTAAAGTGGCGGTGGGCAGGGCACATAGCGCGAAGAACCGACAGCCGTTGGGGCAGAAAGGTTCTGAAGTGGCGACCGCGTACCGGAAAACGCAGGGTGTGCAACTCACACGGTGAACCGACGACCTCGTAAGGACGGCGGGAAGCAATTGGCTGAGATGATGATGATGAAGATGATATCCGTGTGGACGTCTTGTCCACTGCTGGACTTAGGTTAGGATAGGTTTCACTATCGCAGACGATCTTGTTTTACATAAAAAAGTAATGTATATGTATTTACAAATTAAATATAAAGAGGAAAATATGTATTTAACTAAGACATTTTTAAATTAACGTAAGATTAGAGTACTTATTATATTTATTTCTGCTATATTTTTAATAAGAAACCGGTCTTAATAGTTTACTTTACTAATGCTTGGCTATGTTTTTAATAATGTAAATAAATATGCACGGTTCTGCAAAAAGATTTTAGGCAGCTGATTAAATAGAGATAATTAAAATTTTATTAATATAGATAAAATTGAAATTATAAAATTCTTACAACAAGTGTTGAAGTACAGATTCGACTTGAGTACATTTTTATTAAGAATTAGTAAAATATAAAACTATCGTAACATACAAAGTAAAAATGGATTAGACTGTTTTTTTTTACAAATGGTTGTAAAATAAATAATAGATTGACATTAAAATTACTCAATTCTGTACTTTTTGCCACTATCACTTTTTCCGGCCTCATCTAGGATGTCTAATTACAAAACAATTAAGGAAACAATTTAATTTATCTTTGGCTAAGCGTGATTCTGTCATTAATGTTCTGTTTGAGAAACAAAATTTTGTAGCTAGTTAGTTTTATCATCATTATCGGAGTCATATCGGGATGGACGTCCACGGCTTGAGTCCTATACTCCTCCAAATATTTCCACCTTCCGCGTTCCTGTTGCTCCCTCACCCATCGGTGTCCTCACTCTCCGTTTCTGATATCCTTTTAAGATTATCCTTTAAATCTTGATTACTCTCCTTTTACCACACGATTCATTGTTCGTATGTATTATCTCAATCATTCTAACAAAACCAATTTAAAAAAAAAAAAATACAAAGAAAACTTTGGATTTAAAATTGATACTGATTGTAATATGCAATTTGTGGATAACAATCCAATTATAATTAGTTTTAACTAAGCTATTAACTAGGGTAACGATTTCAAAAGAAAATCTTTTTTTTAAATTGGTGAGTCAATATGCTAACAAACTTAAAAACACAACCAAATTGAGAACATGACAACTGTCCTGATCTACTCTGATCTGACTAGAACAAAATTTTCCATTAGTCTCAACGAACCCTAAAGATCAATGCAAATCCTAACAATACGAACTGTATAAATTTTAGTTTGATTTACAATTTGTTTACATCTAGATAGAGCAACGAACCATGATATTGCATCATAGACTATAAGGTTGCATTAATTAATTTTTCTACTTATATTAACGCAACAAAATGAGGTAATTAAGCTTATTGCTTTTTAATAAACTAAAACATTAAAAATAGAGTTGTTTGGTCTCTATAAGATTATACTCGTATTAATAACCAATACTTTGTATATTGGGGGTCCAAGTTTTTTTAAAGGTTAATTAATACGATTTGAAGCGCTTTATTGATTTTAATAGATAAACAATAATGAGCTTAAGGTTACGGGTAGTTTCCATGCATAGACAGGATTAACGCTGTGAAACGACTTGATAACGACTTTATAATAAAACTTGCATCGCTTTTCCAACATGTGGATAGTAGGAGGCGAGCTACAGTCTAGAGCCCATTTGGCATCCTTTGAGTTTTGCACCGTACAGTACAGAACATGGCGCAGTGGTTATATAACATGACTGCAACGCAAAGGTCTCGGGTTCGATTCCCGCTCTATGCAAATATTTGTGTGCCTGAACATGATTGTTTGCATTGGTCTGAATGTTTCTATGTATAATAATGTATGTGGGAACAGATGGCGATGTGTAGAGACTAAAACATTTAAAAAAAATGAGTTCATTAGTTTGCTATTTCACATAAAGTTAAAATAATATGAAATCATCACGGTTGTGATAAAAACATCGATTTGCTTACTATATAAATTTCTGATAATAATATTAGGACAAAACAGAACGTACATGGTTATTTTAGTAATCTAGTTCTTGTTGATTTAAGATTAATACCGCTTTGCAGCACAAGCAGACAATGAGAAATTCTAGAATATGCATCAGAAATTAATTGAAGTTTCAAGGAGTTAGTAGAAACACCGCAAAGCTGTTCTAATTTGATACCAGAACAGTTTGATATAATTATTTCTTAGAATATAACATTAACATTGCATTGCAGAGATTGTACTGGGAGAAATACTGTTCTTAGATGCAGGAGGTGTAAGAGAACTATTACCAAAAAAATCTGGACTCGAATTACGAACTGAAATATAATTGCTTTATATAAAACTTCTTGAATACAATATGTCACCACCCCATATTCTCATCCCATGGGTGTCGTAAAAACCGACTAAAGGGCTATTCGTAAATATTATCGTTACGAAATAAAAAGAAGGAAGGGTTGAAATTAAACCCTGTACCAATCCGTCTGGCCAGCGTGGTATTAGAAGACCAAATATCCCTCCGTCAAAGGAGGAGGCCCGTCCCTGTAGTGGGACATTAATGAGGTGTTATGATGATTGCAGAGATTGTACTGGGAGAAATACTGTTCTTAGATGCAGGAGGTGGAACTAGAAAAACTATTACCAAAGAAATCTTGACTCACATTACGAACTGAAATAAAACTGCTTTAAATAAAACTACTTGAACAGCGTTTAAATGTCACATCGACTTGAATCTTGCTTCTTTATTATTTGAGAAGAGTTTACGATGGAGCAACGAAAAGTTGTGAAACTGTAAGATAGAACTATGCTAGTCATAAAACAAAATAACCGTCGATTGAAGGTGCACTTCGAGAAAAGAGATTTGCTGTGAGAAGCGCTTCTTCAAAGAATTTTATTGTTCTAATTTTAAATATTTGGTGAATTGTGTTATTCGACTTGTCAAAGCTTTTAAATAAGATTACCTAGAAATACCTTTTACGGACTGTTTTAAATGGTCTGATAATATTTTCAATAACGCTTATCCCTAAATTTTCTCAGTTTAAAAATACAAGCCCACGGTTTTTAAGACTTCTATTTTAACCAGTTTATTCCTAAATGGCTTTATCAAATCAGTAGAATTACTCGTAAATACCTACTAAAAGACCTTGTAAGTTGTAATGAACTGTGATGTTAAAAATATGAAGTAACCAATGACAACTAATAACATGCTTTAGAAATAAAACACAGTTTTCTTTGCAAAGAAGTTCGAACTCCAAACAAACAACGCATTTAATGTTTTCAAAAAGTCGATAAAACAAACGTTTCTAGTACATAACAAAGACATTACACAAAAAAGGTTTTTGCGGTTAAGTTCGTACATTTATCATCTTGATCATGTCGATAAGCGTTATTATTACGTAAAGTTCCAAAGTTAAAATTGTTCTTCGAAACTTATTTGGGAAGAGATGTAGCGATTTAGATATATTATAGTGTTTAATGAGAGTAAAACTTAAGATTGAGTTTGGAAACAATTTTTGGATGTTGCATGTGAGATGCAAGAGACAACTTTCGTGCACTTCTTTATTTAAAACGGCGGAACTGATTTCGGCTGAAATACTGGCAGCTTGTTTATTGATGCTCGCTAAAACGTTACGACTTGGGAAGCTTCAAGAAACGAGCGTACTCCCTTTTTAAAGGTCGGCAACGCATCTGTGATTCCTCTGTTGTTCCGAAGAATATATTTTTTTGTGTTTTAAAAACTCCCGCTCCCCCTGGAGCCATGTCATGTCATGTCATGTATCTTCGGGACTTAACAAACATCAATATAATAGGCACAATGAGCATCTAGTCTCAGCACAATAATTTGTGGATCGCAAAATATACAAATCTTACCTAGAAGATAGTCATAAGCCACTGTGACACAGGAGTGACACGGGTGCGGGAAATTGAGCGTTTATATTGGTACCAGTCTGTAGTATCACAACAATCCGTGTGGATAATTCGAATTTGTTTAAGTTGCAATCTTCTGCACCATTGCACGTTCGCTCACGTGATCTGTGGGCGTAATATTATGTTCACACAAATAAATTTATGTTTTGTTTGTATACAACGCAATGATATCGCCTTGTGCCTATTTTTTAAGTTACGGAAGATAGAAAGATTAAGTGGAACGAATGACTCACTGTATTCTTACGCCCCGTCTCCGTGTGGCGACGGAGTAAGAATACACTGTGTCACCACCCCATCTTATCCCATGGGTGTCGTAACAACCGACTAAAGGACTATTCATGAATATTATCTTTACGTAATAAAAAGAAGGAAAACTTGAAATTAAACCCTATACTAATCCGTTTGGCCAACGTGGTATTAGTAGGCCAAGTATCCCTCCGTCACGGGAGGAGGCCCGTCCCTGCAGTGGGATTATTTTTCTTTATTACAATGTATTTCAAAGTAATAAATTGATTAATTTTATATTCCTGTATTGGCTCAACAAACTTATTGAAGAAAAACTTCGTTGTTGAGATACTTTTATATTTTTTAACATCACAAGGAAAGTATAAATTATTAAAATATTCCTTTCAATAATTTATAAGATTCTTTGATGTAGTAGAGATGTTGTTTAATGATTTACAGGTGGTTTTTACTTTAACTATATTATTTAAAAAATACATCGCAGAATAAAAGTAGTATTCTTACAGTCAGTAAAAATGTTACGTACAAATTACAAATCTGGTACCTCTGTGGCGAAGTGGTTATAATATAACCGCTTCGCCAACAACTCAAAACCTTTCCGCTCAAAGTAAATCCTTTAAAATTTGTATACAGTTGACGCGTAGTTTTCCCTTTAATTTTTTTTTCTCTCACCAATCACCAAACGTTTTAAATTATCACAAAATTTTATTGTATGCTGCGGGCTCACCGCGGCGCATGCTGTGCACTTGCAAGCGGCGCATTTTACCTCTGTGTATTAATTTGTTAGACAACGAGGGTCTACCTTTCCACTAGAGTACACGAATATGACCCACGACTACGCATTTGCCACTGCAATCCACGGACAAAACTGTGCTGCGATAAGTGAGCTGTACATAGTCGACGGTCATATTCGTGTACTCCAGTAGAAACGTAGACCAACGTCGATAGCGTTGGGCTATGTAACCGCGTATTCGAGCAAGCCACGCATGTATCAATGATGTCAATTCATGCGTAGCCTCTCCATGGGTTGCAGTGGACATAACTACATACATTTTCTTTCAAAGGGAAGGGAAGGAACACGTGCGTAGATTCACCGCACACACCGATTATAGATACAGGCTGTGCAGGGTACACAAAGCTACCAATAGACTAAAACGCTAAACCATACCTTGCTATAGAAATAGCTTCGGTAACTTTTAATTAATGAACCTGTATTTAACACAAAACTCCGTCGAAGTATCTCATTCTTTATGAAACTATACAAAGATTTGCTTTTGAAAAGCTTTTAAAGTTTTTTCTTTTATAAACTAGTTAGCAGTTCAGTCTTTGTAGTGAGTACACAATGAGAACATTACAAATAATAAATAGGTGATGTACAAAGGCGGGCTTAACTTCAATATTGAGTTATCTATTTGTATGGCTTTAATGTTGGTAATAGAAAAGTAAAATAAATTACAAAAAATATATAAAACCAAAGGGTTTATTTAAAACAAAAGAAATATTTAAAATAAACTCTAGCAGGACTTTATTTACGTATTGAGTTATATCAATATTAATAAAATATACTCATTATAAGTTTTTGTGTAGTGTGTGGATCATCAAAAAACACATGAAATTGCAATACAAAGAATGCACTGAAAAAGTTGTATTACTTACAGATAACTCTATTTTCACTCTATAGTCCCGTAGTTTCTCTTACGATAAATAATTTAAGGATTTTTTATGGTTATTCTGTATTCTAATGTTTTCGTTAATTCAACTTAAAACAAATTAGATGTCATTATGAGAATATGCAGTAAACTACTATTGAATAGGTCAAATATTAGACAATTCAGGTTTTTTATAGGACCACATGAACTTATACAAGTTCGTTTTTTATTCGGAGCTCATCCTAAAGGATCAACATTTATGTGAATTACGTAATAGCAATTATGAGCTATAGACAAAACTACCACAAAATGAAAACAATCATTACAATAGATTGTCTGCGCATAGTTGTATGAATGAGCTTATATTCCAGCCATTGTTAGAACTAGCACATACACTGGATAGAATAGTCTTCTACGTTCCTATTATTTTGTTCAAGTATTCTGATAAATTGCTTTTTATTAAATAAAAACGTTTTTTACTTCATAACATCGTTCGTTGGAATGGAAAAAATAAAATAATGGAGCACTTCGTTAAATTTAAGAAGAATTTAGTAATATAAAATCTTTTATCTTCAATATTCTTTATATTCAATAAAGCTGCATTAAAATAAAACTTGCTGCTATTCTATTAGTTAGTAGAGAAAACTAATTTCAGTTTGCATATTTACCTATGAAGCTTAGGTATAACTGGAAAAATTCCAAAAGAAAAAAAACAATGCCGTAAGCTTTCACCCCCTTACTCATAAACGCCTCTTAAATTTTAGTCAATTGATTAGCTTAAATTCTTATGAATTTGTTTAGTATAAGGTTGGTTTTGCTAATAAAAATCTTCGGCGTTCATGAGTAAGGGGGTCAATATCTGCTTCTTCTGCTGCAATGTGCCATGATCATTAGGCTCGAACAGTCCAGAGACACAGATTCGTGTCCTGCCTCGAGTAGCAATTGTTTCCATTGTCTTTTCAAATTCATTGCAGGGTAGGCAACAGCTTGGTGTGCTCTGAAAATGCTGACGGCCCCAATAAAAAAGTAACCCGTGTAGGCTGTTCTGAGGATGGAATGAATTGTCTAAAATATGATCCATTACCTAAATAGTATTTTAGCGGATACCTGGCTTTATAACCCAACTTGGCTTCGTGTACATTGATACATAAATACGCAACGCACTTGCCCTTTCTAAAGACGTTGCAATTATGTTGTTTTTCATCTAATAAATAGGTACTTAAATATAAACTTATTTTAATTTATCTGTTGGGATTTTCTAAACTTAATCTTGAATCCGCCTTTTATATATCTTAACCGAATAAAGTAACAAAAGTAAGGTTAATCAATGATGAGGGACCGAAACACGGTCTATTTTTGTTGAACCTTTTTCCGATAGGTTTATAAGCGTTTACCGGTCTTAGTTTTCGAATATAAATCTTTCGAAGTTCACTGATTTTACCACAGGTCGAACCTTACCGATAGTTTGTCAAGAATTGTGTGTTTACGACAAAAGCGTATGTATTAGTAGTGTATTTTTGTAATAATAACACATTGTATTTGATTTGTTTTTTATTTTATTTTAATTTTAGAAACACATTATGATTTGACATTAACTGACACTAAAAAAATCTAGACAGAACACAACAATTTGTGGATCTTACAATTATTGCATGAAATTCAAACTTGCGCGACTTCGTCATAAAGATTAAAGTTAAGACATAAGAAACTTGTCTTTAAATCTTTTACTATGAAGCCACCAGACACAATAGTACAACAGTACAAACATACTACGAGTATATTAGGTACACTGCACTAGGAAATGTCAATATTTAAGTACAGGGACAAGCCTCCTGCATCCTGTATTATATTGCTTTAAGTTGGCACACGACCAAACGACCCACCTATGTTGTCTCACCTATCCTTCCTGCTTGTTGATTTCTCTACAATATAGAAGCATTCTGCATGTCAACTCTCGTACTTTAAAATTCGTTTAAGTTAACCTTTAGTTGTCAAATTGTCTTACCTATTGTGTGACAATTTGACAACTAAAAGTTAACTTAACCGAATTTTTAACGATTTTAAGGTAAGAATTGACATGCAGTATGAACATAACTTATTCTCTGTATAAACTTTTGGTTATATTAGAAAATTAAGTTTAAGTTGCCTTAATTGCTTATAGCGTGCTGGTTAGTACAATAATTTGCCTGCAACCCACAACATACTAATTAAAACTACAAAACAATTTTGATAAATGTGTAAAAGACATTTTGATTCGGTTTAAAATAAACTTTATTTCTTACTCAAAACACTTAGTGTTACTTACATAAGAAGTAATAACAGTAGTTTATAAAGTAAGTAAATTAAGTTATCGTCCGTTATGCACACTATACTACTAAACACTATTTAGAGATATTACTAAAACAAAAACAAATAACATGACAATAAATTGAACAAATACAAAAATATTTTTATTTATTTAATTAAATTATTACCTAACAAAACTATATTGCGCAGGGTGGAAACGTTTGGAGAAGGCCTATGTCCAGCAATGGGCGTCTATAGGCTGATATGATGATGAAAACTATAATATCATTTAAGTATAATACAATGCTTTAGTTAAGATAGAAGTAAGGCCCTATTTAACAAAAAGCTTTGGCTTTTTGCTTGGCATCTCAAATGTTCTAGTAATTACCTATTAGGCCTACTTTTAATTTCTATTATTGCATCAGATTATTTAATGTTATAAATGGTGCAATGTTATGAAAATAATTAAGAGTTAATGAGTGAACGACCTAACCTCATAATGTTTTGATTTAACAAAGTACTTTTTAATGATTTAGGTATGTTTTTTAATGGATATCACAACCAACGTTTAATGGAACTTATAAGTGGTTAGTTTTTTTCCATAATTAAATTATTAATCTATCCGAGTTGAAACTTTCACCATAAAAATAATATCGAGCTTTTACCATATGAGAGATTTAAAAGAAAAAAAAAACAATAACTTTTCTAGAGCGTTTGCAATATTTTTCATATTTTTATATAAAAATATTAAGCTGTATCATAACAGCCCATTAATGTCCCACTGCAAGGACGGGTCTCGTCTTGTGACGGAGGGATACTTGGCGTACTAATACCACGATGGCCAGACGGATTGGTATAGCGTTTAATTTCAAGTTTACCATCTTTTACCATTTCGTTAAGAAAACATTCACGAATAGTCCCTTAGTCGGTTACGACACCCATGGAATGAGATGGGGTGGTGACATATTGTATTCTTACTCCGTCACCACATGGAGAATGTATAGGTAAAGGTAATAGAATAATCATGATGCCAGTCGGGTCAGCCAAAAAGTCCTACTATGCAGTGATAAGTGCTTCTACGGGGTATCACATTGTAAGTCACCTTTGCTGTACGGTATAAACTCTCCTCTAGTTATACTCTACCTTGTAAAGTAGGTAAGATTCTTCAAATTTGACGTCGTCTGTGGCGTAGTGGTTATATAACATGACTGCTATGCAGAGGTCTCGGGTTCGATTCCATGCATGAGCATTATTGTTTGCATTGGTCTGGGTGTTTTCTATGTTTAATAAATATGTATGTATGTATTTACAAAAAAAAAAGTATTTATATTTGTTTATCCGTTGTCTATAGGCCGACCGTTTATCTCAGTCCCCGCCTGCGGTATGAAAGGGACGAGGGGGCGGGGTAGCGGTGTCCGTTATGGTAGCGTACACAAGAGCTATATCGAGTTGGTTACTATGCCAAATAAAATAAGGTTTTACAAAAAAAAAACGACTTCAAAGACAAAAATTTCACTAAAAATTAAAAAATAATTAGTTGTATTTTGGTTTTGCAACATTAAATCAGACATTCTTTTTACTTAATTATAATCTAAAGAATAGGTTCTTTTAATTATTGTAAAAAGTATTGTTAAGGATATTTCTTGAAGAGTCTACAAATATATTTATTATTCCATTTGCTTAGGTATAATCGTATTTTGTTGGCTGACACCGACTCCAAAAATAACAATAATATTACATATTTATTATTTCATTATTACATAAAAATTAAAAACCATTTCTTCTGAAATAAAATAATTTTAAAAATGATTGCCTTTTTTATTTTGTGTCTTATTTACAATTTTATTGCATAACACCTTCCTAGTTCAAAATAGTGATTGCTTCAAAACCCTCTAAAACGGTATCGGTTACTTTCAAATTTCACTAAAACCTAAAGTTAACTTCTAAGTCCCCTAAAACGAATCTATTTTTGCAAATAACCTCGTTTTTCTAATTGTTTTTATTAAAGAAAGATGTTTGTTGGAATTGCTAGATTACAATATAATGTTAAAAATCGTACAGAATTAAGGTTAGTAAGTTTAAGACGTTTTTCATGAATTGTCGACATTTAAGAAAAAGCACTTTAGGGGGTTTTGAAATTATATGACTCATATATACATTAAAACAGGTATGATTTAAACATATTAATTTGTAAGAATCAATCTTAGAAAATATTTACAGATAATAAGAACAATAATAAGAGCTTTTTTATTTTTACACACTACCATAACGGACACCTAGTCAGTATGTCAGTATGACACTACTGCAGTAAGCTAGTCCGTCTTCTATACAATTTACAAATTTCAAAGATGGTGGCGTCGTCTTGGCATTTAAACTCGTACTTTTTTAGAGAAAATATGCAATCTAAATTATTACACAATTTAAAGCCTGACCAGAAAAATAAAAAAACCTCTCCAGGTATTTCGATTGGTTTAGGGTATAATTTCAATATTTCCTTCTTTTTATTTCATAAAATAAGCTAGCTAAAAATTAGAGCTGTGTTGTGATGTGATGTAGTTCGGGCCACAGTATCTAGATGGCGCCGTTTTGCCAAAAAATCAAGAGACAGCTCTCTCCTTTGTCCTCGCCCCCCGCGCACCCCTATTACCGCAGGCGGGGTCTGAGTTAAACGGTCGGCCTATTGTAACCATAGTACAAGCTCAGCTTAGTGTGGGACTAGAGGGCGTTGTGTGAATGTGTGAGGATTATATATTATTTATTTAAATGCTGTTTTGTATACGAGCTATTAAAGCTAATTTTATAAAGTTCGGCGTAGTCCTATTTCTTTTAGAAGGGGACATAACTATTTCTTCCTCGCACGTACTGCTATTTCATATGAAACAACAACGATTTCTGATTACTACAATTGTATCAAAGTGGCGTTCTTTTGAGATGTTAATTTTACTTGGTATTGTGACCTCAATCAGTCCAACATGTTTTTAAAAAGTTGGATAAAGGAAGTATCTCGTCAATGAATATATCCAGTCTTAGCGAAAAGGCGCTTTTCTGGACTTTTGTTATGTTTCCGTAAGTGTCGAACATCAAAGTCCAATCATCTGCCACGCTTAATATTTTTCTTTTGTTTTCCTTATCAATTGTTTATTATCTCAGTCCCTTTCTTTCTTTAGCAATTAATTATCTATTAAAATGTTGAGTAGTTCTGTCATTTTCTTTTTCAATTTTGTTTTTAAAGAAACTGTAAGGTTTATTCTAGTTTATTTATATGACAATATATGAATCCTTTTTTACGTCGTGAAATGATCTGTTTATCTAGATATACCAGTCCAGCTGAGCAAGCTTAACAAAAAGGTCAATCAGTAGTTCAAACTTTACTAAAAAGCTTTTAAAGTATTTTTCGTTGCTACTAATGAATGCAAAAGTTTAAACCTTTAGTACTTAGGTTTTCTTTCGCTAATCTTAATCCTCTTACTGTACTATTAGGTAATGAAATATGTCTGAAATCTATTTACAACTGAATGGAAATAATATCAATATACCTATTACATTTAATATAGATTTGTGAAGATTTTGCAAAAGTATTTTTAGAAGTTATACAAAAAAAAATTAACCGATTTGACTGGCTTTCTTTCATTGGTAGTTCTATCTGCCATCTAACGTCTTTATTTTACACTAGCCCCGCTTAAGCTTGCAAAGGTTAGACAAAAGTATTTAATTTGTATTGCGCCATCTATACCATTACTTTGAAACTACATTAAGTCTGCAATCCAGTTACCGGACAGCCTTAAACGTTTCTTGTTTTCATTGCATGATAATAGATGGCTCTGTTTTTAATAACTACAGCCTGTCTTGTATTAAAAATTGGGCACGGGCAAATAGAGTAAATAAAAATAATGTATCGTTAGTAGTTTCATATTAGAAACTTACTTTTATAAAATTAATTACTTAACTTTTAATTTATGACATTTTTCTTATGTGAAATTAAGTTGGATAGGTACCTTTCTCTCTTTTTTTAAATAGCTAAGAGTAACAGTTATTTTGCATTACTAAGGTACAAATCCTTATCAGGGATAGTTTATTTGCTAAGCAAAACTGATGGATCCAAGATGACGGTGTTACAGGACAATGCATTCCAACCACAAAATGTACCATTTATGCTCTGCGGCCTCATTCCCCACGATTTACGGAAACATTTAGGGAGTATTTCAAATTCATTAAATGCTACAGTTTTCAATCTTTACTTCTATTTTACCCGTAAACGGATATTTTTGGTTTGGAAAAGACATAATTTTAAACTATATTTCCGTGTCGAAGAAATTAAAAATAATAGCAAACTAAATATTACTCTGTGATAATAACACGTTCAATCTATAATTACATGAATATAACAAACTGCTGAAATTTGGTCTCTTAGGTATAAGTTGAAGGTCAAGTTTAAGTGACCTTGACCCTACTTAGCGTGGAAGATAGCATTAAAATAGTTATTATGGCGTTAATAGTGACCGACAAAGTTTAATTAATTACTAGAAATTTTTTTTTATTCAATTTTCTGAATCACTTTTTTTCTTTTTTTGATTTATGTATGTTTAAACCTCAGACTAAATAAAAAAATATTTAAACTCGTATTCTGTTACTTTCAAATAATGTCATTTAGTAAATTTTTTTATTACAACTAAGAATGTTCATTCGTAATTTTATTACTTACAACAAGTCATAGCTTGAGTTCTAAGGTAAGAAACATTTCAAAAATAGACAATCGATTTGGGAACCCTTTATTTTTTCTTGAGTCAGTATTAGGTTTTTTCTCGAGAAGATCTCAGACTGCTATCAATCATTTAGCCTTTTAGTTGGGAGAGGCCTATGTCCTCCCAACACGCTCCACAGAACTCGGTCCTTTATGAGGTCCTCGGTCCACCTACCTGACTAGACTAGACTGCTATGCCTACGAAATTTTTTTTTCGAATCAGTGCAATGTTTTTCAAAATGAAAGTCGTATATCCATATAAATTAATTTTAATAACAAGCACGGTACCTATACAGCTCATTTATTTTCTTTTCACCAATATACCTAGTCATGAACATGAACAAGCGTCGTATTATGAGCAAATATTTTGTTTCCTTTCTTACAAAAAATAGAACTTACAACCTGAAACAGTAGTCTCAACACATCACTCTTAGAATAGTGTAAACTACAGACAGAGAAAATCCTTTAGTCTTTCCTCCTTTATCCGTAGGTTTATCAAAATAGATACCTGAAATACATTGATTTACAAAAAACCAAAGATACACACTCCACTTCCCAAAAACGTCCGCAACAAATGGGCGCATTGTGCACTTTTTTTAAATTAGTATCGCGTTGTTCTACCGGCAAACGTCAATCATTAAATTTTATTGCTTTATGTGCATTACTTTTTAAATACAACTTTATGTCATGCGTGTAAGATTGAATTTGAAAAAAGAAATATGTTTACGATATTACTATACGTATTTATTGCGTATGTTTAATTTGGTGACACTTTTGGCTGTTAGTTTTGTTTGAAAATGTGCATCTAGGGTTTTTTATAAATCAATGCTGAAATATGAATTAATGTAAAGGACATTTTGTCGAAAATGAGTATTAAATATAGTATTATGTAATTACATAATTATGTATTATTATCGAGTATTATAAAAATATGTCCTTTACATTAATTCATATAACCGGTATCGATATGTTAGCGTAAAAGGCAAGCTTAATCTTATTTCTATAACAAAATAACCTATACATAGTAAAGTATACGTACCCTACGGTGCTACCACGCGACAAGTATATTGATTCAATCTAAGCAGGAATCAAACGGAACCAAAGGCGAGCGGTCCGCCATTGTGCTTGAACTAAACTGCCTTCTGCACTAGTTCTCACTCTTTCTTACAACAACGATGTTTGGTGATTTTCGGCTTGATATTTTAATAACTGCGGAAAACAAAACAACGTATCAATTAGATGGCGACTTTAGTAACATTGCTTACTAACACTGGTCCGTGTATTTTGTAGGGTTTTCAGCTGTGATGAGAAATTAATTAACAATATAAATGATAACCGATTCCTAAAATATTGAAAGGTGGTATAGCCTTCCCGAAATTTTGCTACTACCCATCACCATCCATTCCCTTTATGCGAATGTCGTAAAAAACGACTTGAGAATATTAATCAAACAAAGAAAAGACATGATAGAAGGAATAATTTGTTTAGGCTGCGTAGAGTTGCGGATGGCATGCATGAGATCGCGGATCTGACCCCACGCAGGACAACACTAAGTTGTCCTAAGCTTACTTTTTAAGCAAACTTTTATAATATTAGTAGGATATCCAAAGTAGCAAGTTAGCTTAATCTTATTTCTATGCATATACCCTCTTACTCATAAACGCCTCTAAAATTTAAGACGATTTTTAAATTTTTTAAACTAATAAATAAGGAAATTTAAGAAACTATGAGTACACGTACCCTACGGTGCTACCACGCGACAAGTATATTGATTCAATCTAAGCAGGAATCAAACGGACCAAAGGCGAGCGGTCCGCCATTGTGCTTGAACTAAACTGCCTTCTGCACTAGTTCTCACTCTTTCTTACAACAACGATGTTTGGGGATTTTCGGCTTGATATTTTAATAACTGAAGAAATCAAAACAATGTCTCTAGTTGCATTGCTTTCTTAACAGGGGTTTCTGTATTGTGTAGGTTCGTCTGCTGTGATGTAGAATTTAATGACAGATATTATATTCGATCTAATATTATAACTATAAGATTATCAATAAGCAGATCTCCTGAAGGATAATTAGCAAGTGTTAATACACTTGCTAATATCCTAAAAATCTTGCTACCACGTTTTACTATCAACTCCTTTTACGTGAATGTCGTAAAAAGCGACTATAGGATATTAATCAAACATGGAGAAGGAAACATGGTTTCCAGTTGGACATTAGTGTGTATTTTTACTAATCCTATAAAATAGTTCTGGACAGCGTTTGGATGAAACTGTATTAATAAACCTGTAGGATAATGTTTGAAAAGCTTTGTTAAAATTTACTTAAAAACAATGTATGATAAAATAAAACGTCTAAGTAAATAATTAGATTGACAGATGGTACGTTATAATGAAACAACTTTCAAAAACAGTAGTTTTCATAAATCATATCAAAAACCTTATTTACAATGTTGCTGTTAACGTTATAAGTACCAACACTCCGGTATAAATAGTCGTGTGTATTGGAGCGGGAATCGAACACGTGAACCGAGCACGCAGCTCGACTGTAATTAATTGACACGAAACCTTTCCAAGCTGTAATTCAGGCGTTAGTTTTACATTTAAATTTTACAGATTTATTACATTAAAACTGCAATTCCTAAGACTTTAGTGTTTAGGGAAGTCTTTTTGTATAAAATACTTTTTGGAAAGTAGAATTCATTTTTTGTTTAAACTAAGTATTCTTTTAGCTTTAAGGTGCGTTGATTATTTGGGAATTGCCTTATTGTATTTGTGCTTTTCATCAGGTTTAATACGAGAAAAATTGCCGTGTTTTTATTAAAAAAAACTCGGAAGGAAATCGGAATGACGGTTTGGCTACTACAATAAAAATATTTACAGCTTAAAAAAATACTTAAATAAATAAATAAATATTTCTCACACATTCACACAACGCCATCTAGTCCCAAACTAAGCAGAGCTTGTACTGTGGATACTAGACAACGGATAAACATACTTAAATACTTTGTTTTTTTGTAAATACATACGAGTACATATACACACATTCAGACATACGATACATAGAAAACACCCAGACCAATGCAAACAATCATGTTCATACACACAAAGATTTGCATTGAGCGGGAATCGAATCCGAATGTTATATAACCACTACCCCACAGAGGTCGTCAAAAAAAACTTGCAAAATCGAAGTAAACAATTAAATAGGAATCCTTTACTTCGCTTACCTAACCAGGAAAATGTCTAAAGCAAACATAAAAAATAGCTTTGCCAGAAAAAGATAGGGTAAGAGTGTAAGCACTGTTGACCCTGACGTAATACCACCTACGAGCTTAGTTCCTGGCTGCTAGCTGGAGTAATGATAGGGGTCAGTCTATGCTGTTTCTAGGAGCCTACAAAGAGGTGAACTAAAAATAGACAACCTATAAACGAAGAAAATGTTTCTGTAATATACTCCAATATTGATAAGACAAGTTCCTGTTTAACCAGAATTTTCATGACACCATCTATCTTTATTTGACCAATTCGAAACCAATCACGAGCCACTTGATTGCCTATTTTATTTGCAAGCTTGTATTTAATTCACGAACTCTGTTTTTTAAGAGAGCCTACGTCAATCGTAGTCAGTAAATTTGTGAACTACCTCGCCTCTTATCCAATCAAGCTATTGCCCTTTGCAGTTTGGATAGCAATAAAACATACATATATTTCTATTAGATACTTGTCCTACTTTTTTACCGAAAGTGAAAATGTTAAAAAAATACTACACACGTATTTTGTGAAAACATTAAAGTGCTTGTGAAACCAGACACGTTTTATGGGTTTTTGTTTTCTAAATTTTATGTGTGCAGATGGATTAAAAATATGGAAATTTATCATTTATTGTGTACGTACCGAATATGGTAAGGTTGACTTATGTTAGTTAAAAATGTTTTTCTGTTTTTGCAAAAGAAGCTAAAATTAAAATAATATTTCAATGACGACGAAGCTTCAGAAAGCTTAATAAAAGACCGCGTGAATAGACTCCCGTATGTCACTAACAAGGTACGCCTTTTTTATGTAATCATTAAGGTATTCATAAGTAAATAAAAAATGTGGAATTATGGAATTTGTAAGTACTTATACAATTTTAATATTTTACATTACAAAGAAAAATCTTTAATTATGATGACTCTAAATTGACACAGTACGTGTCATTAAATTCAACTTTAGAATATAAAACAAATATAATATTATTAGCGATTGACGACATAAACGCTGAACACATCAAGAATATAGGTATTCGTCCCCTTTCATACATATCGATGCATGCTCTGAGAAACTGTTCATAATATTATAATCCGTTGATGAGTTCTACGAATCATATTATTATCCATACCATAAGTTAGATCAGCTATTTATTTCAAGGAAATCTTATACGATGTCGATTTGATAAAAAGTTCCGAATCCCAAATAGTGATTAGTGCTTTTAACTGCTAAGACTTTTGCCTTGGATTTAATCACCGCAGCCAAGTTCAGTATACCTACTAGAATTCCAAATGCCAATGATGAAAATTTGGATCAAAATGATCAAGTTTATCCAGTATATAAAAATTGTCCACTGACGTTTACGTACCTTTAGGAAATTCACCACAACAGCCCATTAAAGTCCCACTGCAGGGACGGGCCTCCTCCCGGGACAGAGGGACACTTGGCCTACTAATACCACGCTGGCCAGACGGATTGGATTGGATTCAAGTTTTCCTTCTTTAGGAAATTAGTGTTTCCTTTTACAACAAAGATTCATTACAAAACTTGACAGACATTATTTTGTAATTAAGCATAATATTATGTATCTATTTTAAAATTAATTTTACTATATTATATGAAACTAGCTGCTGTGCCCGCGACTTCGTTCGCGTGGCGGATGTTACTTACTTCGCAATTTGATTTAATACTAAAAAATCGTTTTTTAAACCTTATAACAAACAGATATACCTACAAACGAATTGTAAAATTAACGAACGAACCAAAACCTTTTCAAAAACAGACCTTTACAAAGACAGATCTATGAAGACTGCGTCTAAACTTATGCTGAAAGACATGAGCGAACGTCATTCTTTCAAGGAAAATCTTAACACTGCGATACTGAAAATGACGTCACAGGCACAATGCCATCTGTTGTCAAATTTGTAAGTTAAAATAAATGACAGCCCATTAATGTCCCACTGCAAGGACGCGCCTCCTCCCGTGACGGAGGGATACTTGGCCTACTAATACCACGCTGGCCAGTCGGATTGGTATAGGGTTTAATTTCAAGTTTTCCTTCATTTTTATTTCGTAAAGATAATATTCATCGATTGTCCCTTAGTCGGTTTTACGCCACCCATGGGATGAGATGGGGAGGTGACATATTGTATTCTTACTCTGTCACCACACGGATAATCGCTAATTAATTATGAATCCTTTATTCGCTGAACATGATATTCTCAAAACATCATATTCGCAAAACATCATATTCTCAAAACATCATATTCGCTGAACATGATATTCGCAAAACATCATATTCGCAAAACACCATATTCGCAAAACATCACGTTCGCAAAACATCCCATTCGCAAAACATCACATTCGCAAAACATCACATTTGCAAAACATCATATTTTCAATATCTAAATTACGATAAATACGATAAATTATCGATAGTTATACCCCATTATCCCATTTATTTACTTCATTTTTAGAGTTTGAGCACCACTCATAATAATATCATCAGCATTACTCATGTGGTCAGATTGGTCGGAACCATATATCATACCCTATTCAAATAATTAAAGTTTAGTTGGAAGAAAAAAAATTTAAAGATTCAGTTTTTGAAGCAATTTAATATAACCTAATAATCTATATAAAGATAACTTAAAATAATGTAACTTCATATATAAAACAAAATCTCCGTTTTAAGGGTTCACTTCGTTGTCCGTGCGTCCGTCTGTCAAAACGCGTGGAGGTATCAAGTTGAAATTGATATCCCAAACGCAAATCTTGCATCTCTTAAAGCAGTAAAAAAATCCAGCTTCTTAATTAAGGCAATCAAAAGATACGGCCGATAATGTTACATTTATATCGACGATTTTGACATTCACAAAGGGAATCAAACCTACAAGATCGTTTGAATTGTTAGTGGCCTCTTAATAACAGCAACTGTTTCAGGCAAAGTTGAATGCTTATTTTACATTTTACGTAATCTTCGACTATATTGTTTATTTGTTCATTTTTCTGTATTGTTTTTCTATTTCTTTTTGTGTCGGGAAAATGAAGAGCGTTTCTTGACAATTTATTTTTTTGGATCTTGGCTTCTTTCTTAAGGAGTGATATAAATTGAAATAAAGACGGTTTTGATTGGATTTTTGTATTTATGCGATGATGCCAGCCCTCGACACCATTAGTAGTTCGGTTTTTTTGATTATAGCAACTGAAGATGTTGGTCGTGATAATACTCATCCATTGTTTATTAAAATAGTCAATGAATGTGTTGGCTGATTGCGGAGCCATTTCTATAATGGCAAAAAAGGCATCAGGAATCACTCTTGGAGGCAACAGAGGCAAAAAAGTGCAAAATTGTGTGATTTTGCGGCATTCCGCATTTTCTTCAATTTTCAATTTCTTACTCATTTTAAAAACAGCATTACAAAAATGGTAGTAACACCCACTGACTTGTATAGACGGAAACACTTCTTTTATAGCTTGCACCACGGCCAATTCATAATCACATTTATAAGAAACCAAGTTTAAACTGAACTGTTCTTTAAGTATCGTAAAGAACCTCCTATAAGTGGTTTGTCTTTTGTTTGGAAGGAGAGCATAAACTAATGGTACAAAATTTACCGTTTCTTCGTTTCTAGCAATGTCAGCGTGCAGAGTGTACATCTGATAAAAGGGCGCAGGCACTACTTTAAATGTTCCATCGCCGTAAAAAATATTTATTTCTTGAAAATATTTTTTTATGTCTTCGCGAGGCAGGGTTGAGAAAATAATTATTCGATCAGACGAAATGCATTCGTCATACAAAAAGAACTCTTCCACTAAATTTTGTGGCAATTTGATATGTTTCGAGTCTGTTCCATAGGAGTTAACAATACCCAAATATCTGTTTCGGGCTCTATGAAGAGTGTCTTTTACCGAATCAAATTTAGGAATTTCATGGTCTTTTAAGTTATGATGATTGTGAATATTCTTGTCATAAATTTTTTGAACCGACTCAAAATTTTCGCAAACTTCCTTTTTGCAGGTATCGACAAGGGCGCTTATTTGATTTCGCGTATAATCAGGAGGGCCGCAAGTATGGTTTGCAGGTCTCGCAACTTGATTTTTGTTTTTTAAAGTTAAAGATGTACGGCATATTCCCTGTTTGGAACAACGCCAATTTGACGTACCCGACTTATTTTGTAAATAGAAATTGTATCTATAACCTCCATGTAACAGGACACGTTTATTTTTTTGGCTTTTTATAAATGTAAATTCACTGTTCTCCATTTTTTACTATTTTATATTACACGCAAATAATGACAGTAGGTACCAAGAGATGACATTGCATTGCCATAAATACTTTTATTATTTATTAGTCATAATTAGAAGGAAGTATAACCGGCCTGTTGAATAGTTTTGTAATAAAGAGGAAATATTTGAATAGTGTGTAATATATGGTTCAGACCGAAGGGGTATAACTATCGATAATTTATCGTATTTATCGTAATTTAGATATTGAAAATATGATGTTTTGCAAATGTGATGTTTTGCGAATGTGATGTTTTGCGAATGGGATGTTTTGCGAACGTGATGTTTTGCGAATATGGTGTTTTGCGAATATGATGTTTTGCGAATATCATGTTCAGCGAATATGATGTTTTGAGAATATGATGTTTTGCGAATATGATGTTTTGAGAATATCATGTTCAGCGAATAAAGGGTCTGGATGTTTTTTGTGTCCGTTAAATTGATATTTTTAAAGGCTAGTGTGGGATTTGTCTTTTGTAAAAAAATGCTGAAATAAAAAATTATTGTACCTAACACCTTTTTACCATCTAGCAAAAAATATTTGACTCAACTTAGACTCGACTATATTATTATTATTATCTATAAATAAACTGCGTGCAGTATTTTTGAATTACTTAATAAAATAAACACAAACACTTTGAATAATAATTTAATGTTTTGTGATTGTATTTCTATATTTTATTGTCAGTTTTGTATTTTTTTAATGTTGACAATAGTTATACACATTATTGTGTATAATGATTTTATAAAGAAAAAACGTTTTACTTATTATGTTGTCTGTTATATTATACCCATATATTATTAATTATTAAATAGTTATATAAGTGTGTTATAATTGCAGTTATAATAAGATTGTGAGAAAAGGAATGTTATTTTAATTCAATTTAATATTTATGATTAAGTATAGGTATAGTTTAATTTTAAAAAATGAAGTTTGTATGCCAATATTAGCAATAAAGGGAAATACTATTTATTTTTGTCAGAATTTTTGTACCTGTGATTAACTAATAAAGGTTATATGTATTTGTAAATATTTACATTAATAAAAACAGGTGGAGTCTGAGAGTTACTGGTCAACGTAAAAGTATGCATCATACTTTTACGTTGACCAGTAACTACTACAGTTTAAACTAAATTAATACCAAAAGATTAATTGATACTTTAGATTAATAGCTTACTAATACAATTTATATTTAATTAAATTGCGTTTCAATTACGAAAAACACAAAAATATAACAATCAAGTAAACTTATAATTGATTTAATTTAATAAGACTTATAATTGATATTACACATACGATTCATGGTTAATTTTATTATCATTTAAAAGGAATAACTTATTAATAGCACTTAATAATAAAATAGTTATAGATTATTTAAAAACTCATTTATTTTATGATTACTACTGGTAACGCCATCTCGTGAACAAAAGAAACGAAATTTAAATTCATTCAACATTGAACCAAAACCATTTCTCATGACCCCTGATTTGTATTGGACTGTTGTAATTAAGAGATCTAGCGATATCTCGAGTAATACTTATCCGATTTTGATGAAACATACCTCAGTTTAAGCCTAATAAGAAAGGCTACAATACAATGTATTGGTCTTAAGATTATATTTTAATTCGTTTTAAAGATGTGCGGTAACAAACAGACAGACAGACAGATATACATTAATTCTAAAAATTGTAAGTGTGTAGTGTTGTTGCTTTTTGACTTTTTTCTAGATTTTATAGATAATTTTTATCTGAATTTTCGAAAAGAACAGACATTTCGACCTCTACTGTTTTATTATAGTATAGAAGATAGATAGATTACCTGTTTAAAAAAAAAATACCTAAAAACTAATTTAATATCTAAAGTGCGCTTATTCCGAGAAGAGTCAATAAGAACCACGTCCGTTCGCATTAAAAGTCAATGTGAATGAAATTATATACTCGTAGATGCACCGGTTGGCCGTTTCGGACGTTAAACAAAAATCAACCGTACAGCCGTACTCGTACTGGCGCGGCGACATTTGGAAATTTTCTTTCATCTATATCTTGTGTGTTTATAAACCGATTTCTATAATTATTTTTTTTATGAATAAGATATTAAAGTGTACTTTTGAAATATGGGAGTTTGAAAAAGATATGTCTATGCAAATTACAATATATTTATGTATTTAATACACTTTGAAGAAAACCCCCCTGATTAAACACGTTATTGTGGCTAATATATAAAAGATAGATATATACTATTAGGGACTTTTTTGTACATCTTTTGAAGACCATTATTTTTGTAATACATATTTTTGGCGTATGATCAACGTATGCGATGATAAGAGCTCGAACGCGCGTTTTTTCAACCGACATGCTTCAAATTTTTCGTCACTGCTCAGCTCCTATGTGTCTTAGCGTTATGTTATATAGCCTATAACCTGCCCAGGAGTATGGACTACAATCGTACCAAGTTTGGTTAAAATGCCTTCAGTAGTTTTTGACCCATGCGTGCACATACAGACAGACAGACAGACAGACAGACAAAAAATTTATTGATTGCATTTTTGGCATTGGTGTCGATTACCATTCATCCTCCAATATTAATTTTTAACATTTATTCAATGTACAGAATTGATCTCTCTACAGTTTTATTATATAGTATAGATATAGATGTTAGAAAGTTAATGAATACTTATTGATGAAAGGAAGCCATTATTACACTAAATAAAAGCTTATGCATTAAATCGTAGTCTTCAATAATTCATTTTGCACTCTGGAATTTTCCTGTGGGAACTACGGTATGCTAGTAGGAAGTTAATTGTAAAAATGACGTATGTGTAGAACAAAAGAGAGGGTTAGAAAACGTTTTTAAATACAAATAACATAGTTTTACGTTTTTATAGTAATTGTGGAAAACTATTTGCTTGAATTACACATAAATTCCCTTAAAAGCTTATGTATACCTATCTAACATTATTATATCAAGGAGACAATGGAAATTTAAAGTTCAAAACAAGAATAAAAATACTTTTCCATCGGTGATTCAAGCCAAAACTGTGAATCAACAGGGTGACCTCACAAAAGCTACGTTACAAAGCCAAAACGTGTTGAGGCCTTAACGAAATTAATCAGTATAAAATGTAGG